>OZ007591.1:339550251-341010251 GCA_963931845.1 Maratus michaelseni | reverse complement strand
GGGTTATAAGTATGTGCTTATATTGCATCACACACTAAATTCTGGGTGACACCATATCATAGAAATTGTAAAATGCTCTATCCATATAGAATATATTAAGACGCCATACAAAGTTTGTAGACAAGAACACATAACTGAATTTTTTTACACAGCACTGATAAAATACTGTTGCCTCAATCCATTTCCCATCGCGGCTTGTTCCTGATTCCTTGTTAATGTAACTTGGATTTTTTTCTTTAGAAGTTCTTCTCGTAGATTTCGGACGTCTTTTTCAGCCATGGAACGCAGCTAAAACGAAATAAAATTTTACTTTTACTATACACTAATGCATTTTTTAACGTAAAGAGAAAAATAGAGTAATTTTTCATTCGAATTATCTTAAAAATTCATCTAATATGACAGGGTGAATTTAAAAAAATAAATTTCAAATTTCGCATGCAAATTCATTTATTATTATAAATAGAAAATGAAGAAATTATTCTTCATACAAAACATATCAAAAATAAAAATTATCTTAGAAACAGTCTTGTAATAAAAGAACAAATTAAGAGAGATTAAAAGTTGTAAAAAAAATGAGATATGATAAAAACATTTTTACAAAATCCAGATTCACCTTATACTACAAATAAATAACTAAAAACTGCATAAATGTTCTAAATATATATATATAATTTCATTAAAAAAATTTACTGAAGGCGTTTAAAAGACCATACTTTATGTACAAAACTGTATTTTGATATAAACCGAGCGCTTTTGATCAAACACCTGCCCATCATCAGGGTTATCAACGAACACAAGGACAGAATGACAGATTTCACTAGATTTTTTCAACATGTATTTCTGTTCGTTAGTTACCCTGATGATAAGCGCTCGATTTATATGAAAATACAGTTTTGTATATAAAGTATGATCTTTTAAACACCTTCAGTAAAGTTTTTATAAAATTATATCTATGCTTTAAGAACATTTATGTAGTTTTTAGTTATTTAAGAGAGATTGAATTTCAATTTTAAAACGCAAATTCTTTTTTTTTTAACATAAAGAGAAAAAGAGAGCAATTTCTCATACAAAATTTTCTTAACAATTCATCTAATATGAAAAGGGTGAATTAAAAATAATCATAAATTTCAAATTTCATATACAAATTCGTTTTTATTATAAATAGGAAAAGAAAGAAATTATTTTTCCTGCAAAACATATCAAAAATAAGAATCATCCTAGAAACCATTTTGTAATGAAAGAACAAATTAAGAGAGATTAAATTTAAATTTTAACACGCAAATTCATTTTTTAACATAAAGAGAAAAGGAGATCAATTTCTTATACGAAAATAAGAAACCCGTAAATAAGAGTTATCTTTAAAATTCAGCGTGTAATTAAAAAATAATAAATTAAGAGGAATTAAATTTTAATTATAATAAGCAAATTTACTTTTTAGATAAAATTGAAAAAAAAAAAAGAGATCAATTTCTCATACGAAAGATCTCGTAAATAAAAATTGTCTTAGAAACTCATCTTATGAAGAAAAGAATTAATTAGCATAAATGTAATTTCAGTTTTACTATGCAAATTCATTTTTTATCCTAAAGCGAAAAATTTATAAAAGCAAAAATAGTTTTATAAAAAACACGCTTTTATAAGTATTCAATGTTTATTTTAAAAATCACGCCTAATTTTAAGATTGCAATTTAAGTTGTTCCAAAACATGCCCGTTAAAATAAGTGAATTTTGCGTGGCCCCAGATTATGGAAAATTCTTCTATTTTAATTATGTTTGGAAAGCGCAGACTAGTGATTTTTTTTAATGTAATTTTGGCTCTGTTTCATTCTAAGATATAGCAACAGGAAAGAAAAATAAACCCTTTTAAGGTTACTGCAAATGTCACATTATTGTAACAAACAAATCAAATATTTATTGTTGAGTCACATAATAAGTGATTTTTCCCCATTTTTTTTTTTTTTTTTAAGATATTGTAACACAAAGGAAAAAAAATCCTTTTTTAAACTATATTTTCATGACTTCTAAATTGTTTTCTCAACGTACAATCATAATTTAAATAATATAATTCTAGTAAATTATAACTAAGATTTTAAAATGTAAAAATATTGTGTTGTCTCCGAGAACACACAATTGTTACACAATTTCTAGAAATCTAGAAAGTGTGTCAAAAATTCATTTTTAGATACATGAACGAAGTTGAGTTAAAAAAGAAAAGCGTATGGAAATAAAACAATTATTTTTCAGACAAAAGAATTTGTAAATTTTAGAAATTCGTCATGTAAAAAAAAGATAAATTAAAAATAATAATAATAATAATTTTTTTCGCAGGTTCTTTATGCGCAATAAATCTGAAAATTTAAATATTAAATTTTATTTTATTGAAATTGAACAACATTTTTTATATTAAATTAGACTGCAGAAAATATATTATGTTTTAAACCAAATAAGTAAATAAATAATAAACAAAATAAGTAAAAAAATAATAAACAAAATAAGTAAATAAATAATAAACAAAATAAGTAAATAAATAATAAACAAAATAAGTAAAATAAACAAAACAGTAGTCGCATTAAAGATATTGCATTATAAAAGAATTGACGGCTGTAACATTTCTGCTATGATTGTTTTCAAATCCAAAAGAGCTACTTTCTGACACATTTTATAATCCATTTTTGTACGGAAACGCATGAAATTGCCAGGTGTTCTTATTCAGAAACTATGTAATCGATAAACGTTTTCTATTTTTTTGTAAAGGCAGAAAATCCTTCAGATAATACTGTCAAAGTCGACGTTTTGAACCGAATTCTTGACGCGACAGTGCGAGAAAGGTGAAAACCTTGTCGTCACATGACAAAAATAGCTTATAAATGTATAAATAATTTATTTATCAAAAAATGGAAAACACTGTTCAATTCCAAGTCGATTCAATAGCCAGGCCAGCCAATTTTATGACTTTGCGTTTAAAAATGAGTCAGAAAATGTGTCGGAAAGTTTCTAGTTGTTGAGCAGGGAATTTGAGAACCACCTTATGTGAATAGGAATAAGCTTTTTTCATATGTGACAGGGTTGTTTGCAAGAGCTCACGTGTTCGCAAAGCACAATTCTAAGCAAAGTTTTAAAAATCACAAAACGTCTCTTCAGTATTCTACAATAAATTCAGAATGTAAAACATTTGATGAAACAATAAATACCATCTTTCATTTTCTTGTGTCATCTATTTTACTTATATAAAATAAATTTTTATTTCTACATCAAATGAAATTTTCATCTTCATAAACTCGTATAAGTTACATAATACCAATATTTTCCATAAGGATATCAAAATTATCCTATATTTCATTAGTCAACTGAATCATAATCTATATACTACAAATAGGGGTTTTTTTATGCATTGTCAAACAAAAATGAATTAAAATACATGTCAGAAATTTGCAAATTTGAATTTGAGAACAGGCTTAAACAATTCATCATTTACCTTATGAGTTATAACAATCTATTCGTTATTACATATATACTTACTTTAACTTCTGTGTGGAGTTTTAATCTTGTCGCTTCAACTCTTCTTGTGAGGTCTTCAATTTCTTGTAATAATCTCGCAATCATTATTTTATAACTCAGCTAAAATAGAAAAATTGATTTTAATACATTTTAATCAAAACAATTTTAATTGGCACAATTTCTCAATGTAAAAATTTACTGAAACATTTCCTAATATGGAAACAACGTTTACGAAAATATTCTAAACATTTTGAGACTAATCTTATTTCTTGTCTAAAGGCTCACATGCTGAACAAAACAATATAAAAAAGTTATTGTCAACAAATTTCCACCATTTTTCTTTGTAAAATAACATCTCATAAGTAAAGATTTTCAAGGAATATTTTTCTGTTAATTTACAGAAAAGAATGTCCAAATCCAAATTATCATTAAATTTTGCTATTTTGTTTAATATAATTCACATCTAATTGATTCAGTTAAGATAAATATTTATTCTTTAAATACACAATAACTGCTTCACCAAGCAAAATTCATTCAATTTTACAAATAATTTAAGTAATAAGAGTAATTTTTTAACATGTATGCATGAAATCTAACAAAGAATATTCTAAACTATAAGAAGTGCTAATCACCAAATAGCACCAATTTTGGTATACAAGTAGTTGGTCACTGAGTTGTACCTACATACAAAATATTAGCTGCTGGCATTCGGCTTGGAGGGAAGTCATACCCTTCAAAACGACTCAAAATGTACGAAATTCAAAGTGGGTTAAAACGGTACCCGTGATATTTTCGTAAAATATCATAGTTGTTTGCAGAATTTCATAAAATGTATGGACTATCATGAGTAGAAACCTATAAATTATGTAAAAATGGGGAAAATCCGGAATACGCATTTTCCATAATTCTCCGCATAATCCTAAAAATTCGGCATATTTCTATTTCCATGAGATTTCCAACATATTTTTAATGCCATGATTTTTTTTTCCAGCGTCTTTCCTTCGTCTTTAATTCTAAAAGTTCACTTTAACAGCCTTCAATCCTTCCCATCTCCTTTCGCCATAATTGTATCTTCTTATTTCGCAAAATACCTTGATATTTCACTTAGATGTTCCAGAAAATATAATGATATTTCACAAAAATATTGTGAGCCCTAATTAACCCAATTTAACTTTCACGCGCTATGAGGGGTGTAACTCCTGTTCTGGCTAATTTCACGAGTGTGTCACATTTTGTGTGTAGATACAACTGATCGACAACTACTTATACATAAAATTTGGTGCAAAACAGTGATTAGCAATTCATCACTGAATTGAAAGGTTCAGTTAATACAATTTTTATTACATTTTGACGAAAATTACTTACACTGTAAGAGAAAACAAGAAAATCATGGCAGCATTTCCTGGCAATTTTGGGTGAATTGCAAATTAATGGCAAAATGAATCTTAAAACTTTTTTTAAACATATTTTACAGCAAAATGTCTCTAAATCATCATACAATTTTTGCAGTAAAAAAATTCTGGTACTCAAATCGCCAACAGATTTTGCTTTGATTTTCTCCATTGTTTTTTTCTTTTTTTTTTCATTTACGGTATGTGACGAGTATTTAACAAGTGAATTATTTCACGTATACCTGGCAAAACTTCAATCTTTCAAAATCTAATTTTTATAACTAGGTAACACATTTAAGCTTCTAATTATATGTTTCGTTCTCATTACCTTGTTAGAGGGTCTCTCTGTTTTCCCTGATATAGTAAGTAGTGCCCAGACGCCGGCTTGGACTTTGGCCAACAGTTCTCTGTGTAATTTTTCCAGTTCTTGTCGAAGCCTGGAACATTCTTCCTCCAGCCGTGGAGTGATCTTCTTGGCTTCGAGATATCGCTTGCGCCACATCTCTCGAACTGTAAACAAATAATAAATTTACTATTTCTCACATACGGGTTGATTTAAAGATTCAGTTATTATTATTTTTCTTTTACTTAAAGAGTAGCGATGTTATATTTGTCATACCTTAATTTTACTTTTTTATATTTTTTACGATTTAAACTTATGAAAATTAAGTTATATAATTGTGATATCTGTAGATAGGTAAATACTTTTGAAGATTAGATTATTTGTTTCTTTGTTTTTAATAACAGAATAAAAAATATATTTTTTTATTTCTTAACTTTACTTTTTAATACTTTTATGAGTTGATCTTATTGAAAATAAACTACTTAGTTCGGGTATAGATAGATTGATAGGTTTAAAGATTAAATTGATTTTTTTTTAAATTAGAGAGTACAGTATATATTTTTTATTCCTTTACAATACTTTTTAATACTTTAATGAGTTCAGCTTACTCCATATGTTACATAGTTGGGATATCGATTGATAGATAGTTTTAAAGATTAAATTGCTTATATTTAATTAGAAAATAAAAGATAACTATAAGATATATTTCTGAACATTACTTTATCACATTTTTATGATTTAAGTAGCTTGTTAAAATTAAGCTACTTGGAGTAAAAATACATAAATAGGTTTAAAAATTAAATTGAATATTTTTAATTAAAGATTACAAGATATATTTTTTATTCCTTAATTTTACTTTTTACTACTTTTATGAATTTGGTTAAATGAAATTAAACTACTTAGTTGGAATATAAATACACAAATAGATTAACTATTGGTTAAACTTTTTAATTTAGAAGAGCAACGAAATAATTTTTTCATTCCTTAACTTTGTTTTTACATATTTCTATAAGTTTAATTTACTAAAATTAAGTAAATAAGTTCATATAGACAGATAAACACATTTAAAACTGAATTAAAATATTTTTAAAGGTATTTTTAACGTTTCTTTTCGATACTTTTATGAGTTGAACTTATTGAAACTAAGTAAATTAGTTTCACCTTTAACTGGGTTTAAGATGAATTTTTAAAAAATAGAAAAAAACTGGACAACTAAAAGTTTATTTTAAGATATTTTACATTGGGATTAATTTTTATTATGGAAAACGTCAAAATTGATACATTGTACCTAAAGGCAAAAAACAGTGCTGTGAAAAAACGTTTTGCTTAAAAAACTGGGTATACATTTACGTTCCGTTAAAAATTAAAAAACAGTCAAAAGTCTTTTATACTGACTTTATCCTATAAATTTTTTAATTGAAATTCAGTAGCTTATAATAGGAGACATATTCCAATAAAGAAAATAGATTTTCCCACATTTTCAGTTGAATGAAAGAGAGATGAATGACGAAATGTAGCAAATATATGTGAACATAAAGTATATTTTCTCCAGTAAGACTTTAGTTGCTGTCGGGTCAGTACGATGATGACATCGCTGCCACCAACTCTGATTTGCTGATGCACAGTGGCGCATTTTCTGAAAATCTTGGCCAAATCTCTCTCTCTCTCTCTTTTTTTTTTTTTTTTTTTTTAAATCTAGAACAAGTAACTAGTAAGAGAATGAGCACTTGCGTTACTAAATAATTGTGTTAGGGGAACACTGAGAAACATGACACTTTCAAATCTGAGTAAATCGATGGTTTCATTTTATGTTGAAACTTTTTGTTTCAAATAGGACGACCGAATGCTTTCAATTCTGAAATACCAGAAAGACTCGGAATATTGAAACATGGACATACTCATAACTGAGCACATAGAGGTCACTTCATACTCATTTTTGAAACAAGGACATACTCAAAAATGAGCACATAGAAGTCAGTTCATACTCATTTTTGAAACATGGACATGCAGAAATAGGAGCACATGATATTTTATTCTTGAATGTGTGCATGTTTTCAGAAATGAGTATATACACATGTTTCAAACGTGAGTCATTTTGATTCGGAGCCATTTTGACTATGCGACATACTCAGATTTGAGTATTTTTTGCTCAGTTTTGAAAATGTCGTTTTCAGAGTGAAGGATCTCTATTTTATGAAACGCAGAGTTCACGGGTAACATACATGGTGTCCCAAAAATATTGAAACGTGTTTCCTTTTTTTTTCACCTGTTGGAAATAACGTAGGTAATGTAAATTGAAAATATGTTCAAAATAAGTTAGGAATAAAATTATTGTGAAGAAACACGCCTGACATTAAATTTAAAAAGATTATGTTTTTTAATTTTTATACGGTCCCTGAATCCGATAGCTTATTTTTAGAGGCATTTTCTCCATGCTCTGACAAACAAAATAGTAAAAATTTCGTTCTTCTACGAACAAAACTCCCCGAGTTATGATACTTTAAAGTATGTGAAATTTCGAAGCTTTCCGATACTAAAAATCATCTTGCCCATTTTTGGCCGGAAAGATCCGAAATTTCGCAAAATTCAAAGCATGATAACTCGGTGAATTTTTGTCATAGACACAAATTATGTCATAGACATAAGAATGTAATTGTTACTCCTGTACTTGTCTCAGCATGAAGAAAATTTTTGTAAATAGAACTTATATGACTCAGAGACCGTAGACAATTTTAAAATGTGTAACTTTTTGAATATTAATGTCAGGATTATTTCATTAACAAACTCTTAATTCTTATATTATTATGAAAAAAATACAATTATATTACCTACGTATCTTCGACAAGTAAAGAATTAAAGCGCATTTCAATCTTTTTGGGACACCCTGTATATTATATTTTTGAGAACTTTGCAAAATTCAAGCCATTTCGTGCATTTATTAAGTAAAATAATTAAATAATAAAACAACATTTTTCTCAAAATAGCAAAATGTAACAACTAAAACTAATCATTTTGCAAAGGTAAGATTACAAACAGTTTGCTTCATTTGTTAAATTGACTGGATACAGTTGGATCTCAAACAATTTTCATTATGAAAGCCAAAAAAATATCGAATTGCTGATTCTGTGGTGGCTTTTCAAAAATTAATAAATTCTTACACTGATACATCTTTCCTGACCATTATGGAAACAATAAATATTATCGGCTAGAAAAGGTTCATTTTCCGTCTCTCGACAATGAAGATCACTAATTTTATTATTTATATTACCAATTTATTATCAGACATTATAACATATGTTTTTTTTTTATTGGCAATGGCTACGTGCATGATTTCCATTGTTATGTCATTGAAAGGGTCAAGTAAATATGTTATAGTTCATAATAATGTATGACAAAGACTAATCTATTTTTTTATTCTATCAATACACATTATAATCTATTTTAATCTTGACATAAGGTTCATAGCTTAAACTTTATTTATTTATTTATTTATAAGATTATAATACAAGTTTATATTAATTCGTAGTATACTTAAAAAAAACCATAGATCACCTTTTCAAATTCAAGATTTAAAATACGTTAAAAGTTGTCTATAAAAATAGTTCAAGTATCTTGGTATATCATCTTAGAAATATTCCTTGTAGTTCTTTCGCCATTACAATATCCAAAAGCGTAATGGCGAAAGAACTACGAGGCATATTTCTTTCTAAGATGATATATTCACGATATTTGAACTATTTTTTATAGACAACTTTTAATATAAATAATAAAATAGTAAATACAGACATTAAACTGAAGTATAGAATGTGTTTTTTTTAATAAGATCACTAATTTTCAAACTATTCAATATCACGATGGTGAGCTAAAATAAACTGATGTACATTACTCAATAAAGATGAGCTAAAAACAATTTAAGAACATTGACATAAAATTATGTAAAGTTGTGCGTAAAACAGTGTCAATTTTGTTTCCAGGTTTTAGCCAGAATTTCTGGAAAGTATAGTGTGACGAAAGTAGAGAATAGTTGTTACATTGTGGTTCTGGGTTTAGAAAGGACAGCATAATTGAATCGAATATGTTTTTTAAGTCTGAGTGTTATCTGAGTGTTAACTGCAAATATATTGTCAATATTTTTATTGAATCATAAAAATAGTACTTAAAAAGTCTCCCCTAGATTCTTCTTAAGATGTATCACACCTTTTTTATTACTTATAAAGGGTTGACAGAACGTTCGTATAAGCTTTAAAAATTCATTTAAAGAAAGTGATAAGGAAGTGTCGCTTGCACTAAAAGCAGTAAAGGAAGAGGAGGAAGAAAGAGTTAAATAGATATACAGTAGGACCCGATTAAGACGCTCACAGTTAATACACTGCAAAAAAAAATTTTTTTTTTTTCAGTGTATGTGATCTTGCTTAATATGCGGATTTTTTCCTGTCTCTTGAATATCGCCATTTGACTAACGTAAAAATATATCGCTTAATACACGAATGGTAATTACGTGTCCCGCTTAATATACGATAGAATTTTAGTCCCTTGAGGCATAAAATTTCGCTCTCGTATTCCTTCTCTCTTCTTCAGTATTGCCAGTGCCTTTTTTGCCATTCCAACAATAGTTTTTTATACAAAGATTAATAATGATTGCTTTTTCTAATTAGGTTAAAAATTAAGGATTGATTATAAAGGTACTCATTATCACAAGAACTAAATGTGGTGTTATTAACTGGATTTATTGACTGGTTTTATTAACTGCAAATATTTAATACTTTTGGTTTGTGCTAATAAAATTAGGCTACACTGTTATAAATTTGCAGCAAACTGTCCAGTCATTTGACCGTTTGTATAGAAAGTGATTTTATAGCCGTAATTTAACTCTATCCTGATCATATTATTGTCTATATTAGGGTCAGAATAAAGTTAAATTACGGTCATGTAACCGTTTTCTATAAAAACAGTCGAATGACTGGACAGTTTGCGGCAAATTTATAACAGTGTAGCAGGAAAATTATTTTTGTTGTTTTATCTTTGGTTGTAATTAATCGACATTAAATCTAGATTTGAATTCATATTAATTTTCAGTTAATATTCTTACCTGTTCCTAAAATGAAATAATAAAAAGATTAAACTTGAATATAGCTAAATTGTAATCTAAATCTACATAAAAGACACAATTTTCGACCGTAAACATCTAAATAAAAGCTCTAAAGTTCATTTAGAAGATTAGATGTGTAAACAAATCTCAATTTCTGCAATATTATGCAAATCACGTTTAATAAGCGACTGTTGTCCAGTCCCTGGTTGTCTTAACTGGGTTCGACTGCATATGTTGTAGTAAAAGGAAGTGAAAGAAAGATAGGACAGATGGAGAGGAAGCATAGGGTACATGGAGGAAGTATTCTTGCCTGCGGCCGACTCAGCTCTCCCGGCGAAATTTGGCAGACTACGCAAGCAGTTGTTGGTCTCACCTTGTTCTCTCCTTTGGTGCGCCCGACTCTGCAACTGCTTGATCTTCCTGAGCAGTTCCTCTCGCTGCTTTTGGCGAAGCTTTGTTTCACCTCGGACTTCATTTAAAATTATTAGCAGACGTTCTTCTACAAAATAAATAAGATTTAAAGTAAATCATTAAGAAGAATCTCTCGAGATTACTCAAATGATACATCATAATAATAAAATCGATTAAATATTACCGAAAAGGGTTAAAACTAACATATAATAGAGGAACTCCTATAATAGAGGCTGACGCATCCTCGCAGATTTGGCACCCGAATTAGAGCCCAGTCGAAAAAACAAGCTAATCAGAACCGGTTCAGCCAATCAGAACCGAGTCTTAGGCAACCCCAACTCCGGCTGCGGTAGATTGATACTGAACTGGGTACCAATAATCCGAAACAAAATCGAAATGCGTCAGCTCCTATTATAGGAGTCTTAGTGTATACCAGAACATTTGCATTGCATAAATTCTAAATAAACACATCAGAGTTAACATACAAGGTACTTGAAGTGGACCATCTGACATTTATTAAAAAGATTAATTACTCCCGTCAAATGTACCGAAATATGTTGGCTAATTCTAGCGGTGTTAATATCATTGTTACGTTCAGATTAAGAGTGACAACGTTGTCAAGATATAGAAAGAGTCAAACAGTTATGCATGGTTCAAATCAGTTAGCAAAATAAAAATCCAGGTTTTAAATAAATTCAGTAAATTTATTTTCAGCAAATCAAACTCCTATTTTCAGAAGGCGATTACTGCCTTTCGCTGGATATGGATTTCCCCAGGATAATAATAAACGAAGCTTCACCCCCCACCCTTCATGAGACAACAAGTTTGAAACTTCATCAGCATTTCAAAGTTAACACTAGTCATCAGCAGTACTTCATACTTGCCAAACTCAAGCAAAATGTGAAAGGCCCAGGATAACGGTGTTTCTAACCAGAAAATTTATTTGATTAATCTTTACTTATTTGATTTTAGGTTTCTGCGTGGACCTTATTTTGTTTCATTTCTTAACAAATTTTCTTTTGGAAACGTTTTTAACCTGGATCAAATTAATCTAAATCATACGGAAGGTTACTAGGAAGTTGGCAGGTATGTTAGCTGAGACGCAACCTGACCCAAGTCAACCTTATAGAACAAGATTTCAAGCTAAAGAGTCTACGGTGGCTACTCCCGACAGTTCTGAGGTCGAGAAATCCTTCTTTCAAACATTTTGGGATAAGTAGCATAAGCCGTCCCCCAGCCTATATCCAGCTAATTCGAAGACTTCAATTATAGAACATTAGGTAACTACGTCCCCTTTACTCATTAAAAGTAAAAATTTAATCAATGTGGAAGAAACCCAACAGTGACTGTTAATTTTCCTTTTAACCGGATTTGAACTGTTAAGTGACTTCACCGAAATACCTTGCTTATTAAATAAATCACAATTATCTCAAAATTTTAGAAATCATGTTGTTCTGAATTAGTTTTGTCTAAATTGCTTTTGGTTTTGTAAAACATTGTTTGATACGAAATATGAATACATTAAATTGTATTTTAAAACTGTATTCAATGTATGTTTAAGTATTCTTGTTTATATGTATGTTTTGTTCTTGTTTATTTTATGTTAAAAGAGTCAGAGCAAACAGATCTGAACTTTGATTTTTTAATTTTTGTTTCGAAATGGTACACACGCCGGGAGTTGGGTAGGCGTGTAGGTTAGGTCAAGGTTGTTCATGACACGCGCGCCGTTTTTGACTGTTGTAATAACATTTTAACATTAATTAAAACTTCCTTCTCGTGTTTTTGCTAGTGCATTTCGATAGCCAACGATTGAGTTCCGATAGTCGGGAGTTCATCAAAGTTTCGCATTTTACAACAATATTGTTATATAAATATTGCAGTCGAATTAAGACTGAGATTTTACAGGATATGTTTCTTAAAGAAATTATTTTTTTAACAAGGTTTTATTTCAGGGTAAGTGACCCTTTTACATTGTACTCTCAATATATTTTTTGTAATTCAATTTGGTACAGAATAAAAGTTTTTTTAATGTTTTATGCTGAAAATTACATTCTAAAACTTCAAGATCTAAAATTTTGTCATTTATTTACGCAGCAAAGATTATTGTTAGTGTGTATTTCTCCTGTAACTACCACTGGAACTTTTCTCATTGAGACAAGCATGAAACATTTGCAAAATATTGATTCAGATCTTACACGTGATGGATTGCTGACTAGTAAGTAACTGGGACATGTTTAGCCCGAGATTTTTTTTCTTCCAATTCTGGAGACGTGGTTGTAGTAGTATGCTTGGCTACGCTTTAATAAGGGTTGTTACAGAGTGGTGTTTGTCTACATTATAAAATTTTTAAGAACTTTTTTTTTAATTAAAACAATTAAGTCGTCGGGTGAGTTTTGCTTGCAATCGCATCGATTTGCGTTATTAAGTGTGGGTGAATGAGAAATATATTCTGTCTTTTTTTTAACTATCAAATAAAGTGAATGGATATCCGGAATTCGTTGTCACGGTTCGCTCTGTATTCTCAAAAAAAAAAAAAAAAAGATAAAGAAAGAAAAGATAAAGAAAGAAAGAAAACGGACAAGTACAAGCAGGACTCTCACCCTGAGGGTTCCATATTATTATGTTATATTACCGTTACAAAAAATTCTATTACAATGCGTTAAGTTGGCGTTAGTACTGATTATTGAAAATCTTGAGTTTGTTACATAATAAATCGACATAGATTTATAAATTAATGATTTTCGGATTTTTTCCTTTACATGTGCTATACAAATGTGTTTCGTGCCAAATTTCAAGGTTCTAGGTCAACCGGAAGTACACAACGCTGCTGCTGCTGCCGTAACTGAATTTATTGTGACCTTTTCAATTTCTCAGCGTATCTTGCAAAAACTATTGCTTATAAAAACAAAACATGAACACTAGTAGTTTTATAATGAAATGTATGATAAACACATTGAAGCAGACATTTTTTAAATCGAAGAATTATTTTAAGTGCTATTTAATGTTGAATTCGGTCAAGATAATTCAATTACATTGAAGAAAACTTTTCTTTTAGACGTCTTAAAACACCGAGAGGCAGCTATATTTTTTATTTAACATTTCTTACAAGCTTACTCTCAAATGTGTAATTGATCTTACTAAATTAATCACGAAAACAGCCATCAATTGTCGCGACAGTGGTGAATGCGATCTTGGAAACCGAAAAATTCCTTAGCGAAAGGGAAACGTATGTCAAATTCGGACCAGCGGCCCGATTACAGAGATCGCCTCTGGTTGTGGTAATATCGTTCAATCTTCCGTAATCGGGTAATATTTGTAATACAGTAAAGTAGCATGTTTTTAGAGTCTGTGGGATCTGAACAGAGGTTGGCGGGCATAGCTTGTAGGAGGCAGAGCCCCCTAGTTTACAAAAATATTTTAATTAAATTACTGTGGTTTTGTAATGGCTATATAGGGAGGTGTTAGAAAGAAAAATTGAATTTTCAATGAAACTGGCCGTAAAAAGTACTCTCGCTGCAATAAAACACATTTCGTGGCAGAAGCCTTCTCCTGAGCCTGCCGTATTGGATCTTTGCACGGCACGTGGAAAGCTAAATTACTGCAAGGCTGCGAGCGTTGGTAAGAAGTTGTCTTTTCATATACTTAGAATACAGTATTATTTATGCTCACGGACCCTATTTAATTATGTGACATTAACTGGGGATTGTGCTTCTAGCAAAAAGAGTTACTTTAGAAACATTGGGAATTTAGTGAAATATTTGAATTTTAGCTAATTGCGAAAATATTTCTTCAACTCTTAGGTGTCCTTATTACGCTTATTTGGAGCTATCTAAATAAAAATCATTTACTCCTCTGCTTCTCTTCTTCTTAAAGTGAATTAATAAACTGTTGTTTTGCTGTTAAATTTGGCGTCATGTCTTCTCTTGAAGCTAATACAGTACTGAAAAGTTTGTTAAACAAAGTGCTGTACGGCTATTCAAAATGTTACGAACTTTTCTTTTTATGAAATGGTAACACTTACTTTTATCCTTTTATGTTATTATTACTCTGTTAAATTAGTTTAAAAAAATGTATAATTTATGCATTTTTCTTTGTGGGGTTAAAAAAAAAGTTTTTTCAATTTTAATATTTTTAGACAATTTTTACTTTTTTGTATATACATAAGAAGAAAATATTGAAATCGTGAAATTTTTTTACTTCCGGTTTTTGATGGATTTACACGTTTTTGGTATGTCTTGACTATTTTTGGAAAATTTCACTCTGTCTGTTAGTTTGTCTTTCTGTGTGTGACAAAAAAATTAGTGGCTACTGTATCTCAATAACTGATGGACGGAATTTCATAAAACTTTCTATTCTGTTGGACATTGACATGAACTGGTACTGATTAAGTTTGAATATATATCGCCTAACAGATAACTCTATTATGCTGTATTTTTCATCATTTCCATGATAGAAACATCTTAAGAACTAATGTACGGAATTTCATAAAACTGTTTATTCCGACCTTGACAGGAAGAGATGGTGATTCGTTTTTGGTGTATATTGCCCAATATGTGGCGCTGCTATGCTTTGTCTTTCACGATTTCCGCGATAGCTATATCTGCTGAAATAATGCATGGAATATTATCAAACCTCATATTATGTTAGATCTTGGCTTAAATACATGCTGATTAGGTTTTGGTGTATGTCTTCCAACAGGTGGCGTTACTATATTGCCTTTTTAGCAATAGTTATATCTCAAGAAAAAATGCGCGAAATTTCATTAAACTTCATATTCTGTTAAACTTTGACATAAATTAGTGGTGATGAAATTTTAGTGTACAGTGGCCTCCAAAACTTAAGGTACAACCAGTTTTTTGACACTCACTATTAAAAAAATGAAGTTAAAGGTAAAAAAATATGGTTTATATGAATGATCATAAGAAACTTCAATAAAATCTTATGAAAAAATTATACCCATCTCAATTATTTTAATGTATTGGATACTGATATGTTTGTCAGGAGGAACTGCGAATATCCCACTTTGGGAATTTGTATGAAATTTTTTTATGATTGATGATCTAGAATTGTTGGTACTAAAATAGTGTTGTCCATGTCTAGGAGATGTCGTTTACTTGATTCATTAAGATGGCGGGCAATTCGATGGATGGAAATGGGGTTATTACAAGCTGGTGCTGCTAGACGTCGTAATGTGCCTCGTAGTGTGGTCCAAAGCCTCTGAAATCAATTTGAATCCAAAAATTCAGTATCAAGAAGACTTGTTCCAGACCGCTCATGGGTTACAACCCCTATACAATATCACTTTCAAGTTCTTTTGGCCCGAAGGAGGAGCATCACTACTGTGGCTCAGCTCATTTCAGATCATCGTAAAGCAACAGGGATGACAATACCTGCGATTACGATAAATAGACGTCTTCACAATTAAGGACTCTATGCAAGACGACCCGTTGTGTTTTGACCTCTTAATCGACAACACAGAAGTGCCCGTTTATGTTGGCCAAGAGAGCACGTTACCTGGAACAGACAACAATGGGCTTCCGTACTGTTCACAGATGAGTCCCGGTTTCCTTTGGAGAGTGATTCAGTTCGTGTGCTGATTTGGAGAGAACAAGGCTTCAGATTCTATGTAACATTGTTGAAAGACGCAGCCAGGGAGATAGAGAAAAGGAGAACAAAGATAATGTTTCTACTTATGGAACTAAAAGCGGTACCTAGTATGGCGGCGTTTCTGGTCTTTTGGGCCTTTAGGAAGTGTAGCGCCCTCTATCTCTTTACCATGCTCGAAACCAAAATGCAGGAAGAGCAGACGACAATTTGTCATGTTTGACAGGTCACATGACCGGCCTTTGGGAGCACCAGCGCCACAAACTGGGTACTAATTCCCGGTCCATGTTGTGATCTTGAAAGCCTATCTTCACTGTTCTCCTTCTTATTTCTATCTCCATGGACGCAGCTATAAAGGAGGTGGAATCAGGGTTTGAGCTGGAATCTCTCTTTCGGTCACAGTAATTTCCATGTGTGACATCGAAGAATTCTGACTGCTGTGAAATATCGGGACGAGATCCTTGGCCCGTTTGTCACACCGTATGGTGGTGCTATTGGTGATTAATTAATCTGAATGGTTGATAACGCCCGATCGAATTGAACTATAGTTGTTGACGAATATCTAGAGGATCAAAGTTTGGGGTGAATGGAATGACCAGCACAATCTTTGGACTTTAATTCTATAGAGAATCTTCGAGACTATCTCAGCAAACAGGTGGCTGCCGTAAGTCCTCCTCCAAAGACGTTAAATGAGCTGGAACAAGCGTTGCTCCATGTATGAGATTTCCAGTGTCCCTTTCCAGTGTCCGACAACTTAATTAACAGTATGGAAATTCAATGCCACAAATTCATTCTTATTAAAATCCGTTTATTCAATTTTTTTGGCCAAAAAACCGCTATTTATTTATTTATTTTTATAAAATAGTGGAATTTTGCAAAAAATGCAATTTTTTATTTGTAAATTCTGTTTTATGTTAAAATTAAGTAAAATTCGATAAATAACTGTTTAAAACACAATTCTTCTAAATTTCATGTTTTTATCTTCATTTGTTTTCAAATTAGACACAAAAGACTGGTTTTACCTTAACTTTTGGAGCCAGTGTATAGTGCCTTACAGTAGGCGACACTTCTATGCTGTGTTTTTTTAGGATTTCCTTGATATCTACATCTTGCTATCTTTTGGATGATATTTTATCAAACTTTATATGTAAGGTGCTTTTTTTCAAAATTGACGTCGATTCATATTTGGCTTCGATCATTCACCAGGGGATACTGCTGTACTATTCTTGGGGAAAGATTCCTAATCAGGTCCACAATCAATTGATGCAAGCATGGCTTGCTGTATTATTGTCTGCATTCTTGCAACTCTCATACACTTTTAACCACAATGTCTTCAGAATCACTCTCTTTTTTTACGCGAAGTTTGACTGTGGACTATAGATTAGAGAATATTATCCCTGTGTTTTTTGTGATGAACAATATAGCGGTATCATATTTTCTATTTTGTAGAAAGGCGCGAAATTTTGTAAATATTTGAAGATTAACGAGATTAGAAATATATGTATAATTTTAAATTTTAATATGAAACATGAGGGGTCACTGTTATTCTGTACTTTCTTTTATTTCACTCATCGCTGTAACTCGGTGTTAAATTCGAAGAAATGCACTATACTTTATATTCATAATTGTTGACAGGGCCTGATTATCCAAAAGGCACGTAAAGCTCATGCTTCCCCTCTAAAATTTAAAAGAAGGCCTAAAAAGATTGTGAAAAGGGTTCTCTAATTCCCAATTTCCTTATTTTTTTTTCCAATTTTGTATTTTACATTTTTTTTAGAAAATAAAGTTTGTTTAGTCCAAGATGAAATCCACGCACTACTTCACGAAACTTATTTAACAGGGAAATACGAATGTTATCTATAATATGTTAATTAATCATATAGCATCCTGATGTGCCTATTAGAAGCCACCCGGGAAAATGTGCATGCAGATATATGTACTAAACATATCTGAACTTATATATACAAGGAACATAAAAAAGGTCTTTAATAGAATGTATTTGACATCAATTAAGCTACTCACGGGAATAATATTAGTATCATTGGTAAGTTTCCATGAATGAAGATCTAAGAAAACTTTTGCCAAGTGAAACGGGGCTCCAAAATGATACCATGCTTCCCATAGATTCAGAGGTTAATCGGTAATCTGATTGTTGATACTATTATAAATTAATATATTAGAAAGGTATAGAAGAAGGTTTTGTGATCGCCACATCATACTAATTTTTCTTAAATTTATAGGCGCATCCCTCATAAATTCATAGATTTAGTTTTCAATCAATTCATTAGTTTATGAGAAAAACAATGCAACGTCCTAAAATTATTATTAATAAAACTATTCTAAAATTGAGAGAAAAACACAGATTCCTTCATATTTATATATTTAAAAAATATATTAATTTTATTGCAAAATCCATCTCTAACGCCACTGAATAAGCCTTTTTGATTATTTTTTTAAAAAAAGTGTCTTTTTTACATATCTGTTAAAATTAAATCATTTTAAACGTAGCAAATTTTCCCAAAAACTTGAACTGAGAAAATTGACTCTGATACATTTAAAAGGAAATGGATGCAGTAAAAAAGCATATTACACATTTTTATAATGAACTTTACCAGAAGTAACTTTGCCAGAGAATACTAGAGACGACTAAACACATTTTAAGAAAAGATAAATAATAAATTATTATTTTCGCCATTTTTCACACAGTAAAGGATGCTGATTCCACTTTAAAAAGGTCAAATATTGAAAAGAGTAATGTTAAATCGAGAAAAAAACTTTAATTTATTTCTTCCAGAAAATAATCCCACAGGAATTTCTATAATGATCTCGAAGCCACCGCGGTTGACTAACTGTTAAACTACCTATCCTGCCCGAAACCGCTGGGCGACGTCTTAAATCTATTGAATTTAGCGTTTAAAATTTCCTGATGGCATCTTCCGTGATCGGGTCTACTACCTCTCCGGTTACACACAACGTAATACACTCAACATTATATAAGTTTAAAAATGCATTTGGGAAAAACGCTCTTCCAACAATTACCGATCATGTTCAGTCCTGTAAGCGAGTTATTTTGTGTGCCTCTGTAAGTGAACGATAAATGCTTGCAATCTATAATATATAGAAAACATCTTGTAGTGCACCGCAGGGATCTTTTTCAATTTCATTATTGTTGAAGTATCATAATAGTAATAGAATGCACTACAAACTATTTTATCCCATAGACCATAAGGCAACAAAATTCTTTTGTGTGTCCCTGTAAACGAACTATAAATGCTACACACTTCGTTTTTAATACCGAACATTGTATAGTAATCCTCAATAACATATAAAAATTTCATGGCAATCCGAGTGTATTTACGAGAGTTAGAGCACGGATAGACAGACATACAAACGGAATTCATACACTTTTGAACGATGTTGGAAAGTGTTCAAAAATGCATTAACCTCGGAGGAATCGTGCTTACCCGGTATTATATTAATAATTTTTACTTTTTCACCAATAAATACAAATAATAATCGTCACATTATTTAGTCGGGGACAATTGTTACAAATTCTGCGATAAAGTAAGTTGAAAATTACTATTAGAAAAATAGTTGTGACAATTCCAAAAACCTTGCGTATCCTGGTTATGTCATATCCAGCGCGACTATTCCCGGGTTAAAAGAAAATAAAAGATACCCAAATTCAAATGAAATGGTGAAAAAACATTCGTCAGTTTGATTGATGAATTCTTTGACACTACACGAATTCCGAACCAATCGATTTTTGTTAAAATCACTGTTAAGCATATATGACTGCAGTTACTGGGCATGAAATCCAATAAATGATTTTTATTGCTGGAAGGACAAATTTGATCTATTGCATTTTCTAAATACGCACTTTAAAGTGTTAGTATTAAAAATAGAAGTAGAAATAGAAGAATTGTGTAATATCACTTTACTGGCAAATTTGCCTAAAAAAAAAAGAAACTTTACGGAAAAGGGTAAATATTAATGAATAAATATATTTTTAAATGGATGATTTTTTAATGGATTTCTTAATGGATTTTGTAATGGACTAGGATACTTAAACACAAAAAGTTGCGTTTTTGCTTTTTTTACGAACTAATAATAGTTTATTTCTATGAAAATATTGACTATTCCGTACACTTTAGAGATGGGTTCGGTTTTTTTTTTCCGGAACCCTAGCCAATTGATTCGAAATCCGAGCGCGCATGAACCCGAAAAATTTTGTGTCTTAAGATTCCGTGCCCAATATCGAAAGTATGAAGTAGAAAAATTTTAATAACATTTTAAAATTGTTTCAATAATAATCTTACCATTTAAAAATCTTTTCTTACATGGAAATAAGTTTTCATTCAAAAATACTCAGTCATAATAAAGTTTTGTGATTTTCATGTCACTGAAAATCTGTTTAAAATAGTATTTTTTTAAATATAGACCCAACCTGTGGCAGAAATCTGTAAAAGTCACAATTCTTATTCTTTTAAAATATCACTGTACAACTATGGCAGAAAGACATGATTTCCGTTTTCCAGTTATTCTTGAAAAGTACTTTAAACACGAAGCGAAGATAGACTAGGTGTACCTAACAGTGTACCTGTAACAGTACCTGTGTCAGTGTTACTAACACTGACAGTACAAAGGCTTCAGAATCAGATAGAATATTTATTCTTATGTCCTATCAATAACAATTATAATCAATAACAATAATTATCAATTCCCTTTCAAACTGATTTGGCAAGAATATATGCACTTTAAGAAACTTAGATATGCACTTTAAGAAACTTAGACTACATTTTTTTTTCTCAAATAGGAAGTTTTCTTTTCCTCTTTTTCTCAATTTGTGAATAAATAAAATTTGCTCTTTGAATCCGAGCCCGCCCGAGGACTGCTTTAAAAATCGAACTGGAGCCCGTTTCGGTCCCGGGCTCACGTGCTCGGCATGAGTCTAGTCTCATCTCTAGTACACTAGTATTTTATAAAGATAGACTCTGTTGACAACACTGATTCGATTGCTTGAATACAGTAAGATATCTGAAGAGATTATCTAGAAGAATTTTGGATTTTCCTTACATGCGACGAGAATTCATCTGACTTCCCTTAAAAAAATACAGTAAACACCGCTTATAACGGACTGTCATAGAATCGGTAAATGTAGTACGGTTACCGAAGAACGGTTATAAGCAATATTACCAATAAAATTCAGCAGATGACGTAGATGAGAAAGGCGCATAACAGAAAATGCATTAATAGACATTTTAAATAGAAATGTTATGCACATTTCTCAAAATTAAGTAGACAAAAAAAACATTCTATTTACATATTTATTTAGAATTAATAATTCTGTTATTCATATGATTTCAGTAGGGAGCAAGTCTTTGATTACGTTATAAGAGGCAGTGCGTTATATCCTACGTACGTTATAACCGACTTGCGTAAAGCATGCCTGTAATAACAGTTCAGTCTAACTTGGCGGATATTTAATTCTCTATGTAGGTAATTGGTTAAATAGGTAAAACAAAACAAAACAAAATATTTTTTTTTGTTCATAATTTTTTTACTAAATAACTAAATACATTTCCTTTTTGTAGTTTCGCAAAATACAAGTATAAAAACAGAATACCATTCTGTTTTTTTTTTTTTTTTTTGACTGGACACGAGTTATTGCCCATATCTTCATAATACATAATGCACAATGACTGCAACATTAGAACTCAAATTAAACGCTAAAAGGCACATATTTATTCTTTTCCTCGTTTATAAATATGGAACTTAGATAATTTCAGAAGCAATAATCCACTTCATACAAGTCTGTATACAGTGTGTCCCAAAAACATTGACCTCTATTTTTATCCCTTAAATATTGATTATAGACATATATTATAAATTACAAAGTCGCGTAAAAATGGTACAAATTTTGAAATCGATTAAAATTTTCAGGGGATTAAATTTGAAAAAATACAACATTTAAATCCCCGTTCAAAAAATTTCCTAATTTATAAAATGTCCCCCATATATTAATAAGGTCATGTACAAAATTTCAGCATTTTATCCTAAAAAATCGCAGAGATATGTTTAAACAAAGTTGGTGAGGGGTGAATCATAAATTCAAATATAAATGTTTACAGCTTTAGTGCAGATGACGCGACGCAGAAATGCATCTTTGTAAATGTTGTTCAATGTAACTTTGTAATTTATAATATATGTCTATGATCAATAGTTAATGAATAAAAACCGAGGTCAGTGTTTTTGGGACACCCTGACTATAATTGGCATCAACACTAAAACCACATACAGTATTTACTCCTGTATAATTAATAAATAATATTTGCTCTTTGAATCCGAGCCCGCTCGAGGACTGCTTTAAAAGTCCAACTGGATGTTTTTCAAAATTTTAGGGCTAAAATTCGGGATTATGGTTTATACATGATATATTTTCAAAAAATGCATGAAACCATGCATGCTTTCCCTAAATCACTGAATCACAATTTATAGAATGAAGCTTTTTTTTTTTCGTTTTTCTTATTATTTCATCCAGAATCGTATGCAAGACACGAGAACGTCGAATTTTCCAGCTATAGCTGTGTTGTCGTTTGCTTTAGCATAACGTAAAACCTTGAGTTTGAAAGCAGCGGTGTAATTTGTCCTATTTCACCAGTAGTATTTATATTTAGATCAGCCATTTCAAAAACCACATAAGTCACAGAACCGAACTTTTCATAAATTAAAAAAAACTGTATTATTCACAAGTAAACGAATTTTTAGAAACTTTAGAACTCTTAATCTGCATAGTTTCATTTGTATTTCCTGAAATTAATATAATTTTATCATGTTGATTTGTGCAGTCTCTTCTAGGAAATTCAAATCCACATACTATGGTTTTATTAATTTTATAATTTATATGAAATAGGTAAATTAAAAATCATATTCGTACGAATTAAGAATTATCCCATAAAAATTATTACTTCATTCGAATCACAAGTGCTTCTTGTGCGACAAAATTTTACATTTTTCCCTATGGTATTTTTTTTTAAATTCCAACATGAAATTACTTCTGTATTACGAATGGATGGATGTTCTTAGTGGTGTTGGAAATTATAGATAATGCCAGGGTTCGTACGATCCTGGAATTTTAAGACCAAGAAATTCTTCGGTAACAGTATTTTCTTATAGATAATCTATTCTTAAACAAGGGGGACATTTCGCATGTTTGAACTTGATGTATTTTTTTAGAAAAATATACTGGTATGTCACCTGGAAAATAACGGTACCCGTACGAACCCTGTAATGCGATTGTGTATAAGTCCTTTAATTAAAATTTACAAAATTTTTTCTCTATGACATATTTTTTTATATATGATGTAATAGAAATTGAGGAATATATTCAGTTTTTTATATATCTATATTTCGTAATTTGATGACAAAATAGAAATGGAGCACTATATTATTCTGTAATTTGATTAATAAATTAATTAAAAATAAATCTACATTGAAACAATGACGAACCACATTTAAACCATTTAATAATATAGTTATATCGTAATTCTTTCTAATTAAAACATAAATTTAGATACATAATTTGTTTCAGATTTCAAAAGTGCGCAAATAATTAATTTTAATTTGTAATAAGAAGAAACAATGTAATTGCTCTAAAAATGGGGGTAATATTATTGTCAAATTATTGTACTGTCCTCTAAAAAAAACCCACAGTGAAATGTTTCCTAAAAAAACCCACCCATGTACTACATCAAATATTTCACTAAAGTCATTTTTTTTGTTTGTCCTGTTTTATGCGCCATTTAGAATTATGAAAGTATTAAAAAAATATCTAAGGAGTGCTTGTTTAGTTTTAGAATAATTTAAACAAACAGTTGATAGATGGCAAGATATGAGCTTCATTTTTACAGATTTTCTTGTTATAATAGAATTTTAGAATGATCTACATAACTTTTTTAATTGATTTTATGTTAAACCATTAATATGAAAAAAAAATGCTTCATTTTCAGCTGATTATCTCAGGTGTGAGGTTTTTTTCAAGTAACATAAGTTATTTTTTGGAATAGTGTTTTTTTTTTTTTTTTTTTTTTTTTTTTTTTTAATATCTCTTAATTGGCTGCCACTTTGTAATAAAATGATAAAATGAAAATGCTCAACATTAAAATATTAGTCAGAACAAGCTGTAAAAAGTTAGTCATTTTTAATTTCTTTGAATTCTTTACTAGACTTCATAAATAGAAACAATCAAAAAATGAGTTTTTTTAGATGACAGCACAATATTTCTTTGTATTGATGAAAAATCTGTTTGTTGGTGAAGAGAAGGTATTTATAATTTTTTTTTTGAGTTATAAATACATATACACCATCACAGAAAACAACGAAACATACCCAAAAAGGAATAGATTGCGTAATGTGCGCTTTTAACGCATGGTCACGTGGCGAGAAATCGATAAATTTGTAAAAGCATGAAAAGAAGAAATCGGTTTACCTGAGAACAATTCGGGAAGATCGGGTAGATGCGGCGGCGTAGGAGTCCTAATTAAAGCACAAACACGTTTCCGAGAAATTTTATTCCGTCCGTAACGAGCAGGATTTCTGACAATTGGCAATGGAAAAATTGGAGTTGAGTTTCTGTCGGACCACAGATCAACACTGGCCACATTCGACAATACTGCTGAGTTTTGGGGTGGTGTGGCCACACCCGTGGCAGCAGTCATTGCGCTTCGACTGAGTGACCGAAGCACTGGCCGCCGTCCGGAATTGAATACTGTTTCTTTGTTGGAACTCCGCCCAAGTTGTTGTTTTCCTTCTGAAGGCGGAGCTGTCCTTAATGATCCGTTTCCGATAAACGGTGCTAATTTCTTATCTAGCCACCTACGGTAAGCACTTCTTACCTTCTCTCGGATAAATAGTTCACCTGCCCGCTTTGCCATCCGAATAATTTGGCAAGGTCTGTAGAATCGTCTTGTGGGAATATAAACAGGTAGGAGGTTGTAACGTTGACAACTCAAAAAGAAATCATCTGTTGCTCTTTCTCTCGAAGCAGCACACTGAGTTCTTAAGAATCGACTCAGGTGACCAGAAAAGTAGGAAGGAGGGTAATAAATGGACCTGTATGATCTGCATGAACGGAATGCACCAGGATGAAGAAGAGATCGATACAAACGCTTGTTACCATGTTTAGAACGTACATATCCAGATAAGGGAAGTCCGCCGAACATACGACGCCGATAAAATTTTGGTGCATTGAAGATTCTGTCCTTTTTCGCAAACATTTTGCCGGTTTTCAAATTTCCCTTAATTTTAGATTAAAGAATCATGCTGTAATAACACCACGAAAACGAATGTTCATCTATTTTCCCTTTCTTACTGCAATTATTTCACAAAAATGAAATTTTAACAGACGCAAAGCCTTAGTTTTTTTTAAAAGTACATATGAATTTTTTTATTTCTGGTATATATTGTTATACTAGATTGATATCATTTAATGAAAAGAGATAAAGCACTGCATATATAAACTTTTAATTAAAAGCATGAAATTCTGAACCGTCACTGAAGTAAGGCTTATTCACATCCAAATTTCATAATATCAATGCTTTTACTATACTGATGTCCATTTATATTGTACAGTTGCGTGTATTATATTAAGAAAAAGCTCATGCCACTTTGATGTAACTCAGAAATTTTAAAAATATAAAAACTATGAAAATTTAAATACAAATTCTAAATTCAAGCATTTCGAGTATGAAGCGTACGATATAGCACAAATCATAATGAAAACATCACATGAAAAGAAAGATTTTAAGCCGTCAGTTACTTCAAATATATTTAATTATTTTAGATGGTGTTTCAACTGTCCATTAGATTAAATAAAATTGAAAGACAAACATAGAACGCTATTTGAACTTATCAAAATTAAAAATTTCATTTCTCATACACACATATCCAGTATTATCACACATATCCATTCACTTGCAGTATTTCTCCTGGATATTTTTGTAATTATAGTCGCTTTAATGCATTTTCATATTCTTTCAGAAGACAAAAATAGATTTTTTTTATATTCAAAGCAGTCTGTTTCTATTTTATTTCTTTCTTCTTTTTAGTTTAAAGATCCTTTCAGTTTACCTTTAGATTAAAAAAATATGTTAAGACAATATTAGTAACTGTATTTCAATAAATAAATTTCCACGGTAATTTTTCACTAACTGATGAAAAGAAACCGTCACAAAAGTTTTTGTCATTCGAGTCTCTATTGTAGTTTTAACTTATTTTCATTTCCACATACAATCTTCATATTTGAAGAAAAGATCTAATTAAACATTTTAAAATGATTAAAACTGAGAAAAATTATACAAAGAAAAATTATTTATAAAATTAATTCGTGCTATATCAAACAAGCAATTACTAATTGAATAATCAACTATTATGGTCGTAAACCAATTTTAGACGGAGTATAAAATCATGACAATAATCACTTCCAAAATATATTTGAAGTTCAGCTAGCTCGATTTCGCACTTCCACCGCGTTCAGCTAGCAAGACAACTATTTGCTTCTACACGTGGTCATCAGTTATAATCCTTATTCAATACCCTTGGCGGCCGTTTCATCCGGCGCATTAAGGATAGAGTTTTTTATTTCTTCGTTTTTGGCTAAAGCCATTATTAAGTCCGGCGCGGAAAAAGAGATTAGGAAATGGGCAGGACAGGTATAGGGCGGGGCTTGACCTCGAACACGACCGGACACTGGATGTTGTGGCATCCAAGGTCGTATTGGCCGAGTTGTGTTATATCGACGCAAAATTGCATAATTTTGAGAATATTAAAGAAATGAACGCTTCTGTTATTTATGTCAAAGATTTGTAACAGAAATGCTTTTAATAATGCATAATTCAAGAGCAGTAAATTATGCTTTTAAAAGTATATATATTATTAGATTTCACATTATTTTGAAAATATATTTCCTTCAAAAAGCTTTTAGCATTTTATATTTTTACATAACAAATTATCCTTTTTGCAGGTAGTAATTTAAGCCTTTTTAAAATGAATTTCTTGAACAATAACAAATATTGCGAACTAAGAACACATATATATAAATATAGATTTTAATTTAAGAATAATAAAATATGCTTTTAAAAAGAATATTATCACATTTTACAGAACTCATTTCCGTTAAACCTAATAATTACATTTTATGTTTTTACAAAACATATTTTGGCTTTTAGCATGTAACAATATAAACCTTTGTTAAATAACATTTCATATGTTTTATTAAATAATTAGGACTGAGAATGAAAAACATATTTAAAATAAAATAACTCATTAAAATATTTAGGAAAATGCTTTATATTTTGTTTATGTAGCATCAATATTGTGTTTTTTGACTTCAAAGCGAAAACATTCATAAAACTGTACTTAATAAAATATTTATGATATTTAAGATCTCACATTTATTTTCAACTGCTTGATATATTGTCTGAAATAAAGTTAAGTTAAATGAGTGCCAAAACATTATATTTTAATTGCATTTTTATTTTCTTCTATCTATACAAGAAGAAAGTATTGGAGTCATGAAAATTTTTGACTTCCGATTTTCGACGGATTTATACGTTTTAGAAGACCCTGAACATGATTTGACTGTTTTCAGAAAATATCTGTCTGTGAGTCTGTGGTTCTGCGAGTCTGTCTGTATGTGGCAAAACTTTTGTGGGCACTCTATCTCAAGAACTAATGCACGGAATTTAATAAAACTTTATATTCAGTTAGTCCCTGGCATAAATTAGTGCTGAGTAGTTTTTGGTGTAAATCACGTAACAGGTGGCGCTGCTATGTTTCATTATTCGCGATTTTTGCAATAGCTCTATCTCAAGAACTAATGCACCGATTTACATCAAACTTCAGATTATGTTAGACCCTGACATAAATAGATGCTGATTACGTTTTGGTGTAAATAGTCCAACAGGTGACGGTGCTATGCTACTTTTTTCATGATTTTCACGATTACTGTACCTCAAGAACTAATGTACGATTTTCCTCAAACTTCAGATTCAGTTAAACGTTGACATAAGTTCTTGTTGATTAGGTTTTGTGTAAATTTCCCAACAGGTAGCACTGCTATGCTGCATTTATCAAGATTTGCACGATTTTAGCGATAGTCATATCTCAAGAACCAATGCACCGAATTCAATAAAACTTCAGATTCAGTTAGACCTTGATTTAAATGGCGCTGATTCGTTTTTAGAGTATGCGAAACCCGTGTGAGATAGAAGAAAGTTTTGGGATTGGCACATCCGAGTAGTTCTTAATGCTATTGGTCAATTGTATCAAATTCCCCTCTCCAAATTTAATCCTATGGGCTTGGAATGCATTCGTATTTTTAAAATTTCTCATCAGAAAATTAATATTTTAAATTTATTTTTCTTGTATATGCTCTTTAACCCTTCTTTGCATGAGTTTTTCTTTTACAATTGTTTTATTTATACATATATTAAATATTAGACACCTGAAATTTTAAGATAGATTTTTAACTTTGTTCGGCAACATTGTTCTAGATTATTATAGTTTTAGAAATTTACTAGATTAATATTTCTATATAAATATAGTGGTGGCGAAGAAGTTGATTTATTTATTAAAAGTTAAATAAACAGTGATGGAAATTTCCATCACAATGCAAAAAAAGGTTAAAAGTCTCTCTGTTTTCGTCTCTCTCTTCTGATAAAATATTCATAAAATGTATGCTTAATTTTAACTGAAGTTTTAAAATCTTGCTCACAGCTCATCAACTTCGCTAAAATTTTAACACATAAAATATCAAATTACGCATATATTTTAGAAATATTTTACCACTAAAAAAAAAAGATATCCTTCAAGAAGATTTCGTAAAAAAAACAAGTTAAAAATATTAACTTTCTGATGAAAAATTAAAAAAACAAACAAATGCATTCCAAGCCTTTAGGATTAACATTGAAGAGGGGAATTTGAGATCTGACTGACCAACAACCTTAACCCGGGAGTAATCGACGTACCCAGGGTGCGTACGGTTGTTGCAACTGTCACCACTATTTTTCGAAAAGTAATCTTCAACATACTTTATCGCAGAATTTCTATCAATTGTCTCCGACTAAATAAAGGTGACGATTATTATTTGTATTTTATGGTGACAAAGTAAAAACCATTCATACTTTGGGTATGCGCTATTTTTCCCGGGTTAAGGATATTAACTCTGTTATTCTGAATTTATCTATGTAGTATACCATGGTTAGCTTTGCTATATGGATTGTTTACAAACACTAACCTTTTATTTTATCTAAAAAAATAATATTATATAGAGAACAAATTTAAAGATTCCCAGCAATGCTTTTTTCTCCATTTTCTCGAAACTAAATATGTATGGTTAATAAAAGAGGAGTAGAAGCTTGTCTCGGGATAGCTGAGATTTAAAACAATGATCGTAATTTGAGCTGTCACGCTATTCAGGTAGTCCATTAACTAATTATTAAAAGTTCTAGTGACAGAAAAAGGCTTGAGACTATTCCGTGCCTGAAAGAATTTAGGTTGTGTCGGTTTAAGGGTGTATGCTATTTTTTTTCCCTCTCGACAACACGAATCTTTTTGACACATTTATCAACTTTTTTTCATTTGTGTATAACTGAAGATTTCACTTATTTTCATTCTTGTGTCAAATAGCAGAGGTGCCAAGCTCTCACTAATCTTCCGTAAATATGTGGATTAATTTAACCCAGGTTTAATAAGTTTCGCACCAGAAATTATTTTAAAAAATGAAATAAATGTATTCCATGTAGAAATCTTGTACGCTAATGGCGCCTGGTGCATGTAAAATCCGTCGTGTGTGCAAAGTCCTCCAAGTTCCCTGTGAATTATACCTCTGGAGGTGCCTAGTCAGGTGAAGGTCTTATCACCTGATCAAGGTTCTAAATTACAAGATCGATTCCTAACAAAGCAACAAAGAAAACTGTGGCAGTGCACTGCAGCGACGCAAAAAGGCTTTTTTTCAGGTGGATCACAGCCATGCTAAGTGCTGTGATCAGGCGAATATCGCCCCGCGTCCAGGTACTAACTCGTCAAGCTAGGCAGTCATGCCTGGCAGGTAGGGGCCTGGTTAGCGGTAGAAAAAAAATAACTAATTAAAGATTCATAAAATAAAATTTCTGGTTCGAAACGTTGTTAAACTGGGTCAAATTAATCCACATACTACGAAAAATTAGTGGGAGCTTGGCACCTCTGCAAATAGTCAGACAACTGTTCTCTTGCATCTTAGATTATATAATCAATTGCTAGATGATAAATTTTTCATGATCCCCGAAAATGCGTTTAAAAAAACAATTTTGATTGCTTTTTTTTTTTTTTTTTTTTTTAAGTTGCCCATTTTTTTGGAATTTGAATATCTGAAAATTTATGTAATGATAATATAATAAATAAAAATACTTTCCTAATTGCACCAGAAAATATTTTACTAAGAGTTGCAAGCTTTTATAAATCGGTTTTAAACGGTTCTTAATTTTCTAAAAGAGTCAATATACGATTAACGAACTTCAAACTAAAATTTTAAGAAGTCTAAAATTTAAGTTAAAAAAGCAAAAGATTAAAATTCAACTTTAAGCTCAGTGTAGCTTGGCATAATTTCGGATTATAAATATAATGAAAAATAAGTAAATTATTTTAAAATTGAATTAATGGGTGAATAATCATAACTCAAGGTTTCAAGTTTCTGTATTATGATAAAAGCAAAGTAGTGTAAATCTATAAAAATGGTTATAAAAATTTTATATTTATTTTATTTTATTTTATTTTATTATTCTAAATCCAGCACATCCCTGTCTTCATTGAAAACTGGGTTGATTAAGCTTTTTATATATACTATGCTCTTTTTTTTTTCTTTCTGTGTCATAATAAATGACCTTTTTCGTTTCTATCTTTCAAAAAATGAAGCCCAGCTAGAAGTCATGAATCAAAATACACCGATTTACACCAATTTGGTAAATGCAAAATCTGGATAAAGTAGGTTGCGCCGAACAGTAAGAGAATTTCATCAGATTAATACATTCATTAAACTAATCATTCTGTGAATGTTTTTGTTTGACATCCAGTTTTTAAAATATATGTAAATGATGAATAACTTTGAAATGTACTTCATATAATTCTGCTTGTAATTAAACAAATTGAAACAGCGACAATTTCAAGAATGATTTTTAAAATGCTTTTAACAAGATGAAAAGCTAAAACAAATAACATGGAATTAAGTAATTAAAAACGACTAATCATCAAGAATATAACAATAATTTCATCACTAATAGATATCAGCCTGGTTTTGAAAATAGTAAATCAAATCAAACTTCCATTTTTAGAAATTGATGAAACAGGAAAAAACACAAGCGATCTATGAAAATTAACGTATTTTGATTCCATTTATACACTGCAAAAGAAAAAAAGTGTTGAATTTACAGTGTAATACTGGTATCCCAGATGGCAGTATTATACTGTAAAATCAACATTTTTTTTTTTTTTTTTTGCAGTGTAACAGTGGATTTATAAAAAAATTAACAAAATTATAATAATATCAATAAAAAACGAAAATGAAATACTTATAAATTATAATAATATCAATAAAAAATGAAAATGAAATACTTATAAATTATAATATTAGCAATAAAAAACGAAAATGAAATACTTATAAATTATAATAATATCAATAAAAAACGAAAATGAAATATTTATAAATTATAATAATATCAATAAAAAATGAAAATGAAATATTTATAAATTATAATAATATCAATAAAAATGAAAATGAAATACTTATAAGTTATAATATTATCAATAAAAAACGAAAATGAAATACTTATAAATTATAAAAATATCAATAAAAAACGAAAATGAAATACTTATAAATTTTAATATTATCAATAAAAAAAACGAAAATGAAATACTTATAAATTATAATATTATCAATAAAAAACGAAAATGAAATACTTATAAATTATAATAATTATCAACAGAAAACGAAAATTAAATACTTATAAATTAGAGAGCAAATATTTTGTGTCATTAAATTAGTCGTAAAAAAAGAAAAACTTCATAAGGTTCAAATTTAGTTGAAAACATACAGAATTTCTGAGAATTTGGAATTAAATATTTGTGTAAAAAATGATCCGCAGACTCTGCAACTGCGAGGGAAGGGGGCACAGATTGAAAACGGTTGAAATGGCAGTAATTTTAGAAAAAAACAGCATTTTTCATCATTTATTTTACTTTTTAAATAAGGTAGTTTATGGCCGAATTTTTCCGTATTATGTTATTCATTTCTGACTCTAGAGTAAAATACATCAATACGATGCTTTTACAAGAATTAGATGACTTTTAATGCCCATGCATAGTTGTCTCACATGCTTTTTTTTTTTAAATTTATTTATTTTTAATGCTTTGCTCGCCTTTTCACCACCTGGCATTTATGTGCTGTTTCAAGAACATGTTCCGAACCCTATTTTTTTTTACTTTTTCAACTTGCTTACTAGTAGTTAGTTATAACTACAGCTATACCATTTCACTTTCTTCCAATTATTTAGACTCTATTATTAATCTCCTTCGCTTTGCTTTTTTATTCCAAATTCGTTAACATCTCTTTTCTTAACTTTACATCTATCTATCTTTTTCATTGTAATTTTTCTTTTATCTTGTAGTTAATACTACATCTTAACTTTTCCCAACGGCTCAATTTAATACAAGACACTCTACTCGCAAATGACTGGGCGTAAAGTTGTCTGCAACTCGGAAGCCCCTTAACCAACATCAACTGTTCGGCAACAATATCCCCCTCTCTTTGATTTTATTCTGCTGAAGTCGATTCTAATTCAATTTTGTCTGCTAGCTTCTCCGATGTTACAGCTTACTTCTTTTATCACATTGCTTTTGACCATTGCAACTGCTGAAAGTCCTTTTCTAAATTTAAATTAATCAAGAACTGTCTTGTCTTAGAAGCATATTGTCACAGATCTAATTGGAACCAAAAGACAAAGGGGATTTTCGGTATTGAGAGCCTATTACACTATTCACGCGAAGAAACTCTCAAACTAATGTTAAACCTATCGGAGCATTCTTTTCAAATTTCTCGCTTGCATTTTAACCCTCTGACCGCTCTTTATTTTTTCTTTTTTTTTTTTCAAAATACTCTCGACCAATATTTAATCGACCAGTATCACTATTATCATTACCAGTTAACTATTATTACATATGTCAAATTATCGCATGTATTTGAATTATTTAGCAAATTTATCATTTGCATTTTCCCCTTTTGTCGATGGAATTTTTAAAACAATATTGCTTCAAAAATTGTGTATTATATAGATTTGTCTACAAATGGCTTGAACGTAGAAATCGCGGGATAAGCGGTTAGATGGTTAATATTTTTAAGTGTTTATTATTTTTTATTATATATATTTATTTATTTATTATTTATTTATTATTTATTTATTTTGCATAGGATAGTTGAGATTGATCTCTAACCGGGTTAGTTTTAACTTTTTCGATTTTGATTGCAGATTTATATATGTATATATATATATACGACGGAAAGTCAGTAAGTAGGTCACAAACCCATATGACAGGTTGGAAATTAGTAGTAAATTGTTTCCAAATATGACAATAGATGGCAGCACTATCCAACTGTAAGATGTTAATTTCGAATTTATGAGACAACAGTTGTGCAAGATGAGCAGCTGCATTTGAAAATGACGACTGTACTCGAGGAGTGTAAAGTAGAAGAGCAGCGAAGTGTTAGGTTTAACATCCACCTTACAGCCCAGACTTAGCTCCAAGCGATTATTACTTGTTTAGTCCGCTGAAATTGCATCTGGGCGGCAAGTGTTTCGCGACTGATGCAGACATTGAATGTGAGGTACATAGATAGATGGCTGAGGGAGCAGTCCAAAGACTTTTATGCAGCAGATATTGGAAAAATTCATAAAGAGATGGTACAAATATATCAATGTAAATGGCAATTACATGGAGAAATAAACATGCTTTTCAAGTATGTATCTTGGTTTCCCTTTTTTTATTGGATTTTGTAACCTACTTACTGACTTGCCCTCGTACTTTCATTGTCGGAATCGGTTCCGAAAGTGAAAGTAACCTCATTAAAAAAAAAGTGCAACCGAAATCGTAAATGTACAAACTAACAACGTTAGGGATCGACCTCAGCTACCCAGTATACAGTGTTTCGAAATAATTGAGTTTAAACTTTTGCCTTCGGAGGTATCACCTGTCAACGCGGCTCAAAGTTTAATACTCGCACGTCCGTATAATTTTAGGAAATTTATTATCGTACCAACTGCACTGCATTCTTAAGGCTGTTAGACAGTCAATTTCCGAATTCTCCTCACTAATGTTAAACCTATGGGCGTAAAATTCATTCGTATATTTAAAATATCTCCTCAGAAAATTAATATTTTTAACTTCTTTTTTCTGTGTAGGGGGAAGAACGGGGTGAATGACGTTCACCTAAGACTATAACTTTGTCTAATATCTATGTTTTATCATCATTTTGGTCTCTATTTAACAGCAACTTATTTGCCTTTAATTTTTGATAAATCTTAAAGCTTTAAATAAAATAGAAGCCCTGTAGTTTACAAATTAATTAAAGTGTATTTTTGACCGGCATTCCTCCATAACTCGGGTAATGCCAACACAGGGATAAATGTCACAAATTGCGATAACTATCAACAAGGCTTGATTTATTATGTAAATTGCATATTGTGTAAATTGATTTATTTTATGTAGATTGCATATTGTGTAAATTGATTTATTGTGTAAATTGCGTACCAATGATACTTGTATCCTGAACATTTTGAAAGACAAAGACATCCCAGTGCCCTCTGTATTACAGGTCACTAATCGGCATTAAAGCAACTAGACTTGTCCATGTATACATAAAGAAATTCATAAAATTTGAAATCTGAAGTAACAAAAAAAAAAAAAAAAAAAAGAGAGAGAGAGAGAGAGAGAATTTAAAGCAGTTATCATATCTTACCGTTTATATGCAAAAACTACAATGGAATATTCAGATGTTACTCTCTGAGCAACAAAAATAACTAGTTTGGAGTGAAAAACAAACATTACTCCTCTGAAGCAACTAATGCCACTGGATTGGTGTGTTTCTAACAATTTGTCTCAGGAGATGCTAGAGTAACAGCGCTCTTTAGATCTCATATTCACAGAAACAAGTAGATTTTTGAAGTGAGTGTCAAAAAACTGATTGTATTTTAACTTTTGGAGGCCAGTGTACATCACTATTATAATTAAAATTCACCTATTCAGAAGTCTCTAAGGATAGTACTGGGACTCCAAACAATGCGAAATTTCACTAGTATCCATAGTTAAACTGAAAATTACAAGTTAAAATGAGAAAATTGAAAAAAGCAGCTATGTGTGAGATCGCTAACAACAGTTAAGAGTTTAAAATTCAAACATTACAAAAATAATAAGAAAAAAAATTATATATTTTTTCGTTATTTCAAACATTTCTGCTCCCTTTAAGTATAGAAAAACAAATAGATCACGAAAATCATTTTAATTTTACTATACATTTTTCACGTCAAAAATCCACACTGAAAAAAAAAAAAAAAAAAAAAAAAAAAGGTTGATTTTGCAGTATAATACTGACATCCCAGCTACCAGTGTTATACCGCAAAATTAACAGTAATAAACAGTAAAATGAGCAGTAATACACTACCGCGTATGCGCGGTAGAGTATTACTGCTTATTTTACTGTTTATTACTGTTAATTTTGCAGTATAATATTGTCAGCTTTGATGCCAGCATTATTCTGTAAAATACGCAGTAGTGTATTACTGCTCATTTTACTGTTTATTACTGTTAATTTTGCGGTATAATACTGGCAGATGGGATGCATCACTTAAGCGGACGATGGACTTTAAATGAGTAAAAATCTGTCAAAAATACATTTTTTTTCTTATGTTATTAACTTCTTAAAATTAAAAAAATAAATATAAAATGCAATATACTAGGCCAGAAAGTGTATTTTAAAATTTCTTAAAGCTGTCAGTATTGAAAATAACATGTTACAATGTATTTCAAATGCCATTTTCTTCAAAACATTTTTTTTTTCGTATGCGTCTTTAAAATGCTCCATGCTTTTTATTTCCTGCTCAAAATTTGCAACATATCTCTAAGGGACAATCTTCCTAAATTCTACAACAAAGAGATATCCTTTTGGATGTATTAAGGTCCTCAAACGCCAAGAAATGATAAATTTAATGATAAATAAGAACGCATAAATAAAAACAATATTCAACCTATGAATTCTTCGTTCTGGTTGCTTTTTACGGCATAGTCGAGATTTAATTTTTGTGAACCACTTAATTTATTCAATATTTGTAAGGTTGTTTATTTTTAAGTTACAAAAACATTCAGTTTACAAAATTATAAAATTTATTTCAGAAATATCTCGTCCTTGGTTCTCTAATCTGGCAAAACATTAATGGCATGCATAAGTTATTATCCCCCCCCCCTCAAAAAAAAAAATATATATATATATATATATATATATATATATATATATTGCTTTCCTGTGACCCACATCTCCTTCGAAATTCTGACAGAAGTTTCCTTTTCTCTTTTTCGCGTGACTTGCAGAGAAGAGAGCGCCAAAAAATTTGTGATATTTTTTTTCCAATCTTTAATTGCGCAAATGTGTTTTTACGTATGTTTATCACGCAAATGAACGTTACTACTGACATTTGTTCATTTATTGTTTTCTGTAAAAGAAAATGCTTGGTTAAATTACTTTGCTCCGCAGTCGGGTGGTCGATATACAGGGTGCTTTTATAATTAATGGACCGAACCTATAGAACACAATGAAAGAAATATATTTTTTTCTAAAGAGCATGTGATCATAACAACGGTACACTGCAAAAAAAATTGTTGATTTTACGGTAGCGTGGAAGCGTATTACTGGTTATTTTACTGTTTATTACTGTTGATTTTACGGTATAACACTGGCAGCTGGTATGCCAATATTATACCGTAAAATCAACAATTTTGTTTTGCAGTGTCAAAGGTGGTTTTTGATTGTGAAGAGGGAAGGCGAACCTTTTCACATCCGCGTACCAAATTTTTCCAAAAATATATTTTACATGATCTTCACGTGCCAACAACCAAAACATTTAGTAGATCAAATAATAATGAATCAAAATACTTACTTAAAATTTTGTTTGTAGAGTTAAAAATTGTATAAATAATATTTTGTGTTATAATTTAGAAATTAATTTTAAAATTGTTATCTCTGTTTTCGCATCTTAGAAGGCAACTATTTTATATCAACTTCGTATTTAGTTATTTTTAAGAGAATGTAAAATGAATTGTAATCATCTGACAAGAGGCTTTTCTACTTGAATTTTTCATAATATTCATTTCCGAAAAGAATTACCGGCAAATAAAATTGTCAAAATAGTGAGCGGGAGCATCTTTTAACAGTTTTTAGTGTCTGGAATTGGATTCTAAGTTGCCATAATTTTAGCATTGGCATTTTTACTTATAATGCTTTATAATCTTTCCTTTCTGATAATCTCATAATCCTCTCATAATCCGAAAAATTTTTGAGCCAATATTGAGTTAGCTTGGGATTCATTTAAGTTGTATTTCAATTTTTGTTATAATCTGTGTGACAACGGCAACGAATCGAACTAATAGAATTCAGACAAACTTATCTAATCTAAATTAATGCATTTTGTGCCATTTTACTATATTTTGATTTAGAATCTGAATCTATGTCGTGCCAAAAATAATGTGCGCTTGTCATAGGTTTGCCGTCCCTGCTGTAGACGCTCTCCCACTTACGATTGCTCGAATAACAATTTTTAGGTGATATAATATGTTGTAAAATTTAAAAAGAAAATGAAAAAAAAATAATTAATTGAACGATGCAAGACATCGTCGTGATAGTTGCATTATACTTCATGACATAAGAAACTGCTTCGGCGTGAGAAGAAGTCATCAATAAATTCATAAATGGGATAAAATTCTTAAAACGTTTGTTTATTCGAAGGATTCGATCGTGATGCGGCTATGATATAATAAGTGTCAAACGTTTGCAGCTCAGCAATTAGATTCATCTTGAAGCCAAAGCAGATAACATTAATTCATTCATTCATTAAACATTAATTGTCCTATAAATAGGGTGTCTATATTAAAATAAAGAATATTTAATTAAATTATATCTTTAATTAATTAATGTAAAATATGTTTAAACTAAAAGTAATAAAATTATTAACAGCACAGTGGAAATAAAGTGAATTGCTTCAACTTCGTGTGAGACTTACACCGATAACTGACGCAGTCGCACCTGAGCGCAGTTCATCCCAACGTTCCACATTCCTCAAATGTGCCATAACGATTTTTCGAAATATAGCGGGATCTTGACTTTACAAAACGAAAATATTGAAAATAATAAAAATTTCAAAAACAACACATAGGTATAAAAACCCAATTAATTTAAAAAAACAAATAGGGTCAGAATATTCATCACAAGTCGGAAAAAAATATTACGACAACATAAAAAATTAGACTTGCTTAACAATTTTTTCCATCAGTTACCGTAATTTCCAGCGTATAATCCGCGTATCAAACAATCACGTTTCGACCCAGAAATTTTATTTTAATAAAAGTAACTTACTAGATCGCTGTAAATATTTAACTTTAATCATTAAATAAATTTTCTGGGAGTAAACATAATTGTTTGATCTCGGATAAGCGGATTATACGCCGGAAATTACAGTACTCATTTTTGGTTTTCACCTGTTTTTCTCACTTTGCCGATACATTTGCTTCTACAAACGGGGCTAGTTACCATAGATACCATATAACCTAGATATATGTATATGTATATATGAACATACCTAGATACCATATAAGATTTCTCATGCTGTGGGATATATAAACTAACTCTAGTTAAAAAACCTTGTGAAAATACATACAGTTTTCAACTATGTTGTATAAATTCATCATTTCGGCACACTGTGCGGCGTACGTTATATCATCCCTAAAGTTCTGAAAAATTCCATCACCTAAAACTTTTTTTGTCGATGTATATCAGCCTAAATATCCTAGGTTTTTTTATATCTAGGTACGACCGTCAAAGTACTAAAGCATGAAAAATTAAGAGTACCTTTTACCTAACTAACTTTGCTAGATAAATATGGCCAGAATCAGCCAGTTGGGTATTTAAAACATATCCCTGCTTTTGAGAACCCTTGAAAACTAAAACTAGTCGTTGGGGGCCACCGTAATACTTACCCATCATGGATATGCATAATATAAAATATGAAAATAAAACATGTGTAAACTATTTATAAAATGCATTGCAATTCGAATAAAATCGTGGCTTGATGACGTCCTAAACTTTAAATGCTCTATTACTAGATTGTGTAAAAGAAACATCCTTATAACTCCAAAACTGATAATCATATTAACTAACGATTTACTGCGTCGGATTAAGCATCTCTTTACTAATTAAAATATATCTTTGAATTGAAATTTGAATGGAATACAGGGTCATAAAAAATCGAAGAGTGTAGTAAATGTGATTACAAATATCTCGACAACTCATTATCCGATCGACTTCATTCTTTATGCAAAATTTATGTTTTTTTATTATCTTTTATATTCATTCCTAAGAAAACAATTTTGAAAATTTTTATATATCTTTTGTCAGAACGAATGTTTCAAGAGTCCGAAAAAAATAGTTCCGGATAATCGAGGTTACTGAAATTCAATAAGCTTCTGCCCATTATTACATACTAAGTACATACCGAATTTCAAGTTTATATCTCAATTTGTTCGGGAGATAGAGCGTTTATAGACACACAGACAGACGGACGGCATTTTTTTTCTAAAAATATGTTTTTCGGAATCTCCAGTGTCTGAAAAGTGTAAATCCGTCAAATTTTATTTTTCGATTTTCAAAATGATTACAAGACTTGCCCTATACTACGTATGATGTGTAAGTAATAAATCAATCTTATTTTAGGGTGTTTAGATTACTTTTCCTTCTTCTTTTTCTGTTTTAATCCTCCAATTTTAAAATCACCTTAGTAATTTTTAGTCCACGCTGTGTAATTAAAGGTTCTAAAATATAATAATCATTTGGATTTATAGACAATGTGACAAAGCGAAGTATTTTTACTTAGAGGCAATGTTCCAAGTAATCGTGATAAAATAATTTTTCTGTTTCAAACTCGCCAAAAGTTTCAAACAAAAGGTTAAAATCAAGACATGAATCCGTAATGACTTATATTACCTTCAAGACTAAAAATATGTCGCAAACACACAAATATTGCGTGATAATCGCATGCATTTACTATTAAATATGTTATTCAAATATAGTACGTGAAGCGAATAAAGTTATTTTCTGTTAAAATGGCATAAAGTTTAACAATATTATGGCAACTTCCGTTGACCGACATTTTCTTGGCATGAACGATGCTCTTTTGTCTTAATATTTGCAAAATTTCCAAGTTTTGCTTATAAGGTTATTTTCAAGAATAACTCTTTTGTAGGTAATTTAATTATAGCACTATTATCAACAGTATATTCTTAATACCGTCATGCCATTATAAAATATGCATATACATTTCAAAAATTATGCATGCAACTTATTCGTGAAAAGCTGTGCTCAGATATGTATCACACGAGACAGATACATAAATTTATTCTTGAAGTAAATTAATTATTCGTATTAAATTTAACCTTATGTACAGAATAAATATAGCTATAGAAACCAGAAAAGTTGCTCAAAATGATATGCGGCTTCTAAACAATGCAGTTACACTATATAGAACAGCATTATCGAAATGAAAGATGCTCGTTACATTTTTAAAAAGAAAAATAAACATATAAAATTAAAGAATTTTTAATACGATTACACATAGATATTTGAGCGAAGGAGAAGGGTGGGGTGAAGAATCTAGTTCTGGCAAAACACTAGGTTTTGGAATAATTTCAAGAATAAAATATAACAGCACTACTTTTATTTAGCCTACAAACTGCTTTTCAAGATAGGTTAAGTTAATTGATTAAGATTAAATCATGTAAAAGTTATTAATTTGAGGATTATTTTCCTTTTTGCGAGCAATCACTTTATCAATTAGTAAATCCGATGTAGTTCATTAATAAAACAGATAATTGTGAATAAATTAATCTTGAAGTATAAGTAGTTACTTAAATTCTTTTAAAACATCAATCAAATGATAGTTATAAACATGTTTAGCGCAACTAAGATGATGATTTCATTTTCAAGAGACTTTAGAAAACATTACAACAGCTTTTTTGTAATGCTTTAAGAAATAAGATATGGCATGTGAAATTGCTTTTAACTTTTCTAATTAATTAATTTTAATTTCTACTGTATTTTATTACATGTGGAGTTCATCTATTATTTTAATAATTAAAATCTTATAAAATTACTAATTAGGAAGTTAAACAATCTGCACAGGATTAAGTATACTTAATTACTTTTATGGATTATGCATACTTAATTACTTTTTCATTTAATAGATGTTGTTTACATTTAATAAGACAACTTTTTGAGGACAATCCGCTTCGCTGGAATTTATTTATTTATTTATTTATTTATTTATTTATTTATTTGTAGATTTGTTCAGTTTTTTTCTATATTTAATATAGAAGACGTGCATTAAAATATATTTCTTTTTTTTTGTTTCTTCTTTTATTTTTTAGAACACTTTGGTCGAAATATGAAAATGCCCTAGGGCAACCACTTTCAACCACCATATCTCCCCTCCCCCAAAGAATGGTCCTCGAACATTCCAGAACGTTCTCGATCCTTCCGGTACATATGTAAACCTAATAAAAATTCTGTATATGTATATATGTGTTAAAAATATATATATGTACAGACCTGCCAAGTCACCGGCTTTTTGGATACCAGTAATTTAGTACAGAAAATGTTGTTTTGTTTAATCAGAGCATTTTGTGATTTAAGAGAACAACATTTTCTCTAAAAAATTATTGATGTGCAAAAATCCGGAGACTTGGCAACTCTGTATGTATATATGCATAAAATATAAAGAACATTTTAGTATATTCTAGAAGATTTCAAACATTTTTAGAACACTTTGGTCGAATTATGAAAATGCCCTATGTCGACAAATTTCAACCACATTATCTCCCCCACCCCAAGATCTACCGACACGCAACCACCACCATAGTCCACGATGGGAGACACGAAGCTACAACCACACACAAGTTTGCGCTGGGTAGTTGTGGAAGCAAAGTTAAATACACGGACACACGCGCCTATATATATATATATATATATATATATATATTATTTATAATTATATTATTATATATATAATATAACATTATAATCATTCAGTAGAATCTTAAACTTAAATTAGAAATAACACCTGAAATCTCCTGATTTAAAAAAGTAATTAATGGTTCCAAAATTATTTGGCTGCAGAAAAAATATATTGATACTAATTAGAAGTGATAAAAATCTCCTATTGTGTCCAATTTGGAGTATTACTATTAAGGATTTAGAACTTTGGGTGCATTTTAATTTGGAAAATAATCCGCTAAGCAATGCGATTCAGATTAAATGTCAGTTCCTAGAAAACCTTATTTCCAATTTTTGCAAAAGGGTTTTAAAGAAAAACTAGTATAAAATGTGTTTACATTTTTTTCTTTTAGAACTTACATTAAAGTAAGTTAAATTTTCATACTTATAAATAGTTTCCTAACCTATGATGGCAGAGGAGAAGGAGTATGTAATATTTTATAATGAAAATGATTTTACAATTATACATTCAAATCCTTTACAAGTCATTTCTTCTGGATGTAAATTTGACAGATTTATAGGATATTAGAAGAAAATTCGGTTATGGTGATCTTCATCCGTAAGAGAATGTATACACTTTCTTTTGATAAAAAGAAAAATCTCGTTGTATTATAAAACAAATAAGTTTATTAAAAAGCTTTATAGAACAAAATGCATTTCAGTTTTTTCTTATATAACTCTCAATCAACATATACTTCTTATTCATACAAATAGTATTTTCCCCTCTGAGCGAAAATGTGTTCGGACCGGAACTCGAAACCAGAACCTTTGCCTTCAATTGCCAATGCTCTTCCAATTGAGCTACCTGGACGACATCCCAGCCACCACAATATTCGCTCAGAACAACCATTTGGTCACATCTGGACTGTTATTCGAAACAGTACAACAGAATAAACAGCAGGTAAAGGAACTCCAAAAAAACTATGGATGTGTAATTACATTATAATTATTTACCAATCAGTTGATTGTATTAAAAATAATTATAGTGTAATTACTAATTACTACTCGTATGAAATATTTAATAATCAGATAATTGTGTTAAAAATAATTATAGTGTAATTACTCATCCTTAGTTTGCTGGAATTCCTTTACATGTTGTTTATTCTGTTGTGCTAAGTAATAACTACTCGTATCAATTATTTACCATTTAGTTGATTGCGTTAAAAATAATTATAGTGTAATTACTAATTACTGCTCGTATGAATTATATACCAATCAGTTGATTGTGTTAAAAATAGTGTAATTACTTATCCGTAGTTTGTTGGAGTTCCTTAACCTGCTGTTTATTCTGCTGTGCTGTTTCAAATAAAAGTCCCAATGTTATGACCAAATGGTTGTTTTGAGCGAATATGGTGTTGGCTGGGATGTCGTTCAGATAGCTCAATTGGAAGAGCATCGACAATTGAAGACAAAGGTTCTGATTTCGAGTCCCGGCCTGGGCACATTTTTGCTCAGATGGGAAAATGTCTACTCCTATGAATTATTTACCTATCAGTTGATTGTGCTAAAAATAATTATACTTCTTATCGTTATCATTTTTGCTTTGAAAAATACTATAAAGTGAAATCATAGCCCATGTGAATGTTTTCTTGACTCGAGCATTTTCAAAGATATTTTATGATTGAAAACTGTAACAGATAAAAAGATAGAACATCAAAATCGTAAATTCGTTTTTAATAATATATGAAATATTGAGTTGTCATTGAGATTAAAAATGTATTACAAAATTTTAAAGAAATCAATTTATAGGAAAATGATGAAAAGTTTTTTGTAAAATTTCAGCATGGCCAAAACATCACGATAAAGAAAAACCTGTGAAAGGTAAAATTATGTATGAAACATTTTTAAGCGTTTAAAATATTCTTTTTGGCGCTGGAAATCTTCTTTCAACTTAAATACTGGTAATTATTTTTTTTCCTTTTGACTTATGCATCTGACGAAACATACAGACATTTTTCCACCTTTATTGATTCAAATGTATATTTTATTTTTATTATTATTATTATTTTTGTCAGCTTTTTAAAAATTTAATTTATGTGACGAAACATTTCGGAATAAAGTTTTACATTCCCTGTAGCTTTTACAGTAGGAATATTCAGCTACTTATGATGCATAATTAATAAGTTGCTACTTATCTTCCATTATTATGCGCTGCATACTATGTTACAAAAGTTGCTAACAAAACCTCAGTGATAACACTATCTTCAAATGGGTGTGACAGTGACGATCTGTTTTATAGTCATACCTATGTGCGTGGAATTTAATTATTGTGTGCTTCTTTAAATCACGTGATTTCCGAGAAGAAAGTAAGAAATTTTTTAGCTACCACTTCTTCAGCTGCAATTATAACCGCCGAAAGAATATGCTTCCCTTTATAAAATATGCATTAAAATTAAAAAGACAACGCGACGTGCAAATGCACCTTGTTGAACAATGAATTATTTAAAAGAATACGTGATATGAAATGAAAGATTACAAAAAAAAAAGGTTTACATTTTTTGGTGAGTTGACTTGAAGTATTTTATTGCATACATTGTCTAATTATTTTAGTTTTTTTTTTATTATATTGAATATTTTAATGTTTTTAGACATGTATTACTCTTTTATAATAATGAGAAGACACAAATTAACGCCAAAGGTTCTAACTTTTATGCGTTTATTAGCAAGTTAATCATTTTATGGTACACATGTTATTATTTATTCTAATGCTTTTAAAATGGTTTCAACTCTATATGATAATATAAACTATAAATAACTGAACACAAAGTGAAGATTATTGTTTTAAAGCAACTTTTTGGCGCTATAAACGGTTAGTGATTTTTTTTCACTCATTGTGAAATTATAAAATTTTTGTTAATTAATTTTGTACTTCAAAGCATAATAGTTTAATTTTCTAACTTTTATATATTTTTATTTAGAAATACTTTTATTTTTTTAAAGAATATTCCAGGTGACCTCAGTGATGTATGTACTTTTGAAAGAGTTATGTTTGGGTGTATCCTAAAGTACCATTAGGTGAGATATTCGTTTAGATACTAAATGTTAATTTAATAAATTTAGACATTAAATAAAAAATTAATACATTTTTTCATTTATTAAAGAATATTAACTAATTAATGAATCCCGACAGTATCATTTTCCTTCGCAAAACATACCATATATCTAACTAATACTTATCGTAAGTTATACAATTTTTATCGTCTCGCATGTATTGGTATAATTTTTTTTTCTCGGTTGAAAACCGATTACAGTTTTTTTTTTTTTTTTTTTTTTTTTTTTTTTTTTTTTTATTGAACAACACATGGAACTTATCATTAGATAATAAAATACACGTTTCCGTCATCAAATATATTACAATATTGTCACCTAGTCCATAAAAGAGTTCCTTTTAAATTAATGAAACTTCCACTAAACATTATCATCAATTAAGATTTTAACTTAAGTATTTATTGATAATAATTTTCCTGGGGAAAACTTAGATCAACTAAAGAAATTATAATTTTTTTAAAGACGAGTATAACGCTTATTAAATAACTAGCTGACCCGTTCGGCCTTGCCCAGGCCTGTGATAATAGTCTTAAACAAACCTGAAGTTTGTATAATTTTATACCTTTAATCCGATTTTGTATGAATTTATACTTTTAACTTAACCCATTAAGCGTCATTGCTCCCATTTTGGGAATATTGCTTTAGGATTTTTTCTAAAGTGAGTATTTTATATATTGTTAAAAGGTTTATGTTATTTGCATTTTGAACATATGAGATGATTTCTGTATTTTTTTAAAGTTTTATTTAAATTTTCTATTTTTTTGAAACGTGTAAAAAAAAGATGAAATTTCGCTTTATGGCCGCATTCGAAAGAAATATATTTCTTTAAATAACATTATAATAAATATTATACTTTTTAGTTAAAATGTGTTTATAACTATCTATTATATAAAAAACATCAATTGGGATTTAATATGTATAATACATCAATCATAATTATCAAAAGAACTAGTTGTTCTCAAAATGGATTCAATAGCGCGAATGGGGGTAATTTAATTGGAAAAAATTACATATGCCTTGATGCATTTATGGTAATTATTTTTCTGTTTATAAGCTAAAAAAGGGATAACATCATTCTGAAACTGATATTATACGAAGAATTCACATAAATTAGACCAACCTTTTTATTTATAATAAAAATAAAAAATGAAATTACCAGTTCCATAAGCATTTTCATTATCCATCGTTTTATTTTTCATCATTACATAATTTTTTTTCTGACTATTTTACATAAAAGATGATTGAACAATTTTTATTTTTGATTCGGATGATTTTTCGGATGTTCCGGAAATCATTTGTTTGCCACCTGATAACAGTATTGTAACAGATGAGGAAGATGTAATAGAAAATAATTTATGTGACGAGTTACCCCATACTATATCTGGTGAAATAGAACTTTCCGTAAATTATAAACCAACAGACAATCAAGAAATATGTTATTTAGTGTTTAAAAAAATACCAAGAATTAAAAGCAGCCATGATGCTATAAGATGAAAGTTCAGACGAATCTTCAAATCGGGATACGGAAAAAACTAAACAAAGTACAAAAAGAAAAAAAAACAATTGTTAAAAAACACATTTCAGAAAACGAAAAAAGTGCAGTGTAGTGCTGTATAAAAATTGTTCAATCATTTTCCATTTAAAATAGTCAGAAAAAAGATGTAATGATGAAAAATAAGATATGGATAATGAAAATGCTTATGGAACTGATAATTTTATTTTTATTTTTATTATAAATGTAGAGGTTGAACTAATTTACATGAATTCTTCGTAAAATGTCAGTTTCAGAATGTTACTATCCCTTTTGTAGCTAATAAAATGAAAAATAACTATCATAAATGCACGGAGTCATATGTAAATTTTTTTGAAAAAAAAAATAATTCCCATTCTGTGCCATTGCTCTCATTTTGGGATTATGCTATTTCTCATAAATATTCGAAGTTTTTTTACAGAAATACTTTAAAAACTTCCTATTCGTAAATAATAAAAAAAACTGTTCCATAAAAAGTAGGTTAATATATATAGCGACGCTTAATAGGTTTAATGAAAAATTCTCGAAAAAATATTTATATTTGGTGGTAAAGATGCACGAAAAAAGACATTTTCTAGTTGTTTTTTTTTCCCGTGGTATCGTTTTATAGTTTCAGAAAAAAAAATGGCAATAATTCTTGTTGTCCGAACTCTGAAATTTTTATCGGTTATAAACATAAGAGTTTTACAGCCCGCGTAAAAATTTCGTGAAAGAATATTGTTATCTAGTAGTAAAAGAAACATGTTTTATTCTCGCCTTTTTTTGTTTTGTTTTGTTTTCGCATCGGGTCCTTTAACATAACAAAAAAAAATAGTTCTCATCTTTCGAACTCTCTGAAATTTTACCCGATTGCATCGTCGAAAAGAAGAAGGTCTCAGCTTTAAAAGCATATTTTTTTTATCGGTACCTCTGAAATACAGGACGGCACCGAAAGGAAGAAAAACTTAACTGCGAAAACGACTCTTTTTCAAAAAATGTTTTCTAAAGATTAACAACAATACTTTTCAAACTGATTGCGACGTTTAAGACGAAAAAGTACGAACTTTAATAATATGCAGTCCGTTTTAACGTATTTTAAACGGTTCGGTCGATGGGCGTTTAAATATAAGGCCCAAAGAAATAGGTAATTGTTTGTTCCTTCTACACTTTGTAGAAATCAGGGTCTGAGCATGCGCGGGCACGTCTGCCGATTTTTGCAAAACAAAATTGCTTTTTGACGAGTTTTTAATTAATATCTCGGCTAATTATAGAAAATTAAAAATCTGAGTCTCGGGTGCAACAGGACATGCCTTGGACTATCCGCATACAAATTTTCAGACTTCTACGTACGCTAGACTTGGCTAGGCATTGCCAACACACAGGCACACAGAGCGAAATTTTTTTATTCGTATAGATATTAACTATGAAATATTCAGCTAATGACCTATTTTGTATGCTTGTGATTGCAACATTTCAGGTGTGCAACCATCATTTCAAATTTTCTTAAAGTAATTTTCTTTTTAATTTCTATTTCTATTTGAGCGTATTTTTAAATTTTTGAAACTATTAAAAATTTAGCACATTAATAATCTAAAGAAATTTAGATAAACCTTATCATAGATTGATTCATTTCCAACTGGATAATCATATATTGTTCGTTTTAGTGATGTGGCCATCAATGGGTAGAAAATCATTTATGTTCTAGGAGCAGGTGAAAAAAAAAAAAACAGCAAATTTGCTCCTGTCGACACATAAAACCAAACTGAAGCCTAGTTTTAAACACCTTGACTACGGCCACGTACGGATTGAACCATTGAAACTATAGCGTAGGTTTCGACGCCGATGAATTCAAGGAATTAAAACAATTTGTGAAATGAATATCGTCAGATCGCATGTGGTTAGATTAATGTAAAATACCACTGCATTAACTAAAATTTTCTCATAATATGCATGAGAAAATTACGCGAATCTTTCTTTTTTTTCGCAAAAATACCTTGCGAACGTAAAATATGTAAGTGCGTGTATTATGCGAGTAAATACGGTATATTTGCTATGCAACGAATTTAACTTGTATTGCTAGAGTGTTAGGGTAAATCTTAAAAGACTTTTCTTTAGAACAGGTGCAATCGAAACTTAATTAATTTTCCATTGTATATAATTTTCCATTGTATTCCATTATTTGGTTAGACATTTTATTAAAGTTTATCTTATCTTATAATAAACTAGTCGGACGTGCCAATCCAACACCTACTAAGTAGGTGTTGGTATAACTCGCGCGCAATGGGTTCCGTACATTAAATTTATTAATTGCTATTTATTAATTAACAAACTCCTATTACCCCTAATTTTTTCATAATTTTAGTTTCAGTAGATTCAGAAATAGGAGGGAAGGGACATATTTTTGCAGTAAATTTTTGATGATATCTTTGAAAATATAATACCAAAATTAAAAAATATATATATATTTTTTTAGTTCAGTGTTACGAGATCTTTCGAACGATACCATACACCATACATAAAAAGAAAATTTTGTTTCAAGTAAATTAATTAATATCTCGACTAATTACCGACCATTGTTTTCGAAAATCATTATCAAATATCCTTGGAGGATTCTGCGTCGATAGATAACTCGAGCGCCCGTCAACTCCCCCGCTGACACCGCCCGTAATGTAAAAGTTTGTGTGTAACGGAAAAATGCGTTTTTCTCAAAAACTACGTTATTTAGGAAAATTGCTATAGTTTTCCTGCAAGGTTTAAATAACCTCCTACTACCCCTAATTTTTTTCATAATTTTAGTTTCAGTAGATTCGGAAGTAGAGAGAAGAAGGAACATATTTTTGTAGTGTACTTTCGACGCGATCTCTGGCGATATAATATCTAAAATTAAAACAAATATATTTTTGAGTTCGATATCACGAGATCTTTTGCATGATACCCCACACGATATACAAAAAGAAAATTTGTTTTTTCAAGTAACTTAATTGACCCTCTAATTTTTTCCTAAACATACTTGTGAATGGCTAATATTCTGAAAATATAATGGGTCAATAGGCTATATAACTTTCCCAAGTTTGAACTTTCCACGTCCCATAGTTTACAGGTAAAAGGGCTCTGCAGACGGACAGACAGACAAACATACACAGGAGTGATCTTATATTGGTTCCGTTTTTACTTTTTAAGTACGGAACCCTAAAAAACAAAAGACTTCTGATATTGACTAAAGACGAAGGGTGTATATATTTGCTACACACCAAAAATAACTGGGTTGGGACTAAAGTCTGGTCTTTTACGGTTACAAAAAATGTCATGAAGTGTCCCCAATGGAATCTTTGCCCAGGACCTCCTATAGGTTTAGCCGGGCCCTGAAAACAAGTGCAACTGAACCCCAATTTTATAATTCAATACAATTACATTGTTTAGTTGGGAATTTCTTAGAGTTTGTCTTTTCTTATATTAAAAGATATTAACTAACTAGTTAAGTAATTACCCCCAAGTGTTTTTTTTTTTTTTTTTTCAAAAAATGATAGAATATACCCAAACAAATATCCAGTGTAATTTATGCAACTATTACCGACTCGTATGCATTAATACACTTTCTCCATTTAAAATCGATTAGAGAAATATTTTTTTACTAAAGAACATGTCAGACTAATATTAATGGACAATAAAAGACATATTTCCGTCATTAAATATATCCCAGTATGCCACCATATGTTCAATAAAAATGTTTCTTTTACATTAACGAACCTTCCACTAAACATTACCATAAATTAAGATTCTAACTTCAAGTACTATTGCAAAATCAATATGCTTCTCATGTCGGCTAAGGATGAAGGATATATTTGTTACACACTGAATTAATTAGGTGCATCTAGCCTTGAAAGGTTTTTTTTTTAAAAAGACAGATGTAATTGAACCACAGTTTTAATATTCCTTTTAATTGCACGGTTTCTTTAGGCATTTCTTTATCACTTATATTTTTATATTTTAAAATATATTATTTAAATAACTAATTAATCAGCCCCCCATATATATATTTTTTCAAAATGATAGCATACATATATCATCTCGTATATCAAATGCATAGTGTAATTTATAAATATATTATCGGCTCAGATTTATTAGTATACCTTCTCCATTCAACATGATTAGAAAAACTTTTCCAACCAAAAAAATATATAAAATCTTATTATTAGATAATAAAATATATCTTTGTCTCATTATTCGATTATGACACCTAGTCCATAACAATGCTTCTTTTAAATTAACGAACCTTCCACTAAACATTATCTGAAGATTCTAAATTCAGGTACTGTAACAAAATTCGCTTCTGGTATCGGTTTATGGTAAAGAATCTATATATTTATTTGCTACACACAGAAATTAGCCCACGTCTTTTCTTTAGCGCACGTGTAGTTGAACCTGAATTTTGATATTCCATTCAGTTGCATTATTTTGTTAGACATCCTTTAGAATTTATATTTTCATACATTAAGGGAGATTAACTAATTAATTAATCAACCCTAAGTATATAAGTATATATATATATTTAGTCAAATATGATAGCATATATCAAACTTATACTCCATGTTTCTTATCGACTAAGATATATTAGAATACTTTCCCCTTCCAAAATAAATTGGATAAATCATTTTTAAAGGAAGAACATATGAGATCTTATTATTATATAAAAATGACATCATTTCGTCATTAAATATGTTACAATATATCACCTAGTAAATAAATATTTTCTTATAATACAATTAACAAACCTTCCAGAAATGATTAACATCAATTAAGATTCTAACTTCAGGTGCTGTTCCAAAACCAATAAGTTTCTGATATTAGTTAAGAGCGAAAATTTTACAGTAACTTCTGTCTAAGGACAAACGGAATCGATCAGGATCGAGAAAATTTTCTGTCGGAGACAGTATTCTGTCTTAGACAGAGTTTACTGAATTTCCTTAGACAGAGTTTACTGTACCGTTTTGGGAAACTTTAAAAATTTTTCACGTTAGACAGATTTCCGACTTCCACAAAGTCCGCCTTAGTGGAATTCTTCTAAAAGTGGAGTGGTGTGGTATGCAAAAGTAAAAATTGGAACTCCGCCTTAGTGGAACTCCCCCTAAAGTGCCTCTCTATTGTTTTTAGAAATCTATACAATTAAAGAATTAAACCCACATATATAATTTTCTATCAAAATTAATACATATATCAAACTGACTATCAGTAAAATCTATACAATTATTGTCGTCTCAATTTGCTGTTTTTGGTATGCACCGAGTTTAACTGGGTAACCCATGGCTTGCCTTGGAAATTTTGTTTTTAGAAAATGTATCATTAAACCTTGGTTTTAATATTTCATTTAATTGCACTATTTGATTAGACATTGTTTGGAGTTTACCTTTGCATATATTAAAGAATTAAACCCACATATATGATTTCCTATCGAAATTGATACATATATCAAACTGACTATCAGTAAAATCTATACAATTATTGTTGTCTCAGCTGTTTTTGGATACCTTCCACATTTAAAATCTATTAGAGAAATACTTTTTATACAAAAAATATTAGAGTATAAAAAACATCTTTCCTCCTTTTAATGTATCACAAAATGCCCCCTAGTCAATAAAAATATTTCTTCTAAATTAATGAACATCCTACTAAATATTACCATCAATTACGATTCTAACTTCAGATGCTGTAACAAAACCAACATGCTTCCGATATCGGCTAACTGGATGCGATCTCAAGGCTAGTCTTGAAAGCCTTTTCTTTAGAACAGGCTGTGCTTGAACCTTAATCTTAATATTCCATTCAATTGCTTTATCTGGTTAGGTTTTCTTTAGAGTTTATTTTTTTCTTTTATATGTTAAATGCTATTAACTAACTAATTAATTAATCATCCCTAGGTATAATTATTTTTTCAAAACTGGTAACATGTATCAAACTTACTTTTAGAATAATTTATACAATTATTATAGCATAATGTATATTGGCATAAAATTACTATCTAAAATCTATCACATAATTCTTTTTTATACAAAAAATTAACTTATTATTAGATAATAAAGAACATGTTTCTGTCATTAAATATACCCCAGTACGTGACCTAGTCCATAAAAATGTTCCTTTTAAATTAATGAACATCCTACTAAACATTACCATCAATTAAAATTCTAACTTCAAGTGATGTAAACAAAACCAATATGCTTCCGATATCGGCTAAGAGCGAATAATGTATGTAATTGCTACACACTGAATTAAACTGGATGCGATCTCAAGGCTAGTCTTGAAAGCCTTTGCTTTAGAACAGGCTGTACTTGAATCTCAATTTTAATATTCCACTCAATTGCTTTATCTGGTTAGGTATTCTTTAGAGTTTATTTTTTCTTTTATATGTTAAATGCTATTAACTAACTAATTAATTAATCATCCCCAGGTATAGTTATTTATTTCAAAACTGGTAACATGTATTAAACTTACTTTTAGAATAATTTATACAATTATTATAGCATAATGTGTATTGGCATAAAATCACTATCTAAAATCTATCACATAATTCTTTTTTATACAAAAAATTAACTTATTATTAGATAATAAAGGACATGTTTCTGTCATTAAATATACCCCAATACGTCACCTAGTTCATAAAAATGTTCCTTTTAAATTAACGAACCTTCCACTAAACATTACCATCAATTAAGATTCTAACTTCAGGTGCAGTAACAAAACCAAATAAGCTTCTGATATCGACTGAGGGCGAAGGATGTACTATATATTTGCTACATCCCGAATTTAACTGGGTGCGGTCTAGCGGCTGGCCTTGGAACCAAATGAGAAATATATCGATCACCTGAAAAATAAATTTTTAGCACTGACATATTCTGAAAATCGAGAAGCAAAAGCAGTTCTAAACCTCGATCATGTTTTTCCATAGGATTTCTCAGGGGGATATTTCTGTCATTAAACTAGGATCGTCTTCGGTGCTAATGGTATATATGCTAAGCTTTACCCATTTGTTAAAATGATCAAAGAGACTGCGATTATTTGCGAAGACCTTGAATGGTTAGTACTTATTTAGACGCGAAAAACAGCTTTATTACTTTAACTTAAAGTAATTGTTACTGAGCAAATCGGTTATAAATTTTTCTGCGATTGCAGTCAGAGATTTAATTTCTCTTTCCAATTGTGTCATCAATAAAATACGAAACATTAAATGTTTTTTTTTTTTTTTTTTTTTTTTTTTTTTTTTGCATTTAAATAGTTATTAAAACCAATTAGATCATTAAGAATCATTATTAATTATCTTACTAAAATAATCATTAAATCATCAATAATTATTTTACTAAAATAATCGATAAAATCAAATCATAATGAATGATGCAAATCAATAAGTGTAGATAAGCCCTTGAATATAAAAGGCAACTCGTAACAATCATTCTTTTCAATAAGTTATTGCAGTGAAGTATTACATTTATCTTTTAGTAAACGTTACGCTGTTACTTAGAATTTTTTTAAAAGAAAAAAGTACATTAAAGATCTGTATATACTGTCATCTGTGAGGAATTATAGCTTGAATACATGCAACGTATTAAAATTCATAACGTTTTACGCATAATGCGAGACAGCTTAACCAACTAAGCTTACACATTAATATAAATATAAATGCTGGACGATTACACCATGAAACATTACTACATTAAAGACGTGGGTATAAAATATCACAAATTTACTGAATGGTGTATGCAAATGTCAAATTTAAAATTTATACATACATTAAAATTAAATTAATTTTCTAAAGATAAAGAAAGTTTTTGGGAAACACGAGTACCTCGAAAGAGGTTGTTGTATATTTTTGTTCGTGGTTATAATATATTTTACTAGATTAAAAAAAAATTGTTTTTCTTACAGTGCACCATACAGTACCATTTACTAATTAAATTTTTTTAATTTGTGGACGACAATAATAATGTGTCAATGGACGGATTGTTTTTCGCCTTTGAAACTTTAGAAGCAATATAACAAATATTTCATGAGGATGACCATACAAGTTGGTAGGAACGTCGATATTTTAAATTTTAATGTATGTATAAATTTTAAATTTGACATTTGTATACACCATTCAATAAATTTGTGATGTTTTATACTCACGTCTTTAATGTAGTAAGCTTACACAGCTACAGATAGTGACGATGATCAGAGCACAAATCTAATATCAATCAAGTTTCTTTAAAAATTTGTCTGGGAGAAATGTGTGACAGGCTAACCATTATCCATTTGTTAAAATTATTAAAAATACTTCAATGATGTTTGAAAACCTTGAATGGTTAGTATTAAAACGCGGAAAACAGCTTTATTAATTTAAGTTACAGTGATTGTTACTGAGTAAAAATGTTATATATTTTCCAGTGTTTGCAGTTAGGGAGTTAACGTCTGTTTTGAATTCTATTATCATTGATAAACGAAACATTAAATGCATTTACTATTTTTGCATTTAAGTAGTTTTTTGAATCAATTAAATCATTAACATAACTGTTTTGATAAAATAATCAATAAATCGAAATCGTTAAACAGTTATTAAAATCAGTAAATGAAAGTAAATCCTGGCATGCCAGATGCACCCGGAACAATCCTTCTTTTCCGTATGATATTAGAGTAAAGTATAGCAAGCACCTTTTAGTAAATGGTACTGTATAGTGCACTGTATAAAAAAGACAAAAGTTCTTTTTAATCTACTAAAATATAATATAACCCCGAACAAAAATATACAATAACCTCTCTCGAGGTACTCGCGGTTCCCAAAATCTTTCATTATCTTTAGAAACCTTAGAAACCAATATATTGTTTTATTTTAAAAAAGCGATTATAAAAACAAAGTTTCTCTTGCTGCCACTGATTTTCGGAAATGCTTCCAAATAGTTTTTATGGTATATTAATCAGTTTTCTCAACCTTTTTTTGGATGCTATCAATTCTCAAGCAAAAGCAAAACATTGTCATGTTCAACAAACATATTTTTACAGATAAACATGATAAATTAACAGCATTTACAACAACATTAAAATTAATACTATTTTGTTATGTCTGCATGTATAAATTGAGTTACGCAGCTGAAAATTTTTACTAGAGAACTGATAGCATTCTAAAAAACGATATTTTGGAATCGTGGGTAACTCGAAAGAGGTTATTGAATATTTCCATTCGTGGTTATAATATATTTTCCTATATTCAAAAACATTTGTCTTTTTTTGCAGTGTACTTAGTTTTTAAAAAAAAAGGTTAATAAAAATCTGAATATACTACTACTGCTTGAATACACGTAAAGCATTAAAAAAAAAATTGCAGTTAATAATGCTGACTATCAGAGGTCAATAATGTTCCTTTAGGAATTTGTCTGGGGGAAAAAATTTGACTTTAAATTACGGTCGTCTTTAATGTTAAAGATATACGTGCTAAAGCTTATCCACTCAATTTTTTAAATGGTATAGACTACAGTGATTTATGAAGACCTTGAATAGTATTTCATTCTTTAACAATCTCTGTAACGGTTTTGTTAGCAACAAAACTGTTACAGAGATTGTTACAGAATAGAATAATTATTAAGCTTCCTATAATTGATGTCAGAGTTTACTTTCTGTTTTTAGTTCTGCCAATTTTGAAATTCGAAATATTAACTGTATTTCCTATTCTGCATATAAGAATTTCTTAAAATCAATATGCAGTGGTGTTCCAAAAATAACTGATGGATTTTGAAAGTCAATTAAAAAAAAACGTTACGCGACAGAAATGTATCGTTTGCTGCCTTATGTTTGGAAACCAGGGAATTTTACCCACCAATTTGCAAATTTAGTTAACCAAATTCCGCCAAAAGATAGCGCTGCATGTATGCGAGAGCTCGCATACGCCAAACCACGCCAAAGAGCAAATGGCTGTAAAACTGCAACAACGAAATATTTGTAACACTCAAAGTTAGACAATATAAATTAAAACAAAAAGAGTGTAATATATATATTTTTAAAAATATACGCTTTTATCATTTAACAGTTTAATATTAATTAATTTATGATTATACGTTGGGGAAACAATTTACAAATCCCGAATAGGTTATTTAAATGATGCTTTTTTTTCTTTCCTGTTGCCCTATCTTAAAAAAGAAACAGCGCAGAAATTATAATTTTTTAAATAAATTCTCTAGATCGCACTTTCTACATAGCGCAGAAAAAAACCCCAGTGAATTTTCCATAATCGAGTTCGGTTCGCATGCCAAATTAATGTATTGTAATGGAATTTTTTGGGAAAAAAATTAATGCAGTGATGAAGTTAGGTGTGATTTTCAAGATAAACATTGAAAGGTTATAAAAAAAAATAGGTGTGCGTGTTATATATATATATATATACACTTATAAATACTAATATCACATGAGCAAAAAATAGAATCATCAGTGTCGTATTTTGACCACTTACAGAGCAATGAGATACCAAAACTAAATGTTTTTTCTCTTTATTTTCTCTCTCTCTCTCTCTCTCTCTCTCTCTCTATTTTTTTTTTTTTTTTTTTGTTATTCTTTTTATAACATTACTAGCAAGCTACGCCCGCTACGCTGGTCAATTTCTTATAACGAACTTTTAATCCAACAAAATATTGACATTTCATAATTCACTTTTATATTTTAACAGAATAATAAGGCTACTATAATTTGTGACTCGTGCTATAGCCAATATACACGCCAGGTCACGTCGCCCTTATCATTATCTTTTTACGCATGAAGGTTTTGCTATGGTACTCCATTGTGAAATATAGTAACTTTCAAATTCAATATTTGAAAAATGGCATAATCATTAGATTTGAAATTTATATCAAGAAAAATACAATTTTTTACCATTCTAACGCAGTTTGTCTAACAATTTTCTGACAAATACTTTTCCAGCTACTATTTTTTTTTTTTCAGTAACTTCAAATGTTTCATTTTCCGAGATTAATCTGTGGCAACAATTAGCGAAAAACCCAGTCATCAGAAACACATAGTTTTTTATTAAAGAGGCTGTTGGAGCAGGGATTGTCACCACCAATTTGCCACCATCACTTTTGAAATCGGTTCGTTAGTTCTACAGATTCCAAAGAAATTGTAATTTAGAATGCTTTTAGAACGCTTTTTGCTCATTTCACCCTTTTAAATTTCGAATTTTTTTTATTTTGTTTTTAGAGAGCATTTACATTTTATAAGTAACTACAATGCCAAATTTCATATTTCTAGCTCCTTCAGTATGAAAAAAATCGCAATTTTACAACGTTTTTCGCTCCTGCACACCCCTGGGGTTAGTGACACCGACATAAAATATAGCCTATGTTGAAGCAGGGGTTGTCACCATCAATTTGCCACCATCACTTTTGAAATCGGTTCGGTAGTTCTAGAAAGTCCATAGAAATTGTAATTTAGAATATTTTTTAGAACGCTTTTCGCTCATTTCACCCTTTTAAATTTCGATTTTTTTTTAAATTTTATTCTTAGAGAGCATTTACATCTTATAAGTAACTACAATGCCAAATTTCAAATTTCTAGCTCCTTCAGTATAAACAAAATCGCAATTTTAGAACGTTTTTCGCTCCTGCACCCCCCTGGGGTTAGTGACACCGACATAAAATATAGCCTATGTTGAAGCAGGGGTTGTCACCATCAATTTGCCACCATCACTTTTGAAATCGGTTCGGTAGTTCTAGAAAGTCCATAGAAATTGTAATTTAGAATATTTTTTAGAACGCTTTTCGCTCATTTCACCCTTTTAAATTTCGATTTTTTTTTTTTTAATTTTATTCTTAGAGAGCATTTACATCTTATAAGTAACTACAATGCCAAATTTCAAATTTCTAGCTCCTTCAGTATAAACAAAATCGCAATTTTAGAACGTTTTTCGCTCCTGCACCCCCCTGTGGTTAGTGACACCGACATAAAATATAGCCTATGTTGGAGCAGGGGTTGTCACCATCAATTTGCCACCATCACTTTTGAAATCGGTTCGGTAGTTCTAGAGATTCCATAGAAATTGTAATTTAAAATGTTTTTAGAACGCTTTTCGCTCATTTCACCCTTTTAAATTTCGAATTTTTTTTTATTTTGTTCTTTGAGAGCATTTACATCTTATAAGTAACTACAACGCCAAATTTCAAATCGGTTCGGTAGTTCTAGAGATTCCATAGAAATTGTAATTTAGAATGTTTTTAGAACGCTTTTCGCTCATTTCACCCTTTTAAATTTTGATTTTTTTTTTTTTTTTTTGTTCTCAGAGAGCATTTACATCTTATAAGTAACTCCAACGCCAAATTTCAAATTTCTAGCTCCTTCAGTATAAACAAAAATTGCAAATTTAGAAAGTTTTTCGCTCCTGCACCCACCTGGGGTTAGTGACACCGACATAAAATATAGCCTATGTTGGAGCAGGGGTTGTCACCATCAATTTGCCACCATCACTTTTGAAATCGGTTCGGTAGTTCTAGAGATTCCATAGAAATTGTAATTTAGAATGTTTTTAGAACGCTTTTCGCTCATTTCACCCTTTTAAATTTCGATTTTTTTTTTTATTTTATTCTTAGAGAGCATTTACATCTTATAAGTAACTACAACGCGAAATTTCAAATTGGTTCAGTAGTTCTAGAGATTCAATAGAAATTGTAATTTAGAATGTTTTTAGAACGCTTTTCGCTCATTTCACCCTTTTAAATTTCGAATTTTTTTTTATTTTGTTCTTAGAGAGCATTTACATCTTATAAGTAACTACAACGCCAAATTTCAAATCGGTTCGGTAGTTCTAGAGATTCCATAGAAATTGTAATTTAGAATATTTTTAGAACGCTTTTCACTCATTTCACCCTTTTAAATTTCGAATTTTTCTTATTTTGTTCTTAGAGAGCATTTACATCTTATAAGTAACTACAACGCCAAATTTCAAATCGGTTCGGTAGTTCTAGAGATTCCATAGAAATTGTAATTTAGAATATTTTTAGAACGCTTTTCACTCATTTCACCCTTTTAAATTTCGAATTTTTCTTATTTTGTTCTTAGAGAGCATTTACATCTTATAAGTAACTACAACGCCAAATTTCAAATCGGTTCGGTAGTTCTAGAGATTCCATAGAAATTGTAATTTAGAATGTTTTTAGAACGCTTTTCGCTCATTTCACCCTTTTTAATTTCGATTTTTTTTTTTTTGTTCTTAGAGAGCATTTACATCTTATAAGTAACTCCAACGCCAAATTTCAAATTGGTTCGGTAGTTCTAGAGATTCCATAGAAATTGTAATTTAGAATGCTTTTAGAACGCTTTTCGCTCATTTCACCCTTTTAAATTTTGATTTTTTTTATTTTGTTCTTAGAGAGCATTTACATGTTATAAGTAACTCCAACGCCAAATTTCAAATTTCTAGCTCCTTCAGTATAAACAAAAATTGCAAATTTAGAAAGTTTTTCGCTCCGGCACCCACCTGGGTTAGTGACACCGACATAAAATATAGCCTATGTTGGAGCAGGGGTTGTCACCATCAATTTGCCACCATCACTTTTGAAATCGGTTCGGTAGTTCTAGAGATTCCATAGAAATTGTAATTTAGAATGTTTTTAGAACGCTTTTCGCTCATTTCACCCTTTTAAATTTCGATTTTTTTTTTATTTTATTCTTAGAGAGCATTTACATCTTATAAGTAACTACAAAGCGAAATTTCAAATCGGTTCAGTAGTTCTAGAGATTCAATAGAAATTGTAATTTAGAATATTTTTTAGAACGCTTTTCGCTCATTTCACCCTTTTAAATTTCGATTTTTTTTTAAATTTTATTCTTAGAGAGCATTTACATCTTATAAGTAACTACAATGCCAAATTTCAAATTTCTAGCTCCTTCAGTATAAACAAAATCGCAATTTTAGAACGTTTTTCGCTCCTGCACCCCCCTGGGGTTAGTGACACCGACATAAAATATAGCCTATGTTGAAGCAGGGGTTGTCACCATCAATTTGCCACCATCACTTTTGAAATCGGTTCGGTAGTTCTAGAAAGTCCATAGAAATTGTAATTTAGAATATTTTTTAGAACGCTTTTCGCTCATTTCACCCTTTTAAATTTCGATTTTTTTTTTTTTAATTTTATTCTTAGAGAGCATTTACATCTTATAAGTAACTACAATGCCAAATTTCAAATTTCTAGCTCCTTCAGTATAAACAAAATCGCAATTTTAGAACGTTTTTCGCTCCTGCACCCCCCTGTGGTTAGTGACACCGACATAAAATATAGCCTATGTTGGAGCAGGGGTTGTCACCATCAATTTGCCACCATCACTTTTGAAATCGGTTCGGTAGTTCTAGAGATTCCATAGAAATTGTAATTTAAAATGTTTTTAGAACGCTTTTCGCTCATTTCACCCTTTTAAATTTCGAATTTTTTTTTATTTTGTTCTTTGAGAGCATTTACATCTTATAAGTAACTACAACGCCAAATTTCAAATCGGTTCGGTAGTTCTAGAGATTCCATAGAAATTGTAATTTAGAATGTTTTTAGAACGCTTTTCGCTCATTTCACCCTTTTAAATTTTGATTTTTTTTTTTTTTTTTTGTTCTCAGAGAGCATTTACATCTTATAAGTAACTCCAACGCCAAATTTCAAATTTCTAGCTCCTTCAGTATAAACAAAAATTGCAAATTTAGAAAGTTTTTCGCTCCTGCACCCACCTGGGGTTAGTGACACCGACATAAAATATAGCCTATGTTGGAGCAGGGGTTGTCACCATCAATTTGCCACCATCACTTTTGAAATCGGTTCGGTAGTTCTAGAGATTCCATAGAAATTGTAATTTAGAATGTTTTTAGAACGCTTTTCGCTCATTTCACCCTTTTAAATTTCGATTTTTTTTTTTATTTTATTCTTAGAGAGCATTTACATCTTATAAGTAACTACAACGCGAAATTTCAAATTGGTTCAGTAGTTCTAGAGATTCAATAGAAATTGTAATTTAGAATGTTTTTAGAACGCTTTTCGCTCATTTCACCCTTTTAAATTTCGAATTTTTTTTTATTTTGTTCTTAGAGAGCATTTACATCTTATAAGTAACTACAACGCCAAATTTCAAATCGGTTCGGTAGTTCTAGAGATTCCATAGAAATTGTAATTTAGAATATTTTTAGAACGCTTTTCACTCATTTCACCCTTTTAAATTTCGAATTTTTCTTATTTTGTTCTTAGAGAGCATTTACATCTTATAAGTAACTACAACGCCAAATTTCAAATCGGTTCGGTAGTTCTAGAGATTCCATAGAAATTGTAATTTAGAATATTTTTAGAACGCTTTTCACTCATTTCACCCTTTTAAATTTCGAATTTTTCTTATTTTGTTCTTAGAGAGCATTTACATCTTATAAGTAACTACAACGCCAAATTTCAAATCGGTTCGGTAGTTCTAGAGATTCCATAGAAATTGTAATTTAGAATGTTTTTAGAACGCTTTTCGCTCATTTCACCCTTTTTAATTTCGATTTTTTTTTTTTTGTTCTTAGAGAGCATTTACATCTTATAAGTAACTCCAACGCCAAATTTCAAATTGGTTCGGTAGTTCTAGAGATTCCATAGAAATTGTAATTTAGAATGCTTTTAGAACGCTTTTCGCTCATTTCACCCTTTTAAATTTTGATTTTTTTTATTTTGTTCTTAGAGAGCATTTACATGTTATAAGTAACTCCAACGCCAAATTTCAAATTTCTAGCTCCTTCAGTATAAACAAAAATTGCAAATTTAGAAAGTTTTTCGCTCCGGCACCCACCTGGGTTAGTGACACCGACATAAAATATAGCCTATGTTGGAGCAGGGGTTGTCACCATCAATTTGCCACCATCACTTTTGAAATCGGTTCGGTAGTTCTAGAGATTCCATAGAAATTGTAATTTAGAATGTTTTTAGAACGCTTTTCGCTCATTTCACCCTTTTAAATTTCGATTTTTTTTTTATTTTATTCTTAGAGAGCATTTACATCTTATAAGTAACTACAAAGCGAAATTTCAAATCGGTTCAGTAGTTCTAGAGATTCAATAGAAATTGTAATTTAGAATGTTTTTAGAACGCTTTTCGCTCATTTCACCCTTTTAAATTTCGAATTTTTTTTTATTTTGTTCTTAGAGAGCATTTACATCTTATAAGTAACTACAACGCCAAATTTCAAATCGGTTCGGTAGTTCTAGAGATTCCATAGAAATTGTAATTTAGAATATTTTTAGAACGCTTTTCACTCATTTCACCCTTTTAAATTTCGAATTTTTCTTATTTTGTTCTTAGAGAGCATTTACATCTTATAAGTAACTACAACGCCAAATTTCAAATCGGTTCGGTAGTTCTAGAGATTTCATAGAAATTGTAATTTAGAATATTTTTAGAACGCTTTTCACTCATTTCACCCTTTTAAATTTCGAATTTTTCTTATTTTGTTCTTAGAGAGCATTTACATCTTATAAGTAACTACAACGCCAAATTTCAAATCGGTTCGGTAGTTCTAGAGATTCCATAGAAATTGTAATTTAGAATGTTTTTAGAACGCTTTTCGCTCATTTCACCCTTTTAAATTTCGATTTTTTTTTTTTTTGTTCTTAGAGAGCATTTACATCTTATAAGTAACTACAACGCGAAATTTCAAATTTCTAGCTGCTTCAGTATAGAAAAGATCGCAATTTTAGAAAGTTTTTCGCTCGTGCACCCCCCTGGGGTAGTGGCACCGACATAAAATATAGCATATGTTGGAGCAGGGGTTGTCACCATCAATTTGCCACCATCACTTTTGAAATCGGTTCGGTAGTTCCAGAGATTACCCCCTACAAACAAACAATCTTTACTCCTTTATAATATTAGTATAGATTAAATCCTATATACGAACATAACCAACTTTGTGTGGAACCCATGGTCTACCCTGATCCCCAAATTTCACTCCAAAATAGGTAAAATAAATTTTTCTAATAAAATGTGTAATACTACACATTTTGTGGAATAACAAGATTCTTTATTTTAAAAGTATTTTTCAATTTAATTTCAATTAGGCGTTGTAAATGCAATAAACACATTGTAACACCGCTTACATATGATAAGTGAAGCTTGCTAAAATATAGTACGTGATACACCATTTTTATTCTGATTTTTAAATTCAAGACCAAAAATTATATTAATATCAACTAAAAGTTACGAAAAAAGCTTTTCCATTGTAGACTCGTGTAATTTACACAACAAGAGCACAAAAAGTAAATAAATAAATCCCTTATTATATACTAAAAAGCTCTTAATAATTAATAACAAAACGAGCTGGGAAGACCGAGCTATGCTTGGTCAAAATTAAATTTGAGTTCAAATATCATGACCCATGACCAAAATGACCACTAATTAAATTTTCTCGAACATGTGACTTATCCCAACAGTCTTCTCGTGCCCGAAAACCATAGGATGCAAAATTTAGTGTAAATTGAGTCGCTTTTTAGATCTTGACCCACAATGACCCAGAAATGACCCACTAATCAAATTTTCTCGGACATGTGACCTAGCCCAATGACTTTATCGTGCTCGAAACTCATAGGACACAAAATTTAATCAAAATCGTTAGAGCCGTTTTTAGATAAAATTAATTTGACCCGCGTTGACCCAAAAATGACCCACTAATCGAAAGTTCTCGAACATGTGACCCAGCCCAATAGTCTTCTCGTGTCCGAAAATGGTCGGATACAAAATTTCGTCAAAATCGTTTGAACCGTTTTTTAGATACAATTAGCTAGACCATGACCCAAAATGACCGAAAATGACCCACTAATCGAATTTTCTCGAACACGTGACCTAGCCCAATGGTTTTCTGGTGCCCCAAAACGGTAGGATACAAAATTTCGTCAAAATCATTAGAGCCATTTTCAAGATAAAATTTGCATATATATATATATATATATATATATTTAATGCGAAAACCACATACCATACTTTCAATCCCAAATCTACTGAAACGGCAGAGAAAACAAACAAAAAACCATAAAAATTCGAACTAACAAAACTTTAAACAAAAACTACAAACAGAAAAAACACAACCAATGGAGACAGGCTGCAGGGCTAAAGACCTGCATGCTGGGTTATACCGGCATTACACATGAAACTTCCCCCATGCCTGTCACAACCAAACTAACCATAGGAAACATTAAACCAAAATGAAAAGAACGACACAGCCGGACGAAGCTCCTTATAAAACCTACACTCACTTGGCGATATTTTTAATCGCCAGAAGGAGAGTATCACTGTATTCTTTACCTTTGACAAAACTATTCACCAAACTATTTAACAAAGCAATAGGATAGCTTTGAACCATTGCACCATGATAGAGATTTATTATGTCACTCATTATACTATCATGTTTAGAATTTAATTTTGTTATCCTAATTAAACTGTTGATAAATATATTTCTAAAAATTGAAATATGTACATTAGAATTAAAATTTAATATCTTGATTGTTTCAAATTTGTAATCATTTCTCTTATCGTAAATGCAAGTACGCAATTCACCCCTCTCGATGTCGATAGCAAGGTCTAGATAATTTACATGTTTTGTGTTATATGAAGTTCTCTTTAATGTCAAACCTTGGGGGTAATAATCAAAATTTAATTCACTGTTGGAATCGTTAATCTTTACCAACAAAACATCATCAATATATCTGAAACTTAAAAAATCCTCGTTTAATGTATCATTAACTTCGTATAAAAATAAATATATATCTGCAAGAACCGAGCTGCAACTACCCCCCATAGGTATACCCTTAATCTGCTGAAACACATGTTTACCGTCAAATAAGTAATTTTCATTAACTACAAAATTAAATAAATTTATTAAATGATCCAAATCTTTACCCAAAGTATTGTAACGCTTAAAAAAATCAAAAATTTTATTTTTAAGATCTATTAAATCAATGTTATTATATAAATCTTCAAAATCATAAACATATAAACCTTTGATATTACTCAAACCTTTCAATCTATTAAGTAACTCAATACTATTTTTTATAATACAAGTGTTATTATGTTTTAATGCCACATCAAATAAACTCTGCAAAATATCCAAAAACTTTTTATTAGCGACTTCTAAATAAGTTCCAAAACCACATGTAATTGTACGAAAGGCAACAGGGTCCTTATGAAATTTAGGAATCAATACCATATAAGGTAATTCTTTACTACGTTGTGTGTATTTTAACCTTTTATAAAATGCGCCAATTCTTTTTTCTGTCTCTTTTACATTGGTATTTAATAACCTGTAATTATGTTTTTTATTATAACTTTGTTTTAGTTGGTCACTGTATAACTTTTTGCAAATAATTGCAAAATTTGTATTAGCTTTATCTATATAAGTTATAACAAAATTACTCTGTAAATCCTTAATAGATTCTTTTAATGAATTATAATCTTCTATCGAAATCCCCCCCGTTTTACCGCAATAAATTGAACTCAAATCCTTCAATACGTTATGTTTCCATTCCAAAAAAGCAATTTCCGGCAAGCAAAACCTGCTCATTAATTTATGTATAAACATGTCAACGTTGATTTTTAATCGTTTTTTTATAAAATCCCTTGTATTTATCCTTTTTAAGCGAAATTTTGTACCGTATTGCATATAATTCCTCAATGTTTTGTCCTTGACAATATCTAAATTACCAGTCAATACATGACCGTGATCCACATCCACGTAATTACTATACCTTGGATCATGACAATGACATAAATTGTTATCATTGTTTCTACCAATTTCTTTTGAAAAATTATTATAGTTAAAAACTGTACGTCCTAAAGGTTTATCATATTTAAAAACCTTGACAATTTCTATGTCTTTATCTGGAAGCAATTCATTGTATTTATTCAATACATGACCTATATTAATACCACGTTTTTTATGTTCCATGTAGTCCATTACAAAATACATACGATTGGCCAATTTATTGTTGTTATTGCATCTCCTCAAATATTGCTCCAAATGTTGTGATCTAATCCTTAACCTCAAAATATCTAAAGCCAAATCAATATTGTAATTACTCTTATATAAATATAAAAAGTTTAACAAATCACCTATAAAACGTTTTTTCACATTAAATATAATAAATTTTATATTTCTTACTATACCATTAAAATCACTCTCAAGAATTGAGCGTTTAATTTCATCTATACTATCATATCCTTTTCGAATTACCCCATGATCCATCTCTGTAATAAATCCATAACTCATGGGATGTTCGATACGTTCGTATATTGAAACATCCAATAATGTGTTTCTTAATTTTTTCATAACGTTAGTTCCATTGAACATAACATTTAACCCGTAAGGGTACACAGTACCACATTTAATCATCATATCATTTTCACATATCATTCTTTCCCTTTTGTTAGGAACTATCTTTAAAATCGTCAATTCCATATTTTCAATACCATGCTTGTTAAAATGTCTAATTTCAATCTCCTGTTCTTTTTTATTAGTTTTACAATTTCTTATGTCAGACTTATGGTTGTTAAACCGCTTATTAATTGGGTCAGAAGTTTGACCTATATATGACATACCACATATCTTGCAACTAAGTTTATATACACTATTATATACCTTACATACCTTTAAATACCTGATGTCCTCAATAGTGTTATACTCTATTCCCACACTCAGGCAAACTTTACATCGTTTATCAGTACATTTCCTTAGTTTAAGATTACTGAAACTTATCTCCTTTTTTAAGTTTGTGTTATAGAACGTTCTAGTTTTATATTTTACCTCAATATCCTTACCATCACCACCATCGTAAACGTCATTAATTAAAACACTATTATAAATATATCTGGTGTTATACCTGATCGAATATCTTTTTCGTATACCTTCAACCTCCCCTCTTTCCAAACAAATATCAAACTCACAATTTTTTTCATATTTTTTCCGCAATTTTTATTATTTTTATAATTTTTTTTATTTTTCTCAATAACTAAACTGGACAAACACTTTTTACAACTACCATCATCAACACCTTTCCTACCGTGGCCGTTTCCGCTTCCATCCAAATCCAAATCCAAATAATGGTTACTTTTTAACGATCCATTCCCTACCATTTTATCGGGAACCGACCGAGCACAATGGTCCTCCAATGAATTCCATTTCTTGCCGGTATCTAATATTCCATTTTTTGTATAATCCATAATTTATATTTATATTCACATTAAATACATTTTTTTATAAAATTAACCAAAATAGAAACAAAATATTAAATCCAACACTATAAACAAAACTATAAAAATTAAATATAGAACGTGAACGAATAATATATAACAAAATTAAACTGAAATAAACTAAACTAAACTTTATAAAACAATATTAAACTGCATTAAACTAATTGGGAAAACTTTATAAAGGAATAATTATAACGTCGCAATATGCCTGACTAAAGCCTAAACCATATCCAAAACGTTTATCTAGACAATTCATAAAATCCAAAGCTAAATGTAAAATAAACCACTTGAAGACGTAGCCATGCCACCAAACTACAAAGGTTAATATAATGCGAAAACCACATACCATACTTTCAATCCCAAATCTACTGAAACGGCAGAGAAAACAAACAAAAACCATAAAAATTCGAGCTAACAAAACTTTAAACAAAAACTACAAACAGAAAAAACACAACCAATGGAGACAGGCTGCAGGGCTAAAGTCCTGCATGCTGGGTTATACCGGCATTACACATGAAACTTCCCCCATGCCTGTCACAACCAAACTAACCATAGGAAACATTAAATAGGTTATATATATATTTATATATATATTTATATATATAACCACACACAAGATTTGCTCGTATTAGAATATACGAGCAGGGAAGACCGAGCTATGCTCGGTCAAAATTAAATTTGAGTTCAAATATCATGACCCATGACCAAAATGACCCACTAATTGAATTTTCTCGAACATGTGACTTAGCCCAACAGTCTTCTCGTGCCCGAAAACCATAGGATGCAAAATTTAGAGTAAATAGTCTGAGCCGTTTTTAAGATAAAATAGCTTGACCCATAATGACCCATGACCAAAATGACCCACTAATCGAAATTTCTCGAACATGTGACCTAGCCTATTAGTCTTCTTGTTCCCTAAACCTGTAGGGTGCTAAATTTATTTCAAATCCTCTGAACCGTTTTTAAGATAAAATAGCTTGACCCATAATGACCCATGACCAAAATGACCCACTAATTGAATATTCTCGAACATGTGACCTAGCCCAACAGTCTTCCCGTGCCCGAAAACCATTGGATGAAAAATTTAGTGTAAATTGAGCCGCTTTTTAGATCTTGACCCACAATGACCCAGAAATGACCCACTAATCGAATTTTCTCGAACATGTGACCTGTCCCAATCATTTTATCGTGCTCGAAACTCGTAGGACACAAAATTTAATCAAAATCGTTAGAGCCGTTTTTTAGATAAAATTAATTTGACCCGCGTTGACCCAAAAATGACCCACTAATCGAAAGTTCTCGAACATGTGACCCAGCCCAATAGTCTTCTCGTGCCCGAAAATGGTCGGATATAAAATTTCGTCAAAATCGTTTGAACCGTTTTTTAGATACAATTAGTTAGACCATGACCCAAAATGACCCACTAATCAAATTTTCTCGAACATGTGACCTAGCCCAATGGTTTTCTGGTGTCCCAAAACGGTAGGATACGAAATTTCGTCAAAATCGTTAGAGCAGTTTTTAAGATAAAATTTGCATATATATATATATATATATATATATATATATATAACCACACACAAGATTTGCTCGTATTAGAATATATGATATAATATCTCATATTATAACTAGACAAACCAAGAGCAGTCCAGCAAAATACATATTTATGAATAATTTATTAAATCACGTACTACATTCACACTAGTGGAAATAATTATGTGTAATACTAAATATGGTTGTCACTGCTTTTTGAAAATGAAGCATTTTTTATTTATGGAAAAGCATTCATGCAATGATTGTATATGTATGTACAAGTTTGAAATAGTTACAGAAAAAAATGCTAACTTAAACCTTATAACAGAAAATATTACATGCAGTTGACTCCGATAATAGCGAGCTGGTATTTAACGAGAACTCAGCTTGAACGAGGAATTTATGAATGTAAAAACACAATGCAGGAAACTTGGTTACAACGATTAAAACTCAAATATAAAGAGCAAAAAAATCTGCAAAATTTTCTGATCTGCAGACAAAAGAAGCCCGTTTTTTTAATCATGTTAATTCTTAAAAGAAAACATACCAATTCATAGCACACCTACGCGTTACTGAACCGTCTCCGAGACTGAAAGTGTCCCCAGGAAAATCATGCGGCAAGCATAGATTATGAAACACTTTGCAATTCTTCCAGAATGCTTTAACAAAACTTCAAAGTCAAAGTTAAAGTCAAACCGGGCGGGGAGGCCTATCTTTCGGCTTAAACTCAACTAGCCCCTCCCAATGCCTAAGTAGACAAATGAAATGAAATCACCCTCTCGTGGAGATCCAGCCGTTAAGCATAGGAACTTTTCTCCACGAGGGGAAATGTTTATTGAAAATTCATATTTTAGAACACAGATGTTGAATATTGCATTACAGATTAAAATAAAATTAGTACAAAGTTAGTTTTTACTCAGGAACTGTTCTACATAACATATACGGTAATTGTCCTCTAATCAGACATACTTTAAATTTCAATAAAAATGTCACAGTGAGACAAAATCTGAATAAAACTTTGTTTGATCCTTTAAACTATGATAAACTAAAAGAAAATTATAACATTCTGAAGAAACATTTCTCCTTTATTAAAAAGGATCTACGATCCTTTTTCCTACATTTATAAAAAACTTTTTAATACAATATATATTATTTTGGAAATTTTTATATTATAGTTCACATACTGATCACATTTTTGTATTCATACTGTTCCTATTTCAGCTTACTGCTTGAACCATTTAAAATTACTAGTTGTGTTATGATTAAGTATTCTTTTCATAAATTTTCTAATTACTTTCTATTATACTTTTTTTTAATATCTTTTTTTTTAATATTAAGTAAACAATTTGGAAAACGTATAACGCATTAGAAAACCCAATTTCAGTAATTACTATCAACAGTCGGAAAAATGTCCGAATTACTTTCTACAGCCCTGTATATGACTAATAGATTTGTATTACTACATAAAATAATTGTATATATACTATGGTAAAATTTTGTTCAGTTAGTTGCATAGCACAGTTGAAAATTCACCTTCAGCAATTCCCGTCAATAAATAAAAATGTACTCGAGATCTTTTGTTCTGTCCTGTATATGATCTATAGAATTTATACACACCATGCAACAATAGGAAAAATTTAGTTAAATTTAAATATGCGTACCATAACTGAAAATACACTTCATATCATGCACATTATTAAAATACACCACAAACGATTTTTCCCCATAGACCGTAATGTAACGGTATTATTTTGAGTGTCCCTGTAAATGAACTATCAATGCTACACACTTCATCTTCAATACCGAACATGCCATGTAAACCTCAATAACATATATCAATTGTTTGGCAATCCGAGTATATTTTCACGTGTCAGACCATGGGCAGACAGACAGACAAACTGAATTCATAAACACTTTTCAACTGTGTTGAAAATTGTTAAAAATTGCAATCAAAATCGAAAAAGTATGAAATCATCTGGTCAGACATCCACATCGAAAATCCTATGCAGAACAAAAACATCATTTTAAAATATTGAAATGCAAGCGAGAAATTCGAAAAGGATTAGCAGTAGCGTGCGAGTACGTTCGCTTTACTAGGCTCTTTATTAGATGAAAAGAACGAGTATATAATGAAAAGGTATCTAAAATGTCTAGAATAAATTTTTTCAACCTGCTAATGATAATAAATAAATGGTAAGTGTAATTCCTTTACCTTCTTACTTTGATTATTTTTCTTAATCAGCAACATGATGAACCAGAAGGAAATGAAACAAAAGAGTTCCTTTGCTGCTGATAATTTTCAAAAACGTTTTATAGTAATCCTTAAAGTGATGAATTTTATATTTTCTGTAATGAAATTCGCTTTAGAATAATTACAGAAATTATATTTTGGATCTTCTTATACTTTCTTTTCATTATCCAAAATTTTCTGTTCTGTTTTAATTTTAAAGAATTGTAAGTGCCACATGAACATAAGCATATACAGATGTTTATACTTTACGCACATACAGTAAATAGCATTTCAAAAAATGGTCAGTCAAGTGATATGTTAAAAATAATTTAATTATAATTTCTTTTCATTTACATACTGAAAAACATCACAAATGCATAACACATATAATAAAACTCATAATTTTACTTAGAATCACAAAATATTTATTTGAAATATGAAAAATGTTTCCTCTAAAAAATTATGAGTAATTCCGATGTCTATTTAAGTTTTGTGCCAACGTTTATGTTTAACGACAAATGGACAGCAATGACGTCCTTTAACCAAAAAAGAAAAGGGGAAAGAAATTTTTCATGTGCGAACAAAATATAATCGCATAAAGCGTTGTTTGTATTTTCCTGAATTTGGTATATCGCTCGAGACGTTAAAAATAATTTAAGTATAATTTCTTTTCATTTACAAACTGAAAAACATCACAAATTTTTAACACATATAATAAAACTCACAATTTTACTTAGAATCACATAATATTTGTTCCAAATACGAAAAATGTTTCCGCTAAAAAAATATGAGTAATTCCGATGTCTATTTAAGTTTTGTGCCAACGTTTATGTTTAACGACAAATGGACGGCAATGACGTCCTTTAACCAAAAAAGAAAAAAGAGAAAGAAATTTTTCATGTGCGAACAAAATATAATCGCATAAAGCATTGTTTGTTGTATTTTTAATTTTTAACATTGTTTGTATTTTCCTGGATTTGGTATATCGATCGAGTTCTAGTAAATTATTGTTTTATTCATCCAAGTACACCAATCAGTTTTATTTTAATAATTTTTTATTTTGTTTTCTGTATTTTGTGCGTTTGTGTAATAATACTAAGACTTTCATGTTTAGTACGTTTTTTCTTTAATACTTTTTTCTTTTCAAATTTATTGATTTTTAATATTCATTAATTATTTAGAGAATATTTTTATGTCAAAACTTAATTCATGACCCTTTTCATTCAAATGATAAAAATATAATCAATTTATTGCCAAATTTTAATTTTTCCAAGTGCATATTTTTAAAACTCTTCATAATGAAGTATTAACACAGATTTGACAGATTTCTGAGAAACTTAGCCTATTTTATAGTAGATAACAATGGCCAAATAACTTGTGCCAAAAACATGTTTTTTATAGAAATTTAACAAAATTATACCTATAAAACCTTCAGAAGAATATTTTTAACAAAATTAGCTTTGGAACAATTAATGGAATAATTTGAATTTCTCTTTTGTAGTACATAAAATAAGGCTTATAATAAAACATGCCGGTCCTACGATACAGAATATTATTTTAGTTCTTGCTATAGATTTAGTAAATCTTTTACAAACATCTTCTGTAACACGGATAAATAGTGTAATAGAATTTGGTTACAATAAGGTGCTAAAGTTCCCAAAGTTCCCAAATTAATAGCTTGAAATTGAATATTAATCATTACTAAACATTTTATTTCATAATTTTTCCAAATCTGATTTTTTTTTAAATTGGGAAAAAGGATATATAAAAGTATTTGAAGATGTAGTAAAATTGTAGTAGAAAAGTATTTATTTGTTAGTTTCAGAAATATTTTAAAAATATTTTTTTTTTATCTTTTATTATCAATTTTCTTTTTGTATATTTTCTATGAACAAAAAAAGTCTCTAATTAATTTTATTTTAAACAAGCTGTAAGGTCAATTAAGTCGATGGTCTGCAAAAAAAAATTGAATAATACATTTTTTTTTCAGGATGCTTCACCTAATTATATAAAAGTGAAGATCATATATTAAACATATTAAGTAAGGTTTTATTTTCCGAAAGAGATTAAATAGAAAACAAATTTCTATGACTTTCCAAAATTTTCTTCCATACGATTTTCTCTCGTAAAATTCAAGTGTCTAATAATAGGTTTTTTATATCTCATCAAATACCTCTCACCCCCCTTTTTTTGTTAACATTTTGATTACGGGGTTGGGAGACCGCACGACCCAGCAACTATTTCTTTATTCTACTTGCACCATTTTTTGAAAAATATTATCGGCCATATACTTATACTAGGATATTTTCAAGAGCAAAGGAAATTTTTATAAATTATGTTATGGTTGATTATAAAAGTATAGTCGCCAGTCTTGTCCCGTAATCAAAAGATTAAAATCGGATTCCCGTTACACATGAATTCACTATAAGCGAGTTCGGTGGTATTTTAAAGAAAACTTTTAAGTATATAAAAGGCCAAACTTACTGTCGTTGGAGTAATCCCAAGCAGCTTCCCTCAGATCTCCTGTAGAAGCTGCTGTCGAACTCCATTTTTCCAGCCTCCTTTGACTACTTCTTCTGTTGTACGACACACTCCTACCACCATATCGCCGTGTAGGTGAATGCCTTGATGGTGAACCTCTTCTTGGTGAGCCTCTTCTTGGTGAACCAACTGGTGAACCTCTTGTTGGTGAACCAACTGAATTGTCCATAACTTGTTCGTTTGATTGAGTCCTATGAATATTTGATTGGCTATTTCTATGTTCCATTCGCCGAAGATAAATTCCTCTCGATTGTCTAGCTTTGTTTAAGCGGGCGAGTTCATTTTTCTGAAGATCTGCACGACTAGACCCTCTGTTCTGACCAGCAGCCTCTAGCGCAGGGTCGTAAGGAGACGCTTGTAGGAGTTGTTCAGAATATACTCTGTAGCTGTCGTAATCTCCAGTATCCTCTATTAATTGAGGTGTTGCGTTGGATTCAGCTGAAGTAGCAGTTGGATCTGGTGTGTCCCCGCTGTCTTCACTGCTTCCAACTTCTTTCACTTCAACTTCGATAGTAAGTTTGCCATTTTGATTGACTAACTTACCTTCTTTCAAGTCATTCGTGACACTAAACTCTTCGTTGCCGGTGCCCGAATCCTCAGACTGTTCGTATTCTGTAGTTTCTTTCGATTCTGTTTTTGAATCTTTGTCAGAGTCTGTTGTCTCGACTACAACGGCCTCTTTTATTTCAATTGGAGGGTTGTTTGATTCGGCAGATTCACCACCACCTTCAGAGATATTTTCGAGGAGCTTGTCATTTGCTGCTTTTTCTCCTGCTAAAAGAAATAAAAAACATTTTTAGTACAAACCCTTAATAATACATCATAAATTGCAATTTTATTGAATATTTCTTTTAATTTGTTTTAAATTGGATTTCTCTGGTTTTTTCTATTAATTCAAGAATTTCATATAATTTGTAAAAAACTTCAAAGAATTGAATGCGAACAAAAAGAGTTGTTGTATTAATCGAAAATGTATTAAAGGAATCGACGATGTAGAAAACTATTTAAATTAAATTTCAAATGTATGCAAATGTTATTACAATTATTGTTCGATTTATCTTTACCGATTAAATTTATTTGATGTATTTTAATATTTTAAAAAGAAAAAAATATATTCAAACATAAAAAAAAAAATTGTAAAATATCGCATATTTCAAAAATTTCTTTTCAAAACAGTTTTCTCACGATAAATCTTTCCATTTAAGCTTAAAAAATTATTAATTAATTTTAAAAAGTTACTTAAAAAAATCGGAATAGCTTACAATTAAAAAATAAATAAATAAATAAAATCTATTTTTTCTTAAAAAATTATTTTTAATTACTTAAATCTATTTAAAGCATTAAATTTATAAAATATACAAAATTTTATTTTAAAATAAGATTTTATCTTAGCTTGTAAAACTACATTTTAATTTTGGGACTAATTTTAAAACGCCAATTTCTAATACAAAACTGTCAAAAATTATTCTAATTATTGTAAGCAATTATTACAGATATAATTATATTATTAAGTTCTCCTATAAACACCCGTTTTCTATACATACATTGTGCAGTTTTCGCATTTTTGCAACTATACGATAAAATAACTTCCTAAACAGTATTCTACTGAATGAAGGAAATATCTTAAATCTCAGTAGCCTATTTGGAGACGTTCCATAACATGTTATTACCATATGTCGTCTGAAGTTTCGAAACTCAAGAATCATAGATATGATCATTCGGTGATTTTTATTTTTTCAATCAATATTTCCTATCACATGTTCAGCAGCTAAAAGGAGAGATTAAAAAAGGAAACTGGGAAAGACAAAAACGAAATACAAGATTCGGTCACGAAATAATTACCTCGTCCAGTGCCAGTTGTGTCAACTGTTCGAGCATCTTCTCCGTCCACAGACAGCTTATGTATGTGCACAATTTCGGGTTTTTCGGTTTGCTCTGATTTTTGGTGTTCAACCTTCACCTCTTCAACATCTTCACCCTTGTCGTCTACTAATTTCACTGTAGTGGATTCTACAGTTGTAGATTTTTCGCAATCACGTTTCTGCTGACGCATTGTGTGCATTGTGTAGACTCCATTGGGAACTGCAAAAAAAAGTAGATTCATTATTTGGCCTTCGAAGTAGTAAGTAGACGTTTATTCTTGAAACAATAATTTATCTGTTTAATTTAAATCAAAATGGGCTAAAATATATGCTAAATAATAAAATAAATGTAGAAATAATTTACAAAATAAGAAGATGTGGAAATAATTTATAAACGAAGTATAGAAATATAGAAATAATTTACAAACAATTAGCAAATAATAAGAAGATCGTCATTAGAGTCCTTCATCGGATCGGGTAATGCGTTTTTATACCCGAACCTGACGCTATTTTTTTTTTTCGTTTGGGGTTGTGTTTGGTTAGGGTTGACTTTACATGTTTCGGTTTCTGGTTGGGATTTGACTGCTGCGAGTCGATCTCGGGTTGACCTATTTTTTCAAAAACGGTTTAAAATATTGTTTCCAGATTTAAAAAAAAAAAAAAAAAAAAAAAAAAACTTTTTTACATTAATATTTAAGTTCATTTTTCAACATACAATATGAAATTGATATCAGAGATATAATTATAGACTATTTCTCCATAATTTTATTAAAATATAGATTTTTTTTTCATTTTGGGTTAACGTCGGGTTTTGGTTTAAAGAATTTCGGGTTCATATCTTGTTCGGATTGAAGTAAGTCGAGATCTTGTCGGGTGTTTCGATATAACGATTTTTTTTCTCTCAGTTTTGGATTGACTTTAAACAGAATTTTCGAGTTCTATTAGGCATGTAGGACTCTAATCGGAATAAATAAAAATGCTCCTTAAATTTGATTATTCGTTAAATCCATTCTAAAATGTCGTTTATTTCGGTAACAGCACAGAACCATAATCGGAATAAATGGAAATGTTTCTAAAATTTGATTACTCGTTAAAACCAATCTGAAATGTCGTCTAGTACGGTACCTGCGCAGGATTCTAATCGAAATAAATGAAAATGTTCCTTAAATTTGATTGCTTGTTAAATCCATTCTAAAATGTAGTCCAGTTCGGTACCCGTGCAGGACTCTAATCTGAATAAATAAAAATGCTCCTTAACCCCTTCGCGATGAGCGTCCTTTACAGAATTTTTAATATTTTGCACCGGTTTTTCAAAACAGAAATTTTCGCCTAGTTGAATCTCAGAAATGCTGTCATTAAATAAGACAAAGTTTACAATAAAAAGTTACTGGTGGGAATAATCGAGGATTCTGAGCACCTTATGCGTCACGTATACGTGTCACTCGTCCCCAAGGGGTTAAATTTAATTTTATGTTAAATCTATTTTAAAATGTCATCTATTTCGATACCCGCGCAGGACTCTATTCGGAATAAATGAAAATGTTCCTTAAATTTGATAATTCGTTAAATCCATTCAAAAATGTAGTCTAGTTTGGTACCCGCGTAGGACTCTAATCGGGATACATAAAAATGCTCCTTAAACTTGATTTTACGTTAAATCCATTTTAAAATGTAGTATATTTCGGTAACCGTGCAGGCCTGTAATCAGAATAAAAAGAAATGCTCCTTACATTTGATTATCCGTTAAATCCATTCTGAAACGTCGTCTAGTTCGGTACCCGCTCAGGACTCTACTCAGAATAAATAGAGATGCGCCTTAAACTTGATTACTCCTTAAATCCATACTAAAATGTAGTCCAGCTCAGTACCCGCGCATGACTCTAATCGAAATAAAGAAAATGCCCCTTAAATTTTATTATTCGTTAAATTCATTCTAAAACGCAGTCTAGTTTGGTACCTGCGTAGGACTCTAATCGGAATAAACGGAAATGCCCCTTAAATTTGATTTACTATTTACATCTATTCTAAAATGTAATCTAGTTCGATACCTGCGCATGACTCTAATCAATCAAAATAAATGGAAATCCTGCTTAAATTTGAATATTCGTTAAATCCATTCTAAAAATTAAAAATTAAATTTCATACTGTAAATGAATTACTAAGAGGTTGTAAGGTATGCAAATTACTTCGTAAGTTACGAGTGAGTGGGATTTTCTTTTAATCCTCTCATATATGAATTGTTTTTAAATGAATAAAAAACATATTTAGCACTCATAATATATTTAAAATGGATTGTTAAGAACAAGTAATGTTGAATTTTTATAAATCTTACATTTATTACAAAATTACAAAACTACTCTGATGTAACGTTTAGAAACACTAAACAATATATAATTAAGAGTTATTAAATAGTTTTTTGTGATAATTTAAAGTTTTGATATCATATTCTTATTCATATCTAAGAGCGGAAATTCTTTGAGAAAATCTTCTGTCGCTCAGAACAGAAACAAATTTGTCAAAGAAGAATTTTCCAACTATTTATTTGAAAAAGAAAATGGTTCTGCCATCCATTGTTGTATTTCATAATCATCATTTCACAGGTTTATACGTGATGAAGGAGTAAAAATAACATATTCACAATTCTGCGAGGATATTTAATTTTAAAAAGTTACTTTAAAAAAAATCGGTATGTCATACAATAAAAAAAAAAAACAGCCAAGTCATAAAAGTTTTACTTTTTTGTCTTAAAAATTATTTTAAATTATTTAATTCAATTTCAGAGCATTAAATTTATAAAAGATACGAAAAAAAAAAATAATAAAATTTTCTTTTAGCTTGTAAATTTGTTTAAATTCTGGAGCTAATTTTAAAGCACCAATTTCTAATGCATAACTGTAAAAAATTATTCTAATTATTGTAAATGGGACTTTAAAAAAAACCTCACATAAGGTTACCATGTGTGTGAGTGTGGGGATATTTAGTTTAACAAACATATAATTTATGGTTGTTCTGATCTATGAATCTCCTAATTTTCGAAAAAATCTCAAATCAGCTGATTCAGATGATTTAGTTTGTTTAACTTTAAATGTTGTGCAAATGTAAAATACCCGGTTTTTCTTTAATGTAAGATTTTTGGAAACTCATGGAGGAAAATTGAATTGTTCATTTGAGAAAACGCATAAGTGCAGAATTGTGAGTTTTGGGATAATTAGGAAAAACTGCCTAACCAAGTTAAAAGTTGTTAATTTCTAATGACAAAATTCAAGAATGTAAAGGACAGTCTGCCCTATCAAATACTAAAATAATTTATACATTAAGATTTAGAGAAGGGGATTAAAAAATATATATTTCCCTCTTAGTTGTTATGCGGTTTCTGCACTAAAATACATTTCGTCTCTGAATTTTGACTTGTTTTACCATTTTTATTAAATAAATAATCTCGGTTAAGGATAAATATTGACAAAACTGAACTTTTCAGTAAACCTGAACTTTATTTTGATGAATCACAAAAATTTTAAATATATTCAAATGTTCAAAACACATACTGAAATAAATCCGTGAACTGAATGAATATTTTCGTTGATTATATTTCATTAAAACAAAAATATTTCCGCTTTGATTTGTCCATTTTCCCCGAAAATACAGAAAATTCACCAATCTAATGTAAAACATTATCTAAAGTTGTATTTTCGCCAAATTACAGGGTGTTCCAACGACTGCGCTGCGTAGTACTTTTTCGTATTAGAAACTGAATTTTTACATATGTTTCTTTTCCTTTAAAACACGAACAATTCGCAAATCTAAGCTTAAATTTTCTTGAAATTTTCCATTCAAAAGACAGAAATTTCTTCAAACAACGGAAAAATCTATTTCAGTCACAGGGGTGTTTCGGCAAATTTCTGTCTTTACTTTTTAAGTTTTTTGGCGATTTTTTCTTTTTTTTTTAAGTGAATATTCAAATACCTCTGAAATTGAAACACGCCAGGCGAATTGAAAAAAACTAAGTGAAGCATTTTTCCCAATGTCGAAAATTTACTCAGCGAAAAATATTGAGGTGAAGCAATCTGTAAAATACATTTTTTTTTAAATCTAAAATACAAATCTAAATACAAATTAAGGCATCTCACAAGGAAGGTTCCCTTAAAACGCATACTCAGGATATTTTGAAAAAAAAATTGCTAATGGAACTACTCGTGTACGTTATAAAGGATCAGTCAAATTTAGCTGCGGAATCCCAGTAGAAAAACTGCAAATAGTTTCGAATATTTGGCGCAAAAACACACGATTTGGTGAGCAACGCTTTTTCCTCGCCAAATGCAAGCGATTTTAATGTATTTTAAAATTCTTGGTTAAATGAGTGTTTAAATGGGTAGTACTTTATGAATTTAAACTTAAACGATTAAATAGTTTATTATTTTTTTTCTGTAAGTTTGTATAATATATATACAAGTTGCGTATTACTGAAATTATTCAATTTTACACAGTTTCACCGGCTGGATAAGTTTTAAGTGAATTTTAACAGTAACTGCCCGATTAAGAGCGCTCTCGTTATATTTCGATATTGAATAAGGCGTTGTTTCCATGACAACAATACTTTTATCTTGTTGTCTCCGACACTAACAATATCGAAGTCAAATTAACAGTGCTCAGAATCGGAGATTAATTTTTAGTTTGAAGCATTTTTAATCAATTTAAATTTTGTTCTAAACCGTAGCATACGATCGTTAATTTTCTTTATATATACATATAAATGTATATGGCAAGACCGTAGTTATAAAAGTGTATTTATTTAAGTTGAGCTTACTTAAACTAGTTCAGTATGAAGAGTAGAAAATTTTGCCATGAAAGAGTATCTACCATAAAAGCGTATTTTTTATTTATTGCATTGTGTCGCCAAAAAGCGATAAATCGACAAAAACACGAAATTTTTCAATATATTTTTATAGACGTTATATCGAGGTTCCGCAGCAATTTTTTTTTTTTTATAAATGTATATATTCTCATGAGAACATATTCTTATTATATACGAAGAATATTCTGTATTTTTTTTCAAAATTTTCAGAGTATGCGATTATGGAGACTTTCCTTGAAAGTGATGTCGCTGGTGGGGTTTCTAAATTAAACTAATATTTGTAGGACGCAAAACAAGAATATACTTATACAGCACGTTTTTTTTTTTTTTTTTTTTTTTTTAAACTGGGTTTAAGCGCCTATAGACAGTACTATATATCAGACGGGCTCAGCCCGAACCAGAAACGTGTTAGACCTCGATTGTTATAACAGTCCACACTCGGGCGGACTCGGGCTCAAAGTAAAAATTATATTTATTAACAAATTTAAAAAAAAAATAAAAAAATTGGTGTTTGAGAAACAATAATGTAGTGTAAGTTTCTGAATGATAGCGCCATATTTTTACAATCCTTTAAAAATCAGTTTGGTTATAGAATTGATTCGTTATTGGTGGTATATAAAGAGAAACATTTCGTCTGATTTTAAAGCCTTTGCTCCTTTTCTGTTTGAAGTCTTTTCCAGAATTACTGGAAAACAGAACTCGTGTCTTTCTACTATAATACTACAATGATATTTTAAAGGAATAAGAATTGTGACTTTTGCAGATTTCTGGCAGTGGCTGTGTATAAATAACAAATTTGCTATTTCAAACAGTTTTTCACGGGTATGATAAACACGATACGTTGTCTCGGGAGCGTAATTAGGATTAATACTTATCTCTATGTAAGAAGATAGTTTTAAATGAGAAAATTAATCTTGAAACAATTTTAAAATGCTAATAATAATTTTCTACTACGTACTTTCGGACTCGGGCTCGGTCTCTGACGGCACAAAAATTTTTGGGTCTCTGGCTCTGAAAAAAAAAGAGCCCAACTCCTTTCTAATACACATGCACTTAAGAAAAACATTGTTAACCATTGTTAACATTTTTTTCTTCCCCCCACCCCACCTCTCTTTTTTTTTTTCAATTATGCGGTTTTCGATATTGATAGCGTAAGTATGTCAGTGATTTCGTAACTTGCAGCAACTAACGAGTTAATTTAATCGTTGTTTCAAAAGCTTGATCTAAAAGTAGCTTTTATAATTTTATTTAATAATGCGCATACAATTTTTAACAAAGAACAATATGTTTACTAACTGCGCAACCAGTCCATCCAAGGACTCAATAAACTTGCGAATGTTGCGGACACTTTTCAATTTGAACTCTAAAAGAACACATAAAATATTCCAACTATCCAAAAATTTAATATCCGACAACTTCATAATTATCTGCCAACGCCCATTGTCACCTGCGAGTGTCTTTGAAAGTTCTTATAGGCATAGATTTTAAATAAATATATATCGTGGCGCCTTTATTGGGACCTACATGAGTTTACCTATTCATAGAAAAATGTCCGATGTCTCTGGGACTTTCTGAATGATACTGTTTACTTATTCATAGAAAAATGTCCAATATCTCTGGGATTTTCTGAAGGATACTGTTTACTTATGGATAGAAAATTTCCCATACCTCTGGGACTTTCTGAATGATACTGTGTACCTATTGATAGAAAAATTTTCCATATTTGTGAGACTTTCAAAATGATACTGTTTACCTATTGATAAAAAATGCCCCATATCTCTCGGACTTTCTGAATGATACTGTTTACCTATTGATAAAAAAATGTCCCATGTCTCTGGGACTTTCTGGTTGATACTATAGCCTTCCAAATTTTATACCTACTCCAAACAAGCAAGGACTTTAGTTAGTCTTTTTTTTTAAGTTAAAAATGTCTAAAAAGCAGCAAGCCTCTTTTTTTTTCATGAATGTTAGCTAAATGTTGTATTGATATTTGTAGGATTCGCAATAACCTGCTTCAGTTGGTCTGTTGAAATTGACCTTATCACAATTGTTATCGCTGTTTTTAGCTCTTAAATGGTTTTTGGGCGATCTCTGTAGACTTGATATTTAACGTGGCCCCATAAAAATCAGTTTAGTGGTGATAAGTCAGGGCTATAGGGGGCCAAAAATGTCCATAGCCAAAGCTATTCGGGAAGTCTCTTGCGATGACACAATTGTCATAGTGACTTCTGAACAATTCCAGAACGTCTCCTGTTGAATGTGGAGGAGCTCCATCCTGTTGAAACCATGTGTCTTAGATCCAGCGTTTGTGGTAGGCATCAGGAATGAAACTCGTTGTCAAGAAGTCAAGAAAACGTTCAGAATTCACTGTCTAGACAAACACGCAGACCCAAAATGCCATCAGCACACAAACCACACCAGACAGCGACGTTTTGTGGATGAAGAGCATTGCTCTGCACCAAATCCGATAATTTTGACGATTACCATAGCTATCTAACCAGAACTGTGCCTCATCGGAAAAAACGATATCGCCACAGTTGAAACCAGTGTCTATCTATTCGCACATGATGTTGGAAAACTACAGTATTTTTTCAATTGCATCTGAGGTTGCCCTAACTGAATTTTATAAGGAAAAATGTCAAGATCTTTGTGGACTATTCTCCAAGCTGTGGCCGCACTGACGTCAAGTTGTTGAGCTAAGTGTCGAGTTGATGTTGATGGCTCATCTCCATCATTTTTTTTGACAGCGGCGATATTTTCGGGCGTCCTTGCTATGTCTTTTGTTTGGTCTTCATGCTTACTTTGTCATCAGCCACTGATCCTGTTCGTTCAAACTTGGCAATTAACGCTCTTAACATGCTTGAAGATGGCTTTGACCTATTTTGAAAACACTAGACAACTTCCTCAGTGTTTCGGCAGGTCTCTGGCCACAAAAATAAAACTTTTGACTAGAAAAACACGCTCTTCGATTGAATATCGGTACATTTTGTCAAAAACAAAATATTCTTCGACAGTAACCAGAGTCAGTTACTAAGTTTCCTTTGAATCCCTACGCAAGCGTGCACAATTTCACGTCACTAGTCCCGCCCGTTGGAGAGTTATTCAACTAAAAGATTCGCTACATCCAGTGAAGCACCTGGTATATAATATTTTTTTTAACCACATTAAAGTTAGAGGAAAAAGGGCGAAACAATAACAGTTTTTTAAGCGACTTGCCATTTTACCAAATTTTGTTCAATTTCTGTAAAAATAGGTTCATGGTTCCCCCCGAATTCAATATGTTTTCTGAAAAATTTTAGTTAGTTTGTCTCAAATGACTTTGACTTTAACAAGCCGTGTACTATACTGCGCAGAGTGATGAGTGCAAAGCATACCCATATGCAACTGACAACATCTCGATCAATTTTAAAAGTATTGTATAATAAAAATATTTTTTATAGTAAAAACTATAAATAATAAGTGAGGAAACTATGTTTTTGTGTTACTTTATTCTTTCTATGAAAACAAAATTCCGACGTCGACCTACTTTCTGGACCTATGAACGGTAACAGCCACTTAAGGTGCTTCTCAAATAACCCACTCAACAATACGAAACTTTCTGACTTATTTTTAAACGCAAAGGTATAAAACTGGCAGGCCTGACTATTGAAGCGGTTTGGAATCGAAATGAGTTTTCCTTTTTTTGACAAATAAATTACTTATCGAGTTACAAGCGATTCGTGTCACGTGACAACATGTTTTTTCCCCTTTTTCGCACTGAAGTATCGGGAATTCCGTTTAAAACGCCGAATTTGACAGTGTTTTCTGAAAGATCATCTGCCTTTACCAAAAAATGGAAAATGCATTTCGATTACATAGTTTCTGAATAACAACACCTGCCCATATCTTGCCTTTTAGAACAAAAATGAATTCAAAACTCTGTCTGAAAATAAGCCCTTTGCATTTGAGAACAGCCTTAAATAAAAAAGGCTGATTCCTAAACGTGAACTCTTCAGATTAGATTGTCTCTGAAATGGAACAACTGTTATCTTAAAGTAACTTTATGAGAGAAGTAATACATAGGCACAGGCGCAAATTCGGATTCGAAATATTTGTCCAAACTATGGCAATCCACATTACAGAAATTGTATTGTGTGTTTATGAGCGAGGGCATCATAAGGTAACAGAGTCTCACTTTGACTTGATCGAGCCCTAAACGTAACTTCGCTTTTATGAATGCGTCCGCGATAAAAAAAAACTGCACCACTAAATTTCATAAATTCATCAAAAAAAATTTAAATAATACGCGACACGTATAATCATACGCAGGTTTTATGCATTAACGCAGGTTTCATACGCAGGTTTTATGCAGGTTTTATGCATAACATATAGTTCATTAAGTTTGAAGTACGAAACTTTTATTCCTCAAACTACTCGGGGCAAATATCTTCGAATTGTACTTGAACGCAATTATCAAGCAATTTCAATTGAAAGCTATAATCCGTAAAACCAAGTAATACTGGATTCTATTTATATGTACCGCAATGCATTATTACTCACGTATGGATGCTTGTATTTGCAGGGCTGCCGCTGGCGACTATTTTTATAATTTATTCGCATCACTATTTTAATAAAATAAATTTTGTAGTATATTTCTCTTGCACATGTTGTCAACGTGTACGTAAAAAAAAATTGTTTTGAAAAAGTGGTGCGAGATAGAATTAAAAATTAGTCGCCAGCGGCAATCCTGCATTTGAACATGTCGTTATTCAGTTCTCATTTCTGAGTAGTTTTTTTACAACAGTGTGGAAATTATTCAATGACAAACAACACCTTTACCTCGATCACTCTTATGTCCACATATGATGCGTTCCCTGGTCGGTGTCCCAGCTTCGTGGGACAACCTCCTGGAATAGTGCGAAGAGAATTGTGCTTTCAGACTCCTCGAATTTTCGCGGATCCTCTCCATCAAGAATTTGCCGGGCTCGTCGTCCTCTTCCGCCTCGTCTTCGGCATCAATGTGTTTTCGATGAGAGGCCTTCTTCGTCGAGGACTCATTTTTAATGTTTAGTCTTTTGGTCTGAAATGCCAAACGAAATTTTATTCTCAAAAGAAAATTCGAGCAAATAAAGAATATATATATACAAGATGTCCACTTTTACCATAGTCCAATAGTTATTTCCTAAACCGTTAACTTTAGAGACATAGTTCCAAACAGGTTCAAATTTTATTCTGCATCATATGAGAAACCCTTTTCGTCAAAAACATTATTTTTGTAAAAGTTACGAAATTTAAATTTATATACAGCCTCTGTGTCCCATATGATATATTTAGAAAAACTTTCTTCGTGCACCGACCAAAAAACAGGAAAGTTTAATTTTTGTACGACCAAAGTTACTGAGTTATGACATTTTGAATTTTATGAATTTTCATAGTTTAATGGAAAATGGAAAAGCGTTTTTAGCGACAGAAAACGTTGAACATTCATAAAATTCAAAGTATCGTAACTTGGTAAGTTTCGGCCGTACAAAAGTGGAATTTTTACTATTTTATTTGTGGATGGAGAGGAGATGTTTTTCTAAAGATTACTTATAGGACGCAGGGACTGTATAACAATTTTAATTTTCTAACTTATTGAAAAAAACTATTTTGAAGAAAATAGCTTTTAACACGATGAAATACACATTAAAACATTTGTTTTCTATTGGAAAGATATTTCTAAAGGAAATTGCTTAAAAATTAGATATTCTACAATGATAAGAGAGGGAATTTCGTATATATGTTACATACAGGGTGATCATAAACTGTTTCAACAAAATTAGAAGAGTGATAATACCATCAAGACGAACAATACTTGCAACAGTACTTGAGGAGGCAATCTCCTTTTTCAGTCAAAAATACAGGGTATCACAATCCAATCCGCACTTGAATTTCCGTTTACAACTTTATCAATAATGAAGATACACTGCTGGCTATCCAAAATGCAACACCGTGAAGGAATGCAAATAACAGAATGATATTTATTAGACAAACACATTATAATGGGAAAGACAAGTGATTACATTTTCAGAAAATTTGGAGGTATATATCCTGAGAAAACACTACACAATAGGTACCTCTAGCCGCAATAACAGCATTTATCTGCCTAGCCATGGAGTCGAACAGAGATTGGATGTCATGTACGGGTACATCAGTTCCTGCAGCTTCAACACTATGCCACAGTTCATCAACCGTAGTGACGGGCGAGTGGTGGCGGGCCAGTCACTCAGAAGCCATTGACAGAACATTTTCAATTGGTGAGAAATCAGGAGAACGTGCCGGCCAGGGCAACAGTAGAACATGTTCTGTATCGAGGAAGGTCAGCATAGTACGAGCAACACGCAGTCGTGCATTGTTCTGCTAAACCGTAGAGTTGCAGAGGCATCGCAGATAAGGCAGAACCACGGGCCAAAACAGATCAGAAATGTAACGGCTGCTGTTGAAATTGCCGGCAATGCGAACAAGAGGTTACCGAGACGTGTATCCAATGGCACTTCATACCGTCACTCCAGGTGATATGACAGTATGACGATTCGAATGCATTTTCATATCACACAGTCGAATGCGACAGAGCCTGGATTCATCAAAGACGACGTGAGACGCCATTCCTGCGTCATATACAGCATCATGATGCCAGCATCCATGTTTGGCGGCATCGTGGAAAATGCACATTGCCAGCTTGCATTCGAATCGCCATACTGTCATATCACCTGGAGTGACAGTATGAAGCGCCATTGGATACACGTCTCGGTAACCTCTTGTTCGCATTGCTGGCAATTTCAACAGCAGCCGTTACATTTCTGATGTGTTACGGCCAGTGGTTCTGCCTTATCTTCGATGCCTCCGCAACTCTACGTTTTAGAAGAACAATGCACGACCACATGTTGCTCGTACTATCCTGACCTTCCTTGATACAGAACATGTTCGACTGTTGCCCTGGCCGGCACGTTCTCCTGATTTCTCACCAATTGAAAATGTCCTGTCAATGGCTTCTGAGTGACTGGCCCGCCACCACTCGCCCGTCACTACCCGTCACCACTCGCCCGGCCAGAGATCTCAAGATCTATACCTCCAAATTTTCTGAAAATGTAATCACTTGTCCTTCCTATTATAATGTATTTGTCCAATAAGTATCATTCTGTTATTTGCATTCCTTCATGGTGTTTCGTTTTGGATGGCCAGCAGTATATTTTAACGGAATTTTTAACACACTAATCTTGCTTTGAGTGAGATGTGATGTCATCATATGAAATGCTAGAAGAGTATTGCAGTTTGATCAGTAATACCGTATGTATTGTCAGATACATTTTGAATAATGGACCATTTCGCAGAGTTGTTTGGATACGAGTGGTAGCCATTTCAACATTCCTTTTAATATTATAACATTTCACTGAAAGCAAAGAGCAAGTATCTAATTACAATATTTTTATTATCGATAAAGTTATGAACAAAAATCCTACTTCGCACAGAATGGGGCATCCTGTACTTTGAATAGATAAGTAGATTGCTCCCCAAAATTTCATGCTAAACAGTGTTCGTTTTCATTAGTTTTATCAGTCATCTTATTTTCTTGAAACAGTTTACGATCACGCTGTATTAACTAACTGTTTTTTTATGTATTTTCAGCTTATTACTGAATTATATTTTTCATTTTATTAGATTGTAAAGTACATCAAAAATTAGCAACAGCTAGTTTTTGGTTAGATTGTTATAAAAATTCTATGCTACGATGAATGCATAATATAAAAATTAATGTAAAATAAACCGTAAATAACCAGAAACTAGAGGCCTACACGGGCTCGGGGCATGGCCCGTCAGCCGGACCGGCATAATGGAGGCAAATTTTCAAATGAGCCGGCAGAACAAAGATAAGTTTTTAACGGTCCAGTGTGGGCCGACAAAAAAATTAAGCGGGCCAACCGGCCCGATATAACAAATTTAAACGGATCAAATTATGCAAATAAAATATGAACAATTTTTAATGAACGTGACTAGGACGAGAATAAATATAAATGCTCTTCACGAGCCGATGTTAGCTTGACAATATCAATACAGAAATATAACATGTCCACGTCCAGCGTAAAAATCGGCATCGGACAGTTAGTTACATCGTGTATGAGCCTGTGGGATTATTTTTTTAAGCAGACTCGGATAGGATGGTATCAGGATAACATTTTATTCTACATACTCGGGCCGTTCCGGAACTGGACTTAATTGTTCCCTGAAATGTCGAGTAAGCAATTAGTTTTATAAAAAATAGTAATCGTGATAATGAACTTTTGTTAATGGGATCTTTAGAAATAAACCTTAATAAATTGTAGAGAAATATTTTCAAAAATCTACTTTTTTTATTATAAAACAACAGAAGTTATGATGTTTTTAAACATCTTTTTTTTTTTTTTCATTTATTCTAAATTACATTAATTTTTTAATGTCTGTATTTGAATGTAATAGTCTAACGTAAGAGTCTAAGAGATCATTAATGTTGCTATTTTGTTTTCTATGACTTGTAAAGATGTAATAATCTAAAATATACAGTGAAAATCCCCATAAATATGTATGCAGTATTCTTTATAGGAATCTTTTAAGAAAAATCGGAATTGCTGGCCCTTATTTCATTTATTTTTGCACGGGCCGAGTCGGATCGTGCCCGAGCCGAATTTTTAGTTTTTGCACCGGGATGGGCCTGGGCTTGGAAAATCCGGTCTGTGCAGACCTCTACCACAAACACATAGTTGTTCCAAGTTTTCATAAAGCGGGTTCAAAATAAACAAAAATATCGGCATAAAATTCTCTATTTTTGTTCGGCAGACAGTACTGGTATCAAAGATCACGTATATAATAAAACATAGTAAAGCGATCACTTTACGAGATGTTCGTAAAAGTAAGGTAATCGATTTGTTTAATTATAAATTTATATTCGGATTAGGCAGATTACGCTATACTTTACTGTATATAAAAATCGTTCTTTTAAGGTGACCACTTCGATAAAGTGACAGGTTCGATTAGTCCAACAGGTATAGTTATATTAGGCCTATTCTTTATGCTTCACTGTATAAAATGATAATTTTGTTAAGATAGCCACCAGTATAAGTGACCAGTTTGTTCAGTCCTAAAAGTATCATCACATTAGACTGGTTCGACTATACCAAGGGTTTCCAGCAATTCAACCGGGGCGCAAAGATACCAGAATTTTTGTAGAGTAATCTTCAGCTTATTTAATTAAATATTTTGAATCAACTTTCTGCGATTAAATAAGGCGAATATTATTCTAAAAAAATTACTAGTAGCTTTTCGGCTCACTATTGAGTTGTTGAAAACCCATGCACCATGCTTTACTGTATAAAATGATCATTCTGTTAGGATAATAATATTAATAAGTGGACCACCTGATTAAAGTGACTAGTTTGTTAAATACCAAAGGTATGTTTACATTAAATATGTTTCACTATTATTTGCTGTATAAAGTGAGATGATATTAAGATGACCACTTGTATAAAGTGTCAGTCCCAAAAGTATTCTCAGATATATGTAATCCCATTGGGTACATTCCATTACACTTTTCTGTATAAAGTGACATTTCTTTGAGATGACCTGTACAAAGCGATCTTTGCTCACTACCAAGGGTATGATCACATTATATATATTCCACAATACTTTACTATGCAAAATGATCACCTTAAAAAAGTAACGAGTTTAATTTGTCCCATGATTGATCGCATTAGGTAAGTTCTAAGTTCTATTGCATTTATTTGTTTATTTACAAATGATATTCTATATGATTAATATGATGATGATAAAATGGAAAAGGGCAGTTTCTGCTCGTCAAAAAGCTCTGACTGACATCAGAAAAAAACAAAAACAACTTCGTCCCAGGGGTCTATCCATAATTTTAACGGTTATGAGAAAACATCTTTCTTTTTTTCAATAGTTCTATCAGCAAGGACCATTCAGACCTACACTGTTAAAAATTTGCAGCAAACTGTCCAGTCATTTGACCGTTTTTATAAAAAACGATTACATAACCGTAATTTAATTCTTTAATTCTTTCTGACCATAATATGGGTACCCGAATTGAGTTAAATTACGGTTATGTGATCGTTTTCTATAAAAAATGACTGGACAGTTTGTTGCAAATTTTTAACAATGTATAGTATGCGTGCTAGCTACAAACATGAAAAGCTTGAAGTCGAAATTCACAGATTCGATTCCTCGAGCCCGATGTTGAATAGTTGTGAAATATTTGCATTTTTTCCAAGAACTTAAGTTATAATTCGGGTAAATTTCTTTAAACAGTCCTCCTTGAAGTTCCATGAACAGTTCTACTTACCATATATTCAGTTATGGCTATGTTGTTAAATATAACCAATGCCTAATAACCTCTTTCCTATCCTATCTATCAGCTATCCAACTATACAGGATTCTACAGAGTTAATATCACGTCTATTGCTTGCACACAGTAAAATCTCACACCTGATTTTTTTTTCATCCCAGTAGGAACCCAATTCTTCAAACTTTCGTCACACAGATACAGAGATAAATGACGCATTTGAAAAATATACATATGTTTATGAGAAGGAATGTAAGTGCATACTTTTTGTTGCGTGTTAGCGTTGTTAGCGTTGTTGTTGTTGTTGTTATTATTGTTATTTATTGTTTCTCCGAGAGCTTTGCTTCGCCGAAGCCTCGTCGTCCTTGTTTCGGCCCAGGTTGGTAACTGTGTGCCTCCTCGTTCCTTTGAAGCTCCTCGTTTTTGGCGCCTGCAAAGCAACGTGAAATTAAAGATTAAATTAATTATTAAAAATGAAATAAATAAATAAAATGGAGCAAAATATTTGAATTTTATTTACAAAATTTCAACAGTGAAATGCTATTGTTATAAATTTAGAATCATCTTAAATAGAAACAATTGTAAGCTTATACTATACACTGCGCTGGACTACAAACCTATAATACTTACACTGAGGAGAAGTTAGAGTGGTGTTTAAAATAATTTCTCCTTTTTAAAACGTGTTTAGTAGATTCCGAATGTCATAAAAATACAACAAAGTCGTCGATCAAAAATGTACAGTCGGCCAAAAACATAAAAGAACATCTTATACATTTTAATCACAGCTACTTTTACAGGTTACGATTAATATTTGTTTCGAAAATTTATTTCGAAAAAATCTATACATTTTTTTATTTATATAAAAAAAAATCTCAATTGTAATCTATGAAATTTTTAACAGAACTATTTGTAGAAGTTTTAACAACTCGAATTCAATATTACAGTTCATTCCGCCACGTAGTTTTTGAGTTTTATTTAAAAAACTACCCGTATTGCAATCTGTTTTGCAACGATTACAAATAAATTTCACATTAGGAGTTCCAAGTTGGCATAATTCCTAAGCTACTTAACCGAATCACTTGCAGATAAATGCAACGAAAAAGCCAAATATGATGTCAAAAGTAGGTGTTCGTATTGGAAATTTCAGAGTTTTTACGATTTCACTTTGAAGATGACCCCTTAAGCTTATTTTTTAACACAAATTTAAAGAAGACATGATTTCTAGTCGAATGGCTATTTCTGCTTGTTTCTGGGACATTTTTGGTGATTAAAATTTATGAGATTTACTCTTTTTTCTTCTTTCTTTTATTTATTTATTTTTATTTTTATTTTATTTTTTATTTTTTTTACAACTGTACCATGTATAATGGGAATAAGGAACCATAGTTGTAGATCCCATAATCATAGTTCTATTTAACTTTATTTTGGAATAAATACAGTAAATTATCGATGGGCGATTGAAATCACTAACAAATTTAGCAATCCCAAAAGATTGCTGAATATTTTCCACAAGTTACAATGTTTATTTAATTAAATTAATGTTTAATTTGCATCCAGAATGATCCCGTAAATTTACCACTTTAATACTTTGCATTATATTTGAAAAGTATTTACATTTAACATTTATCTCTATGTTAGTTTCTTTCCAACTATCATATTTTTTTTCTTTCCGAGAATTAAGAGATTGAAGTATGCCTTGAAAATAAATGTTGCACATTATTATGATTTACATCTCTATTTCTGCATATTTTACATACTTCTACAGAACCACTAAAAATAATTAGGATATACGAGGGTAAACCAAATATAAAGGAGAATTTTTAATAGAGTATTTTTTATATAAATATTATTTACCAGAATTGCGACAAAAATATTTTTCTCGATAGTTTTCTTTAACATCTACACACTTTCTTCAATCTAGAGCAGCGCTTCTCAACCTTTTTTCTTTCATGTACCCCTTGCTTTGGCTTTTCACTTCGGAGTAGCCCCTATTAACACCTATCACCCCCCCCCCCCCTCCCTGTCTTCCCTCACATATTATTAAAATCTTCATCTCCCGTGAATGAAAATCCATATTTTAAGAATTATGCATTATTACTTACCCATCCTACGTAGTATAGGGTAAGTCTTGTAATCGTTTTGAAAATCGAAAATATTTTTTTGACGGATTTACACGTTTCAGACACTGGAGATTACGAAAAACATATTTTTAGAAAAAAAAAATGCCGTCCGTCTGTGTGTCTAAAAACGCTCTATCTCCCGAAAAAATTGAGATAGAGACTTGAAATTTTGTATGTACTTAGTATGTAATAATGGTAAGAAGCTTATTGAATTTCAGTAACCTCGATTATCCGGAACTATTTTTTTCGGACTCTCGAAATATTGTTCTGATAAAAGGTCTATAAAAATTTTCGAAATTGTTTATTTTAAGGAGTGAATATAAAAGACAATAAAAAAAATTTCGCATAAAGCATGAAGTCGATCGGATAATGAGCTGTCGAGATATTTGTAATCCTATTTTCCACACTCTTCGATTTTTCATGACCCTGTATTTCAACCAAATTTCAATTCAAAGATACATTTTAATTGGAAATGAGACGCTTAATCAGATGCAATAATCCGCTAGTTAATAGGATTTTTTTTTTTTTTTTGAGTTATAAGGATGTTTTTTTTTTTAAGCAATTCAGTAATCGAGCCCTTAAAGTTTATGACGTGATCAAGTCACGATTTTATTCGAATTGCAATGCATCTTATAAGTAGTTTACACATTTTTTATTTTAATATTTTATTTTATGCATATCCATGATGGGTAAGTATTAGGGTGGCCCCCAACGACTAGTTATATTTTCTATTCATTAAGGGAGAACTGATGTTTTCAGTTTTATTTAAAGTATTAGATTTATCAGTTATCAGAATAAGCCTATTAACAACTAAGTTCAGGTTTCAAGTCATTTCAAATTTTATGAAAATAGAATCAATACTTAAAAATATATTAATAAAAGTTTTCTTTATTCTATTAAATCTTATCATACGTAATTAATTCAATGATATCCCATGATAGGTAATGATTCTAGGTTGCCATGATGAATACGTCATTTTTAAGATAGAGTCCTACTATTTCCATATTTATTGATTTAAAAACTGAATTTGTATACTAAAATTGTTTAATTATAGCAATCGTATAATCTACCAACAGTTTTTCGGATAGATGTTTCCGGAGAAATAGATATTAAATGGAAAAAGAGTCTAAATATGGATTTCAAGCTCTGAAATTTTCAAAGGTAGGCTTAAGTTTCTCATTGGAATTTTCAGTAAATGTCAACAAAAGATAAAATGTTGCCAATTTAAAATGTACTTATTTTATGATGGAAATTAAACATATCATAATAACAGACGATATAATTCATTTTTTCAGTGAAATAATAACGATGATTTTTTTACATTGTCTTGGGTTGGATATATGCGCATAGTACAATTTTAATGTAGCAGAATTGCAATGAATTGTTTGTAAAAGTGTACTGAAACTTAATTTCATAAAATAAAATTAATATCTATAATGTGAAAATCTGCACATAAAATAAATTTTGCATTCATGCATTTTTGCATAAGAGTGCAACAGCTATTGCACCAAGATCTGAATATTTATCAAACTAGTTATAATACGAACGCACCTCATTTGTCACGTTTGATGTACAATTTCCAACTTGTTTTTAATTCTAGCATATAAGAAAGGAAGTGAAAAATCGATTATAAAATTGTATCTTTACAAAAACTAAGTTGAGTTTTTTAAAAAAAGTCTTTTTTTTTTTTGCACCTAATTACAATATAACGATGATAGCTTTGATTAACAAAATTGGCATTAGCACAATATGCTTAAAGTTCTCGAATACACGACTCTTTATTCAGTTTTATTCTCTATAAAGTACCATTAATTGAATAACAGTGTTCTCCTAAACACTTAGTTGCTATGGTAATCATAAAAAACAAAGGTTTTATTTTTGGTGAGAAAATAAAATCATGAACGGCAATTAATGGAGCGAAAATTTATAAGCCTGTGCATGTGCACTTCATCAATATTTCGTATAGTATCGTATAAAATTTCTTTATACAAGATGTTTCAAAAAGTGTGTGTCGAACTTTAAGGAGTTGGAAAAAACCCTTACAAACAGTCTGAGTATAGAAAACTACACTGTGTGAATATAACGCAGTATTAATTATGTGTGCAACGTAACAATCACACGTGTGATGATTTCAGTTAATATCTCGAAAAATATAAATGCATTTTGAGAAGAATTTTAAAATGCTAATGTTGGATATTTGCGAAAGACCATCTAGTGTTGTAGAATACTTAAAAAAAAAAAAAAAAAAAAAAAAAAGTTGGAAATTGTACGTCAAACGTGACAAATGAGGTGCGTTCGTACTATATCTAGTTATATAAATATTCAGATCTTGATGCTTTTTAATTCTGTGAAATGAATTATATCGTCTGCAGATTCATTTCTGTCATAAAATAAGTATCTCGGTCGCTTGACGATTAAACCTCGGAAGCTCCTATAACAAGCACCGATTTATTTTTAAAAAAATTCAAATTTCTTAATAAATATTTTTTTTAATATCTCCTAAAGTTTTAATTAGATTTTCAAAAAATTTGAAATGACTCGACAAGATTCTGCAAAGATAATATATCTTAAATTTCAAACCATTCGGTTGGGTAGTTTTTGTGTTGTTATATGCGGACGGACGGACAGACAGACGGACGGACCAGACGACAACAATAGGTGCTACGTATTTATATAATTACGGACGCACCTAAAAACCTTCACAAACAGTTCGAGTATAGAAAACCACACTGTGGGAATATAATGCAGTATTAATTATATGTGCAACGTAACAATCATACGTATGATGATTTCAATTAATATCTCAAAAAATGTAAATTCATTTTGAGAAGAGTTTTAAAATGCTTATGTTGGATATTTGCAATAGACCATCTAGTGTTGTAGAATACTTTAAGGTAAAAAAAAAAAAGTCTTGAGACATATCCAGATTTTTTTCTTTGTTTTATTTAAGAGGTCAGGTAACCTTTGACCTCACAAAATACATAAAAAGGGACCTCTATAAGAATTACAGTAACTCCGTAGTTAATTGGCCCCACCAGTGGCTGAGAGGTTCTGCTCTCAAAGCTGGTAGACGGGAGGTGCTGGGTTCAAACCCCTGTCGCGCTCGTCGACCTAACCGTTCGGAGTTTTCCGTGGTTTTCTTCTAACCTTGCCGTAAATACGGGTTAGGATCCCCTAGAAAGACCCCCCCCCCACGGAGGGCACTCCCCCTAGGGCCTATATCCCAAGAGTAGATAATCGGCCGTCATCAATCAACCAACCAAATAACCGTAGTTAATTGACTTTGAATTATATAATTTAAAACACATATTGAAAAAGGATTATTTTATAAATTAAAATTCTCCAAAAATGTATACACTCATATAAAGCTTTTAAATTTATTTTAAAATATAATGCAATTTTTACGAAAGAATTATTCTTGCAGCCATTGCGCACAGAGTTTTTGACATTTGAACTGCTAAAACTAGCCAATCTTTTTAAATGAGTACAGATATAATGTGTTCTCAAAATGACCTACGATAAAAAAAAAAATTAAATCTGTAGATCCTGAGAAAAAAAAATTTTTTAGATAAATTCGAAATATCGAGTTTTTTTTTTTTTTTTTTTTTTTTTTTTTTTAATGCAAAAGTAGTCATGAATTCTAAACTTGTTACTTGAGAAACATATTAATAGGCCATTTTATGCATCTGTATGTTTGGCTCCCGTTGAGCAAGCGCTCGGGAATACGGTGCTAATGTTAATCCAATGGGGCATTAATGTGCTAATATCTCGCTTGCATTTGAATATTTTTAAACGATTTTTTTTTTTTGCACTGGATAGCAGAGATCAATCTCTATTTCCGCCGTTGATTACTTTTTCGATTTTCTTTGCGTATTTTTTTTACGAAGATAGTTTCACTTTCGGAACCGGTTTCCAATGGCTACCAATGGCTTTGTTATTTACTAAATCTATTTTTGGTATGCTGCAACAATTTGAAATTTTACCATCAAAATTTCGAGTAAACAACAATTTAGAAAGAGCGAGCTTCTTAGATAAAAATTTCGTAAAGAAAAGTGCATTTTTTACCCTAATTGATTTTTTTTTTCTTTTTGTAAAAAGTTATTCTGAAAAATAAATTTGGGGGTACCTTTGTATTTCTTTGGATAAGCACGGGCTTCCCAGGCCTATTCGGTAAACACGTCCTGCATGAGCATGCAAATTTCTGCGGCAAACATGAGACGAAAATACAAAGCCCAGCATACGGCAACATATAGTTAATTTTTAATTCATTTTCAGCAGTGAATTACGCCTGTAAAAAGCAGGATAAAAATTCACTGGTTATTATTCAAGGATTACAAGCGTAATTCACTGCAGAAAATTAATTAAAAATTAACTGTGTTGCTGTATGCTGGGGCCTCAGAGCGCTATTCTGAGGACCCGGGTACGATTCCCGACTTGGGACATTTTTTACTCTGTCAGTTTACGCTTGAAAAAAAGCTGGATAAAAATTCACTGGTTATTATTTAAGAATTATAGGCGTAAATCACTGCTGAAAGTAAATTAAAAATTAATCCACGCATTAGTTCTTGAGATTTATTTATAGTGAAAATCATGAAAAAAGTAGCATAGTAGCGCCACCTGTTGGGTTATTTACACCAAAACGTAATCAGCTTCTATTTATGCCAATCTCTAGTTTGTTGTAAATCAGTGCATTAGTTCTTGAGAAATCGCAAATCTATTGCAGAAATCGCGAAAATTGCAATATAGCAGCGCCACCTGTTGCTCTATTTACTCCAAAAACTAATCAGCACTAATTTATGTCAGGAAGTAACTGAATATAAAGTTTTATTAAATTCCGTGCATTAGTTCTTGAAATAGAGCGCCCACAAAATTTTTGTCACATACAGACAGACAGAGTCATAGACAGTCATTTTTTAAAAACGGTCAAATCGTGTTCAGGACCTTCTAAAATCCGTCGAAAACCAGAAGTTGAAAATTTTCATGACTCCAATACTTTCTTCTTGTAAAGATAGAAGAAAGTAATAAATGGGATAAGGGGATTTTTAAAACTACCTAGTCCGTGCCAATTAAAAATGTTTTAATTATCCAAAAATTATGTTAATCCTTTAATTCTATAGCTATATAAGTCAAATAAACCAAGTTACGTGAGAGAGTTATGGCTACTTCACAACAATTTAAATTTTGTATAAATTAGAAATTTAAATTACAAAATTGTGGTGAAATTAAAAAAATTAATTTTGTTAATTCAAGTAAAATTGATGAAATTTTGTTAAAATTTTGTAAGAGTGTTAACAATATTTTTTTGTCAATGCAACAAAACCAACTTTTTACTTCATCTAAAAATTTTGCTTGAAACAACCAGATGTACTCAACAAAACATCTTTTATCGTTCTAATCAATTCCTTTTTCTGGGTGCAGTTACCTCATGATGAGGTAAATGCAATAAAATTGTTTCAAGGCTACGGAATTATAGATACATATATGTGTGTGTGTGTATTGCGGGATGCCGACTACGACAATTTCACCGTAAATTTTTATAATTTAAAATTAAAATAATTTTGTTGACCCTAACACTGGATCTTCTGGGTATATAATCCTAACACATAATAGGGATCCATCAAGAAAATATTTTTTTTTTTATTCAACTGCTAAGGCGTTTAAAGGGGTGTCAAAAGCTTTTGGTTATTTCGCCATATCTCAGCAGCAGTTTTAGGTAGGATCGTGAAATGCAACATAAATAATCTACTAAAAGAATATTTAAACACGTATTTCAGTGATTTTAGAAATTCAAATGAAGATCCAAAACAAAAGATTTTTCCGTAATCGAGTCTATAGCTGATTTGTGTATTTTAGCGTACGTTTTGAGCCGCAAAACTAATTTAATTGTTGTAACTCTTTTAATAATGAATTAAACTACATTCTTGCCAGCATCGCACATGTTTGTCGCCAGCATTTACTATGAACCCGATTATGGAAGATTAGACGAATAAGGCAACTATTGCTGATTTTGATTAGATATTCCCTTAGGAGTGGAATTAAAATAAAATTGATTATATTAATAGGTTATTAATGTAATATTCCACTTCTTTTTGTTGTTTTATTTAGTAGAGAATGTTTGGAGGTCCCTCAAAAATGTTCAGGTGGCTCGTGAATAAAAATTATTATTTATATCGCGAAATCTTTATTTACATGCTTTTTTAATGTATTAGCTATTTTCGTATACAGTAATACCTCAGTTTCCGTTGACTTCGGTTATCGTCGATTTTTTCCGCAAAACAATTGTCTGGTTTTCGTCGGTTGCCTCGAATTTCGTCGGCGTACCCACATTACCCCGCTGCATTTTTCCGTAAACAAAGGAGGTGACAAATGCGTTCTCCTGCTCAGTGTGGCGTTGTTTCTGGTTGCAAGCCGTGTCTGCAACTTGTTTAATGATAATGTCTTGCAGTGGCGGCGTAGCCAGCGTGGGGTCCAGATGCTCTGGATACCACTAATTTTGTAAAGTTTTATTTGACTTATCTAATCGGAGAACTTTCTGCAATAATCAATGCGAATAAAACTTTACATCATTACTGGTATCCACAGCATTTGGACACCCATCCCTGGCTACTGCCACTGATGTCTTACTCCATTTTAGGCAAATCTTAAAGAGGTGGCAGAAACAGATCACTTTGGACAGCTTTTTTGAGCGACATAGGTTCTCTGACTCTGATGCTAGTCCTACTGCCAAAAGACCAAAAAGGGAAGTGACCCCTAGATACAGTGCCTTACACTGAAAACACTATATTAAATTTTTATTGTTTCTAGTATTAAACGCTATACTTATTCTCTACAAAATGTGTTTTTGGTACACTGTTTATAACGAATTAATTGGATTTACATAGATTCATATGCCGCCTTAATAATTGCCTCAAATAATTGCCTCGGTTTTCGTCGGTTTCGGATTTCGCCGATTGTTTTCGGACGAATTATCGATGAAAACCGATGTATCACTGTAATTTAGAATAAAGTATTTTATTTATTTATTTATATTTTTGCGACTAAAATGCACTTTGAGAGCCTCCCAAGAGACCGTCTAGACCGGCTAGTTTTAGCAATAACATGAACAGTTTAAAATGTTTTAGGATTCCTGCAGAGTGCGTAAAATTTTAATGTAGTCTGAACCTGAGCACAATAGCTTTTAATTTTGAAACAGGCCCGTACAGAGGGGGAGTAGAGCCGGTACAAATTACCGGGGCCCGGCTCTCCTAGAGGGGCCCGCTTTTGGTCCTGGTTTTCATATAAAATACCGAAAAAAGTAGGCACGTATTTTTTTATGTAAAAATGTTAAATTAAAATAACTATCAAATAATAAAATCCAAAAGTTCAAATTCGCTAGAACTTCTTTACGCCAAGGGGCCCGCCCGGTCTCAGAACCCGTATTATCAAATATTTGACAGGTTACGAAATGTTTACGATTCGTTCGACCGTAATTTTAAGAATTTTCCTATCGGACGAAAATTAAATATTTTCGTCATTTCAAACCTTTCTAGTCACCTTAACCACTTGAGTTATTATTATTTTTCTTTTATGTGCTTAGAGATACAGTGTTCTATTAAAATAACCTGCAATTGAAAAAAAGTCTCGTATCTTTTCAATAATAAAAAATAAAAATTCTTAAAAGTCGGACATTTTAAAAACTTGAAACAAACATAGTTTTATTAACATTAGTAGAACTATCAAGATTTTATTGTTTCGTATATATACATTTATTATGAAGAGGTTGAAATATTTCACGAAAATTTGGTTAGCCCATTTCACAAAATTGTATGCGCAATCGACAAAATAACTCTTTTAAATAAAATGACTTTAAAAAGGAATATTCCTTATGTCGTATATAATAATAGCTAAAGTTTGTTTTACCAATTTTTATTCTTACACAAAGTTCTGGGTGCAGTTTTGATTAAAATATTTTAAATAAAATAACCTTTTTTATATGAATTAATAAAATCTATTTTTTCCGTAAAGTACATGACTCTTTAAACAGACATTAAATGTTAATCTAACCTTTTTGTAATTTTTATTGATTGAAAACTGGTAGAGCTACAGTGTCCACTGATTTAGAAAATTGCTGTTCTTGAAAAAAAAAAAAAAAAAAAAAAAAAAAAAAACATAATTACCCTTTCACTTTCTATAGAGATTTCTAACAAATAAAATATGCTTTTTATGCTTGTAAAGAGTACTTTAAGCAACAAAAAAGTTTTTTTGAAATTTTGGACAGGTCAAGCGTTGTCGGTGTTACTCCTTAATTTGTTTTATTATTTTCATTTTAAACTTAATTTTAGTTGGTTTCTCTATTATGTACAAACCAAGATATTTTTATTTTTTATTTTTGTTCGTTTCCATAGAAACTCTTTATACGAAAGTTTACAGGGTACGTACAGTTCTACCACAATTTTCGTATAGAATTTTTCGCCTTATTTAATAGCAGAAAAATATTACAAATTTTGCGATTAAACGCTGAAAGATTTTCACTGAAAAAACTATATATATTAGACAAAGATTTTTTATTTAATTTAATGGTTCCATATTCCTTGTAAATTCCGAGGAGTTAAAAGGATCCACCTTGAGTTTGTCTCTTATTTATTAGTGATAGTACTTTGGCCAGCTTTTATAGAAAACATTCCTCATGATTGTAATTTGTCTGTATGTAACCTCAATTGCTCTAATTTTTTGGAAAATTGCTCAGATCAATGCAAAATATTAGTGTATTTTGAATGATTTATAATATACAAAATGTCTATTGAGTTAAAAATAATTTCGGTGGCATTATTAAATATATATATATATATTATATGACTGTTTATATATTTTTTTCCAACTTCTGAACATTAAACAAAAACACAGGTGGCAGATAGCTTTGTATAAATTTTCTGTTGCATATGTTTAGCGAGCCTTAGAGCAGCATTAGAAAGCCTTATTTTAATTCAAAATGTTATCTGGGACGTGCTTAAATACATTTTTAGATATTAAATTTTAATGTCTGGTTTAAATTCTTTTATGTTGGTATTTTATAGTACCATTTATATTATATCGCTTAAATAATCTAACGATTAGTATTAATAGTTCAAAAGTGAAATATACTTATAAAGCAGAGGCGCTATTTGGATGGGGCTAAGGGGAGAAGTTGTCCCATCAGGAAATTTGATATTTTGAAGTGTATCAGTCGTCACAGATCAGATTTAAAAAAAAAAAAAAAATCTTAAACTGCACAAAAGCAAAAATAATTTGTCATGTTTGATTAAAATAGAACCAATAGCATTAAATAAACATTTTAAGAGAATTTCAAGAAATTAATAAAGATCAATAATGTTATATAATAAAATATAACACCTTGTAATAGTATATTACTTTTAAATGCTAAAGGTGTAAAATTAACAACTATAATATAAATTAAAATAACTTTTATTAGTTGTTTTACATGTTTCGACTCTTCTGAGTCATTTTCAAATATTCTCATTTTGTTTTTGAAAATGACTCAGAAGAGTCGAAACATGTAAAACAACTAATAAAAGTTATTTTAATTTATATTATAGTTGTTAATTTTACACCTTTAGCATTTAAAAGTAATATACCAATAATGTTTTCTAAAACTTGACTATTGTAACTTTCTCAAAGTGAAGCATATTTATCAATAATGAGTAATTTGGTTAATTTTAAAAACAAATTTAAGAATAAAGCTGTATCAGTTGCTTCTCAACTGTGCGCAACAAATTAAAAGAAAATTGCCCCCCCCCCCCCCCCACTACCTCAAAAACGTTTTGAAATGGAGCCCATATTTCAGATCCGCGAACGGGAATTAGATGGAAAGGTGGGAAATGTAACATGTTAAGGTTTCGCATTTTATTTCTTTCATACTTTTACTTACCCATCATACGTAGTATAGGGTAAGTCTTGTAATCGTTTTGAAAATCGAAAAAAATTTTTTGACGGATTTACACGTTTCAGACACTGGAGATTCCAAAAAACATATTTTTAGAAAAAAAAATTTGCCGTCCGTCTGTGTGTCTGTGTGTCTGTGTGTGTGTGTGTCTGTAAACGCTCTATCTCCCGAAAAAATTGAGATAGACACTTGCAATTTGGTATGTACTTAGTATGTAATAATGGGAAGAAGCCTATTTCATTTCAATAACCTCGATTAACCGGATCTATTTTTTTCGGACTCTCGAAATATTCGTTCTGATAAAAGGTATATAAAAATTTTCGAAATTGTTTATTTTAAGAAATGAATATAAAAGACAATAAAAAAACATAAATTTTTCATAAAGCATGAAGTCGATCGGATAATTAGTTGCCGAGATATTTGTAATCCTATTTTCCACACTCTTCGATTTTTCATGACCCTGTATTTCATCCAAATTTCACTTCAAAGATATATTTTAATTGGAAATTTGACGCTTAATCAGATGCAATAAACCGCTAGTTAATAGGATTATTATTTTTGGAGTTATAAGGAAAAACCTCTTTCAAGCAATTCAGTAATCGAGCGTATAAAGTTATGACGTCATCAAGCCACGATTTTATTTGAATTGCTATGCATTTTATAAGTAGTTTACACATTTTTGTTTTAATATTTTACATTATGCATATCCATGATGGGTAAGTCTTACGGTGGTCCCCAACGACTAGTTTACTTTTTCATTAAAAAATAATTGATGAATTCAATTAAATTTAATTATATTTTCACTATTTTACATTTCTATTTAAAATCTTTATCTGAAAAAAAGTGTTACAAATCCATCATAAACTGTACAGTAAAAGAAAGAATAATAAAATTGTCAGCAAATACTGTATAGATTTTCTAAAAGAGTACTATTCAGAAAAGTTATTTTCTAATATAGTAACAGGTTTTACTTACAGCGGAATCCTACTATAAACGAAAAAAAAAATAGCAATTTTACTTTCTAAAATAGAAATAGCCTGTTTAAAACGGAAAATTTCACTGGTCTTTTGTGTTTTCGTCTAAGCAAGTGTTATTGTATCATACTTGTGTTGGGGGGCCCGCATTGGAATTATTACCGGGGCCCGCGGTCTCTCTGTACGGCCCTATTTAGAAATTCCTTATCTGACCACCATTTCCCCCTAATTGTTGCTAATTGGAAAAATTTAATTTTGTGCATGAACGTTACATATAATACTAACTGTCTGTGCCTTGACAAATCAAATAAAGCATTTAATCTAATTTTTGTGATTGTAGAAAAAAATTATTTTCATTCAAAAGAGAAAAAAATCGAACTGGAAATTGCTACATAAAGTTGTGTTACAAAAAAAAAAAAAAAAAAACATTTATAAACAAATAGTAGCTGAAAAAAGAAAAGATAGATGGGGAAAGAAAAATATAAAAATCTACAGCTTTAAAGTATAAACTTTTCTTTTGCAAAATAAGGCCAAAATAATAAATTCATATTTCTCTTCTATTTTCAGAAATTGAATAGTGCTGCCATCTATCATTTAAATAAGAAAGCGTACATTCGTACTTAATGTTGCATTCTTATCATAAGGAAAAATGTTAATAGAGTACATATATATATATATATATATATTTTTGTGCGTTACAATACGAAACTGGAAAAATTTGAACTTTAAAGAATAAATATTGCAGGTAATTAAAAAAAAAATACATTAATTTCGAATGGATTACGATTGATTGGATAATATTTTTGCGATTGTACTTTTCTCATTTTTTCATTAATTTGTTTAGCAACAAGGCAATATGAATTTTAAACCAACCAATTATAAGATTCCAAGTATGAACTATACACAGAAGGTATATCAAGAAGGACAGACGTACTTAAGGACTGAACATATATGAAATCTTTTTTTTTTTTTTTTTTTTTTTTTTTTTTTTTTTTTCCGATTTTCGGTAAAAACAGAAGATTTTTATAAAATACTATCAAAGTTATCGTTTTAGAAGAAATTTCCGAACGTGACAGCTCAGCAAATGAAAAAAACTGCCGTTCTGTGACAGTGATTGCTTATAACTCAAGATGTAATTCATTTACCGAAAATGGAAAAAAAAAACTGTTTTATTACAAACCACATTAATAATCATGCCAGCAAGTATTATGCTTTTATGTTTTGTTAAAAATGAATCATCAAATGTTTCGGAAAATTTCGCATTGCAAAGGCGGAAAAAATGTTTATTTTATTTTATTTTATTTTTATTTTTATTTATTTATTTATTATTTTTGTGTGTGTGTGTGCGTGTGAACTACCCTAAAACAATGCAATAACTCACCACTTGTTTATCTCCGTGTAATAATAACTAAATTTCCGAAAGATATTATAACTTCACAAATAAATAATTAAGTAAATAAACAAATAAACTAAACACGAATTTAACAGATATGTAATTGAACTGCACTATTAAATCTCGAAATAATCAGGATCACCAAGGTTGCTTGCTATAAATAGTGAATTGTTTCCCGATTGACCACTGACATACGGCTAATACAAAATACCAAAATGTTTTTCGGTGTAGCTAGTGGGTAGTCTAAGAAAATATACTAAATGCAAAACAGCTATTAGAGTTTTAAATAAAAAACAATTTTCATCTATCTCCTCTACGCCGGACAGTATATGCGGCATTTTTAACCCGTGTACCATTGCCTGATTAATATAAAATGTGTAAAGTGTTGAAAAAAAATTGGTAGAACTATAAAATGGAGTAACAAAATCATTTCATTTAGTGCTGCCATCTAGAGTTTGTTTAGCTAAACATTATAGGACTACTAGTAAATATTGATTGTTCTTTTCTTTTCCTTTCTTCTTGAGTGCTTTTTCTTTTCTCTTTCATTTTTTTAATTGAGTAACCAATAGTAGAATCACTAATAATAAATTTTGCATAGATTTACATTGTATTTTGTGGCATTTGGTATTTCTGCCACATTAAAATCCCATTTTCAATTATTCCACTTAATATTTCACCTTTTATCTTTTAATAAGGCTCCTGATATGGCTTCTTTATAATAATTTTATCATTTAATGGTCATCCCTTGTTAACTTCACACTTCAAGAGGGGGAGGGGATTAACACTTGTTGACATCACATTTAAAAGATGGAAAGTTAGGTAAGCATGGTTTGCAAGAAGCGGAATAAAGTTTATAAAAAATACTAAACCCCGATAAGACGGAATCGGAAGAGAAAAGAAAAAGTTCCATTTTAAACAGGTTTCTTTGTTAGCAGTTATGTTTGTAGATTATCTTTCTTACTGGGACCATTACAGTTTTCCGTTTAAGGCAGGCTTTTATCATAGAGAGATTATCACAGATTTTAATATATTTCACAGATTTTAATCAAATTGCATTAATTTTAATGGAATTTTAGTAGTTTTAATGTAAAGTTGATTTTAATTTGTTATGCATTCGTAAAAGGTTTAAAAGATAGAAAATAATAATCGCATTGTTGTTTTAATCAACTTACTAAACTTCGTTAATTAATAAATTTACTGTAAATTAACGGTTGTAGAAAATGTGATGCCACTTTGGGGAAGGGGGTTATCACTCGAATGTGATGACCTATAAAACAGGGGGAGACAGGGGTAAAAATTGAAAAAAATCACGAAATTTGCATGATGTAATTAATAGATGACCTTTTATTTTTCGCTTTATGTTATCAAATTAAGTAAATAAAATTCCAAATTTAATAAAAAAGAAAGAAAAATAAAAGAAGAGATAAACAGTCGTCTTTTACGAATATTAGTCAAAATCTTTAAAAATATAGAACAATCAAATATCAAATGTATTTAATATCCTTCAAAATTACTTTAAAATTTTTTTATAGATAAACTAGGTTTTCGTTTATTTTCTGAACGTTTTTAGGTAGGACAATATCCCAACAATATAATAAATTATAACACCTTGTAATAATGTATTCATTTTAAATGCTAAAGGTGTAAATTAACAACATAATACAAATTAAAATAACTTTTTATCAGTTGTTTTACATGTTTCGACTCTTTCCGAGTCATTTTCAAAAACAAAATAGGAATATTCCAAAAATTGCACGGGCTTTGAAGTTATTATTTTCATGTACTTTTTTAAAAATTACGCACGTTATCTATTATTTTTTACTTGGTTGTTTATTTTCATATCTGTGACCATGGAGTCATTCGAGCCACAGTTTCGGTAAATTAAAAGATGCCGCATCGTTACATATTGTATTTTTGCTTGTTAGTATCTCTATGGTTTCTCTTATTATGGATGGATAGTATAGACTGGAGGGAAATACTATTTTATTCATTGAAATTTATTTGGATGGTTTCTTCTTGATATAATCTTGCCAGGGCTGTAGTTTTTCTATTATATTTAATATCAGGAAATTTAATTACAGAAAAAAAGAGCATATAGCTGATATTAAATATAATAGAAAAACTACATCCCTGGCAATATTATATCAAGAAGAAACCATCCAAATAAATTTCAATGAAAGTAAAATAATATTTCCCTCCAGTCTATACTATCCATCCATAATAAGGGAAACCATAGAGATACTAACACGCATCTAGGCTGTAATCAGGTTCTGTCTAATATTGTCCTTGCTTCTGTTTTCTGTACAATTTGCCAGGATGGCTTTACAAGGCGAGTAGTCTTACGATCTCTAAATAGTCTGCGAGTACGATATGCGCTCAATACCATAGTTTATGGTGAGTGCTGAGCTTGTAAAAACCCCCTTTCTGTTGTTTTGATTGGCGAGATTAGGCGTCGCCAATATAATTATTGTAACCCTTTATTTTGTTGTTTTACAATTTTAATTCTGATTTAGATGTGATGGAATTCGTGAACCGAGTGGCTGGCGGTATAACCATCTTTTATCTGAACCAGGCTTTTGCTTGGTAACAATAAATTTCTTAATTTTAATTTAACTGAACTTTTTTTATTATGTGTAACATCAACGAGAATTTATTATTAAAAAATAAGTGACAGTGAAAATTTAGTATAAATAGATCCTGATTCCAAGAATAATAATTAATTTCGTTTTGCAATTTCTTCAGAGCTCTATATATAACATGTGGAACTCTGTGACGATGAGATGGCATGGTCATCTGACATGGACACAGTCATGACTTCCAGAGACATGAAGGCAATCGATATTTCATGTCAATATTGCCATGACATATTGTCCAACATTTGGAAGTATACATTTTGCCATTACTGTACAAATATTAGCAAAAAATATTCTCCACTTCATTATTAATATTTCTGCAATATTGACGTTTCATTGCAAATATTTCCAACGTAAAGCAAACATTTGTGTAGCATTTCATTGCAGATATGTCTAATTTAAAGACAATATTTAAACAGTATTGTTATTTTACGCAATTCTGATGAATGCAATATGGACGATATACAGAGTCTCACAAAAAAGATAAAATGTGCATTAATTTCTTCTTGTGGAAAATAAACCTAAATGGTTGGTTATCTATAAGTTGGCAATGTAAATTTCAAAAGCTTTCAAAATAAGGTAGGAACTAAAACTGCATTAATGGAATAGTTCTTTTATTAATTTCACCATTAATTAATTAAAATGTTACATATTTTTAATTTTCATACGACCCTGCTAGACAAAACTGGTCAATTAAAAAAAAATAAAAAATAAAATAAAATAAAAAAATCTTTAATTTGAAAATCACAACTTTTTGAAAAATTAATGGAAGCATTTTTTTATTAATATAATCTTATTGTCTACATTATTTATTTTCAACACTTCTGCAATTTGTATTGCCTCTTTATCCCCAAAAGGTAAAAATCAAAACACGTTTCAATTTTTTTGGAACTTCCTGTATTGGCAATTATAACCAACAAAGTTTAGTGGCAAAGCAGCTACAATGGTTTATTTAAAAACAGGACAATTGCACCATAATTTCTGTAATTCAAATACAACATTTGCTAAATGGTACATACATTAAAATCGTGAATTTACAACCACAATTAAACATCAACGTTTCATTTCGCTTCTGCGAACGTCATCAGGATGTTTCAAACAAGTCGAAAATGTCAAAATGAGCATACACGTCAGAGTTCTGGAGAAAACATGATCGGAGAGCGCGCAAACGCCATCAAGTTCCCATGGTAACCATGTGGATCATACCACTGTAGTGAAAAGAGGGGTTGGAAGACAAAATGAGCAGATTGTATTAATGGATTATAACATATTATGCCAGAGTTTATGAATGTTATAGGATAAATTATCGTTACATGTATACTGCCCAAGCTTAATAATCGTAAGGGACTCTAAAATTTTATTAACATAAGAATTCTTGCATGGAATTATGATTCTAGCCTCTTCAAAGTCATTTTTGCTACCTTCATTCGAAAAATAAAACCTTGCGAGAGCTGTACTCTGTTTTGATTGTGAAATATCTCTCTTGTGCTCTTTTAATCTTTCTGAAAATTTTCGTTTTGTCTCACCGACGAACGAAAACGAACGAATAACGAACGGTTGGTTTATATGGGTGAGACAAAACGAAAATTTTCAGAAAGATTAAAAGAGCACAAGAGAGATATTTCGCAATCAAAACAGAGTACAGCTCTCGCAAGGTTCTATTTTTCGAATGAAGGTAGCAAAATTGACTTTGAAGAGGCTAGAATCATAATTCCATGCAAGAATTCTTATGTTAATAAAATTTTAGAGTCCCTTACGATGATTAAGCTTGGGCAGTATACATGTAACGATAATTTATCCTATAACATTCATAAAATCTGGCATAATATGTTATAATCCATTAATACAATCTGCTCATTTTGTCTTCCAACCCCTCTTTTCACTACAGTGGTATGATCCTCTTGGTTACCATGGGAACTTGATGACGTTTGCGCGCTCTCCGATCATGTTTTCTCTAGAACTCTGACGTGTATGCTCATTTTGATATTTTCGACTTGTTTGTAACATCCTGATGACGTTCGCAGAAGCGAAATGAAACGTTGATGTTTAAATGTAAATGGTTGTAAATTCACGATTTTAATGTATGTACCATTTAACAAATGTTGTATTTGAATTACAGCTACAATGGTTTATGTTAACTAACCTGTTCCAGCTGCTGGCTCTCATATTTTGCCTGCGATCGTTCTCTTTGGTGTCTTTCAGTACCTTCTCCAGACTTCTATCTCTGTTATACCTGACATCATCACTGCTTCCGTACGACCTGTCAGGTCGGATTGGCCTTACGAGGCGGGTAGTCGGGGCTTCGGGATCTCCCTTGCGAGTTCGGTACGCACTCAGTGCCGTGGTCTGGGATGAGATGGCATGGTCGGCTGACATGGACACAGTCATGGCTCCAGGAGGCATAGAGGCCCTCGTTCCCTCATCCGGTCGCAAAGGGACGCCCAGGTAATCCGTCAATTTGGGAAGAATCAGCGGATCATCCGTCAATTTAGGAAGAATCAGTGGGTCATCCGTTAGGCTTTCTGGTGTAGCTGGGGAGAAAAAAAGAACATCATTGATTCTTTAACTACCCAACAATGATCAGCTATAAATATTGAGGGGTTTGCCTATGTATTCCCTCTAAAAATATCGTATACGACAATATTTAGAATGCAATGAGAGAGAAAACTTGAAAAATAGTTTTTTAATACGCACATTTAATATACTGGGTGATTCAAAATAAAGGTTATGGAAATTATCTCTTTAACCGCTAATGATACCAAACATACTTCCAATTACTGCATACATATATAAGAAATTTAATTTTTTTATACGGTTTCCTTTTCTTATTAGTACAAGTAAAATAGAGTTTGACAATGAGAACTGATGTGTATTAAAATAAAAAATTGGAAATAGCTTCGATTTGGCACTAGAAATGAAGATCGCATGAGTCCCCAAATAAAATAGTTATTTTATCACGTTTGGGGGTAGGGGAGATGGGGGATGAATGGGACATTTTCACAAAAATGTTTATTTTAAGTATCTTATTTAAGTTATTATCAATATTATATATCACATTTCATACATTAAGTGTTTGACTACATCTTATGCACAATATTTATTCAAGGTTATTATTATACAGAAATATATTATCAAATTAAAAAAAAGTTCCTCTGTGTCCCAATCATCCCCACAGCAGGGATGAATGGGACACAAACATTTTCCTCCCTTTATTCAATGTTAAGGCCTAAAAGCTGAAAAAAATGCCTCCTGGGCAAAAGCTGAGAGATTGTAAATTGTAATATGATCTCCAGAATTATTTGTTAGCCAATCATATTGGACTCATCTCAGTTTTACCTTAAAAGGCCCATAAACGGAAGCATTCAATGGCTGAAGACGATAACTACAATGAGGATGAAATGTTAAAAGAATAATTACCATAAATTATTAATTTATCAAACTATATAATATTATTTAGCTAATAAATATATTTTTCAGCATCCTCTAGGGATAAATGAGACAATCCCATTCATCCCATTATAAATGTCCCAATCATTTTATGATGCATACATTCAATTGCCAGCCATTTTGTCTCAAAAATTATTTTGTCACAATGGTTAATATGCATTCATTTTAATTACCAATATTGAGCCTTCAAATAAAAAACTACAACATATCTTAATAGTTTATATTGCATAAGATATTTAAGTAACTTCAAATGTAAAAAAAAAAAAAATTACTTTTAAGCAGAGTTTTCAGGAAATGATAATTTGCAGGAAACTGAAAACAGCCATATGCTTTTGCTTTTGGTTCTTAAGCATACTATGGTAGTGAAATCTAAGAGGATAGGGAGCAACTAAAACAAAAAAAGTTTATTGCCTGAAATATTGAGAATGTCCCATCCATCCCTTGTCCCATTCATCCCCCATCTCCCCTATGTGGAATTTGAAAAAGTCAATTCTTTTGAACTAGGTCGAATTGAGTATCATTTTTATGTATTTTTGCATGCTGAATTGAATGACAGTATTTGCAAGTGATCACTTGTCACAAAGTTATGACAGGTTTTATGAATAAAAAGTCGAGAGCACAATTTTATTTGATTTATTTCCCATTTAAAAACATATGCTTTAAATCACATTGAGTAATCTTAAATTTATTAAATGTTCCTAAAATAGCGATCATCAAAATCAGAGTTATTTGCGTTTTTCGCGGGACAATTTCATATTTAAGATCTTCGCTAATCGTCAGTAGGTATTCTCCAAATAAGCATTCATTGATTAAAAATCATAGGATCAGTGTTGAAAATTTTAACATTCAGCTTGACAGAGGTGGCAACAGCTGCAAAATATCGTATGTTGTCACTTCCTTTCATTTTGATCTCAGCAAATGTCTTCCCAACCAATTGGGCCATTTTATGTCTGTCACCCTCTTTGGCCATATGATAATTGATGAAATTAGTTCCAGTAATCCTAGTTCCCAGATAAACTGGAACTGCCATTGTGTCATTAAAAGGGTTATTGAGCTCAGTCCATGATTACAGTTTCATGATATCACAACTATTCCTTTTGATGCGACTTTTCCGAGCATCAACATGTTGTTCAGAAGTAATAATAGTAATGCCAGAGAAATCTTCAATGGCCTCATTTATCAGTGACAGAGCTGGTTTCTACAAAACATATGAGCCTGAAGTATCATGTCTGAAGCCCCTCTGATCGATTCCTCACACCACTTTGAATACTCTATTCGCAGTAATTACTATAAAATGGATAAATGGAGGATGGAATTAATGCGATGGGTCCTTGTTCCCTTATCTGAATTAAATAACGCCTGAACATAACTTTTTGGACTCTTCAGAAGTCTTTGATGACCCTGGCGTTGATGATCAATTAATAACAGTTGGAATCACTATTTAAGAGGACGTATTATGTTGAAAGCATGGCGTGTAAAATAAATGTAACAAAATTATGCTCTCTCATAAAGTGAAATTTTCAACTTTTTATTTATAAACCAACTGTAACTTTCTAACAAATGATCGTATAGACTTATGAATGGTGTCATTCGATTCAGCATTACAAAATACATGGAAACAATACCCTACTCAACCTAGTATAAAAAAATTTGATGTTTTCAAAGTTGCATTCCCCATTGTCCCTCCCCATAAAACATATTAAAACAACTTTTTTATTTGGAGACTCGTCAGATCTTCATTTCTAGTGCCAAAACGGCGTTCTTCCCAAATTTTCGTGAATACACATCAGTTATCGTCTATTACGCAATTTTTGGTCCAATTTAGCTGTACTATCTATATAAATATTACTCTATTGTACGTGGCACAAAAATCGTGATTATTTGTTAATTGTTTAATGGCAACGCTCAAATGAAGCACATCTCATTGGTTATTCTATAAAAGTCCTTTGGAAGGATTTAAGACAGGAGATCTTTTACATTTAAATGTGTGGTGCTACAATCTACAGGAATAAAAGCGAAACAAACAATGACATCTTCATTAAAGTGCAAATAAATTGTAATTATAATTTGTCAACAATAACAGTTAAATAGGTATATTTTTATACATTTTTATTTGAAATATTGATTTTTTTTAAGCATTTAATACTTATAATTTAAAAAATACAATTAGCAATATAAAATTAAACAAAGCAATGATTTTTAAAAAGGGAAAAGTAAGTGTAATAATTTTCCCTGGCCGTTTCATTTTTTAAACGTAACTGTTATGCTTTTGAAATTTTAGCTCTTATTTAATTTTTTTTACAAATTTTTAGTATAAATAAATATTATCCAGTCTTTTTTTTTTTATGAAGTCCACTCCACTGTTATATTTTTCAATGACAAACTGCCCGGGCAACGCCGGGCGGTTCAGCTACTATAATATATTTAGACATATGTTGTCCAGTGTCTGAAAATGACATTGGAAAAAAAATCCCATACTTTTACGACCGAAACTTACAGAGCATATGATATTTTCAATTTAATGAATTTTCAGTGTTTTCCGGCACTAAAAGTGTCTTTCCGTTTTCTCTCTGCAACACATAGTTTAAACTTACTTAAAGAAATGTCATAGAATCAGTGAGTTGACATTTATCTTATATTTTATGCTCTAAACAAACAAGCAAAAAAACTATTATAAGGAACCAATAATTGCAGCCGTTTAAGTTTAATTCTAATGCAAATCGACTGCAGTTTTTCGATTTGGTTCAACTACACTATTTACCCTTTGACATTTTATTAATGCCGATGTTCACTAATCGCGTTTCAGACACTGGCGTAAATCGTAAATTAGTTTTAAGAAATGCTTTTAACACTTTTACTTGGGCATTTCAAAAATAGCAATGGTTTAACTTAGAGTAAATTCAATAGCTCTATATTATATGGAATAATAAAAAAGCAATTTTCTTCCTGTTGATAAATGTGTGGAGTCGTTTGAATCAATTGATATAAACTACACCTGAAAAAGATGAGATAACTGAAAATCCCGGATGCTCAGAATAACCGAGAAAATGGAATAAAACACCTGGGTGTATCTATAGAATTATGTAATATATTTTATAGGTTGAACAAAAACTAAAAACAAAGTTTAAATATAGAAATATTGCAATTATCATATACGCTGCAAAAAAAAAATGTTGATTTTACAGTATAATACTGGCATCCCAGCTGCCAGAATTATACCGTAAAATTAACAGTAATAAACAGTAAAATAAGCAGTAATACGCTGCCGCGCATGCGCGTTATTTAAAAATAAAAATTAAAAAAAATAACTACAGTGACCTCTCACTTATACGACTCTCTCGGTTATACGCCGAATTCTCTTGGTCCCGTCCACGCTTTATGGGAAATAATGCTAAACTACTCTCAGTTATACGTCTGCTTCTCTCACTTATACGACGCTTTAAACGGTTCAGGTGATTTTACATTTCTCACTCAAGAATTGATTTTTATAATCATTAAAGTACAAATCATTAAAGTTTCTTACCTTTATCATTTTGACTATTGTTAAAGTGTTTATCAATAATGAATAACATTTTTTCTTATCTACCTTGGAGTGTTATTAACGATGAAATCTATGGCGGGAAAGTGGTTGTATGGTTGTATGGAATTTTCTTGTGCCTGCCATTTAACAAAACTGATTAAAAAAAGCCAAATGACCGCCTGCAGATCACGTCTCTGTATATAGTGCTGAGTGAGAAATTAGGGTTATTGCAAAATGCACTTTCCTGGACCAATGTCCATCACATCCAAATATAAAAGGTTTACCATTTCTGCAACAAATTAAAGTTTGATTTTTGCCTCAAATTCTACAAACAGATTAAAGCTATTACATTTAGGCAGTGGTTCCCAAACTTCTGGGCTCGCGGAGCCCTTTTTGGGAAGAATTTCTAAGGCGGAGCCCCTTAACCCCACGGTACTATATGGTTTACTATTAATGTTTTTTATGCCTATGGAGCAGAGAAAGAAAGATCTGCTAGATAAGAGTCAGAACCAGTAGTTTCCAATATGGGGACAAGGTTCTCAGTTTGGCCTTTTTCTTTATACATAAATTCTGAATTCATACTAGAAATTTTGAAAACCAAATTTTCTATTATTTAACCCTTTCAAGGGCGGTGATTCATTTTTGACCACTTAATTTTAATCCCTACATGCTACATTAGCACCAGAATTTTAGAATGAAAGGTTCTCTTTTATCAAGTGCTTGAAGAAAATATGTTACTTATTTTCGAATAAATTTGTTTCTAAATTCTAATGTCAATCAATCATTTCAACATTTTACGAATAGACTTACCTTGCCCCTGAAAGTATTAACTGCTTAACAGTTTTATTTATTATTACTATTATTGGAAACAATAAATTAAAAATAAGGACTGAAAACCACTTTTTTTTTGTATAAAATATATGTCTTGTATAATCGAGATATGTCCGCGAAATACAGCAAAAAGTATAGTTAAAAATTTGTAGTTTATTAAAGTTTTTAGTAACGAAGAAAACAAACTCTTCTTGCCCGAGCGACGTTCGAGCGATACTGTTAAGGGGTTAATGACATTCATTTTTAAAATAAAAAATATTGTTTCGGGATTTCCAGTATGAACTCGGAATTAAAGATTAAAATGTTACCCCTGCCTGTGCCATGCATTGCATTGGGGATTATGTGAAACTATTATTATTTATGGCGAAAACCACACACACACAGAAAAAAGGTAAGTTGTACAGTTTTCATTTGCAAAGAGAGACTTCTGTATAATCCCAATAAGCTACTCGCGAAAAGAAAGAAAATGCGTAGACCCAGTCGCCCATGAGTAATTATATAATTTAATATTAACACGTTCACTGCCGGTTTAAAATGACCGGCATTTTATTTTATTTAGAAAGTTCGAATTCACAGCACAAATTAGTAATAGCAATATTTACTTAATTTAATTACAGACATTCCGTGATTGCATAAAATAAAAATTCTTCTTTCGAAATTTCCGGTACGAATTCGTAATTTTAGATTGAAAATCCACGAGTACTCGTGGTTGGCAGCGAATGGGTTAATAATGCCCAAACGTTTTCGCTAGTCCCGCCCACCCGTAATAGAATCATGCGATTATGGATTCTTTTTTCGTTCTTCTTTACGTTTCTAGTACTTCTAAACATGCAACGAAAACAAATCGCCTCTGAGCTTCTTAATTTGAACCATTTTTTAAAAATACATTTAGAAGCAAAACTTCGTTTTAGTGTTTAAGTGGGCGGGGCAAAATCTAAAACCTGTATTGTTAGGTGCAGCATCGTTCACTTTTTTGGATGTTTTATTTGAAGTATTTAGTTTTTAATTATAGTTTTAAAAGAAACCTTCTTTCACCATAGTTTTTACCTCAAAATAGATATAGGGCTAAAAACTACACATGTTAAAAGAACTGCAACTAGTAGAAATACTTTACTAACAAAACGGGATATATGGGTGGGGTTAAGTTTGCATCTGGGCTGGTACTCATTCACGAAAAGTCTAAGCAAGGAGTGGAGCTGAGCAAAAGTTTAGATTGTTAGTGTGATGACAAATGTAAACAACCAACATATTTTTTTTTATTTGCTACAGCCTTATATTCTGATAGGAAAATGTGACATAATAACATAAGAATCTTAGCCAATGCCGCGACCAATTAAAACAAAATATTAAAGAGGGGTTGTTAAGTGATACAAGATGCTAAAAAATATATTTTTTTTTCAGCAACATACATTGCTTTAAAAATTAAGTACAATTATGTGAAACAGCATAGAAAATTTAAATAACTCAGAATTAATAAAAATTAAATAAGCCGATTAATGGAATTAAAGTTACAAAAAGAAAAAAGAAAACTATATACGCAACGTATACAAATATTAAATTAATCTAATGAGGGGTTTATTAAAAGATACAAGATATTACCAAAAAAAAAACTTTTAATCGACAAACATTGTTTTACTATGGAAAACAGTATAGAAAATTTAAATATACGAATAACATAAACAGATTAAAGAAATTAAAGTTATAAAAAAAGAAGTATATATACACAATATGCACAAATGTAAAATGAATCTAATGAGGAGCTTTAAACGATACAAGATGTTCTAAAAAAGATGTTTTAAGCGACAAACATTGTTTTACTATGAAAAACAGTATAGAAAATTTAAATAACTAAAAATTAATACAAATAACATAAACAACGCACTTTGCTCTTTCCATTCACGTTGTGCATGCTATTCAGAATACTATTTCTTGTAGCTTATTTTGAATCGAATTTTTAAAACACATTAAATGCAGAAACATAAAATAAAGCAGTTCAAACCAAAAATATTATATAGAAAATAGGTAAATGTAAAATTCAAATTTTTATATGATTTAAAAGAATATATTATAGTATTTTTCAACGCAGTGATAGATGTAGTTATTTTTGACACAGACACACACACAAATTCCTACATACCTTCGAAAAATTTTCCCTTGCAATATGCTAATTTCTTCCATGTTTTGTTTATTTTCCTGGAACACCGCGGAGCCCCTGAAAAGTATAGGTGGAGCCCCAAGGGCTCCGCGGAGCACACTTTGGGAACCTCTGCATTTAGGGATTATAAAGAATTTGAAGTAAACTACAGAAGGAGTTTGATTTGTTGTTTTATTTTTGATAGGGAAAACCAAAACGAAGCTAAAGCAATTTCCATTTTAGATGCTATGCATCTTACACATCTGCATGGGAAAATGTGATATCGCAGACAGTTAAGAATTGTTTTAGAAAATGTGTTTCTCACAAGACCAAACTGCTAGGTCAACAAATGAACCCGATTTTGAGAGCGTATTGGAATCCTTTAATGAGAAATCTTTGAGGATATCAATAATAAAGACGAGAGCGAGGAGGATGACGAAGATGAGAACAATGTTCCTGCTTATAATTAAAATGTGTTTATTATAATTATTAATTATTAATTAATTTAATACATAACCATACATATACCAACCATAATTACATAACCATAAAATTATTAATTATAATTTTACGGTTATGTAATGTTCCTGCTGTTGTAAATTTTTCAGAAGCAAGTGCATCTTTAAATACATTACAGAATTATGTTCACCAAAATGATTATTAGCTTTATTAGACTTATAAAAAAACATTTTCTCTTTATGTCGACGATGGAGACAAACTAATATCACTTCATTTTTTGAGAAAATCTCATCTGTTTATCTTCAAAATAAACATAGTGGTGAGTGAACTATTTTGTAAACTTTTTAAGATATATTTTGTTTTATTTTTTTATATTATTTTATAATTTTTAAAAAATATATGTTCTTAGTACTCCAAACTTATCGTTTTTAATATTGGTAAAATAATGATTGCATATATAGTTTGAAACTGGTACAATAAGAAGGTCTCTCACTTATACGACTCTCTCAGTTATACGACTTTTTTCTACGGTCCCTTGAAAGTCGTATAAGTGAGGGGTCACTGTATTTTAATAAATATACTAAAGTTAACTTTTTAAAAATAATAAATAAATAAAATAAAACAAACTAAAAAATCCGATGTCAAGATCACAATAGGGTAAGGCGCAGCCTTTGAAAGAGACTGGCTATCGTAGTCCACCGATATCGGCTGTTTTTCAGTTTACTTTGATCACATGGCAGTTCGACAACTGGTACAAATCAACCTTTCTTAATCAGGTGACAATAATGAAGGGTGGAGGTATGGCAGCCTCTCTCTCTTTCGTTGAATGCAGGTAGCGCCTGATTACCACCTAGGCAAATTCCTACCCTTTTTTTTGTAAACAAATTTTCGTATTCATTTATTACAGTATTCTTCAATTAAATACGGTGACATTTTCTGTAATTTTCTTTTCGAAAATAACTGTGGAAGCTTGCTTAGGTCATAATCAGGCCCTGATGGCGGTGATAGGGGGAAGTATGGGTGGTAATCCCTCGGGTGTCACAACCTGTGACATAGGGAGAGAGAGGAGTAAAGCAACACGAAATTTACAGGCCGTAATTAATGGAGAACTCGAGTTCATCATGGATCCAAGCATAGGCGTACAGTTTTGAAAATTATTAATGGGGCTCAGGTTTTTTTTAAAACAAATATGTGCATGTGAATGTAAAAAAAAGGCAGATTACCAATTTAATGTTGCTTTTTTAACTCCCTTTTAAAGAAATTAAACATAATCGTATAATCGTATACTGATAAAAAATCACGTTAAATAAAACATTAAGACAATATAAAAACTCCAATGTATAGACCCGTTTATAAAATGATACTGGCTGATATTCGCGAATCGTTTATAGTAAAATTACAACAAAAGTTGACTTTAAATAACATGTTTTTTTTTTTTTTCCCGAAATATGGATTTTTTTTTCTATTTTCATTTTTTATATAATGATTAAAAGTCTTTTTATTCCAATTAAAAAAAATAGAACATAAATTGAAAAATTTTTCCTAATGTCGTTTATCCTTATAACAAAAGAAACAAGAAAAAATGTAACATTTAAAGATTCTATAATATACTAGAAAAAAAAACTTTTTAAAAAATTTTATATTAAAAGGAGGGGGGGGGGGGGGGGAGGGTCCATTTTAGAATTAATGGTACAACCAACCAACAAGTAAGGATCCATGAGATAGGGATACTAATAAATAAGTTATTTCCTACCTCTGTCGTGTGACCGCTGGCTATTGCTGTCGGCGAGGCTCTCTTCGAGTCCGCTGTCTTCACCTTGTGACCAGGTGTTGGGACCTGTGTAGTTGCCCTCCTTTAGATACAGCTCCGGTTCGGGAGCCTGGAAAGAAAATAGTAACAATACAGATATAGGTTACTTTGAAAATAATAATAATAATAATAAATCCTAATGCAAGACCCATAACCAGTGAGAGGAATATCCCCTTCCGGAGGTTTGATCCCCTTCCGAAATTTCTCTCAGGATTACCATAAACTATTAAGATGAAAAATCAACTACGGTCAAGATTCAAATATCAAAATCCTACTTTATCATTTCAGTGTTTCATAGATTTCAATGTTTTTAAGTAAAATGCTTGCAACAGCCTGATATAAATCGTCCAATTTGTTTAACTATAACTCTTGAAGAAAGCCGTGAGAATTTTATTTTTAAATATCCACAAACATAAAATTTGGAAAACTTGACTGTTCCAACACATACTCCTGTGATGACATTTTTAATAATAAAAGGTTTGAAAGCATATGTGCTAAACTTAATAAAACATTACTGGTTTACACTTATCATTATACATCAGTGCAACAGCAACAGGAAAATGAAATTCTAAATTTATTTGCATTTGCGATAAAGAAGGCTCAAATTATAAATTTCCTTTTGTAATTACATTAATGAATTAGTTGAATTCACAATATAAGCTTTTAATAAGCCAGTGATAAATAAGTATTTTAACGTTCCCTCTGTTAATTAAAAAAAAAAAAAAAAAAAAAACAGACTCTAAAATATGATAATAAAATTTTAAGCCTATAAATCCTCTCTGAAATATTTTCCTAGCTACGGCCTTGCTAATGTTTATTTCATTCAAAAGATAATAGAACAAACTGTACTGTATCAGATGTTTTAAAAATGACTTCAGATTTGGAAAAATATGTGTAGTGCTGCCATCTATGAATGCATGTAGAAAATAATAACAAAAGTAAAATCAACACCATATCTTTTTCTCCTTTCAAAGTACTTTCACGAAGATTAAAAGTTCTGAAAAAAAGTTCAATTCATTTTTGAAGAATTAAATGAGATAATAGTTAATAAAATGGTTATACCTGTTGAAAAAACTCTTTTTAACAAAATGATCCGACTTTTTTTTCCCTAAGCAAAAAAGTAATGACACTTAGATGAAACTTGTATTAGAAACATTCGTACATACAGTGACGAATTCAGTGAATGGCCCTGAGAAGGTTCTCCCCGGAATATTTAGCATTTAGTGTTTGGTAATGATCTAAAAATGCAAATTTTAACGATTTAAATTACGCAAACTTGATTTTTTTATTTTTATTTTTATTTCTATGGGAAGCACTCATAACAGCATCGTAATTTTTACATATAGCATTTTACTTTATTTTTTACATATCAATCAATCTATGTAAAAACTACGATGATATTAAGAGCGCATCATATAAGAAAAATAAAAGAAAACTGCCCAGTTAAACTGACGGCATTGAGCTCACAGGCTATTCACACTAACTGTAAATTATATTCTTATTTCAAAGAATTTGAAATAAGCCCTCGAAAAATAAAGAAATCGACAATATATTAAGAGGGGGGAACCAACCCCCGTTTCTCCTTCTTATAATTAACCAATGAACCCATAAAACTAATCAGAGAAGCGCCTTACCACAATGAACCTATATACAAAATTTGAAAAAATCGGATAATTCTGCATGAAAAATCCATTTATCTAAATTAAGAGGGGGGGGGGTTAGGCCCCCGTCCCCCCTTTATACTTAACCAAAGAACCCCCAAAACTAATCAGAGAAGCGCCTTATCACAATGAACATATATATAAAATTTGAAGAAAATCGGATAATTCTGCTTAAAAAACCCATTTATCTATATCAAGGGGGGTTAGTCCCCCCCGTTCCCCCCTTTATACTTTACCAGTGAACCCCCAAAACTAATCAGGGAAGTGCCTTACCACAATGAGCCTATATACAAAATTTGGAGTAAATTGGATAATTCTGCATGAAAAACCCATTTATCAAAATTAAGGGGGGGGGTAGCCCCTCCTTTACACTTCACCAATGAACCCCCAAAACTAATCAGGGAAGCCCCTTACCACAATGAGCCCATATAGAAAGTTTGAAGAAAATCGGATAACTCTGAATGAAAAAAATCATTTATCTAAAATAAGGGGGGAGGATTAACCCCCCGTTACCCCCTTTATACTTAACCTATGAACCCCCAAAACTAATCAGGAAAGAACCTTATCACAATGAACCTATATACAAAATTTGAAGAAAATTGGATAATTCTACATGAAAAAAACCATTTATCCAAATTAAGGGGGGTTAGCCCCCCGTTCCCCCCCCCTTTATAGTTAACCAATCAATCTCCAAAACTAATCAGGGAAGTGCCTTATCACAAGGAACCTATAAACAAAAGTGGAAGAAAATCAGATAACTCTGCATGAAAAATTCATTTATCTAAATTAAGGGGGTGGATTCCCCCCCCCCGGTTAGCCCCTTTATACTTAACCTATGAACCCCCAAATCTAATCAGGAAAGAACCTTATCACAATGAACCTATATACAAAATTTGAAGAAAATTGGACAATTCTGCATGAAAAAACCATTTATCTTAATTAAGGGGGTTAGCCCCCCCGTTCCCCCCTTTATAGTTAAACAATCAATCCCCAAAACTAATCAGGGAAGCGCCTTATCACAAGGAACCTATAAACAAAATTGGAAGCAAAACGGTTATTTCTGTCAAGAGTTATCGCGTTACGTACGTACATACGTACATACATACATACATACATACATACATACAGAACGGGCGGGCACATAAGCTCTCAGGCTTTGATAGCCTGTGAGCTAAAATTCGTTTATGTAATTGAGATAAATTAAAATCTGCTAAATAAACCTGTGCTTCGATCTTGTATAATACTTTTAAATAATCTTCAAATAAATATCAATTACACAAGCAATAAAAGTATATTACAAATTATCTTAAAACAATTAGAAGAACAAATTTCATTCCATTAAGGTGTCAAAAATCAATGCTTATCATATACATATCCTTTACAGATAAAAATTTCACTTTTAAAATAGACATTGCTTCTATTTGCCTTGGAAGCGATTTAATTTTCATTAAGAATATAAAAGATAATTATTGAGGATTTTAGGTTTCCTTTTTTTTCTTTTAACTTTCTTATTTATAAAATTTTCTATTTATATTTTAAAAATAGTGTTACTAAAAATATTTGTTTTAAAAATAATTTTAAGCAAGAAGATACCAAACATTCAGAGCCGGCTATAAAAGGGGAAAATAGAGGGGGGTTCACAAATACAATACACCCAGGTACTGCACTTTTAGGGGCCCCATAACGCTAAAATTACTTTTTTAATACCTTAAAAAAAACTTTCAAAAAGGTTTTCACCCGTGCCCGCACCTATAGGGGGCCTCCAAGGAAAATTACAGACATTTTTTCCCCTTTAAAAAATGTAGGACTTTCAAAATCTTTTTTTGCAGTTGAGCCTCATTAAAAAGAAATCCGGCTCTGCAAATATCGACGAATTCAGCGGATGGCCCGGGAAGGCGGGGAGGGCGGAGCATCAAAGTCTCCCCCAGAATGTTCCAAAATTTATTTATTAATTTTCTGAAAGTGAAAAATCTGCCTGCCTCCTCCCCCCCCCCTCCCCCCTCCCCCACATACACATCCCCAAAGAGTTTCAAAAATCCTTCCCTCCCGCAGAAAAAACTACTTAAATTTGACACTCATAGCGATGTAAATCAAATGCTAAAAAATATTAGTTACCAAAACAAAACGTATGTTGCCAACCAATCACTTCCTTAAAATTAATTCTGGCCAAATCTGTTTTAATACTTTTCGCGCAAAATACTTTTAATAATAGTGATCAAGCAGATATGTAATACCATTATATAACGAATCGCGCTGTTATGCGGGCAGGAGTTACCAAGTGCTGTGGAAAGGCCAACGAACTTCGGCACACATGATCCGAATTCAGAATGAATTTCCGATTCATGCTTCAGATGATCCCACTAACAACAATTTTTCTTTCTGTCAGAGCACAGGAGGTGAAGGTATACTTTTATAAAATCGATTGCTTTCACTTAAATTGGGATGAGGGCAGTGACGTAACGCTGCTAATTACAGATGCACATCACTTAACGAGTGATGCAATAAACGATTATGCAAATGCATGCACCTTATTGATGTGCGTCAAAGATTGCCAAAATCTAATGGAGTTTTTCATTTTTTTTTTCAGTTATAGGAAGAGATTGGTTAATATCTATGAAGCTTTCTACTTCCATGTGATATTTAATCCTATCTCGATATCTCATTACTCTTATCAATTATTACAATGAAACCTGCTAAGATAAAACCATAATGAACCGGAAAAAAGTTACATTTTAGAGTATTAGACAGGTTTCCGCCTTATAAAGTAAAATTACATGGTACTATTTATTTTATTTATTTATTTTTATTCTTTTTTTTTTGGGGGGGGGGGGGGGCAATTTTTTGTTTTGTTTTGTTTTGTTGTTGTTATTTAAGGCATGATTCCGTTACCACAGGTATTATTGCAGTTCGTTATAAATCAGGTACAGCATTCTTGATAAGCAATTGCACCAGGATATATGTAGATAAATCGAAATTACCTAAACTATCAAAATTTTGGTATGGATATTTTAATTTCAATGTTTATCGGCATGTAATTTTTCTGGGCTCTATATATATTAACACGTCATTTATTATTATTATTATAATTAGGGTTTTTTTTTTTTTTTTTTTTTTTAAGAAATTGAATTTAACAACCAATTTTCCCACATACTTTTAAATATAATTTATTAACTGGTTTCTGTCGCTATTAAAAAACTCCAATTAATTTACCCAGAATTAATTATTATAAATAATTTACATAGAATTAGTAATGTAAAGAAAAATATGAAAATCAATTAATTTACATTTTTTTTTCCTGTCAGGACACATGACGTGAAAGTATGCATTTCTAAAACAGATTGCTTTCAGTTAAATTGAGATGAGGAGAAGTTGAGGGCAACGACGTAACATTGCTAATTGCAGATGCATTTTGTTCAACGAATCATGCAAGAAACGATTACGTAAATGCACGCGGCTTATTTACATGCATCGAAAAATTACTAGAATCTATTGCAGTTCATTACTCATGTTATGTATTGGAACAGAATGGATAATGTCTCTTACACTTTGTATTTAATATACGCTGTTTAATCCTACCTCCATACCTCATATAATTCAATGAGGCGTCAGAGTGTTTTCCTCGGTGTGGCATTATTATAGTTGAACGATATACATACAGTCGGAGCCGGTCTTTGAACCGGAACCGAACCAAAAATCGGAGGTCGGGGGGGGGGGGGGGGGGGATGTATTTGATAGATTGAAAACCGGAACTGAACCGAAATTATTTTTCAGTTCCTGAAAAGAGCCGAAGTTATTTTTGTGCTCCAGAATTGAATCGTAAAAGCATTTTTCTTTTGTTTTTAGGTAAATTAATAAAATTTCAATTATTTAAAAAATAAATTAAAATACGAACACAAGCCATTGACACACATTTACTTCTGGTCTTTAAGAATCTGAGTTAAGATATGTCAAAAGTTAAATCAGAAATCATGTGTATACTGAAAAAAATTAAAGGATAAAAAAAAAAATGAAAATGTTTTTTGACTAAACTTACAGGAATGAACTAGAGATCAGATGGGCTGAGCCCGAGCCCGAGTTCGGGACCGCAACGGTCTCTCACTTGATTTTTACATTATTCTTCGGACTCGAGTTCAAAGAGAAAATTTTTTTTATTCACAAACTGAAAAAAAAAGGAGAGGAGGAATTCCTATTTGAGAAACAGGAATGTAGTGTAAAAGTGCTATTAAATGTAAAAGTGCTATTACACGAGGTGTCAAGTCGTCGCTACTTCCAGGCGGCACACATGTTAACCTATGGCTTCAAAAGAGTTGCTCGAAAACCAAGCAACTTTTTATTGTCGGAGCAGTTTTGTCGCATGTGGTACTTCCACCTTTTACATCCTACCAATATCGCCCGGAACAGCCAATGAAACGCTTGGAAAACTTATGAGGGAAAATCCTTTCCTTGAACAGCCAATGAAATGCTTGGAAAGCTGACGAGTCGCTTCAGTTTTTGTCGCTGCAAATTATAAAGCACTTTGATAATTTGAAGCGACAAAAATTGAAGCAACTCGTCAGTTTTCCCATCATTTCATTGGCTGTTTCGGACGATATTGGTAGGACGTAAAAGGTGGAAGTGCCACAGGCGACAAAATTGCTCCGACAATAAAAATTTGCTTGGTTTTCGAGCATCAAGAAGCTGTGGGATATATCTTGTCTAGCCTCGCTTTCTGTTTGAAGTCCTTTTTTACAGAATTTTGGAAAAAGAACTCGTCCTTTTGCTATAGTTTTACAATGATATTTTTAAAATAATAAGAATCGTAACTTTTTCTGATTTCTTCCAATAGTTGTGTATAAATAACAAATTTGTTATTTTAAACTGATTTCCAGAGACATGAAAAGAATAAAATGTTGTCATATTGTTGTCATTTAAAATTAACATTTATTTCTATGTAAGAAGATATTTTTAAACGAGAAAATTAATCTTAAAGCAGTTTTAAAAAGTTTTTAGCAATTTCCTAATCTCTGCTCGGGTGGTGTCGGGTTATAACACAAAATTTTGGGGCTCGGATTTCAAAATGTCGGGCTCGGGATTCGTAAAAGAATTAGAACTCATCTTTAGAATGAACAGTTATATCTTCACGCATGCACTAAAAGTATCACACCAAAAAACAGACCGAATATCCGACAATTTTTCTTTCTAATTTCAAGATTAGAAATATTTTAGAACAGGATGAAGAATTATCATTATGATTAAAAAGTTTATGAATGTTTACTTGAACTTGGCTACATTATGACCTTCATAAAAAAAAATTCAAAATTTAGAATACAGAAGCTAAACATGCAATCGCTAGAAATGATTGATACTAATGAAGATTTCATTCAGATAACTTTGTTAAATACTTGTTCATTTTCATTTTTTTTTTTCAATTTCAGCTTCGTAATAGAGTTTTGAAAAACACCAGCAAGTTACTTTAAATAACATATTTAATACATACGAGAAAAATGTAGGATAAAAGTTATTTTATGACCAGAAACTAAGAAAAATTACTTTATATTACGTTCCTTTTCCTTTTTTTTTTCTTTTTAAATTGTAGATGTATTTTTATATATTACAACGTTATTTATAAAATATTCTAATTGTTATACATGAATTTTCGTATTTATAAAACGGTTGGGGTGAAATTAGCTCACTTACTTTTCAAAATAAAAAAAGAATGAAATATGAAAGAGTAAAATAAAAATATATACAATATATATATATATATATATATATATATATATATATATATATATGTATGTATGTATAATGCTTTTAGAAAAATTACGATTGTTGCTTCATTTCTTATATTAATAGTTTTGAGTCTGATGTTTGCATAACTCAAAAAATTGAAACTTTGTGTATCATAAATATGAACGTCAAAATTCTAAAAATAAGAGCTGAAAAGTACTGCTGACACAAACATATTTTTCCTATTCTGAAATAAAAATTAGTTATTAGCAAGTCTAAATTAGAATGATATTTGCATTGTTATACAGTTTTATGTAAATTTTCGCTTTTTTGCTCTTTAATGCAATTTTAAAATTTTTCAAGTGTTTAAAATATTTTGGACAGCTTTTTACATTTTAAAACATTGTAAAAAATTTTAAGTCACTATTCTGAAACAAATATTGGTTATTATCAGGTCCTGGTTTTTGAATTTATAAAATTAATAACATTATCTAATTCATAAATTGATAACATTATACAATTAATAAATTAACAACATTGTGTAACTTGAATTAAAAAAAATATATATTGAAAAGTGATAATACCATGAAATCAGAGTAACTTCTTACAAATTCTCTAAATTTCTTCCTGAAATTCATGTGAAAATATCCAGTTACTGGGTATTGCTGCATCATGTTTAAACAGAATAACTTTAATATTTAATATTATTAAGTCTTGAAAACTTTTCGTGTAATTCGAGTGAGATTATTCTCCTCATAGCAGTATCGCATTCAAGCAATTTAGCTTAAATGAAATAAAAATGTTCTAATGTTCATGTTGGAATTTATACGAGAATATCCTCTTCTTAGATGCAGCTGCATCATATTTTCACAGTATAGGGTAAATATATATTATTAAAATATATTCCAAATTCAATTATAATGAATTATTCTCTTTTTAGCCGTAGGATATAGCACTGTACTTGGTTATGTAATGTATATTGAAATTTAAAAATTCTCCTATTATGAAATTCAAATATACACTTTTTTACTGTAAGAATATCTCACTTGATTAATATAAAGTACATATAAATATTAAAAATTTGTCAAAATTCATCCTGAGAGTCCTGTAAAAGTCAGGTCTTCCTATCTATAACTTCATCACATTTGAACAGTAAGACTTAAATATATATTATTAAAATTTCTTCAAATATTTTTTCTTAAATTACAATAAGATTAATTGTTTTCTTCGTAATTATATACCCTTGCATAATAATTGGACGATATAAAATAAAGTTAATTTAAAAATTCTTCCAAGTACATTATGAAATTTGCTTAAAATATTTTCTTTTCAGTTGTAGCAAAATCTCACTTGAGTAATGACTTAGTACATATAGTTAAAATAATTGTCAAAATCCATCCTGAAATTCCTGTGACAATCAACTCTTCATGGTTGTAACTTGGCCGCATTTGGACAGTATAACTTAAAAATAAATTGATATAAAAATTTCTCCAAAGCTTTCATGTGAAATCCAAGTCAAGATGATTATTTCTTAGATATAGCACAGTGATATTTGGATAATAGAGCTAAAATCCATCATAAAAATTGCTCTGAACTGAAATTTCAAATGAGAATATCTTTTTATAAGCTATAGCTGCATCCAATTTGAGTTGCATAAATTAGACACATGTTATTTAAAAATTTCCAAACTTTATCCTGAAATTCCATTGAGAGCTACTTCTTCTTAGCTGATGTCACTTCGACTTTAAAAATGTGAATATTATATTTCTAGCTATAGTGATATGTCATTTAAGTAACATAATTTAGATACATTATTACTAAAACATAACCAGAACTCATCCTTAAATTCTAGCGAGAATCAACTCTGCTTAGCTGTAGCTGGTTGTTAAATGCACGTTATTAAAAATTCTTCTAAGTTCATCTTTCGGACATGACCATATAAAAAATACCTTAAATAACGTTATTATAATCCTTTCAGAGATTAATAAAATAGCCTTCTTCTAATTAAATGGGAACATTGACTTCTAAAGTCGATCCAAAATAGCTCATTTCCTATCATCTACTTCCATTATATTGATAGGAAAAAAAAACATCATTTGCAAACAGGTTAAAAGGGATTATTGATCAGAACCTTCCCAGAAGTTGAAACTAACCTGTATGGCAAAATGACATTGACCTCTATTATACATGTGTAAACAATTGGAAATTTAATATTAGCAAAAGTCTTCGTCAAGCACATTAGCTAGGTGCGCATTGCTTAGGGATACTGTCTGGACACTAGCCAAAATATCTATAGACGAGTGAGAATAAAGATTTTTTTTTTTTATACTAGGTGTAATAGATAGAAACGTGTTCATATCTTAATGTCAGGTCATTTTTCATGTTTTTCTCTTTTGCTACAGTTAATTTCTTTAAATACTATTATAGAAGTCTTCCGAGTAACTTGAATTTTTATCATTTAATTTAATTATACTAATGACAAGATAAAACGAATTTTTACTACAGTTCTGATTATTGGATTAATTATCCTGCATTTATTAAGTTCTTTATTGTTTTCAATCGCTGGGAAGTCCTCGTGTTACTTACGATAAAAACTTTCGATCATGAAAAAAAAAAAAGTGTTTGGGGATTAGAATTATGGGATATTCTTATGTAATCATTGCTACTGTTAATTATTGTTGCTGTATATAGCGAGTATTTTGCGATTTCTTTTCTCTTGTACAATTTGGCTTCAAGGTTAACTAGATTTATAACAGAGAATGTTATCTAGTGCTCCATTTTAATAAAGTGACATCATTTATATGATGCTGATTTCAATTTCCCCATAGTTCTTAATTTTAATAATGGATAAAAAAAAAATCTAATTTCGGAAATTAACTTTAATAGTTATTCATTATTAATTTTTCTCGTTGAGATTCTTGCCGTCTGCAAGCAGCAAGAGTTTTTTTTTTTTTTTTCTGTGGTTTTTTTTTTTTTTTTTTTTCTGTTGAAACCGGATGTTTAAGTTTAAATAGCACAATTGTATTTTGTGGTTAGTATATAAGTGAAAATCATGTTGCTGGTCAATTATAGTTTTAATATATTATAAAAATAACAATAAGGAGAAAATTTTCAGGCGTGTAGATAAGAATTTCACTATTAAAATACAACTTAAAAAAATAAGCAAAAAATCGCACAACTTTTTATTTAAAAAAAAAAAAAAAAAAAAAAAAAATGTTTTATATACCGGGTGATTCAAACGAGGTGGTTATGACGAGTATCTCTTATCCCGCTGCTAATAGAAACATACTTCAAATTTCAAAAGGTAGACAAATCAAATACAGTTTTTAGGTATGGCATTTGTTTTGCAAGGGGCTAGATACATATTAAAATTCGAAATTTAATTTTTTGTACGGTTCTTGGCCCTATAACTTATATTTAGGGGGGGGATGCATGTTTTGAGAAGTAAAACAGTGAAAAATCCGTTCTTCTGTGAGCAAAATTTAGTGCGATATGATACTCTGATATTAATGAAATTTCAAAGCTTTCCGGCACTAAAAATAGACGATTCTTTAAGTTTTACAAATATTTTTATGAAAATGCAGGAAAGCCCTCAGGCGCTCAGAGGGTTAATGTCGAAAAGTTCAAAAGTTTCATAAAATCCAAAGCATCATAACTCGGTACGTTTTAGTAGTAAAAGAGCTGAATTTTTACTATTTTACTTGCCAGTGCAATGAGATTTTCTTCCTAAATAAAACATATAGGACCCCGAAGGCCGTACAGAAAATTAATTTTCGTATTTTAATATGTATTACATTCACTTGCAAAACAAATGCCATATCTAGAAGCTGTACTTCATTTCAATGTATTTTGTAATTTGAAGTTTGTTACCATATCATCAGTGGTTTAAGAGATACTCTTTATAACCACTATTTTGAATCACCCAGTATATAAAAAAGAAAAGTTATTTTCAAAAATAGTTTTTCTCAGTTTATTTGAATTTAATTGCAATGTCATGCTAAATACTCTCCACATTATGTGTAGAGTCACTTAAATTTATTATAGATTTATAGGTTACATATTGTACAGTGAACAAAAAAAAAAAAAAAAAAAAAAAAAAACAGAGAGAGAGCGCGAAGAGCGATGGGGGAGAGGGGAGAGAGAGAGAGAGGGAGAGAGAAAAGAAAACACATACATTTTAATCTCCAAACTGTCAAAGAGAAAAATTAAATCGCATATCCATAACTTTTTCGAAAATATGTATTTTTTTTCATTAATTTTCGAAATTCGTTTTAATTGTAACCTATAATTAAAAAAAAAAAAAAAAAAAAAAAAAAAACAGAAATCGATTTCTAGAAGCTTAAAAACTGCCTCCATTGCAATCTATTTTGAAACGATTGCAAATGAATTTGACATTAGGAGTTCCAAACTTTAAACCTTCACAATTTCTTAATTACTTGACCAAATTACTTCCCGTTTGATGGCCCTCCCCTTTTTAATCCGTAAGTTACATTTACCGAAAAAGCCAAATAAAGTCAAAATTAGATGTCCGCATTGAATATTTTAGAGTTTGATACAATTTTAGTACGAAGATGACCCCCTAAGTTTATTTTTTAAACATAAATTATTAAAGAAAAAAAAAAGAAAACAACATAATTTCTAATCAAATGGCTGTTTTTTTTCCTGTGACAATTTGGAGATTAATATGTATGGAGTATGGATTCATATGCATTAATATCTTCCCCGCCCCACCCCTTCTTCTTTTCCCCCAAGTACATACAAGATATGACTGAATTCCACCAATCGCAAGCCCCATAAATCCGTATTCATTTAAAAAAACTTAACAAATTTTCGTATCGGAACACCATAAAATTTATCAATGTGTCAGATGGTTTCTTCCAATAGAAAAAAAAAATCCAAAGGGACCCATATATAAGTAACTTCTTATTTCTAAAACTCATTACAAATTTAACAAATTGTTTCATTGGAGTGCAGTTTACACCATAGACTTGTCAAAAAGTGGAATTTTTCATAGGACAAGAAAAAAAAATAGTTGAAAAATTTCCATAAGTCAGTTCACATTGTAAAGCGCCGAAGATGGACGATAAATACTTAAGAGGTTGATGTAATACTACTAAGAAGCCATCTTGTCCTTTTTTAATTTTATTTACACATTCACAAGCACAAGTTACAACACAAAAACGAAATACACGTAGTAACATTTACACTTTTTGTTTCATTCCACTCAACTATACATAACTTCACCTTCACACATCCAGCTCCGGCCGCTCACTCACGTTCTGAGATTCTTCTTTTGCAAAACAGTTCAATTTAATCTCTCATTGGATGAGTACTGCCATCTATCGGTGGCCTGGAGAAAATAAGTTCTGTAAAAGTGAGTTCTTTACACTGAAAAATAAGTTATCTGTAAGTAAGTTCGTTACAACATTTAAAAATCTCATAAGAAAAATTTAACAAATTATTGTTGTTGTTGTTTCTAATCCTAAATGATCTAGCCAAGTCCATGAGCCCAAAAATTTGGAGGAAGTCTAAAACGATGAACGGTCACTCCAAAAGGTCATTCCTAGTCCAAACAGCATAGGAGATGGTCAAGGGTGGATGGCGCAGACTTGCACTTTCCACAAATGGGGAAAAATCTTGGTGCCACCGTCAAATTTCAGGCATCTCAAGTGTCCACTCAAAAATCTTGAAATAGCAGGCTGCTGGTCACGGCTACCCCCAAGAGCAATATAGCTCCTCCAGGCTTTTTGCCACAGTACCAGTTGTGAACTGGAGGGGAACGCCAAGATGTGTCGAGAGTATATTTGGCTCTTGAACAGATCTCCAGAAAAGTCAAGGTGGAAGTGTGCGGTGTCAAAGAGATCCCCTATTTAGCCAATATATCTGCCATTTCATTTCCGCCAATGCCAACATGCGAAGGGTTCCATTGAAAGAGTATGTCATGGTAACTTGAAAGTCCTCTCAGTAGAGATAGTATAGATAATGAAGTTCTGTCGCCAACGTGAGGCCAATTTTGTAAGTGTTGTAAGGAACTGTGACTGTCAGTTAGAATCCAAATATCTTTATAAGTGGTACAGGAAGTGGCAGTTTTGAGGCCCTCCTCAATCGCAAGTAGCTCCGATCGAAAAACTGAGCAGTGGTCCGGATTTCTGATCTTTATGGAGAGTTTGGATGAGGACATTTTCACAAATATGCCGCTGTCACAATGATTATGCTCATTTTTACTACCATCCGTGAAAATTTGGAGGGCATTAGATGGAATAGTACTGATGGTTTCTAATGCAATCTGTATAAGATAGTCTGGGATATCTTGTTGTTTGTTGGTGTAGGAAAGAAGATCAGTATCAAATTGTACTCTTGGCAGTCCCTCAGAAGGTTCAATACAAAGTTTTAGGGAGTGACCCTCGACGCTGGTATCAATAAAACCCTGTTTGATTGCCAGAGAGAAGGGACTGTTTCTTTTCAGCCTTTGATTGTTTGCCCACGAAGAAGCAAAGAGGTACGGTTATGTGTGCCATAGCTATAGAGTTTGTTAAAGTATTTCGTTAATCTTATTGTTCGTCTAAAACTCAGCGGCTGTAAATCACATTCATAAAGAGCCAATTAAATTTAACAAATTGTCGTATCAAGAGCGGTTTTCATCATAAAACTTGTCAAATAGTCGGCATTTTTGAGACAAAAAAATAGTTAAAATCAAATTTGGATTATTTTTTGTCTTTTGCCTGAAACAAACCAACACTTTGCCACGTCTTATTGTGCAAATCACAGAATTTGTTAAATATTTTTGTAAATTTTTGAGATGTGAACTGACTTATGAGACACCTGCTTTATAATTTTGTAAACCATTATTTAAAAATTTCTTTTAGAATAGTGTAAGCTATCAAAATGTAAATTTAATTAAAAAATGTACTTTTAACACTGTTTGAAAATTTTTAACTTCAAAGTTTTCCTACAAAATTTTTCAAGAATTACTGTGAAATACGTACATTGTATCTTCTAATACATATCTTCTATTTTATGAATGCATTTGATCTTCGTGTCATTATTATTGTTTTTAAAACAGAATAAATTTTTCCGGAAATTTTTTTTTGCCTTAGTTTATTTTTTAAAATAGGTCTAGTAATATTCCAAAATTACCAAACTTTTCCACTAAAGTGCCGACGTTTTTTTTTTTTTTTTTTTTTTTTTTTTTTTTAATTAATTGTAAACTCCTAACATTTTTCAAATGAATTGAAATGCTATAAAAATGTTCTTGAAAAAAAATCAAGATGCGAACTCTATCTGGCCCAAAGGTTTTTTTATTATTATTATTATAAATAATTTTTAATTTCCTTTTCCGCCTCATATTTCAAATGGCTTATAATGATACCCTTATATTTATTACGTAAAACAAATATGTAATAAAATCCTTTAAAAATGTAAGCAAACCGTGAGAAAATTATAATGGTTAATGTGTAATTATAAGGGTTAATTATTTTTTTATGATATTCGTGCACCAGTAGATCATAATTCATACGGGTAGTTTCTCTATTACTAAAACTTACTTTTAGAAGAAAATGTTGGACTACTGTATAGTGTCACTTTGAAAGCAGTATTTCTCTCTTCAACTTCTTCTATAACGGTTTTTATCACTTTTAATAATGATATTTTTAATTATATGGTATTGATAGCATTTGATTTTATTATATGAGAGAATTACTTGTTTGTCTTCACAATTCCACGTTTATGTCATATTATGCCGATCAAAGTTATGAATATGTATTTATACACTTTTTAATCTTATGCATATTATCTACATGATGATATAATTCTTCGTCGGGTTTATAATATAATCTTTTTTAAAGAAAAAAATACTTTTTTTTTAGATAACACTTTAAAAATAAATAAAAGTGCATACGCTGTCCATTTCATCAATGTATTTTTCAATATTGCTCATGATTTTTGTTATCGATTTGTAAGCTTAAAAAAACCATTTAACAATCAGACTGCCATTTAACGATGTCCCTAAAATCCATCAAAAAATTTCTTTAAAGGGAAAATTTGTTAAATAAAGTTTTCCCTTTTAAAATGCTAACTACATAAAGGAAAACTTAAAAATCATAAATCATAAATATCATATAAAAAAGTAATTATTTACACTTTTTGTTTATAAATTATATTTATTTGTTATAGTTATTTTATTCATAAAAATATTTATAGAAAAGACAAGAATAAAACAACATTGTTATACATGAATAAAATCTACATTACTATCCAGGAATGATTTTATACTTAAAATTAATAAATTATTTTTTTTAATGATATTACTGTAATTATTAGAACAGAGTAATTTTAAGATTACATTACTAAATGCATCCTTCAATTTAATTACTGAAAAAAATCTGTTAATTTTACTCGAGTCTTTTTGCTTGAAAAGTTTTTTTTCTTTCATAATACATCTTTGCAATGCTCTAAAAAAACTCTTCACATGTATTTTCTACAAACTGTAATCAACATCGGATTGTTCAAAATAGCGTAAAAAGAAAATAATAAATTTGTCCAGAAATATTTTGAGAAAAAAAAAAATTTAATCACAAGTAAAAGTTCATTAAATAGAGACTGTAGTTCTTTGGAGGCTATTTTACAAAGAAATTCGTAAAATGGCAAAATTCGCAAAACATAGGTTCGTTAAATAGAGGTCCGACTGTATTTAATTTTCTTTACCACGAAAAAAACATAACTTAAAAAACAGCACATATTCTATTCCCTTAAAGCAGCAGTTCCCAACGTGAGGCAATTTTATCCTTTAAAAAAGCAATTCAAGACTGCCAGTTGGTCGCTATTTTCCTAAAAAGTCCCTATTTTTTAATTTGGTCACTAAAAGTCCCTTTTTTCACTAAGAAATCCCTAAAAGTCCTTTTTCTCACTAAGAAGTCACTAAAAGTCCCCTTTTCACTAAGAAGTCCCTAAAAATCCCTTTTTACACTATAATTGTCTCTAATTTTTTTTTTCAGCATTTTTCAAAATTTATCATAAAAATTTATATTTGTTTCAAATTTAATGCCCTCAGCGGCTCCCAACCTTTTTTCTTTCACGTACCCCTTGCTAAGACTTTTCATTTATGCGTACCCCTTCTCACATAAAACCGTTCCAAACATTTTTGTTTTTGCTCATATTATTGATGTCCTTATGCTACCAATGTTAGAAGCAGTTCTCTTCAAAATTTCAGCTTTTAACAACTTATCTATTTTAAATCAAAACACAATATGAACATAAATTCACTCAAAATACGAGATATTAGCTAAAGATTTCCAATTAAGCACTCACAAAGCAGAGATGAAGCTACACCTATTAATACACATTAATGAGTTTATGCTAATGTTGACCTGTCGAACACTGAAATTATGATCGTTTTTCAAATGGGTTTTAAATGAAATTGTCGAAGTCAGAATACCCGATACAATTCAGATTTTTTCTATATATTTCCAGAATTACTAGAAACAAAAGAACAATAAAAGAAAAGGAGGGACACATTCGAAATCGCAAGATGTTATCAGGAGTGGGTGGAGATAAAACCAACAAATAAGGAATCAATTACTAAGTTTAGGCATTTTCGTTCATTTTATGTGAATAGCCTATTTTACTTTTACACAAGTCTCTCTTTGTCTCTCTTTTGTTTAGTTTTGTTTTTCTGTTTTCAATTTTAATTTAATTTTTTCGTTCTCCGCCATTACTCATATAATTTTCACGTACCCCCAAATATTCTACCACGTACCCCAGGTTGGGAACCGCTGCCCTAGATGGCAGCGCGTAACTGAAAATGAGTGGAAAAACGGATCAATTATAGCACATCGTGTTGAAAATAAGTTAAAAACCAATAATATTCATAGGTAACCACATCCTGTAGTCTGTAGGAACTTTCCTTCTTTTAGCAATCTGATCTGTCTCAATTTGTATGTTTTTTTTTCTTTTTACTATTATTGCTCGAGTTCCAATAACAAGTAAAATGATAAAAATGCTAGTGTTGCATATCAAAACTATCAGAGTTACCTGGAAAATGAAAAGAGAGAAAAAGAAAAAAAAAAGGGGGGGGAGTATAATTTGAAGTGCAGAAAGCTGCAGAAGAGGAAGAAAGCAGAAACAAAGAAGCTGCAGAAAATAAAAATGCAATTATAGATCTTGAAAAAAGGTTGGAATATTTAAACAAAAATGTGAGTGAAGAAGTAGCTGCATCAGACAGATTGATCACTGAAGGCAACCAAAGGTTGAAAACTGCTTTAGAAGAAAGAAGCCTAACGGAAGCTAAAGTTGCAGAAAATTTTATTACAGCTGGTATAACAGCTAACAAGGAACTGAAAGTGAGAAAGGATAAAGCTGATAGCTTGTCTATTGTTATAAATAAAAGAGAAAAATAATTTAATTACAAATTTTGTGAGTAATAAACCTAAAAAAGGTTAATTTGTGAGAAATCTGTAAATATTTTTTCTTAATTGAACAAATAATTAAAAAAAATATTGTACTTCTTCATTGTCGAAAATTGTATTTGATATATTATTTGATTTGCATAAATAGTGTGTTCATTCTTCCGGTCCCTAAAAAGTCCTTATTTCAGACTTTATGTTCCTAAAAGTCTCTATTTTTTAATCATTAGGTCCCTAAGTACCTACTATTTTGGACCAAAGTTGCTGGCAGCACTGAGCAATTCCAAATTAGTTACTAACCCATTCCCTGTCATTTTTTGTTTGTTTGTTTTATTTATTTTGTTTTATTCTGGAAAAGTAATATTGAAGACAAAAAATAAAAGTGATAAGTACAAAATTCAAAATGAAAAGAAAAGGTTTTTATTTAAATTTTCAAAAAGTTCCTAATAAAAACTGAAAATAGAATAGTGAACAGTTTATGGAATCCATGGAAAGTCAAACCGAAGTAATTATATGAAAAATCATTCAAGAATTTCTTACACCAAAATTGTTTCGTTCTTTTTTCTTTCTTTTTTTCTTTTTTTTTTTTTTTTTTTTTTTTAATTTAACACGTTTTACAACTTTTCTGGTTATTATTGTACTTTACAATTTTCCAAACTATTTATTTCAACTATTTATTGAATGAGACATGTTTTTATTCGTTCTGCTGTATGTCAAATGAAGAAACGTTTACACGTGAAACTACTTAAGGGTATATCTAAAACTGACTGTCTTGAATACATAAAAAAAATAGTTGAAAACACATAAAAAGTATATTAAAAAGTATTTGAAATAGCTGAACGAGGCACTACAAACATTATACGATGTATAAATTACCAAATGTGCATCCGACAAAGAAATGGGTAAATAGTAAATTTCTTATGTCTCTAGTGCAGGCCTCATACACAGTAAATATGTATATATATTATGACATATACATTAAATTTTAAAATCATACTATACGCGTGTGTTATGTTGGGAAAGAAATATGGCTACTTAAAATTGATAAAAGTAAATGTCCAGAAATGTTCCTTCATATTTTGTGTATTGTGTTACTCATAATGGAATCTTACAGTCTCCAAAAATATTCCAATGGTTCTTAATAATATATTAAAATCTATTATAAAATGTATAAATGCTAATAAATTTAATGACATCTGTGAGATTCTCATCAAGAAATTTTGTCAAGACAAAAAGGCGGACCATATAACACTTTTGTTTCACACTGGCAAGGAAACATTCTCACAGGAACACAAATGGCAAGGAACAAGAAAACTCTTTATGGCATAAAGGCGTGATGTATGGTCTTATTGTATTTATAGAGTTGTTGTGTTAAAAATACACTTGTGGCAGAAAAATTACCTGTTTCATAAGGTAAAAATATGCGAAACGACTTGTTATTGTAAGATATATTTTAGGCTCCTTCCATATAAATAGAATTCAACTTTTAAAAAATATGATACATAGAAAGGGGGGGGGGTCGTGATTTTTTACAGATGCTTCAGTGGGACGTGGCTAATAAAAGTTGAGAACCACGGCCAATGTTTTTAAAAATAAAACAAAATCTCAAGTTATTTATATAATGGCACGGCTGAATTATACAGGGTGTTTCAAAAGTCTCTTGACATTTCCATGTAAAATCGTTTTATAATGATTCCTTTGTTTTCAAGGTTATTTAAGAAATGTTTACAACAAAAAAAAAAAAGAACTGCAATTGTATTGACCCTTCTGAGAGGAAGGTCCTATGAACAGGTCAGTGAGGATTTTGTAGGGAAATTCAAGAAGCCAGGTCATAGCAAGCAAGCAATTCGAGATCTTGTGAATAAATTCCAAAGAACTGGAAAGTTGCCGATGAAGAACGTTCCGGTAGGCCACCAACGGCACAGGACACCGTGCAGGCTATGGAAGATGCCATGCACGAAGCCCAACAACATCTACCAGCAGACTGAGTAGTGAGTTTGGTGTTGGTCACACAACTGTACGGCGTACACTGCGTTATAAACTGAAAAAACGCCCATACTGCATTCAGGTCATGCACCATCTTGAACCTGAGGACTTTACAGCTCGCGAGATAATGTATGCTGACTTAGTGGAATCAGTTGCTAATGCAAATCTCGTGGAAAATGTGCTGTTCAGTGATGAAACCACTTTTCATACCCGTGAATTGTTAATAGACACAATTTCAGAATTTGGGCAGATCAGCAACCTAATCAAATAAAAGGGACACTCCTCAGGTGAATGTCTGGATGGGAATAACCAAAACAAAGATTTATGGACCTTTTATATTTTCGAAGCCAAAAATTACAGGAGACCTTGATATGCTGCAATTTTTTTTTTTTTTTTTTTTTTTTTGCAGCCGCAATTGAAAACTGCTTTTATAAAAAGCACAATTGTTTTCCAACAAGACGGTGCACGACCCCATTTCGCACGAATTGTTCGAGACTACTTCGATGAACAATTCCCTGATAGGTGAATAGGTCGCGATTTACGCAGACTGTGGGCGTCGCGCTCTCCTGACTTAACAGCCCTAGTCTTTTTTTGTGTGGGGATCCATGAAGTCGAAGGTGTACGCAGTGAAGATCCACAAAATTGAACAACTAAAGCAACGAATTACTGATGCAGCAGCACAAATAACAGCACATATGCTTGCAGATGCCTTTCGCGTCAACCAAGAAACGTGGAGCCTATGCTTAGATTTACAGTGTAACCACAATGAAATGCACTGATTATACCTTGTACTTCTTATTTGTACTAACAAGTTCTTTATTAAAAGCACTTTTCAAGAAAATGTCAAGAGACTTTTGAAACTCAGCAATTATACTGCGTATATTTTCTCAGCCACAGAGATTATAAAGGTGAAAGAATTAATCTTAGCTATACAAAGAATAATTTTAAAAATAAAAATCGCAGTTTTAATATTGCTGAAATAGTTTTGTAAGCAAAATTAATAAATAAAGTATATATTTTTATATTTCACCTCTTTTTCTGCGTACACAGAAAATTTAAATTTAAATTGCCTAATGATCCATGCTGCATGTATTTTTGCATGCCAGTGTAATATCGATACAAAAAGAAGAAATTAATGACAAAAACTTTGTTTATATGCACATCTATTTTGAAAGTAAGTTCAAATAAGCTTAAATACATATTTTGTTTTGAACAAATCCACTGCTTCGGACACTTATATACAAAAAGGAAAATATTCTAATTGTTTTCTCTTTGTTGCCTCAAGTCTCATTAAAATTTTAAACTATTACTAACATCTGAAAGTTAACATATTAATAATAGGAGGATGACACTGGACTTTAAATGTAACTGTCAACTCTTAACACATTACCGACCGTATGTTTTTGTGAAAATTGGGGTTTTTGGGAGTACCTTTGAATGTATTAAAACGATTAAAAACATCACCATTTTCAAATTATCAAAACTAACATAATATGCAATTGAGATTTTTTTCTTTACTTTCTACCTAAAGTATATATTCTTAAGCCTTAAATGCTTAGAGTATCAAATTTGCAACACTTTTTATTTAACTTTTAATAAATAAATCAAGTTCTTCGCAACCACTATATTTATATGGAAATATAATTCCTGTAAAAATCCCATAAATATGCTACTGAATAAAGTTTAAAATATATTTTAAAATTTCTGGTGTCTAGTCCTTAATATAAGTAAAAAAAACCAAACAAACAAACAAAAAAACCACAATTCTAAAAGAAAAATTCATGCATTGAAGGGTTAAGGATTAGACACCAGACATTTTAAGATATATTTTTTAGTTTATTTAGTAGCATATTTATGCGATTTTTACAGGATTAATATTTCGATATAAATATAGTGGTTGCGAAGAACTTGATTTATTTATTAAAAGTTAAATAAAAAGTGTTGACAATTTGATACTCTAGGCATTTAAGGGTTAAGTATATTATACAGAAAAATAAATATTGTATGTTCAAAAATAATATTTCAGTTTTAAACATTCATATCACTAATACGTGAATGAAAATAATTAGGTGCTGCGCACATGATAAAACTAAAAATTATGCATTAAATAAAATAATTTTTGAGCAAACTACAGGGTGATTACAAATGAATATCCCAACTTTGAAGGGCTATATCTTCTGAACAATAAAAGGTAGTATTCCATTTCACACTTCAAAGTGAGTGAGAAGTTGTAAAGTTTCATAAATGTAGAAAGAAGAAGTAAAACGAGCCAGTTTGCGCCACAAGCAGAAACACGAACGACATCCATTCTGTAGGAGAATTCGTCCCACACGGTTTTCAGCATGTAACTGTATGACTGTAATTATCATCGTTTTCAGTTCAGCAGTGTCAGCTGGTAGAGGCGGAAAAAACACTTTTTTCTTTTATGTATCTCGGCGGCAACTGACTGAATGAGCTCGCAACGGAACATGCCAGTTCACTTTCAAACCGCCGCTCGTTGCGCCATCTCTAGCCAAAAAAATCGAACCTTTGCGTTTATGAAACTTTATAACTTCTCACTCACTTCGATGTGTGAAATGGAACACCGCCTTTTATTGTTCAGAAGATATAGCCCTTCAAAGTAGGGAAATTCGTGCATCTCGTTGTTGTACAGTTTCAGACGACCTTGAGTTCTTACAGAATTATGTTCTAGCAGTTATTATCTTTGGTTTCTCATTTTCCTAAGATCTGAAATCAGCAATTCTAAGACGATTTTCTAATTTATGTGGTTTCCCGTTGCTCGAATGTTTCGCAGCTCCACTTAATTTTGTTAGTTTTGCTTTTAGACCTATTTGTCCGATACATTCTCTTTTCTTAGATGGCATTTCACATGCAAGAACTGTTTACTAAGTGGTTAATAAAAGCAGTTTATTTTCCAAATGCGTTTCCACTTTTTTGGAAGAGAGGATGATTTGTTGAAAATTGAATGATGCTGGCCGTGAATCGGTAAAACTTTGTATGTTCTATCATAGAGCAATAAGGGAATGAAATTTATTTTCGAAATATCTACAAGCTTTTTCAAAGCAAAAAGGAATGGGATATTGAACATTTTGGGTACTTCTTTGTTATAGCGGCACCCAAGGATGAGACGACAAGTGACAGAGATAAACCGCCAACTTAGGTTGTATATTGCAGCCAAATGGTTTGCATTTCTAAAGAAATATCACGCGTTTATGCTATCGTCATACTGCTTTTTCGTTGATATTAAAGAGCATTTTTCATATGTTTTTATTATTATTATTATTATTATTATTATTATTATTATTGCATGATGTATTGCTTTTTCTTTAATCACCTGTATTTATTTTTATAAATATGGAAACAATCTTTAATTCACCTAGTACTGAGATAGATGAAATCTCATTTGTTCAAAAGCGAAAGCAAGAGGCAACTATGCGTAGATGGCCAGGCCATGTTATGAAACTGTATGTTAGTAATGATAAAGCTATATTTAGATGCAACGTAAAATGTTGTAAAAAGAAAAAAAAAAGTCTTTAAGATTTATGTACAGTTAAACAGAGGAATTAACATCCATAAAATGATGTAACAAACCAAACAATTACATATGGATGAAAATGCGCATTTGATTGTTATTTGCATTGTTATTGCATTGCTATTCTTATGATGAAGCACTGTAAGAAAATGTTATGAAACATTAGCAGGATTTGGTATGAAACATTGTAATATATTCTTATTAACCTAAAATATTTGTTTAATACAATGGTATTTATTTTTATATCTCTATTATTACGTGCGCGCTATGCTCGCGATTCACGAGCTTAACCATGACCTCGGCAAAATTGACTACAGCTTGATGTAATCGTAATTGTTTGGCCGCTATAACAAAAAAGTACCAAATTTTGTTGCTAAACCACGATTTAAACATAACTCTATTGCGGCAAGACCCACATTTTTAACTCTTAATTTAAGAACTACTGGCGAAATTAAAAATCAGAAAAAACAACGACGCATTTGACGCACTTATAGATTGACGCAACCATAATAAAATCTATCGGTTTTATGGAAGAATGCACGTTTGATTTGGCGCGTATAGCAGAATGTACGGTTTCCTGAAAATACCAGAAAAAAGAATAAATAGAGCCAAATGGCTTAGCATTTACTGAAATTATATGTCGTATGGCTTGAAAATAAATCCTTTACTGTATAGATAAAGGGCGTTAAGTTCAGAAACGGAAGAGGCCTCCATTGGTGATAAAACATCATTTTTAAATGGAAACTTACATTTTCATTCGTAAAAATCTACAATATTTACTCGAAAATGACGTTATTTTCAAATATCTAGGAGATAATATATTATTTTATTTTTCCTGACTTTAAATAGCTGTACTATAGTAGATATTTTAATTTCAAATACACTGCTCAAAACAATTAAAGGATATTTGAAGTTTTATATAAAATAAAGATATAAACGAAATATTTTTTTTTTGCCGAAAATAGAAGAAGAGAATCACAAATGCAAATTTTTCTGGTTTTCAAACTGTGGAGTATGCAAATTTTGAGTTCGACGTCAAAAACGTCGCTTCAGCGGCAGCGAATGAAATTTGACTTTCAACTGGATAAAAGAGAATGAAGACAAGGATGATCGGCATTCAGTATTTGCTTTGTTTCGATGAGTACGATGTCTCAGCGAAGTCATTTGACAGATTCAGAAGCTTGGAGAATTGTTGGTAGGTTAGAAGGGGGCCAAACTCAAGCCGAAGTAGCGCAAGCCATTGGAGTGTAACAAAGTGTCATTTCCAGGATCTGGAACCGTTTTTTGGAGAGTGGATGTGCAGGCCGAAGACCAGGGCAAGGTCGTAGACGGGCAACAACGCCCAATGAAGATCGGTATTTAGCGTTAACAGCTCGGAGACACCGAAACATGAACGCTACTCTTCTCCAACAACACCTTCGCTCGGCTACAGGCACCATGATTTCAACTCAGACTGTCCGAAACCGGCTCCATGCTGTAGGTCTGTATGCTCGCCGACCGATGGTATGTGTTAGATTAACATCAAGGCATCGTCGCGACCGCAGGGAGTGGGCAACCGAGCATGTCAACTGGAGGAGAAATGAATGGAGCAATATTCTGTTTTCTGACGAGTCCCGTTTTTCTGTGCATCCGGATAATAGGCGTATTTTCATCTGGAGGGACCGTGGCAGTAGGAATAATCCTGCGTTCGTGCACGAAAGTGTCAGATTTGGCGGTGGAGGAGTGTTGGTGTATGGTGGCATCTCCATTGACGGGCGCACTGACCTCTACATCATTCGAGATGGAGCTCTGACTGGTCGCCGATATAGGGATGAGATCCTCAGACCTATTGTAGTCCCTTACGCTGCAGCAATCGGAGATAACTTCATTTTAATGGACGATAACTGCAGGCCACATCGTGCAAACCTGGTGGAGGATTTTCTTTTCGAGGAAGGAATCGTTCGAATGGAATGGCCAGCGTGTTCTCCAGACATGAATCCAATCGAGCACGTTTGGGACGCTCTAGGAAGACGAGTTTCTGGCCGCCAACAACCCCCACAAACTCTCCAAGAACTGGAAAGAGCTCTTCTGGAAGAGTGGGGCAGAATACCCCAACTCGTCATTAATAGCCTCATTGAGTCCATGCCTCAAAGGTGTTCAACGTTGCTGGCCGCCCGTGGAAACCATACCCCCTACTGAAAATGATTTTCTTTGAAGAAAACACCTTTTCTTATTCTTTTTTTCTCATATGCACAAATTGTGTTTTTTTCCTTTTGTACACAAATGCGCAATAAAATGCATTTTTTCTGCCAAACATGTGTAATTTATTCTCATATAACCTACTATGTCTGTCGACCATGTATCAATCAGCTAAAAAGTTTCCCAGATACAAAATCCACCTAAAACTGCAATATCCTTTAATTGTTTTGAGCAGTGTATATTTAAATCAAAGTAATACGTCAATTTAATGCGCATTTGGTAAAATTTTATTATTTTTTTAATAGGAATTCATTATTAATTAATCATATATATTAATAATTTTTATCTGCTCAGCATGACGTCAATTTCGGATGCGAAAATATAGCAGGTGGATTTGAATTTTTATTAGCTTATAAAAACAAACTGCAAGTGTTTAAAAAAATTTACCGCGTAAATTAAATAAATAAATCCAAAAAGCCACGTGTTTTAATATTGTCATTTGTTTCTTTTTGAGGTGTAGGAATAGGAAAGAAAAAAATGCATCTAAAAATTGGGAAAAAACAGATTTGCATAAAGATAAATTATGGCCGGTGGTTAAAAAAAGGTCTGAGAAATTTGTAAAGCAGCGAGTATTTTTTTCCCGTGTTGTAAAACGTATGTATGTCACGTTTCGTGCAAATCGGTCAAAAATTGTAGATTTATATAAGATACATACACACATACTTTGAGTTATATATGATAGATAGATTGATTGATGTGGAGTTTAGCAATACTTTTCAAAGCAATACTTTATCTTTTCTGTTTGTCTATTACCGTAATTTCCGGCGTATAAGCCGCAGCTCAAAGAGTCGTTTTCCGACCCAGAAATTTTATTCAATAATTGTAGTTAAATATTTACAGCGATCTTTTAAGTTACATTTTATAAAATAATATTTCTGGGTCGAAAAACGACTCTTTGAGCTGCGGCTTATACGCCGAAAATTACGGTAATAACAAAATTTCATGTATCTTTTAATTATTCATAGACTTATTAAAATTTTTATGAAATTCCCTTTATTCGTTTTACATGGACCTTTCCTAAAGATTATGTAAATTAAAATTAGCATGTTCGTATTTCTAAATTTCATTTTCAATTGTGATGTATTCCTATTACTATTGGTAATCATGAAATTATCATGAAATTATACTTGATACCAAGGCAATTTCTATTGTTAATCGCGCAGGTGCTATTTATAAATTGATACCAATGCCAAGCAAAGTGATTTTTTAAAATTATACATTGAGGAAGATATAAATGAATTTTCTATGTATTTTCAATTTATTGAATATATTGACGAGTTTGGTTGGGACATCTTTATGTGTTTAGATTCATGTGTGCGCCCGTTATGTTTATCCACATACTAATAAGTTTCTAAAACCAAGACTAGCTTATCAGCTGAAACTAAAGGATAATGTTCTAAATTCAGCACATTTTATAAGTTTTATAAAAATATATATTTTTTAAATATGCAAAATGTTGAGTTAAATCAAGGTTGGAAGCATCAGTATTGTTCTTCTGCCAAATATTGCAAAGATGAGTTATGGATTACATGTAATACGTCACAAAATCAATAGCGATTGTCATAATTATTTACATTAAGTGATAACAACAAGAATAAAAATAGTAGTAATAAGGGCACATCGCATCGTAAGAATTCGTAAAATTGAGTTTTTACAGATTTTAAAATTTTTGTATCATCATGTAATTAAAATTTTTAAGAAACATTTGAAATATGTAAAATATTATGCTTACAAATAACTCTTAAAGCATTTTATGCATGCATTTTAAAAGCGTATATATAAATGATTAAAAAAAAACTATCCTTTAACTACACTGTAAAAAAAAGGGGGTCGATTTACTAAAAAAAATTTAGTCTTTCTCATTGATCTTTGCAATTACCAAAAATTTTTTTGTATTCTTACTCAGTTACAAGAAAATCTGTAAAAATTACTAGAAAACAGCTAGCAACATTACTAGATTCCGGTTTATAATATTGGTTACTAAAAAAATTTGTGGAATACAAATATACTAAATAAATTTTAGTAACCTCAGGATTTTTTTTTTTTTTTTTTTTTTTTTTTTTTTTTTGCCGTGTATGATGCACGAACATATGTTTTGAATTTTTATAACATTATATCATTCTGTAAGTACATTTCTCTAATAAACTATTGTTAATTGCTTATATACACGCTTTCAAGATGTGCGATTAAAACGCTTTAAAACATTTGTATACCTAATAATATTCTAAATTACAAAGTAATTTGAAATTAAAATTGTAATATAAAGCAATTCTAAAATATGTCATCAAAGGTTTAGAAAAATATGAAAGCTTTGTAAATTTTTCTTATTAGATGAAAAAAATACTGTTAAGTTTATTATCTTATTTTATTTGGTCTACTTAGAATTTAATTGCTCTTTCGTATTGGATAGTCAGTTAATAAATCCTGAGATAATGATATTTTTCTTCGGAAACGAAAATAGACAGTCTCCGATAAAAATCAATACCTTCCCTTACCACGTGCCCGACAGTTATAATAAATTTATTACGGTTAGTCCCGAAAACTTCCTAATTCTGTGAAGTTTTCTTCATTTTGTCACTGTTCATGTAACTGAAAAATTGTTACATTTTCGTAAAAAATATCGTTTACTATAAAAAGTAATTTTTCTTAATCTGTATATTGTTTTCATTTTTGGAGGAAATATATGATTAATAAAGTATTCGTATTCATAAGGTAATACAAAGCTATTTTATTTGTAAACAATATATGATATAAAAGCCTAAAAGGTGCACATTTGAGCACTGATCAAAATATTTTTTAATTTCTCTAACTGTAATGCCGTTGTTTTCTAAATTTGAAAACAGTTATTGCATTTAAATTAATGTGTAATTATTGCTTAAAGTGATAAAAACATAACACGAAATGTTTAAAAATACCTTTTAATATAGATTACATATGTTTCCTTCGCTCTAACGGCGACATCTTCAGACCAAAATGATAAATAAAATATTCTCGCAAAGTTTTCGATATTGGTAAACATAAACCAGGAGATCATATGTCCAATGCAAGCAGGTGCTTAAATTGGTCAAACTGGAAAACGTGAAAATTATTATTTATTTTTATTTTTATCGCTTTTTCAATCTGTAAAGCATTGCGTGCCAAATTTTAGGTAATTCAAAAGAAGCCGATTCGTTGCAAATGTTATCGTTTCGCAAATATATTTCTATTGATTCACGGATAATGGATGGGAAATAAACTCTTGATTGACACAGTTTGACTAATTTAAGCACCTGCTTGCATTGGACATATGATCTCGTGATTTATGTTTACCATTTTCAAAAACTTTGCGAGAATATTGTATTTATCATTTTGATCTGAAGATGTCACTGTTAGAGCGAAGGAAACATATGTAATCTATATTAAAATGTATTTTTAAACATTTCGTGATATATTTTTTTTAATTTTAAGCGATAATTACACTTTAATTTAAAGTTAACAAGTGATTTTATTATATTATTTGTAGCTATTGAGTTTTCACAATATTTGAAATCCAGATATCATCTTTATTCATATTAAAAGCTATAGCAATTATTTCGACAATTGACATACAGGCATGACAGTCTTCTACTTAAAATAATAATAATAATAATAATAATAATAATAAAACGAACGGCGGTGATGTATTATTTATACCACTTAATTTTCATTCCAAACTGCCAAATGTCACCCAAAAGTTTTTACTAAAATTTTACTTTCATAATGTACGTGAAGAAACTAATTTATTTATTTCCAAATAAATTTGTTCGTCAATTCTAGTTTTTATCCAATCATTTTAACATTATAGAAACAGAAAAGCAACTTTGCCTCTGTAAAGGTTAAATTCGGAATTATTTCTAAACCTTTTCATTTTTTCTTTACTTATTTTCAATAAGTTTAAACGAATTAAGTCCTATTTTCGTTGCACGCAGAGTAAAAAATAATGCATCACTCTTAGAATTTACTGTAAATTTTCCGAAAAAATTTTGGATTCATAACTTAAAAAGATAATAATAAATAAATAAAATGATAACAATAAGCGATAAAAACAAACAATATTTCACGCTTCCGATATGAATTAACGATTCTGCATTAAAGATTTTTACATTTACCCGGGAATATTCGCACAGGGGAAGATATACCCTGCGTACATAAGGTTGCTAGGTACGTGCGGTTTTTATATTTGTCACCAATTTTTACGATAGTAATTTTTGACTTATTTTATTGCAGAATTTGTGACAATTGCCTGCGATTAACTAAGGTAACAATTATTATTTAGAAATATTGGTGATAAAATACACTCCTTGGGAATGGGCAAATGTTTCCGGGTTAAACTATAATCATTGTATTAACATCATACCGCAACAATTAGCAATTTTACTTTGAAATACAGTTGTTTGGTTAATTGATTTTATGATGCTACGATTTTTTTTTTTCGGCTACAACTAAAGTAGTTGGGACACCCAGCTTACAGTAACTTTTCAATCACTACGGGCGTCCAAGCCAAAACCAGGTTCAGAACCCATGACTTCTTAAAAAGTCCGTGTCCCCTAATCAATAGTCATTTTCACTTATAAAGTAGTATAAATATTAAAACTAAGAAGTGCATACTATCCTTTGAATTCCCAAATAATTTAACACCATTATTTATGATAAAAATGAAATTTCTATTTAATATTTAAATCGACTTTTTGCAATCGCCTTGTTTAATTCCAAACTTTTCAATCCAATTTGTGATTACATAAGGTTATATTAAAAAATTGTGGTTAAATTGTACACACTTTGAAACTAGCTGTTCTATTGTATCTGATCAGTGAAACACAAATTCAGAAATATGCTTATTTATAACAAATCTTCTTTACTGTAAAAGCAGCAACATTTAACAATATCAATACATGAATATGTTGCATTTGAAAGTTTTCTTCTTAAAATTTGGTTATTTAAAAAAAATATATTTATAAGGAAAAAAGAGGAAAACTTTGAATTATAAACATTATTTCTATATAAAGGATTTAAAGCATGCCCCATGTATTTTTCATGAAATCATATCATTAAAATACATCAAAAGAGGTTCTTGGTAAAATGATCAATATATACTAAAACAGTAAAATTAAGATTTACTTTGTTTTTACGGTTATTACTGTAATTTTCGATTAACAAAAGAAAAAAAGAAGAAAAGAATTAAATAAATTTATTTTATAAAAGTTTAATAATTTTATTATTAGTTCTAAGGAAGTACTTTTAATGAATAGATTTTGACATAGCTTATTCTTGTTGGAAATACAGAAAATTACAGACAAATTAATGTTGTATTAATCTTTTATGAAATAGTAGAAGTACATTTGTATAAAATTTTGTAAAATTTTGTCAATGGTAAACAGAGACATGAAAGTTTTTATTTTAAAGTATTCGTATGCATACGTATTTCTCTGTGATTGAAATTTACCGTCTTAATGCAGGTTTAAACCAATATACATTTCAAAAAATTAAAAGACAAATTGTAAAGTAAAAATTTAACTAAGCTTCGTTATTTGTCTTTATTTTAAAAAACATTTAGCTGATAATAAAGTTTAATACAATTTCTACAAAAGAATGAATTTCTGTATGAAAATTCAGTTCAGAAGTTTTTATAAATAAATAAATTTATGTTTTTGAATTTCGGGGATACTATTAAATTAACTATTAGAATAATTCTAGTTTTCAACTTATTTCTGATATAGTTAATTTCTAATATTGTTAAACATGTATAATATTAAATAAAATTAATGATGACTGATAAATTTTTATGAAATTTTAGTTAGTGATTATAATGTAAAATCTTAAATTAATAACAAGGTAAATAAATAATTTTTACTGAGTATTTTTTTAAATTCGTTTTTCATCTATGAAATTGAAATCTGTTGAACTAATAGTTTAATATAATTACGATAAAATGATAACTTCTAAATTTCATTAATAATATGAATTTATTTATTCGTATTAAATTACTTAATGATAATATTAACAGTTTTTACATTAGTAAGTCAAATTAAGGAGCGTTCAAATTTATTAAGTTCGTAAAATGTATAAAAAAAATAATAAAACAATTTTTAATATTAAACATACACCTCATTAAAAAATATTTGTATACTTTCAATTTATTTGAGTAGGTATTTTTAAAGTACTTTTAAGAATAACTTAAGTGAAGAAATTTTTATTGTTTTATTTTATTTCCTTTCTAGGAACACAGTGCCTATATGCCTTTTGAAAAAAAAAGGGATACTATTAAATTAATTATTAGAATAATTTAGTTTTGAACTTATTTCTAATATTGTTAATTTTAATATTGTTAAACATGTATAATATTAAATTAAGTTAATGGTGATTGGTAAATTTTTAGGAAATTTTTGTTAATGATTATTTTGTAAAATCTTAAATTAATAATAAGTTAAGTAAATCATTTTTACTGAGTAATTTTTGAAATTTGTTTTTCATATATGAAATTGATAGTCCAGGGGAAATGTACATGTTACCTTTCAAAAGGTCGGGTAGAAGATTTTATTTTTTTGACTTGTATATAATAAGGCCAACATGGAAAAACCGAATTATCCAACAAAATTTCTTAAGGGAGAAATTTCTGTGGCCAAAAAACACCAAAATTTTGGGACTTTTATTGTTGTTTTTTAAATATCTAGAGATCCGTTGTCGTAGCGTATTATTTGTTAATTACAATGTTAAAGAACACAAAATTCTCTACAACTTTCATATTTACAACTTTTTTATACACTCAATAGCAAGCGCAGTACGACATTTCAAAAATAAGAGAATTTTTTCAATGTCCTTAAAAACCGTGAATAACGTATAGTTTTGTCCCGACGCGCGACGATTCAAATGTTCCTCACGGATGTAATGATGTATGTCAAATTCTACAGATTGACAGCAGAAAATTATATATTATTTTCACACCCTCTTCTTCATTTTCATCACAACAGACATATTTTAAATTCAATAAATCTATATAATTTAGTAAGTAGGGGAGAGTGTGGATGACTAAGACAATTTTCATATTTAGACAATAACTTTAAGTATATACAGTTGTTAATTTTAAAGTATTGTTTAAAATAATATTTCAGTATTTAGCAACTTATTGGCACGACAGTTTCAATAAAAAAATCTTGTTTAATTTTAATAATTATTTTTATAATGCATGCATATGTTCATTTTATTCCATAAACCATTTTATTCTATAGTACAATGGTATATTTTATTTACCGATTATTGATGACATATGTTTTAATGTTTTACTGTTTTAAGTATATCAAACATTGGATTGTAGTTCTATATAAAAGGAGGGACTCAAAAAATAAATATATCTTATGTAACAAATATTTTTACCTTATAAAATATCTACAATAAAAATGACAACATATTATTTCATTAACTAATATTATGCATTTATATCTCTTGTAAAATTTAAAAATTCTATCAATAAAATATTTGAGATAACTATTTTCATAAATATTTTCAAAATATTAGTTTTAGTAAATATTGTCAATATTTTCCCACTTTTATTATATAATTATAACAAGAAATTATAACATTTTAGCGTGCAAAAATATATAAAATTTTAAGATTTTATCTATTAAATGCTTTAAAGCTCAAACAGAAGAGCTTGTTGTTGAAAAATACACTTTGTGGAATATTCTAATCTTCTGTAATATGTACTGTTTTGAAACTATATCTGTTGAATTATCTCTACCATCTATCAAATGAAATACCGAGTTATTTATGATTGTAGACCATATAAACATTTTTGTTGTTATACATTCATTCCCTATCTCTCATTCAAGTCCACTTTCCCTACACAATAAAGTAAGGTACGCAATATGACTGCATAAGCTAAATGAAAAAATGTATTTTAATAACGATAATTTCTACGGGATATTTAACAATATTTTTGTCTCTTTGATGGGACTGTTGTAGGATTATTAGCGTTCAGTTTCCTGGATAGAAGATATATCATGTATCATGGTTCTTCTAGAGCAGGGGTTGCCAAACTTTTAGATCGACGTACCACTAAATCGAAGTTCATACTTCCTTGTACCACCAGATAAAAAACGTAAAGCTAATATAGAAAAACCTATAAAAAGGAACCTGCCTAAAACGAAATATATCTTCGGTCTTTCTTGTTTCCGTCATATCAGGTTTTATTGTATTTAAAAATGAATAATTACATAACTAAATTGGTACTAAGATTGGCTGCTTTGTAATAACATTCAAGTAAAAAGTAGTATCACCATTAAATTTTAATAATGTATACAATATAAAGAAAAAAAAATGTTTTGGTATAGGAAAAAAGGCACAATACTTAATGACATATTGGCGCACACTGATTCATATACTATTACAGTAGGCTAATTTGCTTCTGTCGCTAATGAAAAGGGTGGACTTGTTTTATCAAGCACAGCTTCCTCATGTCTGGCTCAATATTAGGTAGTTTTAGTCATAAGTCACATTCGATGTTTACTTTATTCGTGTGTTTGTTTTTGATGTAACGAAGAGGGGGAGCACATTCACAGATATATGTTGTGCTAAACACAAACAGACTTCGACGATATCAAACGGTACTCTCATATTCTCGCCAATAAAAAATCTGTGACATTCATCTTTTTGAATGTGGACTCCAGTAATCCATCACAGGAGAGCTGAATAAGTTCCCTTCTTTCCTCTATCGTGAGATAGGGTGTCTCATATGACATGCTGATTTCTGTATTTTATTCCACGTACCAGTATCGGATTTCTGCGTACCAGTAGCCAGAGCTTCCTGTACCAGTTGGTAATTGCCATTTTGTTGGATAATTCGGTTTTTCCATGCTGGCCTCATTATATACAAGTCAAAAAAATAAAATCTTCTACCCGACCTTTTGTAATGTAACGCCTTTTTTTGGTACATTTCCCCTGGACTAATTGCTCTAAAAGTACTGGTACGCGTACCATAGTTTTTACCAATCCCTGCTCTAGATGTATCTTTTCTTTTTTCCTGGCAGTTATTTGTCATCCGTCCCCTTTTCCCATACCCACTCTGCATAATAGAGCGGGTATGTAAGTTGGAAAAATAGCCTTATTTTTGAAAAGCCGTACTGCACTTAAGAATAGGGGGGGGGGGGGTGCAAATAACAGATAATTTACTGCTATCAATATGTAGAAGATGACATACATCATTACATCCGTGGGGAACATTTGAATCGTCGCGCGTCGGGACAAAACTACGTTTTTCACGGCTTTTAAGGACATTGAAAAAAATCTCTTATTTTTGAAATGTCGTACCGCGCTTGCTATTGAGTATATAAAAAAGTTGTAAATGAGAAAGTTGTAGAGAATTTTGTCCTCTTTAACATTGTAATTAACAAATAATATGCTACAACAACGGATCTCTAGACATTTAAAAAACAACAATAAAAGTCCCAAAATTTTGGTGTTTTTTGGCCACAGAAATTTCTCCCTTAAGAAATTTTGTTAGATAATTCGGTTTTTCCATGCTGGCCTTATTATATACAAGTCAAAAAAATAAAATCTTCTACCCGACCTTTTGTAAGGTAACGCCTTTTTTTGGTACATTTCCCCTGGACTATGAAATCTGTTGAACTAATAGTTTAATATAATTACAATAAAATGATAAATTCTAAATTTCATTAATAATATGATTTTTTTTTACTCGTATAAAATTATTTAATGATAATATTAACAGTTTTCACATTATTAAATAAAATTAAGAAACTTTCAAGTTTATTAAGTTCGTAAAAAGTGTCAGGAAAAACTTTTTTTATATTAAACATACGCGTATACATCTCAGTAAAAAAAATTTGTATAATTTCAATTTATTTTAGTAGGTATTTTTAGAGTATTTTTAAGAATAACTTAAATGAAGGAAATTTTATTGTTGTATTTTATTTCCTTTCTAGGAACACAGTGTCTTTTTTTTCCCATTTAGAAAAAATATCCATAAATATCGAACAACAAATATCTTTTAAACTCTTGATAAAGTGTATTGCATCTAAACAAAATTTAAGTTAAGTGATCATAGCAAATTTTCGTAATAAAGTAAAATACTTATATTTTCGCAAAGTCAAAAGATTAATTTAAGCAAAATAATAAAGCATTCTTACATTTTTATTTAAATGAAAATGTAAATCGTTATAGTAACGAAAAACCATATTTTATAATCAATGATTACAGCATCTATAATTTATTGATATTACAAATATCAATTTTTTCAAAATAGTCACTAAATTTACTAAATTTTAAACTTCTAATCACAGCTAAATTATTAATCTGGTAAACATATTTTGTGATTCTTTGTTTACAAAGATTAAAATCAGATATGTTATTACTGATAATACTGATTTATATCAGTTAAAAATCCTGCATTTTTAATAGGTATTATTGTTTTGTTTTGTTCGACCATAAGACTCTTTAACACATCTCTCAAGAAATGTGTATTTAAAACTATTTACATTATCTTATTTAGCATTTTTTTTTAACAGTTAGCGGTTTTTAATGGAATTCTCATTATGATAGGTTTGAACAATTATAATTGGAATAAACTTAGAATAAATGTAAATACACGCGAGAAAGACAGAGTTTTACCTGTGATAATTGTTTTTCTAATGCAAACAAACATATAATAGAAAAAATATTTCGAAGAAAAATCCATAACATTTGTAATGTGCTAAATAAAGTGTATTAATGCATTTTTGATATAGTGTGTTTTAATATTATATCAAAATTACAACTATTCACTGAAATTTTGAATCATAACATGTTAACTTAATATGAAAAACATTAAAATAACTAAATCAAATGTATTTGCACTGCAATTTAAAAATATATTTTTCAATAAAACAGAAACAACCAACTCTTTAAATACAAAATAAAACTGGTTCAAAATGGAGTAAGACAAAATATAAAGTTGGAAAATGTAAAAAAAAAGGTACTTCTTATTTGTATAAGAATAGATAAATATTAAAATGCATTAATTGTTTAACATTTTAGAAACTAATTCTTAATATATTCTTTGAAAAAAAAAAAAAAAGTACTTTACACATTTTTTAATATTAATTCTTAATGTTTTTTTCAAATGTTTTAATTACCTTTGGTTTAAAAAATTGACTCTAATATAAGGAAATGCAAATTTAATATATTTGGAATCACATTTATTATTCATATGATAATTCTGTCCATTTTAATATTTAAAGTCTATTTTAATATTTGAATGACACTAAAGTAAATGCATTTGCACTACAATTTAAAAATCTGTATTTCAATAAAATAAAAACAACCAACTCTTTAAATACAGAAAAACATTAGCGTATTTAACATACTCTATCTAGTTTCAAAAGCAATATATTATTTTGTAAGTGGCCGGTATACTAGATAAATATTAATAAAATATGAATATCATTTTCTTTAACTTTACATTGAATTACATTTAAACTACTTCCACTTTCTAATAGTAGTAAAGCATAAAATATGTTAATGTGTCTTTTATTATTAAAAATTTAAATATTATAGTACCATAAATTTAAATTAAAAATTATTTAAATATGTAACTAGTGTGTAACGTATTATGATGTATGTTACCATAATTTGCGTTTGTTATAGTATGGAAAAAGTTATTTAAATTTACATTCTTATCCAAAATAAATAAAATGATTTTTTTTACAAATGTGTGTTTATTTATCGTGCAATATTTAATGCTATTTTTTTAAATTATTGTGTATGATAAAAATAATAATTAATAAAAAACTTATAAAGCTATATTTTTGAGAGAGAAAAAAAAATATTTAGTAATGATTTTGAAACACTATTTATACATGATATTGCTGTTTTGAAATGTTAGTTAAAATGAATTATCACAAAAGTGATAATAACAATTTAAAAAAGTTTTCCATTTTTCGTCTTTTCATCGTGATTAGAGTTTAAAGAGATTAATGTTTTTATTTTTTGAAGGAACTGAATATGATAGATTATCAGATTAATCCATAAATTAAAAATGTAAATATTTCGAACTATGAAATGGCTATATGAAAAAATAAATTTAATGACAATAAATAATTCAATATTTTTAATAAACTTTAACAAGATATTAAGTAAATTTATTATTGAAAACGTATTAGTTCCAAATTGATTAATTAGCGTTTCATTCAAAAGTAAGTGCATAATAAATACATTTATATTTTGTAATCATAATATAAAAACATATCAATAGAAACTATGTCATATTTGATGAAAGATTATTTCGTTAACATAAATTAGCAAATAAAACAGCTAAACTATGTCACGTGCACTGACACATATCGGCATAATTTCAGAGGCATAATTAAAGAAAAACTTTAAATTTATGAAATTATTAATACAAAGTACATTTATTATAAATAACAAATTAAAAAATTTAAACATTCATCAAAGTTCTTTACTGCATAAAATATTTTTTTAAAACTTAAAATTTATGGAAGCATTAATACTCAATTAACTTATTATGAATAACAATAATAATAATAACAATAATAATAAAAAAAACATTAATTCAAAGTTTTGTTTGTTACATAAAATTATTCTTATGATATACTATTACATAAACAACTAACAAAACATCACCAAGTAATAAAACATATATCAACTCCAATTCCTCGGTATGATTTTAAAGATTTAAAACTAATAAAAATGAACAGTGACATATTTTAAATATAAATCGCCTCAATTATAAAATAAACTATATTAATAAGTAAATAGTCCTTTTGTTTGCAGCATAAAACATAAACAATCACATATAAATGTCCTTTACGTCATTGAAAATTGACTAATTGAAACAAAATAATAAAAGCTCACTTAACAGTGCCTTTTTCATCCCATCATGTGCTGATATAAAACGCGAAATTCTAAAAATCCATATATAGGAACCGGAAAAATGATTTTCTTTTTTACTCTTACAAATCAAAATCGGGAGCGATGAGTTAAGAATCGGGAGAAACTCTGAAATGAAATTCTCTCCGAAGGATCACATGCGCAGTGCATTCACGCAGAGATCGGACAACGCATGCCTACTTCCTAGTAGGATGCGTTATTTATTTATAATTAGATTGGCAATCTATCTGGCTATAAAAAAAAGAATTGTAGTCGCTTAAGTGAATAAGATTTATAGGTTTATACCACCGTAAATCTCATGGTTTCAGTTGAAAGGGGGATTGATTGTTCATTAATGATAGGAAAACATTTAAAGCAATTTAGTTGAGAGACGATTTTGAAAATACGTGGAAACAAAAACAAAATTGGCAATAAACGTATATGTGTTATTATTTAATAAAAAGTGTTAGAAATAATTATTTCAGTATTAAAATAATGGAATTCAGATTTACTTTTCTCAAATTTTTATTCAGTTTTAGGTAATATTCCACTGCGGAATATTTTTATATGTAAAACTAATAAAAACTCATTGAAAATAAATTTAACAATAAGCAACTTTAACAACAGTCGAAAAGTAATGATTTCATCATGCAATAATTGTTTTCTATCTTTATAAATTAATTTATACTTATTACATTATTATTTATTCCATTGCATATATTATTATATATTATTAAATTATTATATTTTATTCCATTGCATATATTATTATATATTATTACATTATATACATTATTATTATATTATTACATATTAGAATTAGTATGCATATACTCGTACTTTATTATTACATATTTCTATATTAGAAATAAAATAATTCTTGACAAACTCTGTTTAAAATGTTATTAAAAGCGATAAAACAGTCTCAAATTTATGCACAAAAACTTTGATTTCAGTGGGTTTTTCATATTGTGAATAAGCAATCTGTATATTTCTCATAAACATTCATATTACGAAAATATATAAACTTTCTCGACGAGAACTTTCTAATATTTTCTATGAGAAAATTTGAGTGTTTCTTATTTTTAATAAATTTTGAATAATACGTAATTATGAAACCACAATAAAAATTCACAATAGAATGGATTTTATACTGTTAATTTGTTGATTTATTTTATTTTATTTTATGCTTTGTTTTACATGTTATTAAAAAGATTCTTAATAAATTAAGTTTAAAATATTATTAAAAGTTAACAAAAACTCTCAAACACATGCAAAGTATAACAAAGTACTTTTATAGTACTAATAACAAGTACTTCTGTGGTTTTTGCAAATTATGCATAAGCAATCGGTAGATCGTTTATATAAGTTGATATGAAATTTATATAAATATATGAACTTTCTCGACGGGATCTGATACTGTCTAAACTTTACCAATTATAATATTTAAATGTTTTTTTTTTTTCATTTTTTTTTAAATAAATTTTGAACGCATAAGTAAATATAAAACCCCAATAAAGTTTCAAACTAGAACCGGGTACGCATTCAAAATAATTGGGAACTCTTTATAAACAAGATAAATTAAAATGTATATACGTAATTTTATTATATAAATATTTATCTTAATTGGAAGTAAAACCAGTAATCGTTCAATTAATAAATTGATATTTAAGAAGTTTTTTGTTGAAATGATAAGTATACTATTCAGATAAGATAACATAAAGATTATTTTTATGACCAATCAATTTAATTTTAATATATTTTTACTTTTATCAAAGTTCAGATTAGTATTTGCTTTTTGTATAAAAATAGACGTTAAATTACTCAGAAGGGCTATTGAATATATAATAATAGTCAGATAATCATTTTAGTGCAATACGAAAAATAAGAATAACATTTGAATAGTAATAGAACAGATACCAAAAATATTAATAATTATGATAATATATCACAGGGATTAATTTTATTATCAGTTAAGTTTATTTTAATATGATTTTAATCTCTTTAAATGTCGAATGCGATACTTTTATATGTAAATAAAATCTTGTAACATATTATCGTAATTGTTAATTACTTTTATATAAAAATATGCTTTATTTAAAAACGCTATAAAATATAGTTTTGAAATCACATTAATCGAAATAAAGTTTCTCAGTTATAAATTAAGATTTATTTTCAGATAATAACACAACATCTAAATAAGAATAAACAAAACTACCGTGAAAAAAAATAACTTTGCCAAATATTTATTGTAATCTAACAAAATATATATATATATATATATGAAAATGTTCTTTGAAAGCTTTACAAATTTTTACATAATCTGAATAAATGTTTTTAAAGCTGTAAAATATTGTTTTCAATAAAACAGAAACAACCAACTCTTTAAAAAGAAAAAAAAAACTGGTTTAAAATGGAGTAAAACAAAATATAAAGCTGGGGTATGTGTATAAAAAAAAAAAAAAAAAGTACTTTTTATTTGTATTAGAAGATAAATATTAAAATGCATTAATTGTTTAACATTTAACAACTAATTCTTAATATATTCTTTGGGGGGGGAGTACTTTTTACATTTTTAATGTTAATGTTTTTTAAAATGTTTTAATTACCTTTGATTTTAAGAATTGACTCTGATATAAGGAAATATAAATTTAATATATTTGGAATCACATTTATTATTCATGTGATAATTCTGTCCATTTTAATATTTAAAGTTATTTTAATATTTGAATGAGACTAAAGCAAATGTATTTGCATTGAAATTTAAAAATATATACTTCAATAAAACAAAAACAACAAACTCTTTAAATACAGAAAAACATTAGAGTATTTAACATAATCTAACCAGTTTCAAAGGCAATATATTATTTTGTAAATGGCCGGTATACTGAATAAATATTAATAAAATATGAATATATATTTTTTTTTTTACTTTATATTGAATTACATTTAAGCTACTTCCACTTTCTAATAGTAGTAAAGCATAAAATATGTTAATGGGTGTTTTATTATTAAAAATTTAAATATTATAGTACTGTTAAATTAAATTAAAAAATATTTAAATATGTAAATGGTGTGTAACGCATTATGATGTATGTTACCATAATCTGCGTTTGTTATAGTATGGAAAAGGTTATTTAAATTTACATGCTTATCCAAAATAAATAAAATGATGTAACTTCTGACAAGTTTGAAAACAAAACCCTTAATTGTATAAAACTTCTTACTAAAATTTAAAATTTTCACTGGATTCTCTAATTTTAAATATAAATGTAAAAGTATAATCGTTGTTATTGCTAATTTGAACGTAGTAACTTGGAACTTGGGAGATCTAAATTATTACGTTCAAATCAGTAATTTAAAAAAATACAAACTTAATTGTAAAAATATATTTTAACGAATTTTTCTCTGGTGACTATAATATTTTTTCCCTTAAGAGCTCATATTTATATGAAGTAAAATATGCTGTTTTAATTTATATCATTTCAAAACTCGAAGACACGATAAGACTTATCGATATATTATTTTTCAATAAAAATCAAATCATCTTGTTTATATTTGGAGAAATCGAGTCAAACTTTTTAATAAATTAATATACTATGAAAAGTTTTTCCGAATTAATCTTTAATAAGAAAATCTATTTCTACCGTCAACTTCATCAATCACCTGAAATATATAATCATAGGTGCACTTACCTTATACTGTTACATCAACTCATGTAATATAGTAAAAAATAATTTATTATTAAATATCCCAGCAGGATATTTAGTTGAAAATACAAAATTACTGTATTGATTATCCGCATTTCAAAGTAATAAATCAATCTTTCTAAAAAATTATATCAACATAATGTCTAATCGAACATTTCTCGAGTAGTACTATAAGGAACATTGTAAAGCCATTGATTAAGAATCTGGAAGTGCCCTATAAAAATAATTTATCTTTTTTTTTCCTCTCAAAATCCTATAAAATTACAATATTTGTGTATCTATAATAGCTGTTTTAACTACTTCATCATTATTGCAAATGGCTTCATAGGAATAAATTCAGAATTCGTATTCTATCTTTACTTTAATTTTAAGAATTATCAATTATTCAACAGAAAATAAGATTGATTGTGTGGCGGACATTGCTTGAACTTCGATTACAATAACAAAGCATTAATCTTTAAGAAGAGTAAAAAATATATATATTCTAACTTTTTATATGTCAATACCAGGATAAAAAAATCGTTTCGACTCAGTTGGAAGAATAGGTTGATTTCATTATTATTTTTTTTTTTAAGGTACATACATCAGATTTAATACAAATTAAATAAATTGGTATCACTCCTTCTAAGTTCGCTATTTTGGAGAGAAAGGTTATTTGCAGGCAAGTTTTAAATTAGGCTTTCCAAATGTAATGTTTGTATGGATATAAGACACTTATATATAAATTTTTAAAAAAAATGTTGAAATCATAGTTTTAAAATCGCTCGTAGGCTGCAATGTAACCAAAAACATTCAATGAATACATCGAAAACTTTTGTCTGTATCTGTAAACGATTTATAAGATCAATTGATCAACGAATTCATCTAAGATACTTGCAAAATCACTACGCTGCGCTGTCCAATTAGGTTTGAATTGATTCAGTATTTCGGACGTTATCGTAATGACAAATTTTGAATGTTTTGGTTTTCTATATTTAGTAAACGAACTATAAGAGCTACATTCTTGATTAACTATATAAGTTCATGATACTTGCAAGATCAGTGCACTGCCTTATATATATATATATATATATATATATATATATATATATATATATATATATATATATATATATATTAATGTATAGATAGATAGATAGTTAAACTAAGTAATTACAATAGGTCGATTTCTAGTGAAATCAATCTTAAATTGAGAAGATATAAATTTTGACACAGAATAATCGAATAGTTTTTTAGAAAGTATATTATCCGATTAACATAGGGTAAAATTCTGTAAATGATAGCTATATCAACTAAAGAAATTACTCATATTCTTCCGTAGTTATATTGTTTTAAAATGTTTAATTTTACTGTTACATTATTTATTTAAAACAAATCATGACCAAGTGAAATGATTTTTTCTGTAAACTTAAAATATTTAATTATTAAACTATTTTACAGTTAATTAAAAGAGTTGAAAATTATTAATTTTATTGAATAATGCAACGTAAATCCCCTATCCAAACATTTTAATCGAATTTAATTTTATCTATTTATTATTATTATTATTATTATTAAAGCTTTATAAATATAAATAATTATTTATATATAATAGCTGTCATAACCAAAAGAACCTACTTCATCATAACTGCAAATTACTCCATAATAATAAATTCAGGATACCTATCCAACCTTTATTTAATTTAAAGCATATCTATTATTTAAAGGAAAAGAAAATTGATAGTATGTCGGATATAGCTAGAATTTCGAAGACTATAAAAATATACTATTCTACCAAATGGTAAAAATATTTTTGTAACGTTTTATACGTCAATACCAGAGTAAAAAATTGAGAAGACATATATTTTTTCTTAGAATAATCGGATAATTTTAAGGAAGACGTATTATCTGATTATTATAGATTATAACTAAGAACTATATCAACTAAAGAATTTACATAATTTTTATTTTTCATTTTTTCGTTTTTTAATGCAAGAAAACGCCGAAACGTTATAAAATTCAAAGTATCATAACTTGATAAATTTTGGTCGTAGAAGAATTATTTTTTTTATTGTTTAACTTGTTAAAAGCATGGAGAACTGCAAACGATTTCATAAAAAAAAATAATAAAATAAAAAAATTCTATTCTATCTTTGCTTTAATTTTAAGCAATATCTATCATTTAACAGAAAGGGAAATTGATCGTAGGTCGGACAGTGGTAGAATTTCGAAAAAATAAAAAGTCACTATTATATAAGATAAATGAAATATTTTTCTTAATATCCCTAATTTTGCGATTCAATTATTAAAAACAAATAATGACTAAGTGGAATGTTTTTTTTTTTCATGTACCTGAATTTTTTAATTATAAAACCATTTAAAATTAATTAAATTTGTTGAAACTTATTTAAAAATTAATTAAAACTATGCGTTTAAGAAATTTTACTTAATAATAATAATAATATAGGTTTCCTAACACGCTAATCAAATTTAATTTTATACATTTTTTATCAAAACTTTACATATGTATAATAAAACTTTTGTGAAATAAATATAAATTTATATATATATCTATAATATCTATCATGTTTCATGACAACCGCTTCATCAGAACAGCAAACGATTTCATAAAAATAAATTAATCACATTCTATCTTTACTTTAATTTTAAGAAATATCTAATCGTTTAATAGAAAAGGAAATTGATCGTCTGTCAGACAGTGATAGAATTTCCAAAACAATAAAAAGACACTATTCTCTGAGATGGATAAAATATTTCTCTTTAACTTTTTATACATCAATACCAGAGTAACAAATTGAGAAGACATAGATTTTGTCTTAGAATAACCGGGTAATTTTGTAGAAAATGTATTATACGATTATCATAGGGATAAAATTCCATAACTATATTAACTAAAGAACTTACATAAATTTCTTTCACAGTTTTATTGTTTTACAATGTTTTATAATGTAATAATTTTAGGATTTAACTAATTATTTAAAACAAATTAAGACAAAGTGAAATGATTTTTTTTCCTAAATATAAACTATGAAATTATCAAACTATTTTACTGCTAATTAAATTCGACAAAAAATAACTAAGAATTACCTGAAAACTACTGCGTTTGGAGCGTTATTGAACGATGTAATTTAAATTGCTCTCTAATTAAATAATAAATTTAAACGATGTTCTTTTTTTATTACTTCTTTATTATAGTAAATTCTTTACCTTACAAATCCCACCTTTTTATAGAAAGCAAATCTGATTTAAATTATAATAATCGTTTACGCTTCATTGAAATAATTGTAATGTAATGTAACTTTGGTCCTTTTACTATAGTTCTATAGTAATTTTCTGTCTAGACAGCTCAGATTTATTGAAATTTCACAGATAATTTTGCATTTTTTATTTATCTTCTGCAACTAAAAATAGATTTTACGATTGATAAGTGCCATTTGTAATCATAGTAAGTTCAATTCAAATAATATAAATTTCGGAAAGATTTTCGAAGTTGGCTAATTTTTATTTACTACTGTATCTGGCTTGGCTCTTTCTTTATTTTAATTTAAATAATTCTGCGCAAAAAAATGTCAAAATTCTTTACAAATTTAATTATGTTCAGTTTTATATGTTATTGCGGAGTAATTGGAAAATATATGCACAACACTCCATATATTTTAATCACCCAGTTGTCAAAGAGGGAAAAAATGGTCATTCAATTGGAAATTACGACTTCAACACTAACTTCCAATTTCAACAGCATATTTTAATTTTTCGGTAAATTTTGCCTAGGGATACCAAGTGGGAAGTCATTCGGTCAAATAGTTTAGGAATTATGAAAGTTTTAAGGTTTAGAACGCTTCAAATTAAATTCCTGTGAAAACAAACCCAGTTCAAAGGAGGTGCATCAAAGAATTTTCTAATACTTTAATGCATTGTAGCAGATCATTTACATAAAGAAGTTACATATTTACATTTTATACACAATTAGGTGTTAATGGGACAAATAGATGTCCAAGGTGCAAGGGGGACATTAAATTTCATCTAAAAGGATAACAATTTGTCACATCAAAAAACTACGATACTTATCGTATCCGATTAAATTAAATTCTAAAGTAAAACATTTTAGTAAGTGCGCCAGTGTTGCCAGATGGTCCTAAGTCAATTTAAAGTCGAGAAAATAATATGAATTAAGAAAAGATAAATAGATATTACAAATAAATGCATAATATATTAGAACTTAAAATAAGTGCAATTGACGAATCCAGATCCAGTGTTGTCAGGTGACTAAAAGTAAATTTTAACCCGAAAACAGGAAATAATGAAAAAAATTTCCCAAGTTTTTCCCCAAAAATGTTGATATTCTCCAAACGCTTCCCCACTCATAACTCGTCCCCAAAAATTTCCACCGGTGGCTCAAAATTCCCCAAAATGGGGACAAAATCTGGCAACAATCTGGCAACACTGGAGTGCGCTCACTTACAACTCATCTCAAACCGATTTTTTTTTTTTTTTTTTTAATATAAAGATAAAAAATCTGTAAATCCGAAACTTTTAAGGGAGTGCGCGCGTAATTGGCGCTATAGTATTGCCAGTAGAAAAATATTTTTTTCAAAAATGTTTTTTTCTACACCTGTTTAATTTTTGCAATACAGATTGCAATGCTCGTAGTCTTGAAAACATAACTCAAAAACTACTTAGCTGAATGAGCTGTATTTTTGTAGATTCACATAATTAAAACTTTTAGACATCGATTTCTGTTTTTTAAAAATCATAGGTCACATTTCATATTTATTTGGAAAATTTACTTCGAAAATATACATTTTTTTATTTAAATAATATCAAGTGTAACCAATAATTTTTTTTTTTCACAAAAATCGATTTCTAGAAGTTTTAAGTATGCGAATTTAAAATTACATCCAGGTAGTTTTTGAATTATGCTTTAGAAACTACCCTCATTAAATTTAGCTTTGCAACAATTAAAAATAAATTTAACATCAGAAATACAAAATTTTAAAACAACTTCATAATTGCTAAACTATTTGACCGAATAATGACTGCCCGTTTGGTATCCCATAGTAAAATTTACCGAAAAAAAAATAATAATAAACTGTCAAAATTTGGGGTTCGTATTGAAAATTTCAGGAACAATTTCCTATCGAATACCTATTTCCGTTTCATTCTGTGACGATTTTGCGATTAAAATGAATGTATCTTTTTATTTTATTTTATTTTATTTTATTTGTTTGGCCGACTGTACACAATTTTTAGTATTTTATCGTACCATCGTCCGACATATAGAACATTTTGTAGAAACGAAAAAATAAAGTTTTGGTAAGTTATCAAATTTAATATTCATATTTGTTATCTCAATCGTATGTATTTACAATTTTTTGTGAAAATAATAATTTTTTCTATATGTGGTAAAATGTGTGTTAAAGGATTTAAGCACTGTAAAACCTTAGAAATTTTAACCTGTTAATAACATTAACTGTCTTCTTAAACAGAAAATTTCATATCTCCGGCTATAAGAATACAGTACGGTTATAATGGACGGTGTATTTACTAAGATGAAACTCTAAAACGAAAACTGATTTTTTTTCTGGTCCCTCAAAATTCCGTTTTAGCAGATTTTACAGTAGTACCGTTAGGGCCTTAGCCTAAATAGGTACAACTTGCACATACTTGCACGGCTTGACAAATGCGGTCGCCAGGTCGCCACTGGCGACCAACTTTTTTTATCTGGCGACTAACTTTTTTTATCTGACTTTTTTTGTTTCATTTATTTATTTATTTTTTACAAAAATTGAACTAAAAAATGAGCACAAACGACATTTTCTCTAAAGCGAAGTTAAAAAGGCATTTTCCATTTCATGCACATAAAACGCCATTCTTTTCCGCTCTAGTCGGCTAGTCATGTGAATAGAATGTGAGGAGAGGGGGGGGGGGGTTCAATAACAAATAGTCTTATGTGGCTTCTAAAAATTGGATGCAATGATAAAAAATGCTTACTTTTTTGTATGTTTCAAATCAGATTTTTGTATTCAGAATTAAAACTTTTAATCTATTACATTCATTTTAAAAGAATAATAACATATAAGTGATTATAAGTAATTCATTCGAAGTAAATCCATAAAACTTAATTAAAATTTCAAGAATAATTCATTTTAATAAAAATATGTATTATTTTTTATAATATTTTTTCCCGGCTTAAAATGCTTGGCGCCTCGCGTCTGTTTGCACCACACGCGTTGGACATTGCCGTCACTCTGTCTTGGCGACAAGTGTCTGGTTCAGAGTTGTTTCTCAATAGTATTTTATAATTACATTGTTTGGATTATTATCTGCAGTAAATGGAAATAAAAAATCATTGATTGCACTTCAAAAACTTTTTTTTTTTTAATTCTTATCGTAGATCGTTGGATCAAAATAAACCTCAGCCGGCTGCTGATTTCGATTTAATCCAGCGCGGGAAAATAGTATATATATTTTTCTTTCCTTTTTAGCTACGAAAGCAAACGTTTACGTAATAACTCGTAATATTACGCGTTAATAGCCCTCAAGTTTGCGAACATCACAACGTTTAATTAAATTTCTTGTAAGATATCTCATTATAGATGCTGCAAAGTTACAAAATATTAAGAAATAAATTTGAAATTATATTCACACACACACACACACAAACAAACAAACAACAACAGAAAAAATTAACTTATTTTTAATTTGGCAAAACTATTGCAAATGTCGTTAAATGCAAATTTTGAAATAATTAAATCAGAATTATTTGACTTTTTTATTTTGATAGGCTAAATAGGCATAAAATCGTTTTCCGGCTTCACTATTTTATAGATGCCCTCCCATCCGATATAGATTTTGTAGCACTCAGCTGTTTGAACATTTGAAGCATACGGCAATCAGCATTTCCCGAACATGTCGGTTAATTCAGAGTTTACAATATTTCCTTTATTATTATCTTTTTCACAAATATATAACTTTGATAAGTTTCCTTAGAAAACTTAGTTATTATGCACTATTATAAACTATGTAACTAATAATTCTAAACTATGTTTGTTATTATTTTTTCTGACTTAATTCCTAAGCAAACGTTTGTACTTTTTAAAAATCAATAACGGGGAGGGGGGGGGGGTGTTAAATTTTTTTACTGGCGACTAGAATTTATACCTGGCTACCAGATTTTTTCAAATTTGTAAAGCCCTGCTTGCACCAGTAAAAAAGAATAGTATTTTTCGCCTTACTTAATTGCAGATAAATAAGGCTAAAATTACTGTTATTTTTTAATGGTGGAAGTTTACACATGCTGCATGTGTTCATAATACAGTTCTGATTATCGCATTCATTTACATTTATCCTTTCAAGCGATCAACATCAATTTGCTTTTACAAATTAAATAAGAACGAAAAATCATGCGTCAAGCATAGATTATGTAACACTTTCCAACGCTTCCAAAATAATTTTACAAATCATTACCGTTTAATAAGCTGAAAGATAACATCTATAGTAAACAATTTGGAAAACGCATAACATATTTAAAAACGTAATTTCAGGAATTTCCAACATATACAATATTCGGAAACACATCCGAATACTTTTATTCAGCCCTGTATACGATCTATAGATTTGTATATATACTACATAGGATGCTAAATTTTAGTTCAGTTAAGAAACGCGTAGCACAGTTTAAAATTCTCCTTCTGGAGTTTCTATCAATAAACGGAAATGTGTTCACGAACTTTTGTGCTGCCCTGTATAGGATCTACATAATTTATACACACCAAGTAATAAACAAAAAGTGAGTTACATTTAAAATCGCGTTCAGCAACTTAAAACGTACTTCCAGAAATTATTGTTAACAGGCAGTAGAGAATTCTTTTGTGTGTCCCTGTAAATGAACGATGACTGCTATACACACAATATTCTGTAGTAAGCCTTTTGTAATGCTCCTTAGTGATATATATATAAAATTCAAAGCGTTTAAAATAGTTAAACATTATTTAATTAAACCGCAAACGATTTTTCTGCAAAGACGAAATGTAACGGATTTTTTTTTTACTGTCCCTGTAAGTTAACTATAAGTGCTATGCACACCCTATTCCATATTAAGCTTCTTGTAATACACCTTAGTGATATATATCAATTACAATGTGTTTGCAATTGTGTAACATCATTCAAATAAACCGCAAATGATTTTTCCCTATAGACCGTAATGTAACGGAATTCTTTTGAGTGTCCCTGTAAAAAAAACTATAAGTGTTTCACACTTCAGTTGAAATAGGAAACATACTATACAGATAACGACAATTTCATATAAAAATTGCAGGGCAATCCGAGCATATTTACGGGAGTTAGAGCACGGACAGACGGCAGACGGCCAGAAGGCTATACGCGCGGCAGACGGCCAGACAAACCGAAGTCATAAACACTTTTCAACTAGGTTGGAAAGTGTTAAAAAAAACTTTAAATCACCAGAACCTCTGACCATTTTTTATTTAAAATAGTTAATATGTTTTTATATATTTCTTGCAAACTGTTAATACCGATTCAAAATTCTGTCCTCAAATTAAACTTTTCTTACTATTTTTCTTGATATGAAAGAAAAAGAGGGTTCTTGTTTTGACCTTTACGAAAAACCTTATCTTGTAATAACTGGAATAAAAAGGTTATAAACTTAAGAAAACGAAAGGTTTGCCTTGAAACAGTTTAGACAACTTGTCCTATTTTCCGTTTGTTGGAAATAAAGTATTTAACTGGAACAAGTAACCTTTATTCAATACTTGTAATATTTAATAGCAACCTTTTCATTTAATACTTGTAATTAGTTTCTTGCATTTGTCAAGCTTTAGTTTCTTGCATTTGTGAAACTTTCTCTAATTTGCCGTCTTCATTTTTTTTAAAAATATATATTACTTGAAAAAGAAATACTTATATCAGCAAATATTTTCATGGACATGTGCTTAGAATTAAATATGATATTTTGGGAAAAAAAAAAAAAAAGAGGGAAAGGGGAGGGACACACACTCAATAACACGCAAGGAAAGTCAGAAAAACACTCATAAAATATGCTAAAAGACTAATGAAAAGTAATATTTTTATAAAATATCTGCGAATCTGTATCAGGGGGAAAAAAACAATAATTGCATAAAAGCTAAGAATAATTCGATATTTTAGATAATAATTTAATAAAGATACAGCAACTCAACTGGCAATAAACAAGAAAAAAAATTATATTTCGATACTTTCGTTTTAGCCGCATACGAATAATTAATAGCCGAAAAATTCGCCAAAGATTTCTGTACTTACAGTAGTCTTTTTAACACTTTTCAAAAAAGTTTAAAAGTGTATATGAATTCGGTTTGTCTGTGTCTGTCAGCCGTCTGTTTGTCCGTGCTCTAACTCGCGTAAGTATATTCCGATTGTCATGCAATTGATATATGTTATTGAGTTTTACTATGGCATGTTCGGTATTGAAAATGAAGTGGGTATCACTTATAGTTTTTTTACTGGGACATTCAAAAGAATTCCGTTACATTACGGTCTATGGGTAAAAATCATTTGCAGTTTAATGATGTTACACAATTTCAAACATATTGAAATTGATATATATAGTACTGAGGTGCACTACAAGAGGCTTACTATAGAATACGGTGTGCATAGCATTTATAGTTCCTTTACAGGGACACTCAAAAAAGTGTCCCTGTAAATTCCGTTTTCATTACCGATTTCCTTTCAAATTCCGTTACATTACGATCTATGGAGAAAAATCGTTTGCAATGTATTTTTTAAATGTTGCACTATTTCCAACATATTGAAATTGATATATATCACTGAGGTGCACAACAAAATGCTAATTATGGTATTTACAAAATATTAATCTAAATGTTCTTCTTTTTAACATGTCTCTATTAAAATGTATTTAAAATAAGAGAAAAGCCAATTGACGATAATGAATTCTGTTAGTTTAAAATAATTACTAAAATAACATATGAAATAGTTACTGCATTAAGATGATAATAATAACAATAATAATTGCAAAACCAAATACCAACAGTTTATTCAGTATAACACCCAGAAAAAGGAATTGATTAAAACAACAAAACATGTTTTATTGAGTACATTTTGGTTTTTTAAGCAAAATTTTAGTTGAAGTAAAAAGTTGGTTTTGTTGCATTGACAAAAAATTATTGTTAACACTCTTACAAAATTTTAACAAAATTTCATCAATTTTACTTGAATTAACAAAATCTGTTTATTTAATTTTACCATAATTTTGTAATTTAAATTTGTAATTTATACAAAATTTAAATTGTTGTGTAGTAGCCACAAATCTCGCACGTAACTTGGTTTATTTGACTTATATAGCTATATAATTAAAGGATTAACATAATTTTTGATAATTAAAACTTTTTTAATTGGCACGGACCAAGGTAGTTTTAAAAATCCCCCTATCCCATTTATTACTTCCTTCTATCTTTACAAGAAGAAAGTATTGGAGCCATGAAAATTTTCAGCTTCTGGTTTTCAACGGATTTTAGAAGGTCCTGAACACGATTTGACAGTTTTTAGAAAATGACTATGTCTATTACACTGTCTGTCTGTATGTGACAAAAAATTTGCGGGCGCTCTATTTCAAGAACTAATGCACGGAATTTAATAAAACTTTATATTCAGTTACTTCCTGATATAAATTGGTACTGATTAGTTTTTTGCGTACATAGCGCAACAGGTGGCGCTGCTATATTGCAATTTTCGCGATTTCTGCAATAGATTCGCGATTTCTCAAGAACTAATGCACTGACTTACATCAAACTAATGATTGAGTTAGACCTTCACATAAATAGAAGCTGATTACGTTTTGGTGGAAATAGCCCAACAGGTGGCACTGCTATGCTACTTTTTTCATGATTTTCACTATAAATAAATATCACGAACTAATACACGGATTCATTTTTAATTCATTTTCAGCAGTGATTTACGCCTGTAATTCTTAAACAATAACCTGTGAATTTTCATCCTGCTTTTTTTCAAGCGTAAACCGACAGAGTGAAAAATGTCTCAAGCCGGGAATCGTACCCGGGTCCTCAGAATAGCGCTCTGAGGCCCCAGCATACGGCTACACAGTTAATCTTTAATTAATTTTCTGCAGTGAATTACGCCTGTAATGCTTGAATAATAACAAGTTAATTTTTATCTTGCTATTTACAGGCGTAATTCACTGCTGAAAATGAATTAAAAATTAACTATATGTTGCTGTATGCTGGGCTTTGTATTTTCGTCTCATGTTTGCCGCAGAAATTTGCATTCTCATGCAGGGCCCTGTTTACCGAATAGGCCCGGGAAGCCCGTGCTTACCCAAAGAAATACAAAGGTACTCCCAAAATTATTTTTCATAATAACTTTTCACAAAAAAAAATTCAATCAGGGTAAAAAATGCACTTTTTCCTTACGAAATTTTTATCGAAGAAGCTCGCTCTTTCTAAATTGTTGTTTACTCGAAATTTTGATGGTAAAATTTCAAATTGTTGTAGCATACCAAAAATGGATTTAGTAAATAACAAAGCAATTGGTAGAGGGAAACCCCAGAGTAACGTCGGGCTTCTCCTACTTTTATGTCTTAAGAGGGCCCTGTGCTCATGATGACATTTCCATCTTGTGCTGCGGTTGCAGCCAGTCCGACATATATAAGAGTGAGAAATTTCAAGTTTGGATATCGTTCTTTGTTGCTCAGTGGTAGAGCCTCAGATCGTTATTCTGAGGACCCAGGATCGATTCCCGGCTTGAGACATGGTTCAATCTGTCAGTTTACTTTTGAAAAAAAGCAGGATAAAATTAACTTGTTATTATTCAAGGATTACAGGCGTAATTCACTGCTGAAAATAAATTAAAAAATAGTTAAAATTAGACTGGTTCTAATACAAAACATAATTTTAAAGTAAATATTATTATTGTTTCTGTAACAAAAAACTTTTGTTGTTAAAACAAAGAAAATTCTTAAAATTACACAAAACAATAGTTCTTTAAACAAAAGTTTCTGTTGCCGAAACTGAAAATAACTCTTAAAGTAACAGATAATTATCTTTATTTTGAGAAAACTTTCAACAAAAGAATTTTGTTAATTCAAGTAAAATTGAACCATTTTTACTTGAATTAACAACACATTTTTTTTTATTGATGATACAAAATTTTTTGTTGGAACTGCAAAAAAAATCAACAATATTTTTCTTGTTGATTCAAACAAAATTTCCATTGACCCATATTTAAACGGAAAGTTTTGTTGGGCCAAATAATTTTTTGTTGATTCAACAAAACTTTTCTCTGGGTGAATATACTTCATTTACAACGTGGCTTTATGAATAAAACTTATAATAAAATATGGGAACCATTTTTTTTATAGAAACATATATCACATCCTTATTCCCAATTATTTTTAGAAAAAGTGTAAAACCTTTTCAAGAATGCAAGCAAATTATTTTTTATTTAAAATGGATCGGGACTTAATTCGGAACTTATACATCCGAAGTCAAAAGTAAAATATTTATTTCTATTTGACCTCAGTAGCAAAACAGTACTGGGCCAATATTGTCAATTTCGTTGATAAATTTTGGGAAATTGATTAAATATTGGCATGGAATATTGTTTAATATAGAGGTGATATTTTGCCAATATTGACATTTCAATTGGTATCATTCCAATGAAAACCTAAATTTGGTATAATATGGATGCTTCATTGCAAATATCTAAAATCTAAACCAATATTTGCGCCATATTGGCATTAGAATGGAAATATTTCCAATGAAACACCAGTGATGAACAATATTGGTGTTTCATTCGCTTTACATTGGCAAAATGTCAAGACCCCAATACTGGGCCAATATTTCATATTAATGAATGCCGTATTGGTCTAATATTGGTTTGCTATTAGGAGAGCCAAATTATAATAGATTATGTTAAGATTTGTAGATTGTAGATATAACTTCAAATGATGCAAAAAATAACGACATTTCTCCAATTCAGCTAATTAAAAATACAGCATGGGCCAAAAAACCTTGGCATGTATTAAAATTCAATAACAAAAATCAAGTAACTAATCAACGAGAGTGCGGTTTGGGAGGAAATTCTTCTCATAATAGAAAGTTTTTTTTAAAAGAAATCTAAAAAAATTCAAAGCAAAATTTTTCCATACGTTTCCCTTCAAAGTTGCAAAATCATAAAAAAAAAAAAAAAAAGAAAAAAAAAAAGAAAAGAAAAGAAAAACGCAAAACAAGCAATTATAGGCCTTTTTTACAGTCTGCCACGATATTTCAATGTGTGCATCCTTTGTACATCAAAGCATATTTAAACGGAACTTAATCTCATTACACAATATAGTAAATTAGTAGATAGTATAGTAGTTAAAATATAGTAGTATATTGTGCAAAGTAAATCGCCTGTAGCTTCTTATCTTGAGTTTTTTATGCTTTTTGCAACTTTGAATATATAGTCCCATCCAGGGCTTTACATATTTGATAAAATCTGGTAGGCAGCAAAAATTTCTAGTCGCTAGTAAAAAATATTTATCCTCATCCCCTTCTTCGTCATTGATTTTCACAAAGCACAAACGTTTTTTATGAATTAATTGAGAAGAACTAATAACATGCATAGTTTAGAATTATTAATTACATAGTTTAGAATAGTGCCGGATTTTTCTAATTGGTTTGTTTAATTTAATTTTTTATGCGATTTTTGGCGTTTTTTAGCTTTTTGCAGCAATTTTTTGACATTGTTTAAAGGAATCCCTGTTTCAATATTTTAGCCCATTATAGTAAATTTTGTCCCCTTCTTTTGCAATTTTTTTCGCGTTTTGCTGCGATTTTTCAAAACTAGTAAAAGGAATGCGGTTTCAGTCTTTTAGTCCAAATAAATTTTTTCCTTTGCGATTTTTGAATTTTTAGGCAATTTGTATCTTTTTTTTCGCGTTTCGTAGCAGTTTTTTTAAATTCGTACAAGAAATTAGGTTTCTTTCTCTTAGCCCAATAAAGTATATTTTGTTCTCTGCAATTTTTAAGTTTTTCCAGAATTTTTTATGGGATTTTTAGCGTTTTTTGGCGTTTTGCGTCAATTTTTGGACAATTTATTTCTGAAACAGAAATAACTCACAGGTAACTATTTTAAAGTTGTTTGTGCTCATTTCTTAGCTCAATTATTACACCAAAAAAAGAAAGAAAAACAAACCGTCATATTAAATAACTTGGTCGCCGGTAGCTAGCTGGTGACCGCATTTGTTAACTCCTGGCACCATCTATGGGGGAAATATGTAACTGATTTTTTGAGTTTTCTTTAAGAAAAAAACCTTTGATCATGAGAAGTGTTCTCATGATCAACCGAACTCTCGTACACCGATTACTACTTTTTAATTGAATTTTAAAATGTGTCAAGGATTAATTTTTATTAAATTTTTAAATCTGTCAAGTATTTTTGGCTCATCCTGTAACGAATGTTTAGTGATTACTTTGGAAGTATTTCTGACATTCACTCGCTTAATAATTGTAAAATGTTTGTGAGATGTGTGGACAGACAGACACATACACAAACCAAAGATAATTTTCAATAATATTTTATAATATTTTATAAAATATGTAACTGAAATTCCATAACGAGCAGAAAAAAGAAATATCTCATAACATCATTAAGATAAAGTATGATTGTTGTCAAATTCTAAAGTTAAAGTCTAGACATTAGATGTATTAAAGAAAAAACTCATTTTTAAGAAAACCTCTTCTGTTTAAGAATAAGTTGTAATTAAACTGCAGCAACCTAATGTAGCACAATGGAAATATTAAATCCTCCATCATATTACTAACAAAAGCTTTGACATCATAATGCGTGCCTAAAATACATTACATTCTTAAATATTAAGAAAATCTGCTTTAAAGTATTCATCATCATGACTACGATGTTTCTTACGTGCAGCCCATGCAAAATAATAGCTTTGGATACGATATTATAGTCACATATTATGTAGTATTTATGATTTTAACCCATAACTTACAAGCTGAGTTAATAAAGTTTTATGGATTATTAATGTTTTTTTTAATTCAATAGTAATATGATTCATAAAATTGATTAGTTTTGAAACTTATCGCGAATGAAAAAAACTATCAAATTTTGATATATTTTTCTTATTAAACTTTCAGTGTTTTTGATCTTAGAAAAAAATATGATAATAAATAATCGATTAAATTAAAGATTTTTCTTCTGTGATTTCGTGAATGTAACAAAAAATTATAAGCTGAAACTTCATCCGTAGATTTATAGCACAAAACTTCAGAAATGATGATTCAGAAATGGTGATAAAAAAAAACTAATTAGTTTTGAAACTTATCGCGAATGAAAAAAAACTATCAGATTTTGATATATTTTTCTTATTAAACTTTCAGTGTTTTTGTTCTTTGAAAAAAATCTGATAATAAATAATCGATTAAATTAAAGATTTTTCTTCAGTGATTTCGGGAACGTAACAAAAAATTATAAGCTAAAACTGCATCTATAGATTTATAGCACAAAACTTCAGAAATGATGATTTAGAAATGATGATCATAAAACTTATTAGTTTTTAAACTTATCGCGAATGAAAAAAACTATCAGATTTTGATATATTTTTCTTATTAAACTGTCAGCTGTTTTGATGTTAGAAAAAAAATCTGATAATAAATAATCGATTAAATTAAAGATTTTTCTTCAGTGATTTCGTGAATGTAACAAAAAATTATAAGCTGAAACTGCATCTATAGATTTATAGAAAAAAGCTTCAGAAATCAAGTAATAGGAATGACTTCAAAGCGTATAAAATTGCATAGCATGCCAATTAATTTAATTCATTAATTTCATGTTGTATAAGAATTGAATAAACAAAGTAATGTGGTAGATTTTTTTTCCTTCGCATCTGCCTGCGTGTGGATTTTACGTAACAGTGCGCATTTTAAAACAAAAATTGGTGAATAATAATATAAAAGTAATTAAAAGATTTTGGTTATCCGATTTTAGTTCTTTTACAATTCTATGTCTGTATTAAAAAAAAAATAATAATAATAATAATAATCCCAATATGAATATTTTCTCTTTCATACAACGAAGCAGCAAAATCGGAATGTAAAGTGCTGCAACTATAACATACTTCAGAATATAATATATACTATATTAATTTTAACACAGTTAGTTTAATTGTTAAATAAATCACACGAGTTATAATTTTCCAACTGAGTGAAAAGAGTCTAGGCCAGGATTCGAAACAGGAACCTTTTGGCGTAAGCTGCCAATGCTCTGGCAAATGAACTATCCTGGACAAATCCAGTGAGCACAATTCACCTAGAGAACCTTATTGATTATGACATCTGGTCTGATTTCTGAATTAGCTCAACAGAATAAATCGCAGGTAATATAACTCCAAGAAACAATAGATACGTAATTACACTGTATTAATTTAAACATAATTATTTTAATTGATAAATAAATCACAACAGTTGCGATTTTCCAACTTTTTCACTCAGTTGGAAAATTACAACTAGTGGGATTTATTTATTTACTAAAATAATTGTGTTAAAATTAATATAGCGTAATTACTTACTCAACGTTTACTAGGAGTTCCATTACCTGGGATTTATTTAGCTAATTTAGATGTCAGACCAGATGTTATAATCAATAAGGTTTTCTGGGTAAATTGTGTCAGCTAGGTTTGTCCAGAATAGCTCAGTTACCAGAGCATTGGTAGATTACTCTACAAAGTCCCTGGTTCGTATCCGAACCTGCTTATTTTTCTACTCAGTTGAAAAATTACAACTCGCATAATACATACATCTTATTTTTTTAAAGAGTCCAGATAACTGATCTGTATCTAACAATCTAAAACAACGCGAAAATTTTGCAATAAATTGCTAAACTGTTTGTTTTGAAATTTTTATTCAAAATATCAAACAGTCTCATTGTTTGATAATAGTTTCATTTCGTATTGAAACTCTGCCTAAATTAATTTAAAATCATCTCTTTAAAAATGCATTAGAACGTTTTTTGTTCTTTTCTCAGTATTAATCATTAATATGCTCTGGAATGGAAATCCCATTCAGGCTTGCAGTATATTAATCTTCGTTATTATTGCTATTATTGCAGACCATCTAGAAAAGAAGTGAAAAACACATTGTATTTAAAAATTATTTGATGTTTTCTCAAATTTGGATACGTACAGAATTGTTTTTCTTGTTCCTGATAATTTTAAAGTGCTTGTTGAAATAGATTCTTTGGAAAACTTTCACCGTTATGAACATTATGATTCTAATCTATAATATAAAGCGAATACATATCCATGAGTAACAGTGACGTCATATTGATGGTGGCAATGATCTGAGCAATTTATTTAGCATTTTTCTCAAATGTATTAACTAGTATAACCTAACCGTCGCAGACTATCAATTTTTTCCACCGTCGAATAGTGAAAAAAAGTATTTTCAAAAGTAATTTGTCTGAAAACTGTATCTCTATTTACTGATTTATTTATGGTTTTTAAAATAATTTTAAAGCATGTATTTTTTTTAATATATCTCTATGGGCTTGCAGCCCGATTACGGAAGATATCCGTGTGGACTGAAAACAATATAAATTGTTTAACATTTGTTTCCCACTAATATCCCATAGCGAAATTAAAACTTCATCAATAAATAGGTAAATAAAATAAAATAAAATAAAACACAAATTAGCCATACTGAAATATTCGGAATCAAAAAGGCTTGTGTAAATAGCGAGATGTTTGACGATTTCTACGGCTATTGACCCCTGGCATGTCGCTAATACGAAAACATCACTTTTATTGAATTCCAAAACTTTATTTGTATCATTAGTATTTTTCATATAAAAATGTTTTTTAACTCACAGGCTATCAAAGCCTGAGAGCTAATGTGCCCGCCGGTTCTGTATATACGTACGTATGTATGTACGTATATATGTATCTACGTAACGCGATAACTCTTGATAGAAATAACCGTTTTGCTTCAAATTTTGTTTATAGGTTCATTGCGATAAGGCGCTTCCCTGATTAGTTTTGAGGGTTCATTGGTTAAGTATAATGGGGGGGACGGGGCTAACTCCCCCTTAATTTAGATAAATAAGTTTTTCATGCAGAATTATCCAATTTTCTTTAAATTTTGCATATAGGTTCATTGTGATAAGGCGCTTCCCTGATTAGTTTTTTTTTTTTTTTTTTTTTTGGGGGGGGGGGTTCATTGGTTAAGTATAAAGGGGGATACGGGGGATAAATTCCCCCTTCTCCTCTTAATTTAGATAAATGGGTTTTTCATGCAGAATTATCTGATTTTCTTCAAATTTTGAATATAGGTTCATTGTGAAAAGGCGCTTCCCTGATTAGTTTTGGGAGTTCATTGGTTAAGTATAAAAGGGGCTACGGGGGGACAAATCCCCCCTCCCTTAATTTAGATAAATGGGTTTTTCGTGTAGAATTATCCGATTTTCTACAAATTTTGTATATATATTAATTGTAATAAGGCGCTTCTCTGATTAGTTTTGGGAGTTCATTGGTTAAATATAAAGGGGGGAAAGGGGGGGGGTGATCCCCTTTAACATATTGTCGATTTCTTTATTTTTCGAGGGGCAAGAATATAATATACAATTAGCGTGAAAAGCCTGTGATCTCAATGCCCGCAGTTTAACTGGGCAATTTTCTTTTTTTATTAATTTTGTTACTGCGTAACTTAAAAAATATATTAAATCTAAAACAGGCATTAGAGTTTTCAATAAAAGATTGTTTTCACCTACTATGTTCTGCAAACCGGGAAGACTGGGTTGGATCTCCTGGTTTAAATAAAGTAAAAACAACTTATTTTGGAGAATTCTATGACTATCATAAAAGCGTGTCCTATATACAGTGGATCTCATGGACGAATTTCTAGAATCGCGTGTAAAGAATGTGGCTTCAGTACACTCAGAAAATTTTGGTGAATCGCGAGTTTCGTTCACGGTGTCACACACGGTACTCGATGTTCTTTTATCGAAAATATTTCCTTTTCCAGTTTAGAGAAAAAATAACGAGATTATGAAATTTTGAAAGAGTTTATGAAGAATAGCATAATCGTGCCAATCATAAATAAATTGACGAGACAAATAAAAATTTCCACTGTATTCCTGAAAATCTGTAAATTATACTACTGTGAAATAAAAAAGAAGAAATTAATTATCTTATTTTAATTTTGAGGGTTTATTTTTTTTTTCAGTGTTTACATAACGATTCGATTTCTACCACTATCAGCGTTAATACACTGTAACTTTATTTTGGATTTTTTGACTTCAAAAATCATATAAATGTCTTAAAGTTTAATCTACACCTTAAATCCTACACCTTAATCAATTCATCTCAACTTTACTTTGAAATAAATCTTCCACTTGCTATTCTATTTCATTTCTTTCCTCAAATATTTTTAATAAAACTATGTTTTCCTCTATACCAGGGTTATATTGCTTTTAACCGGAGGTGGTTTTAACCGTCCTGGTCAAAATAGGTTTTGAAAAAACTGCTCTCATCTTCCGAACTCTCTGACATTTCAATCCGTTTTAAATATATAACTGTATCCAAGTTCTCGTTAAAATTTTGTGAAAACATATGTATATTTAGTAATGGAAACATGAGTTCTAAAAGAAAAAAAAAGCTTTAGCTTTCAATCTCAGAGCAAAAATATATTAAAAGGTCTATGCTTTCAATGCAATGGTGACTCCATCCGTTTTCAATCCACCCTTTTCAATACCCAAAGGCTAAACAGGTTAGGGCTAATACATCAGGTTTCCCCTTTCTGAGGGGAGAAGCCTTCAAAAAACTTTGGCGCATGCGCAAAGAGACGATATTCATGTTTAAGTTTTGACAGAATGCGCTTTTCGTTTTAAATATATAGACATTACAAACAGTAGTAGTAGAACACACTGAAAATGAAAAAGAAAGTGGAGTGAGGAAGGAAGGAAGGAGAAAGGGGGCTTTTTGGCAAAATTGGATTTACCCTTGCTTGATTAACTTCTTTCTGCTATTATCACATGATGAATGGTTGGTTGGTATTTGTTTACTGCCGATTATTTGCGCGAGGGATAAGGGGCCGAAGAGGGAGAAGGGGAGACTTCCACTGGAGGTCTGTCTAAGGAAACGTAACTCGTATTTACGCAAGGTTCGAACCACGGAAAATTCTGAACGGTTAGGCCGAGGAGTGCATGCATAGCAGCCAACTTGTACGATTTTTTGTTACCATTAAAATTTAATAGAAATCTTTGCCTTATTTAACCGTTAAAAATTGTTAAATATCGCGATTAAATTAGGCAACATTTAATATTAAATTGTAGCGGTGAGAAAAAACTGTATAAGTTAGAAGCTATTCGAATTCGGCATTGGTTGGTATTCAGCACTCCCCATCTACAATCTTTGAGAGCGGAACCTTTCAACCGCTGGTGGGACCATGATGAATGAAAACAGTATTTAATTACTCCCGAAACTATGATTGTGAATCCATTAATTCTCTGGAGGAATAGGGATTTCCTTTCTACATCTTGGATGATTTATTTTTGCTATACAACGATAAAAAACTTGTCATTTAAACGTAGACGTCTAATAATTACATGCGTCATAACAATTTTCAAAGTATAGCATTCTATTTTGGAATTATCAAGAACGTTACTTGAAATCAATTTCGCAGAATTAATTAACTGAAGAATAAATAAATAAAAGCGTATTTTTTAAAAAATATATGTACGGTACTATCCGGGTATATAATATGCGTATTATCCTGGCCAGGATATAGATGGCCAAAAATGGTTATCAATTGCCTATCTTGTTTGTCGTTGCTAGTCATGTCCAAATAGTAATTAATTTAACAGTATTAAATACATAACATTGTTGAAAATAGTAAATAATATAAAATAAATAAACAAATAAAATGTAATAAATGAAGAACAATAAATAAATAACAAAACACTATCAACTATAACTAAAAATATATAAAATATAAACTATAGTAAATAAATAAGCTAAATAGCTGTAAAAAATAATAATAATAAGGGTTACTGTAATTAGTATAAATGGCGCTATTCTTGGCACAGTTGTATCTGATCTGGCTCGAATAATACGTTGTTGTTGGTGTTGTCGTGTCAGAGAAAGTGCCATGGCACTTCTCTGAAAGAAGGGGTGCCAGAGCCTGGACTTCTAGAGCTGACCTCCTAATTTTGAACCCATAGATGAGAGACCTGCACCTGGATTGGCACCCCCAAAGGTATCGTTTTCAAACTTTGAGGACATTGGAGCCACAAACAGATTTTACGTGCACCAGCTTTCATTAACGTACACGGTCCCACAGCAGCCACAGTCGAGAGAGGTTGTCACCCTCCCAAACATTGACCATGGTCGATACTGCTTCACTTTCGGTGATCTTGACGGGTACCGAGCTTAATTGTCTGCGCCACTGTGGGACCCGAATAATACGTAAGTAGCGTATATACCTATATTACACTGTTTATTATTTTATTTAAATTTAATTTTGTGCTCTTTAAGTGTTTAAAATATTTCACTGGTGCAGTTTCTCCGTCAAATGCCGTATTTAACGAGCGTGGTTTGGTGCATGTTTAACTCTGTTGTTACTTTGACTGGTTACAGTTGTAATAACAATGTATTTAGATATTTAACCATTGCACCAGAATAATCGAACAAATGTCTTTAAATTACGTTATTAGTTTATAGTTAAGTTCCAAAAATATTAAAATGTTTTATTGTCATCGGAAACACATCTGCGTATATAATTTTTATAATTCTAGCATATCCGGAAATGAAATGAAAAAAAACTATTACGAAATTCCATATTTACATACATTAACCAAGTTAAGTTAAATAAAAGAGTGTAAAAAGCATTTTTATATTAATTATCATTTAAATTAAGACAGATATAAAATAGAGTTTTAAAAAAAAAAAGCTAACAAATTTCGAATTTTTTATCTAATTAAGTTTTAAACTATATTTTAGTCTGATTATAATGTGTGAATTCGATTTAACAATTATTTTAAAATAAATTATATTAAAATATCAATAATATTATATTATGCGTTTTTCCAACTATCGAAAACTTAATTTTCACAATATTATAAGATTGTTTGAATCATTTCACTTATCACAAACAAATTAAAAAAAGAGAGAGAGAGAGAATCAGATTGAATAAAATTAAAACACTGTTAACATTATTATATTTACGTACACTGTAAAAAATGATAAATATTTCTTATTCTACGAAAATATAATACAACCACGAACAAAAATATGCAATAACCTCTTCAGAGTTACCCAAGATTCCGAAAAGCGTTCTTTAGAAACCTCAAAAATCAAAATATTTTCAAGATTTGAAGAGGCCTTCATAAAAAGAAAGTTTCTTTTGCTGCCACTGATAAACGTTTAAATCACTGGAAACGTTTCCGAAGAGTTTTTATAGTGTACATTAATCAGTTTTCTCAAACCGGAATATCGGTTTTTAGGAGGCTATCAATTCTCAATTAAATATTTCCAGCTACGTAATTGAATTTATACATGTTAGAATAACAAAATAATATTAATTTTAATGTTAATGTTAATGTTGTTACTTTCCCTTAGCAAAAAATGACATAGGATTTTTTATGGAAACATATGGTTTTATATGGAAAACCATAAAAATTTTATGTCATTATATGTAAAACTACTGTATTCATATGGTAATAATTCTTCTGTCTATGGTATTCCATAGCAAAGTGTATGGTAAAATTATATGGCAATGCAATTTACCATATATTATATGGTACTCCATAGCAAAGTATATGGTAAAATTATATGGCAATGCAGTTTACCATATATCATATGGTACTCCATAGCAAGGTATATGGTAAAATTATATGGTAATGCAGTTTACCATATATCATATGGTACTCCATAGCAGAGTATATGGTAAAATTATATGGCAATGCAGTTTACCATATATCATATGGTACTCCATAGCAAGGTATATGGTAAAATTATATGGCAATGCAGTTTACCATATATTATATGATACTCCATAGCAAGGTATATGGTAAAATTATATGGTAATGCAATTTACCATACATTCAATGGTGTTTCATAGCATGATGTATGGTAATTATATGGTAATTATTTGTATTTGAAGAAATGGCAACGGTTAGAAATGTTTACTTCTCTCGCTTCCGGCTCGGCTGCGTCTGGCGTGAAGCACAGTGAAGTGTATAGGCTTGATGTTTATCTGGTGATCGACTCTCAAGACTGCTAGTTTACTGGATTTATTTAGGTATGTATTTGTCTGTTTTTTACTTTATGTAATCATTTTTGATTTCAGTAATCACGTTAAAAATATGTTCTAATAAAAGCTTTTGCATGTTGGCAGTTCCAAAAGTTGTATTATTGTGATTAGTTTTAAGTTATATTCTATTTTTAATTCTACTTCTTATAATTTATCAGCTTAATGAAGATGTAACCGTATGAAACGTCATTGTTTAATGGACATTTGGTGTTAAAAGGGTTGAACCGGTAATTTCTGATTTGGGATGGAAAGGACACACGCTATGTTGTCAAGCCTATTTTGATCTTTGGAAAGTGAAGTTTTGCGTCAGTTTGAGATGCTGTAGTTTAATTTTGCTGTTTTAAAAATTAAACTTCTAAAATAAATAAATATACATTCTTAGTTAAATGAATTCCATTAAAACGAAAATGGTTTTTGTGTTCGCTGGGACATTTTTGATTACCTGAACTATTCAACTATTTTAATGCAGTATATATTGTATATATACAGAGAGAAAGAAAACATAAACATATTTAAAATGTTTGTGAATGCAATAAATGTTGAATAACACTTTGTTTTAATAGATAGATATATCTACACATGTAGCTTAGCTTGGTTAAATTATTTCAGTTGTAAATTTTACTTAATCATTCCTTTTTCAAATGCTGCTGTTTTATGATTTATGTAGAAATTTTCTCAAAAAGATGCATGGTCACAATGGCACTGGCACAACTTTTGCATTTAACTTAGTGTGTGCAATTAGTTATGCTATATGCAGTTGGTTTGTAAGATTATTTTTCTGAGTGTTACGTCTGAGCTCGCTTTTATGTGCTTTTTTTCTTGTATTATTTGATATTTGTACATGTCCTAGTATTTGGTACTCGTTTATTTTGCCAAAACAGTACTCGCTACACTATTTTAAATTAATAATGCTGAAATTTTTTATTTTCAAACTTAGAAAATAATTAGACATGTATTTGGACTAAGTACTTTGTGTATATTTGGTACTAGGCTAATTCAGAATAATTGTTCAGCAGCCACATTTTGATTGTGCTTGGCTGAATCAATCAGAAATAGTAGTATAACATTTTACTATTTTTTTTAAGCATATTAATTGATAATATATAGCAATATTATATTAAGGGGCCACTCCACTGAAACTCCCCGATTTCAAAAATCCCATGTTTAACTTATTTCAAAACATTAAAGCGCAATGTTACTTTGGCCTTGTTATTGAGTACTTGGCTGTTGGCTATTAACTACTCTACCGAGTACAGAGTATTGTTACCAAGTACTAACAAGTAACTTTGTGTAAGAAAGAATCGCTGATGTACTCATGAAGTGGGCTTAGAGTTAATGCCCTGTGTATGTGCGTTTATATATATATATATATATTAGGGTGCGTCGAAAAAAAACAAAATTTATATAATCGAAATGTAATAGTGTGGGAAAGTTGTCATTGGTAATAAGGAATAAATTTGCAAAATATTACACCAAATGGTTAAAATCTTACCGCTGCAAGTGGGGCAAAATTTTGAAAAATCGCCAAAAAAAATTTTTTTTTTTTTTTTAATTATCCAACCATACGAATGCAATTTCTAATAGAATGCAAAATCTACATCAAGATGCTAGTAACGTTCCAGTAAAATTTCATTATGGTGAAATCATTTCTATTACCGGCACAAGAACGGTCAAAAATTAAAAAAAAAAAAAACGCCAAAAATTAAAAATTTTTGTTATTTCTAAATTTTTCCATTTTTATTATATGTCTACAATTAAATAAATTTACATTATAGCTAGTAATAACTTATAAATGTCCAGTAATTTTGATCATAGGTATTGCCAACCAAGGGCGAGAGCCCCCCCCCCCCCCCCAATTTGAGAGAAAGGGGCTTTTTGAAGGGATTTTGGGGAATTTCTGGAAATTTTTTTGTAGGGGAGGAGGCAAAAGTGAAAAATGAGGGGGAATTTATGTAAGAGCCCCCCCCCCCCTACCAAAAAAATCACCAAAATTTACCGGAAAATCTCCAAAATTTCTTCAAAAAGCCCCTTTTTCTCAAATTTAGGAGAGGGGGGCCCCTATCGCCCTTGGTTGGCAATCCCCATGATCAAAATTACTAGACATTTATAAGTTATTACTAGATATAATGTAAATTTTTTTAATAGAGGCATATAATAAAAATTGTAAAAAACGGATAATTGAAATTTTTGCCATTTTTATTTTAAATTTTGGCCGCCCCTACGGCAGTAATAGAAATGATTTCACCATAATGAAATTTTATTGGAACATTACTAACATCTTGATGTAGCTGTTCCATTTGAAATTGAATTGGTATGGTTGGATAATTATTTTTTTTTTATATAAATTTTTTTTTTTGTAATTTTTTGAAACTTTGGCCCTTCTGCGGCAGTAAAAGATATTGACTCTTTGGTGTAATATTTTGCGAATCTATTCATTATTACCAATTGCAACTTTCCCGCACTATTATGTTTCAATTATATAAATTTCGGTTTTTTTGACCCACCCTAATGTACATGTCGTAGGCTAATTGGGAAATCCGGCTCTTTGCAAAGAGCCGGTCTAATTGGAGAATCATTTCCCTTTTCCCAATCAGCCTGGTGTTTTTCAGGCTAATTGCAAAGAGCCTAGATAACATTAGGCTAATTGAAAAATGACAATGTCTATTTAGAAAATGACCAGATCTTTGTCAAAATATGGTGTTGTACCCAACTCGAACCTGAACATTACATTCGAAGTTGACCTGAACCCGACAGAAAGGTTGATCGAGCCTAAAAATTCAATGTTAACCAGTAACCTAACCTGAACAAGACATAAAAATTCCATCAAACCGTAACCAGATCTGAACCCGATAAAATAAATTTATTCGTGTCGTAAACCGACCCAAACCCAAAAATAATTAACCCGAACCAGAAATTTTTTTTCCATCAAACCATAACCCGATCCGAACCCGAAAAATAAATTTTGTTGTCATGCAACCCAAACCAAAACTGAAAATTTAAATTAACCCAAAACCGATCCAAACCTGAAAATTTAATTTAACCCGAAACCTAACCCAAACTGAAAATTGGAGTTAACCCGAAACCTGAACCCGTCAAAAAATCCATCAAACCGTAACTTGATCCGAACCGTACAAAATAAATTCCTTCGTGTCACAGCCCGATTCAAACCAGAAAATTCAAGTTAACCCAAAACCCGATCCGAATCCGATAAAAAAATCCATTGAACAGTAACTCAATCCAAATCCGATAAAATAAATTCCTTCGTGTCGCAAACTGACCCGAACCTGAAAATAATAGTTAACCCAAACCAAGAAAAAAATTCCATCGAACTGTAAACCAATCCAAACCCGAAAAATAAATTTCGGCGTCACGCATCCCGAACCAATCTGAAAACTTAAGTTAACCCAAAATCAACCCGAACCTGAAAATTTAATTTAACCCGAAATCTAACCCAAACTGAAAATTTAAGTTAACCTGAAACCCGAATCCGTCAAAAAATCCATCGAACTATAACCCAATCCGAACCCGACAAAATAAATTCCTTCGTGTCACAACCCAATCCAAACCAGAAAATTTAAGTTAACCCGAAACCTGATCCAAACCTGATAAAAAAATCCATCGAACAGTAACTCAATCCAAACCCGATAAAATAAATTCCTTTTTGTCGCAAACCGACCCAAATCTGAAAATAATAGTTAACCCAAACCAAGAAAAAAATTCCATCAAACTGTAACCCGATCCGAACACGAAAAATAAATTTTGTTGTCATGCAACCCAAACCAAAACTGAAAATTTAAGTTAACCCAAAATCGACCCGAACCTGAAAATTTAATTTAACCCGAAATCTAACCCAAACTGAAAATTGAAGTTAACCTGAAACCCGAACCTGTCAAAAAATCCATTAAACCATAACCGGATCCAAACCCGATTCCTTCATGTCACAACCCAACCCAAACCAGAAACGAAGGAATTTATTTTGTTGCGTTTGGATCGGGTTACGGTTCAATGGATTTTTTTATTGGGTTAAAGTCGAGTTTCGAGTTAACTTGAATTTTCTGGCTTAGATTGGGTTGTGGCACGAAAGAATTTATTTTGTTGGGTTCGGATCGGGTTACGGTTCGATGAAATTTTTGACGGGTTCGGGTTTTAGGTTAACTTCAATTTTCAGTTTTGGGTTGGGTTGCGTTTCGACTTTGTGGTTCGAGTTAACTTTAATTTTCAGGTTTGGGTTGTGTTTCGTGTTAAATTAAATTTTCCGGTTCAAATCGGTTTTTGGGTTAACTTAAAATTTCAGTTTCAGATCGGGTTGCGTAACTACAAAACTTAATTTGTCGGGTTTGGATCGGGTTGCAGTTCGATAGATTTTTTTATTGGGTTCGGGTCAGGTTTCAGGTTATCTTGAATTTTCTGGTTTGGATCGGGTTGTGACATGAAGGAATTAATTTTGTTGGGATCAGGTTACGGGTCGATGGATTTTTTTTGTCTGGTTCGGGTCAGGTTTCGTGTTAACTTCAATTTTCTGGTTCGGATTGGGTTGTGTGACGACGAAAATTATTCCAGAAACTTATTTTAGCCAAATTTGATTGTACAAAAAACTCTCAAATCCATGTATCATTGGAGATGTAAACAGTGAAATTTACAGTTAAGTTGAAGGAACAAAATTCTAAATGGCACTGAAATCAACAGTGATCAGTGTTTTTACAAAATTTTTTGTTAATTATGTTGTTTTGTCTATTGAAGCTGATTAATTAATAAATAAAATTTTATTACTTATGATTTTGATGTACTAAATTAGTGTATGTAAAGCAAAAATTCGCCTTATTGTATCCTGCACAATATGTATGCTATTTCTGAGTGTTATTATTATTTTTTTTTTTTATGGAATGTGATTTCTGAAAATAAACAATACTGCCAAGGTTCAATATATGATTTCTACTTGTGATTTTTTCAGAAAACGAATGCTAATCCTAGAGGTGGTAAACAATTTAACTACTTGGCAAATTATTGCAACTGTTCATCACATGACTATGAAGAAAGTAATGGAGCTAACACCAGCTATTGTTTATGCATGGCCGCAAAGAATCAAAAGATAGGTAATTATATTCTTTACACATTTTAGTAACATACTGTAAATTACACCAGGATTTCCAAACAACAAAACTACATGGCATATTTTTATATATTTAAGATTATTGTTTGGATAAAATGGTGTTAAAATAGTTTTTTTTTTTTCCAAGACAAAAGTTGAACTCTACTAGTAATGTTAACTTTGTTGTATTTGTTATCTCTGACAATTTTAATTGCTCATCTTTGTTTTTAACTCGCAATCTTAATTACTCGTTTTTGTTTTTAACCCTTTTATAAGTGTTAGCAGTCTGCCTGTTGTTGCAAACATATGTTTGGTGTATTTTTAAGATGCCAGTGGAAATTATTTCAGAAAATCCCTTTAATGCTAAATTAATTGATGCTTGTTGAGATAATGTAAATATTTAATAATTTAAGCATGATCAAATTTATTTCATTAAATTTAAAATTTATATTTATTTTGATGTTTTGTTCTGAGAGATTCTATAAACTAAAAAGCATAATATATTTTTTAAATAGTACTATATCTTGTATTTATATATTTTTTGTTATACCAACGTTATGAAAAAATGTATGCTAATGTGCCATTTATATTAATCCTGATCATCCAAGTGAGATTTTTATTGAAAACCCTGCCAAATACTGTGACTCGCTATTTATTTAACATAAATCATTTTTGGTATTTTTTCGGTACTTTTGTGTTAGCCGGGCACCAACAATCACCAAAATTGTTTATTCTTGCCAACCTTTTTTTTTTTTTTTTTTGACAATCTTTTACCATTAGCTAGTAACCGATATTTTAACATTGCAATGTAATATCTTAAAAAGCTTACTTAAAAATGGCTAAATTATAATCGTAATAAAATAAGTAAACACAAACACATCAACACAAATAACAAAATCTCAAGAATTGAATTGAAATTGAAATTGAAATTCAACTCATTGAATTCAAATCATTTGGATTGAAAGGGTTGCAATTCAAATGATGCCTGAAACAAGATTTGGCGAGTTATCACTGGCACCCAGCTAACTTAAAAGTATTCTTTTCTGTTATACCAACACCATGCCAAAATGTATGTAAATAAGCCATTTATTTCAACCCTGACCGTGCAAAGGATTTTTATTGCAAACCATACCAAACATTAAAATTTGCTAGTTATTGAACATGAATAAGTTTTTTAATTAATATTATTTAATCAGGTTAGTTCCTATTTGACTCTACCATTTGGCGAAATTTTGCCAAATAGTCGATAGTCAGCCAGATATAGCTCTTTTATTGTTGGAAAGGCTGAGCAATGATAATTTGTGTTACAATATGATAAATGTAAGTAAACAATTTAAAAAGCGCCGAATGGTGGAGTGAAATAGGATTATGCCATTTAATCGTAACCTTGCAAAAACATCTTAATTTGCTATTTTTCGATTACAAATAATTTTTTATTAAGTTATAACTTACATTTATCATTGGCGCTGAGATGGTTTTTACCATTATATTGGGGTTATACCAATGAATTGTTTCAGGACTTTAGGTATATAAAAATAGTTTTTATTAAAAATTATCATAAATGTCTTCATTCAAAAAATGAAATGTTTACTTCAATGCTAAGAGACATTTACATGCATCATTCACATCATCATGCCTGCAGTTTAAATTGAGTTTTGTTTCATTATTTTATTGTATAATATTTATTTGTTCTTTTAATTAAATATATATTGGTATTGATTTAATAAAATAATCCGTGAAAGTCCTAGTTTTCAAATGTGATATTTTAAATGTCTAATTCCATACCATCAATGTTATTATTATTATTTTTTTTTTTTTCCAAATGATTCATTTCATGTGATTTTCATTTTACACATCAACTATTACACTTGGCGACAATGGTGTTGGTATAGTGGAAAAATACCTCATTTTTTTATTATTTAATAGTGTCTGCGAAAAATCTTAATTTGCTATTTTTGAAATTAAAAGACAGTTAAATGTCTGCAGTTTAAATTGAGTTTTAAATTGTTATTTTATTTTAGAATATTTATTAGCTCTTGTATTTTAAGTATATGTATTTGTTTTGATTTAATACTAAAATAGTTCGTGAAAGTCTGAAATTTCCAAATGTTATATATTTTAAATGATCACTTTCGTACTAACAATGGTAAAAAAAAATATTTCAAATGTTTCATTTGGCACCAACTATTACATTAGCATTGGTATAACAGAAAAGTACCTTTTTGTTTTACTTTGCAGTCTTTAAAATGTTTCATTGTTGTAGTTTCAGAGCCTATTGGCTTATTTTAAAGCGTGTGGTTTGGTGCATGATTAACTTCATTGTTGCTGTTTGTAACTTGTATACAGTTTTAATAACCCTAAACAATAGTCAGCAATTTATAACCTGTGATTGATTGATGGAAACCTTTTTAAATTAATATTTTAAGGTATAAGTTCTTAGAATATTAAAATTTTGAAAATCTTTTGCAAAGTAAAAAAAAAAAAAAAAAAAAAAAAAAAAATGCAGCTTAACCCCTTTGGGATGAGCGACCGGTATAGGTGCTGAGGCTTGTGGTTTTCAGATCCTGCATGACCAGTATACATGCCTCACACTTGGAACATTTTGTTTTAAGACAGTTTAACATACAAAATTTTATCATAATCATATTAAAATTTGTATTAGGAAAGAACACATTTCCTTCTAACTAATATTATTATTACAGGATAATAATGCTGTGAATGATGTTCTGGCCAGGATAGATTATCTCTGTCTACTTGCAATTGCGGATATGAAGCAAGATACTTTGCTATTCTTACATTTTGACAGCATGATAGTGTTTAAAGAAAAATGTCCTATTATGGCAGTATTGTAGTTGCTAACATGTATTGCAGTTTTTACATAGTTTGTGGCAGAATCAAGGCCTGCATTCTTAATCAGTCCTGTGGCTCTGAAAGATGAAATGTCATTAGCACCAATTTCAAAATGTAACCTTGTAAATGGTCTGTTAAAAAAAAAAAAAAATCTCTCACTCTATATATATATATTAGTTTTATTGGAAATAAATGTAATTTTTAGTATAAGTGTTTTTTATTTTTTCATTATTATATTAGTAATGTTTAAAATTTTTTTAATTTTAAATATAGTAGTTTTTATTGTTAATGTCTGCAGTTTAATGTCTGCAGTTTAATGTATTGGAGCAGATTAAATTTTATAATTTATTTTACTAAGTTTAAATTTTAAAGAAGATGTATTTATGATATATTTCCTCCAAATTGTCGATGAAATTTTTAATATTATAGCCTGCCACTGATGGATAAAAAATTGCAAACATTTTTTTTTTCTCTGATTAATCATAACAAAATTTTGATTTCAAAAAAATATTTTTACAGGGTCCCTGCTGTCCTAAGAAAGTGCTTAATGTCTAATTTTTGTATTGCATTTCTAAGAAGCTTTATAAGTACTTACATTTCACAAGTCCCTATTTAATTCTTGAAACAGAATGCAGTTTTCAAGTAATCAGTTTGCTTCTGAGAGTTTATGTAGCACAGTGCCATCACTATATTTTTATTAAATATAATTTTAATCTTAATTACTTATAAATGTAAGCTAATTAGCAACTAAAGTTTTTAAAAAATATATAAAGACATGACTTTAAAATTATTTTATTTAAATCTAATAAATCCAACTTTTATTCACTCTGAACTCTGTAATCACTAGAAATTCATAAAGCTAGAGAATTGGTGTTTCTTTTAAACAGTTTAATAACAAATAATTTTTGCAGTTACATTGAAATTATTTTAAGATTTTTAATAAAGAAATTTGGTTAAAACAAAGTTTTGTAGGGAATATAACATAATGTGCCAATTTTATGTTTTTACGCCAAGAGTATTTAAAAACATTTTTATATAATGTAAATAATTTAAAAGGTTCAGATTCTCCTTTCTTTTTTCTTTTTGAAAGGAGGGGGGGGGGTGAAAATTATATTCTAATTATGCCTGTATGAGATATTTTTGCGTGAACAATATTTATCTAATTAAAAAAAAAAAAAAAAATGAAAATTTACAAATTACTTTATTTTGATCTTTTTCAAGCAAGTTGTTGCTTTCGATAGGCTGTGTTTGACAGGTTTCACAGATTTATTGTTATTTTTATGTGTATTTTGCATATACAGTGATAATAATGACTTTCTAACTAAATAATTGAAAAAAAAGGGGGGGGGATGGATTCTTGATTATAGATTATTCTGTTATATTTTCAAAGAAGGGTTTTAAAAGAATAAATGGAGGGTGGGGTAGGTATTGATAATTTGGTTTGAGGGAAAATAATAGCTATTTCTGTGTCGCATGGCATACTCAATTTACACTACCTATAAAATGGAGTTAATGGTTTAAAAATTCTAAGTCTGTGTAATCTATATATATATTTGTCTTACGTGGCGCGAAAATAGGGCTGAATTTGTAGCGTATTGTTTGGCAACAGCCGTAGTTTCCAGAGCTCAGACCAATGAACAGACTGGATTGTGTTAGATCAGCTCCGCCTCCAATCCAATATGGCGGTCATTGTGAGAGCAGTGAAAAGTGAAACCATACAAAATTAGCAATTATTAAAAATAAAGTAACATGTACGTAATCCAAAGCGTCTGAGATGATTCCTCATTTTAATTATGAGTAATATCGTTAATTTCAAAAGAATTCTCAACTCATATTTAGAATTCATTTACGAATTTCACTCACTCAAGAATCGAAAAAAAAAAAAATCAACTGACTAGGTGGCACCTGCCACCATCTGTTGCTGTAAATTGAAGTAAAAAATAATTTTGTTTGTAAAAATCTATAATCATTTTTTTTCTTAATGAATTGAAGCCGCACTGTACAATATTATAGGTGCAACAAGTTTTAAACTAATTATGTTTCCAAGATCCTTTTTTCATAGTATTTAAATGATTTATATGCCCATTGGTAGCGCCAAGTAAATGCATTTTTAATTCTGTTTTCAACGGAAAATTACTTTTTTAGATTAAAAAAAAATTGTCAATTTCATATGTTCAAATGTTTTATGGAAGAACTTATTCCGGCTAGAATTGCTGAAAGATAAAAAGGGGGCGAGCGAGCGAAGCGGTCTCAATGTGAATGGCTTCGCAATTCACGGGGGGTTGGCGAGCGTTAGCGAGTAGGGGGCTGAGCCCCCTAGTTTATTTATAATTGTCTAAATGTAATATTTCAGTGATATCATAAATCCATATTTTTTTTCTAGCTATATAAAATTGGATTTGTTTAAATTGTCTTTCCAAACCCAGGTAATTTTTTTAATAAATGCATTTTTAAATATTTATACATATATTTATTGTCTTTAGAAAAATCTTTTGATATTTTATTACTGTTTTCTTTTAAATATTCAGACACAATTTTATTCTATAATTATGAAAATTATTTCTAGTACTTTTCTTTGTTTTTTTCCGTCAGATTTCCATTAAAAAACCCATAAATTATCACGCTTATGATTCCATAAGATTTCATTAATAATGTGAAATGTAATGGTTAGGTAAACAATGTCAATGTCAAACTGGGCAGGGTGGCCTACCTATCAACATAAGCTCAACTAGATACTAGACCCACCCAGCAGGTTTGTTTACCTAATTATACTATGTGTTACCAAATTATACTTTATGATATTCAGCAATAATTATGCTATGTAATTCTGAAATGCATATTTATTCTGAAAATACAATTTACCAATCCTACTTAGCAGTACTAAATACTACTATGTGATATTGAGCAATGATACTACCATGTAATAATACTGTAAGATGCTGGAGTAAATAATAACAGTGGATAGAAATAAGTGGCTAACAATTTGGAAAACGCATAACATATTTGAAAACTCTATTTCGGCAACTGCCATCAAATAGTAGGAAAATATACGAATACTTTTGTGCAGCTCTGTATACGATCTATAAATTGGGATATATACTACGAAGTGTGCAAAAAGTTTGTTCAGTTACGAAACGTATAACATAGTTCAAAATTCTCCTTCAGCAATTTTGTCAATAAGCAGAAATGTACTGAAATTCATTTGTGCAACTCTGTATATGATTTATAAATTTACACATAGCAAGTAATATGCAAAAAAAATAGTTAAATTTAAAATGCATACCACAATTAAAAACGCACTTCCAGCAATTATTGCTCATAGACAGTATTGTAACTGAATTCTTTTGCTTGTCCCTGTAAAGGATTAATATAAATGCTATATTTTTATTTAATTGCTATAGGTTGTACCTTATCATATGGTACCATATGATTTTATTCTAAAACACCATAGATTGTGACATACAAATTCCATAAGATTTCATTAAAAAACACCATAAAAATGCCATAAGATTTCATCCCAAAAACTCCTTAGGCGTTTACCATACAGTGCCATGAAAATTACCATACACTTAATGATTATATGGTTTTCCATAGGATATTTTTTACCATAGGCAAAAAACCATAAGATTTCACTTATGGGTTTTTTTTTATGGTAATTCTATGTAGACGTTTACCATACACAGTGTATGGTAAACGTCTACATAGAATTACCATAAAAAAAAACCATAAGGGAAATCTTATGGCATTTTGCCTATGGTAAAAAATATCCTATGGAAAACCATATAAACATTAAGTCACAGTGTATGGTAAACGTCTACATAGAATTACCATAAAAAAAAACCATAAGGGAAATCTTATGGCGTTTTGCCTATGGTAAAAAATATCCTATGGAAAACCATATAAACATTAAGTGTATCAAGTGTATGATACACTTAAGGTTTATATGGTTTTCCATAGGATTATATGGTTTTCCATAGGATATTTTTTACCATAGGCAAAACGCCATAAGATTTCCCTTATGGTTTTTTTTATGGTAATTTTATGTCATTTTTTGCTAAGGGTTATCATGTTTGTCTGTAAAATATGTTTGCTGAACATGAAAATGTTTAACTGAGAATGGATAGCATTTGAAAACGAATATTTCAATATGAGAAAATTGATTAATATACTATAAAAACTCTACGGTAACATCTCCGAAAACCAGTGGCAGCAAAAGAAACTTTGTTTGCATAAATGCTTCTTTAAATATTAAAAACATATTGATTTCTAGAGTTTCTAAAGATAAATAGCGCTTTTCGGTATCATGGGAAAACTCGGAAGAGGTGTGATGAGTCTGTGCATCCGAGTCTATTTCCATTTGTGATTATATTTTCCTAGATTAAAAAAACATCTGTCTTTTTTTTTTACAGTGTATCGTTTCAGTTTTCGAATTTTCAGATTAAAAAAAAAAATCACGATTCAGAAATTAAACTAAATATACTATATATTAATGTTTTAGATGGTTCGTGCAATATATGTCATACGTTGTCATCTATTTCATACGTTAGTTTCACACTAGCATCATAAAGTAATAGAATTTCTGAAACTTACCACACATAAATCTATTTTCCTTGACACTTACAAAAAAAAAATAAAAAAAAAAAAAATTAAAATTAAAATTAAAAAAAATCTGTCAAGGAATTTTATGAATAAATAAATAAAAGATATTACCTTTATCTTCATAGAAAATGAAATAAGAGAAAGAGAATCAATAGAACTTCAGTAAGAGTCGTAAAAACTTTGTCACTGACAAAGACTAGCTGCTAATGCAAAATTTCATTATGTGACTCCCCATCCCCAGCACAAGGAAGTCGAGAGTAACCCACTTTCGAGGGGTTTCGTGTAGGATTGTGTTTGGGTTTCCTGGAGTTAAATTATTGGCGCTCGCGTGACTACGAGGGGATTCCGATTTTCGGACACTTCTCCAAGTTAATTTGTAATAAGTATATAAGTCAAAAATGGTGATACACCCACGACTGTTGGAGACTGATTTTTTTTCTTTTCTTTTTACAAAAAAAGATATTTAGGCAGTCTTAGATACGTTAAAAAAAAATACTTTTGATTGGAAATTTAACATGCAAGAGTTTATGCAAGGATTCAGCGTAGCAGTGAAGTTTTTTAGAAAAAGAAAAACTATTACCCGAATTTCAGCAATATCTGAAGGAAAGAATCAGCCAAAGTTTTCTAGATTAACATAATAAAATAAAATTCCGATGAAATGAAAGTGTTAAATATTCATTTGTGCTTTTGCTTATTATCTTTTTTTTCTAACAACTTTCTTTCAACAAAGGGGGTTATACAATATTTTTTTTTAATTATTATTATGTTTGTCCAAGTATAACTCTTAAACGGGATAGTCCGATTTGTATACTTTTTTTTTCGTAACTGCGAGGGGATTCTGATTTTCAGACCCTTCTCCAAGTTAAATTGTAATACGTATATAAGTCAAAAATGGTAATACACCCACGACAGTTAGAGACGAATTTACTCTCACCTGTTTTTTTTTTTTCTTTTTCAAAAATTATATTCAAACAGTCTAAACATGTAAACAATAAACATTTATTGTATGCAAGGAATGTTTATCATTATCTTATATTGAGGAGTAAATGAATATGAGGAGTACAGTGATATCTAGAAAACATTCTCTGATTCTTTCCTTCAGATATTGCTTTTCTTTTCTAAAAAACTTTACTGCTACGCTGATTCCTTGGATAATAGTAAAACAGTAAACAGTCAAACAATAAATTTAATAATACGTTTAAAAAAAAAAAATTACTCTTGACTGAAAATTTAACATGCAAGAGTTTATGCGAAGAATCATCGTAGCAGTAAAGTTTCTTAGAAAAGAAAACTATTGCCCAAATTTCAGCAATATCTGAAGGAAAGAATCAGCCAAAGTTTTCTATATTAACAGCTGATGAATTGAAAATGTTAGAGATTCGTTTGTGCGTTTGTTGGTTATCATATCTTTTTAATCGACTATCAGCAAAGGTGGTTATACAGTTCGTTTATATTTAAGCATTGTGTGTCAGCGCAGTGCTTAATGCATAAAATATGCATAAAATATCCCCAGAGTGTAACTCTTCAATGTTAATTTAACACAGCAGCAACAACCGTAGACGAGTAACTTTTTATCATCTCTTCCCACCATTTTGTCCCTGATGCCTATACTAATTCTAATAATTTCATAAATTTGAAAAATTTGAAAATGTGAAAATGCTTTGCTTACGTCAGAGTGAAAACGGATGATTAAATGGCTTTTCATATGGGTGAATTATAACCCAGAAATTAACATACGCTACGTTTTATTTACTTTATTCAAATATTTTTCTTAATAATTTAAAATTTTGCAATTTTCAGTGCGAATCAATAGACATTTTTCCTATAAAATTTAACCTTTTTTTCTTTATTGTTGCAAAAAAAAAAAAAAAAAAAAAAAAAAAAAAGTAAAGCCGTAATGATAATTTGTCCACAGCAATTAATTTTCAATTAAAATATTTCCACGTAAAAAAATGAAATTGATATATATATATATATATATATATATATATATATATATATGTTAAGAATTAAAAAGAAAATGAATATGGCGTCATACTGTAAATAAAACGGCCATTTTCAAATATTTGGTAATAATACAAGGAGCATCAATATGAGTAAATACAGAAAGCAGGAGAATGTGACGTCATATTTAAAACAAAAAATTTAAATATATTTTACCGATACTGATTATTAAGAATGAATATCAGTTGCATACAGAAGAGAATTTTCCGTCAAATAGGATGTCATGCTTCACAGGAAAAGAAAATGAACAGGAATTATATTATTAAAAAGGGATTTCGTTGGGGTAGAAAAGTGACGTCTTATTATATATATTATTGGCATAGATTGTTATTATGAAACAGGTTGTTCAACACAATTTACTTTTGCGTTTATAGCGCCCCTTGGTGGGAAATAATTTAACCATTTTTATGATATTTTTCATGGGTTTTTTATAAATTATTAGAATAAGCTTCTGCCATTGTCAAATTTATGTTCAATAAAAAGTTTCACATAATAGGTTTTTTTTTTTTTTTTTTTACGCTGGTAGCGCCCCTGATGAGAAATTGTAAAACTAAAACTTTAAAATGGATTTTTCTTATGTTTTCTCATATGACATCCATGCTCCAAGTTAATATTAAGTAATACAGATTCAACAAAAATTACTCTTGCCCCTATAGCGTTACCTGGGGGAAAATAGGGAAAAGAAAAATAATTTTTTATTTGTAAAATTTATTTTTTATGTTTCACTGTATGAGAGCCATACTGAAGTTAAAAATGGGTAGCACAGATAAAACATCATTTTCTTTTGTTTTTAAACTGTCCCTTAATGGAAATAAAGTAACTTAATTAAAATAAAAAGGTTTCTTTTATTATAAATCTTCATAATAAACTTCTGACACTGTGAAATGGAAGTTTTAATAAAAATTTTCACATAGTAGTTTTTTTTTTTTTTTTTAAGCATTTTTAGAGCTTTCTGGGGGGAAATAAGATAAGCAAATATTAATAAAATGGATTTATGTTTTCTATTTTTTTTAAATAAGTTTTCAGAATAAGCTCCTGCCTCGGTTAAGCTTATGTTTGATAAAAGTTTTCACACGGTTATTATTTTTTTTTTTTTTTACTTGGGTAGCGCTCCTGGTATGAAATTGTGTAACTAAAACTATATAATGGATTTTTTTTTTTTTTTTTTAATATGGTAATCATATTCTAAAGTTAAAATTAGGTAATAGTTTTCTGTAGCGTTTATATCGCCCTCTGAGATAAAATGGGGTAACAAAATTAAAGTAAAACTGGTTTTTTTTTTTTTGTTTTTTTTTTTTTTGGTTAAGTGTTGTTATATATAAACTGTAAAGATTCAACTAAATTTAGTTTTGCATTCATAGCGTGCCCTGGTGGGAAATACGATAACTAAATTTAAGTTAAAATGCATTTTTTATGCTCAGATTGCAAGTTTTTCTCCAAACTACAACAATATGCATTACTGAACTGGTGAAATATTTTGGATTAATCATTGGTAAATTTACGTAACAAATTGTGACGCAATACCGCATAAATTAAACCCTGATGATGGTACCCTCTTTTAATTTGTAAACGAGTTTGTCTGAATGCAGTAGTTATTAAAAAACTCGACATATTAAACAAAAACATAATTTGCAAAACAAATTCAGGAAAACAATTCATTTCTCACATCGTTTACGCCTGAGAAGGGACAGATATCAAGATTTTTCATTCAGTTGTCTCTACATTTAATGTTAAATTTTTGTAACAAATATCGTTAAACCAATTGAACTTTAAAACATAAAAATAAAATTCAAATAATATGATATTCAAACCATCCTAAAAACTTAGATTCCGTCCAAATGAAATCGAAATAAATCTTAAACTAGAATGAGAAAATTAAAGGTTTAAGGAAAGTTCTGTTAAAATTATGTGCCAGCAGAATTGTCGGCTTGGATGGGAATTTCAGACTTGGCAAGCGAAAGTGATGTCAAAATCGCTTTAATTAATTCATTCCAGGGAAAAGACAAATATTTCTGCGTAAATGGAATATTGTAATTAATGTAATTATTTTCTATCAATTAAACTTAAATTCTTAAATTAGTGTTAAAATCTCAAATCTCATTCTTTGAAAAATGTGACTTACCATTAAGAACATTAAACAAGTGGGTAAGTGTGATTGAAGATCGCTCAAAGGGTTTCGTTTAATATTCCTTTCAAAACACTTTATCCTTTCTTTAATAATTCCAAATAAATTTCATTTAGCAACCAAAAAAAAAAGTCATGTTTTTTATAAAGTAAAAATTTACCGGTCTATTTTTCTCGTTTTTTCGAATATCTAAACCAGCCCGATAGCGGGCGAAGCCCGCTATTATATTCTGTCATAATAATATCTGTCATGTGGACTAAATGCGATATTAAAAAAAATAAATTCAAAATTAAAGATGTTGTACACCTTCAAAATGTTAAAATATGCGAATATTTCCCTAATCGGGTTTTTATCATGATTCAATACGTTCCTCAAACTCATATATTTACTATTCTCTATTACTCATATTGATACTCGCTTTGTATTATTCTGAAACATTTGAAAAATCCGTTAAACTTCCGATATGGCGTCAGATTTTCTTTTTAATTCTCTAATGACGTGATATTAATCTGCTTTGTGTACATACACATACTCATACTCCTTGTATTATTGAGAAATATTTCCGTTTAATTACCACTATGACGTCAATCAATTTTATTTCATATTAATCTTTTTTTTTTCAATTGGTGAAACTTTTTATTTAATTTTCATTTTTCAGGTGGGAATCGTCTGATAAAAAATTAATTGTTGTAGAAAGAATTTCATCGTGGATTTTTAATTTTTGGCATCTGCTATAACGAAAAATGTTTAAATTTAATAGGAAAAGGCTGTTAGAATTTTGGTTTTTTATCTCTATTTATTAAAATAATACGAATTTTTCAAATTTTAATATTTTGAGCTCTTTATAGCTAGTATTCAGCTATATACACAAAGTTTCAACTCTGTAAGTTACATAGTTTTTGAGAATGGCTCTGTGACAAACAGACAACGGAGCGGGAGTAATAGGGTTTCGTGAGATGAACGAAACCCTAAAAAATAAATCTTTTATTATTATTATTATTATTTTAAGTTTAAGTGTACTCGTTATTTACGGACTAATGGAAAAACAAATCATCCACAATAAAGATGTTTGGTGAATAGTTTTAAGAAATTGTAAGACAACATGTGTGTTTTCTATATTAACTTAATTATTCACAACAATTAAAATAAATATTAATTATTGATTTTTTTTTTCTTTTTTTTACATGAAATTATTGGTTTATTAATTTCGGAATTTTTTATTTTGGGATAAAAATATTAATGCTCCAGCAATGTTTATTCATTCTTTTTGTCATTCTTCTATATGAGACATGTGGTTAAAAATGATGACTGAAATACTGCTAAAATATGTATGTATGCAAATAATAATATCGAAAAATCGAAATATTTATTTTAAATGAATTTTATCATTCAGTGGTGAAAACAGCCAAACTGAAAGATAGGGGGAATTTTCTTTTGGCCCTTCACATCTAGAAAATCCCTCTTTTTTTTCTAGTGGAGAACTGGGGTAGGGGGGTAATTTAGATGATTGATTATTTATTTATTTTTGCTACAAAGAGCAGAAATAAAAAATAATAAAAACAAATTTAAAGATTTTAAATTTTGTGTATTTGGGAGTAGGGGTAATTGGTAATTTAGATGATTATTTATTTATTTTTAGAAAAGAACTGTAAACTGAAAAAAGTAACAAATAGGGAAGAAAAAAAATAAGAGTTTATACTTTGAGAGCTCGGACAAAGGGGGGACCGGACATTTTGTGGAGGATTTAGATGATTGATAGTTATGATGGTTTATTGTTACAATAAAATAACAAATAAAAAGTTTTAAAATTTTAAATATTTTTAAACTTTTTAAAACTTTTGGCTTAAATTGAAAACTCTCCTCTTATTGAGCTACCTGAGCCGACAACTAGTCGAAACAATTCACTGAGATAGCCTTATTGACAATATCATCTGGTCTGCCACGTAGACAGCTCAACAGAATATGTCGCAGATACTGGGAACTCCATTAAACGATGGATACGTAGGTACACTTTATTATTTTTAACTCAAGTTTCACCAGAATGATATTGATTGGTAAATAATATCATACGAATTGAAACTTTTCCAACTGAGTAAAAAAGTGTTCAGACCGTGAGTCGAACCGACAGTTGGACGACACAATTCACTAAGATAGCCTTATTGGCAAAATCATCTGGTCTTCCATATAGACAGCTAAACAGGATATGTCGCAGATAATGGAAACTCCATTAAATGATGTATACGTAGATACACTTTATTATTTTTAACTCAATCATATTGATTGGTAAATACAGCATACAAATTGAAAAATTTCCAACTGAGTGATAAAGTGTGGGCTGTTTGTCGCTCCAGGTAGCTCAATAAGCAGAACATTGTCATTTTAAGCCAAAAGTCTTGGGTTCGACACCCGGCCTGGACACTTTTTCACTCAGTTGGTGAATTTTCAATTCGATTGATATATTTACCAATCAATATGACTGAGTTAAAATAATAAAGAATATGCAAAACGTTGAATTCCAGTACCGAATATTTTAATTATTCACCAACTTTCAGAATATCATCTTAGAATTTATAGGCTTAAAAAATTCCAGCTACCAAATGATAGCTTTAATAAGATTTTAAAAGTATCTTTTGACTGAAATATTCTATCTACATATATATTCAGAGTGGATAGAAAAAAGTTACCGCCCTCTAATGCATACTTTTCGAAAGCTTATTAGCGAACTACATGACGCATAACAAAGTATGATTAGCAGTGGAATCACGTTCCCTGATTAGATTTTCACTTAAGTAAAATGCAGTTAAGATTTTCGAGTGAACCATTGGGTAAATGTCATTGTGGGTCATTTACATCTTCCAGTTTAAAATATCCAACGATTATCTTGCCAAGTGTAGGTATGGTAGGGTTTGACTATTCCAAGTTTTCTTAAACTAATTTTTTAACTATAACATCACTAATGTATTTGTCTAAATATTATAATAATAATTCTTAAACCTGCAGTATTTTTTAAAAAAAGTCAACGTTTGATAATGCAGCCAATCATTCTTGGCATGTATTTACATGAACTTTATGAAGGAAGGTACTTAAATGTCATAGTTGAAGTTTACTGAAGCAATACATTTATAAAGTGGAATTCTGAGTATTCTATCATTATATACACGGTGTTTCATAAAGAACTCCCAAACTTTAAAACTCAATAATTCATTAAGAAGAAATAAATGAAGTGTTTAACATTTTGCTCATAAGTTTTGTACACAGTATTTTTAAAAGTCGTTCCAATTTTTGTTAACAAATGACGCTGCGATATCTTAAAGTGTTGTTAAAATTAACATCTAAAACTGCATCAAAGGTATTTCAATGGTTGTATCATTTTTCGCTGTTGAAACGTAAAGAAAATGTATTTTGAAATTTGTAAGTTAGTTTAAACATTTTTAAAATTTGAGACAGCGGAAAATTGCAAAAATTTCAATTTTTTTTTTTTTTAAATGACTGTATACAGGATTTGTGAGCCCCCTAGTAACATTGTTACTTGTTCCATATTTATATTGTTATAGTTAATTAATTATTAAATTTTAAATTTAAAAAGCCTTGTACATTCTTTTAAGAATCTTCATTTAATCAGTTAAAATAAAAATTAAAAAATCAAAGTGCTATATTTTCCATATTTTATTACATTGTCATATAAAATCAAGAAAACGGAATCGCTAGGGGCCGGAAAAAAAAATTAAGTTCGTTTCGGTCTCAGAAGGTATAAATGTATGATATTCCTACTGTGGGGATGAAAATATTTTCTGTTCAAAACAAGATGCCATTATATACGGGTTCAATTCAAGTGTTTTACTGCTAAAAGAGATATTGTACAGTTCTCCGCTCCCCCCCCCCCCCCCCCAGCACACACAAAAAATGGTATTCACAGATTTATTTAAGAATACATGGGATATGATAATTTATATCAATTAGGAATAAATTTAAAAAAACTGAATTAAAAATCATCTATCTTACTCATAATCATACAGTTGAAAACCAAATGAAAAATTCATTTTCCTAAGTTATTGTAATTGTATTTTTAATGTATATGAAATATTTCCGAATATTTTAGAATATTAGAATTATTAAAGAAAAAATGTGTATGTTGGAAACAAAATACAAAATAATTTTGTATTATTAAATTTATTATTATTAATATTAAATTATTATTAAATTATTATTTAATTATTAATATTTGTATTAACCTTCTCTTTTTTGAGTGGCTAGTTGATGTACATTTTATTTTTCAAGAGTTAAAAAAAATAATTTATGCTCTTTCTGTTTGATAAAACTTCATGTATGCGCGTGTAAGTTATACAGAAAATTTACTTTTCGGTCTCATACCTATATAATTCATCTATTTATTTTATTTATTATCAAAAACAAAACCTTTTTCAAGTGATAAATAAAATTGTACAGGAAGTGATACTTTCGACAAAGTTTGAAAGTTGGAATATCGGATAATCGGAAAAACATCATGAGTTTCAAAATAAGAATATTGTAGTTGTTAAGTTGGGTTCTTTATCATTTTTAAAAATTTTCTCTTATTTTAGCTATAATACGGATAATTTCCACATAGCATTAACTTTCATTATCTCTTGAAAATTCCAAAACAATGTTCTGTTTTCATATAACTTTAAAAGTTTAAAATCCGCTTAAATTGTTCCTTATAAAAATATCAGCTCCTCTCATTCAAAAAGAAGAGCTTCTTCCATTCATAATATGTGTAAAAGTTTCTATTTATCTAGTTTATCTAAAACAAGTTTTGCAATGCTAAAATTGTTGTTATTAATGGCTCATAATAGGAAGATTGGAGCCAAATATTTTTCTAACTACAATAAAAATAAATAAATAAATAAACCTATGCAAGTTTTTAATCAAATGGAAAAAAAGGTGAAAATCAAAAAACAAAACTGACACAAATTTGTTTATAAAAATTGTTTTTTAAACTATACATTTTTAAATACTGATTGAAATACAGTTATAAAAACCTCTTTATCCACTTTTATAACAGTGACTACAATTCATGAATAATTGTCGTGATGTTAATAATTGATGTTTGGAATGAAGATTTAAATACGACACCTAAACACTTTCTACCATTTCCCATAATCGTACATTGAGCTAAATTATATGTACAGTCGGGAAGAAAAAAAAAGAAAGAGCACTCGCAAATATTTTAATCTATAAATTGTCACGGAAAGAAAAAAAGAAAGTGCCCATTCGATTTGAAATTATGTTTTTATTATTATTATTATTATTATTATTATTATTATTATTATTATTATTTATTTATTTATTTATTTTTATGTTAAACAAGTTGAAAATTGTACGTTAAACGTGACAAACGAGGTACGTTCTTACTATAACTAGTTTTACAATGTAAAAACATATTCGTTATTATTTCAGTATGAATTATATCGTCTGTTATGAGAGAAATGAGCATGCCTTTCTTTTCACTTATTACGTATGCCACGTTTACAGATGCGAATTTTCTTTTCGACACCAAATAGCGCAGCAAAATTCAACATGGAGATCTTGCTTTGCGAATGATTACTTCCATGGTTTAAAATTTCTATGATTCACGATGAACGAATCTCTTGTGTCTGTTTACTTTAATGGATATTGGAATGACTATTGGTCTGTTTACCTAATTTTAACTGAAGTTATCTGAGAAACTATACATTTTTTAATGTATAACTCATCTCTCAAACAAACAACTTTTTTGAACGATCTTTCTAAAAATGTAATTTTTATGCAATTTTATTCGAAATATTAATTTTTAATAAGAATGGCCGCCTGCCATATGAAAAAAGAAGTGGTTTGCCCGTATTTGTTTTCCTCAGTCACATGACTGGCGCTTTTATTATATAGATTACGTACGATAGGATTTAATAGAATAAAGAAAACTTTTATTAATATCTTTTTAGGTTTTGATTTGATTTTCATAAAATTTAAATGACTCGACAAAATTCTGCAACGATTATATGTATTCAATTTCAAACCATTCGGTTGGGTAGTTTTTGCGCTGTTATATGCGGACAGACGGACGGACCAGACGACGACTATAGGTGCTACGTATTTATATAATTACGAACGCACCTAAAAATAATCTTATCGGGTCTTCTTTATACAGAATTTGTACAAAACTCGGAAAATTTCAATAAGAGCGCCTAATTTTGACATCATATTTGTATTTTTAGATAAATTTTACCGTAGGATAGATAACAAACGGAAAATCCTTCTATGAAGTAGTTTAAAAATTATGAAGGTTAAAATTTGGAACTCCCAATGTTAAATTCATTTGCAGCCGTTCCAAAACAGATTTCAATGCGGGTATTTTTTTAAGAAGAAATCGAGAACGATTTTGCGAAATGATCTGTGATTTTGAATTCGCATATTTGAAGCTTTTAGAAATCAATTTCGTAAAAAAAAAAAAAAAAAAAAAAGTTTACATTTCATATTTTTTTTCGTATATTTATTTCGAAAACACGTATTTTTTTAATTAATTTTCGAAAAAAAAAATTGAATTGTAACACATGAATTGTATATCAAAAACAAATTTCTAGAAGCTTCAAGTATGAGAATTCAAAATTACAGCTCATTCCGTCAAATAGTTTTTGAGTTATGGTTAAAAAACTACAGGAAACGCAATCAGTGAACAGTGCAATCTTTTTTGCAACGATTACAAATGAATTTAACATTAGGAGTTCCAAACTTTAATCCTTCATAGTTCCTAAACTACTTGACCGAATGACTTCCCGTTTGATATCCTAAGGTAATATTTACCCAAAAAGCCAAATATGATCTCAAAATCATTTGTTCGTAATGAAAATTTCAGAATTTGGCACAATTTCAGTATGAAAACGAACACATAATAATTTTTTTTTTCTTAATACAACACAACATGAAAAGGAAATAATTTCCAGTCGTATAGCTATTTCTTTTTTTTTTTTTTTTTTCTGTGACAATTAAAATGCTTGAGATGTGTTCTTTTTTTTTTTTTTTTTTTTTTTTTTTTTTTTAGCGAACTGTGCACAGGTAGCACGATACTACCGAAAATCAGAGATATAAGATTTATTTACCAGCAACCCACGCTGTAAAAAGTACTTTTTTTTTTCTTTATATAGTCGAAATGTTTTCCAAATTATTTTGTATCACGATTTTAGAAACATTTTCCTTTATCTCAAGAAATTATTTGGAGAAGGATAGATCCCCAATCCAATACCTCATAAGGTTCTGGGGCTTACTGAAACATTTCTAAGGGAAAAAAAAAAACCTTTACTGCTGTAAATTTCAAATATTATTATTTTTTCTTATTATTTAGGATATTTTTTATAGGTTTCCAATTACTTCTTTTCCTAAAGGCTTTTGAAGATAAGGGAAAGGTTTCCTGAATCAATGGTAATTAAAAGATTACACCGTGCCACAGCTATAATTTTTATAAACGTTACATTTTTTTTTCACAGTGCCTCGATTCTGATGCGATAATCAGTACCAGGATGTCAAAAAATAGCATAAATGATTGGTTGTTGTTGTTGTTGTTGTTGTTGTTGGAGATTGTCTCATATTCCGTAAGCAACCTGAAATACGTAAAACGATTTACATATGTCACTGATATCTTTTTTAACAAGAGTACTTACGAAAGGTGGCATATAATTCTTCACTTTCATCTCCATCTCTTGCTTTGGTCGAACCTGAAAATAGACATATAAATGACGATTTAAAAAATATATTTAGTTTTCTATTAATTTTAATTGGACAAATATATGTTTTTCCAATAAAATTTATAAATAAATAGAGAAATAATATAGACTTTCAATAAGTAATTACTAAATTTGTTTTAGCAAAAGTTCTCCTAAGTATAAGCCTAAATATATTTTATCACAAAGTTTCTAAATAATAATGCCATATTTAAAGTTGAATTTATTCTGGAGAGGCCTTAGACCTTCGTTTTCCAGATTGGACCTACTGGAGCCACTTTTCCTTTTTAGGTAGATTTCGTAAGAAATACTACCTATTACATTCTTCCCTAAGTTGGAATTTTTGAAAAAATTTTGCAGATCTAAACCAATCATGACTCCCAGAACCCAAAACCAACCCCAGTTCAAAACTCTATCTATCTATCTATCTATCTATCTATCTATGTCACTTTTTTATGGACGCGATAACTGCAATAATTCTGCACAAATCTCTTCCAAACTGATACATAAAATCAAGGGGCATAAAATCTCGGTCAAGTTCGTTAATGGGCAAAATCGAACCAAGGGGGGGGGGATGGGGGAACTTTTTGTGAAAACAGAAAAAAACCCATAATTTCTTAATTATGATTTATGATACGTATCGAATCCATTTAAAGTTATTATAACTTCTAGGAAAAGGGCCGAAATTTTATGTATGACAGATTTTCGATATCATTAAAAATGGCAACCAGGGGGGGAGGGGGAGAGGTTTTAGAAGAAAAAAATTCATAACTTCGTCAATTCACAAGATCTCAAATCCGCTTAAATTTATTATAAATCCTTTTAATAATATCTAAAACTTTTATATTGACAAGTTTTTTGTAGAACCAACCCTTATAGCAAAAACGAATTAAAAAAAAAAATCTCTGCCGGCTCCGTCTGCAAACAAGTTAGGTTTCGAAGTGGACTGTTCTAGCTGCTGCATTATGGCAAAAATGTCATTTCTTCCGCAATTCCCACCAACAGGGGCCCCACGGTCTGTGTCTTCGAAATCTACCTGTGCCTGTAGGCCGAGCCGTCAGGGATTTTTTTTATGTATGTTTAGTTATTTAACTTCTAAATAAGAGAAATGTATGACATTTTAATTGTTGTTGCTGTTGTTGTTGTTGCACCGCGCATTCCAGAGTACATTTGCCTTGGACACTGGAGCAATAATTTCTTGACAATTGTGAAAAAAGAACGAAAAATTATGTGTCAAGCATATATTATGAAACACTTTCCAACACATTTAGAATACGGTAACAAAACTTCACGGTTTAATAAGTCAACAATTTAGAAAACGCATAACACATTTGAAAACCCAATTCCAGCAATTACTACCAACAGCCAAACAAAACATCCGAGTTCTTTTGTGCAACCCTGTATATGATCTATAGATTTGTATGTATACTACACAGTATGCTAAAATTTGTTTCAATTAGGAAATACGTAGCACAATTTGTAGATACAATTGCAAATTCCCCTTCAGCAATATTCACCAATAAACTGAAATGCACATGATATTTTTTGAGCAGCCCTGTATATGATCTGTAGAATTAATATACACCAATTAGTATGCAAAAATAGTTGCATTTAAAAACACGTACCGCAACTGAAAGCGAGCTACCAGCAATTATTGTTTATAGATAGTACTGTAACCAAATTCTTTTGAGTGTCCCTGTAATTGAACGATTTTTTTCACACCATATTCTACAGTAAACACCTTGTAGTACATCTCAGTGATATGTATCAATTTGAATATGTTTAAAATAGTGTAACATCATTAAAATACGCCGCAGACGATTTTTCTCCATAGACCGTAATATAACGGAATTCTTTTGAGTGTCCCTGTAAACGAACCATAAATGCTACGCACTTCATTTTCAATACCCAACATGTCACAGTAAACCCCAATAACATACATCGGTTTCATTGCATTCAGAGTATATTTACGAGGTTTAGATAACGACAGACGGCATACAGCCAGAGAGACATACAGACAAACCAAATTCATAAACACTTTTCAACTATGTTGGCAAATGCTTAATATATAGATATCAGTACTCATCTGTTACTAGTTATGGTAAAAAAAAACACCTAGACAACGCCTATGTGTGTTTTATTTTCAACTTGCATTTAGCCTACCATTTTATTAAACAAAGTCCATATTTGCTCCCATTCAGTATTTTTCAAAAATACTGCATTTCTCTATTCTCATATTCTAAGAAAATCCGAACAATAATTTTTATTTTTCAAATCGTGACTAGATTTTTAAGTTAAAATCAAATAGTATTTAACCTGTAATTTTTTACGTTGTTTCCAGAAAATTTGATTTTATTTTCAACTTACATTTAGCCTACCATTTTATTAAGTAAAGTCGATATTTGCTCCCAAATCAGTACTTTTCAAAAATACTGCATTTCTCTATTCTCATATTCTAAGAAAATACGAACGATTGTATTTTTGAAATCTTGTCTAGACTTTTAAGTGAAAGTCAGGTAGTATTAAACTGTAATTATTTTTCATTGTTTCCAGAAAATTTATTTTATTTTCAACTTACATTTAACCTACCATTTTATTAAACAAAAGCGATTTTAGCGACTTTTTTTTTCTTTTTGACAACATAACCTTTTTTATGAGAACATCAATTATACTGATTTCCCTAGGAACACAATAGTCCTGATAAGTGGGGTTTCATTTTATACACATATTTTAAAAGAAATTGTGGATTATAAAAATTTTAAATTTCATAGATTATTAATTGAAAATCCTATTTTATTATTATTTTCTTCGCCTTCTCTCTAACAATTTTTTCTTCTATGAAAAATATTTTACTTTGAAATGTATGTATGAAGCAGAAGATACTTGGAATTTTTTCTACAAAATTTATCATATATATTTACTATTTTTAAAAATATAGATTGGTTTATGTCAGGGCTCTACAATTTGGGGAAAAAACTGGTAGCCAAGAAAAATTTTAGTCGCCAGTAAAAATAATTTCCTCCTCCTTTTCCCCGTTGTGAGTTTGTTTTCTACTTTTTAGTTTAATCGGGAATTTTTAAAAGGCACAGAATTTTTTTTTTTTTTTTTTTTTTATGAATTCATTAAAAAATAACAATCATGACCATAGTTATAGTATATCTTGAATATAACCTTAACGCTACAATTCAGTTTAATAAATTAATTTAGAAAGGTAAATCCACTGTAAGAACAAAATTTGTCAAAATTATAAAACTCTTAAAAAATGAAATATACATTGCAAAGTTTGAATAGAGTATGCAATATCATGAAAAATAATACTTCTTTACTCACATCATCAATTTTTTTTTTCAAAACAATTATTTTGAAAGAAATTACTTAGAGAAAACACTGACTAGCATCGTTAAAGTGTCAGATTAATGACACTTTATCATATCACTTGATCATATCGCAGATAAGAATTTTACAAATACTTTTTCTGACATGGTTTTTCAAATTTTGCATTTTTTCCACTTTTTGCTTTTAGTGTCTGGCATATGTCATTGTGTAGGTTTGGATTTTTAAAAATTATTATTCGAAGTATCCCTATCTATAGCTTTCTATATGTTTTATAATCATTAAGTCAGGGGAATTAGCGTTAGGTCATTCAATTTTTATGCTTCCAGTCACCAGTTAAAATATTTTAGTCACCAATGGTGACCTGGCGACTGCATTTGTCGAACTCTTTTTTCATGTTTTTAGCATTTTCTGTGTAAAAAAATATTACATTTAAAATGCGTTATTATTTGTTTTATTTTATAAAGGAAAATATAATTTATGAAATTATATTTATATATATATATATATATATATATATATATATAATTTCATAAATTACATTTTATATACAGGGTGTTCGCAAACTGTTTTGACAAAATGAAAGGGTGATAATTCCATCAAGATGATCAATCTTTGTACTGAAACCAAAGTCGCAGTCTTTTATTCTAATTCTGTCGCAATTATTTAGTCAAAAATATATGATATTTCACGGCCAACCGGATTTTCATTCATTACTTTTACAACAATGAAGCTATTTTAACGGAATTTTCAACAGATTTATCTTGTGTTTGAAATGCTATGACATTACGAAACGTTCTAGAAGAACTCAGTAATTCGGTTAAGTGACATTGTAAGCAATGTGAACTGCATTCCGAAACATGATACGTGTAGTTCAAAGATGTTATGATGCGGAGAATGGCTACTTCCACCCCTTCACGTGATATGTTTACATTTTACGCATATCAAGGTAAATCGGCTTGAATTTTCGTTAAAATAGCTTCATTATTGTAAAAGATGTAGACGAAAATCTGGGTGCGACTTGCAGTGAGACACCCTGTATTTCTGGCTGAATAAGTAGAATACGACCCTGGTCTCTTCAGCAATATGTTATCATATTTACGGGTACTATCACCTCATTCATTTTCTCAAAACAATTTACCAATACCCTGCATATATTTTATGAAACTGTATTATATATTAATCTCTTTGCGACGAGCGTCGGGTATACGTGACGTATAGCGTGCTCAGAATCCTTTAATATTCCTACCAACAATTTTGAATCGTAAATTTTGCATTATTTAATTACAAAATTTCAACTATTAAATTGGGAAAGAATTTCTATTTGGAAATACCGGTGATAAAAGATTAAGAATTCTGTAAAGGACGCTCGTCGCGAAGGAGTTAAAAGCGTATGGTAATCAATGCTGCATGCCTAATTTTCGGTTGTACTTCTTCTTCATATTCTTCATCGTTTAATCATTATCTGAATATAGTAGATGCATTTTACTGTTAATGTAGTGCAGTAATCCCTTAACATTCGCGAGGGTTACGTTCCAGGAAAACCTCGCGAATGTCAAATCCGCGAATGTTGAGTCTATCTCTCTGCACTTAAAAAAGAGTTACGTTCTATAAAATTTTAATTAGAGTGGCACAGTATTTCAAGAAAACAAAAGGATATATGTATTAACAGTACGTTATGCATAACATATATGTATGACTTGAAGGTACACACATATTTATATTTATGAAATTTATTTAATGAAGATAATTCAAATTAACTGACTGGAGAAATAATTACAGCTAAAAATCATAGGTTTTTTTTTTTTTTTAAATAAAGTAATTTCGACTTCTCTCTATTCACAAAGAGATGATAATGTATGTAAGCTTCAGCTCTATCTCTACGAGAACCTGCACAAGCATATTTTAAATTAATAGATTGAATATGCAGTTATCTTACCACTTCTAATATCCCCATTGCAATGAGTATTCTTCTGCTGTTATTATTTTGTTTTCCTACAACACTCACTCCTTTGTCAGCAGTAAACTGAAAATGGATTTGTAAATACGTACTTAGAAAACACAGGGGAAACAATCTTTAACCACTGTAAATTCTGAAACAGCAAAGATATAATTTACAAAAAAATCGCGAATAATCAAGTCAGATTTTCGCGAATGTTAAGTTTTCCGCATTTTCATGTTCGCGAATAATCAAAATTCGTGAATGTTAAAACCGCGAATGTTAAGGGATTACTGTATATATTTTCAGTTTATATTTCAGACCATATTATATCACTTTTAAGAAGCTATCAGCCATCAACTGAAAATGACATTATTATTTAAAATGTTGCATGTTATACTTTGACATATTTTTCGCTACTGCAATGGGATGTATAAAAAAAAAATTCTGTATCATGCTTTCTTCTTTATTTCATTTCATTCTTATATTTTCAGCTATAATTATCATTAATATTTTTCCTTTCTTTTTTTTTCTGATGGTAATGCATAAAAAATTCAATAAAGTATAATTTTATTGCAATGAATAACAAATTTTTCATACATACATTCATTACATATTTTTCGCTACTGCAATGGGATGTATAAAAAAAAAATCTGTATCATGCTTTCTTCTTTATTTCATTTCATTCTTGTATTTTCAGCTATAATTATCATTAATATTTTTCCTTTCTTTTTCTTTTCTGAAGGTAATGCATAAAAAATCCAATAAAGTATAACTTTATTGCAATGAATAACAAATTTGATATTCTTATATTTTACAACTTAAAAATACACAGGCTAGTAATCATCTTCAGTTGTACTGAAACAGTAAATTAATATTTTCTTTTACGTTTCTTATCTAAAAATAATGCATAAAACATCTAATAAAGTATAATTTTACAGCAATAAATAACAAATTTGATGTTCTTAAATTTTACAACTTAAAAGTTTATAGGCTAATAAACATCTTCAGTAGTACTGAAGTATTAAATTATTATTGTTACTTTTTTTTACGCTTTTAATCTCAAGGTAATGCATAAAAAATCTAATAAAGTATAATTTGATGCTCTTTTATTTTACAACTTAAAAATATATAGGCTAGTAATCACCTTCAATAGAACTGAAATAGTAAATTAATATTTTTTTCTTCCCTCAAGATAATGTATAAAAAATCTAAAAAAGTATAATTTTATTTCAATGAATAATAAATTTGATATTCTTATATTTTACAACTTAAAATTTTGTAGGTTAGTAATAATATTCATTAGTACTCTAGTAGTAAATTAATATTTTTCTTAAGTTTCATTTCTCAAGGTAATGAATATAAAAATCTAATAAAGTTTCATTTTATTGCAATGAATAACAAATTTGATGTTCTTATATTTTACAACATAAAAATTTATAGGCCAGTAATCATCTTCAGTAGTAGTAGTAAATTAATATTTTTCTTTTACCTTTTTTTCCTCAAGATAATGCATAAAAATTCTAAAATTTAATTTTATTGCAACGATTAACAAAGTTGATGTTCTTATATTTAAAATTTAAAAATTTATAGGCTAGTAATCATCTTCAGTAGTACTGAAGCAGTAAATTAATATTTTTCTTTTACCTGTTTTTCTTTCAAGATAATACATGAAAAATCTAAAATTTAATTTTATTGCAACGAATAAAAAATTTGATGTTCTTATATTTTACAACATAAAAATCTATAGGCTAATAATCCTCTTCGGAAGTACTGAAGTAGTAAATTATTATTATTATTATTATTATTATTATTATTATTATTATTGTTTTACGCTTTTAACTCAAGGTAATGCATAAAAAATCTAATAAAGTATAATTTTATTGCAATGAATAACAAATTTGATATTCTTTTATTTTACAACTTAAAAATATGCAGGCTAGTAATCATCTTCAGTAGTACTGAAATAGTAAATTAATATTTTTTTTTCTTCCCTCAAGATAATGTATAAAAAAAAGTCTAAAAAAATATATGTTTATTTCAATGAATAATAAATTGGATATTCTTATATTTTACAACTTAAAAATTTGTAGGTTAGTAATCATCTTCAGTTGTACTCAAGTAGTAAATTAATATTTTTCTTTTACCTTTTTTTTCCCTCACGATAATGCACAAAAAATATAAAATTTAATTTTATTGCAACGAATAATGAAGTTGTTATATTTTAAAACTTAAAAATTTATAGGCTAGTAATCATCTTTAGTAGTACTGAAGCAGTAAATTAATATTTTTGTTTTACTTTTTTTTTCCCTCAAGATAATACGTACAAAATCTAAAATTTAATTTTATTGCAATGAATAACAAATTTGACATTTTTTTATTTTAAAACTTAAAAAATTATAGGCTAATAATCATCTTCAGTAGTATTGAAGTACTAAATTAATATTTTTCTTTTACGTTTTTAATCTCAAGGTAATGCATAAAAATCTAATAAAGTATAATTTTATTGCAATTAATAACAAATTTTATATTCTTTTATTTTAGAACTTTAAAATATATAGGCTTGTAATAATCTTCAATAGTACTGCAAAAGTCTGATTTATAGCTGAATGAGATATGAAAGCTAGTCGATAGAGAGCCAATGACCTCTTTTGAAGGCTAAAATATTTTTCTGCGTTCAGTTACTGTTACACAACATGAATTCTTCCTTTATATTCCTGTCTTTCATCTAAAGATATGAACTATCTTTCGCTTGATTGTGACTAGATAATTTTATTTTTTAAGCATATATATATATATATATATATATATATATATTGTTAATTGAACAATTAATTGTACAATTATTAAATTTAAAATAGATTTATTATTTTTAATGAGGGACAGGAAAAGGTGAAAAAAAATTGTTGATTGGACCATATAACAAAACAATTATGACCATTTTAAATATTTCGTGAACTTTCGCTATTATATGTATGAATCGTTAATAAACATCAATAGCCAGTTTCTTTTTTATTAAAATTTTTACACACTTTCAATTAAAAAAATTAAATTTGACTGAAAGTGTAATTATAATACAAAAGAGATAAGTAAAAATATTAAGCAACTATTTTTAATATCTACAGGAAATATATATATCATTTAAAAAAAAACATGCACTTTAAAAATTTCTCTGGAAAATAGAGCAGAATGAATTGATCTCAATATATCTGGATGCATTTTTATTCTATATTTACTACAAAAAGAGTAGTATACTATTAGTTGGTCATTTCATCATTGAACCTTAAACTATTAAATTAACTAAAATATAGAAAAAGTATTATTGCTGTAGTATAAACATCTACTTATAAATACACATCAATTTTTTAAAAAGTACCATTTACGTTCTTCAGGAAAATTAGAAATAACAAATTAATCTTAAATTTATCTGGATATATATTTTAATTTATTATGCATTAAAAAAATAGCATTCTCTTAATTTATCTGTAAAACTTTGATTATTGAATATAAAACTGAATAAATTAGTAAAAAAGGAAAATAAAACACTCTGGAAGTATTTTTAATATCGACTTAAACATATATCATAAATCTTAAACATATCATAACGTATATATCAACTTTAAAATATGTACAATTTAAGTTCCTTATGAAAATGGAATATAACAAACTAATCTTAGTTTATCTATCTTTTTATAACTTATTATTACCAATAAGTAATTAATTTACAGTTGCTCTTATTCTTAAGCCAAAAATTTCCAAGAAATACATTTCATTAATTCTTATCAAACTAATCTTAATTTATGTGACATACTTTTTAATTATAAACAAATAATAACCGTAAGTCAAAAAACAATAAGGAATTCATTTCAATAATTATATAACAAAAAATAATCTTCATTTATCTAGATATACTTTTTCATTTATTGTTGATTATAAATAAGTGAGCCACGCTTTAACCTTAAGCGAAAAAACTCAAAGTAATTCATTTAATTAATTTTATTAAAAGAAATATCTTAATTTAATTGCATATAATTTTAATTTACAAATTTTATATACACTTACTCTTAAGCCAAAAAAGTTCAAGCAGTTCATTTCATTAATTTTAAAATAAATTAATATCAATTTATCTGGATGTACATTTTGCTTTATTATTACTAATAAAAAAATAGGATAAATAGGATCCTTAGACCAAAAAACTCCAAGTAATTAAGTTCATTAATTTCATAAGAAACTAACCTTAATTTATCTGAACATACTTTTTAATTTAGTATTAAGTCAAACAAATCAAGCAATTTACATATCCTTAAATTAAAAAACTCCAAACAATTCACTGATTAGTATTATAACAAATGAATCATAATTTATTCGAATATGCTTTTTCATTCATTATTACTAATAAACAAATAGAATACTTACCCTTAAGCCAAAAAACTCCAAGCAATTTATTTCATTAATATTATTAAAATAAATATATTTATTTAACTGCATATACTTTTAATTTACAAAAAGTTACCTTAACATTTAACCTTAAGCCAAAAAGCCCATACAACTCATTTCATTCATTTTAAATTAAAGTAACCTTAATTTATCTGGATATATGTTTTACTTTATTATTACTAATAAATAAATAGGGTGTTTTTGTCTTTAAGACCAAAAAACCTTCAAGTAATTAAGTTCATTAATTTTATATTAAAAAAACTAACTTTAATTTATCTGAACACACTTTTTTATTTAGTATTACTAATAAACCAATAATATATTCTTACTTTTAAGCCGAACCAATCAAGCAATTTATAGATCCTTAAATTAAAAAGCTCCAAACAATTCACTTCATCAGTTTTGTAACAAATTAATCATAGTTTATTCGAATATGTTTTTTTCATTTAGTAATACTAATAAACAAACAGAATAATTAACCTTAAGCCAAAAAACTCCAGGCAATTTATCTTGAAATTAAAAAATTCCAAGCAATTCATTTCATTAGTTTTATAACAAATTAATCTTAATTTATAGAATATGCTTTTTCATTTATTATTACTAATAGAGAAATAGTTATACACTTACCCTTACCCTTAAGCCAAAAAACTCCAAGTAATTTATTTATCCTTAAATTAAAAATCTCCAAGCTATTCACATTATTAATTTTATTACAAATTAATGTTAATTTAACGAATATGCTTTTTCATTTTTTATCACTAATAAAGAAATAATTTTACACTTACCCTTACCCTTAAGCCAAAAAATTTCAAGCAATTCATTTCATTAGTTTTATAACAAATTAATCTTAATTTACCAAATATGCTTTTTCATTTATTATTACTAATAAAGAAATAGTTATACACTTACCCTTACCCTTAAGCCAAAGAACCTCAAGTAATTTATTTATCGTGAAATTAAAAAGCTCCAAACTATTCACATTATTAATTTTATAACAAATTAATCTTAATTTGACGAATATGCGTTCTCATTTTTTATTACTAATAAACAAATAATTATACAATTACCCTACCCTTACCCTTAAGCCAAAAAATTCCAAGCAATTCATTTCATTAGTTTTATAACAAATTAATCTTAATGTATCGAATATGCTTTTCAATTTATTATAACAAATAGACACATACCCTTACCCTTAAAACATAAAACCTCAAGTAATTTATTTAACCATAAATTAAAAAGCTCCAGAGTATTCATATTATTAATTTTATAACAAATTAATCTTAATCTAACGAATATGCTTTTTCATTTTCTAATACTAATAAAGAAATAGTTATACACTTACCCTTACCCTTAAGCCAAAAAACTCCAAGCAATTCATTTCATTAATTTTTTCGTAAATATCTTCGAAATTCAAAGATTCCTGCATGATGTAAGAGATGCTACTCGCTTTGAGAAACTCTTAAACAGTTTTAAGAGCTGATCGATACTAATATTAGGAAGGATTCTTTTAACCTCAGAAATTTCTCTTCCGCCTTATGAACATTGTTCTCAAGATCTCAATCATATTGCCCTAGATAATGGTACAGGGGAAAGACCGCCGAAAAAAACTCTGTTACAACGAATACAATTAAGGGGAGACATGGGAAAGCAGATGGGCATATTGACTTAGATATAGTACCTTAATTTTGATTGTAGGTTTGTGTGATCAGACAGCGAAACCGGAAACAATTTGTAAGTTTATTGTATATCAGGAAATGATAAGAAAATGAAATGGCACTTCTTCACCTTAATGTGTGAAAGTTTAAGTGAATTAAAGATGTATCTCGGTAATTATGTTTTAAATACTAAAAATATATTACCATATGGATTCCTCAAATAACTTTACACGTGAGGAAGTTTGATTCAGTATGCTTGAATAATCTGTATAGGGTAATATGACCAGTAAGTGAACAAACCACAGTGAATGAACAATTAGTAAATATTTTAATAGAATAAGGTTTGAAAATCTCCCCACTAGTTAATTATCATGTTTGGTTTAAAAAACCCGTAATTCAGTAAAAACGTGTTATAAGTTATTTGAACAAGTTGCAAAATAAACAACATAGTATGAAATTTAAGTGTTTTTAAATTGCTGCCTGTTCATTCACGGGAAAATTTTGTGTCCTTTCACTGGTAAGAACTGTTCATTTATTTGTTTTTTGTATAGCTTTTTATTGAGACACTCCTAACATTCCATACAAATGAAATAAAAATTTTATTTCATTATTTTTTATTCATTTGTATACCAACACATGTATTTTCACTGCTAGACACCAAAAGGTACTGTTTATTAAAACATCCTCTTTAATAAAATCTACGCGTTGCTGACGACTGGCTTTTCGCTAATCGTTGCCACAGATTAATCTCGGAGAATGAAACATTTGAAGTTACTGAAAAAATTAATAGCTTGAAAAGTATTTGTCAGAAAATTGTTAGACAAACTGCGTTAGAAGGGTAAAAAATTGTATTTTTATTGATATAAATTTAAAATCTAATGATTATGCCGTTTTTCAAATATTGAATTTCAAAAATTACCAAATTTCACAATAGAGTACCACAGCGAAAGCTTCACGCGTAAAAATATAATAAGGGCAATGTGTCCTGGCGTGTATACTGGCTATAGCACGAGTCACAAATTAATATCACATATATACGAGTTACAAATTAATAGCAGCCTTATTATTCTGTTAAAATATAAAAGTGAATTATGATGTCACGAGTGCATTAATTATCAGGAGTGAAATGTTTTGCTTAAATAAGGCATTTATTATTCTTTTAATGTTACGTGAACAAAGTCACGGGTAACAGCTAGTTATCAATATATATATATACTAGGGGGCCTACCCCCTGCGAGCTACGCTCGCCAACCCCCGCTCAGACTTCGAGGCCTCTAAAAACATGACAGCGTGCTTTATTTTAAAAATATTGGTAAATCTGTAATTGGGTTGCCATGCTTTAAACGTTTTAATGGGGCATTTTTTGATTATCATAGCCTCATACACAGCTGTTGCGACAACTGACGACTGTTTGCGGGATTGATAAGTAAAATCAATTACAACTTGAAAACCAGCTTGTATAAAATGGTTAGGTTTAAATTGTGGCTACCTCTCGGACTTTTATAACAACGATCTGTATTCTATTCTTCCTTTGCGTTTAAGGATGAGAAAAATTCCATCTGCTTGTGAATAACATTAAGAACTACGGTATTGAAAAGTACTATGTTATAGACATTTTCAGTAACAGGTTTTAATTTTCTCTCTATTTTAGTGCACCATCATGCATATTTTCATGTTATTTTAAATATGTAAATTATTTATTTTAATTAATATGTATATACGAATTTTCTAATTATTTATCATACAAAATTAATTAAATATTTTGTGCATGCATGCCTGCATTTATTCGGCATCAATTGATGAGATATTTAAACAAATTTGCTATCCGCGATAATTTTACACCATGTTATGTCACTTGAATATTGTCCATAAGAAAATCGGGTACTTTTCCAGTATAGGATCCTTTGCTTTTAGCTTTGGCGTAATTCGAGCTTCAAAAAGGGATAGATTCGTTAATATACATAGGTTTGTTGCCAAAAGTCATGAAAACAAATCCAATGAACTTTTGGTGCTTTTCTATTATAGGGGTCTTGATCGCTTTTTTAAAAAGCTTGGCGGAAAAAACCAAGCAGGATATTTTATTCTCCTTCCGTTCAGTTGGGCAATTATTATTTTATATATTCGTTTCAAATATCCGAATTAGTGATTTTATAAATTCGCTCAATTAAATTTTACAAAAAAATAACAAAATGATATCAATAAATAATAATTACTATCAATTCCTTTTCCCCCCTTTCTTTTGCGTTTACATAAATGACGTCATTGGACAAATGACGTCATTTTGATTTATTTATTCAAAATATTTTCAGTCTACAAATTAAATTAAATGCTGACAGACGATTGAATCCTGACGATAGAAATGTGATTTTTTTTTTCATATTTTCCTGAAAAACATAATTTAATCACAATCTTGTATTCATTATCGATTGAAATAAAAGATAAATTCAATTTCAATTTGAAAATGACGAATAAAAAGAAATCAATAATCCCTATCGGGATCCTTTTCAATTTTTTTCCCTTTTTTTGTCACAAAAAAACTGAGTAATTAGTTGCCATCATTACAGAAATGTCATTAAAATTAGAAAAAAATTAATATCTCAAAAACTAATTCCAATTTTAAAATTCTATTACCAGTTTTGACATCCGCGGATTTTTATGGACAATTGGTATTAATTTCACCATCAAGCGTTTAATATTTTATTAAAAATAGCCCTGAAACATAATCAGTCGCTTAATCAATCGTTTCATAAAATCGTTTCATAAATTCGTTTCATAAAATCGTTTCACAAATTCGTTTCATTAGCATTTTATATATATAGGGTAGATATATTATAATGTGCTTAAGTGTTTATTTACTGGTTGGACTACCCTACCTCAAAACAAATAAAATCAAAGTTTAAAATCTCAAAACTAAATGTTTGTCTCAAAGAATAACTATTGTTTTCTAATTTATATTCCTATTCAAAAGTTTAGAAACAAGATTTACAAAATGAAATGATAGGAACGTCAAGCAACATTTATAGAGGTAATTGATAATATTGATCTATCAATTCAATCTGAATGAATAGATATTTCAATTACATCTATTGATCTATCTATTTGTAAAATCGATCTATCAAATGGATTGGTCTACTTATCGATTTATCGATAAAGTTGGTTCTCAATCATACTGCTTTAAGTATAGGGGAAAGGAAAAAGACCGCCAAAAAAAATTCTTTTAAAAACGTACAAAATTAAGGAAACGCACACGAAAACAGATAGCCACATTGACTTTGATAAAGTACCTTAATTTTAATTCTATGTTTATGTGATCAAAGAATAATATTTAGTTTCTATTTTTACTGTATATTTCGAAATAGTAAATAGGTAACAGGGAATATTTTGCAATGAATGTGTGAAAATTTGAGCGAATTAAACCTCAGTAATTACAATGATAATCGAATGTAATTAAAACTTTTATAGGTTATAATTCGCATTTTTATCATATAGTCAAAATATTCGAATTAAATATTTAAAAAAATGTTTTGTTAATACTTTTCAACATAGTTGAAAAGTGTTTATGATTTCGGTTTGTCTATCTGTCTTCCCGTGCTCTAACTGCCATAAATATAATCGAAATGCATTGTAATTTTTATATAAGGGTCGCCCAAATGAAAGCGCCATTGCTATAATAACTCCGCCATTTGAAGAGAAAGATGACTGCGCATGCTCCTATAGAGGGCGCAGAGTGCTTGGAAAGCATGCGATATCGTCAGATCCCGCCAGATGCGTGTGTGATAGCGTGGGAGCACGTTAAAAGGCATCGTTCGCATCATGAATGCCTCCAAACGGTGTCAACGCGTGGTCGTGCAATTTTTAACAGCGGCAAATGTGAGTGATAGTGAAGTCTATCGTCAAATGCAAAATGTGTATGGCACGGAGTGTATGTCACGCAGATCGGTATTCCGATGGTGTAGGGATTTTCGTAAGGAGGAAAATTCCACTGGGAGGTTCTCGAACATCCCCCTTACAGCCCAAACCTCTCGCCATGTGATTACCACATCTCCGGTCCACTCAAGAAAGCTCATGAGCCGTTGCTTGAGCTCTTGCTGCCGTTGAAAATTGGTTCCACAACCAACCCCGAAGCTTCTTCACCCACGGTATCCATCGTCTCGTTGACCACTGGGACACTTGTTTCAACCTACAAGGTGGCTTTGTCTAGCTTATCTGTTACGTCTGTATTACTTCTTTCTTTTGTATACTAATTTGTATTAATACCATTAAACCATTTCTCAAACCGAAAGTAGTGTCCCGTCCATTTGGGCGACCCATATATGTTATCGAGCTTTACTATAGAATGCTCTGTATTGAAAATGAAATGTGTAGCGTTAATAGTTCGTTTACAGTGACACACAAAACAATTCCGGTACATTATATGGTCGATGAGGAAAAATCTTTTGCTGTGCATTTTATTGATGTTACGATATTTCAAATATAATGAGATTGATATGCATCACTGAGATGACTACAACATGCTTTCTCAGGAGTATAGAATTAGCAGCATTTATAGTTCAATTCAATTACAAGGATGTACAAAAGAATTCCATTACAATATGATCTATGGGAAAACATCCTTTGCGGTGCATTTTAATGATGTTATGATACTTCAAACATGAAATTTAAAGGGATAACTAATGTATGCTAGATCATGTTTTTCTATAGATAATTATGGAGAGTGTAACATTTATCGTTCATTTACTGAGACGTACAAAAGAATTCGGTAAAGGATTGATTATGATTATAATTAATGGAAGTGCGTTTTCTGCTGTGATATGTATTTTTAAATTTATCTAATTTTTTGTGTATTACGTAGTGTGTATAAATTCTATAAATAAAGCACAGAGCTGCACAAAATAAATCCACACGTTATCAGATATAGACAGCAATAGCTAAAAACGGATTTTTACTGAGTTATGTGTTTTTTAAATTACTTATTTAGACATCTCATTTCATTGTACGAAGAAATGAGCTTTTTCTTATTAATATGGTGTTAGTGTTGAAAAGTGGTTATATATAAGAATGTAACACATAATTTAAAATAAGGTGTTATATTATGAGTATAGTAAATAATTCAGTAAATCAGTGGCGTCAACGACAGCTGCTATCCTTTTAATTTTAATTTTACTTTAAATAATGCCTAATATCCTCCTTTTATATAATTGTAAATACGTATAACTATTCGTTTAGGAATCAATTATTAGTCAACGATAAGAGTAGCCACACGAATGATATTAACTTTTAACAATAAGTTTTATTTTTTAACCTTTCCCGAAATTTGAAAAGGTTCATTTGGAAAGAGATGGAATGGAAAAGAAAATGTCAAATACCTAGAAAATTAGTAACCCTTTGTGGCTCAACAATTCCGATTTGAAAAATATTTACTCAGATGCTGGAATACAACTTTCTAAGTATGTAAAAAATAATTTAAAATTTTGGAACATAAAATAAAAAATTATGGAGTAAAAGGTATTTTTATTATATCTGCAATAAACAAAAATGACATACTTTTTTCATAAATATTGTCAATTTTCTAATACAAAATTGTAAAGTATACAAACTCACCTTAGTAAAAAATCTATGTTTGGACGTAGGCGCGCCGCTTTGCACCAATCACCGTGTAAAAATGATCCACTCCTTGTGACGTTTTAAACGTCATGCACTGGCCGTGTATAACGTAGGTCGTGCTCCAGCCTTTTCAGTTTGACAAAATTTACGAAGTTCGTTTTAGCAATAACGACGCGAAACTGCTCAAATGATAAGTAAAACTTTGGCATGAAAAATTAACTCGGTATTGCCATCTGTCGAAAATTCTATAAACAATTTATGTTAACTACTTGTTGGAAGATACAGGTGTTTAAGGACCCCTCACTTTAAAAATCAATAACCCGGGAACGGTGATAGATAGAAACATGAAACCAGTGGTATGTTTATTAAAAAAATCGTAAGAATCTTATACACAAATCTCAAAATTTAGTTAAAAATAGCACCGATAGATGGCGCTGAGAGCGTTAAGAATCCTTCTAAAGCGAGTTCAGAAGCATAGAAAGACTAGTCGTCGAAGATTTCGTCATTGAAATCTGGCCGCTATTAGCGTATAGTGAAAATAATTCCGAAAGTGGTGTATAACGGGGAGGAACGTGTGTTTATTGTGTTGGAGTATCACCGATTAAATCAGAGATTTTCAAGTCGCAAAAGGCCCAGATGGAAAAACAATTCGTGAGCTTTTCAAAAAAATTTAATAGACAGGCAACGTGGCCGATGCGATTTATTTTCACTATACGAAAATAGCGATCAGATTTCAATGGCGAAATCTTCGACGGCTAGTCTTTCTATGCTTCTGAACTCTCTTTAACAGGATTCTTAATGCTCTCAGCGCCATCTATCGGTGCTATTTTTAACTAAATTTTGAGATTTACGTATAAGATTCTTACGATTTTTTTAATAAACACACCACTGGTTTCATGTTTCTACCTATCACCGTTTCCGGGTTATTGATTTTTAAAGTTAGGGGTCCTTTGTGAAACACCCTGTAGCAACAATGAATAAAATTGTCTTTCAAATCCCACTGTATAAGTAACATTGACTTTTGGGTATGCTGCAGATATGAAACGCGATGATACAAAGGGTTAAATTCCACTTATTTTAAGCCTACGATCTCGTTAATTTTGGTAATTGGTAGAAGAGAATTATGACTTACCTGAGTGAAATTCCTTCCAACAGATCTAAGAAACACAAAGTTCTGTGGAACAGATTCAATACCTAGCTGTCTGTGCATTTCCTTTCGCAGGTCGGAAAGGACAGTTTGTGGTAGAACCCTACAAAGAGATATAGAAAATATTGCTTAATTGGCTTGTGAAATTAACAGAAAATGCTTCTACAGTCGTAGAAAAAAAAAGTATACCCCCATACACTGCAAAAAAAATTGCTGATTTTACGGTATAATACTGGCACCCCAGCTGCCAATCTTATACCGTAAAATGAACAGTAATAAATAGTAAAATAAGCAGTAATACAATACCGTGCACAGCATTTTTTTTTTTTTTTTTTTTTTGCAGATTACTAACTCTGCCGCTATTCATCGTATAAAAATTTTACAGGATATCGATGAATAATAACATCTATAAATTAATGTTATACCGAAATTTTGCTTAGGAGGTCGTCTACATATTAGCACGTAATTTTGACATCGGAATTAAATTGGATTTTTCAGTAAATTTTACTTTCGAATACCAAACGGCAATGCACGCTTAAAGTTAGGAGTTAAAAGTTTGGACTTTAAATTTTTCAGCACGAACGCCTAATTTCGACATCATATTTCGATTCTTCTGTAAAATTATACATTTTGATACCAAACTGAAGGAAATTCGGTCAAGTAGTTTAGGAATTATGAAGTTTTAAAGTTCGGAACTCTTAATGTTACATTCATTTTTAACCATTTTAATGAGCAGATTGCAATGACGGTAGTTTTTTTAAGCATAACTCAAAACTTACTTGGTGAAATTATCTGTAATTTAGGATTTGTATATTTAAAGCTTCTACAAATAAATTTTTGTAAAAAAAATTACGTTATTATGATTCCCACACACACACACACACATATATATATATATATATGTATATACATTGTATGTGGTGTATGTGGTCAGTTGCTTCTGTTTCAATGGTTAATTTTTACAATAAGTTTATATATATATATATATATATATATATATATTTAAATCAATTTCGAAAAAATATATATTTTTTAATTAATTTTTGAACAGAAATCGATTTCTAGAAGCTTCAAATAATGCGAATCCAACACTACAGCTCATACCACCAGGCAGTTTTTTTTAGTTGTATCTGCACATAACTATCCAAATTGCAATGTATTTTGAAACGATCAAAAATTAATTTAATATTAAGGGAGAGCATGCAAAAAAGGAGCATGCAAGCATTAATGATTTTAGAGCAAAACATATTTTAAAAGGGATTTTTATTTTTAGAAAAAGCTACTAGCATGATGCATTCAAAGCGGCGCCAAGAAAACCTTCAAAGAGCGCCATGGCACCCGCAGGCGCCGTGTTGGACAGCCCTGCTTTAGAATATAACAGAGTTCTACGAAATGAATAGTAGAATAGTACGTAAAATAGTTCTGTTTGCCGTGCGACTGTTTCTGACTCGCTTAAGGGACAAGAAAATTTTGTTTTATCTTAATTTAATGAGTTGTTATTGTCTAGTAATGCATACTATGTTGATAGACTTGCAGGACAGAGAAATATTACAAGCTTTTCAACAAATCGAATTTTGACTTTCATGGCCTTATTAAGGTACTTACAAAACCTAGGTGTAGCACTATTTCACTGCAATAAGTGTTAATCGAATATCAGCATCTTCCCTGCTTCCCCCACACACACCCTCTCCGTTTGTATACAAAAGGTAAGTTTGCACAATGTCTTGTGCTGACTGGAAGATTTTTCTCGTGTCGTAATCTAAATTTCAAAACACATAGCCTTAAAATTTCAAGTTTTATGAATTTAAGTACTTTAAAAGTTCAATAATGCAATATTTTTACTAGCTTTATAAATAATTCAAGATCCTTAACCGACTTTTTTAAAGAATTAAATTTGTGGCAATGTCTATATAAACTGGCCTCCAAAAGTTAAGGTACAGCCAGTCTTCTGTGTCTAATTTGAAAACAAATGAAGATAAAAACTTGTTGCTTAGAGAATTGTAGAATTGTGCTTTAAACAGTTATTTATCGATTTTCATATAATTTTAACATCAAGCATGATTTACAAATAAAAAATTAGATTTTTTTGCAATAGTCTACTGTTTGATTAAAAAATAAATAAATAAATGCCGAGGTAGCCCCAAAGATTCTCTATTGAATTAAGATCCGAATATTGAGATGGCCATTCCATTCACTCCCAACCTTGATCCTCAAGATATTCATCAACGACCCTACCTTGGTACGATCGGGCATTATCATCCATTAAGATGAATTAATCACCTGTAGCATCAGCATATGGTGTGACATGCGGAGCAAGGATCTCGTTACGATATCTCATAGTAGTCAGAATTCCTCCATTGCACACATGGAGGTTACTGTGATCGTTTTTCATCGAGTCAGAAAAACGACACCTCCTAGATATGGACAACACTATTTTAGTACCAAAAATTGAAGATCAACAATATAAAAAAAATCCACACATATTACAAAAGTGAGATATTCTTGCAGTTTCCTCCGACTGCCATATAAATGTCCAATTCTTTAAAACAATAGAGACGGGCATAATTGTTCCATAAGGTTTTAATGAAGTTACTTATGATCATTCATTTGTTTTTTCATTCTTTTAATAGTGGGTGTCAAAAAACTGGTTGTTTATCAAAATATCCTTTTTTGTGTGTCTGATAAAATAGAAACATATATCCGGAATAAGCAATAATGATATGTACAAAATAAATTCTGCATGTAAATTTCAGCTATTATCTTTCGTTAATTTAATATAATTTCGAGTTACATTTTTATTTCCTGCACATCTGTAACTTTCCCATGTTATTAGAAATTATAAAGAAATGAAATAGTCATGAGAATAGAAGATATTAACTTATCTTAATATGGATACGAATACATATGGATGCTCTGTGCGTATAAATTAGTGCATTATTTTAAATGAAGGAGTCAGTTTTTGGTAAAGTTCAAGATTACCAAACATATGGTAGCTTAATATCTTTCACTGTTAGAGTCTTGACAATCATGTGTATAATTTCGTGTAATTTAAATATTGTTAAAATAAAGTGGAGGGAATATTTTTATTAAATAACTAATAATAGGAAATTTCTCCTATTAGTTCGCAAGGAATTTAGAGCTTTTATCCTTTTCTACATTATTAGAATATTCAGATTTTTATTACGGATATCTAAAATTTAATAAGAAGCAAAATTATGTACCAGAAAAAAAAAATTATATAACATTGACCAAACACTTTTGAATTTCAAGTTTCCTGTATATTTTTCCCTAGGTTATTTTTTCAATCTGAAATGTGTTTCTTAATTCTATTTTTGTAATTTCACTTTCTTGAAACCATTACCAAATATCTCAAAATACATTTCAGTGATAAAACGTTTTTGAACCCGTCTCATGTTTTAGTTATTATTTTGAATAAATGATTTTTATCATTATGAAACTTTAAATATTATGTTTTAATTAAACATCTGTAAATATTCAACAAGAGTTGTTTTCAACCACGCACCTGCATGCACACTTAAGCTCACTAACCAATTTAATTGAACACACGAAACCTCAATAAATTTGTACATATGTTATAACTACACATTATTACAGATTCATGATAGTAATGATTGATTTTAGATTCTAAGAAAGAAAAGATAATCTGTGGTTACATCATTTTCTCGTGATATTTGTTGCAAAGAAAATATTGAAGACATTACATGCAGTCAAAAAGACAAGATTCTTTTAAACGATTCTTTTTTTACTATCTTTGTATCTTTTGTAGTTAAAAAGAAGCTTTTTAACTCTTTAACGTGGAATTGTTCGAAAATGTACATACACACACACACACACATATATATATACACACATATATATATATATATATATATACATAATTATAATATCTATGAATTTCAAAAACATATCAAGTTCTAATATCATTCTACTAAAATCTACTAAGAGATAATTAATGATATTGTGTAATCAGAATACCACATAGCTAATAATTAACTTGTGCAATCATAAAATTACCATAGCATGTGCTTCAATGGTAATTAGCCAAATTTACTCATACCTGAAGAACATTTAAAAAGAAAGAGAGAGAAAGAGGAAAAAATTATAAATTGGAGTTGCTATTATGTAAACACAAATGGATTAATAAATTAATTATGAACATTATTCAGTGGAAAAAACTAGACCACAAGAGAACCAATCAAGAATTGGATATGAAAAAACATATGTGGATGTACTCGTCAGCTTGGCTGCACCCACATGTGTTTTAAAAATAATTCAGTATTTCATAATTCTACTGGCATGATGCTAAGTACAGTAGAATCAGCCAAGTATACTGAATTATTACCAGACAACAATTGGAAAAATTTAAAATTGGAAATATGTAAAATGTAAATAAAAAACCATTAAGAAATATATAATGTCTCACTTACAACGATTATCCTAAAATCTTTATAAATCACCACACTATATAACCACCAGATATCATTTTTGAAATAATATTGGAATTTTGAACCCTTAAATTGTAGAAAAAATGTTTTACTCACAAGAATGATACAGTATCCTCAAAATATAGCAACTTCTTCATAATGATCAGTTCCACATGGCACGTATCAAACATGTTGACATTCGAGTCGAGTTGAGAGAAATGATTTGAAAGACAAGTTGAGAGCTCATTTTTTTAAAAACACAACTCGATCAATGACACTCCAACACAATATAATTCAAAAACACACAAAACTATTCTGTTGATAATACTCTTATAACAAAATTATATCCGTGAATATATAATTACTCCATCTAATTTTAATTCCTGAAAGTAAAATTAATATACAAGCAATAGCTCCCTCTATAGTTAAATTCAAAATAATATCTATAATATCATCAACTAACTAAAACGTAAAGTGTCGCCATCTATTGGTATTATAATTATTCATAATTAATATTTAGTTACATATCCATATTATTATTAACATAATCACTTCATTAAATTTAATCAATATATAAATTTTAATAAACAATACTTCCTTGTAGTTTTAATATTAAATTCGAATAAAATCCTCAATATGAATAAATATACACAGAATTTATTCATCCTGCACAGCATTTCAGATATTCTTAACAAAAGTATATTTTGTAAAAGAGATATTATTTTAAAACAAAGTGCTTTGCTGCCAGCTGTGTTAAACCACTGATATATATTATAAACTTATAATTAAATTATTAATTTTTTATTGTTACTTCTACTTAAATATATTTTAGACTTGTTATTAAATAATTAATGTATTGTTTATACTTATACTTAATTATATTTTAGATTTCAGAGATTAATTTAATATCAAATTAAATAATTATTATTATCACTACTGTGCTTCAATCAAATTTATGCTATGCAGTAATTAAAATTACTTATTAAATTTAATTTCATAGATAAAAATAAAAAACTATATATATATTTATACACTTTGCAAATAGATATGTTTGTGAGTTATAATAACCAATGTTATCCATGTATAATTTTAAATGTATGAAAACTGCTCATCAATGACACCCTAAACATATGTGATCGGCAACGCACAATCACATACTATACAGAGTGTATATAATGTTCAATCAAATTTTAAATTTCCTAATATGTTATAATTGTATTAATCTATGTTATAATTGTAATATTATATCTAGTGTTATATGTTATCGCACATTCAAATAAAAATTTATTACATACAGTGTTAATAATTTAATGATATAATAAATGTTATTTAAAAGAGTTGATAATTGAATTTATCATAAAAATTGGATAACCATATATTTTTGCTTGATCTCGAATAAATCTAATATTTTTGTTTTTATTTATATCTGAGCATAAGTATTTTATACGATGTAGATAATTGATAATTATATTTTTATATACAGATTTATGTAAACATGAAGCATAATTGGTAAAAATATTTACTTTAAATGGAAAATCAAATCTCTTATCATAAATATCAAAAATTAATTTATAATTATTATTAATATTGATTTTTAAGTCAAGAAAGTTAATATTATTATTAATTAAATCCTTTTCGCTTAATTTAAGTTGAGTAGGATAAAAATTGAGTGGTGATGTGCAATTTTTTTCATTGAAATAAAATATGATAATGTCATCAATATATCGATAAAATACATAATCATTGTTCGTACTAATATTTCTTTCATAATAATATAAGTAAAGGTCAGAGAGAATACTAGATGCTGTTCCGCCCTGCGGAATTCCCTGGCATTGTTTATAAATAATATTGTCATATATGATGTAATTATTATGCAATGTAAAATTTAGTAAAGTTTTAAAAAAATTTACTGAAATATGTTCTTTTAATTTTAATTGAGATTTAAATTCTTTAAATAATATACACATTGTTTTATGTAAGTCTTTTATATCAATGTTATTAAATAAATCATTAAAATCCAATGTTTTTATGAATTTTACCGGATTGATATTATGTATTTTATTAATGAGTTGAAAACTTTTTTTTAGGCAATGTTGGTTATTATGTTTTAACGTTATATCATATATCTGCTTTAAAATATTAAGTAGTAAATTACTTGCATTATTATTATATGTGTTACACCCGATGGTAACAGTGCGAAATTTTATAGGATTTTTATGAAATTTTGGAATTATAACAAGATAAGGATAATTTAAATTATTACATTTGATTTTTAGTAATTTGTGATAATTTAATAATTTTCTATTATTTATTTCAATATTTAATTTAGTTTTATTAAAAATATTACTTGTGTTGATTGCATTGTGAATTAACACTTTATAGTATTCTTTACAAATGATAGCATAATTATTTGGAGATTTATCTACATAAGTAATTATAAATTTGTTTTGTAATTCTGATATATGTTTATTTATATTATTAAAAGCTGCATGTGTAATATGATGATAATTTTTTATAATTTCATTTTTCATTTAATCTATAACAGAAAATCTCCATTCACTAAAATACTCGATTGGTTTATTGTAATCAATAGCAATTTTATATATAAATAAATCAATATCTTGAATAAACTGCAATATTATGGATTTGATATTACACTTATATGGAAGGCGAAATTTTGTTCCATTATGCATTAAGTTTTGTAAAATAGGTTGTGCTACAATATTAAGATCACCAGTAATGATATGACCATGTGTTGTATTTATGTACTTTTGATATTTTGGGTCATTACAATAACATGGGTAATTATTTGAAGAGACCATTTGTTTTGCAAAAGAATTGTAATTAAAAATTTTACGTCCAAGTGTGCGATTATATTTGTATGTCTTGTGAATGGTAAAATTTTTTATTGGAAAATTGTTAGTAATGTTGTTTATTATATTGTGTAAATTGATATTATTAAATACATGATTGGAAAAATTTATAATTAATTGTGTATTATTAGTTTTATATTTAGGTTTAATAGAAATACATGTATTTAATAGGTTTGCTCTATAATGTAGAATATCATAAAAGATATCACAAAAATGTGTAGAATATTGATTCTTTTTAAATACCTTGAAATATTGGTTCAAATATTTCTTTTTTATACTAAAAACATGTTTTCTTATATCAAGCCAACAATAATCATTACAAAATTTTGCCTCAAGATCATCAAGCTCCTTTTGAATCACAATATCATCAGTGTATTTTTTGTTATTATGTTTACCTCTACCAGATCTTGAAGTTTTTTTTTTATGTTTGAAAAATTTAATCCTGAATAAAGATTTTTATAATTTTCATATTTAGTTAAATCTGAAAATACAGGATGTGATTTTTTGTATACTAATTGATTTAATCCATAAGGATATGTAGTATTAAAATGTCTTATATATTTAGATTCTAGAAAAAGTCGTTCAGTAAAATTTTTTTGTATTTTAAGTATTTTAATAGTAATATTTTTAAAATCATGATTTTTGAAATGAGTATATTCAATATTATGAGTTGTTTGAAATTTAGATTTTTTATATTTATCAATATGAGAACGATGTAAATTTAGCCGCTTATGTAATTTTTGTCGAGACTGTCCTATATATTCCATATTACACGAATTGCATTTCAATGAATAGATTACATTGTATGCTTTGCAAAATTTTACCAAATTAAGATTGTTATTATTTGAAATCTGTGACTTATCAGCTAATGGACATGTAAGGCAACGCTTTGATTCACACTCACGAAAACATAGTACAGGCTTGGGACAATAGAATAGGTTATCTGATAACGATCCAGGAAGATCCCTAATAATCTTCCTGTACCGAGCATTAGTCCTGGATCCACCAAGGCCTAAATTGCCAGTATCTAACATTTTACTAATAACTGCCATAATTGTTTGAAAGCAATAGAAATTGCAAGAGATACATATAAAAATATATTTAAAGATAAAAATGTTTTGAATCAACCTTATTGTTATAAAGTACTTGAATATCCATAAAAAATAAAAAATAAAATAAAATAAATTAAAAATAAAAATAATAAGATTGACTTTTTAATACTTGATTAAATATAATAAGGCTATATTATAAAACTATATACATATATACATAAAGTCCCATTAAGCAAGCTAACATCAAATATATATATATTATATATATATATTCATTCACATGTGGAGCTAAAAATGCTTCTGAAATATGCATCCAATACATGCATATAAATAAAGATACGAGTTGATAAGTACGCCCACGAATATGTTTTAATAAATTCAAAAGTTCCTAAAGTATTGTACAAAAATTTACAACTCCTAGTATTAGACAGGGTCCGATTAAACCAAAGAAAAATCCAGGACCTGGTATTCATTCTATACCTATATACTTCCTACCTATACTGCCACAAAAAATGAAACACTTTCTATGCCTTAAGATATAGATATGAATTTATTAATACATATTTAGATAACTATATGATTTGTTTTTAAAATTATTTTACTCTAAAAGTACAAATATTAACTATATTCAATACAAGGTCAAAATAGATTCAAAATATCAGCCATTTTTGAAGGCTCAATCACAGGAGACCAATGGCCACGGTCCAGTTGGCCCATGCTTTAATCAGGCTCTGCTATTGGATATCTGGTATTTATTAAAATATTTTTTCGCCATTAGAAATTTTAGTAACTTTAATGCAAAAAAAACGAAAAATATAAGCAAGCTAAAAATAGTTTCTGAAAAATATTTTATTTTGGCAACTAACATCACATGCTATTTTTGAATATGTAATCATCAAAACACAAAACCTTACTATCTTCAAAATGTTTAAAAATATGCTTTTGGTGATGATTTATCGTATTTTACCTGTAGCATTGTCCTAATAATAAACTCTATATTATGCTAGGTTTTTTTCCCTTTCATATATAGCTGTAGGCAAACTGCAAAGAGAAAACGCATAAAAACATAACTTAGTGTACAAATTTCGCAATATCTCTTGAAAACATGCATTTTATATGTATAACCATGGTTTCAAAATTAGCAATTTTGAATTCAATAAATCATGCTTCCTTTTAATGAAAATTATACATATATAGATATATTTATTTCTTTATCTTTTCAAAATAATATCATTATTTGAAAAGTTATGGAAATAAGAACAACCCGTAAAAGCTACAAATAGTCAATAAAGAATTTAATTCGCTTCTTAAATAAAATTCTTATTTATAATTTTATCTTTTTCATCTTCTTTCGACATTAAAACTTATTCACAAGAATTTTTTACAAAGTTTATATTAGCGTCACAGATTCTTTGCACTTTCTTATGCAGAGCATTTACAATAATGTTATCTTTTTTATTCTTTATAAAAATATCTTAGCATTGATGTAATATTGATTAACTTTAAATTAATTTTTATAATGTAGTTTCTTTCGTGAATTGTTGCAAGGTCTTTGCACAAAGCTGCACACCTACAATGTTCCCTTCGCTCAAAAACCATTTTATGTTAAAAATTTCTTGTTTCGAAGAAAAACGCTGTCAGTGGGAAATTTCCCACCGTGATTTTGTGTGTGGTCAAGTATCTGAAATCATGCAATTGTCCAAAAAACATTGATCTGGGTGTGGTTCCGGGGTAAATGAGTTGACCTACTTCTGCCTCCGCAACAGACCAGGAAGTGCTCTCTCCAATATACTGTTTAATTCATTATTTTTTTTTTAAGAGGAGGGCGAAGTACCATTCTTACATCATCTTAATTCGGTTTTCTGCTGAGCTTTTCTCCCTTTCCAAAGTTTACGGAAGTAAAACGCTAGATTTCTGGGGGAGATTTTTTTTTTTTTTTTTAAGTTTTGTTTTGTTTGCTCACGTGATTAAAAGTTCTTTGTCCCATTTTTTTAAATTAAAAATTTATTCGCGCTCTTGTGTGTAGTAAAAAGCTTTTCAGATTCTTAATTATCTAAAATCCCATGAAACTTACGTGCTGTTGTTAATGTTCTTTAATCCTTTGATTACTGAAGAAACTCAAATTAAGCGTGTAATTTATTCTACTTCATTTTATTTATTTTTTACGCTGTACCTTATTAGATGCGTAAAACTCAGTTATTGGTTCAGCATATCTGCATAATATTTCTAAGTAATATTATGTGTAGCATAATTTATATATCTACAATACAATATACATGCATACTGAGATGTAGCAAGTATTGTGCGACCGGTGTCTCCACACCAGGCGCCATTAGTTAGAATACGCGCTGACGTGTCTATATATATATATATGTGTGTGTGTGTAATATATATATGTGTGTGCGTATGAGTGTGTGAGTGTGTGCGTGTGTACTTTTTTATCTTATTATAGCTCGTGCAAGGATGAAATCGTACATGTTTTGTTTAATCTATGGTAGGATAAAATGGCTTTATAACTGTGCCATGGTTCCGCAACTCTTTCATTTTTCTTTTATGGCATTTTATGGATATTTTTCAAAACTGGTTTGAATTCACTCTTTTATTTCTTGATTTTTATTTTTCCCCATTTGTGTATGATGTCGTCTTTAATTTGTTTTTATATTTGAATATTATATATAGTATTGCTATTTAGGCAAGGGATAAATGACAGAAATGACAGAAATCTAAAATAAAAAATGATGTTTATCGGATTTAGAATATTGATTCATATATCTATGGTTAAAGTCAACAAAAATCTACGAAAAAAAGACGATAATTAAATATTATACATTGTTATTTAAATATAAGTTTATCATTTCGAGATATCATAGGGTGGTCAACGCATAATTAGGAAACCTACCTAGCATTGTGGGCTTGCCAATAATTGATTAACATGGTTTACTGTGTAGCTTTTCTTCTTTTCCAAATTTTGCGGAAATAAAACGCTAGATTTCTGTGAGAGATTTTTTTATCATTATTGTGCTTTTTTTTCGTCACATCACTAAAAGTTTCTTTTTTTTTTTTAATTAAAAAAAAATCATCGCTCTCCTGTGTCTAATAAAATCTTTGCAGAATCTCAATAGTCATAAATCCCATGAAAATTAAGTGTTGTTGTTAACATGTTTTAATACTTTGGTTACTACACAGACTGAAATTAAGTGTGTAATTTATCGTACTTTATTTTATTTTTTAATGCTGCATCTTAATAAACACGTAAAACTCTTTTATTGCTTCAGCAGATCTGCATATTTCTAAAGAGTAGCATATTTTAGGTAGCTTTCGTTACAAAAAGCTACCTATTGCAGACATTCGGAGGAAAGCAATTCCAAAAAATTTTGGTATATTTTCACCGATCATGACCTCCAGACAACAAAACCCCCCTCCGCCAAATCTTGATTTATATATATATATATATACCAAGGACTCGACCGAGTTCGTTGGCCAGTTTCATCTGCCATGTTGTTTCAAAATGGCGACCAGTTAAAAAAATTTAAATGTTGAAAAATTCATAAAGACGTACAAAGAAATTATAAATTGAAAAAAATGTTTCCGGTAAGTGTTAGAACGTGATACGAGGATTCTGGAACATTTTTTGTTTTGGCTATATTTTAAAAAAGTCCTTCCGGCCTGTACCGGGAGGAAAAGGTAGCTTTCCTATATCTTCGTTTTAAAAATTTAGCTAATGTTACACGAAAACAGCAAGTTAAAATGCAAAGAAACGTTTACAAAAGATTCGTTAATACTGAATTTGAATAAGAAATTCGCCAAATTATTGAGCAATAGCCAAATTGGCTTCATTTATGAAAATTTATTTTGGTCGCCAAATTTGGCGATATTTCGCCAAATATCGCCAATTTTGTCGCCAATGTCACCAATTTTGGCGCTAAAGGATATGAATACATAGTTTTATGCGTATGATTGGGAAAATTATTACAACACTGGAAGAAAATAATTTGCGAGTAATCGCGTTAATGTGCTGTTTTGTTTCAAAATGTCAGCCACCTAGAATTTCAAACTGCTCTATCTCAGCCATTTTTTAAGATAGAGATAAACCAAAAAATGCTCTGGAATCCTTGTATCAAGGCCTAACACGTAATTAAAAAATAAATTTGAATTTTTAACTTTTTTGTATATTTATTTTAGTTTTAAGTTTTTAAATGGCCGCCATCTTGAAACAAAATGGCGGACCAAGCTGGCCAACGAACTCGCTCGAGATATTGGTTAGCTTAATACACACAATTAGTTTCATCAAAATTGATTTATAAATACGAGCGTTATCGTATGACATAGGTCAGATATATATATATATATATATATATACTTTATACTTTTTTGTATTGAAAGCTACCTAAAAATGGCTGAGACATGGCAGTTTGAAATTCTAAGGTGGCTGACATTTTGAAACAATCTGATATTTGTTATGCTGTAACTCTCGTACTTATGAACCGATATGATTGTGACTGATCATGTGTACAGAAAATACCAAGGTCTCGACCGAGTTCGTTGGCCAGATTCATGCGAAATTTTGTGTCAAAATGGTGGCCAGTTAAATTTTTTTAATTTTGAAAAAAATCCAAAAAGATGTATAAAAAATTATAGATTGAAAAAGTTTTTTCCTTTAAGTGTTAGATCATGACACAAGGATTCCGGAAAATTTTTTGTTTTAGCTTTTATCTTAAAAATTCCTGACGGCTCGGCCTACATGCACAGGTAGATTTCGAAGACGCAGACCGTGGGGCGCCTGTTTATCGGGAATTGCGGAAGAAATGACCTTTTTGCGATGATGCTGCAGTTGGAACCGCCTACTTCGAAACCAAACTTGTTTGCAGGCGGAGCCAGCAAGGATTTTTTTTTCTATAAGAGTTGGGTCTATAAAAAACATGTCAATATAAAAGTTTTAGATAATATTAAGAGGATTAATAATAAATTTACGCGGATTTGATATCTTGTGAATTGACGAAGCCATGATTTTTTTTCTTCTAAAACCCCCCTTTTTCCCCCCCTTGGGGCCATTTTTAATTATATCAAAAAAATGTCATACATAAATTTTCGGCCCTTCTCCTAGAAGTAATAATAACTTCAAACGGATTCGATACGTATCATAACTAAGAAATTATGTGTTTTTTTCTATTTTCACAAAAAGTCCCCCCATCCCCCCCCCTGGTTCGATTTTGCCCATTAACGAACTTGACTGAGATTTTATGCCCCTTGATTTTATGTATCAGTTTCGAAAAGATGCCGGAGTTGGAACCGCCTACTTCGAAAAATAACTTGTTTGCAGGCGGAGCCGGCAGGGATTTTTTTGTTATTACTTTTTTTTTTTTTTTTGCTATAACGGTTGGTCCTATAAAAAACTTGTCAATGTAAAAGTTTTAGATAATATTAAGAGGATTTATAATAAATTTAAGTGGATTTGAAATCTTGGGAATTGACGAAGTTCCGAATTTTTTTTCTAAAACCCCCCTTCCCTCCCCCCCTTAAGGCAATTTTTAATTATATCAAAAATCTGTCATACATAAGTTTTTGGCCCTGTTCCTAGAAGTACTAATAACTTTAAACGGAATCGATACGTATCATAATTAAGAAATTATGGTTTTTTTTCTGTTTTCACAAAAAGCCCCCCCCCCCCCCTTGGTTCGATTTTGCCCATTAACGAACTTGACCGAGATTTTATGCCCCTTGATTTTATGTATCAGTTTCGAAAAGATGCGGGAGTTGAAACCGCCTACTTCGAAAAATAACTTGTTTGCAGGCGGAGCCGGCAGGGATTTTTTTGTTTTTAATTTTTTTTTTGCTATAACGGTTTGTCCTATAAAAAACTTGTCAATATAAAAGTTTTAGATAATACTAAGAGGATTAATAATAAATTTACGCGGATTTGATATCTTGTGAATTGACGAAGCTATGATTTTGTTTCTTCTAAAACCCCCCTTTTTTCCCTTCCCCCCCTTGGGGCCATTTTTAATTATATCAAAAATCTGTCATACATAAATTTTCGGCCCTTTTCCTAGAAGTAATAATAACTTTAAACGGATTCGATACGTATAAAAATAAAGAAATTATGAGGGTTTTTCTGTTTTCACAAAAAGCCCCCCCATTTCCCCCCCCTGGTTTGATTTTGCCCATTAACGAACTTGGCCGAGATTTTATGACCCTTGATTTTTTGTATCAGTTTGGAAGAGATTTATGAAGAATTTTTCCAGTTATCGTGGTCAGAAAAAAGTGACATAGATAGATAGATAGATAGATAGATAAAGTTTTGAACTGGGGGTGGTTTTGGGTTCTGGGAGTCATGATCGGCGTAGATCTGCAACTCTTCCAACTTAGGTGAGAATGTATTAGGTAGCATTTCTTACGAAATCTACCTAAAAATGGCTGAGATAGGGCAGTTTGAAATTCTAGGGTGACTGACATTTCGAAACAATCTGATTTCTGTTTGCTGTAACTCGCATGCTAAAATTCACATTCACATTCAATGTTAGCGAAAACCGGGTTTGAGTCTTCTATAATCAAGTTCCAAGCATTTTAGCTTCGGGTGTTTGAGTAAATTGAGTTGAATTTTTAAAAACATGGACTATGAAAGCTACCTTTTCCTCCCGGTACAGGCCGAAAGGACTTTTTTGAAGTATGCAGGGTATCGTATAATGAATTGAATGTTTTTTTAAATTTATTACCAATAAAACGGGGAAAACTAATTGTGAATGTGTGAAGTTGGAAATTTCTTTACTACACTTCATAATTTTAACTTCCAATATCACCGATAGGTGGCACTGTAGTGCTGAATGCTACCATAAAACACAGACTAATGTAAAAAATAGATCAAATTTTATTCAAGAAATTTTAATAAGCTTTTAACCTTCTTTCGTATATTTTTAAAAAGCCCATAAAGAATGTTTTGCCTTTTATATTGCAAAGTTATTTTGAACAAAATTATTATTTGAGACAATTCAATATCCATCTATCGGTGATGTCTGGAATTAAAACAAGTAAAGAAATTCCTAACTTCACACTTTACCCTCCCACAAGAATAACTTCAATAGTTCATTATTTAATTGTTATTGAATTTTAAAAACTTTCAGACCTTTTTAGCACAACCTGTACATATATATGTACTATTATTATTTATTGTTTTACCGATAAATCTTACAAACAAACAAAAAAAACCCAATAAAAATAATAAAAATTATTCCGAAGAAATAAACTCAGGGCTCGCAGCGTTCTGAAATTTTTCTTCATTTTCTACCACTATTTCAAATCAAAAATCTTCGTGTGTGAATCCCTTTTACTTAAAATTGAATTTATCCGAGGAGCCTGTGGTCAGTACCACATATCCGAGAAGCCTGTGATCAATACCACATATCCGAGGAGCCTGTGGTCAATACCACATATCCGAGGAGCCTGCGGTCAGTACCACATATCCTCGGCACATAACAGATGGTCAAAAATAAATGGATAGCAATGTACATGGCTGGAAGCAAAAAAAGGGAAATAAATAATTAACAAAACAAGAATGCTGGGAAAAAAAAGCTCCTAGAAAAATGAAAATATACTAGGAAGTGAGATTATGAATAGATTAAAAATTTTAAAAAGATTGGGGATAGGACAATATTTTTTAACATTTTGTAAAGTAACTTTTTATAATTTTATAATATATATTTTTAAATTTTCTGTACATAAAAAAAATAATAATAAGAGAAGGATATAAGACATTAAAGTGATAGTCAAAGTGGGGATAGGAGGTTGAATGGTGAGTCTGTACCTTCTTGATTCCTTTAACATCTACAATAGAATTCTACAATAATGGTGTCGTTTTACAATAGTGGTGTGGTAGCAAAATAAGAAAAAATTAGGAACGCTTGCGATCCTTGCAAACTTATATCCATCGGAATTAACACTTTAAGCGCCCGGCAAAATTTTTTACATATGTTTAACGACTCATAAAATAATAGTTATGATAAGAATTGATATGAGGATTTAGATTTAATAACCTTATACATATCTGTATTTCTTATGTGGACTGAAAAAAATTGACATCAATATCAAATTTTTGTTAATTCAGCCTTTGAATTTGAATTCAAAATTCACGTGACGGAAAAACACGGTTAGGACTAGTGCTCGCGAATATACGCTTAAAACGTATTGCAACCACTAAAGATTTTGGATAGGTATAATATGGAAAAAAGGCTTAACTACGTATATGTTTAAACGCATATTCGCGAGTACTAGTTACGACGCTTAAAGGATAGGTGGTGTTCCACATTTCTGCAGTTAAAGTTGATAATATCTACAAAAACACGACAAAAACTGCTGTTTATTCAGTTCTTTAATTTTATTACTCATTATATTATTTACTAAGCATAAATATTTCATTTGAAAATGTAGGTTGGAGAACACGTATAATTGTGAAATCTCTCTTAGCTTTGTCTGCAATTGATTTATCATAGTTTGCTAGCTATATTTTCTTCCTTTCCAAAATTTACGGATGTAAAATGCTAAATTTCTGTGGAAGATTTTTTTTTTCCATTGCTTTGCTTGCTCACATCATCAAAATTTCCTTGTTCCATTTTTTAAAATTAAAATTTCATCACTCTCTTGCATGTTACAGAAAGTTTTTCGCTGTCTTAATGGCTTGAAATCTCACGAAGCTCACGTGCTGTTTATTAATGATATGTAAATAAAGTGTATAAATAAAGTAAAGTACAAATAAAGTGTGTAATTTATCCTCTTTATTTTTATGCTATATCATATTAAAGATGTAAAACTCATTCAGTGTTTCAGCATATTTGCATAATATTTCTACACAACGCTATGAATAATATAATTTTAGAAATAGGGTTAAATTTTTTTATTCAGACTCCAAAATGAACACGTAAATTATTTATACGTACGCTTTACACACGTAAATATTTGTGTATTTCGACAAGACCAGTCATTTCCACATCCTTGTCAATGAGACTAAAAAGAAATCTGCTTTGGGCCAGGCAGTTTGAGGTCTGGTATTCCATTCAAATTATTATTATTATTATTTTTTTTTTAAACAATCAAAAGCTTTCTATTATTACTTACCCATCATACGTAGTATAGAGTAAATCTTGTAATCGTTTTGAAAATCGAAAAAAAAAATTTTTTTTGACGCATTTACACGTTTTAGACACTGGAGAGTCCATTCCGAAAAACCTATTTTTAGAAGAAAAAAATTGCCGTCCGTCTGTCTGTGTGTGTGTCTGTAAACTCTCTATCTCCCGAACAAATTGAGATAGAGACGTGAAATTTGGTATGCACTTAGTATGTAATAATAAGAAACTTATTGAATTTCAGTAACCTCGATTATCCGGAACTTTTTTTTTTCGGACTCTCGAAATATTCGTTCTGATAAAAGGTATATAAAAATTTTCGAAATTCTTTATTTTAAGGAGTTTTATTTTAAGTTTATGTTAAGTTTTATTTTAAGGAGACAATAAAAAAACATAAATTTTGCATAAAGAATGAAGTTGATCGGATAATGAGTTACCGAGATATTTATAATCCTATTTTCAACACTCTTTGATTTGACCCTGTATTTCATCCAAATTTCAATTCAAAGATATATTTTAATTGGAAATGAGACGTTTAATCCGACGCAATAAACCGTTGGTTAATATGATTAACATTTTTGGAGTTATAAGGATGTGTCTTTTACGCAATTCAGTAATAGAACGTTTAAAGCGAAGCTAACGAAAAAGAAAGGCTACCGCGATGCTTTATGCGTATCTTTTTTTACAGGCCGCCGGAGTCACGTGATTCTCGAATGCACCAATGAAGATGTACGAAAAGAGCATCACGTCACTCTAGCGGTCTGTAAAAAAAAGATAAGTGGAATGCACCGCGGTAGCCTGTCTTTTTCGTTAGCCTCGTTTTTTTTGTAAATTTTGAACCAAATTGATACGGAACCTTGAGAACAGGGCAGAAAAAAATACGATTCATAAATGAGATGCTTGAAAATTTCATGCATGGGAGTCGGCAATTCACATCAGTTTGAGGAATGAATTTATATTATACATAACCATTAACTTTTTCTTTTCCAGAAACAATGATGTGATTTAATCAGCTGCACACGTCTACACAAGCTTGCATGTTGTATGCATTGCATATAGAATACAAAATATTATAGCAGAGTTTACCTTGGTAAAATCAAAGCTAATAAAATGAAAATGAAACTTTTTATGGCTGCCACAAACTTATAAATATTGCAATCTAATAAAAACTTAAATTAGTATCCTAATTTCATTAGAAATAAAATGAAATGTCTTACTTTTATTTAATTACCTAAATAAATTGCCTGAGTTTGAGTAATAAAATGCGATTGGTAGTGTCGAAATGTTATAAGAAATAAGAAAATTAAGTGCATGTGTTTATGACATTCGTGCAAACGTTATACCTTCAGAACATAGATAAAGTTTCGTCTTTCATCTTTTTTTTCTGTGTTTTTCGCAACCATTACCATGGATATGAAAAGGTTTTATTGAAGCTAGTCTTTTTATTTCTTATAGAATGCAAGAAAATTTACGAGCACTTAGGATTACATCGCTATTGTTATAGAACTATAATTATTTCAATGAGGATTATTCAGTATAAAACATGCTTCTGTTATTATAAGGAACTCCATGAGGAGAAAAATATAAAATTTTCATTGCATAAATTCAAATGTTTTAACAGATTTTATTAACATAACTCCGAGTTTAAAAATAAAATTTTGAGTGAAACAACAACAAAAACTATTATCGACACCCTCTTCCCCCCCCCCCCCCCCTGTTTTCTCGTCTATTTTTTTTTAAAGGTAAAAACTAAAAACTGATAAAACACTTTCACACAAGATTTAAGAAGACGAATTCAATTTAAAAAAAATAATTACTGAAATATTATTGAGGTTCTTTTATAAATGAGAGATAAAAATACTCAACATGCAACAGGTTATAAATTTGCAAGAATTTTTAGGTGCGTTCGTAATTATATAAAATACGTAGCACCTATAGTCGTCGTCTGGTCCGTCCGTCTGTCCGCATATAACAGCGCAAAAACTACCCAACCGAATGGTTTGAAATTTAATATATTATCGTTGTAGAATTTTGTCGAGTCATTTCAAATTTTATAAAAATCGAATCAAAACTTAAAAAGAAATTAATAAAAGTTTTCTTTATTCTATTAAATCCTATCGTACGTAATCTATATAATAAAAGCATAAGTCATGTGACTGAGGAAAACAAATACCGGTAAACTACTTCTTTTTTTTCATATGCCAGGCGGCCATTTTTATTAAAAATTATTATTTCGAATAAATTGCATAAAAGTTACATTTTTAGAAAGATCGTTGAAAAAAAATTTTTGTTTGAGAAATGAGTTACATTAAAAATGTATAGATTCTGAGATAACTTCAGTGGAAATTACGTTAACAGCAGAATATCTCAACCCATTAGAATCAATAAACACAGGAGATTTGTACATTATGAGTCATAAAAATATTAAACCATGGACGTAATCATTTGCAAAGCAAGATCTCCATGGTGAATTGTACAGTGCTGCCTGGTGTAGAAAAAAAAAATCGTATTTGTAAACGTGGCATACTTAATAAGAAAAAAAAAAAGGCACCATTATTTCGCTCATCGCAGACGATATAATTCATTTCACTGAAATAATAAGGATGATTTTTTTACATTGTGAAACTAGTTATAAAACGAACGCATCTCCTATGTCACGTTTAACGTACAATTTCCAACTTGTTTTAATGTAGCACCTTAACAAAATACCATCATTATTATTTATTATTATTATTATTATTATTATTCTCCTTTTTTTGGTGGGGGAAAGGAGTATTTATATGAATTATTGTGTATTATGTATTTATATGAATCTTGACAACATTTTTAACACTGCTAATATCTCTGATTCTAGTACTTATTTATGGCATTTGAAGAAAGAACCAAAATAAATCTTGCTTTAAATATCTACTTTGAATAGTTACTGGGTTTTTTTGCATGTTATACATATTTATCTAGTATAATTTGTACCTGTTATAAACATATGTATATAGAAAAAATATATTCGCAGAATCATGCCATTATTTCATGAACACAAAACATTTATGTAAAATAATTGTATTATTTACATGAATTATTGTGTATTATGTATTTATATGAATCTTGACAACATTTTTAACACTGCTAATATCTCTGATTCTAGTACTTATTTATGGCATTTGAAGAAAGAACCAAAATAAATCTTGCTTTAAATATCTACTTTGAATAGTTACTGGGTTTTTTTGCATGTTATACATATTTATATAGTATAATTTGTACCTGTTATAAACATATGTATATAGAAAAAATATATTCGCAGAATCATGCCATTATTTCATGAACACAAAACATTTATGTAAAATAATTGAATTTTACATAACAAAATGTTCTCTGTTCGTTATGTCTTACTGGTATACTTCTTTTTCCGGGAATAATACCGTATTTTATGCTCATTTAACACGCTGACCACTGCAGACTCTGACAAGGTGGCTTTAAATGATCCATTTTTGAAGCCAATCATTATTGGGGACGAGAAATGGGTTGTGTACAACAATGTTAAACGCAAGAGATGTTGGAGGAAAACAGATGAACCGGGTCAAAGCACTTCGAAACACAATATTCATCAAAAAAAGGTAATGTTGTCTGTTTGGTAGGATTTCAAGGGAATCGTTTTTTTAGCTTCTACCGGACAATACAATGATCAATTCTGAAGTGTACTATCATCAATTGGACAAATTGAATGATTCACTCAAACTGAAAAGGCCATAATTGATCAACAGAAAAGGTATAGTGTTCCATCAAGATAATGAGAGACCTCGTACAAGTTTGGCAACTCGCCAAAAGTTTTTACAGCTTGGATGGGATGTACTACCATACCCACTATATTCCCCAGATCGGGCACCTTCGGACTATTATTTGTTCCGGTCTCTACAAAAATTTTTATATGGCAAAACCTGTACTTCAAATGAGGACATTAAAAATGACTTGGATCTGGTTTTTGCCAGCAAAGATCATTAGTTTTATAAGCGTGGAATCATGCAACTTCCAGAAAGATGGCAAAAGGTATTGGACCAAAATGGAGAAAAAATAATTCAATAAAATATTTATACATTGTAAGAAAATCGTCTTTCATTTAAACCAAAATAAATAAATAAATAAATAAATAAATAAATAACGAAATTACTTTCCGAGCAACCCAATATTTTAAAGTACACAAGAAATAAATATTTTATAAATTGACGAACTATCATACTTACTGGAGTTTGTCTGCGTTGACAATAACATTTATTCTGACACCAAAGATCTTGGAATTTTGTAAAGTTCATTCTTTTAGTCGAAAAGTTACATTTTCGAAAACTTTTTGTATATGTATGAGAAAACAATCGTCTGTGTTAGCAAATTATTTTTCCCCTCACATTTTGTTTTGTCTTTTTATTTGCATCATTCATCTGTTCGGATATAACATCGCAGGCCAGGAAAGGCCAGGTTCAAGGTTATACTGCAAAAAATGACGGTAATCCATATTTTTGATAGAAAGTTTTTCTTACTGTTCACCAAATTATAGTTTATCGATATCCTTGACATTACTACATTATCTGAAAAGCAGCGAGGTCTTAATGATATAATACTTTCATTAGAGGATAAAAATATGTAATGGGAAAAATAGCATGATATCGATAATTAAGTATACGTCCATATATGTTTCTCATAAATACTAGATGCTATCAGAAAGAGGTTATCAACTTTTGCTTTTCAACAATAAAGTTAATCTTTCATATAAGTAAAAAATTTTTGATTTGGCAAAGAAAATTTACTTTTTATAATTTGTTTAATGCATTGAACATATTCAGTCTAAATTTACATACTAAAAGGTTTTAAATATTTGTACTTTTATTTTATTACAATCTATATATATATATATATATATATATAACTATATATATATATATATATATATATAACTATATATATATATATATATATATAATTATAATATCTATGAATTTCAAAAAACATATCAAGTTCTATTATCATTCTACTTAAATCTCCAAAGAGATAATTAATGATATTGTGTATACAGAATAAAAACCCCTAGCAATCATAAGTCAGTACAAAATTAATGTAGGTAAAAAAAAAAAAAAAAAAAAAAAAAAAAAAAAAAAAAATTCAATAGAACCTGAATAAGATTTTATAAAGATGCCTTTGAAAATTCAATAGATAAACAAATGATACCAAGAAATAATAGTAATACTAAAATATTATTATTATTAAATTATTATTAAATACACCATTAAAAGCGCAATGCAGCTATAATAACTATGTATTTCAAACAGACGTTAATCAAAGTGATTTGTGAGCCAATTAGGCTAAATTATGGTATCATTTAAAAATCAATATTTTAACTAGCTAATTGTTGAAAAGAATGTTGAAAAGAATGTGTAAAAACCATTCCATACCAATTTGCGCAATGCAGCATAATTTTATAGAATGTTAAATAATTATAATATCTATGAATTTCAAAAAACATATCAAGTTCTATTATCATTCTACTTAAATCTCCAAAGAGATAATTAATGATATTGTGTATACAGAATAAAAACCCCTAGCAATCATAAGTCAGTATATATATATATATATATATATATATATTACGCTATTGTACGGGGCACAGAAATCGCGATTATTTGTTAATTGTTTAATGACAAAGCCCGAATGGAACGCTTCTCATTGGTTATTGTGTAAAAGTCCTTCGCAGGATTTAGGCAGAGGTAAATCGGATTTATTTACGTTCCGCTCTTTCGCTGCAATTATGGAGCTTCAAAATATCATTAGAAATGCCCGTAAAATATCTCGACGATGCTTGAAAATGAAGATGAAGCCGAATTAAGAAAAGAAAATCGATAAGCGATCGCCAAAATAGGCTTACTAACCGTCGCATGCACGAACGCGTTACTTCTGAAATCTAAATTAATGATTTAAACGTTCCGGAGAATAACTGTGGGACTTTGAGTGAAACGGGAAATTTCTGCCAAGCACTGTATTTGAAATGCGAATTAAACAGCAGCAAGAAGTTTACAAAATGCTGCCATGACGGTAAAGTTATTTTGTCTCCATTATCAGAAACTCTCGATTTGATAAAAGATTTGTTGTGTTCAACCGTCCCTGACCTTTTCATTCTTTAAAAATAAGTGTAATAATTTTCCCTGACCGTTTAATTTTTTAAACGTAACTGTTATACTTTTGAAATTTTAGCTCTTAATTTTTTTTACAAGTTTTTAGTATAAATAAATGTTATTCAGTCTTTTTTTATGAACTCCACTACACTGTTATATTTTTCAATGACATTCTGATATTTTTCAATGACATTCTGCCCGGGCAACGCCGGACGGGTGAGATGGTAATTAATAATTAAGAGATATTATTTTTTATGGGACCTTAAAAAATAATGATATATTTTAAAAATACAATTCAAGTGTTTATACGTTTTTTTTTTTTTTTTTTTTTTTTTTTTTTTTTTTGTGTGTGTATGTGTGTGTGAACTATTACAAATCTTTCCTCCAACGCTCGATTAAAACAAGGCATAAACTTTCAAGTGATTTTGATTGTAGCTATACATGGAGGCAGATATTAATTCCTTTCTTAACAAAACTGGCGTGTAAAACAAATATTATGATTCAATCAAAATTCTTAGAGATTTGATAATATTAATTGGTCTCAGGACTCTTAAAATTGGAAAAAAGGAAAAAAATACCATTTTTAATATTTAATATCTTCAAATGTATATGATTTAGAAACACAATTTTTATTGGGGTGAAAAAGATATAAGCATGTTCTTTCATTTCACATATTTAAGAATTTACAAGATGCAGAATTAATATTTATAGGGGGCTTCAAACTGTCAGACATCTGTCGAGCAGAAAATTGACATGACATCTCACGCGCGCGATTGCAAAATAATTTTTGCATCTAGAATAAAAATTTTGGAACCTAATTATACTTCATATTGTAATAATTACACTGAACCTAAATAAATTTGTATTTAAAGCATTTTTATATTTCTAATGCAAAATTGTATTGATCTAATACAATTTTTTTTAATTTTCAACATTATAACCACGTAACAAATATATATTTTTTAATAATAAAAATGAAATTTTAGGTTCAATTTATATAGACTAACATGACACATATTTTTGGAAATTTTCATAAAAAAATATTGATACGTTTTTGAGATATCATGCGCGTTATGCTCAAAAACATCATTTTGAGAAAAATGACTTCAAAGTTTTCGGAAACAAAGCTTCAGCTTTGTGGGTATAATTCTAAAAGCCATAACGTCTGTTCTAATGGGAATTTCAAGAAAACGTTTACACTAAAATGTTCAGAAAAAATAGGAGTTTAATACATAAAAAAATTAAAAATTCGAAAATTTTGAAGGTAAGAGTCCTGAGACCCCTTAATAATTAAGATACGAATAGAAAACATGACAAGAGCACAAATAAAATTATGGATTTAAAAAGGCAGACAGTTGTTTCAGAGATTCTAAAGCTCCATGATCAGAACAATGGTTGATTTTATCATTGGTTGATTTTATCAATGGATGGTTTCATTTTAATTCCCATTAGTGCCAATATATTTATGCTCATTTGGACGCGAGTGTGGACGATCATATCTTAAAATTTTTGACGTATGTCCCTCTAAAAAAATTATGTACTGTACGACAAATATTTATAAAGTAATACTGTTTACCTTAACAATATATTGAAATTTCACCGTGGTTGAACAATTTTCACAAAAGTTATATCCTAAAAAGTTTTTAAAAAATCTGGAGTGACTCTACTTGATTTTTCACGCAGTTTCACTTGTCCAGGAAGTAACAGAAAAGGGGAGGATTATAAATTTCCCACACAATAGAATCGGCTGGATTCGAACGTTGGTTCTCACGGAAACGAGAGATGTTACCTCTGCGTCGCTATTGTTTGATTATGTTCCCTCAATATTTATCACTGATGCTCTGTAACATTTCCGTATGAAGTTTTTCCTTATTAGAAACTGTCGGAAAATGGTTTAAAAATTGATTAAATATCTAATCCATCGGTCGATTTTTACGAAAGTCTATTCAGTTCTGGCTACAATAGTCTGTAAGATATTCGCCAAATGGAGGCTCAGCGCAAGTATCGTTTAGGAGTTATAAGGAAAGGGCAGCTGATATCACTGTTGGTTAAATTACTGTTGGGTTAGCAAGAAAAACCTGTTCGTTCGTTACGACTCCTACTGTACGCATGAGATGGGGAGATTTGATTGGTCTACGTTAAACTACTCTATAATATAAAGTCACCTAAAGCCTAAGTCACCAAACTGCAAAAAAAAAAAAAAGTGTTGATTTTACAGTATAATACTAGCCTAGCACCCCAGCTGCCAGTATTATACTGTAAAATGAACACTTTTTTTGCAGTGCATGATTATTCCTGCAATGATAGCTACGACAAAAATGTAGTGGTAGACTAGATGATGGAACTGTTTGTTTGTAAACATGCCCTTTCCTTATTGTGTTCACTGTCTCTCTCTCTCCCACACACGCAAATTATGATTATAATGTTTTCCTTATACTGTGTTCGAAAAAAAAAACATACAAACGAATCGTATAAAATTTCTTTGCTGGTAATCGGTTAAAAATGTGATCCCGAATTCATGGTACAAACTTTAAGGGTTGGTACAGGACACTGTAACAGTCATTTATTGTACAGGAAACCATTGTCAGAAATCCATTTATATAGTCAAAAATACAGGGCGCCTCACTCCAATCCGAAGTCGCGTTTTCGTTCATAACTTTAATAGTAGTGAAGATACTTTAATGAAATCCTTACATTATCCATACAATTCATACAAAGATGAGTCTGTTGTGAATTTTGTTCATAACTTTAATAGTAGTGAAGATACTTTAATGAAATCCTTACATTATTCTTACAATTCCTACAAAGATCAGTCTGTTGTGAATTTTGTTCATAACTTTAATAGTAGTGAAGATACTTTAATGAAATCCTTACATTATCCTTACAATTCATATAAAGATCAATCTGTTGTGAATTTTGTTCATAACTTTAATAGTAGTGAAGATACTTTAATGAAATCCTTACATTATCCTTACAATTCATATAAAGATCAATCTGTTGTGAATTTTGTTCATAACTTTAATAGTAGTGAAGATACTTAAATGAAATCCTTACATTATCCTTACAATTCATACAAAGATGAGTCTGTTGTGAATTTTGTTCAAAACTTTAATAGTGGTGAAGATACTTTAATGAAATCCTTACAGTGTCCTTACAATTCATTCAAAGATCAGTCTGTTGTGAATTTTGTTCATAACTTTAATAGTGGTGAAGATACTTTAATGAAATCCTTACAGTGTCCTTACAATTCATACAAAGATCAGTCTGTTGTGAATTTTGTTCATAACTTTAATAGTAGAGAAGATACTTTAATGAAATCCTTTACAGTGTCCTTACAATTCATACAAAGATGTGTCTGTTGCGAATTTTGTTAAAATATCTTCACTGCTGTTAAAGTTATGAAGGAAAACGCGACTTCGAATTGGAGTGAGACGCCCTGTATTTTTGACTAAATAAACGGATTTCTGACTCTTAGTTTCTTATACAATAAATGTCTGTTACAGTGTCCTGTACCAACTCTTAAAGTTTGTACTATGAATTCGGAACCACCCTTATAGTATTGGAGTTTTCTTTTCAGCATGAAACCAACAACCTACCACATTGAAAAATTGGAGTATTTTTGATTTAATTGTATTATTGTTTGTTTTACAGGAAAATATAAATAATTTGTAACACACATTAACTACAATTATGAAAAAAAAAATTATTGCATGCATGACCAGAGAAAATTATAATATTACAGAACTTTTCGGAAATGGAAAAGGTTAAAAGTCAAAATACTTCTATTATAAAAAAGACCTTTGAGGATTAATAATGCAAAACCACACCCGTCTGCAATAGAACTCATTAAAAATTCTTTTACAGAAATTTTAAACATGAGCTTAAGCCATATTTCTTACGATAATATGACTGTTAAATAATTAGTGCAGATAAAAATATTTTTATCTGCTTTGTACCTTCAGTTATTCACTTACATTAATAGTGTTATTAAGTTTATTCTATAGAAATCGAAATGTCTTTCAGCGATGTTATTTCTGTGATTTGAGAATAATTATAGTTAATTTTTCTGCACAATCTGATTTCACACAATTCCATTTGTTCCAAAATACTTTTGGAAGGACAGATTGCAAATGTTAGATACTGTCGTTTCTACGATAGTAAACATTTTCTGATGTCAATTAACTTAATGAAATAACTCGTGATTTTAACGCACAAAAAATAAGAGAGTTTCAAATAAAATAATTTAATCGTAAGTGGAAGTCTTTTTTGTTAATGCAACTACTTAAAAATTGGTAAGAAAATGGGGTAATCATGTTTCAAAATATGCAAATGATCTTGAAATATATAAATAAATAGATAATATACTAGAATAGAAAAGAAAACTGCTTCATTGACAGATATTGTTTACGCATTTCTATTAACCCAGTCTCGGTCAATTTTTTTTTTTTTTTTTTTTTTTTTTTTTTTTTTTTTTTTTTTTTGTCTGCTTGGTAAAGTAATAAAGTAGACTAAAAATAAAAGTAATACACGAAAATTTTTAAATGAAATGAAAAAAAATTTCTATTAATTTTCAAAAGTCCCCAAACATAAAAAGCAACTTTAACTAGAATAAATAATTGTATTCAAGAGTTTTAAACTTGGAACTTGGAACCAGTTCATTAATCAAAGTCCCTGGAACCATGGTATCCGTATCTTTAGTAAGAGCAATGTGGATCTTAGATTTATGAAGTCCAGAACAACAATTACACTGGTAAAAATTAAATGGGCTTAAGAAGAGCAAAAAAGAAAAATAAAAAACACAAAGACCGCTTTCGGCCAGAAATAAATAAAGTACAAATTATATTAAATCAATGATATATAAATAAACATTGTAAAATAAGCCTACAAAATATTTACAGTTAAAAATTAATCAGAAAAAAAATGCCATATACATAAAAAGATATTTTATTTTCATAATTAAAATCTTTTGTGGTTATGATATAGAATCATACACATTTTATGTTTTATTCTAAAATGTAACTTTCCTATCTTAAAGTTTCTCTATGTGAATTAATTTCTGTATTAAAAATCTTTTTATTCGTTTATCCGAAAAACAATCAATTCTTCCTAGCTAAAATTGTTCCAGATATTTCTTCGTAACCTTAAATGTACGTTACTCTCATGAGGTTTCAATTCGAATATTAATGTACTACAGATGACCGTAACATATGTTGTTTTGTCTTTCTTCGTATCTTGTGTTAAATGCAGGCACCGTTTTCATAATTTGACTGCTGCAAAAATATGCACTATGAACTCTTTTCGTTAGATTATAATAACACATGCCTAACTTTCCCAAAACAACGCTCGGGTGTATGTTAAAAATCACAAAAATTGATGTTCCGCCAAATTATGGCATCCTTTCATTTCTTATTTAAAAATTCTTAATGTTAGTTTATCCATAACTGTCAAAAGTTTGATGGTTTTAAGCCTGGCTAGAAATGTAAGGATTGGCATGTTACATCTAATGTGTTGGCGATAATGAATCTGAAAAATTAGATCAGATCTTCTCTCGCTTTTGTCAGATAAAGATGTAAATTTTTGGTACTACAAGAGAAGGCCACCCTCTCTGTTTTCTTGTGTCGATGTGCTGGTATAATAAAAAATAATTCCATGGATTACAAGACTTATTTTCATCTAATGCCTCTTGTGTGCATTACTTAATAATTTTTCAGGAAACGGACTGAATTGCGGTGCATCCAATTTGCTGCTATACCTCGGCAATGTTTTAAAAAAAATGTCCATTTGAATATATCAGGACTACACCATAGTGGTTTTTCTGGTAATAGTTATATTTAAGAATTTTTGCACAACTTTTTCAAGTAATACAGGGTTTGTACGGCTCCTGGAATTTTGCGACCAGGTAATTCTTTGGTACCAGTATTTTCTTACAGAATATCTCTACTTAAAAAAAGGCGAAGTTTCGCGAGTTTAACCTAGAATTTTTTTTTATATATAAAGAAAATACCGGCGAAACTACTGCAAAATTCCCTGATCCGTACGAACCCTGTAATATATATTGGATGATATCTGTATTTCTAATCGCTCTGCAGTATGTCACAAGAAAAGACTTTTACAAATGAACTTACTTAAGGCTGTATCTAAAACTGACTGCCTTGAACACATTTAACCTAAAATATATTTCAAATATCTAAACGAGGTATTACTAACCTTTTAAAATTAAGAAATTCCCGAACAGGCATCACAGAAGGAAATAACTGAATAGTGAATTTCTTATAGCTCTCATGCAGTCCTCATGCCCAATATATTAATATACATCATGACATAAACATTTTAAAATTTAAAATCAGTATATTATACACCAAGGTCAATTGGTGATAGTGAGGTCCGAAAAACCTGCTAACTGAGAAGTGGATTATCGGGAATGGAAAAATGGCTACTTAAAATTGATAAAGATGCTTCCTGTGTTATTCTCAGTGTTCAAAAATTTTCCATCTGCTCTTAATGAAACACTAAAATCATTTATAAAATGAACCAATGCATCTAAATTTAATGTCGAATGCGAGAAACGTCTCTTAAAGAAGTTGTGTAAAGATAAAAATGAAGATCCTAAACACTTTTCTTTCACATTAAGGTAAATTGGTAAAGAACAAGTCTTGTCAGGTAAAAAATTTGAAGATGTATGACTTCGTTGTATTAATAGAGTTGTTGCATATTTGTGACAAAATTTTATCTGTTTGTTAAGCTAATAAATTCTGAAATGACGTTATTGTTAATGCTCTTTTAGTCTTCCCCATGGGAATAAGAAATCAATTTTTAAATAATAAGAATTGTATGTTACAGCGGAAAAGAGGTGGGGAAGGGGGGGGGATAAAATCATTATTTTAAAAATGCTTAGGTAAGGCGTTGCCAGAAAAAGGTTGGGAATCGCTGGTGTAAATGTATCTGCACTGTAATATTGCAGGCTGGTTTATTTTATTAAATACTTTTTACTATACCTACAATTCGGTAGCTTAAATTTTGGCCTACATACAACCTTTATTGTGACGTGAGTATAGACACAAGGCTGCTATATATTATAGTAGCTCTAACACATCTCTCCCTTTTTCTCGGGTGAAAAGATCTGAATTTAACCCATTCGGGACCATGGTATCATATATGCAACCTCAAAAAGAGCATACAGAATTTGTTTTAGGCACCAGTAAAAAATAAAAGTAATATATGCTTTCTCATATTAGAGCATTTTTGTGATAGTTTAAGTAAAGGTAGCTTTTAAAAAAAAAAGTGGTGCCAAATGAATAAAATTTGTGTAAAAGCCGCCGGTCCCGAAGGGGTTAACACCGCGCGTATTCTTTGTCCCACCCTGAACAAATAAGATGAAATGTCAGAAAAATTAAATGTACTGAAAAGTGATTTTTCTTCTTAATTTAGATGCATTATTTGGCTAGTAATTAAACAGTTTTATTAACAGTTTTCAAAAATTTTAAGTAATATTTCGATACGAATGTAAAAAGTTAATAAATTACATAGAATACAACAGAAAAATACGCAATGAAACCTCGCTTTAAGGGCATCATTCGAAAGTAGACTTTCGGTTTAGAATGGTGATTTTATGGATATTTTTTTTGTCTAGGCTACTGATAAACTATTATACATCTCCTCATTAAAATGGAACCTTAGTTAACCGAATAAATTTTGTGGACCTCAAACTCGGTGAAACCTCGATAAAACGGGTAGTGGTGGGAACACAAAAATTGTTCTACTAACTGTGTATTTGTTCGCATGAGGGGGCGTACAATGACTTATCGAGAGCAATCCGAAAATTGCCTGTAAAGCGAGGGTCAATTTTAAAGCATGTTCGCAAAAAAGAGGCTTTTACTGTATACTAAAGAACAAAAAAACTCTCATTTTATTTTTTATTACCTTTTTCTTCACTTTCCTCTGATCTGAGTTATAATCATATTTTGCTTGTTTATAAAAAAAAAAAAAAAGATAAAAGAAAAGATAAAGAAAATTTGTGATATTGATGATAATATAATAACATTTTTTTTTCTTTTTAAATTTTTTTAATACATTACACATTTCAATCTGGATTACAAGTTTATTTGGGATTTTTATTGTTTACTTGTTAATTTTAAATTTTATATTTGCATTGCTAGATTAAAATGCTTATACTTCTCAGATTGATTTTTTCATTAATAATAATATCAATCAGGTTTAAAATCACTGGATAATTTTAGAATCATTAATTTCAAAAAGTATTTTTTTTAAGGCAAGTTTTTAATTTGAACTAAAATGTTGTAATATTTGTGAACTTTTTTTAAATAAGTTATTTTAAGGTTACTTAATTTTTTAAATGTTATTTTTGAAAAATAAATTTATTAAAAACAAACAAACTTTTAAAAAACTAATTTCAACCAAAAAGATCTTTTTAAAAACTATTTATAAATTCTTATTCAATATTATATATTTAAACTAGTTTTAAACTCGATGTTATTAATAAATTTTATGTCGTAATAAATATTTTTGATATAATAATTTATCCACCAAGATATTAATGTCCAATTATAACTGTAGATGTCGCCACTACATTTTATTTAGAAAAAGTGGAAGTTCCGTTTGAAAAGTTAGACTTAAAATTTTTAAACAGCTAAGCATTTCAGAAGGATATGGACCATTTTTCAATTCTTATGTTTTTATGCATTATAATTTTTTAATTCGGTTTAGTTAGATTTTTCTTTCTCTTTTTAAGTTTTAAAAGAATGACTACAAATCTCATATTAATAATTTTAATAAATCATTCGAATTTTCGAAATAGTCTTTAACGATGACAAAATATATCCTATAATATTGAATTATGAACCAATTCAAGATTATTTAGCAAAATCAAAAATATTGTACGAAATCAATTTTGTAATAGAGTAGGTCAAAAGGGTAAAATTTTAGCTATAGCTTTCTTCTGAATAAATTCTAAAATATTGATTTTTTTTCCTGCATTTCTTCGATTTAAACTTAAAATTTCAAAATTCTAGAATACAATTGCTTGACTTGAAAGTGGTCTGGCGATCTAGTACACAAAAATCTGGATGATATCCCATTTTTACTCTTTTAACTTTAAAATACTCTAAAATTCTTGTAATAAAATAAAGTAAATCAAATGTAAGAATTTTAATAAACTTGTATGAACTTTTGAATAAACTTTTGAATAAATTCTAAAATATTGAATGTTTTTTTCTCATTTCTTCGATTTAAACTTAAAATTTCGAAATTCTACAATACAGTTACTTGACTTGAAGGTGCACGGCGGTCCGGGACACAAAAATCTCGAAAATATCACATTGTTATCCTTTTAACTTTAAAATACGCTAAAATTCTTGGGATAAAATGAAGCAAATCATATGTAAAAAGAGTAAAATTTTATCTATAGCTTTCTTTTGAATAAATTCTAAAATATTGTTTTTTTCCTGCATTTCTTCGATTTAAATTTAAAATTTCAAAATTCTAGAAAAACAATTACTTAACTTGAAGGTGGTCAGCGATTCGGTACACAAAAATCCCGAAGATATCACATTCTGACTCTTTTACTTCAAAATATTCTGAAATTATTGGGATAAAATGAAGCAAGTCGTATGTAAAAAGAGTAAAATTTTATCTATAGCTTTCTTCTGAATAAATTCTAAAATATTGTTTTTTTTTCCTGCATTTTTTCGATTTAAACTTAAAATTTCAAAATTCTAGAATAGAATTACTTGACTTGAAGGTGGTCCAGCGATTCGGCACACAAAAATCCGAAGATATCACATTTTTACTCTTTTACTTTAAAATATTCTGAAATTATTGGGATAAAGTGAAGCAAGTCATATGTAAAAAGAGTAAAATTTTATCTATAGCTTTCTTCTGAATAAATGCTAAAATATTGGGGGTTTTTTCCCCTGCATTTTTTCGATTTAAACTTAAAATTTAAAAATTCTAGAATAGAATTACTTGATTTGAAGGTGGTCCAGCGATTCGGCACACAAAAATCTCGAAGATATCACATTTTTACTCTTTTAACTTTAAAATATTCTGAAATTCTTGGGATAAAATGAAACAAATCATATGTAAAAAGAGTAAAATTTTATCGATAGTTTCTTTTGAATAAATTCTAAAATATTGATTTTTTCCTGCATTTCTACGATTTAACTTTAAAATTTCAATATTCTAGAATACAATTACTTAACTTGAAGTTGGTCTGGTGATCCTTGACACAAAAATCTCGAAGATATCACATTTTTACACTTTTAACTTTAAAATATTCTGAAATTCTTGGGATAAAATGAAACAAATCATATGTAAAAAGAGTAAATTTTTATCTATAGTTTCTTTTGAATAAATTCTAAAATATTGATTTTTTCCTGAATTTCTTCGATTTAAACTTAAAATTTCAAAATTCTAGAATACAATTACTTGACTTGAAGGTGGTCTGGTGATCCAGCACACAAAAATCTGGAAGATATCACATTTTTGCTCTTTTAACTTTAAAATACTCTGAAATTCTTGGGATAAAAAGAAGCAAATCCTATATATGTAAATGCAATAATTATATCAAAAGATATAGCCATTTTTTATACTGCTGTCTGCGTTTCTCTAAGAATACTTAAAATTTCAAATCCATTTATCTCAGAATACAGGGTATCCCAAAAAGATAGAAACGCGTTTTAATTTTTTACCTGTTGGAGATACATAGGCAATGAAAATTACAAAAGTGTTCAAAATAAGGTAGGAGTTAAGATTATGAGGGAGGAGTTAAGATATATGTTGAGGAGTTAAGTTATATATTGAGGAGTTAAGGAAATAGTCCTACCCATGGTTAATAGGGGAACTGGGGGATGAATGGGACAAGGAATGGATGGGACATTCTCAATATTTCAGGCAATAAAATTTTTTTTTTAGTTGCTTCCTATTCTCATAGATCACACTATCATAGTGTGCTTCAGAACTAAACGCAAGACCTCATGGCTGTTTTCAATTTCCTTCAAAGTTGCATTTCCTGAAAATTTTGCTTAAAAGTATTTTTTTTTTTTTTTAATATTTGAAGTTGTTTACATATTTTATGCATTATAAACAATTAAGATATGTTATAGTTATTTATTGCAAGGCTCAATATTGGTAATTAAAATGAATGAATATTAACCATTGTGACAAAATAATTTCTGAGTCAAAATGGCTGACAATTGAATATATGCGTCATGGGCATGATTGGGACATTTCAAATAGGGATGAATGGGACTGCTTCATTCATCCCTAGAGGATACGGAATTTTTTTTTATTAACTAAATAATATTATATAAATTGATAAATTAAGAATTTATGTTAATTATTCTTTTAACATTTCCTCCTCATTGTAGCCACCGTCGTCTTCAACCATTGGATGTTTCTGTTTATGGGCCTTTAAAGGCAAAGCTGAGATCAGTCCAAGATGATTGGCTGAAAAATAATCTGGAGAGCATATTATAATTTATAACCTTTCAGCTTTTGCCAAAAAGGCATTTTTGTCAGCTTTTAGTACTAGCAACATAAACATAACCAGTAGTTTTAGGAAAACTGCCATTTTCCTTTTTAACAGCAATACGTTCACTGAAACTGATTTTATACCAGCTTATGCGACTGACAGACCACATTTAGAACATTTTAGACAGACCGCATTTATTGTGTTACTGATATTTGCAAATCCGTGCAACTTTAACTTTGTAATTCATTAAAATTTCAGTTAAAATATATAATATAAATTACAGATTTTTAATGCATAATTAACTGTGTTTTCACTTCTTAGTTTACTAACACTGATATATAACAGCCATATAAGATCATATGTTACAAATATAATTACATATAAGTTGGTATCATTGAATACAGAGAGGAAAATATTTGTGTCCCATCCATTCCTGCTGTGGGGATGATTGGGACAGAGAGGAACTTTTTTTAAATTTCATAATATATTTCTGTATAATAACAATCTTGAATAAATATTGTGCATAAGATGTAGACAAGCACCTAATGTATGAAATGCGATATATAATATTAATAATAACTTAAATAAAATATTTAAAATAAATATTTTTGTGAAAATGTCCCATTCATCCCCTATCTCCCCTATATAGCATGATATTTTTGAAAATATAAAAAATATCCGATATTTTGATATATATCCAATATTTTATATATATATACGATAGTTTCAAAATAGTCAACTTACTAATGATTATAAATATTTTCAGACTTAATATAAATCATATCAATTATAAAACAAGAAGCCCTAAAAGTGTATGCCCGGGGTAATTTCAAAAACTATCCAATGGATTTTTTAGCGGTTTGCCCCATTGGATACAGAAAATTCACGCGGTCATTATGATGTATAATATACCGATATAACAATGATTTTTGGTAATATAATTTGGTATTTTATCCTTATTTTGGACGAAAAGGTTGCCATTAGTATATGTTTTTCATTTTGGCGACGGTATTTTATGCTATCGTTTGTATAACGGTCTTTGGGAAACGGCTGTATCAATTAGAGATTTCAAAATATATATACAAACACCTCGAAAAATAAAATAAAAAACTATTACGGATTTTACTTAAACTACAAAGAGAAAAAGTTTTAATGAGAAATAATATTATAAAACGAAGATATTTAATTTAAATATGAAAGGGATGTTTGTACGGCTTAAAAGAAGTATTCGATGTCAAAGGCGGCCATGGAAACAATATATGGCAATTTATCACTTCTGTTGCCAATATTTGGCCCCTGGATAAGACAAAAGTGTAATTTTAGGGCCTCTTGCTTTATTATATGTGTGACAGTCGCAGCAGACGATTTTTTAAAAAATATTTTTAATATGTATGGTAAATTTTATATCTCATTTACAGACGATTTTTGAATTTCCAGTTGAATTTTATGTATGATGTCGACAGTGTTTTTAGAAGTGTTTACAGCGACAGTGTTTTACAGCGCTTAAAAAAATCCAATATTATTATACTCATAGAAAAACTTTAAACATTAATATTATTAAATATTAAATTTAACAAAAAAATTATATTTACAAATAAACAGAATTTGCTAAAATTGTGTTTTAAAATTATGTGATTTTTTAAGCAAAATACTATATCTAAAAAATGTATTGTTCTTTTAAGAATTGGACAACAATGTCGATGCTGGTGAAATGAAAATGACGCCACTTTGTCAAACTTATAAAAATATAGTAGTTTTTCAAATTAAAATGAATGTTTTACATGAAAAAGAATTGTCATTTTTTTTCACGATAAACCAGTTTACTTTTAATTCCTTTTGTTTTAACACCAATCTTTAAAGAATAATGGAAAATACTATACTGTTTTCTTTAAATCCGTTTTATTAATAGTGGCAATTATTGTCCGTCTAAATCTAAGAAGCTTAAATATGCCTCCTTTGGTTGAAGCTAAAGATGAAAAAGTTACGATGTAATGATTTCTATATGCCAATATTTGACAGACGATTTTTGGTTACGTAGAACAAATTGAATAATGAAGTTTGAATACGCAAAAATACGAAAAGTTATTTCTTAGAAAATTTAGTTTAATATTAACAAACCAGTTGAAGCAATTTACGTTTGTAAAATTAGCAGCTAAGTTATTTATTTTTATCTCCAAACACATTAAATTAATGTACAATGTCATTTAAACGCAGTTATAGTAATCTTTTTAATATGCGAAAAAATCACATTATCTTCTCAGAATCACGCCAGTTTCGAATTTCAAATTATAGTGAGTGAATCTGAATTTTTATTGGTTTATAAAAATGTTGTCCATACACAGTTTCTTTTAATGGCAACGGGAAAAAAATTGCATTAGAAATTGAAAAGAAAAATAGATTTCTGTAATGATAAATTATAGGAGATGTTTGAAAAAAGTGGTAAAGAATTGTCTGAATTTTTTTTTAAGTTGACAGTAATTTTTTTCGAAACATGTCAACAACCTAATAAAAGTTATTTTACTGAATATTATGTTTTTAGTTTACATTTTTTAGCATTTACAAGAAATGTATTATTACAAGGTGTTATAATTTATTATATTGTTAAATTTGTGCATGTTATATGATTATGCTTAAATAAATTTTGGAGCTATAATTCTTTAAAGAATTCTACAACTTGTAATAAAAATACAGAGAAAAGTAACAAAGACCTATTTTCAACTAACTGAATTTAAACATTTTAAACTTTGTTAAAATCTTTTCAAAATGTAATAACAGCTTACATATTGTATAAAAGTATTTAGCCCCAAATTACCTAAAAAAAAGTGGACAAACTCGGCTGTAATTTTCAAAAAAGGATCGAGTTACTGACCTTCATCACGCAATTCGCATTATCTCAAACAGCATGAGAGGTACAAATAAGAGTCAAAATAAACGAAATGTTCAAAAACTCAGTTTTAATAGTTCTTTAGTTTAAGTTTGACTGATTTTTTTAAATCATACACGAACATACACAAAGTGGGGGGGGGGGGCGGAGGAGATAGATAATAGAATTACGAAAATACTAGGAAGAGAGGGAATTTTCATGAAGTTAATAATAGCATTTTTCCTGGAGTTAATTAGAGGCGGATTAATTTGTTAAATATATTATCTCCAGAATCCAAAAGAAGACGCTGCGCTATATTAAAAAAATAAAAATAAAAATAAAATAAAAAAGTTGTTCTCGTACAGTTGTGATATCTTTGTTTTGTTTTTGTTTTTGTTTGTTTGTTTCTCTTATTTTTCTTACTCTCAAAAAAAAATCTACCTTTCATGGATTTTTTTTAAATTATTATGCTTTTTAGGTGCGTTCGTAATTATATAAACACGTAGCACCTATAGTCATCGTCTGGTCCGACCGTCTGTGCGCATATAACAGCGCAAAAACTACCCAACCAAATGGTTTGAAATTTAATATATATTATCGTTGTAGAATTTTTTCGAGTCATTTTATTTTTTATGAAAATCGAATCAAAACTTAAAAAGATATTAATAACCGTTTTCTTCATTCTATTAAATCCTATCGTACATAATCTATATAATAAAAGCGCAAGTCATATGACTGAGGAAAACAAATACGGGCAAACCACTTATTTTTCATATGCCAGGCGGCCATTTTTATTCAAAATTATTTTTTCGAATAAAATTGCTTAAAAGTTACCTTTTTAGAAAGATCGTTGAAAAAAATTGTTTGTTTGAGAGACGAGTTACATTAAAAAATGTATAGATTCTGAGATAACTTCAGTGGAAATTACGTTAACAGCCGAATATCTTAATCCATTAGAGTAAGTAAACACAGGAGATTCTTTCATTATGAGTCATAAAAATATTACACCATGGACGTAATCATTCGTAAAGCAAGATCTCCATGGTGAATTGTACAGTGCTGTCTGGTGTAGAAAAAGAATTCGCATTTGTAAACGTAGCATACGTAATAATAATAATAATAAATAAAAAATAAAAGCATGCTTATTTTACTTATTGCAGACGATATATACTTCATTTCACTGAAATAATAAAAATGATTTTTTTTTTTTTTTTTTTTTTTTTTTTTTTTTTGTACATTGGAAACTAGTTATTAAACGAACACACCTCCTATGTTACGTTTAACGTACAATTTCCAATTTGTTATAATTCTTTATTGAATAAAGTAAGCCTGGAGGGCATCTTAGAGAAGAGGAAACAAACTTTTCAATTTCAGTAATACAAAAATTTCATACAAAATTTTGACTCAAAGACAAATATTAGTTTCAGATATCAGATTTCAGGTCATTCGGTAAAAGATAGTAGGCATTATATATTGATGTAAAATTGTTTCAAATGGTAAGTTAATAATTTCAAAATGGTTAAATTAATTAAATGAATTTGTACGAAATTCCAAGTCATTCGCTCAAACAAATCAGAAATTATACTGATGTAAAATTGTTCGAAATGTTAAATTAATGATTTATAATTTTTATGTATGTAACATAAATTACGATTTTAATCTACGGACAAAAGATGAATTGTGTAATCTGAAAATATCTAATGAAAATCCTTTTCTATATTTCTATTTTCCTTTTTCTTTATTTTTCTTTAACATGTGTACATGGAAAATCCTTGCCCACCCCTTCCCCTCTAAATAATCGAAGTACATTTTTATTCGATATAATTCATTTCACTGAAATAATAAGGATGTTTTTTTTTTTTTTTTTACATTGTGAAACTAGTTATAAAACGACCTTAAATCAATAACTGAGACAAAGGAAAATGAATGGAAACCCGATTACAGCAGATCGCCACTGGTGATGCGTAATGCTTCAGTTATCGTTTTAGAGTTGATTAAAATAGCGTGATTTTAGAGTTTTCGGTGTCTGAACGGGGGTTGACGAGTATTGCTCATACGGGGACAGAGCCCCCTAGTATAATACAATTTTTGCAGACAAATTTTATCGTTTTTCTAACTTTGACGTATAAGGCTATAAAATGCACCCGGTCTCAATCACCAAAAGTGTTTCCCTTGTAAACATGAACGAAAACATTGCATCCATCTATTTCTCTCTGTTTCGGTTCCCATCGCTATTTCTCCATATTACTCACATTAGCATATGCACGTGTGCACACATACAGAACAAGACGCCCCCCCCCCCTTATCATATAAGTATGGTGATGGGGTCTTAATATAAAGCATAGCAGCACAAGGCATGCAAAACATTCGCTACAAAATATCACGCTACAACCGATTTCAGTGTTGCATTTTAAATTTGCATATAAATTCCAAACTGAAATTTTCTTGAATCAACACGACCATACTATAGTCATCGATAAACGTAAATAACTAAAAAGCTTCCAAATGGACGCTAGAACGGAGTTATTGACCTTCATCACGCATAGTCTAGCAATACAAACAAGTTCATTTTGAAGCAATATCGATCTCAATAATTGCCTCTTTCACGATGAGATTCACGATAAACATTAAATATATTTAATTTCTACGATGTGGTATATGGTTATTTTAGTGGAGTATTTCCGAGCACATGAGTAATATTAAAACTAAAACCGAGTCACATGGCAAGTATTTTGGAAAATAAAAAATGTCTCTTGTCAATCGCCAGTTTAACTCTCATGTTTTAAGTTTCTCATAAAACGCTATAAAAGTTTTTAACATAGATCTATGTAATGGACATTTGTTTCGAATATTAAATAAATCTTGTGATTTCTGTATCGGTTTTAATTTTGTTATAATTACATTTATTTTCCCTAATTATTGCAATAATTTAACTCTCTTTTATCTTACGATATTAAAATAAGACTTTTAAAAAAAATGTTTGACAAGATTAAGTTTTCAGTTTTTTTCTTACAATAAATCTGTATTAGCCCTGATAACAATTAAACAAATTCTGTGAATGTTATACTGATAAAAGGGGAGGGAGGGTATTTTCGCAAGAGAATTGCTATTGTTTTCAATCTCAGGAAAAGTTGTGTTATATTTATGATAAAAATATCTCTTGTCAATCATCAGTTTAATTCTTAGGGTTTAAGTTTCTCATAGAACGCCATAAAAGGTTTTAACAGGTCTGTGCAATGTACATTTGTTTCGAATATTAAATTAATCTTATGATTTCTGTATCGATTTTAATTTTGTTATAATAACATTAATTTTCCCTAATTATTGAAATAATTTAACTATCTTTTATCTTAAGGTATTAAAATAAGACTAAAAAAATATACAAATATTTGACAGGATAATTTTGTCATTATTACATTTATTTTCCCTAATTATTGAAATAATTTAACTCTTTTTTCTCTTAAGATATTAAAATAAGACTTGAAAAACAGATACAAATATTTGACAACATTAAATTGTCAGTTTTTTCTTACAATAAATCTGTATTAGCCGTGGCTATTGTTTTCAATCTCGGAAAACTTTGTGCTAGATTTATGATACAAGCATGGAAGTTGAAGCTCAGCAAGAAAGCTGAACTATGCGCGTAATACAGAGTTTTTGAACATGCAGAAATAAACATTATCAAAGAAAAAAATAATAATAATAATAAATTATTGATTTAGGTATATAACATGTAAAATAACTATGCGAGTAAAGTTAAAAGATACATTAAAAGCATTATTATTTTTATTCACAACTATTACTTTACTATATTATGAGTTCAAACACATCCTCATGTTAAAATTTCCGCACTATATTAGCATAGCTACTCAAACTGTAGCAAAATATATTGCTGCAAAAAAACACACTAAAACAAACAAAAAAAAAAACAGATCTGTTGCAAAATTTGCATGTGCAGGCAGAACGAGCCCAAAATACAATTAAACAAATTAATGGATTTTAGTTCAGTGCTTTTTAAAGAAATAGTTTTTTTTTTAAACTGTTCTCTTTTCTTCTTATTTTAGCCGTCCCCCCTTTTGACTTCGTATTTGAAAGAGTATTTGGTGAAACTGGAAACACTAGAAAAAAAATATGAACATGCTATTTTCTTGCGCAACTTAAAATAAGTTTTAAGCTTATATTATTACTTTTTTAATTACTGTTTTATATTAGAAATCTTATATATGTTGCAAGAAAAAATTAAAAACACAGAATTTGTACACCATTATAATTTTATCTGTTTATACCCTGCCCTCAAAGTTTTTAGGTTATGATTTATCCACGATTTCTCTCAAAATTAATTTTTTCCTCCGTATTTTTTTTTCTTCTTCTGTCACTGTGTTTGTATAACTATGTAACTTCATTACATCTACTTTAAAACAGAATGTTTTAAAATTTTTAAGCCATAATAAAAAAATATATATGATATTTTTTTTCTTCTTCTGTCACTGTGTTTGTATAACGATTTAACTTCATTACATCTACTTTAAAACAGAATGTTTTAAAATTTTTAAGCCATAATAAAAATATATATATATATGATTTTTTTTTCTTCTTCTGTCACTGTGTTTGTATAACGATGTAACTTCATTACATCTACTTTAAAACAGAATGTTTTTTAATTTTTAAGCCATAATAAAAAATATATGATAATACAATCAGATTAAATACCATTTTGTTTTAATTCACACCAGGCGTCAGTGTGTTGTATCCTGAGGCAGTAAAACATGTTGTAACTTGGGACATATCTCAAGGTATAATATATGCACTATTTTAAATAATTTTAATACATTTTGGAAGACACATACATATGTGTGATTTAATCTTATGCAGTTACTTAATTCTATGGCAAAACTTTCAATAAATTGTCACTAGTTGTTAGTTTGTTAGAATGCATTTAAAAATGAACAGATAATGTCACATTTTGGGGAACCAATAATAATACATAATGTAGAAAAAGTTGTAGTATATGCATTTTGCAAATTTTTCACTCCATGTAACACTGTTAAAGTTTTTAAGTAATAAACCAGTACCCAGTAAATGAAAATGTATTCGAAGAAAAATTATTTTAAACCCTTATTGTAACAGAAAGATCAATTCATTCAACTAATCATTCCAGTCATTCAAGAGAATTCATTCAGCGTAAGCAAGGCAGATTTATGCACTGCAATCAATAAACCAAGTGAACTCAGGATAATCTGCATCAAATATTGAATGGCAATTGCCACATCCAATTTCCACAGGTCAGAACGACAGATGAGACAGCTTATTTTCCCAGTTGGTTTTACATCAAATAATATTAAATAAATCTTTAATTAATAATTAATCAGTATTTCTGCTACATTTAGTTTTGCTATTACCTTGTTTTTGTTTTTGTTTTTTTTAATCAAAATTTTGTTAGTTTTGTGTTTGCATAACACAATTTTTGCTTTTGTTATGAAACGTTACATGATACAACACCATGTTGTACATTGGTATAGTTTGCAACATGCCAACATGAAGTTTAAAGGAGTAACACTCTTTTATTTTCATACTGTTTGAATTACACAAAAAATATATTACAGAGATATATATTTATGCATTTAGTCACTGGTTTTAGATTTTAAATCGACTTTATTTAACGCAGTTAAATTTAAAAAATATAAAAACAAACATACAAAATATTTGTTTTGTTTTGTGTTTAAAACAAAATTTTGAGAGTTTTGTGTTTGCATAACACAATTTTTGCTTTTGTTATGAAACGTTACATGATACAACACCATGTTGTACATTGGTATAGTTTGCAACATTACATGAAGTTTAGAGGAGTAACACTCTTTTATTTTCATATTGCTTGAATTGCAAAAAAAAATATTTTACAGAGAGATATATTTATGCATTTAGTCACTGGTTTTAGATTTTAAATCGACTTTATTTAGCGGAGTTAAATTAAAAAAAAATATATGAAAAATCTCCTAAAGTACAACACCTTTTCCTATAGTTTTCACCAAAAGTATTATGTATCCCATATTTGTAATATATCTTTTAAAGTAATAAGCAAATACAAATATAAATTTCTTTTTATTACTGTTTATAAAAAATATATAAAAAACAAACTACCCAACTTTTAATCGGCCTCATTTATTAAACCGTTTTCTTTAAAAAATGAGATTATAAAAAATATGATAAACTACTTTGTTTTACTGAAACTTTCGTTGTTGCGATAGAAACAAATTGATAGATATTGAAAAAAAAAAATTTTAATGAAAAAAATGCCAAATAAATTTCTTTACTCTAACAACAAATAAAAAATAATACAAAAATACAAAAATACAAAAAATATTTTTAATGTTAAAAAAAATACACCAATTTCTTAAGATTAATATAGTTTTAAAATTAAATGTATATTAATTTTTTTCATTATTTTTATTAAAACATTTAAAAAATAAAAAAATAAAAAATACATTTAAATTTTAAAAATATATTTTCTTTCTTAAAAAAAAAAAAAAAAAAAAAAAAAAAAAAAATAGAAATACCTTTTATTTTTATTGTTGAAGACTTATTTTTTATACTTTGGCATTAAGTAGTTCAGTATATATATATATATATATATATATATTTACTCTTTATTTTTTCTTTTTAAACAAATGGTTCAATTATGAAGTTTAATTAAAAGTTGAGTTTGTGAATTTGGTGTCATTTTATTACAAACTGTAATAACTTAAAAAATAAATTCATAATTGTATGCATTTAAACATTTGTATCAGAGTATTACTTTTAAAGTTATATTAAAGATATGGAGTTGCTTAATATTTTTGGCAAAGACTGTGTTCCTCATGTGCCATGGATTTTCACATAATGAGGGTTGTTTCACAGCTGAAACAATAAAATGTATTAAATGACACAAAGTCTTCTCAGTGGCACTATAATGATAAATATTGTAAATTTTATTTGACAAAAACATAGAAGTGTGAACCAAGTCTTAATTGTGACATTTATTTTACTTTTTTTATTAAAAAATACACAAAGGTAGAAAAGTATATTTTATCGGGTAAATATATGGTATTTTATTATTTTATTAGTTATATGGGTGGTCATAAAGTCTTTCTCTGATTACAATAATTTATTGCAAAAAAACTAATATAATTAGACATATGCTTGTTTCAATACATTCTAAATACATTTCTGAAGGTTTTAATACCAGTACTTACGTCAGTAAATTTCGATGTGAGCACCCTTGGTAGCTCGAAGAATATCAAGGCGGTGTTCTTTTCTTCGCCACGTATTGCCCAACATTTGAAATGTCACACTAGACACAGCCTCTGTAATCCTGACCTTGAGTGTTTCAATGTCTTTTACTGGTGTTGCAAAATTTCTGTTATTTATGTACCCCCAAAAGAAAAAAATCTAGAGGAGTAATATCAGGTGAGCGAGGAGGTCATGGTGTTGGTCCATCGCGCCCAATCTATCTTCGAAGAAATTTGTCATCAAGGAACTCTCAAACGATGGTAGACACTGGACTAAAAAAACTTAAGAACAAAACTTTTCCATTATAAAAATTTTACAGTATATTACATTCAATCGTTATTTCGTAATAAATTTTGTAATCAGGAAAGACTTTATGACCACTCTATAGTTATCTCTGTATTATATTTGTCACATTGCTTCAAACATGCAAACTGTATTTTATGTGCCCTTAGATCACGAATAATGAAATTCACAATCTTAAATTAAAAAAGGAAGTTTTTTTTTTTTTTTTTTTTTTTTACAAATATTGTATCCTTTATTATGAAACTCCATTCAGGTTGTATTAAGCATTTTAAAAAAAAAAAGATTTTAAACATGTGCAGAAAAAGGTTACTAACATACTTGAATTATTAAGCATTCGAAATATATAATAAAAATGACTTAATAATATGAATATCTAAAATATTAGAAATTTTCGGAATCGATCGCGAACCGCAGAGCAGGGATTGAAGAACCGCATGGCGCGTGATGGCCACCCCTTGATTATACGATAGCTGGACGCAATTTCATTAATTGATGTTATAAAAAAGCGAAAAAAAATCTTCGCAGTCTGTGTACTTACTAAATAAGTAAACTAATGGAAAATACATCATTTAGTTTTACTTACAACGGCGAGTGAGATGATTAATCAATTATATGGGCTAAATCAATAATGGAGGAGCAGGTTGTTTCTTCTTTTACAAAGTCTATAAATGATTAATTATCATTGCATCAATGAAAATTACGACAATGAAAAATGCATTAATCAACTCGTGGGGTGTAACAGCTTACATACAGTAAGCGGTCTGCTAGTATACGCGCGTCAAATGAATTTGCATTATGTTTGTTGTAAAGAGTTAATTAAAACATTATTTTTTTCCTTTAAAAAAAAAAAAAAGTGGGAGAAGCATCAACCATATTTCGCCCTATCTATCTATCTATATTATAAAGATCGAATGTATCCGTGCCTAACACTGACGTCATTTTGACGGTGGCAACACCTGACGATTAAATTTCGTTTTTACTGCAATTTTTTTAACTTCTGAGGCTTTCATGTTTTCAATTTATACACTGTCATATAGGGGGGTAAATGTACTTTCAAATGCAATTTGATTGTAAACTGTATCGCAATTAACTCAATTATTATGGTTTTTAAAATAATTTTCAAGCATGATCCAATAGCAGGATTTTTTCTGATAATCTTCAGCAATTAAAGACCAATTCTTTTCAAAACCAGACTTTTATGCAGTTAATAATTTTCAAGCATGATCCCAATAGCAGGATTTTTTCTCTGACAATAAACCACTATACCACATAAACCACTATAAAAAAACACATGAAAATTACAATATATCAAGACGTTTCCTAACGCATCGCGATACCTCATCAGTTCATTCATCTACTGTCGATCGACACGGAAAAAACACAGAAAATCAGCCACAAACAGTTATAAAAACAATTAAGCATTAAATAAAACTGTATATTCACCCGGTATATTATCACAGGATTCACTCAATGTGAAATTCTCCAGGCGTGAAAACCATCCCCCAAGAAAAATTCTGCCGTAGTAATTGCTGCACTCCATGAATTCTGTGCTATATACCGGGTGAATAATACAATTTTATTGAATGCTTAACTGTTTTTGTAACTGTTTGTGGCTGTTTTTCGGTGTTTTTTCTGTGTCGATCTACAGTAGATAAATGAACTGACGAGATATCGCGATTCGTTACGAAACATCTTGATATATTGTAATTTTCATGTGTTTTTATAATGGTTTAGAGTTGCCAAGTCTCCGGCTTTTTGCACACCAATATTTTATTAGAGAAAATGTTGTTCTTTTAAATCGCAGAGTACTCCGATTAAAGAAGTCAACTTTTTCTGTACTAAAATACTGGTATCCAAAAAGCCGGAGACTTGGCAGCTCTGGTGGTTTATGCCATTTTATTTTATTAACTGTCTAAAAAGTCTGGTTTTGAAAGGAATTGATCTTTAATTACGTTCTACCGACTTACAATGTTTTCATATTTTAAATTTGAAGCAAGCCAAAATTTATCTATCACTCAGAATGCAATACAATGCTATCATAAGAAAAAATAATAAAATGACCCATGAAATAAGCAAAAATTTGCATTTACAAAGAAAATATGATAAAAAGATATAATAAATGTAATAAATCTACATGCTTAAAGTATGTTATAGTAGATTGTTTAGGCTGTTAGATTTATCTGCAAGATCTAAAATATCCTGCAGCGCCCGCTGCCATGCTACACTGTTTCTGTTACTGGGAGTATGATTTTTTTTTTTAAATCTATCTCTATCACGTGCAGACGATTGCAATCCGTTTGCACTTAAAACAATATAAATAGTTCAGTATTTGTTTCTAGCTAATCTTCCATAACGAAATTTACACTTTAATCAATCAAGCAAACAATAAAGTTATAAAAAATCTCTGACGGCTCGGCCTACAGGCACAGGTAGATTTCGAAGACGCAGACCGTGGGGCGCCTGTTTGTTGGGAATTGCGGAAGAAATGACCTTTTTGCCATGATGCGGTAGTCGGAATCGCCCACTTCGAAACCTAACTTATTTACAAGCGGAGCCGGCAGGGATTTTTTTTTTTAATTTTCTTTTTTTTTTTTCCTTTTCTTTTCTTTTCTTTTTTTTTTTTTTTTTTGCTATAAGGGTTGGTTCTATAAAAAACTTGTCAATATAAAAGTTTTAGATAATATTAAGAGGATTTATAATATATTTAAGCGGATTTGATATCATTTGAATTGACAAAGTTATTGAATTTGTTTCTTCTACCCCCCCCCCCCCCCCGTTGGGGGCATTTCTAATGATATCAAAAATCTGTCATACATAATTTTTCGGCCCTTTTTCTAGAAGTAATAATAACTTTAAACGGATTCGATACGTATCATAATTAAGAAATTATGGGTTTTTTTCTGTTTTCACAACCCTCCCCCCCATTTCCCCCCCCCCCTTGATTCGATTTTGCCCATTAACGAACTTGACCGAGATTTTATACCCCTTGATTTTATGTATCAGTTTGGAAGAGATTTGTGCAGAATTATTGGAGTTATCGTGTCCATAAAAAAGTGACATAGATAGATAGATAGATAGGTAGATAGATAGATAGATAAAGTTTTGAACTGGGGGTGGTTTTGGGTTCTGGGAGTCATGATCGGCGTAGATCTTCAAAAAATTTTCAAAAATTCCAACTTAGGGGAGGAATGTAATAGATAGTATTTCGTACGAAATCTACCTAAAAATTGTTTTCACGTATATTTTGTAACCTGGGAAGCCTGGGTTGGATCCCCTAGTTGCTATAAAAGGAATGCCTCTAGCAAGGAATTTTGAACAAAAAGTCCTACTTGGTTACAAGTAGAATCCTGAAAATCTTGTAAAGGCCACACCACGCAGTTGTTAAGACCGTGGTTAACGGTTTAAGTTCTTTATTTTGTTGATAGAATGATAAACACTAGATATTTTAATTGTTGTTTTGACAATGTTTTTATTCTATTTTAAAGTTTTACGCATACATTAAGCATACATTTACAACTGTGATTTTAGAATGTTTAAATCAGGTACGAGAAAAATATTTATGGGCTTGTTTAGCATGTTTTTGATTAGCATTAATTCGAGTGGTCGTCCAGAAATCTCTTTTGTTGATAAATATAGATCTGTATAAGTCTTAAATTTATTTAAACCCATTGAACCTACAATTAAAAGATAGATTCAAGTAGGAGGCCATGAACATAGAACAACATACTTTGGTTTAATGTAAACATTAATACGTAAAAAGTTTTTCATTCAGAGGTATATGCCCCTCACCCCCACCCCCCTCTTTAAATCGAGGACTACATTCTCCTCTTCTTTAAATTAGATTTCCTCAGTTTTAAAATTTCACTTGTAATTAATTAGAGACTTAGGAAAACTACAGTCCTATGCAAACTATTTTTCCTCCATTCTTTTTTTTTTTTTAAAGAGGCTTATTTGAGGCTGTTTCTATTATCCCACAAATTTAAAAAAAAAAAAAAAAAAAAAAAAACATAAATGTAAGCTTTATTAAATAGGAATTCAAATAAAGCTTTTAAAGCATATAATAATTTATCCAACACGGTGTCAAATAACTTTATACTTTTTTAAAAAAGGGATGTATATATAAAAATGAATGCACGATATTAGTTCTCATGTCAGACAAATTTTTTTAAAAGTCATCACTTTATTGTTTTACAAAAACATGCCAGCTTAGCATAACTTGCCTCAAATCTTATATAAAAGTCAAAGTGTGTGCATGTTCTTTAAAAAAATCCGTAACTTTCGACCAATTTTCACGAAACTTGATGCACATATGTTTTAGAACCCGGCTAAAATTACTGGCTACTTTAGAAATTTCTTGGAGTGCTCTTTACCCTTTTTATAACAACCTGCCATATTTATCTTCTTTGCAAATCTTTTTTTTTTTTTTTTCAAATGCAATTTTTAGACATTTTCCAAACTGAGTATGGGCAATATTTTTAAATGCCAATAAAAATTCCCAGATTTTCGCTTTTTGGTAGATTTCGTAAGAAATACTACCTATTACATTCTCACCTAAGTTGGAATTTTTGAAAAATTTTTGCAGATCTACGCCGATCATGACTCCCAGAACCCAAAACCACCCCCAGTTCAAAACTTTATCTATCTATCTATCTATCTATCTATCTATGTCACTTTTTTATGAACACGATAACTGCAATAATTCTGCACAGATCTCTTGGAAACTGATACATAAAATCAAGGGGCATAAAATCTCGGTCAAGTTCGTTAATGGGCAAAATCGAATCAAGGGGGGGAGGGTGGGGGGGGCTTTTTGTGAAAACAGAAAAAAACACATAATTTCTTAATTATGATACGTATCGAATCCGTTTAAAGTTATTATTACTTCTATGAGAAGGGCCGAAAATGTATGTATGACAGATTTATGATATAATTAAAAATGGCCCCAAGGGGGGGGGGTGTTTTCGAAGAAAAAAATTCATAACATCGTCAATTCACAAGATATCAAATCCGCTTAAATTTATTATAAATCCTCTTAATATTATCTAAAACTTTTATATTGACAAGTTTTTTATAGAACCAACCCTTATAGCAGAAAAAATTAAAAACAAAAAAAAATCCCTGCCGGCTCCGCCTGCAAACAAGTTATTTTTCGAATTAGGCGGTTCCAACTCCCGCATCTTTTCGAAACTGATACATAAAATCAAGGGGCATAAAATCTCGGTCAAGTTCGTTAATGGGCAAAATCAGTGTTCAAATTTTGTGAAAACAGAAAAAAAAAACCCATAATTTCTTAATTATGATACCTATCGAATCCGTTTGAAATTATTATTACTTCTAGGAGAAGAGCCGAAAATTTATGTATGACAGATTTTTGATATAATTAAAAATGACCCCAAGGGGGGGAGGGGGTTTTTAGAAAAAAAAAATCATAACTTCGTCAATTCCCAAGATTTCAAATCCGCTTAAATTTATTATAAATCCTCTTAATATTATCTAAAACTTTTATACTGACAAGTTTTTTATAGGATCAACCCTTACAGAAAAAAAAAAAAAAAAAAAAAAAAAAGAAAGAAATCCCAGCCGGCTCCGCCTGCAAACAAGTTAGGTTTCGAAGTAGACGGTTCAACTGCCGCATCATGGCCAAAAGGTAATTTCTTCCGCAATTCCCAGCAAACAGGGGCCCCATGGTCTGCGTCTTCGAAATCTACCTGCCCCTGTAGGCCGAGCCGTCAGGGATTTTTGAAATTGGCGCATTCCGACAATACACATTTTTCCTATGTAAATTAAAAACATTTTCTAAGAGCGTTAAAATGACATATAGTATCTTCATTTAAATGTATTTGGGATTAAAACATCTTCTATAATACAGATATTTCATCATTTTCGATGGAACAAACATAATGCATAGTGAAATTGGGATCCGCACTAGCTAGAAAAAAGAAAATGACGTCATTTTCATGTAATTATTGTAGATTTAATTTTTACTTTCTTCTATCTTTACAAGAAGAAAGTATTGGATTTATGAAAATTTTCGACTTCCAATTTTCAACGGATTTATACTTTTTAAAAGGTCCTGAACATGATGTGACTGTTTTTTAGAAAATGTTTGTCTGTGAGTCTGTGACTCTGTCTGTCTGTCTGTCTGTATGTGACAAAAATTTTGTGGGCGCTCTATCTCAACAACTAAAGCACGAAATTTAATAAAACTTTATATTCACTTAGTGCCTGATATAAATTCGTGCTGATTAGTTTTTGGTGAGAATCTCCCAATAGGTGGCGCTGCTATGCTGCATTTTTAGCGATTTGCGAAATAGCTCTATCTCAAGAACTAATGCACTTATTTTCATCAAACTTCAGATTCATTTAGACCCTGACATAAAGAGACGCTGATTACGTTTTGGTGTACATATCCCAACAGGTGGCGCTGCTATACCACTTTTTTCATGATTTTTATGATAGCTATATTTCAAGAACTAATGCACGGAATTTCATCAAACTTCAGATTCTGTAACACCTTGACATAAATAGATGATGCTTACGTTTTGGTGTAAATAGCCCAACAGGTGGCGCTGCTATGCCACTTTTTTCATTATTACCACGATTTCCATGATAGTTATATCTCAAGAACTAATGCACGAATTTTAATCAAACTTCAGATTCAGTTAGACGTTGTCACAAGTTGTTGTTGATGAGGTTTTGGTCTAAATCTCCCAACAGGTGGCGCTGCTATGCTACATTTTACAGGATTTACACGATTTTAGTAATAGTCATATCTCAAGAACTAATACACGGAATTTAATACAACTTCAGATTCAATTAGACCTTGATATAAATTGGTGCTGATTCTTTTTAGCGTATGCGAAACCTGTGTGAGATAGAAGAAAGTTTTGGGATTGGCACATCCGACTAGTTTAAGTTTCCATTTTAAAATGATGTTTTTCCATCAGTAGAAGCATGTTGCTCTTCATCCATAATCTATAAATTAAAGGTTTTATTTTCAAGCCATACGAAATATAGAATTTCAGTAAATATTTTGCCATTTTGATACATTTCCTGCATTTTTATTTTCAGTATTGGGAGGGTAATCGTATATTTTTCTGTTACACGCGCCAAAAGAAACGTACATCTTTATTTATAAAGCTAAGGGATTTTATTATGGTTGCATCGCTGTATTTTTAAGATAATACATTTTATTTTATTTTACTCTGAAAGCTCCAGTGGTTAACATGGCAATGCCGTTCGAGCCAGCTGGTAATTTTATAATTTAAAACGATGTATGTAAACGGTGTCTTCTCAAATTTGTATATGTGAATATGCAAATATGAGTATTCATATCGGATAAACTATTCTAAAAGTAATCATCTTATGGATAGACGGAAGAAAATGATAATTTGCAAAATTTGCAACAAATAATTTAAAAATTGGTGTCATAAAAATATATACACAAAAATGTAGCCTCATTTGAGATAAAAAAATATATAACAGCATTGAAACAGAATTTTATTATACTATGTATTAGTTATTTTATAAGACATTTTTTTTTTTCATCCAAAAAGTTGTTTAATATATTTTTTCCCCCACATCCCTTATAAGCATAAAAAATGCTCATTTTTATAATAATTTTATGTTCTGGTTAATCTTACAAAACTGTAAAACAAAATAAAGTAAAATAAAACATTTAATTTGAACATTTACTGCTTATTCAAAACATAAGAAAACTAAAAGTAGCCATAAGCAGGAACGCCAATATTTCATATTTGGGAATCTACAGGTCAGACTCAAACATACTTTTTCAGAAATTGCGCAAAAATTAAATACTTTGTCAGATTTAACTAAAACAGAAACATTCGCATTAAATAAACATTTTAAGCACAAAAACTGTAAATAACATTTGCTAAAACCTTGCTATTGCAGCATCTGAAACATCTCAACATTTATCATTAAAGAGTTCTCTCTAAAAAAGACAAATGTTACTTAATTACAATATAACCACGAACGAAAGTATACAACCTCTTCCGAGTTTACGTATGATTCTGAAAAGCGTTCTTTATCCTTAGAAACATCGGAAACCAATATATTTTGAAGATTTTAAAAATCATTTATAAAAACAAAGTTTCTTTTGCTGTCACAGATTTTGGAAAAAAATTTCTGAGTAGTTCTTATATTGTATTAATCAGTTTTCAAAACCGGAATATCGCTTTTTAGGATGCTATATTATCTCAAGTAAACATTTTCAGCTGCGTAACTGAATTTATACATGGAATGGTAACAAAATAATATCAATTTTAACATTAATGTGTTATCATGTTCGTATTATTAACATGTTTGTTGAACATTAAAATGTTTACATCAGAATTGATATAATCCAAAAAACCTACATGAAAAAAGGGATTTATACACTGTAAAAGCTATTCGAAAACGTTTCCGAAAATCAGTAGCAACAAAAAAAAATTTAGTTTTTATGAATGCTTCTTTAAATCTCGAAAATATATTGGTGCTGAGATTTCTAAAAATAAAAAACGATTTTCGGAATTGTGGATAACTCGGAAGAGGTTATTGTATATTTTCGTTCGTGTCCTAGATTAAAAAACTTTTTTTTTTCCTTACAGAGAACTTTTTCTGTTTTTAAAAATGTATGGTAGAAATAAAACTATATTGCTATATCTACTGCTACATCTATTGCATACAATGATAAAAAAATAAAAAAAAATTAAACCCCCCCTCAAAGTAAGCTTCTCTTCCCCCCTCCCTTCCCTCTTCCAAGAAAGTTTTGAAAAAGCGAACCTGGATAAGAACCGTAAATCTTGAATTAATTATTTATGTTATGATAGCGTAACCTTGCTAAAATGACTCCTTAAAATGTTCTCTTTATTCAAGATCTTTATTATTTTCACGCGCAGAAATAAAGCAAATTCAATGTTACCAAGGCAACAATTCTGAAAAACATTACGCTCGCAGCAGACTCTGTGGCTCTTTATGGATACTTAAAGGATAAATATAAAGTTCTGTAGAATTTCATATCCGTCACGCAGCAGGTGTGTGTGTGGTTAAAATTTTTGATGAAGGTAAACGGAATAGTTAGGAATAAAACTTTTGGGGAGGAGTGTTATATGATCTATAGCAGTGATTCACAACATGGGGCGTACTTACTCCCCACATAAACATATTGCCCTGCTACAGCTGACCAATAGCTGATTCTCAAACCGTCGGTTTTTTAGAGATATGCATACATCCAACTGCAAAAAGGTTTCAAATGTTGTTCTACATTATATTAAAAGCCATTTACGGCAATAAAGTTATTTTTGTAGAAGTTATAGAATTTAAATATTTAGACTGTCCTCGGGTCCTACGAGTTATATTTAGGAAAACTTTCTCAATACAGTAGAACGCCGATTATCCGAATCCCGGTTATCCGAAAATCAGCTTATCCGAAACACCTTAAACCTCTTTTTTTTATTTATTTTTTTTAGAAAAAAATTTATTTTTATATACAAGCATGTTGTTTATGAAATAATTAAAGAGTCAACTTACTTATATGGGCATTGCGTAAATGAAGACATTTTATTGCATAGACACATGCAACACTTCATTTCTTTACAAAATAAATTGTGTTTTGTTTTTCAACTTTGCATTGCTTCAATGTTGCCTTATCACGCTACCTTTTAAACAACAACACATCTGATGCTGCTGTTGCATCTTCCTGTACTTCAATACATTGAAGTGCCTATATCAACTCTTTTCAACGCGTTGAGATCTCCATGCTTATAAAAACCCGTTTGCGCTTTAACCTTCTGATTACCGGCTTAGACTGGCGACTATTTTTATATTCACTTGTACCACAATTTACAAAATAACTTCTTTGTGGTAGTCTCTTGATGACAGTGTCTCTTGAAATTATCTTGGTCTAAGTGTATGGCAGGTATTGGCATTGAAAAAATGGTGAGAAATAGAAAAAAGAATAGTTTCTGGGACGACATATGTCCCAGCCTTGTAATCAAAAGGTTAAAGTATTACTCATCATAGATAAAGTTTGGAGGAAATTAAAACACGTGTAAACAGGGAGGGGAAATCGCATAGGATACAGCCTCTTGCTGTTACTGCATCTAAGGCTCATATAAGGCTATTATATGAGCTCTAGCTGCATCTACAGGCACAAACGCGTTACCTGACTGTGTGGGAGTGAGAGGGGTGAGCAGTACCATCTGGTAGAATAAATATAAGAAGCCTCCCGATTATCCGAAAATTCCTATGGAATCCCGGTTAACCGAAAATCCTTTGGTTCCATGCTTTTCGGATAACCGGGGTTTTACTATACTTTAACAAGTAAAAAATAAAAGCACGAGACAAACTTAGCTAGTTATGGCATTTTAAATTTTAGAATTTTTAGAGTTTTCCTGCACTAACAAAGGAAGCTATCGGACCTGCCAACGATAATCGTCAGGAAATTTGAGGTGAACAAACATGTTAACAAAACCACGGGTGCAACGTGCGGTATTTCATAATCGTCTGCAATCCTCGGAATAGGGCATGTAAAGTGGTCGCCCGATCGTGCTTGCAACAATAGAATTTTACTTTTTAATTATTCTTAATATAATCAACTGATTGGTAAATAATTCATGAGAGTAGTAATTTTTCCATCTGAGCAAAAATGTGACCAGTCTGGAACTCGAACCCGGAACCTTTGGTTTCAATTGCCAATGCTCTTCTAATTGAGCTATCTGGACGACAACCCAGCCAACACAATATTCGCTCAAAACAACCTTCCAGCACGTGTGTGTTTGCACGTGCGGCTTTGCTTACATGCTTGTTTCACTTCAAAGTTCGTATGTCACAGACGTGGTGTGTCAAAATAGTTGTTCTGAGCGATTATTGTGTTTGCTGGGTCGTCGTCCAGGTAGCTGAATTAAAAAAACATTGTCAATTGAAACCAAAAGTTCTGCGTTCGAGTCTTAGCCTGGACTTATTTGCGCTCAGATGGAAAAATTACTACTCGTATGAATAGAATTTGAATCTGACTTGCTATAACATTCAAATTAATGCCGAGAAAGTGAGAATATAATACAACACGCCTCTTCCGTTCCGTAATGTGTTGGCCATAAACTTTGTTGTACTTGGCACGTGGAACATTTGACTGCGAGCCCAGGGTTGTCATCATTTGCTCGTGGCAGGCACATCCACTTGCATGCAGCATTCCTTTCTCCCACGACATTACCATGGAGTGACATTTGTGTATGATATGTATATTTTTACGATGAAGTACTATGGCCTGTGATGATATCAGAATGCCTGAAGATAACGGATACATTATGTTTGACAGCTTATGGTTGCAAATATTGCGGGCGGACGCACACTTTGTATTCCCTATTCCAGAGGTTGCTGACGATTCCGAAATGCCACACGTTGCATGTGCGTCTTTGCTTACATGCTTGGTAACTTCAAAGTTCCCATGTCACAGACGTGCTGTGTCATAATTTATTTTTAAAATATAGTACAGAAAAATTAGAAAATTTTAGAGATTTTTTTCTTTGTATGGAGCATCAGGATGGTTCATGAGACTTCAACTATCACATGGATTACGAATTGTCTCCCATGTGCCACGATATGGCCTATTATTGATCACCAGAGCGTAATAGAAAGCTTCAACTGTAGCACTATGTGTACTGACAGGCACAATGCTATTACACAAAAAACTCCAAAAAAAAAAGAAGCCATGAATGCGCAAGTGGTATGACTGACCATTCCAACAGATAGCTATAGTCCTGCTCTTCTATCTATGACTCTAAATAAGGTAATGCTTGTATTGACCAAAGGAAAAATAGAATTGAAATCCTAGAAGATGGAGACTCAATTCAATAAATAAAGATCTCCACATACGACTCAAAGACGTAAGAGGGAGATTCAATCCCCCCCCCCCAAAAAAAAAAAAAAGATCTCTAGAGACGGGGCCCAAAGACAATACCAAAAATAAAGATCCATACAGATGTCGTATGCCTAATGTGGATATAATAATTAGAGCCGTACCGAGTACTCGGCCTATTCATCCAATACCGAGTAGTTGCAAGAACTTCATTTTTTAAGCATTATTGAAGACAAAGGAATTTATAACTGATCTGTAAAAAGTTATTCGAATATAAATTTATATATTTATATTATGTAAAATGTATGACATATGCAAAACATCTACATATATGTAGAAAAACATTTGAAACATTTTTGCGATTGGATATGCGCATATCTCTAAAACCGATGGTTTGAGAATCAGCTATTGGTCAACAGTAGCAGGCCAATATGTATATGTGGGGAGTATGCCCCATGTTGTGAACCACAGCTATAGATTATATATCGCCCCTCCCCAAAAGTTATATTCCTAACTATTCCGTTTACCTTCATCAAAAACTTTAATCACACACACACCTGCTGCGTGATGGATATAAAATTCCATAGAACTTTATATTTATCTTTAAATATCTACAAAGAGCCACAGAGTCTATATGTTTATGGTTATATGCATGTAGTTTTTCTAATTCATTCTTTGAAAACATACTATAATGAGGTATCTTTTGAATGAATTTTCTTTCATTCTTAAATTTAAAATATTTAAATGCTTAAAACATTTAACCAAGCTCAAAACCAGAAGCTTAATTCTTCTACTAATACTAAGTATCCTTGTATAAGAAAGCACTTTGCAATATTAACAAAATTAACGGTAATTTGTCAATACTACATTAATAAGCTTTGCGTGTCTAGGACAGATAAAAAGCCATCGCACACCTATCTTAAACAGAAATCGACAATAAAAACTTCTGCGTGGTTACTTTTAGATAAAGGTCAGCACGTCTCATGGGGTTGCTAATATAGCTCGGCCCTATCAAGTTTTGTGAGCTACTAGGAAATTAGATGGGGCTAAATGAGGATTTTTTTCCTCTTTGTTGGCGGGACATTCTGTCAGTGAATATTAATGAATGTTGCTTATATACTGCAGCATGAGTTTTGTTATTTTTAATTATGTAGTAGGCTATAATATGTTTAAAATGTTTGATGAATTTTGCTAAATGTCGCATTAATAATGTATGGAAGCTAGTTGTCGTATAATTTAAGCATATATTATTAATGTTAATTATATCTGCGTAACTGAAAATGACATAATGTTGAATTATGCAAATGTTTCAAAGCACTAATTTTAAAAGCTTTTCTAAAATTATATCCTTTTTTGTTAATATTGCCAAAAGTTAATCTTCGTTTTTTAAAAAATTTCCTCTGAGCGATATTTGTTGCTCTCTCGCTCAACTACTTCTCAATATACCAAAATGCAAAAAATATATTTGGTAATACCGAAACGTCCACAGTATTTCACTATAACCTCATATTTACCACTGTTCCGGAAATATTTTCCTTATCGCCAGATAATATTCGGATAAAGACAAATAAGAACCGTAATAAAACAATAGGTTTCTGATGTTTGCGGAAAAATTTTTAGAAAGAAAAAAAAAGCCGTTTGCTCTCTGTAAATTTCGTAAAAAAAAAAATTAATTTCGGGAATTTATTAGTTTCCGGTGTTTCTGACTGGTACTCCTTCTCAAAAATGCAGCCCCACTGAGTTTTTGTAAAAGTTTCTTGTATATCAAGAAACATGTCTTTATAGTGCACTCTGCAATTTAAACAAAATCATAATTAAATTCCTATGTTTAACAGGAGCGTAAACGGAACCCTTTTTCCATACGATCGCGTTTTACGTCCAAAAGTTTTGCTTATCATCTTTACCAGTGGGTGAGCGCAATCAGGCGCTAGTTGAGAGTAGAATTTTTCGTAAATCGGATTATACTCGAATTGAATAGACCTTTTAAATTCAAGTCAGCTCGTAAACCCAATTAAAAAAACGATTTTTATTCCCCTTAAACTCGACACAAAAGCTTTAAACTGAAGCCGAGTTGCACCCTCAATCACAGGCCTCGGAGCGGTGTCTATTAATATAGACCTAATCAAAATTTTGAGCACCACTATTTCCTGACGAAAATCTTTGTTTTAAATTTATCTTGCAAATGTCACAAAAATCCGCTTCGGATTGAGCGTTTTCTTTAAACTGTTGTAATAATCTGCCACGAAAATAATTTTTAAAAAATTGTGGTTGCCAAAAAGAAACCGCTCCGAGGCCTGTAATCCAAACTTGACAAAACGATTTAATTCCCCTTCCACTCGATACAAACGCTTTAAACTGAAGCTGACCTGCACCCTCAATCCAAACCAGAGCAAAACGAATTTTATTCACCTTCAACTGTACACAAATGCTTTAAACTGAGCCGGCCCGCCACCTTAACTCAAACCTGACAAAAGATTTGTGTTCACATTGAACTGTACACAAACGCTTTAAACTGAAGCAGAACCCGCAACTTCAATTTTAACCTGAGAAAACGATTTTTATTGTCGGCAACTTGACTCAAACACTTAAAAAACCGAAAACAACCCGCAATCCCAATCCAAACCCGACAAAACAATTTTTTATTGATCTGTAATTCAAAATGACAGAAAATTAATACCATAATTAAACATAATTATGAAAAAATAGTCTATAATCAAATCTTTAATAAAAATTACAAAAGTAAACTGAATACAAAGTTTTTTTGCAAAAGTTCTGCAACACTCCTAAAAGCACCTATTTTGAGCGTATGATCCTAATGAAGAGAGGGAGGTCTTTTTTCAACTATGTAAGTCAAATTCGATGTATGGATAAACTTCAAAATCGACCTCAACTATGATACTCCACACATTGAATGTGGGTATGTATAATCATATTTTCAAAATTAGCTTCAAATCCAAATTAAATATAAGTGGTTAGTACACTGCGTTATGTCCGCTAAAACCAGGTTCGATTCCTGGTCACAGCACCAAAGTATCTATGAAGAAGTTTTAAGTCCAAGTAATCAAAAGTGTGGCCAGTTTCAAAGAGTACAACGTCATTCATGCTTTAGACAGTAAAGTAGGTGATAAAAATCACTGATGGAAAAAATATACATCACAAACGATGCCAAAATCGATAGTATTTCAATATATTCGAAAAATAAACCAATGGGAAGCATTATTCTCACTGCTAAGTACATAGATGTTGAAATAATTTCAATTTTGTAGTTATGATTTTGACAATTTTTCAATGCGTTTACATGCATGTTTACTTTTAGAAAAGTATCAAACTTGCGGATGCTAAAATTAACTTAAGTGTAAGATATCAGTGCGAAATAATCAATTTTGCGATTAGTTTATATTTAGTATTTGCAGTAAACGTTTCACGAAATATTGGGTACTTTCGTGTTATAGCGGCCCCCGAAGATAAATCGCCAATTGACCAAGATTTATCGCCAAATTATAAAGCATGTATGACATTATAATAATCATGTATATATAACATTTCGTGATATATATAACATGTATTTCATGTATATATAACATATCGTGACATTTCGCATATTGCCCAGTTACAGTCATATATGACGTATATATACGGCATATGTATAAGATATATATATATAACATGTAAGGCGCACTAAATAATATGTATATAAATGACGTATTTGGCATATATATAAACATTAGAAATATATATATGCGTATGTATGAGGCATATATAAGTTTTGCTATGGTCTTGGCGAAATCGTAATTGCAATCTTGGCATAATAGTAATTGTGGGTGCCGCTATAAAACGAAAGTACCAAATATTGTTTTAAGACCTAGCCAGAAACACTTGCGGAATTTTAATTAAAGTAGTATATAAGTTTCTAAAAACACAAACTAATTTTGCAAGTTCTCAAAGTCAAAAAAAAGAGGGCCATAGCCCTATCGGCCAATGGTTTAATCTAGCTCTGCTTTTCAACAAGCAATGGATGAAATAGTGTATTGTTACTCTTTGGGACGAGAATTATGACTTCAACCTTTTGTACTTTACGGCACACAAACTCTTAGTTAAACTTCCGCGGCACTTCATATTTCTCGTTTTCATTTCAATATTTTTAAATGTTGTTTTTATTTGTTTGTTTTTCATAGGATATCTAAAATCGATGTCTTACCGTTTTTTCTTTTTTTTTCCTCTGAGGACTCTTTTATTTTCAGAACTGGTTTTGAATTGGAAAATGTTCTCAGAAAAAAAACTGAAACCAAAATAAAAAAAATACAAAAGCAGAACGTTAGACATTGACCTCAGACATTCTATGAAAAAAATATACTACTTAAAAATATTGAAATGCAAACGAGAAATTTTAAAATAACGCCGCCATTGGTTTAACGCTAGCTTGTAAGTGTCTTCGCGTTACTAGTGTAGGATTTTAACCCTACAGTGCATGAATTTTTCAATATGTGCATTCGTTTTGATGTATCTATCTATCTCACTCTCTCTATATATATACGTATATAGTATATGTATACTAATATTATAAAGAAGTAACGTTTGTTTGTGTTTTTTGTTTTTGTATTTGTTTGTAGGGGGTAATCTCTGGAAATACCGAACTGATTTCAAAGTAATGATGTTAAATTGACAATCCCTGCTCCAACATAGGCTATATTTTATGTTGGTGCCAACTAACCTCAGAGGGATGCAGAAGCGGAAAACGTTCTAAGATTGCGATTTCTGAGATACTAAAGGAGCTAGAAACTTGAAATTTGTCATGGTAGTTACTTATTGTAAATGCTCTCTAAGAACAGATTCTAAAAAAAATCGAAATTGAAAAGGGTGAAATGAAGGAAAAGCGTTCTAAAAGCATTCTAAATTACGATTTCTATAGAATTGTTAAGTACAGAAACTTGAAATTTAACATGACTGCTACTTTTAACACGCAAATGCACACACAACACCGTTTAAAAAAATCGAAATTTAAAAGGGTGCAGGAGAAAAAAAACCTTCTAAATTACGGTTTTTGTGATTCTGAAAAGACTTAGAAACATGAAATTTTGTATGACGGTCACTTTTAAGATAAAAATGCTCCCGAAGAACACCTTCTAAAAAATTCGAAATTTAAAAAGGTGAAATGAACGGAAAGTGTTCTAAATTACGTTTTTTATGGAATTGTTAAGGATAGAAACTTGAAATTTGACATGACTGCTACTTTTAAGACGCAAATGCACACACAACACTGTTTTAAAAAAATGGAAATTTAATAGGGTGCAAGAGAAAGAAAGTTCTAAATTACGGTTTTTGTTATTCTGAAAGAACTAGAAACTTGAAATTTGGCATGGCGGTCACATATAAGATATAATTGCTCGCTAAGAACAGCTTCTAAAAAAATCGAAATTTATAAAAGATTGAAATGAGGGAAAAGCGTTTTAAATTATGATTTCTATGGAATTGTTAAGTATAGAGAGAAACTTGAAATTTGACATGACTGCTATTTTTAAGAAGCAAATGCACGCACAGCAGTGTTTTTTTTTTTAATTTAAATTTAAAAGTGTGTAAGAGTAAAAACATTCTAAACTACGATTTGTGTGGTACTTGAGAGAACTAGAAATGCGTGGCTTGTACATTTAAGATAAAAATGGCTCTAAGAATGGTTTCTAAAAAGTTTGATATTTAAAAGGGTGAAATGAGCGAAAAGCGTTCTAAAAGCGTTATAAATTACGATTCCTATGGAATTGTCAAGGATAAAAACTTCAAATTTGACATGGATGGTTGCTACTTTTAAGACGCAAATTCTCGATTAGAACAGCTTCCTAAAAATTCGAAATTTAAAAGGGTGAAAGAGCAAAAAGAGTTCTAAAATTGCGATTTATGTTATACAGTTGGTATAGAATCCTGGAATTTGACATGGGGATTACTTTTAAGATGTAAATGCTCACTAAAAACGGTTTTAAAAAAATCGAAATTTCAAAGAGTGAAAGAGCGAAAGGCGTTATAAATTACGATTCCTATGGAATTGTTAAGGAGAAAAACTTCAAATTTGACATTGCTGCTATTTCTAACATACAAATGCTGGCTTAGAACAGTTTTCTAAAAATTCGAAATTTAAAAGGGTGTAAGAGCAAAAAACTTTCTAAAATTATGATTTATGTGATACAGTTGGTATAGAAGCCTTGAATTTGGCATAATGTTTACATTTAAAATGTAAATGCTCATTAAGAACTTTTTTTTTATTCGAAATTTAAAAGGGTGAAATGAGTGAAAAATGATCTAAAAACGTTCTAAATTACGATTTATTTTGAACTGTTAAACCTAGAATATCGAAATTTGGCATGTCTGTTTCTCTAGAACGGTTCTAAGAACTGTTTCTGAAAATTTCGAAATTTTAAGGTTGAAATGAGCGGAAAACGTTCTAAATTAAGATTTTGTTGGATTTATTCGGGTTAGAAACTTGAAATTTTGTATAGTGGTTACTTTTAAAATACAGATGAACAGTATAAGTAATTGATTAAAAATTCGAAATTTAAAGGTGTGAAATGAGCTGAAAGAGTTCTTTCTTAATTGCGGTTTATTTAGAATTGTTAGGGATAGAAACTTAAAATTTGACGTGCCTGTTATGTTTAAGACGTAAATGCTTGCACAGAACATTTTTTACAAAATTCGAAATTTAAAATTGTGCAAAAGCAAAGAAAATTCTAAAATTGGGATTTTTGTGATGCTGCTGAGCTAGGAACTTGAAATTTAGCATGGTGGTTATTTTTAAAGTGTAAGTGCAGGCTAAAAATGATTTCTAAAAAATTCGAAATTTAAAAGGTTGAAACGAGCATGAAGCATTCTAAAAACAATTCTAAACTATGATTTATCTGAAATTGCTAGGGACAGAAACTTGAAATTTTACATGACTCTTATTTCAGAGACATAAATTCATCCACAGAACAGTTTTTAAAAATTTAGAATTTTCAAAATGTGCAGGAACAAAATACATTCTAAAATTGCTATTTCTGTTATATAGTTGTTATAGAAGCTTGGATAAATAGAAACTTGGAATTTGGCAGGGTGATTACATTTAAGATGTGAAATCTCGTTAAGAACGGTTTCTAAAAATTACTAAATTTTAAATAAAAAATAAAATGAGCGAAAAACCTTCAAAATACATTCTAAATTACTATTTATTTGTAATTATTTTTAGCTCTTCTCATTCATTTAAGTCTCATGTTCACCTAATACAGTATAAGAATGAAGTTTACTCAAAACGTGGATTGATTAATGATTTTTGAATTATATGCAGTAAATTTTAATGAAAAATGAAATGGCAGTAAAATTTAATGAAAAAAGACACACAAATACCACTTAGCATATTTCAAAACTTACGCAAGCAAAGCCGCGGGTTTTACTAGTTATTAATAAAATTACAGTGATTTCCTTATGCATGTTAGACAAGTTTTTTTTCGATTTTTGCCCTTAATATTGAATTTGATGACTATAACTTTGCTAATTAATCTTTGCTTTACAAATGGATGCATATTTATTTTAAAAATAAAACCATTAGCGTTCTTGAGTAGCAAAACTTTCTGTAAAGAATCTGTAATTGTTGCTGGTACATACAATCAAAAGCTTATCTAACCCCCTAAATTCCAAGAAGAAATATAATTTCTGAATCCACAATGCCATGAGCCAGTGGACTTACATTAAAGTGAAAGAAGTTAAAGTAGTTAGCTAGCAAAGAAAAAAAATCAAAAAAATGATAAATAAACTGCTATTAAATCAATATTAATACTACTTCTAAATCTGCAGGCGTGCGAGTTAGGAAGTTTTACGTTTTGGACTTTTAAAATGAGCATTATTCATTGATATTGGAAAACTCTGAAACATAAATGAGAAATGATAAGATAAAAATGGCTCTAAGAATGGTTTCTAAAAAGTTCGATATTTAAAAGTGTGAAATGAGCGAAAAGCGAAGTTAAAAGCGTTATAAATTACGATTTCTATGGAATTGTTAAGGATAAAAACTTCAAATTTGACATGGCTGCTACTTTTAAGACGCAAATGCTCGCTTAGAACAGCTTCCTAAAAATTCGAAATTTAAAAGGGTGAAGGAGTAAAAAGAGTTCTAAAATTGCTATTTATGTCATGCAGTTGGTATAGAAGCCTGTAATTTGGCATGGAGATTACTTTTAAGATGTAAATGCTCGCTAAAAACTGTTTTTAAAAAATCGAAATTTCAAAAAGTGAATTAACATTACAGTAAAGGTAACATTATCTATGTTAAAAAAAATTATTATATATCATAAAAATAAAGTATAGAATGATAGTTTACAATCTGAGTTACCAAATAAAACAGTTAAAACCAAAAAGCTAAATTGAAATAAATTGATATATAATTCGTCAAAATCATTTTAAAAATGTTCTAATAGCCCCTATTTTTCTGAAAATTTTGGCTAAATTCTAAAAATTTAATATTTGATCTATAATAATAATGACTGATTAAGAAATGGCTAACCTATTCTTTAAAAAAAAAGAAAAAAAAAAGAAAGAAAGAAAAGAAAAGAATCACTAGAAACATTTACGATTTTAGAAATTTTACATTTCTTTGAAATGCTCTCTTTTCTTGACAGTGAAGTTAAAATCTATGTTCTTAGACTCATTTAATCATTCTTAGACTAAATTCTTAGACTGAATTCTTAGACTAAACCAAGAACTAAATCCAAAGAAGAACGAAATTAAAACGGCTTATAAACATTTAAGAAAATACCAACACAAAATACTCAAAAAATGGCTTGCAAAAACTAACGTAAAGAAAAATCACAAAATATTAGAACAGTTTTAACATACAGTAATGGCTCCATAAAATTTCTTCTTAAAGAGAGAGAGAGAGAGAGAGACAAAAACAAGAGTAGCAATACACGTACTTTCACGCTAAATAGCTTTTACAGTTAAATGATAAATGTGAGGGAAAAAAGTAAAATTTCTCACCTGGTATTTTAGCGTGGATTCCATATTTCTGTTTTCTTGAAAAGCACTTATTTCTATATCTTATATAAAAACACTATTTTAACTGTAATTTTTTTTCATTGTATTTATCTTCTTATTTTTGGTAAGGATTCTTTTTTTCAATAAAGAAAACGTTTTCAAAAGTTTATGTTTTAGATTGTTTGTCGTTACTCTTTGTCACATTCAATAAATACAACTTAGTTATAATCTAAGTATTCTTCAGTACATTAAACATTTGTACCTTGATCAAAAAGGTATACTCTGATGCTGTTGCTCTTTTAATAGAAATTCTGCCATAAGTAATTTTAATCTGGCTTAATTCAGTTTCAAGGAAATTCTGCTATTCAACATTATTAACTCTAAAATTACTGCGAACAAAAAAAAATTAAATAATCATATCTACATATATATTGCATTTACTTCCTTTTATGCAACTGGTATTGCATTAACTTTTTGTGATTAAAAAATCACTCAAATTATTTTAATGCAATTTGTACTGTTCTGTTTAAGTTATTGAATAAATAAGTTAAAATTAATAAAAGTCAGTCACTATATATTTATTAATCATCAACAACCAGTATCAAACTAAATCCTCGATTATCACTTACTTTTATTTGATTTCTAATATAATCAACAGTAAAATGTTTTATACTATTAATCAAAAGTTTTGTTTAATGCACAAAATGTTTTAAAATCAAGAAAAAATTTTAATGATGACGTACACGTAAAAAATAAACAATTTACAAAGTATAACAATCGTAAATAATATTCCACCCATTTTCAATTCTGTTCAAGTCGGATGTTCAAGTAATAAAAATTTGAAGAAACCGACTCAAAAATTTCCCCTAATATGTTCGATTGTACTTACTGATAATTACGCATAATTTGGTTATCACCCACATTTAAATTTCTTTTAATTTTAACGAAAAAAATTACTTGTGTCTTACTTATATCTTTTATTCGACGCTTTCAGTGTTTTAAGACGTCACAATATAATTTTTCTAATAAATATTCACTCTCATGGTGAAGCATTTTCAATATTTTTAGACCTTGTGAGCAACAGAAAAATTATTTAGATTTTTGCATTCAGTTAAACTGAAAACACGTCTTAAAATTCGCATTTGCTATGTCCATTACATTTGTGTCTTAATTTAATCTATCACTTTGATATAAACATCAGATGTCATTACTATGATTATAATTTGCTAGTTTTTTCAACTGAGATTATATGTTGACTTTCAATATCAGAAGACTTACAAATGCATAAATCTTATAAGAGTTAAATTCATTTATGCTTTTTCCTAGAATCAGGAGCAAAAATACAGTAAGACAATTCCTTGAATAATTACTTTTTTTCTATAATTATGTCAATAAAGATAAAAGATTAATTAATCCGTCATGTTTTTTTTTTTGCATTGTTATTTCGATGATCCAGTTGTTATTCTCAATTATCCATGGTTATTAATCGATCTTTTCCTCAATAATTATTGCTTTTTCATGTGATAAAATAATGCATGCTCTTCTAATTTCAATTACATATGTAAAAACATATTGCACATATCAAAGCTTAGGAGTATGAAATTGGAATTATTCAATAAATGTTAACAGTCAATAGTCATTGCTCACTCTTTAAAATTCCTCCTGTATGAACAGTTATTTTTAAATTATTCTTACAAATCTTACGATTCATGAAATTATCTTTCTGTATATTCAATTTATTAAACTTTTCTGTTTTATTATTTCTTCTTTGACGAATTCTCAATTATTATTAACTGACTAAATCATAAGCCTACTAAAAAACGTTTAATTTATTATGAGATCCTTGATACAGTTTTTCAGTCCTTTAAGAATTAATTAAAAATAGATCCTAAGATTAATTTTGCCCAATAAGAAATATATTGCATGCTAAATCTATAAACATTTAAAATAGTATTATGTTCAAAAATTATTTGCAGATTTTCATTTTTTTTAAGTGCAATAGCGACAATGAATTATCTGAATTGCTAGACTCTGTCAAATCTCTATGTTATTATTTTTTCTTTTCTGAAGCTGGAGCATTATTTAAAAAAGTCGTTGTTTTCTGATTAATACGAGAAATCCAAAAAATAAATTTAACTTTCTTATTATTTTGTACAGTCTACCTATAGAAAGAAATTCGTTTTCCTTAATTTCTCTAATACTTTAATTTAAGTAGTTATTTCTTTTAAATTAATTATGAGTTACTTCATTACATCACTTTCTTGGTAGCAAATATAAAAGAAAACAGCATAATCGTTCAATATGAATAATTTTAAGTTTTAAACTCTTGTTTAATGAGTTAAGTGTTCAGCTAATTAATTGCGTTACACTTCATTGCAACACCTTTTGACAGCACGTGCAGAATAACATAGCAGAATCATCAATGTAATTTTATATTTCAAAGTTTGATTCGATTAGTAAAGTATAACAACAACAAAGTTGTTGGGTAAACTACTCAACAATAAATAGAGTAATCGACTAATAATTTACTACTTTTCAAAACAAAATTCGTAAAATAAATTAATAGTTTTTATGTCAGAAAACTTTTTTAAATGCTTTGCATAATAAATAATAAGACTTTATAAGGAATTCTTGCTATATCAAGCACATAACGTGAAAATCACCCAGTTCTCCATCCACTGACTTGGCAAATCTTCTGGATAAATAGGTAATATGAAAATATTAATGCAGCAATAATTGGTTCACAACAGATACAACACTTTACATGCTTTATCATTCAATTTGTAATCGATCGCTTAAGCTAAACGAACATTAAAACATTAGTTGATTCAAATAAAGAATTAAATACTTGTATAAAGATAAACAAAGTCCAAGTAGCACGTTCCATCCAACTGTTAACTAATGCATCTGACAACCATTCTACGTGTAGGTAGAGGATCTGAAGATTTAAGGAAATCCAGAATGTCAAATACTTCCGGAAAAATTATGAAAGAACATTCAGAAATCAATTTTCAGTGAGAAAGCTTTTCATCGTAAATGTAGATTCATATTTAAAAAATGCATATTCCTTCCCCCTTCCATTAACTATATAAATATGAAAAAAAGAGTAAGTCACGTGACGAATACATAGCCCAATGGGACAGAGGTCAATGCTCCCTTAGGTCCTTGATCCCTAAGGTAGCTTCTAACACCTTCAAAAGTAAAATATTGAATGGGGGGGGGGGCGTAAATCCAGAACCAATTTCTATACATTGTCATCTGGAAAATTACACGGAGCCTTCTCTCGAAAATCAATAACTCTACCGCATAAAATATCCTGAAGATTTTTACACGGTTAATTTTTAGCTTTTATCTAAATTATAATGTTAATAATACAGAGTTGATGAAAATATTAACAAGAAAAAGATGTCCATCTTTTGTTTAAGCAGTAAATGTAATAAATAATCCGAGTTTGTCAAAAATGTTTCTAAAGGCTTAAAACAGTTTTACTTTCAAAGTAGATGAAAGTTCCTAGGATTAATTTTAAAAGAAAACATTAAATCATATAAGAATATATATATATATATATATATATATATATATATATATATATATATATATATATTGTAAAAACTAATGTTATCTTATGTGTATATACATTTTTATGTGTTCATGAATGTGGATGTGGAAATATAATGTATGAGTTACATTATATGTATGTGAATATAATGTAGAAATTCATTAATTCATTCAGAAATTTGAATTCATGGAAATCAAATGTCAATGTATGCATATGTGTGTCTATGAGTAGTATATATAAATATATATATATATATATAATATATATATATATATATATATATATATATATATATATATATATATATATATATATATATATATATATATATATATATATATATATATATGCGTGTATCTTTATGTATATAGCTTCCTATGTATTTGTTTATGTATATATATCTGTATGCTACAATGATGAGAATGCATGCAGGTGTGTGTGTGTGTGTGTGTGTGTGTGTGTTTGTATTTGGACGGGTATGTGTGTATACATTAATGTTTTCTGTGAAGGTATTTGTGTGTGTTTACGTGAATGTATATATGTATAAATCCACATGGATGTATTTTTGTGCTTCGTATGTGTATTTTTCAATAAAAATATTAGTTCGTGCGCGTATTTTTTTTTTTTTTTTTTTTTTTATATATAAAATTTTATCCGGCATTCTCCCTATCAATCCCATAGATTGAATCAAAATACATTTCTTGGAACAAAACAGGTTACAAATATAGAATACTCAAAGTAAATGACAAAATATCAAAATAAGAGTGTTAAAACCAGATGATCAGGTATGTCTAGAAATAACAATTCAAAAAAGGCGGCGTCTGTAAGGTCAGTTTGTGGAATGTATGTGCTTTTAATTATAATATATGTGTCCTGCGTAGGGTGTACATGCATGTATAGATATTTTTTTAACTATATGCCAGTAAATATATAATTTGATTATGGGCATGCGTATGTCTGTTACACGTTATCAAACCTTTGCGTGATGTGACTCTGACGACATTATAAGAATCTTGTTTTGAAACTGTAAGAAACTGAGGCACTTTGAATTTCATAATTGTTATAGAACTAAGTGGAAGTCCGCCAAGTGTTACTGGTTAAAAAAAAAATAAACAAAATATTATTATCTGTTAAAAAATACGAAAAAATAAAATTGAAAATGTTAAATATATGCAACGAAAATATTAGAAGAAAATTACAGTTTTACTTAGAATGAATATAAAAGTGCCTGAAACATAAATAAATACATAAATTTCGACACTTTTCTGTCTAATTTCTGCCAACATTTAGATTTCATAACAAGTTTCACGTTCGGCGTCAAGTAGTATTTCCTTTACCTTATAGTAACAACATTTTGTTTATTAGGATTAAGAGTAACATATAATCAATCGCATTAGAGGTTATTTTTTACCGAAATAATGTTTAGTCTAATTTTTACTTTTATTTAAAATGTATTTTTTTTTCCTTTATCTTTTCATGAAAATTGTTATGTAAAAGCAAAAACAGAAACAATATGAATTTTTCACACTCAGATACACATGTTTATACATAGAAACAAAGTTTAACCCATTTGTTCCGAGAATTATTTCTTGAGATTCTCTGCAATTTAAACATATATATATATATATATATATATATATATACAACTCTTTCCTTCATCATCTATTATTAATGCGTGAGGATATATTTGGAATTTATTGTTGAATTATTGTTTTTTTTTTTTTTTTTTTTTTTTTTTTTACATGGCAGCAAAATTTGTCAGTGGGAAAGAGTACAGTAAAATTTTCTCAAAGTTCATGGTACAATACCAAAATGTAGTAATTAAAAAATAGGCGAAAAACAAAATAAAATATATAAATGCGCAAAAGGAATTTATGTTGCTTTTATATTCTATGTATCTGACATAGATATAAGAAACAATATTTGTACGGTTTTAACCATTAAGTGCCTTTTTTTTTTTTTTTAAATAATTTTCACCTTTTTTAGTCGCAAATTTGTATTATTAAATAAGGCAAGTATTGCATTTTACACTCTTTTATTTAACTTAACTTGGTTCATATATGTAAAGGCGCAATTTCGAAATAGATTTTTTACCCACTTCCTGATATACGAGAATTATAAAATATATGTACACAGGTGTGTTTCCGATGGCAATACAACGTGTTAATATTTTTAGAACTTAATTAACAATAAACTAAGGCATTTTTCCATTAGCCGGGTGCAAGTGATAAATCGCCAAATATTCATTATGGTTACAACTGTATGCGAGCTACAACAATAGTGGAGTTAGTTATGCGCCAAACCAGGTTCTCTAAAATATGCCAACTGAATGTTAAACTTAGACAATGAAATACTTTAAAGACTAAAAAGTAGAGAATAAAATATAAATAATAATTAAAAAAAGAGTGTAATAACTTTGCTTTTTAAATACGATTTATTTATTTATTTTTAAATAGTGGTACTAATCCTAAAAATATATGTTGACCGGAAATCCTGCCAAGCGGATTAAATGGATTAATATGATAGATTTTTATTGTTCCAAATTTCTCTAATTCGCTACCGTTTTAATCTTCGTGTTTAATGTTATACATATTTTAAAGCAAGGCAATTTTTAGGGATATTTTTAATTCTGTAACAGTCAAACTTGTTTCTATCTCTGTTCTGATGTTGGATTTCATAATTTTTAACATTTATTTTCAAAGCTATTCAAAACTAGTTGTTGGGGGCCACCGTAATATTTACCTATCATGCTATGCATAATATAAAATATGAAAATAAAACATGTCTAAACTATTTATAAAATGCATTGCAATTCGAATAAAATCGTGGCTTGATGACGTCATAAACTTTAAATGCTCTATTAGTGAATTGCGTAAAAGAAATATCCTTATAACTCCAAAATTGATAACCATATTAACTAACGGTTTACTGAGTCGGATTAAGCGTCTCATTTCCAATTAAAATATTTTTTTTAATTGAAATTTGAATGAAATACAGGGTCATGAAAAATCGAAGAGTGTGGAAAATAGGATTACAAATATCTCGGCAACTCATTATCCGACCGACTTCATTTTTTATGCAAAATTTATGTTCTGTATTGTCTTTTATATTCATTCCTTAAAATAAATAATTTCGAAAATTTTTATATACCTTTTATCAGAACGAATATTTCAAGAGTCCGAAAAAAATAGTTCCAGATAATCGAGGTCGCTGAAATTCAATAAGCTTCTCCCCATTATTACATACTAAGTACATACCAAATTCCAAGTCTCTATCTCAATTTGTTCGGGAGCTAGAGCGTTTACAGACACACAGATGGCAAATTTTTTTCTGTGAAAATATGTTTTTCGGAATCTCCAGTGTCTGAAACGTGTAAATCCGTCAAAAAAAAAAATTCTATTTTCAAAACGATTACAAGACTTATACTACGTATGATGGGTAAGTAAAAAAAAAAAAAAAAATCATATAATTATTAAAATTATGTTATTGCCTAAATATGATATTAAATAAAGGGGTATTCCTATCTCTAAACCTGGGTATTGCTCTGTTTAATACTATTCTAGACCCAAATAAAGCATGTGATATTTATTTTCAAGTCCTTCTCTAAAATGCGTATGGTTAATATTTCGAAATAGCAGTAAATGAAAAAAATGCGTATTTACTAAAAAAGAGATTTGCCCTCTAACCACTTATCCTGCGATTTCCACGGCACGATATTCGAAATTTATACAATACACAATTTTTGAAGCAATTTTGTTTTAAAAATTCCACAGTCAAACAGTGAAAATGCAAATGATAAATTTCCTAGACATTTCAAATTCTAATACATGATTATTTGAAATATGTAATGCTAACGCGCATGCGGGGCAGTGTATTACTGCTTATTTTACTATTTATTACTGTTAATTTTACGGTATAATACTGGCAGCTGGGTTGCTAGTATTATACCGTAAAACCTTTTTTTGCAGTATATATATAACATTATTTTTTACACTAGAATTAGTATTTTTTCTACTAATATAGGCACAAAATGAAACAATATTGAATAAAATTTCACATAAGAAATGTCTAAACAGTAACGTTTGTGTGTACATACCAATTTTTACAACATCATACAATTGGTTATTGTAAATTTATAGAGATTATTTTATTAATAAATGGAAACTATAGCACTTAATATACGTCAAACAAATCTTTCCAATAAATCTTTATATTGCTTCCTTTTTTAAACTATAACCAATAACAAGATAAGTTAAAAGTTTGGCAGGTAATCAAACAAAGACATATCAAAGGAAATTGCGTGCAAAATAGTAGTTTAAGAGGCTTTTCGCGTGATAATCTTAACTAATAACTTTGTTTAATATACTTATTTTTGAAAGTAAGTATATTAAACGTTATAGAAGCGATCAGATGGTTTATATTATGAAGTATTTTTAACATCAATAATATGTAACTCTTAGAACAGAAAGTTTTAAAGATATATATTTTTTATTATTTAATGATGATGAATTCGCAATCACATCACTTCTCTGCATCATTAGTTCAGAAATCTTTTTAAATGGTAAATTTGACAGATTTGGGTAACTCACTACCAAATGTCCCATAAAAAAAGTATAGCTAGTATTTGACGTTGCATGTGATTTCTGCTCATTTATTAAAAGGACAAAAATTTTATACATTACTTGTCAAAAATATCGCACGTAATACAGCACTAATTTATAATAATCTATAATGAACAAATAATAAGAAATAATAAGGTCAAAAGAATTGAAAAAGCAAAGTTTATTTCTAACATTCAATGACTTGCACTAAGTTTCGTTATTGAAAAGAAAAGTATCATGTTCTTGTTATTCATATTACAAACACACGCCTTATACCTAGTGACATAAATTTAATCAATGCCTTTGGGTATATGTTTGCGTATGTAAATTTATTTTACATCGATAAAAATATACTGCTCAAAAATTTAATAAAATATCTTGGCCAGGGTGTAACTTTTTTATCAGAAGAAATTTACCATTTAAGTATAAAAAAATTTTTCAAATTCCACATTAACCTATGCAGTCAATTATTAATATACGTACGTAAAATTCTATTGATGTTTTTCAAATATTCTTCCGTATTTTTACACGTGTAATGCGCATCTTATTTTTCATTGGGGAAAAAAAAAGAAAAAAAAACGAACAGAATTATATCTCGTATACGAAACAAAGCATATTAGTTTAACAGCTAAAAGATCCAATAATTTAAAAATAAAAATTACTAGAAATCTTGATTTAGAAAAAAAGCATCTCTAACCTTATATGATTTACTCACGATTTTTAAAACCCCTTATAAAAATGCCATAAAATTGAAATTTATGATTTCAGCATGTCATGCGGTTCAGTACAACCAGATGTTCTTACACATGTTGTCAATAGGGACCCGCAATTTTACTTATTGTTTTTTGATTTTCTTACTTACACGATGCTAAATTCTATAATTGGAGATGAGACGTGTTCAACCCGAATCCGGGTCCGAAACGTGCTCGGACTCGAAGTGAAAATTTTATTTATTCACAAATTGAAAAAAAAAATTGCTATTTAAGAAACAAAAATGTAATTTATGAATACGTGTTTTCTTGGGGATTGTACAGTAAAGTGTTCTAGATGTGTTTTCTTAAAGTGTTTTACATTCCTTTAAAAATAAGTTTGAAAGAGAAATGAGTTGTTATTGATAGGATATAAGGAGAATTATTCTATCTGATTCAGTAGCCTTTGCACGGTCAGTATTAATAATATAAAGAAGCCGTGGGATATTCCTTGTCTATCGTCGATTTCTGTTTAAAATCCTTTTCATATATTACTGGAAATCAGAACACGGGTCTTTCTGTTATAGTTGTAGAATGATATTTAAAAAAAATAAGAATTGGGATTTTTACAGATTTCTGCCAATGGTTGGGTATAAATAAAAAATTTGCTGTTTTAAACAGATTTTAAGAGACATGAAAATCAAGAAATGTTATCATAAGGGAGTATTTAGGATTAATGCTTATTTCTATGTAAGAAGAGATTTTTAAATAAGAAAATTAATCTTGAAATAATTTTAAAATGTTATTAACAATTTTCTACTACGTACTTTCGGTATCGGACTCGTTCGCGCCTGGGCGGGCTCCCGCTCTGATGACATAAAATTTTTCAGTATTGGGCAAACTCGGATATCAAATCGTCGAGATCAGGCGGGATCTGAAAAAAAAAACGCCCGAGATCATCTCTAACAAAGATGCATATGAAGGCCTATGATAGTTCCTATTTAGTAACTTTTAACATTATTTATTACACTGAGAAAAATGACACTTTCAAATCTGAGTAAATCGATGTTTTCATTTTGTTATGAAACTTTTTGTTTCAAATACGACGACCCAATGCTTTTAGTTCTGAAATACCAGAAATACTCAGAATATGGAAACATGGACATACTCAAAAATGAGCCCATTGAGGTCAGTTCATACTCATTTTTGAAACATGGACATACTCAAAAACGATTAGGATCAGTTCAAACTCATTTTTGAAACATGGCAATATTAAAAAATGAACGCATAGAAGTCAGTTCATACTCATTTGAATGAAATGCAATATTTCCATTTTTCAAGAGAAAAATAATTGTGGCTTTAATGGGTTAAAATGTGTCAAAAAGAAAATGTAGTAAGTTAAATTTCAATATCCAGAGAGCGCTTTTTCATTTAAGAACTATACTGATAACAATCGAATTGAAAATTTGTATAATTCATGTATCCCCTTCCCCACATAAATAATAAAGTTGTACAATCTTAACCACCATCTCAAATTGACAAAATCTATCCGAAATCCTGTTAAAAATTTCCAATTTTCTCAGCAACAAATTAATGAATCCTATAAAAAATATCAACATGCGTCCGAATCATTCGATGACTTCACTGAAAAAAATGGGTACTCAAAATTGAGTAAAAAGTACTCAATTTTGAATACGTCACATACTCAAAATAGCTCCGATCCAATTGTACTCAAAATTGAGAAACACATGTACTCATTTTTGATCCCATGGATGTATTCAAATATGAACTGCTATGTACTCATTTTTGATCCCATAGATGTATTCAAATTTTAAAAAATTTATGTCGTTAAAATAAAATTTATAGGATTAAAAAAAAAAAAAAGTTACTTCGCGAGGACAACCTTATAAGGAATAAATACATTTCTGCTCATTTTTTTCATTCCTACGTGAGTTTATATTAATTAACCAACCCTTGCCCATGAGAGGAATCGAACCCGTGATGTCCTGTGTACTAACCTGACTACTCAGACCAACCCGCCATGACTGGTCACGCGTCCTTCTCAAATGTTGTTAATTATTTTGCAAAACTTGCAAAAACTTGAGGTTTCATCTGTAGACGGATTTTTTCAGTTCCAATGTTTTAAATATCTTCTTTTCATAATTTTCAATATTTTGCTGTATGATTTGGTGCCTTATAACAGAAAAATTTCAATTTATTATGTATTATATGCGTAAAACATTGCATTAAGAATACTGATTGCTTCTTTTTGCAACAGTACCAACAATTTCTTTATTCGAACATATACTTTTTTTAAATTATTTGCCTGATTATCTATTTATCAATTCTAATAAAAACAACAATTATCTTAATCAGACGTGTTTATTACATGCTATTAAAATATTTTTTTAATGTCTTATTTAAAAAAAATTATGTAAATAAAATTTTTTATAATAAATTAAATTATTATATTTCAGCTATGCTGAGAGCTTTTGCATACGGTTCAGTTAAACTAAATGGTTGAAAAAAAAAATGATTTTTAGTGACAAATTTGAAATTAATGACCTTGGGATAGGTTGGTTTAAATCTGGACTTATTGATTTTAATTAAATTAAATTAGTTTAATTTATAAACATATAAGCTAAAGAAATAAATTAAAAACATTATTTTTATAAAAGTAAAGAAAAAATATTAACTAATTTTATAAATTTAAGAAAAAAATTATAAACTTTGTAAAATTATAATTTGTAAAATAATAAATTTTAGCGTAATTCATAAATTTGTAAGCCAAATCAGCTTAGTTTAATACCAATTTGCATAGCTATAATTTGCAAATATATTATGTTATGAAACTTTTAAATAACACAATATTGCCTCACGTTAAAAAAGTTAAAATAAATTTTAAAAAAATTAGTGGGGGGGGGTGGGGGGAAATCATAATTTTGAAGTACTATCAAGAAAAAAATAAAGTAAATGTGTAAAATGTGAGGAAAAAAAATAAAAAAGAGTAAATGTGTTGTAGTGGATCCACTTTGATGAAAATCCCGAACAACCAGATCCACTTTTCATTTCTCTTATTCTTCGTTTTTCCTTCAAATAATAGCTTTTTAGGCTGCGAAATTTCGTCATTACACATTCTGAAATATACAAGTATGTTGGGTTTGATCATATGTTCATTTTTTATCCAAAAATACTCATTTCGAAATGAGTACATGAACTTACTCATTTTTGAGAATACATATGTTCATTTTTGATCCAAAAATACTCAGCCCCACCAGTGGCTGAGAGGTTGTGCTCTCGAAGCTGGTAGACGGGAGGTGCTGGGTTCGATCCCAATCGCGCCCGTCGGCCTAATCGTTCGGAGTTTTCGTGGTTTTCTTCGAGCCGTGGATTTATCCATGCGTAAATACGGATTAGGTTCCCTTAGAAAGACCCCCACGAAGGGCACTCCCCCCGGGCCTATATCCCTCGTGTTGATAATTGGCCGTCAACAATCAACCCAACCCAAAAATACTCATTTCGATATGAGTACATGAACTTACTCATTTTTAAGAATGCACATGTTCATTTTTGATCCAAAAATACTCATTTCGAAATGAGTACATGGACTTACTCATTTTTGAGTACTTCCTTTTTTTCAGTGTTGCATTTAAAATAACCCACGTATGTGATCTTGGAGGGCGAAGTGGATAAGGCAATGAACTTGTAACTAGTAGTACTTGGGTTCGATGTTGGCTCTGGGTAAAAGCGTAAATTTAGTTTAGCCTCCCATAATCATAAATAGAACAAGATATGGCAGCACTAGCGCTTTATTTCTAGTTGTTGTTTACTGTTGTTTGAAACATGGACATACTCAAATATGAGCCCATGATGTTTTAGTCTTGAGTGTGTGCATGTTTTCAGAAATGAGTATACATAATATTCAAATTGTAATTGCTTAAAAGGCGTATAACCAACATAGTGAAAAAGTACCCAAGCCGGGACTCGAACCCGGCTTGGGTACTTTTTCACTATGTTGGTTATACGCCTTTTAAGCAATTACAATTTGAATATTATAAATGCAAGGCTTGAGAAATTTTCTATGGAAAAATTTCCAAGTATTAAATATAGAGTATATACATGTTTCAAACTTGAGTGATTTTGATTCTGAGCCATTTTGACCATGCGACATACTCAGATTTGAGTTTTTTTTTTTTTTTTGCTTAGTTTTGAAAATGTCGCTTTAGAGTGTATGCTTACTAATAAGATCAAGGTTTATTTTCGTTCATTTCATCAGAAAACATATAACTGAGTTATTAAAGTGTATTTACTCACAATACACTAATTGCACCACGTAAAATGCAATCATTTCACTTCTTTATGTGACGTAGGCAGTGACTTACACTGTAAAAAATTTCCGTCCATATACGGTTGTTGTTATGTGAAATTTATTTCTTTCAATGAGAATTTCTATTTAGAAGGAAAATCGTAAATTTTGCCGGAACAGACGGAAAATTTCTTTTTTACCCTTACAGGTTGAATGTTAAAAACGGAAATGTTCCTTACCAACTGAGAAAAAAACGCAAAAATTCCAGTTTAATTTTTGTAATCGTTGTTCACTTTCAGGCCTATAACCAAATCGTTAGATGTGGCCTGGTACTGTAGAGGACAGAGCACCCATTCACTATTGGAGAACACCCAGGCTCGAATCTGGAGGAAGACAAGGCGATAAGAAAAATTTGTGACAATTTGCATTATAAGTGCTCATTCCGTGTAAATATGTTTCAGGATACATAATTGTCATTTAGCTATTTTATATATATATATTGCGCATATTTAATTCTAAAAACTGAAAATTTCCGTCTTGAATAACGAAACATTTCCATAGGGAAAACTGGTGAATACAAAAACGGAAACGTTCTAAAAAAAACGGAGAGTAAACGGTAACTTTGTCGCCAGTACATTTTCCGTTTTTTAACAGTTTTTTTTTTCAGTGTTGTGAAAATATGTGTGGTTTCGTATAGTATCTTAAGTCTTTTTATACCTAATATTTTATGGAAGGAATTATGCATTATACGAGGGTCGATCCAGAAATAAGGTTCCCATCCAATTTACAAATAGACAACATTGTTTATTCTCATAGAAATTTACATCGTTGGAAAGAAGAAAGTTTGCTCTAATTCTCTACATAATCGCCATCTTTTTCTACGCATTTTTGTAGAGGGTGCTCCAATTTCTGTATCCAATGTCGTAGAACTCCGCCGCCAACACGCTGAGGCAGCGTTTCACCTCTTCTTTGACGTCATCGTCGCTCCGGAAGCGTTGGACACCCAAATGTTCCTTTATCTTGGGATTATCACAAGTGATAATCACTTGTTCCCTAAGATAAAAGAACATTTGGGTGTCCAACGCTTCCGGAGCGACGATGACGTCAAAGAAGAGGTGAAACGCTGCCTCAGCGTGTTGGCGGCGGAGTTCTACGACATTGGATACAGAAATTGCAGCACCGTCTACAAAAATGCGTAGAAAAAGATGGCGATTATGTAGAGAAATAGAGCAAACTTTCTTCTTTCCAACGATGTAAATTTCTATGAGAATAAACAATGTTGTCTATTTGTAAATTGGATGGGAACCTTATTTCTGTATCGACCCTCGTATATGCCTCAATACGGTATATATTAAGCTTACTTGGTTGCTTTTAATAGTTTTATTTATTAATAAAAATGTAACAAAAAACAGTCTAAATTTTTAAAAATAAAATATGCATTTTACTTAAGGTACTTTTCCTGGAAGTTCAGTTCTGTACGTATTATTGTAGAAAATAGAACAAAGTATTTTTCTTTCGAAAGTAAATCATCAGGTATATTTTTTTGTTTAGTGCCCTATGAGAAATTGGAAAATAGGAATAATTATTACTGCTTGTGCTTGAATAATATATTCAGTGTGTGAAATCCTAATCCGTTTACTTAATAACGTAATGGTTCAAAATTCCTAACATAAAAAATGGCATAATTATCAATTATACTGAAGAATCTTAATTTAGATTCCAGAAATATATATATATACATCCTTCGAGCTACAGACAGATCCAAATAGAGATACTTATATTATAACCACCCTGTATATTTGAACTTAGATTTTTTTTTCTTTTTTAAAGGTTGCTTTTGTTAACTAGATTAAAGATAATGTTTTACACTATTCATTAAAAATTCACTCTGTTAAGACTTTGACAAAAAGTGACTATAACTTTAGTTATACGCTTTTAAAAAACAAACACACATTTACATGGTAAAACGTACTGTAAAATATATACTCTTTTATACAGTCACTATAATTCATTTTAGAAATATTATACACGCTATTATAAGCACTAAGTAGTAGGCAAAACACGTTTGACTTCGTATGTTATTTCTTTTGTGAACGGTTTAAATCTAATTAACCAAAATGTTTTTGCAACATAACTTCTGCATAATAAATGTGTAAACGAAAAAATATCTCAGTCACAAAATATATGATAAATGAAGCAAAAAACATTTATTCAAATGCTTCATAAAAAAATTTGTGCGCTAAAGTGAAAAATTACGATTGAGAAGCACGCAAGGATATAAAAACAAATGTTCTTCTTTAACCCTTAACTGGCGTCGTGAAATTTTTGTGCGCAACTGACGTCATGATGCCATTTTGTTCCCAGCCAGTATTATAACGTATAAAAATAAATAAAACCAGCAGGGAAGACCGAGCAAATGCTCGGTTAAAATTAGCTTTGTGTTCAACTCAATATAACAATAAATTCTCTGTACAACATATAACAATCAGTTCTATGTACCCTGATTGGTTGAATTCTGTTTTCAAGAACGTTCTATGAACGCTGATCGGTTGAATCATGCATCACAGCTCTTATTGGGAATTTCTAGAAAATTCCTTCAGATTCTGAAAGTCAATTTTTTTAGCAAATGTCACCAAAATTTGGCGAAAAGTCGCAAACTTGGCGACGTTTTTTTTATTTGGCGTCAAGCATGTGTTTTCGCATTGGTAATCTTAAATCAAATTTTTCGTCAAATATCGCCAACATTTCGCCACCATTTTTGACGAAATGCTGCCAACATTGCGACTTCGTTTACTGCCAACTGTTTAACAACTTAATAACTTTTTCAACCTTCATTCACATTGTTGAATTTAATTGCATTAAGCCGTAGTGACTCCAAAATGACCGACTAATCGAATTTTCTCGAACATGTGATACAGCCTAATGCTCTTATTCCCCAAAATTTTAGGATACAAAATTTAGTCAAAATCGTTAGAGCCGTTTTTTACATAAAATTAGCTTGACCCTGACCCGTATGACCCAAAATGACCCACTAATTGAATTTTATCGAACATGTGACCTAGCCCAATGGTGTTCTCGTGCCCGAAAAAGGTAGGATAAAAAATTTAGTCAAAATCGTTTCAGCCTTTTTTACATAAAATTAGCTTGACCCTGACCCGTAGTCACCAAAAATGACTCATTAATTGAATTTTCTCGAACATGTGATCTAGGACAATGATCTTCTTGTGTCCGGAAACAGTAGGATAAAAAATTGAGTCAAAATCGTTTCAGCCTTTTTATAAGATGTAATTTGCATACATCACACGCACACAGAGGCAGACAAGATTTGTTCGCATTATAATATACTATAAAATAAAAGGAATTTTTATAAAAACAGTGGTATTTTTACATGACTATATTTGTCAGTTGAATAAATCAGTAAGTATATCACTTATACACTTTGTTATATTTATCTGAATCTTACCGATCTATGAAGAAAATTACACGAGTAGAAAAAAACGTGGGGACTCAATGGTACCACAAAACCAGTTAAGGGTTAAAGGAATTTTTTTTAATCGCAACCTAGTACATGAATCACCAATTTTCATATGACTGGAAATAGATTGACAACCATTGGATTCTTCTATGATCATCATAGCATCCCAGTGCCCAAATGGGTTAAATTTCTGTTTCATTTTAACTGAGCAGAGGATAAAAATTGTAATGAAAAAAGTGAAAGGTAAAATTCCTTTAAAGATTTTGCAATATTTATGTATTTTAAATTAACGTTATAAATCATCATTAACTAAAGTAGTGTTTCCAGTGTACCGTAAAATTTCTTAAACAAACAGTAATCTTAATTACTAATGGAGAACTAAGAGTTCTTTTCTAATCACGTTTATTTTACAATACATTCAAACACACACAAACCACACACAAATTATTTACATGAAAATTAATGTATTAGAGTTTCTAGGAGCATGGCGCCCCAACACACTTTTCGGTGCTAAACCAAAAGCGACCGAACTCTGTCGTTTCAAAAGCACATCTCACACGGGCTGCTTCGATTCATGTTCTCTGAGTTTTTTAAGTGAATGACCACGTGGTATATCTGGGGTCTTATTAACAAGGTTTAGTGCTAAACTGTCACCAATCCACTTTGGCCTGAAAAATAAGTATCTCGTTAAAATTGTTTATAACGTCATCCAGCTGGATTTTGTAAGATTTTCGAGTGCCCATATGTGGAACTCGGCAGATGCAATTTAGAATGTTTATTAGCACTTAGAAACCATCTGTTTTTGAGAACGTTACAGCTTCTCCGGGCCCCAAGGAAAATTTTTCTTACAGGGAAAATTTTCCTAACTATGGTGCAAAACAGAATTAATCCAGGAGTCAATGTTTATTCAAAACAAAGCAACTTAATCCCATTTTAAAAGGTTTTTTTTTTTCAAAACTAAAAACATTTATATCTGAAAGTACTCCAATAGTATGAGAGGGATTCAGCAGTTACAAAATAAACACAATGCAATTTTAACAATAATTATATAATAACATGATATATACATATCAATAAACATGACAATCCCGTAATTTCGTTAAAGGACTTCCTTTTAATATAATCAGTATTAAAAGTAACCATCACAAGTATTTTAAATAAGACTTCTATTTCACACAATTACATATTTCAACAACAATAAACAATAATTTCTATTTAAGGATACTTAATTTAAAGAATTTTAACACCATAATAAAACAAATACACTTAAATTATTCTTAATGTTATGAAAATTATAATCCTAACTCTCTCGACCAACTAAATAGAAATATACTCTTTTTACTTCAAGTTTCCAGATTTCTCGGATACAATCACTTTTACAAATATAATAAAATCTTTACGCTTAATAACCTTTGTTCTTTTTTAAACAAAACATATATTTTTACCAACATTTAACATACAAACAGAGATAGGATTATTTTATCTCTAACAGTTTTCTTCACTTTTCACATAAGACTACAAAAACAAAACAAAAAAGAAATATATTAGTGATCCTCTTTCAAAACTCATGCTTATGATAAAACTTCCTCAATTTGTTCGGCGCGAGGGGAACACGAATTTTCCTCCGCTAGATACTCTTTCTCTAAGTCCAGAAAAAAGGGGGGCGGCGAGATAAAAAATCTTTTTCCGCATCCTCCTTTCCATTTCGGTGCCTTTCAATTTTAATGCTTTTTTCAACTTCGTGAGAAATGGGCATTAATTCTCGATTTCTAAAACCGCACACAGAATTTAGTAACTTAATTTGCCCTAGCATACACGATATCATTAACAGGTAAATTACACAGTGTATAATGTTAGCTAATGAAATCTTTTTTCCCTCTGAATAAGCATTCCCTTCTCTAATTTTCTCAACCTCCTTAGATAAGGTCACCATTTTAGAGTTATTTTCTGAACTCACTTCTGGTAGCTTATCTCCTGGATATATTTCTCCATTACTTTCCGATTTAACTAACTCATTTTCTGATACGTTACATATCTTTTCTACTCCAGAAAAGGTAACTTTATCTTTTTCCCTTTTTTCTGTTACCGTTCGTCCACAATTTTCAATTTTTTCTAAACGTAACTCAGTTTTACCCTTATCTAAACTCTTAACTCTTTCATTTTTGTACGATTCTGGTACAATTTTGCCCTTGCTAACACGCCATTCTTTAATCGAGTTCAATCTCTGAATCCTTTTAACTTCGCGATTGTTGTCTGCATATGAGTTCGATGTGCGCAACTTTTCCGGGAAATTTCTCCAATTCGCTCTTCCATAATCTACTGTCGTCAGGTTATTCAATCGTTTGCACACGGATGGTGTAACTAGCGCATCACTATTTAGATTACTGACTACTGCGGCCGTAATATGTAACTTTGCAGAATTTAAAGTCTTTTCGCTCCAAAGAGAAATTGGAATTTTAACAAGATCCGCTTTTGTTATGTTACCTATGGCCGGAATTAATTCTATCTGTTCTCCCGTTTTATATTTACTTGGAACAAACTTACTATGGAAAATCGATAATTCCGTTCCAGAATCTTTAATGCACTGGACTTTTTCCCTAAAACATTTAAATTAACTATGGGTAAATTATCTTTACTGAATTTACTTTGATTAATATGCAAATTATTATTAGTTAGCCTTCCCGTCCTAACATGACTAGCCCTACCTTTCACAAACGTTTCCTCACTTTCTATTTGATTCACTGCATCTCTAGAATTACGATTTTGACGTAATTCTGGGCAAGAATTTCGTAAATGCGTTTGCGAATTACAATGAAAACAACGAGGATTTACCCTACGTTCGAATGCTTTAGCTTAATTTTTCGCATTGTACGGAGATGAAACATTGGAGTTAAACCGCAGATTTCTTTCCGAATTTTGTACTGGGTCCGGTAATTTACTCTTATCTTCCCCACACTCGTACTTATTCTCCTTAAATTTTTTTATTCCTGCTCTGACACTTTCATATCCATCTAATAGGTCAACTATTTCGGCTTCCGTTTTCAGCAGCGGCCATTTATCTATAAAGTGCTCGCGTACTTCAGACTTCGCTCGTCTTTTGATCTGGTCGACTACCAACAGATCTTTTAATTGCTCGAAATTCGTTATGGCTAGGCCCTCCAACCATCCCTGTAGATAATTTCTTAATTCAAAGGCAAAGTCCTGCCAGTTTAAGGACGGTAATTTCTGATGATTCACAAATTTCTGACGAAAGGTTTCTGGATTTAATTTAAATTTTTTAAGTAAAATACCTTTTATATTATCATAATCCTCGGATTCAGTTTCGGGTTGTCTGGCAATGACTGATATGATGTCCACTGGTAAAAGGCCGATTAAATGTGAGACCCAATTTTCCTTCGGTATCCCAACTCGTTTTGCTTGGCGTTCAAATAAAACCAAATACAAATTAATGTCGGTTTTTTCAGGGTTAAATTCCGGAATTAATTTCTTTAAATTATGATCAGGGGAACGCGAATTGACATTTTCTGAACTTGCCGCGGCCTGGGGCAGACCTTTCTCAATTCTGAGTTTTTCAAGCTCAAAATCTAACTGCATCTGTTTTTCCTTTAATTCCTTCTCTTGAAGAAATCTCTCTTTACGCAACGCATCCTCACGTGCTATTGCTTCTAAACGGGCCTGTGCACTTTCGTGTCTTTCTAACTCTTCCAGCGCGGCTAACAATATGGTCTCATAAACCGTTTGCACGTATGCCTGATCATAATCGTCAGATTCCATAATTAAATGTTTTAGCTGGCTTCGAGTTTCGTTCCCTGTACGTACAATTTCTAACTCGTCAACTAATTGTACCAGATTTTCTTTTTTTCCCTTCCCGAGGAACGCCATTCTAAATCGCTTTTTTTTCTACCCGAAAAAAAATTCTTTAGATAAAATATAAATATATTACATATATATATATACACTAAAAAAATATATCACAGACAATATAATTGCTGAGTCACTCCCAAATACAACAGTACTTTCAAAAATTCTGAATTTAAACCAAAAAATCAACAACCCGTAATTTTCCAAAATTACAAAAATTAAAAAATCTCCTGGATTAATTAAAGTTTTGACTTACCCCTTCTGATGAGTAGTAAATCCAATTGGCACAAACTTCAGCTTTTTCACCACACAATTTTAGCCTTCCGGCTCACCACACATTTGGCAATTTATTGCCCACCACTATTATCACACGTAACACTGACCCGAATCCAACCCTCTTTTTTCTTCTTATTTTCACTGGTAACCCTTCCGTCTTTTTCCTTTCCGATAACGAGAGATCGAAAATATCTTTCTTCCGCAAAGATGCGTCGAAACCAAAATATTTATTTCCTCTTTTCTTCTTGTTAGGGGGACAACATCTCAGGTTCCGTTACTTGTCAAACGGGGAGTCAGGGCCAACGACCTCAGAAAATCTCGGAACTTCCGTTTTCTTCTTCTTAAAGGGATGTCCCAACAACAAGATTCTTTCTTTCCTTCTGATCCACGAATGTCCAGGATAATTCTTTTTTCTCGAAACAAATGCTTCATCCACCACTTTTTTCTCAAAAAAAAAAACAGAGCTTGTTTTTTCTTCGTGGGTCTTCTTAACTAATGATTAGCTAATTTCTTCGCTGGCGCGATTATACTTCTCTTATAAGACGAATGCTTGCTTCGCTTCTTCTAGTTCCATGTGTGTGTGTGTGTATTTAAAAACTTTCTTAAACAAACTCGCATCCCGCTTCTGACAACCAATCTGTACCGTAAAATTTCTTAAACAAACAGTAATCTTAATTATTAATGGAGAACTAAGAGTTCTTTTCTAATCACGTTTATTTTACAATACATTCAAATACACACAAACCACACACAAATTATTTACATGAAAATTAATGTATTAGAGTTTCTAGGAGCATGGCGCCCCAACACCCTTTTCGGTGCTAAACCAAAAGCGACCGAACTCTGTCGTTTCAAAAGCACATCTCACACGGGCTGCTTCGATTCATGTTCTCTGAGTTTTTTAATTGGATGACCACGTGGTATATCTGGGGTCTTATTAACAAGGTTTAGTGCTAAACTGTCACCAATCCACTTTGGCCTGAAAAATAAGTATCTCGTTAAAATTGTTTATAACGTCATCCAGCTGGATTTTGTAATATTTTCGAGTGCCCATATGTGGAACTCGGCAGATGCAATTTAGAATGTTTATTAGCACTTAGAAACCATCTGTTTTTGAGAACGTTACACCAGTTTGCTTTTTATTCAAATTTCTTAATTGCTACCACTTTTTTGAAATAGTAATATCCATCCTATTTAATGACATATTAAATAAGGTGAATTATATTATTTAAAAAAAGCGGTAGCAATCCAACAATCTGATTTTTTTTTTTTTTTTTTAAGTACAAGGCTGACAACACTGAACTAACGTCCAGCTTTACATTGATAAAATTCTTGAAATTTTGTTCATTTCTTTATTTAAAATCAGAATTTTTGATTTTCTAAACAAGAACGAAAAATCATGCGTCAAGCATAGATTATGTAACACTTTCCAACGCTTCCAAAATAATTTTACAAATCATTAACGTTTAATAAGCTGAAAGATAACATCTAAGTAAACAATTTGGAAAACGTAATTTCAGGAATTTCCAACATATATTCCCAACATATACAATATTTGGAAAAATATCGGAATATTTTTATTCAGCCCTGTATATGATCTATAGATTTGTATATATGCTACATAGGATGCTAAATTTTAGTTTAGTTTGGAAACGCCTAGGACAGTTTAAAATTCTCCTTCTGGAGTTTCTTTCAATAAACGGAAATGTGTCCGCGAACTTTTGTGCTGCAATGTATATGAAATACAGAATTTATACACACCAAGTAATATACAAAAAGTGAAGTAAATTTAAAATCGCGTTCAGCAACTTAAAACGCACTTCGAGGAACTATTGTTAACAGACAGTAGAGAATTCTTCTGTGTGTCTCTGTAAATGAACGACGACTGCTATACACAAAATATTCTGTAGTGTGCCTCTTGTAATGCACCTTACGGATATATATAAATTTCAATGCGTTTAAAATAGTGAAACATTATGTAATTAAACCGCAAACGATTTTTCTCCATAGACGTAATGTAACGGAATTCTTTTGACTGTTCCTGTAAAGTAACTCTAAGTGCTATGCACACCCTATTCCATATTAAGCTTCTTGTAATGCACCTTAGTGATATACATCAATTACAATGTGTTTGAAATTGTGTAACATCATTAAAATAAACCGCAATTGATTTTTCCCCATAGACCGTAATGTAACGGAATTCTTTTGAGTGTCCGTGTAAAAAAAACTATAAGTGCTACACACTTCAGTTGGAACATGCTATAGATAACGATAATAACATATAAGAATTGCAGGGCAATCCGAGCATATTTACGGGAGTTAGAGCGCGGACAGACGGCAGACGGCCATACGGCAGACAAACCGAAGTTATAAACACTTTTCAACTAGGTTGGAAAGTGTTAAAAATAATGTTTACCTACAGCTAACGTCTTAAAAGTTAATCATTAGTTCAGTTACTTTGAAATACTTAGAAAAACACGTATTCTAACAATATGCACAGTTTGTGCTAAACATAAACTATATCGCACAAAATAATTTTCATTGGACATACTTAAATCCATCTTTTAAGGTGGTTCTCTCAAATGCCCTGCTCAACAACGCGAAACTTTCTGACACATTTTCTCACTCATTTTTAAACGTAGGCATAAAATTGGCAGGCCTGACTAAGGAAGCGATTTGAAATCGAAATGAGTTTCCATTTTTTGATAAATAAATTACTTATCGAGTTATAAGCTATTCTGGTCACGTGATGACACGTTTTCCGCGCTTCTCGTGGTGTCGCATCAAGAATTCTGTCCAAAACGCCGACTTCGACAGTATTTTCTGAAAGATCTTCTGCACTCTAAAAACGACATTTTCAAAACTGAGCAAAAAATACTCAAATCTGAGTATGTCGCATAGTCAAATGGCTCCGAATCAAAATTACTCAAGTTTGAAACATGTATAGACTCATGTCTGAAAACATGCACACACTCAAGAATAAAACATCCTATGCTCCTATTTCAGTATGTCCATGTTTCAAAAATGAGTATCAACTGACTTCTATGTGTTCATTTTTGAGTATTTCCGTGTTTCAAAAATGAGTTTGAACTGATTCTAATAATTTTTGAGTATGTCTATGTTTCAAAAATGAGTATGAGCTGACCTCTGTGTGCTCAGTTTTGAGTATGTCCATGTTTCAATATTCTGAGTATTTCTGGTGTTTCAGAATTGAAAGCATTGGGTTTTCGTATTTGAAACAAAAAGTTTCATAACGAAATGAAAACATCGATTTACTCAGATTTGAAAGTGTCATTTTTCTCAGTGTGTCTTTAACAAAAGAGGGGTAACGTTTTTCGATTACATAGTTTCTGAATAAGAACACCTGCCAATTTCATACATTTGCGAACAAAAATGAATTAAACAAGTTGGAAATTGTACGTCAAACGTGACAAATGAGGTGCGTTCGTACTATAGCTGTTATATAAATATTCAGATCTTGAGGATTTTTAATTCTGTAAAATGAATTACATCGTCTGCAGATTAATTTTTGTAATAAAATAAGTATCTCGGTCGCTTGACGGTTAAACCTCGGAAGCTCCTATAACAAGAAAGCACCGATTTCTTTTTAAAAAATTCAAATTTCTTAATAAATATTTTTATTAATATCTTCTAAAGTTTTGATTCGATTTTCATAAAATTTGAAATGTCTCTACAAAATTCTGCAAAGATAATATATCTTAAATTTCAAACCATTCGATTAGGTAGTTTTTGCGTTGTTATATGCGGACAGACAGACAGACAGGCGGACCAGACGACGACAATAGATGCTACGTATTTATATAATTACGAACGCACCTAAAAATGTGTTAGAAAGTAGCCTGTTTGGATTTGAGAAAAAAAATCACTACCTATATCAACTGCATTATCAGAATTTCTAAAGACACAGAACAAGATATTAAATTTTTTTATTTAAAGTAAGAATTTTTCTAAAATATTTTATTAGTCCTACAAGTCTACAAACATTCAAAACAGAATTGTTCAATTATTTTGAAATACTTCGAACAGTCTCTGTTTAAAGAATGCATTGAGTTTATGTTTTAATCCGGTTAAACACATAAACTAAAATATGCTAACATATTTTAAATTCCACACACTAAAAAAAATCTTTTTCAAAAATCTTTTTTCCTATTATTATTGTTATTATTATAAAGTACAATCAGGGGTCGGAAGTAGCGCGCTACAAGTAGCGAAACTACAGTAGTCGCTACTTTTTACAGTAGTTTGTAGTGTAGTGCGCTACATTTTGAATAATGTAGTGTAGCGAGTAGCGCGATACAAAGAAAACAGTAGTTTATAGCGAGAACCGTCGATACTTTTACCGCTACTTCAGAGGTAAAAATATGTGCCATTCTAAAAATCACGTACAAAATTTGTTCTGCGCAACAAAATTTGTTCTACGAATCTCAGTGGCAAATCTCAGCTGCAATGGATACCGACACATCGCATGAATGCATAGATTTTTCTCCCATTGGTACTTGCTGCTAAAATCAAGTACTAACCCACTAAAGGAATTATTTTTCTTGCTGGCATCACTTGTCTATTTACTTGTTATTAGGTCTTCATGTTTTAAAGCTGGGTTTCGTATTATTTGGAATTGTTTTATGTACAGATTTATTTATTGCTGGCATTTTAGAGTTGTTTTTCTGTAATTTTCTACATTATAAGATTTGACACTCAAAATATTTAACTCTCAACAAAACTTAATAAATTAACATATTAAGAGTGTATTGGGGAATTAAGTAAATAAATTTATTGGTAATATCAACGGTAATTTTATATCCTAATGCAATAATTACACAGTTTATTATTTAATCCGTGTCTTTAATTTCGAGTGTAACTTGAATCCTTTGACAAAATCTGAAAGTAGCGAAATAGTGACTACTTTTAAAAAATAGTTTGTAGTCGCTACATTTTAAAACAAGTAGTTCTAGTTATAGTTAACTACATTTTCAATAAAGTAGTTGTACTTGTAGTTCGCTTCAATAAAAAAAATAGTTTTTTCAACCCCTGAGTACAACGATAAAAACACAAAATTATAATGAGTAAAACATTAAATGATAGAATTTTTAAAGACCTATGACTGGGACCTTCTTTAGCTAAATGTTGGAATATTTTTTTTCTGTTGTCAACATCCCTTTTTCTATGCTTTTACAAAACGCACAACAATAAATGAGGTATCATTCGAAAGGTTTTTCAACCGTCTTCTAACATAGTACACTCACATGTCGTCAAAACATGTTTTTTGATTAAAAATTGCATTCAATTACAAATTAAATCGGCATTGTTTTCATAAATGTAATGAAGGTTTTTTTTCCCAAGTCAACGTTGCCAGAAAAATAAAATACCGCATTATATAATGCTCAACAATGATTATAAAAAATAAATAGTACATAAAAGGTAAAGTGTGACGGCTCCGTACGGGTTTATTGTATATTTATGATTAATAAACAAATCTGAAATTAAAATGTTTAGAAGAAAAAGATACCATCGATCGACCGAAGCTGTGGTATTTCACATGTAGCCTAAAAGGCATGCATTGTTAGATTAGATTAAATTGTATTTATATGTATTAAATTTATTTTTCTTTGTCCCGTGTTTTTACCAAAGCGGATGACGTCATCCTCTAATGCAGTTAAAATACGATTGTTATTTTTTTTTCTCGCACGTGTCTTTTGCTATCTTCGAGCAGTTTTTACTCTAACTTTGATGGAATAAATGAGATATATTCTGACGTGACTAATGTTGTTTTCAGATATTTTTATCCTTATTTTGTATTTTTTTTTTTAGAAGTTTAAAATTTTATCTAAAAAAGGATTAGACTACAGGGCAAAATCCTCACACTGATCCACTGGTTTTAACCAAAAATGCTATTGGACTGAAAACAGAACTCGTCTGCTGTTGCACCATCCTGTTTCGAAACTTAATAACTATTTTGAAATATTCGGAATAACATGTTTTCAAACAATGCGCTGCATTTATACTAGACATAAACTATAAAATAGACTAAAGTAGCGACTCGACATATTTTTATTAATCTTCTTTTTATTTTTATCACTCTACTAATATTAACTATTAATGAAAACATTGAATGACAGAAATTCTAACGATGTATGACTAGACATTCAACAGTGGATCGAATCATAAAAGGAGGCCACGGAGCTAGTTAATAAAAGAGGTCAACAGTGAGTTTTTTAAAGTTACGCGAATTTCGACATGTGTCATGACAGCCTTTACATTTATGAGGTGTTTTTACATTAGTATGTCACATTATAGACATGAAAAAGTTGAGGTATCTGAAACATTTTCTTCAATTAAAAAAAATCCTGTTTTGGCAACTATAGGGGATTATAGAACATTATTAGAACAGTTATTTTTGTTGTAAAGCTTTATGAGAAAGTAACCATTAAGAATATGACATGTAAATGAAAAAAATAATAAGCATTTATTAATATTTTCAATTTTGATTATAATTATGCTCGATGGCATTAAAAAAAGAAAAGGGAGAAAGGAGAATTACCAACGGTTTTAAATCGTATTAACTTGATAACAATTGACATCAGAATTCTCAAATTACACTTCGATTAAAAAACAAAATGCAATTAGAGCATTTCATTTGATACACTGTTGTACCACAATTAAGAGTCTGAAACATTAATTATGTCATGAATCTGTTAATGAAATTGATATCTGTTTGATGGATATTATCAACATCATAAAAAAGCATCGCATGAAAACTCAGCATGAAACATGGACGTATAAAACGTATACGTCCATGGCAGGAACATTCAGCCTCTTTGAGTAGCGTCCTATCATTGTCTAATTAGCGATGACTAAGCAGTGTTGCGAAATCTGATCGATTTTTTATTCAGAAATTCTAAATTCATACCAGAAATTTTGAAAAAAAAAACTTTAGTTTTTCTATACGCAGAATGTATATTATTATGAAAATCAAAAAGAACTGTTTAAAATTTCTGATAGGAATTTTGAATTTCTGAATAAGAAATTCGTGCAATTTGGTAACACTGGTGGCTACATTAGGGTAATTTATTCACTCTACGTCTAACCAATTAAATTAGTTTCTGTCGGGCTATCTGAAGTCTGGAATCTATACGAATAAACCGAAAATGGAAATTGAAAATGAACGTTTATGCTGAAATTGCATAGATGAAGATATTGATCTGTGAAATTCTAATTAAAAATCATGATGCCAGAATCGACACAAACGTTATCGCGGTGGTCGGTTGATATATATACTACTACAGTTTACGTTTACTTGCCATAAAAAAATATTGATAATCAAATTAAAATGAGAAAGAAACTCCAAATTTTATTTAATTTTGCTCAAATTTGAGATCCTAGAGGTACTTTTAGGTCAAGTACCAAGTACTTTATCCAAATTTCAGAAGTTGGACATCTGAAAATTTCCCATTCAGTATTTTTGAGTAACGTTTCATTATTCCTTACGGCAACAATGATTTAACCATGTATTAATTACATATGTTACTGTTAAACATAATATATAAGGAGGTCTTGCAAATACAAGATTTTTAATGGTTAAAATACGCAGTTATGTTGAGTCAATCTGGTTTGATTTTACACTTTTATTGAATAACACATTTTTTTTTTTTTTTTACATGCAATGTGTAAATGTATTTTTTTAATACAAAGCAAAAAAAAAATTAAAAAAATACTATTTTTCATTTTGTTGATGTTGTTGTTTCATAAATTCTAAAAATAATTCGTGATCATATTTTGTTTTTCTTTTAAAAATAGATTGGACATCTTCTGTATTACCTGCGTTAATCTATACGGATATTCCTTAGCCCATTTTGCTTTAAAACGGTGTGAACGAGCCCCAAAAATAGACGTTACGGGTCGGGTCGCATTTGGCCGTTGGTTGCAAGTTGGCAATACCTAGAAAGCCTGAAAATTATTAATAAGAGAACGATTTATCAGGAAATGAAAAAAGTTAAAATATTTCAACTCTTAGATACACCAACCATATCGTTGTTCGACATTTAATAACATATTATTATCATCAACATCTCATACAAAGTAAAGAAAGACAAATCGATGATTTTTTTTTTTTCCATCAACGTACATCAAGCCTAAATTCTTTGAAAACACAGAACAGTAAGATTTCAACAAGTAAATATTTTCAAAAGATATTGGATGGATTCCATGAAACTTTTTTTAGATGTTTGTTAACACCTTTGGCTGAAATTTGATGCTACTAAAAGAGCAATTACCATGGTAACGTTGCGATTTATAGCATGGATTTTCCAAGAATCTACACTTATTTTGACTCCTCTAACACCCGAGGGATGACCGTAAGAAATCAGTAGCAAATATTAAACAAGAACGAAAAATCATGCGTCAAGCATAGATTATGTGACACTTTCCAACTCTTCAAAAATATTTTTTCAAATCTTTACCGTTTAATGAGGTAAAAGATGATGATGATATCTAAATAAATAATTTGAAAACACATAACATATTTTGAAGTAGCCCAATTTCGGGAATTACCAACAATATTTAGAAAAATACCTGAATTCTTTTGTGCAGCCCTGTATATGATCTGTAGATTTGTATATATACTACATAGAATGCTAAGTTTTAGTGCAGTTAGGAAACGCGTAACACAGTTTAAATTTCCCCTTCTGGAATTTCCGTCAATAAACGGAAATGTACAGAAGAACTGTTGTGTTGCACTGTATACGACCTACAGAATTTATGCACACCGAGTAACAGAAAAAAAAAAACAGTTAAATATAAAAACGCGTTCAGCAACGGAAAACGTACTTCCAGCAATTATTGTTAACAGATAGTTCCGAATTATTTTGTGTATCCCTGTAAATGAACGATCAATGCTATACACACAATACAAGTAAGCTTCTTGTAATGCACGTCACAGATATATATCAAATTCAATATGGTTTAAATTGTGTAACATTATTAAAATAAACCTCAAATGATTTTTCCCCATAGACCGTAATGTAACGGAATTCTTTTGAATGTCCATGTGAAAAAACTATAAGTGCTACACATTTCAGTTTCAGTTCCAAACATGCTAAAGTAAATCTGAACAACATGAATATATTTATCCGAGTTAGAGCATGGACAGACAGACAGACAGGCAGGTAGACAGAGAGATCAGACAGACGGACAGACAAACCGAATTCATAAACACTTTTCAACTATGTTGGAAAGTGTTAAAAACTTAAAAGTAATACGGTTCTACCGACTTTTTTCGAAATAAAAAATCGAAAGAGTTCTTCCTTATATTCGTTAGGCAGGCTCTGTCCATCTGAGGGTTGAGGAAAGCGCAGGGGGGGGGGGGTAGCAATTTAAGACAGTTCTCAAAAAAAATATTTTTCCCTGCTCAACAACGCGAAACTTTCTGACGCACTTTCTGACTCATTTTTTTAACATAAAAGCGTGATACTTGCAGGCATGATTATTGAGGTGATTTGTAATGGAACTGTTTTCTCATTTTCCTATAAATGAATTACATCTTGAGATATAAGCGATTGTAGCCTCAAGGCGGCATCTTTTTTTTCTTCCCTGTGCTGTAAATTCCGTTCAAAACGCCAAATTTGAAAGCATTTTCTGAAAAATCTTCTGCCTTTACCGAAAAACGGAAAAAATATTTAAATTACACAATTTCTTAATAAGAGCACTTGACAATTTGATACGTTTGCGAAAAAAAATGAATTTAACAAGAACGAAAAATCATGTGTTACGCATTAGATTATAAAACACTTTCCGTCACTTGGTCATTCATTTAACATTCCATTCTTAATCCAAAATTACGAATTCTTATCGGAAATTTTAAAAGAAGAATTTTCATTTTATGTAATTACGGAAGGTCTGTCAATAAGTAAATCAAATATTGCTATTGGTATTATTGGTATGAATTCGGAATTTCTGAATAAATAAAATTCTGTTAATTTTAACCCGGTAAGTGAACGTGTTAATAAAGTGAAAGATGATGTCTAAGTAAACAAGGTCAAGATCAAACCGGGCAGAAAGGCCAACCTTTCGGCTCAAGCTCAACTAGTCCCGTCCAGTGCCTAAGTAAACGAGTTGGAAAACGCATAACACATTTAAAAATCTAATTTCAAGAATTACCATCAATAGTCAGAAAAATATCCTTATGCTGTTGTGCAGCCCTGTATACGATCTATACATTTTTATATATACTACATAGTATGCTAAAATTTAGTTCAGTAAGGAAACGCATAGCACAGCTGAAAATTCCCCTTTAGCAATTAAAGTAATAATTAACCCCCGTCAGTAAACGGAAATGACTCGATATTTTGTGCTGCCCTGTATATGATCAATAGAATTTATACGCACCAAGTAATAGTCGAAAAGTTAGTTAAATTTAAAAACGCGTACCACAACCAAAAACGCACCTCCTTCAGTTATTTTTACTAGACAGCACTGTAACCGAATTATTTTTTGTATTGCTGTAAATGTACGAGGAAGGCTAAGTATACCATATTTTATAGTAACCCTCTTCTAGTGCACCTTAAGTGATATATGTCAATTTCAATATGTTTCAAATAGTATTACATCATTAAAATACACCGCAAACGATTTTACCCCATAGACCGTAATGTAACGGAAGTTTTTTGCGTGTCCCTGTAAACGAGCTATAAATGCTACACACTTCATTTTCAATACCACACATGCCATAGTAAACATTAATAACATGTATCAATTGCATGGAAATCAGAGTACATTTACGTGAGTTAGAGCACGGACAGACAAACCGAATTCATAAACACTTTTCAACTATGTTGGAAAGTGTTAAAAATGTGTCAGGAAGTAGCTAGTTTGGTTTAGAAAAAATGCTTAAGATAATTTTAAACACACGAATGTAAAAAGAAAAACACAAAGAAAATTTGTCTTCCACGGGGGAAGGGATTCTTAGGGAAAGAGTCCCCTATCTCCCCGACCAAAAATCCCTAGTTCCGTTTTCTCTTAGTGTTCAATTATTTTAATTCACATGGAAATAACACATTTTACTATTTATTTTCAAAATCGGATAATAAGAAAAATTAACTAAAATTCAAAATCTAGGCAGGGCAATGGCCCTTTGCTGCCACCCCCTCTTACTAGACGCATGTCATTAATCGATATTTAATAACCTATTATTATTGTCAACACAACATCAAGTAAAGAACGACAAATCGATAATTTTTCTCCAAAATACATGAAACAAATGATTCTCCAAAATACATGAAATATATATTCCTAGAAAGAAACAGAACAGTGCAGATTTCAATGAGTAAATATTTAAAAATATATATTGATAGGATTCAATAAAACTTTATTTAGTTTGTTTTCTTTCCCTTAACACCCTTGGTGATATACAGACATCCGATGCTACTAAAGGTAATAATCATGGTAACGTTGGGATTTATTAGCGTGAATTTTCCAAGAATCTACTCTTATTTCGTCTCCAATATGACTGATAAGAGGTCATTAGTAAATAATAAAAAAACTCAAAAGTAATATTTCAACCGATGTTTTTCGAAATGGAAAATTGAAGCATTTACTCCTTACATTCGTCAGGGGATCTGTCTGCCTAAGCCTTCTTTTCAGATAAATTTTAAAAGTGTAAAAAAAAAAAAAAAAAACTGTCGGTAAATTATAGGATTGCTATAATTAAATAATTTTAGTATACAAATTCGGTTTTTAAATTCAACAAGTAATATAAAAACATTTTTTTAAAGTCAATTCCTACTTCGGTCAAATAGAAATTTTTTTCCAGCGATCTACACGCTTCGCCACTGACGGTATTTATTCCTAAATTTATATCCTGCTAAATATCTTACATAAGATAAATTTTTGAAATGTATTAAAAATTAAATAAAAAATAAATAGCTAAAATACCAAAAATTAAAAGCTCGAAAAGTATTTCTCACAAAATTGTTAGACAAACTGCGTTAGAAAGTTTAAAAAAATTGTATTTTTCTTGATATAAATTTAAAATCTAATGATTATGCCGTTTTTCAAATATTGAATTTGAAAAATTACCAAACTTCACAATAAAGTGCCATAGCGATGTTACAGTTAACGATAATACAGTTTTTTTTTCAAATATTAATTAATTAATTAAATTTTATTATTTAATTTTAGTTTTATACTTCATTTCTGTTCAAAAGTATAGACTGACTCCACATTTATAGTCTCCTTCGCCCGCGAGCCGCTTGATCTTCGTCCGTAAGCAGCCAGCACCATTTTCTTTCTACGTGTGAAGGTGAGACTATAAATATGGAGTGAGTCTATACTTTTGAACAGAAATGAAATATAAAATTAAAATTAATTAATTAAATTTAATTAATGAATTAATATTTGAAAAAACTGTATTAACATCAATTGTCATCCAGTACAAGTTTTAAAAAATGTATTTGAACTTGATAGGATGAATAGAAAATATTTTATTAACGATTGAAAATTTGAACAAGATATATAAATATATAGAGAGTGTGAGCTAATGGTAGGAATTGAAAAATACGGAAATATTAGGACTCCATCTTAAATAGGACATAATCACCATGCATACCTAGAATCATTACTTATCATGGGATATCATTGAATTAATGACGTATGATATGATTTAATAGAATGAAGATTGTGACTATAACTTGGTCATATAAGTTATAAAATGTCATACATGACTAAACGTCATACATGTCAGATAACTTGGCGATAGAACCCGGTCACTTGACGATTAATCCTCGGAAGCTGTTTTAACAAGGAAGTACCGATTAAAAAAAATTTTCAAATTACTTAATAAATATTTTTATTAATAAATTTTTAAGTTTTGATTCGATTTTCATAAAATTTGAAATGACTCGGAAAAATTCTGCAACGATTATATATATATTAAATTTCAAACCAGTCGATTGGGTAGTTTTTGCGCTGTTATATGCGGACAGACGGACGGATAGACTGACCAGACGACGACTATAGGTGCTACGTATTTATATAATTAAGCACCTAAAAACAGAACTAAAAATTGTCTACCACAAAGGATTAAGGATGCAGAGATTCCCCCTGACAAAAAAATCCTTAGTTTATTTTTCTTTTGGTGTTTAATTACTTTAAGCCGCTTGGGAAGAATACACTTTGTTTTGTTTTGTTTTTCAATAAGAGAGCTTCGCTCGCTTTGTTGGTCGGTTGTTCTCAAACGTACCTCTAACTAAACGAACCTGGGGATGATGGCTTCACTGCCTTCGGCAGAGTACACCTGTGCTGGCTTAGTACGTATTGTGATTTTTATTTCAACCCAGATTAATTTGGAATTTTCAGCGTCGTCGTTCCTGTTGCTATAGGAACCGATTTTGCTTTTTTCCAACTTGAATTTTATCACAAAAGTAAACAAATTTGCCGGAGAGTTCCTTTCGTTGGAAAAAAAAAAATTAATTAAATCGTCGCCGAACGCTAAAAAACGCTAATATTCGCATAAAAATTTCGCGAAAAATTCAAAAATCGCAAAGTATGAAATTTACTATACTCGGCTAAAAGCTTGAAACCAGGTTCCTTTTACAAATCTAAAAAAATCTCCGCAAAATATTAAAAAACACAAAAAATTGCATAAAAAGTTCATGAAAAATTAAAAATTCGCAGAGGGCAAAATTTACCTCATTCAGCTAAAAGATTAAAATCGGATTCCTTTTACGAATTTTAAAAAAATTGCCTCGAAACGCGAAAAAATGTAAAAGATTCTATAACAAATTCTCAAAAAATTAAAATATCCCATACTTTACCCTATTGAGCCAAGAGATTAAAACCTTATCCCTTTTACGAAAATCAGAAAAAAATCGTCTCGGAACGTAAAAAAAAAAAAAAGCTCAAAATTCGCGAAAAATTCGAAAATCGCTCTACAAATTCCGAATAAAGTTTATTGGAAAGAGATCTAAATTTAAAAGTCTGACATCGAAATCACATCTATCTTTATTATTTAAATCAGAAGAGAAAAAATTAATTAAATTTCAAAATCCAGGGTAGGGCACCCCCCCCCCCCCGCTCCCAACTCCTTTCCAGCGCTCATGTCATTGAACGATATTTAATAACATATTATTATTATTGTCAACATCTGATGCAAAGTAAAGAACGTCAAACCGATATTTTTTTTCTATAACTTAACAGCAAACATATATTCGTGAAAAGACACATTACGATACAATTTCAACAAATATATATATTTGTAAAAGGTATTGGATGAATTGAATGAAACTTTTTTAGATTTTTGTTAACACCTTTGGCGATGCAAAAAAAAAAAAGTATTAAATGCAAAAACCATGGTAACGTTGCGATTTATATGGTGACTTTTCCAAGAATCTGCACTTATTTCGACTCCTCTAATAACCTGTGGGATGGCCGTAAGAGGTCACCAGCACGCAGAATTCCAGGAACGTCCATCGATTGTGCAAGCGGTCAGTAGACTGGTCTACTTCTGAATTCACGGCATGGAAGGGAATAAACGGAAAAAAGTCTTGTGTAATATTATTTTCAAGAGTCGTTATTTTTGTTTTTAAAAGTAGCTATGTCCATTTTTAAAGACGGGGTTAGATGATAAATCTTTAGAATTTTAAGAGGACAATGCAGTTTAAATAGGCTGAAAAAAAAAAGCGATTCCTTAATTTTATTATTAAACTAGCAAAACCCGCGGCTTTGCTCGCGTAATTCTTGAAAAATGCTAAGTGGTATTCGTTGGCCTATTTTCATTAGAGGAAATTTTATTGCCACAGATAATTCAGATATTACTATTTAAGCCACACTAATGTAAAAAAAAAAGAATCGAAATTTTAGAACGTTTTTCGCCCCCTTCCCCCCCCCCCCCCTGTGGTAGTGTCACCAATATAAAATATAGCCTATGTTACAGCAGGGACTGTTACCATCACTTTTGAAAATGGTTCTGTAGTTCCAGAGATTCCATAGAAATTGTAATTTAGAATGTTTTTAGAACGCTTTTCGCTCATCTCATCCTTTCAAATTTCGGATTTTTTTAGAATTTGTTCTTAGAGAACATTTACATTTTGTAAATAACTACCATGACAAATTTCAAGTTTCTAGTTCTTTCAGTATAAAAAAAAAATTGAAATTTTAGAACGTTTTTCGCTCTTGCACCTCGCTGTGGTAGTGGCACCAACATAAAATATAACCTATGTTGGAGCAGGGACTGTCACCATCAATTTGCCACCATCACTTTTGAAAACAGTTCTGTAGTTCCTGAAATTCCATAGAAATTGTAATTTAGAATGTTTTTAGAACGCTTTTCGCTCATCTCATCCTTTTAAATTTCGATTTTTTGTAGAATTTGTTCTTAGAGAGCATTTCATCTTATAAATAACTATCATGCCATATGTCAAGTCTCTAGCTGCTTCAGTATAAACAAAATCGAAATTTTAGAACGTTTTTCGCTTTTGCACCCTCCTGTGGTAGAGGCACCGACATAAAATATAGCCTATGTTACAGCAGAGACTGTTACCATCAATTTGCCACCATCACATTTGAAAATGGTTCTGTAGTTCCAGAGATTTTATAGAAATTGTAATTTAGAATGTTTTTACAACGCTTTTTGCTCATCTCACCCTTTTAAATTTCGAATTTTTTTAGAATTTGTTCTTAGAGAGCATTTACATCTTATAAGTAACTATCATGCTAAATTTCATGTTCCTAACAACTTCAGTATAGAAAAAAAACGAAATTTTAGAATATTTTTCGCTCCTGCACCCCCCTTGGGGTAGTGGCACCGACATTAAATATAGCCCATGTTGGAGCAGGGACTGTCACCAACAATTTGCCACCATCTCTATTGAAAACGGTTCTGTAGTTCCAAAGATTACCCCCTACAAACAAACAATCTTTACTACTTTATAATTTTAGTATAGATGAAAGAAATTTTAGTTCTGAAGATTTTAAGTGGAAATTTAAGTTTCTATGCCATTTTGTTTGAAAAATATTTCACAAAGAATGAATACATTCTTATACATTTTTCTTTAATTAATATGCTTTGAATGTTTTTATTTTAGAACACCGTAACAAAAACTCCGGGATGGTCTGAACTGTTAATAGTCGGGATTTTTTGTATTTTCTGGATTTTTAGTCATTTCTCAAAACAGCATATTCATCATTGAAAAAACTAAAAGAACAAAAAACTATAAAAACTGAAAAATATATATATAAATTTACAGAATAATTGCATTTTTATAAATTATTTTAATTTTTAAACATTTCTATCACTGTTTTGTATTTAATTAATTTAAGCTTTTTCTTTTATGCATTTCTTTCTAATTTTATGTATGAATATTACTTTCAATTTTGTGGTAAAAGTTGTTTGCTCTAATCATTTTATGTCAATTTGACATATCCTGATGGCTGTCAACTTGAAAGGATGCCATAACGCAGATTTTAGTATAACACAACAATTTATTTATAACAGTAAACATGAAATTAGCAGTGTAGCGGGTGGATTTAATTCCGGCGATACAAAATAATCTTAATTTAAGAAAGACTGAGCAATGAAAATTTATTTCCCAAAACTTGTTAAATTTAACTCACTTAACTCGGCTCCAAAGGACCTCACCGTTCGTTCTGCAAAAACCTAAGAAATTTACTTTAGCAGATAATATCACTATAAATGCAATTCCGTGGATTCCGGTTTTGCTCTTTATTCGAAATAGGAAACTCAACTTCTTTCGAAATTAGCAAAAACTCACAGTCGATGACTCTATCCAAACCGCTTGTCAGAAACTTCATTTGCAGTTAACACGTGGCTCCAATTTTCACGAGAGAACTAAGTAACCCGTGGGCGAGATGCATTCCACATCCACCGAATCCATCTACTACCGCACTATATATAACTACTACACAACCACACATACGAAATTAACATATAATTGCAACAATAACCGTGGCAACCATTTTTCTGGAGATCCATCCGCACTTTTTGAAACTTAAAGAAATGGTAGTATAGGTCTCATTCCCGCACAAATTTTAAAATTCGGACACGACACTCACAAGCAAAAACTTAAAACTCACTCGTCAACTAGAGTACTCTTATAACCAGTGGCGCAGCCAGAATTCGGTTCTAGGGGGGGTTTTGAGTTTATAATAAAGATTTTCGCCGGTTATATGAATCATCGGTTAATGGAATCAGTCTTTTAAATGAATGAAATCATAATGCTTTTCTCCGCAATTACGTTGGTTATGATTCATTTAAACAGCATTTACAATATTAGAGTTACAAACTATAAAATGCACCAATGAAATAACACAAAACTAGGTTAGATTTATAAAGTGTTTAAAAATGATGAGGGGTAAACTTAAAGATGGAAGAGCACAGTACAGCAAATAATTTTTACGTAGAAAATAACAGAGTTGGAATCCATTTGTTCAATCAACAAGAACGAAAAATCAGGCGGGGGGGGGGGGGGGGGGGGGTATGAAGACGGTTATAAAATTTATAAAATTCAACTATGTCCATCATAATAACAAGAACGAAAATTCATGCGTCAAGCATAGATTATGTAACACTTTCCAACGCTTCGAAAATAATTTTACAAATCATTACCATTTAATAAGCTGAAACATAACATCTAAGTAAACAATTTGGAAAACGCATAACATATTTAAAAACGTAATTTCAGGTATTTCCAACATATATTTCCAACATATACAATATTCGGAAAATTATCCGAATACTTTTATTCAGCCCTGTATATGATCTATAGATTTGTATATGTTACTATACATAGGATGTTAAATTTTAGTTTAGTTAGGAAACGCGTAACACAGTTTAAAATTCTCCATCTGGAGTTTCTGTCAATAAACGGAAATGTGTTCGCGAACTTTTGTGCTGCCCTATATATGATCTACAGAATTTATACACACCAAGTAATAGACAAAAAGTGAGTGATTATTCATCTTAGTATATAAATTCCAATGTGTTTAAAATAGTGAAACATTATTTAATTAAACCGCAAACGATTTTTCTCCATAGACGTAATGTAACGGAATTCTTTTGACTGTCCCTGTAAAGTAACTATAAGTGCTATGCACATCCTATTCCATATTAAGCTTCTTGTAATGCACCTTAGTGATATATATCAATTACAATGTGTTTGAAATTGTGTAACATCATTAAAATAAACCGCAAATGATTTTTCCCTATAGACCGTAATGTAACGGAATTCTTTTGAGTGTTCCTGTAAAAAAACTATAAGTGCTACACACTTCAGTTGAAATAGCGAACATGCTATAGATAAGGACAATAACATATAACAATTACAGGGCAATCCGAGCATATTTACGTGAGTTAGAGCACGGCCAGACGGCCATACGACCAGACAAACCGAAGTCATAAACTTTTCAACTAGGTTGGAAAGTGTTAAAAATACACAAGGTTTCATTGCAAAGAATCACGAATTCTTATTCCTAACTTTAATAATAATGAAGCAATTGTAACAAAATTTTCAATAGACTTACTTACCTTGCTTTTTGCCAAATGTAACAAGTCATTTAGAACTTTTAGAGCTAGAGTCTTGAAATTTTATATGGATGTTACTTAAAAGACGTAAATTCTCCCCAGAATTTATTTTTTCATTACGAAATTTAAAAGAATGCAAGAGTAAGAATCATTCTAAAATTGCGATTTATGTGACACAATTGGTATGAAAACATGGAATTTGGCATGATGATTACTTTTATGTAGTAATTGCTTATAACATTTTTAAAAACATTTAAAAATTTAAAAGGACGAAATGAGCTGAAAACTTTCTAAAAGCGTTCTAAATTATGATTTAGTTGAAACTGTTAGTGTTAGAAACTTGAAATTTAGTATAGAGATTACTTTTAAGATGGAAATGCTTATTGGCATAAAGAATTTATTATAAATGGGAAATTTAAAGGTGTGAAACAGCTGAAAGCATTCTAAATTACGATTTATTTAGAACCTCACGTCATATCGGGCCTTTCGAAGACGATCTTTTTTCTATTCTAAAAGTAACTAAACGTCTGTATTTCGACTAAATCCATTAAAAGCATCTTGGAAGATCAAAATTACAGCGCCTACAAAAATTTGGAAACGCTCTGATGAATAAAAGTATTTAAAAAAATCTCAGAATTTTTCGATGACAATGCAAAAAGAAATTTGGGTATTTTGGCGTGTGTTTGCTCAGCGTCGGCTTATGTTTTCAGTATTAAATGTGACTAAGTCTGTGACTTAGTCTTTTTTGACGTAACTCTGTGTTTCTGCGACTCTGTTCTCTTCGACTTTAGTCAAAGACAGACTTTTTTCACGGAATTTTAAAGAGGGGTGGGATACAGTTATATTGACAATCGAATAAAATTTCAGAGAGTTCGGACAATAACTTTTTTGTGTTGTTATTTTAAAGGACACGTCGCAAAAAAAAAAAAAAAAGAAGAAAAAAAAAAAGACGCGAGAAGAAAGCATTTCTTTTACAGCTAGATATCAATATTTTTCCACGGTCTCTAAAACCATTATATTTATAACCATGGCTTTACAAATTTGATAAAATCTGGTAGCCAGTAAAAAATTCTAGTTACCAGTAAAAAAATATAAACGGCTCCCCTCCGAAGTCACTAATTTTCAAAAGCACAAAAGTTTTTTATCAATTAATTGAGAAAAATAATAAGCCTATTGTCGGATTATTAGTTACATAGTTTAGAATAGTTACATCATTTAAAAAGATGGTATAAACAAAGTTTTCTAATGAAATTTATCAAAATTATTTATCTATGAAAAAAAAATGTAAAGGCTGCATTAACCGGTATGTTCTCGGAAATGCTGATTGCCGAAGGTTTCAAATGTCTGGATAAGTGAGTGCTGCAAAATCTATATCTGATGAGGGGGGCATGGATGAAACAGTGAAACAGGAAAACAATTTCTGCCTGTTTTCGTGTCGAAGTCAGTCAAATAATTATTTTTTATTAATTTAAAATTTGCATTTGTTAAACTTATTTTTACCTAATTAAAAATGCCGAAAATGAGAAAAAATGCCATTTATGGTCATTTCTTAGGTCAATTTTTGTACAAAAAATTATAATAATAATAAAAAAAAATCAGGTTAAATAACTTGGAGGCTAGATAGAAAAACTAGGTCGCCAGTGGCAACTTGGCGACTGCATTTGTCAAGACCTGTTTATAACTGATGAAAAATTTATAGAATTCAGACAACTGGGGTTATTTTTTTTTAAACTATGAAACGAGAGACCCTTACGAAGAAAAGAAACAAACAAAACACCCAACCAAACAAGAAGGTGTCTTTAAAAAATGCTTTTATGTCTAATAATCAATATTTTTTTGTGAAAATTTCATTTAAAAATATAAAATTGATATAAGATAGATAATCATACAAATTTGAGGTAATTATCATGAGCCCAGGCACCGCCGGACGGGTCAGCTAGTATAATTTTAATGACATGCAGATAGCATTCGTTAAAATACAATAAGTGTAAATCAATGCATAACTAATTTATTGCTGATCAATTTAAATTAATGCATGGTTAGCGTAAAATTGTGTGTAATTATAGATAGTATTTTTCTAAAAAAATGCATTTAGCGCACATTTAACGCCTTTTTTTTTTTTCAAAATCCATATTCACAGGCAGGGCTTAAATTCTAGGAAAAAACAGTACCGGGGCTCTAATTTTCAGCAGTAACAACAACCATCAACCCAAACCCCCTTTCATTAGAAGGAGGTATGCATTATGCTTGTTATCCCACCCGCATATTTATATTTCATACATTATTTGTAAAATTTAAAGCAATTTTGTCTTTTGTAAAAAAAATAATAATACATTTTGACTTGTAATAATGAAATTTAATAAATGAGTAGAGCAGAAAATAAGCAAAAAAAAAAAAAGTGCCCAGAAATAGAGAAAAAAAAATAATGACAGAAGAAAATTTGTTAGGGAGAAACACATTCTATTTTTTTTTTTTTTTTTTTTTGTAAACGCAAACCACGAAACCACATTACCATATCAGCATCTTTATAACAACAGAAAACTAACTGTCCGAACTTAACATCTGCAGGAATTTTAGCATGCAGATGTATTGAGAAATAGACATTGCATTTTATCTTTCTTTATTTATTCTGTGATCCAAAACGTATGTATTAGGAAGCACGCAGATGCCAAACTGAAAATGATTTCATTTCTCATATTAACAGCCGTATTAACCGCAAGCACATACGAAAGAAATTTAGACATGTACATTAATTGAAAAGAATCACTTCAAGCTGCGATAAAAGATTCTGCCAAGGCGTAAAGTCCAAAAAACTTAATTTTAACTTTAGCAGTGTTGATTCATATAAGCGGCAATTATAGTAATTTTTTTAGCTCTGGGGGTGGGGGGGTTTAACCCCCAAACCCCCCCCCCCCCTTGGCTGCGCCACTGCTTATAACAGATACTCTTATATAGCTGGACACTCTGCTACAAGTGTACATAGCAGATATTAGATTCTGAATTGAGTTGTAGCCGTTTGCTATAACCCGTCATTCCGCCATTATGATACCCCGAAAATCAATTCAAAACTGTAACTTTGAGTGCAAAGTTACTTTTATATGAAAACACAAAAATGTTGTTTGATATCTCGTTATAAGAATTAGAATGCGTGAAAATTCTATGCATTTTAGAAATAAAATTTTATTTCGAGGATGTGCCAAATAATCGTGCTTGAAATTTTAAAACATCGAAAATGGACCTATGTTTTTGCAAAACCTTTTTTTTTTTTTTTTTTTTTTTTTTTTTATGTCTATATTTTTCCAAAGATTTGTGATCGTATTTTTCTCTTTTATCGTCACAAATTTAGATAAGAAAACACAGAATTTGTTTACAAGAAAATTCGCATGTTTTTAAGAAGTTAAATGAATTTTTAAAAATGGGCCTATCATTATACAACGCAGTGTATTTATTTAAAATAGCAGGATTAAATTTTGTGCCGTTATATTAAAATAAATGATCAACGTAAAAAATTGCACAAATAAAATACATATAGAGTAGCAAACAGCTGTTTCGGAGCCTCTAAAGCTCCATCATCAGTGCCAAAGTTAAAAAGATTAAAAACAGATGTTTAGGCCATGTAAGTGTGCTTGAATCTCCGCTCGCGGCCAAGATGGAAAGGGGATGAGTGTTTAAAAACAACAGCGAAGCCAGGAGTCCCATGTTATGGAGGAGAGCAATCAGAAATGCTCCGCCAAGTTTAAGGACAGAGGTGAAAAAGGGGGAGGGGAGAGTGGAGAGAATGAATTATACCTTTCCTTTAATTCATTCTCTTCACTTTCCTCTCCCCCTTTTTATCCTCTGTACTTAAATTCGTCTAGACTGGCGGAGCGCTTCTAATTGGTCTCCTCCATAACATGGGACTCCTGATTTCGCTGTTGTTTTTAAACACTTATCGCCATTCCATCTTGGCCGCGAGCGGAGAATCAAGCATACTTACATGGCCTAAACATCTGTTTTTAATCTTTTTAACTTTGACACTGATGATGGAGCTTTAGAGGCTCCGAAACAGCTGTTTTCTACTTTGTATGTATTTTATTTGTGCTATTTTTTACGCTGATCATTTATTTTAAGCACTGTATTTAGCAGATATTTTTTGAAAAGACGTTCCAAAAATTCAAGTGTATTGATATAAATGTAAGTCACTGCATAAAATGGTTAAAATGACTCAAGAGTAAAAAGTTTCTACTGCTCAAGTTCTCACAAACGTACAGCACATATTAAAATCATTTTGAAAAAAAAATAAATAAAAAAAAATAAAAATCTTACCTTACGAATCCAACAGAAATGGTGTGGTCTACTGCTTGGTTTTTTGCGAGCTTTCTTTTTTCCAGCCATTTTTCCTTTGGCACCAAATACAGATGTAACTCGACTAGCTGTTGAAGAGATAGAATTTTTTTCCGTGAGAAAATAATACAACAGATATAACAAGTAATATAAAAAAAAAAAATTAAGTCAATTCCTACTTTTTAATCATAAATATATAAAATAAACCCGTGCAACATTAATGTTCCACGTTATCTTTATTGAACATTATTTTATAATCATCGCTGCGGTATTTTATTTTTTGTTGGCATCACTCATTTGAGATTAATCTTTCATTTCATTTATGAAAACAATGGGAGAATTTTTTTTCTCCCATATAAAAATTAAAATTAATTACTTTAATTTAATTAATGAATTAATATTTGAAAAAACTGTATTAACATCAATTGTCATCCAGTACAAGTTTAAAAAAATGTATTTGAACTTGAATGGATGAATAGAAAATATTTTATTAACGATTGAAAATTCCAACAAGATATATATAGAGAGAGAGTGAGCTAATAGTAGGAATTTAAAAAGTAATATGTTAAATTTAAATTTGTGACCTCAAGTATTTAACACGATATTTCTGACATAACAATAAAACCATTCTATTAATCAGAAAGAATTTCTAATTAAAAATCAACATCAAAGCATTGCAAAAAATTAATTGCATCAAAGCATTGCATCAAAACAAATTGCATCTAAACAAAAAATCATGCATCAGGCCATAGATTATAAAACACTATCAGAACATAACTAACAGACAACACAAACAGAACGACACTAACAGCAGCATTAACAGACCAACACTAACAGAACATTATTAAGAAATTTTACTTTCTCATACATTGAAATGAGATATCCAAATAAACAATTTAAATAAAATACACCGCAAGTGATTTTACCCCATAGATTATAATGCAACGGAATTCTTTTGTGTGTTCCTGTAAACCATTTATGAATATGCTACACACTTCATTTTCAATAGCTAACATTCTATGTGATACTCATTAATATATAACAAGTTGGAAATTGTAACGTCAAACGTGACTGAGCAATAATTCATATAAAATCTCAAATTCTAACGTTACATGGAAAGGAATTATCCAATAACGTTTAGCTACAGTATACTCTCCTATAATTGAACAAATGTGGACTGGAGGAATCCGGATATGAGACAAATCCGGATAAGAGAGAAGAATATATATATATATAAAGGATTCATTAATGTGCCTATTCGACATATAAAATCCTTTATTTTCACTTATTTAGCTCACAAGCTATCAAAGCCTGAGAGCTAATGTGCCCGCCGGTTCTGTATGTATGTATGTATGTATGTACGTATGTACGTATGTACGTAACGCGATAACTCTTGATAGAAATATTCGTTTTGCTTCAAATGTTGTTTATAGGTTCATTGTGATAAGGCGCTTCCCTGATTAGTTTTGGGGGTTCATTGGTTAAGTATCAAAGGGGGGAACGGGGGGCTAATCCCCCCTTAATTTAGATAAATGGGTTTTTCATGCAGAATTATCGGATTTGCTTCAAATTTTGTGTATAAGTTCATTGTGATAAGGCGTTTCCCTGATTAGTTTTAGGGGTTCATTGGCTAAGTATAAAGGCGGGACGGGGGGGGGGGGTCCCCTCTTAATTTATTGTCGATTTCTTTATTTTTTGAGAGGCATTATTCTTTGAAGTAACAGTATAATATACAATTAGTGTGAATAGCATGTGAACTCAATGCCATCAGTTTAACTGGACACTTTTCTTTTTATTATTATATTTATACATTATTACAATTTGAGATACATCAATTTATTTTTTTTAATATTGCATGAAACTTGTCTGTTTAATTCTTAGCTCAATTCGCTGACGTGCTGCTACCTCACGCCAATGCCTCATTATAATTACGTCAGAAAGAGTTGATTCGCTGTGCTATTCTACAAATCGTAACGTAACCTTTATAAAAAAGAATTAAAAATATATAAAATTCAGTGTCAACATTAAAAATAAATAAATAAATAAGGAATAAAATGCATAACTCTAATGGTTTAAATGCTTCCTCTGAAGAAACACGTTTCACTTCAACATGGTACTTCATCATCACTGTTTACATCCATTTCCTTTTCATTTACAACATTTAATATTGTGCTAAGGCTGCAAAGATGTAAAACATTTAACACACAATATCAAACTATAGTACAATGGACAGACGTACGTTTCGTGAGTAACTTGGACTCACATCCTCAGTGTCAATAAAATAAAATGAAACATTATTGTATCCCCCCAAAGACATAAAATTGATTTTAAAAACCCAAATGGAAAAAAAAATTTAATTTGGGTTTTTTGATTCAATTTTATGTTTTTGGGGGGATACAGTAATGTTTAATTTGATTTTATTGACACTGAGGATATGAGTCCAAATTACTCACGAAACGTACGTCTGTCTATTGTACTATAGTTTGATATTGTGTGTTAAACATTTGTGTTTTTAGTGTATATTTATCCACACAAGATTTTCTTCTTAATGTAAAACATTTGTCAGGACATCTTTCGAGAACACGTCAAAAAACAAGTTGGTAGAGTTCTAAAAACGATTAAAAAAATTAATTTACAAGCATGCAATAAATTTTTGAGCTTTTATCAGTCCGGATATGGGGGAGTCCGGATATAAGAGGGCCGGATATGAGAGAGTCTACTGTACTTCAAAACAGGCCTAACCTCCCCAAGCACCACTTAAATCCACACGATCTATATATGCAATGGGGTTGGAGCCATTTTTAGGGTATGTTTTTTTAACTACTGAAGAGGAGCAGGTCGGCCGTGACTCTGCATGTGTGCAGACGGTAATTAATTTTCCGGGAAGTTTAATTCAGCTCGAAACGAGCCGCCGCACAGTGGAGTATTTGAGGCAAAATCCTGGTCAAAAAGGCAGATGTGAGGACTGCGCATGCCTTTTCTTGCTCTAGTAGCGCCCCCTTCTGGAGAAACAAAAGAGCGCGGCAGTAGAACTCAGAATGTCAGCAAGTAAGAACGTCGTCTGATATATAAGAAAACAGAAGATATTATTTACCGGTCATGAATCTTAAAAAATATGAATAATATTTTATGTTTATTTAATGTACCTGTCCTTGTCATCTGTATTTGTCATCGTTACGTCGTCGTTTTATTAAACTTGTGTTCGTCGTTAGAAAGGCCTGTTTAATTAGAACACTCCCACATTCAGAAGAGTCGTCGCACTGGTGTCAGAACTAATGGATGTATAACAGGCTATATTATTCGATTACTGAGTGAGAGATTATAGTGAAATATTTTGGATAACCTATATAGAGGTAAGGTACATATTTCTCTTTAAGCATGGCCGATCAATTAACTAAGCTTAAAAAAACTAGAGGCGTGATAAAAGCATCTATTACCTCTATTGTTAAAAAGATCGAAGATGCATGGGTTTTGGAATCACCGAATTTTGAGGAAATAGAAGAAAAGTTAGCTCAGCTGGAACAGAAAGGTGTTGACCTCAAACGGGAAGATGCCCAAATTTTATCGTTAATTAATGATGAGGATGAAATCGAAAAAGACGCAAAAGCTTCCATCGAATATCATTAAAAAATAACTTTATGGAAATTTAGAATAAACAAGAAATTGAAAAATAATAGCAAAAACGAAATTTCCCCCGTAACTCACATCGATAATAAGCATGCGGAAGTAGTTTCGCAATCTGTTAAACTCCTTACCTTAAAGATTGAGAAATTTTACGGCGAAATAAGTAAATTTCAAAATTTTTGGAACTCATTCAAAATATCTCATTGAACTCATTCCATGATAATGATTCACTGTCAAATATTGAAAAAATGAGCTATTTACAAAGTTATTTAGGCGGTAGCGCGTATAATTCCATCTCCGGGTTTGCGTTATCAGATAAAAATTATTTGGAAGCTATCCAAATTCTGAAACAACAATTTGGCCGAAAGGAGCTCATTGTCACGGCACACATAAATACTTTATTATCTTTGAAACCCGTATTGAAAACAAATGACGTAGTCGCTCTACGAAAATTATTTTATACCATTCAATGCCAAATAAGAAGTCTCAGGTCTTTGGACATTGAATCAAATGGATTTGATAACCTGTTGACACCTATAATTCTTAAATCCCTGCCAAATAATCTTTCGTTAGAATATAATAAGCAATGTATAAAAAATTCTAGTGACTCGCAATCAAGCATTGATGATTTGTTATTATTTATTCGTACCGAAATAGAGTCGAGAGAAAAACAAAATTATTTAACTGGTAATTTAGATAACCCAAGGTCAAAACAGTCGTATAATAATGATTCGCCTGCATTTCGTAGACAAATGTTCGCTAGTGATAGAATTAATTCTGAAGTATCTCATATTTTAGCCACCTCTGAAACCTTTTGTATATTTTGTTCGAGTAATAGTCATTCGACTGAGGAGTGCAATAAATTACCCGTTGAGCAGAAAATAGCTAAATACAGAGCTCAAGGGCGCTGTTTTTTATGCTTAAAAGGAGGTAAACACGTCGCTAAAGATTGTACCATAGAAAATAAAGAATGCACGAATTGCGGCAGATACCATAATGTTACAATATGTAGTTATTTGGCAATGTCAATAAATTTGATAGGAAGATAATTCGAATTCAAATGAAAAAGTACTCACTGCTAGAGTCAAATCGGATGAGATTTTTAATTTGAAAACACCGCGAAAAGAAACGAAATTAATTGAAACATTACCGACAGTAGATATCGAATGTGGTAATAGAATATTACATGGCGTAGTCGATAGTGGAACTCAAATTTCTATAATAAAGACTGATTGTGTACCCGAATACTTTAAAAATCCTTGTGGTACTATAATATTGCAATCTGCATTCGGACACCAATTGAAAGCTCCTTTAATAAATATTCCATTGAGTATTGCAGTTGATAAATTAAACCCCAAGATATATCCTTATATTATGATAACATGTGCTGTGGTTGATAATTTAATTAATGATTTATTACTTTCTATTGATACATATAATGAATTAAATAATTTGAATAAATATAATGAAAATGAAAAGGCATTAAATTGTAATGTTGACGCGATAAGTGACAATACGAAAGAAACCAACACTGTAGATCTGTCTGCTTCAATTTTAGACCATGTATCAGTTGAAAATTCGAATGCAAACGAGAACATTGATCATACACCTGGCGACGACCCTGATACTTTTATAACTGATTCAGAAAAATTTAAATGTCAACAGAAAAACGACCCTTCGTTAAATCAGTGTTCAACAGCTAACAAAAATGAATTTAATAGCTTTTTCGTTCATGAGAATTTCTTATATTCCTTGGATAAATTATTCGATGAGACGAAAAGTAACCCTCACCCGCGTACTAGTATTACACGATCGATCACGAAAGAAACTAATAATAATGAAAATGACATATGTACTGTTGCCGATTTAATCGTAATAGAGAGTGGAGATCAAATCAAACGGAAATTCATTATAAGGAAGAAGATCCCCAAATTAGGCAAGCTGAAGAAATTTTACATAATTTAAAAGATTTAAAAGTCCAAAATTATTCACAGAGTGAACACAATATTATGACTGATACTCCCATAGTTAACAATGTAACTTCAATTTTCGAACCCTCAAACTATGCAGTCACACCTGATGAAGAAACCGAATACGAAACCGCAAATTATGCTAAAAAGAATGCAAGTGCCTCGGATAAATATTTGATGGCATCAGCAGACATGAAGGAAGAAAATATAAGACGAAGCATGATTTCTGAAAATAAAAATTCAAAAGTTGATGTCATGACAACAGAAGAATCTTGCTCTGTTTTCAATAATACAATGCCAGAAACACTTGATGGAAGTTCCGAATCCAGCACGATTGAGTTCAGCAAGAAACAACCTTTTGTTTACGATGAAAATTCCGACTACATTATAGTCAATGGTTGTATGAAATCACATAAAATAGCAAACAAAGAACCTGATGTATTCCTTAAGCTAAATTATCCTGACAACATGATGTTAGAAAAATGCCAGAAGAAATCTGAGAAGATTGATGAGTTTACAGAGACTAAGGAAGTGACGATCGACGAAAATAAAAATGAAACTGAACTTTCTAAAAATTATGATAAAGTGAAAATAAAGGAAACTGTGAGGAAGAAACAGTATACACGTGATGGCTTTCGCCGAATGAACAATACATTTAGTACAGGAAGATGGCTAAAACGAGAAAAAATAAAATTTCTAGGTCATGTGGTAGGATCTGGTATACATGCACACGATCCCGACAAAGTAACAGCGATACAAAACTTAGAAGTTCCCAAGTCAAAGAAAGATGTCAGAAGCATATTAGGTCTTTTATCTTACTACCGATCCTATGTTCCTACATTCTCCGACATAGCTCGTCCATTCATTGAACTTACCAAGAAACGTGCCCCTAATGAAGTTACCTGGTCTGAGGATTGTGACAAAGCCTTTTTTGAGTTGAAACAGGCGATCAGTAAATCACCCATCTGTTATTCCCCGAACTTTCAGAAACCATTTATTATACACGCAGATGCTTCTTCGCATGCGATAGGCGCTTGTCTATCTCAAAAACATGAAAATGAACAAGAGCACCCAATTGCTTTTACAAGTAAAAAGCTCTCCAAATGCCAAGAGGGTTATGCTACCATCGAAAAGGAAGCTTATGCTGTTATCTTCGCCCTGAAAAAGTTCGAATACTATATTTATGGTTCGCACGTAACTGTGGTGAGCGACCATAATCCTTTAAAATTTCTCACGGACTGTGCACCTCAAAGTGCGCGCCTTCAAAGATGGGCCCTTGCACTTCAACGCTTTCAAGCCCAAATAACGTACCGACGTGGGAAACTCCACGCGAATGCTGACTCTCTAAGTAGGCTACATGCCTCACATTGGACTTAAAGAAAAAAACTTTGAACATTCTCTTTTTTTTCTGTGTTACAAGTTTGAACTTAAGAACTTTAACTTTATCCTAGAACTTTAAAATATTAGTATATTAGCGTTATAGTGTATTCTGTTTGTTTATTTTCTTTGATATTCTTTAAATGTTTGAATTTTTGTATTAATATGCTTTGCTTGTTTATTTAGATATTTACTAGATATTGATTTGTCTCAAAAGACTAAATCAAATTCTCGAAAGGGGGAGGTGTGAGGACTGCGCATGCCTTTTCTTGCTCTAGTAGCGCCCCCTTCTGGAGAAACAAAAGAGCGCGGCAGTAGAACTCAGAATGTCAGCGAGTAAGAACGTCGTCTGATATATAAGAAAACAGAAGATATTATGAAAATGGCCGTGAGTAAATGTTACCGGTCATGAATCTTGAAAAATATGAATAATCTTTTATGTTTATTCAATGTACCTGTCCTTGTCATCTGTATTTGTCGTCGTTACGTCGTCGTTTTATTAAACTTGTGTTCGTCGTTAGAAAGGCCTGTTTAATTAGAACACTCCCACATTCAGAAGAGTCTTCACAGCAGACATCAAAATTTACTCAACAATTGTAAAAAGCATATTTTGTAATAATTTATTAAGTGGTGCATCGATCTATGTGTATTTCAGGAGTATGAATCATATTCGGCGGCTCCTAGCCTCAGTTGAAGTGAAAATTTCTTTGTGAGAAGACGTGCTTTTTTGTTATATTTCAGCTATGTTATGTGTTTTAAATGTATTACTTTGACATGTGCATTTAAATAATTTTACTTTTCATATAATAAAAAATAATTTAAATTGAAAAGAGGTTAATATTAAGCATTTTAATGTATAAAAAATTGAAATACATTTATTTAAATATATTATCTAATATATTCAAAGCTTTTTAAAGCTGTGTCCGGGTTCGTCGGACCATTTTTGAATTATAATCGTATTGGTTATAGTTTTGAAGGCTTTTTTTTTTTTTTTTTTTTTTGTTCCGCGTATATTGTTGTCATTTTTAGATATCAATGTTTTTGGGAGGACTGCAAACCTATCAAAAACATTCAAAAACCAGCATCTCTATACTATAGAGACTCAACTTTCGTAAATACTAAATGCAAGTAATATATATATATTATAAGCATTGGTTTTTATAAATAATTAAAAAATTTTGTGTGGTAAAATTAACCACATTTAATTAACCATTACTTGAAAATAAAACAAACCTATCAAAAATTAATTTCCTCTTATAAACAATAAACAATTAAGCAAACATTGTATTATATATATCTTTATTTAAATAAATACATACATTTATGCATATGTAACATTAATTAAGTGTAGTTACAACAAGTGTAGTAGTTGTAGTAAGTCAACAACAATGGTTTTGACTTTAAAACGCAGGAAAATTAATTTTGGCTAGGATTTTGAGTCAAATACTCCACTGTGCGCTGAGACCATTCTATTTATAAACATATAAACCAAACTTCGTAAAAACTCTCTAAATGCTGCGCGTTGTATTCTCCGTGTGAATTGTGACAGTAATAAATTGATGTTTGGTGTAACTATAGCCTCTTTAATTTAAACAATCTGTTATAACCTCGAAATGTCAATATATTTTTTATGATACATAGTACTACTTTACATTTTAAATCGTACATTACCGCATCGTGGATAATGTTTCTACACGAATACATGTCGAAAATTTAAATGTGTGATCGTTTGCTGAGCATCAAACGTGAACGATAATGAAAACAATGTGGTTTAAATAGAATGTGTGTTGAAAAAAAAAACACACACAAAAGAAAGAACACTTTGTTGTTCCAAACCACTCCCTAAAATACGCCAACTGTCGTACTTATATAGCGTATCTAAGTTGAATCAATTGAAGTGCAGTCGCATGAAATCGTTTATATTTATTTATTTTGTAAATTACTTGTTTAATATCTATTAAGAATAACAAATATTAATTTAAATTCTGCATAAATCTATGTCCACATATTTTCCAATTATTATGTGGATTTAAGGCAATGTATGCAATATTAATAACATATATAAATAAAATAATTGTATCTGTTATAAAAAAAAATAATAATAATAAAAATAAAAAAATGGTATTCATTCTACATCACTATACCTTCCTTACTGCATTTATGAATATCCGAATCTATACTTTTACGTAGCGTAATGAACATATAATATATATTTTTTTTAATCCATTATTGTATTACATTTCGTTATATTATTATACACTATAAATTTCAATTCCCTGCAGAATTTCCTTTGATCCATAGAGACATTCAAACCAATAATAGAGATTATGAGACCACAAATATAGGTTAATTTTTAATACTCCATTAGCTATAATAAAATATAAATTAAATTTCCTATATCATTTGTTTTTTAGAATTTTCTTTTGTTGTGTTAAAGCTTTATGGGTTACCTTATTTTGACCTCTTTTTTTTTACCTTTACAGATTTCCCCTTGAATTTAAAATTCTTCTTTCCCCTAAGTATTTCCCATGTAATCATTATTCTTTAATATCGGTTATCAGATAAGACAAAGATTACTATTAGGGCGGGCAAAGTAAAACTGGATCGGAAAATAATTTTTTAAATAATCCTGTTCATTAACAAAGGTCAGTTCCGCGTCAGTCTTATAAATAATTTCCGGGCCAGTTTTATTTTGGCCACTCTGTATATTCTGCTTCAGTCGCGCATTAACTCATATGTTTTATAATCGATTTCATATCCCTCGGCCTATATACCTTCCGCAGATAATCCTCCGTACAAACACTACCACCACGACATCAAATAAAAATTAAACTATAAAAACTTTTGAACTAGCCTTAAGTTTTAGTTGAATGGGGATTATGGATAATTCCTCATTACTTGCTATGACTTTCATTTGCTGAGAAAAGGGTTGTTATATTTATTATATGCAGTGAAATTGTGGTTGTACGTAAGTATGCATGTTATAACATGTATGTAACTATATAAAACGTCTGTGAAAAACAGAAGAATGTTTCTTGATCTAGCAGAATAAAATCCCGATGGCTGAGAGGTTTTTCTCGGCAGTAGGTGCTGGGTTTATGAAAATACAATATAACCTGAATTGACTTACCCACGATTCCGAAAAGTGGAAACTTCAGAAACCAATAGGTACCCTACAACAGTGTAACAAAAATCCTGGTATATATATATACTGATGATTTTATGTGAAATTTCTGTATTTTAACTGAAAATTTATGTTGTGTGTTGAAATGAGAGAAAACGGAAAATATCCAGTTAAATTTTCATAATTGATGTTTTGGCCTATAACTCAGTCGTTGGATGTGGCCTGTGGCCAGACGGTGTAAGAAACAAAAAGAGCATTCAACCTGTATTGACGAGTATACTAAGGTCTGAATCCCGAGGAAGGCAAAGCGATAAAACACGAGTGCGACAATATGCAATAAAATACGTGTTCCATATAAATAGGGCTTAACAAATGCAGTCGCCAGGTCGCCACTAGCGACCACGTTTATTTGTCTAGTGACCAAGTTATTTAATCTGCTATTTTTGGTTGATTCCGATTACGTAATATTACCACGAAACAAGGTTTATTTTAGCAATGCATATTACAACATAACTCTTGTGTTATTTTGCAAATGTAATTCGTTTATATAGACAGACTTATTTTTTTACAGTCAATATGTTCATGGCAATTACTAGCATACAATTTCTATCAAGAGCTGCATCTGTTTCTCATATTACTTACAATAGTTACAATAATAAATTAAAATTCTCATAAGATGTCTCATTATAGATGTAAAGTTACGCAGTATTAAGAAATAAACTTAGAAATTAAATTCAAACAAAAAATAGTTTTAACTTTACGTTTAATTTGCCACAAATAAGTTCATGCCATGCAAATTTTAAAATAATAAAATTTGTATTATTTGACTGACTTCGACAGGAAAATAGGCAAAAAATTGTTTTCCTGCTTCACTAGTTCATCTATGTCCTCCTCATCAGATATAGATTTTGTAGTACTCAACTATCTAGACATTTGAAGCAATCGGCAATCAGCATTTCCTGAAAATGACGGTTAATTCAGCCTTTACAGTATAGTTCCTTTTTTTTCTGAGATATATATAATTTTGATAAATTTTCTATTATAAAACTTAGTATATATTATCTTTCTAAGTGATGTACTATTCTGAACTATAACTAATAATTCTAAACTATGCTTGTTATTACTTTTTCTCAATTAATTCATAAACAACTTTTGTGCTTTTTGAAAATCCATGACCAGGGGTGGGAGGGGCGATATTTCTAACAGGCGACTAGGGTTTTTTGGAGGCTACCAGATTTTATAAAATTTGTAAAGCCCTACACATAAATCTACATTGTACATATAATTATTATATAGATTTATTTTTAATAATGCGTTATTGCTCATATTTATTAGTAAAAAGTGAAGTTTTCCTTCTTGAAAGCAGAAAAATTCCCAGAAGAATACCAAAACGGAGAATGGATGGCAACTTTGCTGCCAGTATATTTTCCGTTTTTTTTTCACGGGACTTTTTTTACAGTGTATACTTAAAGACGCATTTCTGAAACAAAGCCTCTTTATCTGCCTGTAATTTTCAGGAACGTTACGAAATAGTTTTTAGAGTGAATTAATTATTTTTTCAACCCTATATCAACACGAAATAACGGTTTCTCGTACGCTATGAATTCTCAAGTAAATATTTTCATGTTCAACAAACAAACATGCGTAAAAGGAAGATAATTTTGTTACTGTTTCTTGCATGTGTAAAAATTCTGTTACACAGCTGAAAATGTTTACTCGAGAATTGATAGCATCCGAAAAACAGATATTTCGTGTTTAAATAGGTTTGAGTAAACTGATTAATACACAGTAACAAATAACTTGAAAACGTTTTCGAAAATTAAAGGCAGCAAAAGAGACGACTTTTGTTTCAGATATGTCTTTCTAGGTGCGTACGTAATTATATAAATACGTAGCACGTAGCACCTATAGTCGTCGTCTGGTCGGTCCGTCCGTCCGCATATCACAGCGCAAAAACTACCCAAGCTAATGGTTTGAAATTTAATATATATAATCGTTGCAGAATTTTGTCGAGTCATTTCAAATTTTATGAACATCGAAAATCAAAACTTAAATAGTTACTAATAAAAATATTTATTAAGTAATTTGAATTTTTTTAAATCGGTACTTCCTTATTATAGGAGCTTCCGCGGATTAATCGTCAAACAACCGAGATGTATCGCCAAGTTATCTGACATGCATGACGTTATAGTCATTTATGACAATTTAGAACGTCTATCACCAAATTATAGTCCCATTCTTTATTCTATTAAATCCTATCATACGTCATTAATTCAATGATATCCCATAGTAGGTAATGATTCTAGATTGCCATGGCGATTACGTAATATTTAAGATGGAGTTATATTATTTTCGTATTACTGAATTTAAAAACAGAATTTGTGTATTAAAATTGTTTAATTATAGCAATCTATAATCTACCGACAGTATTTTGGATAGATGTTTCCGTAGAAATAGATAGTAAATGGAAAAAAAGTCTAAATATGGATTTCAAGCTCTGAAATTTTCAAAGCTAGGCTTCAGTTTCCCATTGGAATTTTACAGTAAATGTCAACAAAAGATAAAATGTTGCCAACTTAAAATGTACTTATTCTATATTACGGAAATGAATCATATCATAATAACAGACAATATAATTTATTTTTCTGAAATAATAACATTACGAACGCACCTCATTTGTCACGTTTGGCGTACAATTTCCAATTTGTTAAATCATGGAAATCTATTGGTTTTTATGTTTCTGGTATGATAGAAGAACGCTTTTCGTAACAATAAGTAACTCTGGAGAAATTAAATTGTATGTTCATAAAACCTCTTGCTGGACCAAGAAACATTTCCTTTTTTTTTACAATGCACGGTGGGAGATTTGGCGATTCTAGCTGGCCAAAATTATTTTCCAATTTATTTCTCTTGAACTCTATGTTTTATTTAAATAAATGATATATTAAACTCATTTAAACAAAATTTATTAAGTTTTAAATCAAAGTTTCTTCAGAGATGGTTATTTTGAATTGGAAATTGATTAATTTGAGACATTAAAACTGAAATATGTATTTGATACATTTTATGTATCATTCAATTAGGTAAAACATGTTTAAAGCGTTAAGACAGTTAATAAAAGAGTTAATCTAATTACTTAATAGGTACGTATTGTTAATCTTAATGATACTTTGTTAACAGAATGGAACTTAAAGTGATAAAATTATTTTTCTATTATAATACTACAAATTATTAAAAAAAATATTTTTTCTAATAATCTATTAGAAATTCAGATACAAGACAAACATTCGACAGCTTAAATGAAAATTGCTTAGAAATTTAAATTCAACACTTCATCATCTGAAAGTTCTTCATTCTGGCTCTCAGAATATAGAGCCTTTTCTTCTATCTTGAAAAATTAACAACACAATGACTGTCTTTAGAAAATTAATTTTTATTTTGTAATTTTATTAGTTAGGAAAGTATTTTAAGTCAACAATATTATATAAAAGAATTTCCTGGTTAGATGATTTTCTCAAGAACTTTCTAGCATAATTAAGTGTACAGGCAGAGAAATGTTTATTCGTTACCTCAACAGTTTCTTATGATTAATGTCCAAAGCGGACAGAAGGGCATTCTATACATAGGCATACATATATATATATATATATATATATATATATATATATATATATATATATATATATATATATATAATAAACTCCAATGGAAAATCACTTGCAGAACCATTATCACAAAAGCCAACCAAAATCTATAAACCACATAAATTCAATACTAGAAAAACAAAAATAAACAAACTACATTTATACAGAACCAGAAAACGCAACTAACTACTTAAACTCATTACAAAAGAATACAACAAATTGTAGCAATTTTTTTTAAAGAGCCAATAAACAACAAAGAAAAGCTAAAACAACCTGTGTCAGATGGCATGGCTTGAGACATGCACTGCTGGATTGAACTAGTTTTACGTATGCAACACTCCCCCATACCTGACAAGTACAGACTGAAAAGGAATGAAACTGACATAACGAAAGGAAGCAAACTAAAGCCAGACTACACCAACAAATTCTCGATTTACACCACAGTAAACAACCCACTACACCGACAAACTATAACTAGACTACATCATCAAGTTCTCAACTTACATCACGGCAAACATCCCACTATACCGAAATACTAAAGCCAGACTAATCCATCAAGTTCTCAACTTACATTACAGCCAACAACCCACTACTCCGACAAACTATAACCAGACTACACCATCAAGTTCTCAACTTACAGCACAGCAAACATCCCACTACACTGACAAACTATAGCTAGACTACACCATCAAGTTCTCAACTTACATCAGAGCAAACATCTCACTACACCAACAAACTATAGCCAGACTACACCAACAAGTTCTCAACATACATCACGGTAAACAACCCTCTACTCTGACAAACTAAAGCCAGACTACACTATCAAGTTCTCAACTTACAACACGGTAAACAACCCACTACACCGACACCTCCGCAATTATCACATTAACAAAACATCACTCGTATTGAACACTCCTAACAATTCGTCACTGTAACTTTTATTTCTTATAAATTTGTATGTTAGGTCGGACAAAAACTTAACCGGATAATCTTGTGTTAACGCCATATAATAAAATTCAGCTATATTCTTAGCAATATTTGCATAGTTAGAGCACAATTTCTCAATACGGCATAAACCATTTATAAAAATATTTCTGAAAATGGACAAATGCACATTTGAACTGAAATGTAACATTTTAATAGTATCAAAATTAAAATAATTTCTCTTATCGTAAATATTTGTTACCAGTTCACCATTAGAAACATCTAAAGTTACATCCAGAAAATCAAAACATTTATAATTATTTGAAGCAATTTTCAGGCTATTTGGATAGTGATTAAAGCTGTAACCTTTCAAGGAATTGGTAATCCCGACTAATAGAACATCATCTATGTATCTGTAATATATTACATTTTTATTTGCAGTATCTTCTTTTTCAAAAGTATATAAATAAATATCAGCTAGGATGGAGCTGCAGCTCCCACCCATGGGAATATCTTTAATCTGTTTGTAAACTCTTTTAGCATCATATAAATAATTTTCTTTAACTACAAAATTAAAAAGAGTTGTGAACTGTTCAGAGCTTATATTTGTAATATTGAACTCCTTAAAAAAATCCATAATTTTACTCTGTAAATCATCTAAATTAATACTATTGTATAAATCTTCAAAGTCATAAGTATAAAATTCCGTTATATTGCACAATTTTCTTAAATTGTCAATTAATTCAAAACTGTTTTAATTATACATGTAGATTTTTCTTTTAAAACTTTAGCAAATATTTTGTTTAGAATGTGTAGAAACTTTTTATTTGCCGTAACCAAATATGAACCGAAACCACATGTAATAGTTCTAAAGGTCACAGGAGTTTTATGGAATTTAGGGACTAAAACTAGATACGGCAGTTCGTTGCTATGTTGTTTAATATTTAATTTCTTGTAGAAAGCCTTGATCCTATTACCAACTACTTGTTTGCTTGATTTTAAGAGCTTATAATTCGCCTTATTATATATGTATATATATGAATGTATGTAATTGTATACTTATACTTATCTCTACATATCAGAAATTTATGTAAATAGTGGGAGTCATAAGACACAATGGAGAAGGTTCTACATTATGTTTTCCATATCCAAAGTGAATTTCGAGAATTTTCTGGGCCAATTTCGATACCACTCGAAATTTGCCGGTATGTATTATATTTTATATTAATCTGTCTTGAGGTCGACATACATTTGACAACTTTCGGCCAAATTGGGCCATACATTTAAACTTTTGCGCTTGCAAAACTTCATGTGTTCGTCATTGTAATTTTCCTGTATAAACAAAACATTTTCAACCGAATTCACCTTTTCGGAGCTTGTTGCTGCTGTATAATGGTTCAAAAGTTTATTTGTGTGATTGACTTAAATCCTGCTGACTTTGATAAAAGAAAAATTGTACTTGAACTAAAATTTCAAAAAATATTAATTTAGACTTAATAAGGTAAAAACAATTTTAAAACCTAGGGATGCAGATAGGTGCAGACAAACTACAATTTATCGAAAAGGTAATGATCTAAACTGTTTAATGGTATCCAAAAGTTAGCTTTATCTTGCTTTTTAATATAACTTTTTCTATTTTAAAAATGACGATCTAAAAAAAAAAAAAAAAGAGTTTTTTGCGACATTAAATATGACATAACAATCTGTTGAAAATTTATGCACATAAATTCGATAAAACAAAGTCCATATTTAGTTCGGAAGCGTCCATAATATAACACTATTTTTTATTCTACTTGAAAGATTAAACAACTATACTTAAAAAACGTGATTCATTCATAAAATAAGAAACACCATCTTTGCATTAGTCTCTGGACCATACAATTATATTTATATCAAAATCATTCGCAGGGTACAACACCCCAACTATTAAGCAATATCAGGTAAAAAATAAATTATGCTAGGAATTTTTTTTAAGAATTGACTTTTGGCCAGCTAGAATCAGTAAATCTCCCACAGTGCAATGTAACTCCAGTGTAAAATAAAAAAAAAAAAAAATTTTTCTTAATCTACGAAAATATAATATAAACCCGAAGAAAAATATACAGTAACCCCTTCCGAGTTACTCACAATTCCGAAAAGCATTCCCTCTGTCGCGCTCGTCGACCTAACCGTTCGGAGTTTTTCGTGGATTTCTTTGAATCTTACCGTAAATACGGGTTAGGATCCGATTAGAAAGACCCCCAAGGAGGGCACTCCTCCCTAGGGCCTATATCCCAAGAGCAGATAATCGCCCGTCATAAATCAACCAACCAACCAACCGAAAAGCATTCTTTATCTATAGAAACCTCAGAAACTAATATATTTTCGATATTTAAAGAAGCATTTATATAAAAACGAAGTTTCTTTTGCTGCCACTGATTTTCGGAAACTTTTCCAAATAGTTTTAAAGTGTATTAATCAATGTTCTTAAACCAGAATATTGATTTTTCGGATGCTATCAATTCATAATTAAACATTTTCGGCTGCGTAACTGAATTTATACATGCAAGAATAACAAATTAATATTAGTTTTAATGTTAATATTAATGCAGTCAATTTTTCATGTTTGTCTGTAAAACATGTTTGTTAAACATGAAAATGTTTAACAGAGATATAACAGAGAATTGATAGCAGTCGAAAAATTCCGCATTGAAAAAACTGATTAATACACTGTAAAAGCTACTCGGAAACGTTTGCGAAAATCAGTGGCAGCAAAAGAAGCTTTGTTTTAGAAATGTTTCTTTAAATCTGGAAAATATATTGGTTTCTGAAGTTCTTAAAGATAAAGATCGGTTTTTGGAATCGTGGGTACCTCGGAATAGATTATTGTATATTTTCGTATATACAATTGTATATTATATTTTTCTACTTTTTTATAGTGTAAGTAAAGGTTGTTTATCAGTATTAAATATTTAGCATAAAGGAAATTTTAAAAATATTTATTAATCTAAACCAATCTAGCGCTTTTTTTTCTAGTTATTGATTTATTGAAAAATATTAATTTGATTCTTCTTCTTAATTATTAGTTTAAAAAAAAACTAACTAAATTAATTTTGATTTCAGAGAAACCTGAAAAAGCAATAAATAGGCCGCTGTGAGTTAAATAATCTTTATAGTTAACAGCAATCAATATAAGGTCCAACTAGAATGACTTTTTCTGAGCTTGTGTTGAGTCTTCTACTAAATATTCAATTGGGTCAAGGAAGAAATAAACATTATAACTGAGACCTAAATAAGTCAACTCACTTAATCAATAATTTAACACCTGTTTTTCTACTGTAAAAGTGTTCTAGATTTCAAAAAAGGGTCTCTTTTTACTTTCCGATCATACGTAGTATAGTTTAAGTCTTGTAATCGTTTTGAAAATCGAAAAAAAATTTTTGACGGATTTACACGTTTCAGACATTGGAGATTACGAACAAAAAATTTTTAGAAAAAAAAAATTAGCTTCCGTCTGTCGGTGTGTGTGTCTGTTCGTCTGTGTGTCTGTATGTGTGTCTGTAAACGCTCTATCTCCCGAACAAATTCAGATAGAGACTTGAAATTTGGTATGTACTTAGTATGTAATAATGGTAAGAAGCTTATTGAATTTCAGTAACCTCGATTATCCGGAACTATTTTTTTCGAACTCTCGAAATATTCTTTCGGATAAAAGGTACATAAAAATTTTCGAAATTGTTTATTTTAAGGAATGAATATAACAGACAATAAAAAAAAAAAAAAAAAAAAAAAAAAAAAAAAAATTTGCATAAAGCATGAAGTCGATCGGATAACGAGTTGCCGAGATATTTGGAATCCTATTTGCCACACTCTTCGATTTTTCATGACCCTGTATTTCATTCAAATTTCAATTCAAAGATATATTTTAATTGGAAATGAGACGCTTAATATGACGCAGTAAACCGTTAGTTAATATGATTATCAACTATGTGGAGTTATAAGGATGTTTCTTTTACGCAATTCAGTAATAGAGCATTTAAAGTTTAGGACGTCATCAAGCCACGATTTTATTCGAATTGCAATGCATTTTATAAATAGTTTACACATGTTTTATTTTCATATTTTATATTATGCTTATCCATGATGGGTAAGTATTACGGTGGCCTCCAACGACTAGTGTAAACAAAACGTGTTTTAATGATATGCTTATTTCGTCAAACTTTTTCTTAAGGCTATTAGTCAATCAGCTTCTCAATTCCTCTCGCTAATGTTAAAACTACCGGCGTAGAATGTACTCGTATGTTTAAAATATCTCTTCAAGAAATTATTATTTTTACCTTCTTTTTAAAAGATGTCTCTTTTTTTCTTAATTTTCAAAATATTTCTAAAATATATTCTTAATTTTATTTGAAGTGTTGAAAGTTTATTCACAGATCGTCCGCTTTTAACACATGTTGTTGTTGTTGGCGTGTCAGAGAAAGTGCCAAGGCACTTCTCTGAAAGAAGGGGTGCCAGAGCATCAAGAGAAGTTGGACTTCTAGAGCTGGTCTTCTCTACACCTGGATTGGCACCCCCAGAGGTAACGCTTATACTAAACTTGGAGGACATTGGAGCCACGAACAGATTTTACGTGCACCAGCTCCCATTAACGTACGTACACGGTCCCACAGCAGCCGCAGTCGGGAGAGGGTGTCACCCTCCCAAAAATTGACCTTGGTCGATGCTGCTTCGCTTTCGGTGATCTTACGGGATCCGAGCATAACCGTCCGCGCCACTGCGGGACCTTGTAACACAAAAAAACATTAAATTAAGCATAGAATTTAGAAATAGGATTTAGAAATATTTAGATAACTAAGAAAACAAGTTGGAAATTGTACGTCAAACATGACAAATGAGGTGTGTTCTTACTATAACTAGTTTCATAAATATAATACAAAATTTATTTCATGCGCATATTTTCTTATTGTAGATATTAATTTTATTTTATGAAATTAAGTTTCAATACACTTTTACAAATAATTAATCACAATTCTGTAACATTAAAGTTATACTATGCGCAAATATCCAATACAAGACAATGTAAAAAAATCACCGTTATTATTCCAGCGAAATGACTTATATCGTGTGTTATAATCACATGATTAATTTCCATAATAAAATAAGTACATTTTAAGTTGGCAACATTTTATCTTTTGTTGACATTTACTGAAAATTCGAATGGGAAACTTAAGCCTAGCTTTGAAAATTACAAAACTTGAAATTCATATTTAGACTCTTTTTCCATTTAATATCTATTTATCCGGAAGCATCTATCCAGAAAACTTTCGGTAGATTATAGGATTGCTATAATTAAACAATTTTAGTATACAAATTCGATTTTTAAATTCAGTAATACGGAAATAATAGGACTCCATCTTAAATAGGACGTAGTGTAATCACCATGGCAACCTAGAATCATTACCTATCATGGGATATCATTGAATTAATTACGTATGATGGGATTTAATAGAATGGAGAGAAAATTTATTAATATCTTTTTAAGTTTTGATTCGATTTTCATAAAATTTGAAATGAGTCGACAAAATTCTGAAACGATTGTATATATTAAATTTCAAACCATTCGGTTGAGTAGTTTTTGCGCTGTTATATGCAGACAGACGGACGGACCAGTCACCGGTCCAAACGGACGGTTCGCCGTTTCCAGACGACGACTATAAGTGCTACGTATTTATATAGCTACGAATGCACCTAAAAAGGAGACATCCTTTAAGAAGAGTACACAGAAAAAGAAGTTAAAATATTAATTTCCTAAGGAGATATTCTAAATATACAAAATCATTCAATGCCCATAGGTTTAACATTAATAAGATAAATTGAGAAGTTAACTGACTAACAGCCTTAAGAATATATACTCAAAAACTATTACTGAAAAACAGTTTGTTGTTTCTAAGTTGGTATGCCAGTATAAAACCATTATTATTTTTTTTATTATTTTTTTTAGCCTGAAAAAAACCTACTCTTCCGTTTTCAACAGCATTCAAATTTAAAATTCCACGCGCTTCCCCAGGTTTTGTTAGTGCACTGTCAATACATCTTCCAAAACTGTTAAATGCATTTTCCTCAAAAGGGTGTCTTTTGAAAATTAGTATAATGCAATATAATTAATATAATATAATTATTAAATAAAATGACTTTTTTTTTCAAATTTCTACAATTGGCTTAAATTTCCTACACTCTCGTTTATATATTTCAGAACAACCAGCTGTCTCCAAGCAGCAGTGCCCACCAATCAAAAGGGAGACTACAAATCTTTTTCTTGCTCTAAGTAAGTTTCTTGATACACAGGTTAGTTTTATTTCTACGCTGCAAAAAAAAAAAAAAAAAAAAAAAAAAAAAAATGTTTCTTAATCTAGAAGAATATAATATAATCACGAACAAAACTATAAAAAGCCTCTTCCGAGTTAACCACGATTCCAAAATACGTTCTTTATCTTTAGGAACTTCAAAAACCAATATATTTTCGAAATTTACAGAAGCATTTATAAAAAACAAAGTTTCTTTGATTTTCGGAAACATTTCCGAATAAATTATACAGTGCATTATTCAGTTTTCTCCAACCGGAATAGGGGTTTTTCAGATGCTATCCATTCACAAGTAAACATATTTTCACGTTCAACAAACATGTTTTACAGACAAATACTATAAATTAACACATTAACATTAGCATTACAATAAAATTATTATAAAATCTATATATGTATTACGCTATCGTACGTGACACAGAAATGGCGATATTTGTTAATTGTTTAATGGCAAGGCCCGGATGAAACGCATCTCATTGGTTATTGTGTAAAAGTCCTTTGACAGAATTTAGACCGAAGAAAATCGGGTTTATTTACGTTTCGCTCTTTCGCTGCAATTATGGAGCTTCAAAATATCATTAGAAATGCCCGTAAAAGATCTCGACGAATGCTTGACAGTGAAGAAGAAGCCGAAATAAGAAAAGAAAATCGAAATAGATTGGATCGAGAACGCCGTCAAACACAGAGCATAAGCGATCACCAAAATAGACCAACACAGACTGAGTTGAATATAATATGAATGGAATAAAACTTGGTATAATTCGGCAATGTACTGCAAAACAAAGAAATAACCTTTTATTAAATTTGTTTTGGCTGAAAAAAAAAGTGACGCAATAGCCACAAAATATTAAAAAAAGAAGAAGAATCTTATTGAATAAAGCATAATATTGTACTCTTTAATTCTTACAAAGATGCATCCGTGACTGTATATGACTAAAAAGGTTGCTTGACCTTTCGTGACGGTATAACAAATGCCAATACGGAATTAGTTCATGGTGATGACTCGAAGGAGACAGCTTTTCCTATATTTCATTATATGTTAAGTCGATTATTTTTACACACAATTTGCAATTTTTTCTTTTTCGTTTCGAAATATTCTTTTTCTATTCTATGGCGTTATAATAAAACATGTTCGTAATTAAGATCATTTACATGTGGCAGTTATTAATATGATATGTATAAAATAGTGGGAAAATGTTTATATTTATTTATTTTATTTTATTTTATTTTATTTTATTTTATTTTATTTTATTTTATTTATTTATTTTTTATTTATTTATTTATTTATTTATTTTATTTTTTTTTATTTTTTTTTTGGGGGGGGGGGGGTATAGAAATTGAAATAACAGAGAAAGATATAAAGAATTCATATTTTTTGACTATCATATATATATGCTAGTCATATATATATGTTAGCATATATATTTGGCATATATGTATGCTAGCATATATATTTGGCATATATGTATGCTAGCATATATATATATATATATTGCTAGTATATATATATATATGCTAGCCAAAAAACATGAATGCTTTAATTCTTTCTCTGTTATTTCTTTTTTTTTCTGTTTTCATTGTTCAACAGAAAAAGAACTTTTTAAAAAAGAATCTCGTAAAAATTAAAAATTTTAACTAAAATAAATGTTGGTAACTTTTAAAATAAGCCATTTTAAAAAACATTTAAAAAATTTTAAGGTTTAATAATTTTTATGATTTTATATATGTATGCTTTAATGCTTTATAAATGCTTTAATTCTTTCTCTGTTATTTCTTTTTTTTTCTGTTTTCATTGTTCAACAGAAAAAGAACTTTTTAAAAAAGAATCTCGTAAAAATTAAAAATTTTAACTAAAATAAATGTTGGTAACTTTTAAAATAAGCCATTTTAAAAAACATTTAAAAAATTTTAAGGTTTAATAATTTTTATGATTATATATATATATATATATATATATATATATATATATATATATATATATACAGCGTGTCCACGTATAACCTGACCTACCTTTATTTTCGCAACCGTTGGTCCTAGATGCATACTTCCAATTACAAAAATGGTTTAAATAAGGTATAGAATTATGTTTAAAGCGATTTTGGTCAAGAAAAACATTTATTAAAAAATTATGAAACTTAAATTTTTATAGGGTCCCCCGGTCCTATAAGTGATATTTAGTAAAAATTTACTGTGACACTAACAAGTAAGACAAAAAAAGTCCCATTCATCTAACATTAAAACTCACCGAGTAATAGCTGTTTAAAGTTGGACTATATTTTTTGCTGCAAAATAGGGGTCATTCACAAATGTAGTAGAAATAGAAATAATTTTCAGATAGATAAAAAAAAATAGTTGAGAGCAAAATTTACATTGCAATCTAATATGAAAGTGAAATCTATAATCATTCTGATATATTAATGCAAAATATACAATTTCTACTGAACATATAAGAGGATAAAAATAACTGAATTTTTGTTAAATAAAAGGATTTAAAACAACAGCCTCAATTCTTTACAAAATGATACAGATTTTAAAATGCTGTTAGATTGCACTGTCTTTCAAATTTTGGGTTGTGGCTTGTTTTTTAGCTTTTGAAAATTGATTCTTATGTATTTTTTAGCGCTGAATCCGAAAATGACCTTCATTTTAAACCATCACGTCAGTATTTTTCTCAAATCGCAAATTTCAAAGTTAAAATTGAACCCCCCTCCCCTCCCCTCCCAACCTCATCGGATCTCTGAGCTGTTTAGCTGTAAGAAACCTAGTATAAGCCAAAAAATTGAATAAACTATTGAATTAAATAAAATTAAACAGAATAAAAAAGTCTTACATCTATTTTATAGTATCATATTTTTTGCTATTTAACCTTGAAATTTACGATTTGCAAAAAATCCTGACATGATGGTTAAAAGTGAAGGTAACTTTTTTATTCAGCGTTAAAAAATACATAAAACGTAATTATAAAAGTTAAAAAACACAACCATCACAGGTTTATGTTATCTAATCTATAACTCTTTCTTAAACTTGTTGACGGTAATCTCTCCGAATTTTTTTGTGTTATCCTCTAATATAAGTGTGTATAAGATAGTAAGCGTCGAAAATCATAATAATATTGCATTGTCATCGGATTTAAGTCAGTATGTAAAATTGAACTTCGATTGGGCATTTGAAAGTGAGTTAAAGTTCGCGTACAAATTTTAAACTGGAAAGACGATCGTTGCAAGTTAAATAAAACCTTATGAAAATACCATAATTTTTGTTAAAAGAAATCATAGCCTCAAATCCTTACAAAATAAAACATATGTTAAAATACAATTATTTTAACTAATCTAAAACTTAACTAATAAAAGTTAACTCAATCGTAATAGTTGTACGATTTCTTTCAAAGCGCAGATACCTTGAAACAAGTTTAAGTACTTTATATATGACCCCTGAAAGCATGGTCGAAATCGTCTGTTTTAAGATGCAAAAAAGTGGTATAAGTCATGCATTTCAAAGTTTCATAACTCGGTCAATTTTAATGTTAGATGAATGGGACTTTTTTTGTCTTACTTGTTAGTGTCACAGTAAATGTTTACTAAATATTACTTATAGGACCGGGGGACCATATAAAAATTTAAATTTCGTAATTTTTTAATAAATGCTTTTCGTGACGCAAATCGCTTTAAAAATAATTCTTTACCTTATTTAAATCATTTTTGTAATTGGAAGTATGCATCTAGGACCAACGGTTGCGAAAATAAAGGTCGGTCAGGTTATACGTGGACACGCTGTATATATATATATATATATATATATATATATATTCTTCAAAATTATTTTTAGAAATAATATATCAAAATGCACACTTTAATTACAAAATTCAAATATGCAATTTTTTTTTATTTAGTTTTCAAGTTATAATACGGAATAATATTCGCGTAATTTATGAAACTAACAAAATTTAAATAATCAAAAATTTCATTTTAAATTTATTTACATGTTTAAAAGTTTAACAACGTCGCAACTATTTGAGAAATAAGGATTAGTGACGCTTTTAATTGATATATATTATATATATATGAGGGGGTAAGAATGACAGTGGAGTAAGTCAAAAATTAGAAAAATCTAGATAATCATATTTTCACTGAACATATATTAATTTCTGTTCAGTTCAACAGTCAAATAAGACATACAAAATCCTTCATTTCTCAAATTACTAAACATTGTCTTACTGCACTGTCACTCTAACTCCCTCATATATATAACAAAAAACTGAGAATCTTATAAAAAAATAATAATTCCCACGAAGTAATAAATAATTATGACGATTATTTATTATAATATGTAATAAATTTTATTTAAATCAGCAAAATGCTTCAAACTTGCTTTCATATAAACATTTCGTTAACTAATACATAAAAATATTAATAACATACTGTTTATCCTCCGACGTTACTTTAAGTTACAATTAAAAATAAAAACGTGTAGCAAAATTCGTTTAATAGATGGATTGGCAATAATTAAATTTAGCATACACTGTAAAAAATGATAAATGTTGCTAAATCGAAGAAAATATCATATAACCCAGTATGAAAATACACAATAACCTCTTCCGAGATACCCACGATTCCGAAAAGCTTTCTTATCTTTAGAAACCTCATAAACTAACATAGAGTGAAACCCCCAAAATCTAACACTTTAATAATTTTGTCTTGTTCAAATCACTATTACAAAGTTTTAAATATATTTTATACTTATGTTTGTTTTTGAAAGTATAGTAAAGATACATTAAAAAAATATTGTTGACAAAATTTTGAAAAATAATACTTTTTATTACTAAAAAAAAATTTTTTTTCATAAATATGGCCAATATCTCCAGTAACTGACACCATCCCTTTTTTTGAAAAACTAATAGCTGAAAAAAAAAAGTTATAACAGTTAAGACAAATAAGTTACCACTAGATGACAATACTTTGCAGAATTTTACAAGAAAATGCTTATTTGAGTTAGATTTCTGCTGCAGTGTCAGTTACTAGTTAATTGTCAATAACTGGAAGGTTTCATCTTATGTTCGAGATTTAAAGGAACATTTAAAAAACACCTACAAAAACAAAGTTTCTTTTGCTGCCACTGATTTTCGGAAACGTTTCCGAGTAGTTTTTATAGTGGATTAATCAGTTTTCTCAAACAGGAATATCGGTTCTGAGGATGCTATCAATTCTCAATGAAAAATTTTCAGCTGCGTAACTGAATTTATACATACAAGGGTAACAAAATAATAGTAATGTTAATGCTGTTAATTTAACATTATTGTCTGTAAAACATGCTTGTTAAACATTAAAATGTTTCATTGAGAATTGACAGAATCCTAAAAACCTACATTCCGGGTTGAGAAAACTGATTAATCACTATAAAAACTACTCAGAAACGTTTTCTAAAATCAGTGGTAGAAAAAGAAACTTCGTTTTTATAAATGCTTTTTTCAATCTCGAAAATACATTGGTTTCTGAGGTTCTAAAAGGTAAAGAACGCTTTTTGAAATCGTGGGTAACCGACATGTAATCGAACTAGGGGCTTAAATCAATAAAATTATCAGAAATTAAAACACTGTTGTAAGTAGAGATCTTTGGGTATTTCTTCGGTTATTAACTCTTGGCATGCAGCCAATACGAAAGTGTCAATGCTTTTTACTGCTGTTAGTGGTCAATCTAAATAATATATTATATGTAAAAAATCTATTAGAGGTTTCAATTGAAACAAAAAAGGTTTTCACCTATGTTCTGTAACCCGGGAAGGCAGAGTTGGATCCCCTAGCGTTGATAATGAATAATAAAGTAAAACACATGACCAATAAAGTAAAACCAAAGCTATGATGTTGTTATAAGTAATTCATGTCGCAAAGAAATCAAATGGATGTAACTGAAATAAATTGAAATTTAAGAAATAAACCTATGTTTGTAAAAACAATCTTGAAACAAAAATCAGTCAGATAGGTGGTAAATATAGATCCTAAATTATATTAAAACAATCAAAACAACTTAGAAGAAAAAAATATTTTAACTCTATCAGAAGAAGGGGGAGGGGGGAAATGCACCTTATACGCCCATCTCCTTTTCATCAATTCATAAATTGAAATTTATTTAAATAAACTTATGTTTTTAAAAACAATCTTCACACAAAAATCAATGAAATAGGTAGTAAATATAGATCCTAAATTACATTAAAACAATCAAAACAACTTAGAAGGAAAAACTATTTCCCTATCAAGAGAAGGGGGGAGGGGAGAAATGAACCTTATCCGCCTATCTACTTTTCATCAATTTATAATTTGGGACGTAAATGAATAATATACTAATACAGATTACAAATTGTCATCTAGAAAAATGACTGATGTTTGCTTTTTTAACACTAGCGTTTATGTAAAGGAAAAATGACATTTACAGGCAAAAGAGCAAATTCCACCATTTAGTCCAGAATTTCTCAAACTATGCTAGGAGACACACGAGAGCTTTAAAAAAATATAGTACGCGACTTCAACATTGGTATCTATTTCCTATCTGCCTTATTGGTAGATTTTATATATGCACTAAAAAGGATAACATTAATAAATACTTTTTTTAAATTTTTACATAGAACTAGATCTTTTTTTCGCTCCATATAATGAGTAAATTATATGGAAATATATAATTTACTCCACATTATAACGAGAAAAAAAATAACATCTCGTTTTAAATATTTTCCATTTCAAGTTTCTTTTCCGTTTTAGGGATCGGCATGCAAAATTTATTTATTAAAATTAAAATTAAAAAAGTCATTATGACATAATTACAAGAAAAGTATTATACATCTTAAATGAAATCACACATTTTAATATCACTGTGCTCGCGAATTAGTTTGTATCTTACAAATTCCCGATTCTACTAAATTCCTCAATTCAAGCTAAACTGTACTTTGATTTGAAAATGCATTTAAATTTAGAATCTTTGATAATCATAGTACACCATAATTTTTAGTAATAGCGTTTTATAACAAAGGACGATACTATTTCGGTTTATTGAAAGCAATAGTTTCTCTTCCAATAAAAGATAGAAATCTGATTATTTTCTTTGTGAAGTTGGAGTATATATTTGAACTTTTGTTCGTTATACAAGGCATGTATTTTTTTATTATTATTTAAAAAATAAATCAGCCATCTGTTTAAAATTACCAAATAGTCTGTCGTCATTGCATTATAATAATAATGAGCATGTTTATTACTACATTAATTCCAAATTTATTTTAGTGCTCAAGTCATATTTCTTAAATATAATCTAGTAAACTATCAAAGGAACATAATTTAAATATTAAAAAAATAAACTAAAAGTTTAATGACATCTCAGATATTTGAAATATAATAAATGATGACGCTATTAAATGATATTTTAAAATACTTCAAAATATACATTCAACATTACTTTATTGTTTAAATAAATTAATAAATAGATTTTATTATCAAAAACCTTTCAACCGAAGCAATAATAAATAGCTTTAAAAATTACTGTGATATATAATCAAGAATTTTTTTTTTAATATTCAAAATACGTCCAATATTTTTCATATAAAAATTATTGTTAATTAGAATATAAATGCTAATATTACTGAAGTAAGAAAGTAATTACTCAAAATAATATCTAGAAAAATGGTTGATATTTGCTTCTTAAATCAGCATTTATTTAAAAGAAAAATGGCATTCAATAAAGAATATGAAATATAAATAACAAGAAGGAAAAGAAACTGAAACATTCCAATAAATAGAAATTGAAATAATAAATTTAAAAAAATAATAAATAGTTTCAAAAATTGTTGAAGTACTTAATCAAGATTTCTTTAAAATAAACAACATTCATCAAATATGTTTTCCTATAAAAAAAAATCGTTAAATAGAAAATAAATGTTAATATTATTCAATTATAAATTAATATTGCATATTAATATCTAGAAAAATGGTGGATGTTTGCTTTTTAACATCAGCATTTACGTAACAGAAAAATGACATTTACAGGCAAAGATCAAATCAAACCTAGTTGGTTGTACAAGTTAAATAATTGGTTGCAATTGAAGTAACTGCAATAATATAAGGTATAATAAAATTAGTATAACAATATAATATAAGTATTAGGTACTACTACTACTGATAATAATAAAAGTATTAAAATGTGTCAACAAAAAATATTAATAAATACAAATAAGTAGAATATAAATATATGTACCCATAAGTATAAATAAGAATAATAATAATATAAGTATAATACAAAAATAATATATGTAAATATATATATGTATACCTATTAGTAATAATAAGTATCAATAATAATACTATATGGATATATACCCAGAATAATAGAAAGAATATATATGAATATAATAATTCATTAATAATAATAAGTATCAATAATAATATTATAAATACATAGATTAGACAAAATTTTATGGAAGACTTGTAATTCTTCTTTTCTTAAGATATATTTAAGTTGTAATTCACAACAGGCGTACAGTTTGAAAAAAATATATATAAAAATGAAGGTATAGCTTTTCTAGTCAACCGCAACGCACACAGAATAACAATGATGTATATTTTTTAGCATCAACACTTTTATAAAGGAAAAACAACATTTACAGGCAAGGTAACAACTAAGTACACTCATATTTATTGACCAAAAGGTAATAAGAACTTTCTTGAAACGGTAATATTTTCAGTTAATGATGAATATTTTATTGTGTTGCAAATAATAAAATATTTACTTATTTCACAGCAATTCATTTCGTAAATTCATATCGTTTAAATTCAGCAAGGCAAAGGGATTTTTCTCTACTATGTCATTAGCAACACAATATTTCAGAAAGGATACCACTATTGTTATATGAAATAAAAATTAGATGGAACATATTTTTAAATTACTGAACCCAAGAAAAAAAAAAATATTAACAATTTTTATTAAAAGAAAATTACCGAAGCATGAAAGATTATGAATTTATTTATCTGCATAATATAAAATACATTTCTTTTTCCACCTGTTACATTTAATTATTATTGTTAAACTTAATTTTATTGTTACTTTCGTTCATAACTTTCACCATCACCAATGTTGTTATTATTGTTGTTGTTATAAGAAATACAAATTAAACGAAACACATTTAAAAAACTGATACCGAGAAAAATAGATTATTTTTTGCCAAAAGAAAAAGTACTGAAGAATGAAAATTTATTAATTTATTTATGTGCATCATAAAAAACGTATTTTTATATATATATTTAATAATTATTGTTATATTTAAAACTTACTTGTTATAACTATTATTGATAACTTTTACCATCATCATAATTACTTTTGTTATTGTTTTATATAATAAAAATTAAATTAAACACATTTTGAAAGCAATAAACATGATAAAAACAGTCTGCTGTCATTGCATTATAATATAATAAGCATGTTTATTACTTCATCAATTCCAATTTTATTTTAGTGTTCAAGTCATATTTCTGAAATATATTCTCGTAAGCTATCAAATTAACATAATTTCATTATTTAAAGAAAAACTAAAAGTTTAATGGCATCTCAGATTTTTTTTAAATGATATTTTAAAATACTTAAAAAATTACAGACAACATTACTTAATTGTTTAAATAAAGGAATAAATAGGTTTTATTATCAAAAATCTTCAATCGAAGCAATAATAAATAGTTAAAAAAACTACTGGAGTATATAATAAAAAATAATAATAATAAATATTCAAAATGCATCAAATAGTTTTCATAAAAATGCCTCGTTAATTAGAAAATAAATGCTAATATTACTCAAGTAAAAAAATAATTACTCGGAATAATATCTAGAAAAATGGTGTATATTTTCTTCTTAAATCAGTATTTGTGTAAAAGAAAATGACATTCAATAAAGAATATGAAATAGAAATAACAAGAAAAAAAAGAAACTGAAATATTACAATAAATAGAAATTAAAATAATAAATAAATAAATAATAGTTTAAAAAATTATTGGAGCACTTAATCAAGAATTTTTTTTAAATAGGCAAAATGCATCAACTGTGTTAAAATAAAAATATTGTTAATTAGAAAATAAATGTTAATATTATTGAAGTAAGAATACATCTTACAATATAATATCTAGCAAAATGGTGGATATTTGCTTCTTAACATCAGCATTAATTTAAAGGGAAAATGACATTTACGGGCAAAGAGCAGATCAAACCTAGTCATTCGAACATAAAAATTGCAATAAGTACAAAAATATAATATAAGTATTGGATACTACTACTACTTCTAATAATAATAATAGTAATAGTAATAATGAGTACCAATAATATTAATATAAGTATATATACCCATAAGTAATAATAATAATAATAATAATAATAATAATAATAATAATAATAATAGTGTAAGTATAATGAATAATAGTATATATACCCATTAGTAATAATAAAAATCAATAATAATCATACTATAAGTATAATGAATAACAATGTAAGTATGTATATCCATTAGTAATAATAAGAATCAATAATAATACTATAAGTACAATAAATAATAATTTAAGTATATATATATACCCATAATAATAATATAAGCATACATATATACCCAACAGTAATAGTAAGTATCATAATAATAATATATAATAATAATAATAATAATATAAGTACATAGATTAGTCAACATTTTCTTGAAGACTTTTAATTCTTCTTTTCTAAAAATGCATTTAAGTTGTAATCGACCTTACGGATACAATCTAAATATATATATATATTTGGAGCTGTACCCTATCTACTCACCCGCAACAGACTCTGACACACACAAAATAACAATGTTGTATATTTTTTAGCATCAACACTCTTATAAAGGAAAAACAACATTTACAGACAAAGTAACAACTCGGTACATAGATATTTATTGACCAGAACGTAATAAGAACTTTCCTGAAATGGTAATATTTTCATTTAATGATAAAATATTTTTTTGTACTGGAAATGATAAAATATTTTATATCATTTCATTTCCGTAACTTCATATTGTTTACATTCAGCGATTCAGCACAGCTACAGGTAAGGAGATTTTTCCCCAATATGTCATTAGCAACTCGATTTTTTAGAAAGGACGCTATCCTACCTTTATTGTTATATGAAATAAAAATTAAATGGAAGATATTTTTAAATTACTGAACCCAAGAAAAAAAATATTAATTTTTTTTATTTTAAAAAGAAACTACCGAAGCATGAAAGGTTATGAATTTATTTATCTGCATAATACAAAATACATTTATTTTCCACCTCATACATTTAATTTTTATTGTTATACTTAATGTTATTGTGGCTTTCAGTCATAACTTTCATCATCATCAATGTTGTTATTATAAAAAAAAATATAAATTAAACGAAACACATTTTTTAAATACTGATACCGAGAAAAATAAAGTTTATTATTTGCCAAAAGAAAAACTACTGGAGCATGAAAGATTGTGAATTTATTTATATGCATCGTATGCATCATTTCTCTATTTAATTATTCCCCATTTCTACATTCCAATTAGGACTCTGGCCCCCTAGGGCTCTGTCCGGGTCCCTTGGAGTTTTTCGGCGCCATGCATCCCCCCCTTTTCCTAATTGTGTCTCCATCTCAATGCATAACTTTAAAGTTGAGTCTTGGACTTCTCTCCATGGGTCACCATCCTCATATTTTATTGCGGCCCTAGGACCCCTTTTTTAGCATTTCTTTAAAATTTTATTCTAATGATTAATTTATACCCTAGGCTTAATTTCGACTAATTAAAGATTTAAAGCGCTAAGTACTAGGACCTTGTAAGATATTTTCCTCTTAGGGTCCTGCTCAAAACTATCAGTTGGCCCCTTTTGGGCCACCTCCCTTAAAAATCGTCCGATTCACTAGCTTTTTTTTTTTTCTAACAACTTCTTAGAACTTCCAGCTACTATCTGTACGACAAAAATATTTCTCGGACTTCAGCTGCCACTAATTTTGAATATTAATCTCCTTCTTGGGGCCCTTGGTGCAGCTTCTTTAAAAATGATCCGATTCTCTTGCAATTTTCATTAACAACATAGTTCTAGGGTACTCCAGCTACTTTATAAACTACTAAACATTTCTTTAGACCCCCAACTACCACCTTTTTTAAAAATATTAATCTTCTTTTTCAACATCAACTTACGTTTACTCACTACAGCCGTAAATTAAAAATCGTGTTACTGTTAAAGATAAGAGGGTAAGTTTAGAGAAAGGCGGGGGGATTTCATACGTAAATTAAATGTCGCATTAATGTTAAAGGAAATTCGTTAAATTTACAGGGGGGGGGAATTCCACCGCCTGGGGCGTCATTCTTTTCTTTGGTTCTATGGGCTCAGTTTCAACAGGGTTTGGGTCATTCGACTTGATATCAAAAACTTCAGCGTTTTTTATTTTGTTATTTATTTATTTATTTATTATCATGGGCTCAGGCAAAGCCGCGCCTGGCGGGTCAGCTAGTGTAAAATAAAAATTAAATAGAAGATATCTTTGAAGTACCGAACCGAAGAAAATAAAATCTAACATTTTATTAAAAGAAAACTATTGAAACATGAATTACATAGCTGTGTTATATCATTTATATTAATTTATATTAATTTATATTATATATTAATTTATTTATCTCTGCATAATAGAAAATGCATTTATTTTTACTGCTGTTACATTTAATCATTATTATTATATTTAATATTATTGCAGCTTTCATTCATATATTTCACCCTCATCAATATTGTCAATGTTGTTATTATGTTTGTTGTTATAAGAAATATAAATTAAATGAAACACATTTTGAAAATACTAATACCGATAAAGAAAAGATTTTTTTTTTTTTTTTTTTTTTTTTTTTTTTTTTTGCCAAAAGAAAAAATATTGGAGCATGAAAGTGTATGAATTTATTTATATGCATCATAAAAATTACTAATATATGAACTTAATTTATATATGTATAATTATGAAGTATGAATTTACTTATATGCATTTTGCAAAATATATTTGTGTTATATTTATTATTAATATTATTTCTATTATTCATAACTTTCACTATCATCATCATCATCATTATTATTATTGTCATATGAGAAAGTAAAGCACGTTTTAAATTAATGATCCCAGAAAAAAGACTAATACCTCTCCTTACTGAAGCATGAAAAGATATGAATTTCGCTATATGCAAAGTGGAAAATGTATTTCTTTTTAATGTCATTACATAATACACACTTTTATATTTAATGTTAATGCAATTATTCACTCTCACCACTCACGTTTACTGTCATCGCCATACCGTTATTATTAATATTGTTACATAAAATAAAAATTTAAAGTAAACACAATTTGGAGATATTAATACTGGTAAAAATACTACTATTTTTTATCAAAATAAAAAACGCCATACCGTCATCGCCATACCGTTATTATTAATATTGTTACATAAAATAAAAATTTAAAATAAATACAATTTTGAGATATTAATGCTGGTAAGTATACTACATTTTTTTATCAATATAAAAAAACACTGAAACATAAAAAGCTTTTGGTGTGTTTTTATGCCTTATAGAAAACGTATTTGTTTTTATGGCTATTATTGTTAATATTTTTAGTTGTCTTTAACATATTTCCTATTATTCACACCTTTCATCATCATCATCATTATTATTTTTGTAAGGTGAAATAAAATGCTAATTTGTTTATGTTCTATATTATAATATACCTGCATATACTCTTAAAGAGTTTACTGAAAAAAAAAATTCAAACTTTTTACAAAATAAATAACCTTTTTAAATTGGAAAAAAGAGAAAAGGAAAATAAACTTAAATTTTGATATTTAAAACTTATTTAAAATTGCTATAGATCGCGCTGTCGCAGGCTACTTTTGATAAATTTTAATATAATTTTTTTAAATAATATTATATAAAATAAAATTTTCAACATATGTGTCATACATATCTTTTAATTTAATATACACTATGTTCTTCATATTTTTCTTTTTTAAAACGATGCGCAGATTTTTTTTTTAAATTTAAATCTAAAGTTTAACTAAACACATCAATAATGCCTAAAATGTTTTTGATGCTGCATGATTTCATTCGATATTATTTTTAATACACATTATTAATTGGTGTATTAAATTATTAAAAAATAAATACCAAAGTATAATGTAAACATAAAACATGATTTAGCTGGTTGCAGAAGATATTATCACAATTTTTATTCTAATACAATAGAAAAAACCGTTTTTTCTATAGATATCTAGAATCTAATAGTGGATATTTTTAAAATATTTAAAAATATTAACAAAGTACATTAGTAAACATAGCCTACACAAAGTGTAAACATTTATCTGTTTGTATGGTGTGTACAGATTATATTTTTAAAAATACTTTTTGAAAAATGCTTGGTTTATTCCTTTGATTTTTAAATCGCAAATCCATTAATTAATCTGTGGAGTTTTATGTAAAAAGCTACTATTTTTCAAAGTTCTGTTATACTTGTTATTGGGAAAATTTCTTAGATTCATTGACTCAGAATTTCTAACAAATAAACAAAGTTAAGTACTTTCTTAGCTTGATATTAATAAATTTATCAAACGTAATCAAATCATCAATAAGTGTTAAGAACACACGTTTATGGTAAGCAAATTAATAATTAAAATGTCACAAAAACCAGATGTTGAATTTTAAAATGTAAATACAAAACATTTTTAAAACTTCATTTAAACGCAATAAAGTGATTGAATTAATTGTCTTACATTTTTTTTTAAAACTAGCAACATTTTAAATAATGTGTTGTATATTTTGTTCTAAACATTAATAACACTCATGCATACTATCTAAATCTAAATTGTGATTCATTTTTTACAATATTTATTGTTTTTTTAATAAGATTAAAACAAGATTTTTCTTTCTGATTTCTGATTATTTCTTCGATTTTTAATTATTTTTTATGCTTTATACAGTTAATGGGATTGTTTTTCTTCTGGGATTTCATATAAACACAGATGTAAACACGAACATTAACCTATCAATTTTTTAAATAAATAACAGTATTACATATTATATGATCGATAAATCTTCATTATAACATAAATCTTCTTAATTTTTTTCTTATTATTTCTTTTTTTTGGCATAAAAGTAAGCACACGATACCACTATTTCATTAGCACCTAATAAATTAAATGGAAAACTGGGAATGTTGCCAACCACAAAATCAAAGTATTGAATGAAAAACAATAAAAGATCAACTACTTGTAAAACAAAACAAAACACGGTTAAGAAAATATTTTCAACTGTTTTTAAATACCTGTTCTGATGGCGGCCTCTCATTTTCTTGGAATTCATTTATGTCCTCAGTCGTAGGGTTAATGTCCACCATTCTTTTTCCTGGTTATCAAATAACAATCTTGACTTTCAAAGATTACATTCGAAAATTTTTGTGATCACTACCGTATCAATCTACTCTTTTCAAGGTAGAATCGCGTGTAGGTCCAGTCAGAACTAATGATCAAAACAATTTCAAATCGGAAAAGCGGGCAGTTTTTGACAGCAAATGCAAAAGAAGTAATTGCAGAGCGCCATCTCTTGGAAAGCGTACGAAAAGACTAATGAGAAATATTTTTTTAATAGAAGGTATGAGTAAATATTTTTGCCATACTGAATTGGAGTGACATTGAAGTTTATTATTAAGATTAAAATCTAGAATTTTTTTCCTACATTATAAATAACGCAAAAGTGTTTCATTTTGAATGAAATACATTTTTTATAATTATTTTTTATTCTTCTCACATCTTATATTTATTAAAAAATTACAAAACAAATTTCATATGAGGTTTACTAATAATAAAAAATTGGTTTTAAAAGTTATTAGAAGATTCTTTTTATGTGATGATTTAAACTTTAGATACAGTAGCATAAATTACAAAGTAAAAAAGCATTTTTGGTCATGTTCTTGTTTAGATACAATAGCAGAAATTCTTTGAAAAAACGTTCTCTCACGAAAATTTTAAAAAAAAATTAAGGAGGATTTTCTAACAGAGTATTTGAAAAGAAAATGAATTTACCATCTATTGCTGCATTTCACAAGCAATATTGAATTTCATGTGAGATTTATATATGATAAGAGATTTATTTATATATATATATATATATAATTGGAAAATTATTTAGGAAATTTGTTTAATCACAATTTTAAATATGTTTTTAATTATTTTTAAATATTTTTTGCGTGTTTTAAATCAATTAGTTTTGTCTGGTAATATTTTGGGATTTTTTCTTTCATCTAAGATGTCTCAACTTAATTGTTTGTTCTCGCAGATTATTGCTATGTCATGTACTAGGCTCAATGAGGCCGGATAATATGTTTGTGAATATATTTTATCATCTATACTACAAGGTTTTTTTTTTTTATTTATTTGTTTATTGTAATAATGCAATATATCTGGCAGAAATATACTGATCTTAGCATATTTGCCAGTATATTTTATGAAATATTGCATTATTTTTTAGACACATGTGGAGCTCTGCCAGGCTGAAGATTAAGCTTTACACTTGTGTTTTTTTCATTTCCAATTCCATCTTAATTCAGTTGATATCCAAATTCCAATTTTATTACATTTTATGGCATATTATATCATTATTTTATAAATTTTCTTTAGAACTTTCAGTAATTTTGGCTGTGTACAATAGGTGAAATTACTTTGGTAATTTTATGTTTGCACTTGTTAATTCTTATTAACTTTGTGGTATTCTGTCTACACTTTATGATTAACTATCTTAATTGGAGATTATATTAGAATTGTTGCAAGAACTTGTTACAAGAACTCTTAATTTTGTTCCGCAAATATTTTAATTTTACAGTTTATTATTATTATTATTATTATTATTATTATTATTATTATTATTATTGTGATCTTTAGTTTTTAAGTTTAAAAAAAAAATTTTGTCTATCTATTAGATTTACTTTTCAATTTGTTAAAATCATTCATTTTTATTTCACAGTAACTTTTAACTAGCAAAGTGTGCTCTTGGACATGTGCTCTTGGATAAAGGGATGTTAACTCGTTGAAATAGTTTATTAAGTGTGTTCGTTTTGCTACTATATTTTTCTTTTTGTTTTTCATTTTTTTTTCCATTAAATCTGTTTTTGTAACTTCCATAATGTTCGCTAATAGTTGCTTTTGCACCTATTATGTTTAGTTATTCAGTATCTTCCATTTTTATTCAATATTCTTTACGTGAGGCATCGTGTTTATTGGGCAATTTGAGTAAATTAAATTAGGCTCAGGCTTATTTACTTAAACAGAAATCAATAACGATTTACTTATATTTGTGGAATATTGCCCTTGATAAAGTGTTTCACTTTATAAGTTTCTATTTGCTTCTTGTAATATTTTCATATTCTGCAAATTGAATTTTTTCTCTTTTTTTCCCACGTCTTTCATATTGAGAATCTTACATTTTTGGATATATGTATTTGTATTGTATTATAATTATCGTTTCATATTTTATCGATTTGTTACGTGATTTAATGGTTATTATGCACAAAAGTTTTATATATACCGGGTGATTATAATTAAAGTTACGATTTCAAAAATCGATAATTTTAAAACTACTGGTCAGAATGACTTGATATTTTAGCAGAACAATCGTGAGGCAATGGAATTTTGTTTGGCGAAGGAAAAAAAATATTTCCAAATTGTGCCGATAGGTGGCGTTGTCAGGGTAATGTCAGGGGAAAGACCAAAAATGTATTTTTGAACCCTTTCCGGCGCGGTGTAAATTTGTTTGCAAAATGATGAAATAATAGACTGACACCGGAATTTACAAACGAATCCATTAGTAAAAAGAAACTTCCTTATTTTCTGGTTCTTAATGAAAGGAAAATTTTAATTAAATATTCTTGGTGCCGTTTGTCAGTTTTAGAATTAAAATTGGGTGTCCTTTTTTGTGACCACCGCCCGTTAAAGGGTTAAACATAGGAATGATGTTGCCAAAAGGAAAAAAATAGAGTTCAGAGATTTACTAAAAATTTATTAGCGAAAAGACAAGACTACGTGTTTACAGCGACGACAGCGATAATGACAAAAAATGAAAAAAAAAAAAAAGAGCTTCATGGAACAAACACCTTACTGATTATTAAGGCATAAGTTGCTCAATATGCCCTCCGCCTTGTTCCGCTACTAATTGGAAGCGCAAAACGGCATGTTCCACAACAGATCGGAGGGTATCTGTACTAATGCAATGGGTGTGTTGTGTGATGCTTGCCTTCAAGTCGGCTAGATTCTGAATCCGACCGCTGTAAACAACATTCTTCAGGTACCCCCAAAGCCAGAAATCACACGGGTCTAAGTCGGGGGAACGTGGCGGCCACGTTGTCGGAAAATGGCGGCTTATGATCCTATCATCTCCGAAATTATCACTCAGTAGCTGCTTCACAGTAGTAGCAATGTGCGGAGGAGCGCCATCTTGCATGAATATTATGCGATCCACACACTGACGCTGTTGAAGTGCCGGAAGAACATGGTTACGCAAAAGTGCTTCATACCGCTTGCCAGTAACTGTGCAGGTAACGGGACCCGCAGGTGTGATCTCCTCGAAGAAAAATGGACCGACGATAAACGCTGCCGTTATTCCGCACCACACAGTGACCTTTTCAGACTGAAGAGGTAATGGCTGTAGCTGGGACGGATTCTCGGTCGCCCATATCCTGCAATTTTGCGTATTTACAGAACCTTACAAATGAAAGTGGGCTTCGTCCGACCACAGAATGTTCCATGGCCATCCGTTGTCCACTTCCATCCGGGCAAGAAATTGTAGTGCAAAAGATTGACGTGCTTCCAGGTCAGCAGGTAGCAACTCCTGCACATAAGTTATCTTGTACGGATAACAGCGTAAGACGTTCCGTAGGACTTTACGCACCGTGCTGTTCGGCATATCCAGCATTCGGCCAATCCCCCTTGCACTGCTGATTCGAGCATCACTGTCAGTATGTTCCTGTAATGCTGTAGCCCCACTGCCGCAGCTGAAACTGGTTTCCTTCCTCTACCCCGTTTAACGTCAAATGAACCGGTCTCTTCGAATTTAGCAATCATTTTTTGCAGACCATTTGTTGTTATTGGACCTTTTTTTATGGATTTTAATGTCCGAAACTTCCTAATAGCTGTAAGTGAACAGTCATCGTTCTTATAAAAAAGCTTCAAGAGCAGAGCGCGATCCTTCATAGTCAGAGTCATGATGAAGCATTCAGGCAAAGAGCTGCTGCTCTGCATTTTTATGGTTGCTATGTCTGCGGTGCGCATGTCACGTATTAGTAATTTGCATATCTTCAGACAATGTGAACCCAGACAGCGCCATCTATGGGCACATTTTGAAACTTTTTTTTTTCCTTCGCCAAACAAAATTCCATTGCCTCACGATTGTTCTGCTAAAATATCAAGTCAATCTGACCAGTAGTTTTAATTAAAATTATCGATTTTTGAAATCGTAACTTTAATTATAATCACCCGGTATTTAATTAAAATTTTCCTTTCATTAAGAACCAGAAAAATAAGCAAGTTTCTTTTTACTAATGGATTCGTTTGTAAATTCCGGTGTCAGTCTATTATTTCATCATTTTGCAAACAAATTTACTCCGCGCCGGAAAGGGTTCAAGAATACATTTTTGGTCTTTCCCCTGACATTACCCTGACAACGCCATCTATCGGCACAATTTGGAACTATTTTTTTTCCTTCGCCAAACAAAATTCCATTGCCTCACGATTGTTCTGCTAAAATATCAAGTCATTCTGACCAGTAGTTTTAAAATTATCGATTTTTGAAATCGTAACTTTAATTATAATCACCCGGTATATACAGTCGGACTCGTTAACTATAACCATGAACGAAAATATAATATAATCTTCTGAGTTATCCGAAATTCCGAATAGCGTGTTCCATTGTCTTTGGAATCCCCAGAAACCAATACATTTCCAAAATTTAAAGAATTATTTATAAAAACAAAGTATTTTTCGCTGCCCGTATTTTTCAGAAACGTTTCCGAAGGGTTTTTATAGTGTATTAATAAGTGTCCTCAGCCTGGAATACCTGTTTTTCGAATGTCATCCATTCTCAAGTTTTCAGCCGCATAAGTTAATTTATACATGAAAGAGTAAAGAAATAATCTTAATTTTAATGTTATTGTTAACGCTGTTAATTTTGAATGTTTGTCTGTTAAACACATTTTTTGAGCACGAAAATGTTTATTTGAGAATGGATAGCATTCGAAAAACAGGTTTTCCAGGCTGAGGAGACTCATTAATACACTATAAAAACCCTTCGGAAACGTTTCTGAAAAATACAGGCAGCGAAAAATACTTTGTTTTTATAAATATTTCTTTAAATTTTGGAAATGTATTGGTTTCTGGGGATTGAAAAGACAATGGAACACGCTATTCGGAATTTCGGATAACTTAGAAGATTATATTATATTTTCGTTCGTGGTTATAGTATATTTTCATAAAATAAGAAACATTGGTCATTTTTTACAGTGTACAATAGCATTTTAAAATAAATTTTCTATTTTCAAAAGTTAATCTTGGTCAACTCATTATTTCCAATTAATTAAACTTTGAAAAGAAAGATAAATTAGAAAGTTATGAACCGATAAACAGTGTATGTATACATTTTTCTGACGCACTCTGTATTTGAGTTAAATAGATTTTAAATTATTACAACTGCCGCAAAAACTTTTCTTTTTTATAATATTACAAAACAATTTCGTCCAACACAGAAAAAGTGCTGCGATTCATTGATGCACTTTGTAATATTTTCGAAGAGTTTGGTACATCTTCATAAATCAAATATGTGAACTTAACATGATACAGGAATAACAAAGCAAGTGTTGAGAAGTTGTATTTATTAAACAAAGTTTACAGAATTGCTGAAATATTTTAACATAAAACGTAACATTTCTTTTAAATTCTTCTAAAAATGTGAAACCTTCTTCAGAAATTCCATAAAGTGAGAAAAATAGTTCATGAAAATTATTGATACTGTTCTCTTTATTTTGATGATAGCTTTAAATCGGACACCTGTTCCCCTGTTCATAAAAGCGTTTCCTCTGAGTTTTCTCGCTTGTTCCACATCAATTAGCTTTTATTTCTATTTATTAAATAATAAGGAAATATATAAAAGTAAATGATTTTTTCTTCTTTCTTCTTGTTTAGAATACGAGCTTTATAATAGAAATTTTACTTCTCTCTTTATATACATATATATATATATATATATATAACCATTAATGAAACATTACCGAAACACCAACTGAAACTTGAAATTATGATTTAGGAAGTAATAATTTATTGACAACGAAATTGTAATCCCAGCACTATGAATATAGATATTAAATACTTATTTAAAAGAAGTAGAAACTAAATTAAAAATTGAATGAAATAAATAGAATGAATGAAATTTGTGGAATTTATACAGAATTATCAAGTCCCAAATGCATAAATTCCACAAATAAAATGAGTGGTTTCATCTTCATATTAGTATTAAAATTGCTAAAGAATATGAATTTGGGACGACCACTCAGACACATATCCATCTAGTGAAAAAAAAAAAGACTTAAAGATCATAAAACAAATACATTACTAATACAATACCAAAATGGAGAGATACCTTACCCATATTTATAATAGAAAAACTTGATAATAGATCTCCAAATATCAAAAACAACGCGATGAAGATGGATTCCTGCAACACAACACTGACCAGATACATGAGAACATCAATAAAGGCAATGAATTGCAAAAAAAAAAAAAAAAAAAAAATTCTAAATGTTGCCAAAAACATTATTAGAAGATTACAAACCCTGTTGCCAAAACAATTTAGAAAATGAATTACTTGGATATGGAATATTTTAAAGCATCACAAACCATGGTGCTTCCATCTATGATTTAGAAAATGAATTACATGGATATGGAATATTTTAAAGCAAACAAACCATGGTGCTGCCATCTATGATCTGAATATGTAGTGAATATACAATGGAAAAATCCATATTAAAAATAAAACCATTCTATCTAAAGTGATAATAATTAGTTAATAAATATAAATGAAATTAAAAATAAAATAAATAATATTTAGATAATAAATATATATGAAATTAAATATAAAATGAATAATAAATCCAATTACATTAAAGTAAAAATGGATGTAGTAATGATTAATTAAAATACTAAATGTGAATTAAGATGCTATGGAGTTAAATTTAATATTAAATATATGATACAAGAGGTTAGGGAATAACATTAATTTAAATTAATACATATTATTTTAGCGTTTAAGAAAGTATTACATTATATTAGAATATGATATTGTCCACCGTGGCCAAATTAAAATACTAAATTATGTGAATTAAGATGCTATGGATTTAAAAATAATATTAATTAAATATTGAAATTAATAGTAACATATTATGTTTTTGCAAACAAAGTTAAGAATTAAATACACATGATAGAAGTAGTTAGGGAAGAAAATTAAAATTAATATATATTATATTAGCGTTTAAGAAAGTGTTACATTATATTAGAATATGATATTGTCCACCATAGGCATAAAAGTAAATACAATTAATCAATAAACATTCTTAATAGTAGTGAATAATACATTTAAATTAATTAATGAAGATTTAAATAAAACTACAGTAATACGCATATAAAAGTACTACATCAAAGTCCATTATAAAATTGTATTAGCCATTGTATTAGCAAACGTATGTGTAAATCAAAATGCCCCCATTTTTTTTTTTAATAAATTAACCATGCGTTTTTACCATACAACTCCGCCACACACCTCCTCAATCCAACATCTACCCACCCAGCCGTCCTATTATAATTAATTAATTAATTAATTAATTTTTAATTAATTTTAATAATATTATATTTTTTTTATACATTTTTTAACGCATGTGTTAATTTGGTTGCTTAGATCATATAAGTACTATATATTAAAGAATATATGAATTTTTTTGGAAAACCATGTTGTAATGCATCATAGGTTAGTTTTTTAATGTTGCTATTAATGAGTTGAGAAGAACATAAACTCTTTATTCTATAAATATGATTAAGGAGTATATTACGACATAGAGAATTATGAAGACAGGATTTAAAATTAGTAAATGTATTAACTTTAAATTTAAATTCTTTACGTTTATCGATCAATTATTGTTTTGTTTTCTTTAAATGTAATTTTAAGATCTAAAATGTTAATAGTATTGTTAGAAAGGAGGTTTTCCGTTAATTCTAAATTAGTAGGATAATCAACTGGAAATATAGATATATTAGTGTGATCAGTGGCAATTAAAATTATGTCATCAATATAACGATATAAATGTATATTACTGTTAATAAAAGTACGTTCATAGTGATACAAGTCTGAAAGTATACTAGATGTACATCCCCCTTGTGGTATACCGACTTTCTGTAAATATAACGTATTATCATGCATTATAAAATTATTATAAATAATAAAATTTGTTAAAGTTTTAAAATAAGCAGTATCTATATGAATAGGTAAATTTAGTGTATGATGATACTTATTATATATATATATATATATATATATATATATATATATATATATGTATATATATTTTTTTTTTTTTAGTTTTATTTCTTTTAAACTTTTTTTGGTATATTTCATGATTTTTTTTTTGTTGTTGTTGTTGTTGATTTTTGTCATTGTATATAATTTTTTTTTTAGTTTTTTTTTTTTTTACATTTTTATATTTTCGTGTTTTTGTTTTTCATTTTGGAACAGGCGTGCTTTCATTATTTGAAGGCCATAAATCTGGCGGGTGGTCTGCTCAAGTCACCATCGCTGTAATATTTTTTCATCTGAAAGAAAAAAATTCCCATGAGTTACAAACACTAACATATAGTTTAGATTTTATATGTTTATCAGAATTGGTAAAATGAAATCCATAATCCGGGTTGATTTATTATGGTATGGGGTAATTTATTATAATTCTCATGCAAACATTATCTGTATTTCATACAAGTTACAAGCTGCCCCAATATGGAATGAACAGTTTTAATATTCAAAAACATGCAAACAGTAACAGTGACAACTATTGAAGTTATTCTTGACGAAGATTATTGTGTGAAGTCGGGATTTTTTTTGTTTATTAGGCAATCCTTGTTTTAGTTACAAATATGTCCGATAGATAGCACTGCGATCACGCAAACTGTTAGAATGCTCAAACAAATGTATGAAATGCATTAAAGTTCACTCAAATTTTAACCCCCACTCTGTTTAGCTGTTGCAACGACAAAAAAAATTTTATGTTTTGAAATTGCAAGGTTATTTTGAGCATTATTACAGTTTTAGACAGTGCAACGTCTCCATCGGTGATATTTTTAACTGAAAGAAGGAAACGGAATACACGAATCCCCGACATTATATATTAATCTTCTGCAAGAATAATTTCAATAGCTTAGCGTTTCTTTAGTAGCTTACCCTTTGCTTTTAATTGAGTTTGAAAACCGTGCATATCATTTTAAGACATCCTGTATATCAACATTTATTTATGAAGAACTCTCTTTTTTTTTTTAAACTTATATATTTAGTACATAGATATTGTTTAATATTAAAGCATCTATAGATGCTTTAATATTAAGCTCAAAGAAAATAAAACAACAAACAACTCTGGATTTTTATTTTCAGAAAATACTGTAAAATGTAAATAAATATGTATACTGTATATGTATGGTTTTGTATTTTTTCAATGTTTTACCATCTCTTTTTTGTTGAACTCGTAGCTTGTTTAAACAAGTATTATATCGAAAACCTCATATCTAAATTTAGAGCTGTTTATTTTTAATTGATAAACATTCTTCTCCACCCCCCCCCCCCCCCAGTATATCATGTTTTTTTCTTATCTCCCAAATAGCACGATATATTGAGGGGTTACTGTATTATGTTAAACTGTAGTAATAAGTAAAATTAACCATGTGAATAATTTTTATGATTTTTGTGTTTTAAAGAACAATACAACTTTATTTTTAATTGGATTAAAGGCTTATAATATAGTATTTCTACTTAATTACTACTTAGTGTGCACAACAGTAGATTACAAAATTTTGTTATTGAAATGTAAACAAAAAAAAAACAGCCTTTTTTTCCGATTTGATTTTTCTTTCGTTTACCTATGGTTTCTAAAATCATATAAATTATTATTAATTTAATTTCGAGGCATGAAATATCACATATTTTCTTAAATCATACCAAAAAAATACATCTTAACTAAATATTGCATAAATCTGTGGTAATAAAAGCATTTTTACAAGACTAGATTTGTTTTTAACTGACAATCTTCTGGATTTTTGTGTTTTAAAAAACATTAAAACTTTCTTTTTAATTGGATTAAAGACTTATAATACTTCATAACATAACATTTCTACTCATTATACACAACAATACAAAATATATTACAAAATTTTCTTATTCAAAAGTAAACAAACTTCTATTTCTCTACCACTTACGTATGACTTGTAAAATCATATGAATTATTATTAATAAGTGTAAATAAGTAAGAAAAAAGAGTCGTTACAGAAATGTTTTATGTAAAGTACACACATAACCACGATAAATCTAGAAAACAAAATCTAATATTTACTTACCAACTTTCGTCGTGCCAATTTTCATGAATATCAACAAAAAATCTTGCAAACAGTGATGGATTGATTGATTAGCTGAAGTGGAGCTGAACTAAACGCAATATATTTAAAAATGGAGATGGCTTTACTACTAGTTTAAATAAATTTATAGAATAAATAAAAATAAATTCTAGAAGTCTGCAAGGTTTAGCAGTTGAAAAGTTCGCAGTCATAAAAAAAATGGCGGCTGAGAGGTTCAATTTTCATCCAGTTTGACGAAAATTGGATTAGTACCGTTTTCATCCAGTTTACGTCCGTAAAACAGAAAATGGGGACAAACTTGTTAAGATTTGGTTCCGGATCTGACGAAAATTGGATTAGTTGCGTTTTCATCCAATTTATGTTCTAAACTGATGTCCATAGTTTGTAGATATTTCGTCCATAGGTATATGGCGAGAGTATGTTCGGTTTTCATCCAATTTACGTCATAAAATGACGTCCATATTTTGTAGATATTATGTGCGTACGTAATGTCAAACATTTAACAAAATCTGGACGTATTTTAGCTGGCTGTCTACGTCCAAAATATATCTTTAGACGTATTTCGAACTTGGTAGATGAAAACTGGATGTAATATGAACGTATGTGCTGTGTGGGTAGGAATAAAATCGATGACTTGGAAATTCGTGAATCTCATTGAGGTGCTGGTTCCATACTTATTATAGTGTGATTCTTGCAATTTACGTGGTAATCACATTTCTTTTGAAAGGTTTTATAAAATGCTTCCACTTATAATTGCAATCTAACTTCCATAAAGAACAAAAATATTATTAACATATAAAGAGTCAGGTGAAAACGATGATAGTCACAAACTGGTTGTTCATCGTACGTTCCCTTACGCACAACTTTCATCTAGACCGACCTTTACTTTTTATACCTTTCTTTGACGTGGAGTTTTTTTTTTTTTTTAAGTACCTTCATTTTTGCCTCGATTCAAGAATGCAAAACGATAATATGCTTCTCACGCTGATAGATTGTTCTATAACCGCAAATGACACAAAAACTCATAAAGTAGTGTTATTCATAGCTGTTTCCTTAAATTACATGGACTTTCATCGTTCTTCCCCTTCTTTATGCACACATCCAACTGTATCTTTCAAAGGATTGCGTTCGTTTTTGCTTCGATCCATAGTCACCTAATGACAGTATGTTTTTTTAGGGTAACAGATGGCACCGTCTCGTCGAATCTCACAAAATATGGACTAAACATCTTTTTACTACCCTTGAACATTTATATGATAGTTTGGGTCTCCGTAAATTGCATTTACGTACTTTTGATGTTTAAATTTTTAAGATCAATACTAGGCAAACCAATATTAGGCATAAAACATTACCCTGACATGGGAGGGCTTGTATGTTACCAATATTGGCAAAAAATATTTTGACAATGTAAGAAAGTGCCACCAATGTTCGGGCAATATTGTCGTTTTATTGGAACTATTTCCAGTGGAAAGTCATAATTGCGAAATATTCCGTCTACTATAAAGTCAATTTTTATGTAATATTGTCTTTACATTGCCGAAATATTTATTATTAATGTTGGCGCATTATTGGCAAAATATAAATAACCCCAATATTGTGCAATATTTTATGCTAATAAATGCAGTATTGGACCAATCTGGCTTACTTCTAGGATTTATTTTGAAAGCCGGTATTTCTTTTACTTATACTACATTTCGTGCCATAAGAGGTTTACTCACGAACAGGGAATGAAAATCTGTTAGTGTGCGCTGGGCAGAAAATAACATAAAAGTAAAAAATAAATAAATAAATAATAAAAATATCCGAAACCCACAATTCAAGTCTATCAACTGGTGATAGCGTCGCTACCATGTCGAACTATTGAATGTGAAAAAAAATTAAATTTTCTTTACTTTTTAAAAATTAGCGGATTGTCACCACTAAATTTTATTAGAATTCTTCGCCTAGTAAGAATATTCATAAGATTTCTGCGAAGATCTATGCTCTTACTGCTTCACTTTGCCTATTAAGAGAACGATTTTCCTTTAGTAACAATCAAACATACTTTCTTATCATCTTTTCACTTATTTCTATTCCAAATTATCCTATTTTAATCCATTCCGCTCAGCCTTCTACTTTTTAGGGTTTCGTTCATCTCACGAAACCCTATTACTCTCGCTCCGTTGTCTGTCTGTCACAGAGCTATTCTCAGAAACTATGTAACTTACAGAGTTGAAACTTTGTGTATATATCTGAATACCAGCTATAAAGAGCTCAAAATATTAAAATTTGAAAAATTCGTATTATTTTAATAAATAGAGATTAAAAAAAAAAAAAAAAAAAAAAAAATCTAACAGCCTTTTCCTATTAAATTTAAACATTTTTCGTTATAGCAGTTGCTAAAAATTAAAAATCCACGATGAAATTCTTTCTGCAATAATTAATTTTCTATCAGACGATTTCCACGTGAAAAATGAAAATGAAATAAAAAGTTTCACCAATTGAAAAAAAGATTAATATGAAATAAAAATGATTGACGTCATAGTGGTAAAAAAACGGGAATTTTCAAAGATTTCTCAAGGAGTACAAGGAGTATGAGTATGTGTATGTACACAAAGCAGATTAATATCACGTCATTAGAGAATTAAATAGAAAATCTGACGTCATATTGAAAGTTTAACGAATTTTTCAGATACAATAAGCGAGTATCAATATGAGTAATAGAGAATAGTAAATATATGAGTTTGTGAAGCATATTGAATCATGATAAAAATCAGATTATGGAAATATTCGCATATTTTAACATTTTGAAGGTGTACAACATGTTTAATTTTGAAATTATTTTTTTTATATCGCATTTAGTCCGCGTGACAGATATTATTATGACAGAATATAACAGCCGGCTTCGCCCGGTATCGGGCTTGTTTGGATACTCGAAAAAACGAAAAAATAGACCGGTAAATTTTTACTTTATAAAAAACAAAAATAAACAAGTTTTTTTTTTTTTGTTGTTGTTGTTTTTTTTTTTTTTGTTTTTTTTTTTTGATAAATGAAATTTATTTGGATTTATTAAAGAAAGGATAAAGTGTTTTGAAAGGAATATTAAACTAAACCCTTTGAGCGATCTTCGATCACACTTACCCACTTTTTTTCCTTCCTCTTTCGATCTTAAATCGCAAGTTATTTCTGATTGGATGCTTTACGCTAGCTAATCTTGACTGGCTAGCTTACTAATTTCGGATTGGCTGTTGAGGTTGACAATGAAATCCTCAGCTTCTCTTTCATTTTACAGCGCATTTTTTCTACTTTCATACTATTTTTTACATGGCTCCTTTAAGATGTGATACACAAGTACTCATATACAATGAGCGTAGTTCCTTTCAACTGGGAATCCCCTTGAATTGATCAACTGTTTACTTTTTCTGCGAAAAGCAGTGTTGCAAGTTTCGCCTTCTTTTTTATTCAGAAATGCCGAATTCATACCGGAAATTTTGAGAAAAAAAATTTACTTAACGTAATTACGAAATGTCTGTCATTAAATAAAGCAAAAATTTCCATTTGAAATTTTTGGTATGGATTTGGAATTTTTTAATTTAAAAGGAGGCCAAAATGGCAACGCTGATGAAGAATACTATTAAAATTTAGTGGTGGCAATCGGTCCATTTTTAAAAGTAATGAAAAATGCATTTTTCCACATTCGATAGTTTGACATGGTAGCGACGATATTAAGTTGTAACTTTTGTTTTTGTTACTTATAGAGTCCTGGAAATTTTGAGGTGATGTAACATCGATACATATAAGAACAATAGTATATTGCAATCAATATTGTTGATTTAGATACGCCTTTCCCGTTGTATATCAAAAATATTATCATTGTAATCACTGCACATCAAACATTTATCTTTATCCCCCCTCCCCCTTCCTCTCCTTCAAAGTAACACTGTTATTTCAGTGCAACTTTAACATGAAAAAATTGCTCCTTAGATTTCTGGCCTGTCAATTTTTCATTGTTTTCCTAACGAACAGTATGATTTGATTTTACCTTCATTTTTTCTATATGAATTCTCATTTAAATAGTGTTGCCAACTTAGAGATTTCCTCATTAGATATATAGGAAAAATTTGTGGAAAATTTGCACCTGCCCGAGACAATTTTTTCTGGGATTTCCTTAGAAAGAAACAGCTGACTGCGGTTTTTGAGATTTATTAAGTAACATCTATTGCAAATTTGGAGATATTAAAACACGAACTAAATGTGAGATGAAATGTGTCGGGTTGTGTGGCAAAATTGAAAAATTCATTTTGAGTTGAAAGGGGATATTGCAACTATACGGGGGTACTGCAATTAAAAGATTAAAAGCATTAAAATCAAAAGCATTAAGATCAAAAGCATCAAAATTAAAGCATTAAAAGATTTTTTTAAATTTTAAAATCTTCAACTTTTGTATATTTGTTTTTTAATTCAATGATAATGATATATTTTGCTTTTAACCTTCAAAACATAATGAAATCAATATATGAATAAATTTCATTTTTAAAAGATGTTTAGTTTTTAAATGTTCGCATATTGAAAATTATGAAATTCCAAAAATTAAATTTTTTATCAGTTTTTTAAAGTAATGCAAGTAATTTAAGTAAGCATGATTTATATTGCATATATATTTCAACAATTAATGCATAAATGCAGATTTTTGTAAGATGATCATATCTGATACAATATTCAGAATACATAAAAAACTGATAACATATTTATAAAACATTAAAAGTTTTATTTCTCCTTCAACTGTTCCTCACAATTCCCCCGTTTTGCACAGTTCACCAGTTTCGCTATTACTTAAAATATCTAAAAATATTTTACCTCAATAAATTAACAATTGTGTAAGTGTGATCGAAGATCGCACAAAGGGTTTCGTTTAATATTCCTTTCAAAACACTTTGTCCTTTCTTTAATAAATCCAAATAAATTTCATTTTCCAATATATATATATATATTCCTGTTTTCTATAAAGTAAAAAATTACCGGTCTATTTTTCTCGTCTTTTCGAAAATCTTAACCGGACCGATAGCGTGCGAAGCCCGCTATCATACTCTGTCATAATCATATCTGTCATGTGCACTAAATGCGATATTTAAAAAAAAATTAATTTCAAAATTAAACATGTTGTATAGAGACTTTCAAAATGTTAAAATATGCCAATATTTCCATAATCGGGTTTTTATCATGATTCAATACATTCCTCAAACTCATATGACGTTATAATCACTTGCTGACGTCATATCTACTTGCTTTCTCTATTACTCATATTGATACTTTCTTTGTATTATTCTCAAACATTTTAACATGTCCATTAAACTTCCAATATGACGTCAGATTAATTTTCTTTTTAATTCTCTAATGACGTCATATTAAGCGGTTTTCTGTATTTACACATACTCATACTCCTTGTATTATCAGAAATGTTTGAAAATTTCCGTTTTATTACCAATATGACGTCATATTAATATTTTTTTCGATTGGTGAAACTTTTTATTTCATTTTCATTTTTCACGTGGAAATCTTTTAAGAAAATTAATTATTGTAAAAAGAATTTTATTGTGTATTTTTAATTGTTGGCAACTGTCATAACGAAAAATGTTTAAATTTAATAGGAAAAGGCCGTTAGAGTTTTGGTTTTTTATCTCTCTCTATTAAAATAATACGAATTTTTCAAATTTTATCATTTTGAGCTTTATAGTAGGTATTCAGCTATAAGTATACAAAATTTCATGTCTGTAAGTTATATAGTTTCTGAGAACCGGCTCTGTGACGAACAGACAACGTAGTGGGCCGAATAAGGTTTCGTGACATGAACGAAACCCTAAATATGAGTTCGTGATTTCGACTCAAAATAACGAGATAATTTATGTACAGATAAACAAAATACTCACCAGTGGATCTTTATTCCCCCCTAACATACGTCTGATTCTCAACATCCGAATACAAAAGCAACTTTTCTAATGCTAGATGCTTGGCTGGGAGATCTCTGATATAATATTTTTTCTTCTGTTCTGTTTTCATTTGTTTTTCATCATCGCTATGATAATCCTTTTCGAAATCATATTCAACATCAACAGTCTTTTTCTCGTTGAAATGTCCTTTTTGGAGTAGATCTTTTGGAATGAAGTTGAATGCACAATCATAACTATCACTCTTAACCTGCCTTTTCGCATCCATCTCAAAGGCAGCATTGAAATCTGCGTCGAATTCTTCGTCATTTTCTAAAACTATCAGTTGATCTTTCGAACTATGACCTATGGTCACTGATGATGCAAGATACCATGGATCGTTGGTATCAAAAGCAACTTTTCTAATGTTAGATGCTTGGCTGGGAGATCTCTGATATAATATTTTTTCTTCTGTTCTGTTTTCATTTGTTTTTCATCATCGCTATGATAATCCCCTTCGAAATCATATTCAACATCAACAGTCTTTTTCTCGTTGAAATGTCCTTTTTGGAGTAGATCTTTTGGAATGAAGTTGAATGCACAATCATAACTATCACTCTTAACATGCCTTTTTGCATCCAGCTCAAAGGCAGCATTGAAATCTGCGTCGAATTCTTCGTCATTTTCTAAAACTATCAGTTGATCTTTTGAACTATGACCTAAATTTTCTATGGTCACTGATGATGCAAGATACCATGGATCGTTGGTATCAAAAGCAACTTTTCTAATGCTAGATGCTTGGCTGGGAGATCTCTGATATAATATTTTTTCTTCTGTTCTGTTTTCATTTGTTTTTCATCATCGCTATGATAATCCTTTTCGAAATCATATTCAACATCAACAGTCTTTTTCTCGTTGAAATGTCCTTTTTGGAGTAGATCTTTTGGAATGAAGTTGAATGCACAATCATAACTATCACTCTTAACATGCCTTTTCGCATCCATCTCAAAGGCAACATTGAAATCTGCGTCGAATTCTTCGTCATTTTCTAAAACTATCAGTTGATCTTTCGAACTATGACCTAAATTTTCTATGGTCACTGATGATGCAAGATACCATGGATCGTTGGTATCAAAAGCAACTTTTCTAATGCTAGATGCTTGGCTGGGAGATCTCTGATATAATATGTTTTCTTCTGTTCTGTTTTCATTTGTTTTTCATCATCGCTATGATAATCCTCTTCGAAATCATATTCAACATCAACAGTCTTTTTCTCGTTGAAATGTCCTTTTCGGAGTAGATCTTTTGGAATGAAGTTGAATTCACAATCATAACTATCACTCTTAACATGCCTTTTTGCATCCAGCTCAAAAGCAGCATTGAAATCTGCGTCGAATTCTTCGTCATTTTCTAAAACTATCAGTTGATCTTTCGAACTATGACCTAAATTTTCTATGGTCACTGATGATGCAAGATACCATGGATCGTTGGTATCAAAAGCAACTTTTCTAATGCTAGATGCTTGGCTGGGAGATCTCTGATATAATATTTTTTCTTCTGTTCTATTTTCATTTGTTTTTCATCATCGCTATGATAATCCTCTTCGAAATCATATTCAACATCAACAGTCTTTTTCTCGTTGAAATGTCCTTTTTGGAGTAGATCTTTTGGAATGAAGTTGAATGCACAATCATAACTATCACTCTTAACATGCCTTTTTGCATCCAGCTCAAAGGCAGCATTGAAATCTGCGTCATTTTCTAAAACTGTCAGTTGATCTTTCGAACTATGACCTAAATTTTCTATGGTCACTGATAATGCAAGATACCATGAATCGTTGGTATCAATTTCTTTTGCAGTCCTTCCAAACGCAGCTTCGAAATCCACGTCAAATCTAGAATTCTTATCTGGATCCGCCAGTCCATCACACTGTTCAATCCTTTCTGGAGAAAACTGACAGGATATTTTAGATATTTCATTATCATCATCACAATGTTCAAATTTCTCAGCAGACTGCCAGTTATCATATTCAAGTGACTTATCCAGATTTTCTTGACAGAATGGTCCCTGCAACGTCATACACTTTTTGGGTGAAAATAGAGCTTTTTCTTCAGATTTTACTTTTCTATTTACAATAAATTTGACTGTGTTTGGTGTCACTGCGTCGTCTTTGAATTCTTCCTTTGGATTGTCTGTTGGACCATGCGACATCATACTCTTTTCGAGTGAAAACGGTACACTTTCTTCAGATTTTACTTTTCTATTTTCAATAAATTCGACTTTATTTGGTGACTCTGCGTCATCTTTGAATTCTTCCTTTGGATTTTCTGTTGGAATTGGACCATGCGACATCATACTCTTTTCGGGTGAAAACGGTACACTTTCTTCAGATTTTACTTTCCTATTTTCAATAAATTTGACTGTAGTTGGTGTCACTGCGTCATCTTTGAATTCTTCCTTTGGATTTTCTGTTGGAAATGGACCATGTGACATCATACACTTTTCGGGTGAAAACGGAATACTTTCTAAAGATTTTTCTTTGTCATTATCATTGCATTTGACTTTATTTGATGCCGTTTTGCTATCACCCTTAAACTTCTTTTTCAACATTTTTTTAGGTAATGGCCCATCTAACGTAACATTTTTAGCGGGAAGAAACTCAACACCTTCATTAGACTTTTCTTTTGCATCATCATTAAATTCGACTTTATTTTTTATTCCGCTATCACTTTTAAGTGCTTCATTCCGATTTTCTGAAGGCAAGGGCCCATCTAAATCAGCACTTCTTCTGTCTTGAGCAAACTCACCCCTTTCTTCAATTACATCATACTCATGATAATCTTCAACGCCTTCATTTATATGTGGGGTCTTATCCTTCTTCTTTTTGCGAAGAAATGGTCTGAAAAAAAAAAAAGCAATATTCGGTCATGATACATAATATGGATATAATCTATATGACTAAATAACACCTTTTTTGTTATTTCTTTTCAGTGTATTTATTTTTGAAAACTACACAAATATAAGTTTTATATATATACATCTTTTCTATTTACAATAAATTCGACTATATTTGGTGTCACTGCATCATCTTTGAATTCTTCCTTTAGATTTTCTGTTGGAAATGGCGTCTTATCTCTTGAAAGTCACATAAACTCTTATCTCCTGAAGGGCTCCACCTTCAGTAAAAAGTGATGAGGTTTCGAGTTCTCATAATTTTTTAAATATTTATTGATAATACACAAACTTCTGTAATACATTTTAGCCATATTTCAGGCTTTATAAAAATTTAATTATAAACACTTACAATATAACACAATAAAAAAGACAGTTAAGTTATTATTGCAAAATCTTTTCACATGGTATGTCACAATAACTTAACTTAGAATGGATATATGAACATAAAACTTATATTAAAATTACCTCCCAGCTATATTGTGTAGAATAAATTAATGATATATAAATTCTTTGTTAGCAACTATATAAAAAATTCAATTAAATTTAAAATATAGAAAGAAAATTGAAAAAATTAATTAATCATTAAACAATAATGAAAATATATTTTACTATCTCAGTAACACTAATTCATTCAATATTTTTTTTAGGTGCGTTCGTAATTATATAAATACGTAGCACCTGTAGTCGCCTAGTCGTCCGTCCATCTTTCTGTCCGTCTGTCTGCATATAACAGAGTAAAAACTAACCAACTGAATGGTTTGAAATTTAATATATATAATCGTTGCAGAATTTTATCGAGTCATTTCAAATTTTATGAAAATCGAATCAAAACTTAAAAAGATATTAATAAAAGTTTTCTTTATTCTATTAAATCTTATCATACGTAATTTATATGATAAAAGTGCAAGTCATGTCACTGAGGAAAACAAAGACGGGCTAACCACATCTTTTTCCATATGCCAAGCGGCCATTTTTATTCAAAATTAATTTTTCGAATAAAATTGCGTAAAAGTTACCTTTTTAGAAAGATCGTTTAAAAAAATTGTTTGCTTGTGAGATGAGTTACATTAAAAAATGTATAGATTCTGAGATAACTTCAGTGAAAATTAGGTTAACAGCCGAATATCTCAATCCATTACAGTAAATAAACAAAATATTCATTCATCGTGAGTCATAGAAATATTAACCATGGAGGTAATCATTCGCAAAGCAAGATCTCCATGGTGAATTTATAGTTCTGTCTGGTGTCGAAAAAAAATCGCATCTGTAGACATGGCCTTACGTAATACGAAAAAAAAAGGCATCCTCATTTAGTTCATAGCAGACGATATAATTAATTTCACTGAAATAATAACGATGATTTTTTACACTGTAAAACTAGTTATAGCACGAAACGAACGCACCTCATTTGTCACGCTTAACGTACAATTTCCAACTTGTTTATTCAGAGGTAATTTTAACCCAAATTTTATGTTTATAAATCCATTCTAAGTTAAGGTATCGTGCGGATTGTGACATATTATGTTAAAAAATTATACAATATTATCTGAACTGTATTTTTTATTAGATTATATTATATGTGTTTATATTTACATTTTATAAAGCCTGAAATAGGGCGTAAATACTATATAACAGAGGTTTGTGAAATTTCAATAAGTGTTTAAAAGTTATGAGAACTCGAAACAACATCACTTTTCACTGGCGGTGGAGCCTTTCAGCAGGTATGAGCCCCCTTAAAAGTCTTTAGATCATTCTATTATCGAAAATCGTCTTTAAATTACTTGTTTGCGACAAAAAAGCTACAGGGTGATCACGAATTCGTGGTACAAACTTTAAGGGTAACGAACAATTTTTGTAAATAGGAAATCAGGGTCGGAAATCCATTTATATAGTCAAAATACAGGGTACGATACTCCAATCCGAAGTCGCGTTTTCGTTAATAACTGTAGGGAAGATATTTTGACAAAATCCTTACAATGTGCTTACAATTCATACAAAGATTAGTCTGTTGCAAATTTTGTTAAAATACGATGGAAAGTCATTAAGTAAGTGACAAAAGACAATTAAATAATAACTTACAATGATATTCACTTCAAAACTATTTTTATTTCTCAACATATTCTCCACCAACATTTATGCACTTATATCACCGTTTTATCAGTGCCCCAACACCAGCTGCATAACATTTTTTGGGTTCCTGTCTCAGCCACATTAGAACTTCAAGTTGAACACAGTTCCAAAAAATGTATAGATGTTGTATCTAAATGTATACAAGTTGAACACAGGAGACAATTCAAAAGTTTGGTTGGCAACTTCTTCAACATCCACCATACAGCTTAGACTTAGCCCCCAGGCGAGTTTCATCTGTTTAGTCCACTTAAAAACCATCTTGGAAGCGAGATGATGTTCACAGATGATGAAAAGGTTCAACTTGAAGTCTAATATGGCTGAGACAGCATCCCAAAAAATCTTATGCAGCTGGTGTTGGGGCACTGATAAAACGGTGATACAAGTGCATAGATATTGGTGGAGAATATGTTGAGAAATAAAAATAGTTTTGAATTGAATATCATTGTAAGTTATTATTTAATTATCTTTTGTGACTTACTTAATGACTTTCCCTCGTATTTTCACTGCTGTTTAAGTTAAGAGCCTGCATCAGTCACGCAAAAAAACGCTCCAGCTAATGTTAAGTCTATAGAAAGGTTATCGCGCGATTTCTCGCTCGCATTTTAATATTTTTAAATGACTTTTTTTGCATAGGATAGCTGAGGTCGATCTCTAGCGTTGTTAGTTTTTACTTTTTCGATTTTGTTCCAGTTTTTTTATATAAGGGTAATTTCACTTTCAGAACCGGTTCCAACCGGTTCCAAAATTGAAAATGTCCGCTTATAAAAAAAAACCGTAACCAAAATCGAAAAAGTAAAAACTAACAACTTTAGAGATCAACCTCAGCTATCCTACGCAAAAAAAATCATTTAAAAATATTAAAATGCGAGCGAGAAATCGCGCGATAACCTTCCCATAGACTTAACATTAGCTGGAGCGGTTCTTCGCGTAACTAGCGTACTGTTCAACCACACTTCTAAGAACTCCGGTTGGCAGAATGCCAAGCCGATTCCATTCACACTGCAGGGAGAATAGCTCCGGCAAAAGAAGCTGAAATCACCGCTCTTTATCTTAGGCAGCGTACTTACGGCTTACGGACTTCCCCATTTTCAACATGGACTAGCCATTTTCGACCATGCGTAGTTCGCTCCAGGTTTTAGGCTCTTATGAAGGAAAACGTGACTTCTGAATGGAGAGAGACGCCCACAATTTTGACTCAATAAATGGATTTTTGATCCTGGTCTCCTATACAATAAATGATTTTTACAGTGTCCTGTACTAACACACTGCAAAAATCATTTATTGTATAGGATTTTGAACATTTTTTTAAAAGTACTTACCTATCCCTACCCTATAGATTGTAGTCCACACACTGTCCACCCGCGCGAAGCCGGGACGGTCCGCTTAGAGTTTATAATAATAAGGAAAGAAGTTTGTCTGTTTGTCTGTTCGCTGTGTTCTGAAGAGACCGCTGCAAGTAGAGCTACAAAATTTGGAAGCAAGGTAGTATGTAATTTTGAACCTCGAAGCTTGATTTCGGAATTTTTTATTAGATTTTTTTATTTAATTTTTTATGAGATTTTTAGCGTTTTGTTGCGATTTTTCCACTTTAATAACAGGAATCCGATTCCAATCTTTTAGACAATATAGCAAATTCCAATCTAGCAAATTTTGTCCTCTTTTCACTAAAGTTTATTCGGAATTTCGTAATTATATAAATATGTAGCACCTAGTCGTCGTTTGGTCCGTCCGTCCGTTTGCCCGCACCGCATATAATAGTGCAAAAACTACCCAACCGAATGGTTTGAAATTTAATATATATAACCGTTGCAGAATTTTGTCGAGTTATTTAAAATTTTATGAAAATCGAATCAAAACTTAAAAAGATATTAATAAAAGTTTTCTTCATTCTATTAACTCCTATCGTACGTAATCTATATAGTAATAAAAACGCAAATCACGTGATTTTGAGGAAAGCAAATACGGGTTGACTATTTCTTTTTCCATATGTCAAGCGGCCATTTTTATTCAAAATTAATTTTTCAAATAAAATTGCGTAAAAGTTACATTTTTATAAATATCGTTCAAAAAAATTGCTTGTTTAAGAGATGAGTTACATGCAAATATGTATAGATTCTGAGATAACTTCAGTTGAAAATAGGTTGAAAGCCAAGTATCTCAATCCATTAATGTAAATAAACACAGGAGATTCGCTCATTATAAGTCATAAAAATATGAAACCATGGAAGTATTCATTCGCAAAGCAAGATCTCCATGGTGAATTTTGCAGCGCTGTCTGGTATCGAAAAAAAATTCGCATCTGTAAACGTGGCATATATAATAAGAAAAAAAAAGGCATTTTGCTCATAGCAGACGTTATAATTCATCTCACTGAAATAATAAGGATGATTATTTTTACATTGTAAAACTAGTTATAATACGAAGGCTACTGATTTGTCACGTTTAACGTACAATTTCCAACTTGTTTATTTTGCCATGAAGAGGATAGATAGCACCAGAATCACCGAGAGCGGGTAATAGCCAATTGATTTCACGGGAGATAGAGAAAAGTGGCGAAAATAAATATAATATCTCGAATAAAAATAATTAGGTATTTTTTGAAGGACTTCTTAAAATCCCGAAAATTTTATATAGTGGAATACGTTAGGTATTTAACCTCGAAACTCAGTGACTTTGAATATTTTTTTTTATAAAAGCCATCTGTATTGTGTTATTTATAAGGTATATAAAAAAGTTTACCTTTCACAAATTACTGATTTTTATTAAATAATAAATTAAATAAATAAATTCAAAAATACGCTGCATTTTTGATAGGCACTGCAAAATTTCGATTTTATACATTTGACGAATATAGTAGAGAAATACGTGACAAGGTGTTTTTGCACTTCGTGGGTGGAAAGAACATGTTTTAACTCACATTTTACAAGATTTAGTCATGAGAGCAATTATGAGACCAACAACAAAATGAATAAAAAAAATATTTGCAGTCACCTTGTATTATAAAAAGCTCAAAATGATCTTTAGCCGTAATAAATGATTATATAGACTTTTTGAAATATTGTGTGCATTTGCGTATAAGAATAGCACGTATATTCATGAACATATAAAAGTTTTTTTTTTTTTTTTAACTCAAAAATATTCTACAAATTTTGTGTTTATTCCATGCAGAGTTTTCGATCAAATATAATGCCAATTTTAGAAAAAATTATAAAGTACAAGAGAAATACTATACTGCAGTTATAAATGAATATTATGAATATTTTTTAAGATATGAGTATTTGTATGAAATAAACTGTAACTGTACAAACAAGACCAGCGAAACAGGCAAAGCCAAGTCAGTATTATATAACGTAGTAATAATAAAATTCAATGGCATTTTACAGGGAAAAAAACGCAGAAGCAGTTTAATTTACTACCATTTTTCTGATTTTGGTTGGTTGATTTTATGACGGACGATTATCTACACGAGGAATATAAGCCCTAGAGGGGAGTGGCCTCAGTGGGGGGGGTCTTTCTAAGGGATCCTAACCCATATTTACGGCAAGGTTCGAAGAAAACAACGGAAAACTCCGAACGGTTAGGTCGACGAGCACGACAGGGGTTTGAACCCAGCACCTCCCGTCTACCAGCTTTGAGAGCAGAACGTCTTATCTACTGGTGGGTTTTTTCTGATTTTGAACACGCTTCAACGTAGTAGAAATCTTTCTATTTGTTTATTTGATTAATTCCCCTCCCCCCCCTCCTCTTTATAATTTTCACAAAATTTTCTAATCTCTACAAAATTTTATGTGCTATTAAACTAGATTCCAATATTTTTCATGTTTAAGCGCTCTAATTATAAATCGTTTACTCCATATTAACTGCATCAAAAAAAAATCCTGAATCTGAAAAGTTTTTTCGACTTTTCAGTGATATTCAAATAAAAAATGTTTGCAAATTATGAGTTAAAGGTCGAAAGAAATGATATAAAAAGAGATAGAAGCTTTAATAAATTATATATGTTATGATATCTATATTTCACTGTAACAAACATATATCACATGAATTGTTAAGCACTAGAAAATTGTTTCTTTATTTTTAATTCAAATGAACAAATATTCGCAAATTATTAGTTAAAACTTCAAACAATTAAACAAAATAACAGAGAAATTGTAAAAAATTATGTTTCGACCTTTTTTTTCCCTTTATAAAAAACGTACACCACATTAATGGTGAAAGCTGTGTCAATTATAAACGAACTTACATCCTAATGTTCCAGAAATCCGCGCAATTTTTCATCGAAACTTATGTGCAGTTATTTGGAAATAAATGTGTATATATATGTATATTGGTTACTTGTAGGCTGCTGTTTTTTTAAGAGAGTAATGTCATATTGTTAAAAAGTGGGAAAAATTGTTACTCGCTCGCAATATTTTTTTAACGTTATATAATATTTGCACACTGCAAAAAAAATGTTGATTTTACAGTATAATACTGGCAGCTGGGGTGTCAGTATTATACTGTAAAATCAACATTTTCATTTTTTTTTTGGCAGTGGAGTGCAGGGAATTTCGAACAAAGCATTTCGGTCATTACTGTCAGACGAGGATATTTTTGTTATAGGTATTTTTGTAAACAATTACGGGAACATTACATTTAAAGAACTCCATAAATGTACATTACAGTATAGCGTCAAGAACAGTAATTTCCAACCTTCAACATCCCACGAACTGCATTATAATAAATGTAAAATATATGCATGAATCCCACGGTTCCAACGTTTCAGTACCATTATTTACGAATAGAAATTGTCTCCTTATATAATAATGATACAATTTTGATTAAGAAAAGCAAAAATTACTATTGTAAAATATTGGTACTCAAACTTAGGAGCTTTCCGAGCCCTGTGCATATTTTTCGCCCTCGGAATTAAGATTAATTGAAGTTGATAAGCAAATGTTTCTATACATGCAAAAATGTTTGCAAAAATTAAGTGTTACATCACATTAGTAGTAAGCATTAAAGGCTTGTGTTAATTAAATGTAACTTACATCCTACGCTGTAGAAAGCCACGCAGTCTTTTAAAAATCTTCATGGTGAGAAACTGTGTAATACTATTTTTATTATGAAAATCCTATGGCATGTATTTTTAGTTACTTGTATGTTGCTGGTTTTTAGATAGAATGAGATATTTCAGACACTGCTTTGTTGTAAGTTTTGACAAAAGCATTGTTGTAGAAATTGTTGCAGCACTTTAAAAAGAAAGATGTTCTCTCATTGTTGTAAAAAGATATCATTGTTACTTTGGAGCATATTTGTAAAAAAAATCACCTGAACACAAAAACAAATGATTGTTGCTGGGAAATTAAAACGAAATCTCTCTGACATTGTTGGCAGATGATGTCATCTGTAAGCTATAACGGAATATTTAAGGAACTTCATACTATGGACATACTTCATGAACAGCAATTACCAAACAGTAATATTCCGCAAACTACATTATGATAAAATTACAGTTGATATGCAGATGCTTCTATGTATGCAGAAGCATTTGTAAAAGTTCAGTGTAACTTCGTAGTTACCCACGATTACATAAATATTTACCTTATTAACAAAAATACATTTGGAGTGAAACCAATCAGGAAAAGGTCACATTACTTTTTGAAAATTTCGGAAAAGTTAATGCTTTAGAAAACTAAAAGTAGCAAAGAGATACTTTTATTCCAAAAATGTTTCTGTAAATCTTAGAAACATATTGTTTTCCTGCGTTGGAAGGGGGCGATTGGTTCTTCTCATAATGGTTTTTAAAGTTAAGCGACAAATTTCTAAAATTGTGGCTATTTATGAGGTGACATTAAATTTCGTTAAACGTATCTGTTCTGCCTGGAAAAACTTCTGAGGATTTCTACTTTGTAAAAACACAAAACAGATTTCTAGTAGAATGAATATAAAAGAGAATTGTAGCAGTAAATATATAGTTTGTTTCGCTTGTTTTAACATATTCTTTCTAATCTACACCAATAGTACGAGATGAAGTCAGAAAATAAGTTTTTTCCCCTTTTTTATTCCATAGAATTCATAAAGAAATGGCACAAGCAATGCATCAGTTTAATGCAAGAGCCATTCATGGTGATGCTCCATCGATATCCTGCAGCTGACACTGACGCAGTATTAGTAGAAAACTTGGATGAGCTGCCCCGTTTGTGCCCGGAAAAAATGGAAGGCAATCCCTTTTGCAATCGTGAAGAAAGAAGGAGGTGGGAATTTTTGAACTGCATGAATGGATTTGTGAGAGGAAGAGTGCTGAAATACTTAAAAGGATCGTGGAAGTGCATGGTCTAATTTCCATTCGCCACCTTCTGTTTGGAGTGAATGGACTTAACACCTGAGTGTCAACAGCCCTGCCTCTGCGGGTGCAGCTGACGTGACATGGTTATGGTCCATCAGTGGCGTACCCAGGATTTTATTTCGGGGAGGGGGGGGGTGAGGGGACTGACTTAAATTTCCATAATGTTCTGAATATCACAAAACACGTTGAATTGTGTTGTAAACAACAATAATTTTTGACAATAAAGACGAAGCCAGAGGGGGGAAGGTGGGAGAGGGCTGATTCTGATCCAAAATTTCCGAAAATTTAAGGCATGATGTTCCGAAAATTAAGAAAAATCGGTCATCAGTCCGAAAGTTCGAACTTAAAAATATATCGCTATTTTTGGCAAATGGCCGCCGAAAAAAATCTCCAATTTCGTTAAAGGATCATGGAAAAATCCGAATTTTGTCAAAGGGCCGCGGATAAAACGTGAATTTCGTCAAAGAGCCGCGGATAAAACTGGAATTTTGTCAAAGGGCCGCGAAAAAACGCGAAGTTTGTCAAAGGATCGCGGAAAAAAGGTCACTTTTCGTCAAATGATCGCGGAGAAAACGCAAATTTCGTCAAATAATCGCGAGAAAACTCGAATTTCGTCAAAGGATCGCGGAGGAAGCGCGAATTTCGTCAAATGATCACGGAAGAAACACGAATTCCGTCTAATGACCGCTGAAAAAACGCTAATTTCGTCGAAGGTTTTAGATACGTATATGAAGAAATGAAAACAGCCTCGAGACAGTTCTTCGTATGCAGGATACGCATTTTTCAACAAAGTTTTTAAACTTATGAAAAACGTTCTTCGTTATTATGTAAAATATTAAATAATCCTACTTCTTTATATCCGTAGTCTTATGACTGCATTTAAATAAGAAACTACCTCTGAAACTCTAGGCAACTTTATTTATCGACTTCCCCTCGTAGAAACAAATGTTCGGAAAGGAAAATTCGGATTCAACTCTCCGGGGCAGAAAAGAAATATACCTGATGATTAAGAACATGAAACAGTGCCATACATCACATTACTTTTTGATATAAATCATTGGTCATATAAGTCATATTAATTGTAATAAGTTGAGTTTCTGCGACATATTGTCTGCTTAAAGGAAGACGTCAGATTTAAACCCTCGATTTTTCATTTTTCATAGTTTTAAAACCTTTATACAATTCTTAATCGGACAAAACAAAAGATGTGAAAATATTCAAATTAGAACCGGGTCAATTTGATATTGATAATGTGTACTTTAGCTGAGACTCCATTTGATTTTTAACTTAGCAGCGTTTTTCTGAAAACTGTGTTTTTTATTTTATTTTCACGCTGTGTAAGAAAAAAAAAAAAAAAAAAAAAAAAAAAATCGTTTACGGACAGATATTTCTTTTTGCATCAGTATGTATGTATAAAATGATTATACCTACAAACTCTAAATAAGCTTTAGTCAGTTAAATGACACAATCTTTTTCATTGTGATTAGAATGTATTTTTTAAAATTAAACAATTCTAACATACTTTTTCTTTTCTTAAAAAATAAAATTTACATTTATCATCTGATAAATCACTTTAAATTTAAGAAACAATGGCTATGATTTTTAGGGTTTCGTTCATCTCACGAAACCCTTATTACTCCCGCTCCGTTGTCTGTCTGTCACAGAGCTATTCTCAGAAAATATGTAACTTACAGAGTTGAAACTTTGTGTATATAGCTGAATACCAGCTATGAAGAGCTCAAAATATTAAAATTTTAAAAATTCGTATTATTTTAATAAATAGAGATAAAAAACCAAAATTCTAACAGCCTTTTCCTATAAAATTTAAACATTTTTCGTTAGAGCAGATGCCAAAAATTAAAAATCCACGATGAAATTCCTTCTACAATAATTAATTTTCTATCAGACGATTTCCACGTGAAAAATGAAAATGAAATAAAAAGTTTCACCAATTGAAAAAAATATTAATATGAAATAAAAATGATTGACGTCATAGAGGTAATAAAACGGATTTCTCAATAATAAAAAGAGTATGAGTATGTGTATGTACACAAAGCAGATTAATATCACGTCATTAGAGAATTAAAAAGAAAATCTGACGTCATATTGGAAGTTTAACGAATTTTTCAGATGTTTGAGAATAATACAAAGCGAGTATCAATATGAGTAATAGAGAATAGTAAATATATGAGTTTGAGAAACATATTGAATCATGATAAAAATCCGATTATGGAAATATTCGCATATTTTAACATTTTGAAGGTGTACAACATGTTTAATTTTGAAATTATTTTTTTATGTCGCATTTAGTCCGCGTGACAGAGATTATTATGGCAGAATATAATAGCCGGCTTCGCCCGCTCTCGGACTGGTTTGGGTACTCGAAAAAAAGGAAAAAATAGACCGGTAAACTTTTACTTTATAAAAAACAAAAAACATGTTTTTTTTTTTTTTTTTTTTTTTTTTTTGGTTGCTAAATGAAATTTATTTGGATTTATTAAAGAAAGGATAAAGTGTTTTGAAAGGAATATTAAACGAAACCCTTTGAGCTATCTTCGATCACACTTACCCACTTGTTTAAAATTCTTTTTATAACCAACTGAGCTGAAGTGTTCACATTTATGACAGATAAAACTAATTGTATTAATTTAATAAAAGATGTTACATAACATTCTTTTAAAATCTATACTAATAAAATAAAGTTTCGCTCTCTCTCTCTCTCTCTCTCTCTCTCTCTCTCTCTCTCTCTGTGTGTGTGTGTGTGTGTGTGTGTGTCTGTCTGTTGGCGATGGCTAGGGAAAATCTAGCCCACCTAGAAGCCTGAAATTTTAGATTTAGGTAGTCCAATCCCTCACCTGATGCACCTGAGACTCAGAATTTTAATATTTTGAAATAGAGTAGTTATTAATTAAAACCTGATCAAAGATCACAAATAAAAAATCACTCTTCCGAAATCCGCGCGCGCATGCTCAGAAGCCCTTTATCCGTACCTTCGTTAATAGAAGAAACAAAGCAAGAGTCACCCCGTTTATTTTTATGTTTTTCTAAATTCGCCATGAGCGAACGCCTGGAATTACGAAAAAACCGTCTACATATTCTACAAGAATGTATTTTTACGCCTCGAACTATCCAGTTGATTCGAAAAAAATTCACATTTAACCCTTTCAAAAAAAAATAATAATAATCGCATCGAATGTATGTTTTTTTATTTTCTACCGTTTTCCGAACCTTGCATCTACCGGACTAAAGAGATACGGAAAAACGAAAGTCACCAAATTAATGAGCTGACTTTGCCCTTTTCAAAGCTAGCTTTGGTTTTAAAAAATACAAAAGTTAACCCTTCAAAAAACTTTATTTTCTGTATGCCGTTTCGTAATTTTTGCGATTTTGGCAATTTTTAAAAATTCGCATCGGCGGTTAAGAGCAAGGTACGGATAACTAAAAATACCAGACAATATCTACATTTATTCCTTTTTCGACATCTGTATTTGTGTTTGAAAAATACGAATATTAACCCTTCGAAAAAATTCGTGCGCAGGGCTCATTTTTGCAAATTCCGATTTTCTGCGATATATAAAATCTGGCATCGGTTGTCTAAAATAACCAAACAAAAAACAAATACACCTAAAAACATCTACGTTCTATCGGGTTCAGGCAGAAACCTTTAGTTTAAAAAAAAATTCACGTTAACCCTTTCGAAAACGTTTTTTACTGTAAGTCAATTTCGTTTTTTAACTATTTCTCCTACCTTTAAAAATTCGAATCTGCGTTTATAAACAAGATAAGAAAAACTAAAAATACCGCGCCTAATCTACATCTCTTTGCTTTTTAAAATCTGGTATCCGCTTTGAAAATTTTAATTTTAATCCTCCGGAAAAAAAATCCTTTCCAAAACTCACTCACGCGATTTCCGTTTTTCGGCCCAGGTTTAAAAATCGGCATCGACTCGGGAAATGCGAATACGGACAAACAGTAGACAACAGATCATAGACACGTTCATTTTCTTCAAAACGCACCATTGGGTTTTAAAAAAATATCTACATTAACCCTTTCGAAACCGATCGTTTGCGTAACCCACTTTCGCGATTTCCGCTATTTTGTCAATGTTTACTCGAGTTTAAATTTTAATTCTATAAGAGTATCTCTAGTTCTATGGGCCCGATTACGACGCTGTTTGGCTCATTCGACTTGATATCAATAGCCTTAAATATTTTAGTTGCACTTTCAACCGCCAGGGTGCGCTTTCCGATGTCGGGTTCTATGAGCCCGATTACGACGGAGTTTGCCTAATTCGACTTGATTATGATAGCCTAACAGATCTCAGTCATATTCCATATAGAACAGATTATTATTATCTCGGACCCAGGCAACGCCAGGCGGGTTAGCTAGTATATTAATAAAATTTATCTTTAATTTTTTTTAACAACTTCGTTTGCAAGCAATGTGATTTACAAGATTCAACTAAAAAGAATAAATAAATTCGATTTTCATCAGTAAAGTTAGCAAAAAAAAAAAAAAAAAAAAGATTTCTTCGGAATTATTTTAATTTGGGATTTTTTCACACAGACCTTTGTTATGTTATTGTAAATGAAACGTCAAAAATTTCCGACATTCCGCTGTACACTCCACGCTTTTCGAATAGTGTAAGTGGGGGGAGGGGGAGGTGAGGAGAGATCGTAACTTAGGCAAGTGGGATTACGTTTTCTATGTATTTTTGCACGCTAAATTGAATGAAACCAGAATATAGTTTCCAAGTTAAAAAAGGCATTAATATTATATATATATAATACACTGTATGTATATATATAATATACATAATAAAACTTTTGGGTATAAAAACCATTAAATCACATAAAATATCGACAATATATATTATTTATGAAATAATTCACAGTTGCATTTTAATGGTGTAGGTGGAGAATGGAGAAGAGGTTCGTAAAGTGTGAAGTATCTTCTTCATTTTGCTGAGAAAAGTAAAAGGTCACGTATTTCTCAAATTATCCCTCTATAAGAGTGAAATTCTGAAAGTAACTTTTTATTCACAGGCCGTAAAATGTTTTCGAGTGTTGGACCAAACTAGATTCTGACAATCTGAAGTATAATAATTTGCGAACACTTGGAAATTCTGAAGGCTTTTCTGACATGGGAATGTAATAATTCTCTACATGCGTGAGACATATGGTAAGTACTGAACGCAAATTTCGTCAAATAATCGCGAGAAAACTCGAATTTCGTCAAAGGATCGCGGAGGAAGCGCGAATTTCGTCAAATGATCACGGAAGAAACACGAATTCCGTCTAATGACCGCTGAAAAAACGTTAATTTCGTCGAAGGTTTTAGATACGTATATGAAGAAATGAAAACAGCCTCGAGACAGTTCTTCGTATGCAGGATACGCATTTTTCAACAAAGTTTTTAAACTTATGAAAAACGTTCTTCGTTATTATGTAAAATATTAAATAATCCTACTTCTTTATATCCGTAGTCTTATGACTGCATTTAAATAAGAAACTACCTCTGAAACTCTAGGCAACTTTATTTATCGACTTCCCCTCGTAGAAACAAATGTTCGGAAAGGAAAATTCGGATTCAACTCTCCGGGGCAGAAAAGAAATATACACCTGATGATTAAGAACATGAAACAGTGCCATACATCACATTACTTTTTGATATAAATCATTGGTCATATAAGTCATATTAATTGTAATAAGTTGAGTTTCTGCGACATATTGTCTGCTTAAAGGAAGACGTCAGATTTAAACCCTCGATTTTTCATTTTTCATAGTTTTAAAACCTTTATACAATTCTTAATCGGACAAAACAAAAGATGTGAAAATATTCAAATTAGAACCGGGTCAATTTGATATTGATAATGTGTACTTTAGCTGAGACTCCATTTGATTTTTAACTTAGCAGCGTTTTTCTGAAAACTGTGTTTTTTATTTTATTTTCACGCTGTGTAAAAAAAAAAAAAAAAAAAAAAAAAAAAAAATCGTTTACGGACAGATATTTCTTTTTGCATCAGTATGTATGTATAAAATGATTATACCTACAAACTCTAAATAAGCTTTAGTCAGTTAAATGACACAATCTTTTTCATTGTGATTAGAATGTATTTTTTAAAATTAAACAATTCTAACATACTTTTTCTTTTCTTTAAAAAATAAAATTTACATTTATCATCTGATAAATCACTTTAAATTTTAGAAACAATGGCTATGATTTTTAGGGTTTCGTTCATCTCACGAAACCCTTATTACTCCCGCTCCGTTGTCTGTCTGTCACAGAGCTATTCTCAGAAAATATGTAACTTACAGAGTTGAAACTTTGTGTATATAGCTGAATACCAGCTATGAAGAGCTCAAAATATTAAAATTTGAAAAATTCGTATTATTTTAATAAATAGAGATAAAAAACCAAAATTCTAACAGCCTTTTCCTATTAAATTTAAACATTTTTCGTTAGAGCAGATGCCAAAAATTAAAAATCCACGATGAAATTCCTTCTACAATAATTAATTTTCTATCAGACGATTTCCACGTGAAAAATGAAAATGAAATAAAAAGTTTCACCAATTGAAAAAAATATTAATATGAAATAAAAATGATTGACCTCATAGAGGTAATAAAACGGATTTCTCAATAATAAAAAGAGTATGAGTATGTGTATGTACACAAAGCAGATTAATATCACGTCATTAGAGAATTAAAAAGAAAATCTGACATCATATTGGAAGTTTAACGAATTTTTCAGATGTTTGAGAATAATACAAAGCGAGTATCAATATGAGTAATAGAGAATAGTAAATATATGAGTTTGAGAAACATATTGAATCATGATAAAAATCCGATTATGGAAATATTCGCATATTTTAACATTTTGAAGGTGTACAACATGTTTAATTTTGAAATTATTTTTTTATATCGCATTTAGTCCGCGTGACAGATATTATTATGGCAGAATATAATAGCCGGCTTCGCCCGCTCTCGGACTGGTTTGGGTACTCGAAAAAACGAAAAAATAGACCGGTAAATTTTTACTTTATAAAAAACAAAAAACATGAGGTTTTTTTTTTTTTTTTTTTTGGTTGCTAAATGAAATTTATTTGGATTTATTAAAGAAAGGATAAAGTGTTTTGAAAGGAATATTAAACGAAACCCTTTGAGCGATCTTCGATCACACTTACCCACTTGTTTAAAATTCTTTTTATAACCAACTGAGCTGAAGTGTTCACATTTATGACAGATAAAACTAATTGTATTAATTTAATAAAAGATGTTACGTAACATTCTTTTAAAATCTATACTAATAAAATAAAGTTTCTCTCTCTCTCTCTCTCTCTCTCTCTCTGTGTGTGTGTGTGTGTGTGTGTGTGTGTGTGTCTGTCTGTTGGCGATGGCTAGGGAAAATCTAGCCCACCTAGAAGCCTGAAATTTTAGATTTAGGTAGTCCAATCCCTCACCTGATGCACCTGAGGCTCAGAATTTTAATATTTTGAAATAGAGTAGTTATTAATTAAAACCTGATCAAAGATCACAAATAAAAAATCACTCTTCCGAAATCCGCGCGCGCATGCTCAGAAGCCCTTTATCCGTACCTTCGTTAATAGAAGAAACAAAGCAAGAGTCACCCCGTTTATTTTTATGTTTTTCTAAATTCGCCATGAGCGAACGCCTGGAATTACGAAAAAACCGTCTACATATTCTACAAGAATGTATTTTTACGCCTCGAACTATCCAGTTGATTCGAAAAAAATTCACATTTAACCCTTTCAAAAAAAAATAATAATAATCGCATCGAATGTATGTTTTTTTATTTTCTACCGTTTTCCGAACCTTGCATCTACCGGACTAAAGAGATACGGAAAAACGAAAGTCACCAAATTAATGAGCTGACTTTGCCCTTTTCAAAGCTAGCTTTGGTTTTAAAAAATACAAAAGTTAACCCTTCAAAAAACTTTATTTTCTGTATGCCGTTTCGTAATTTTTGCGATTTTGGCAATTTTTAAAAATTCGCATCGGCGGTTAAGAGCAAGGTACGGATAACTAAAAATACCAGACAATATCTACATTTATTCCTTTTTCGACATCTGTATTTGTGTTTGAAAAATACGAATATTAACCCTTCGAAAAAATTCGTGCGCAGGGCTCATTTTTGCAAATTCCGATTTTCTGCGATATATAAAATCTGGCATCGGTTGTCTAAAATAACCAAACAAAAAACAAATACACCTAAAAACATCTACGTTCTATCGGGTTCAGGCAGAAACCTTTAGTTTAAAAAAAAATTCACGTTAACCCTTTCGAAAACGTTTTTTACTGTAAGTCAATTTCGTTTTTTAACTATTTCTCCTACCTTTAAAAATTCGAATCTGCGTTTATAAACAAGATAAGAAAAACTAAAAATACCGCGCCTAATCTACATCTCTTTGCTTTTTAAAATCTGGTATCCGCTTTGAAAATTTTAATTTTAATCCTCCGGAAAAAAAATCCTTTCCAAAACTCACTCACGCGATTTCCGTTTTTCGGCCCAGGTTTAAAAATCGGCATCGACTCGGGAAATGCGAATACGGACAAACAGTAGACAACAGATCATAGACACGTTCATTTTCTTCAAAACGCACCATTGGGTTTTAAAAAAATATCTACATTAACCCTTTCGAAACCGATCGTTTGCGTAACCCACTTTCGCGATTTCCGCTATTTTGTCAATGTTTACTCGAGTTTAAATTTTAATTCTATAAGAGTATCTCTAGTTCTATGGGCCCGATTACGACGCTGTTTGGCTCATTCGACTTGATATCAATAGCCTTAAATATTTTAGTTGCACTTTCAACCGCCAGGGTGCGCTTTCCGATGTCGGGTTCTATGAGCCCGATTACGACGGAGTTTGCCTAATTCGACTTGATTATGATAGCCTAACAGATCTCAGTCATATTCCATATAGAACAGATTATTATTATCTCGGACCCAGGCAACGCCAGGCGGGTTAGCTAGTATATTAATAAAATTTATCTTTAATTTTTTTTAACAACTTCGTTTGCAAGCAATGTGATTTACAAGATTCAACTAAAAAGAATAAATAAATTCGATTTTCATCAGTAAAGTTAGCAAAAAAAAAAAAAAAAAAAAAAAAGATTTCTTCGGAATTATTTTAATTTGGGATTTTTTCACACAGACCTTTGTTATGTTATTGTAAATGAAACGTCAAAAATTTCCGACATTCCGCTGTACACTCCACGCTTTTCGAATAGTGTAAGTGGGGGGAGGGGGAGGTGAGGAGAGATCGTAACTTAGGCAAGTGGGATTACGTTTTCTATGTATTTTTGCACGCTAAATTGAATGAAACCAGAATATAGTTTCCAAGTTAAAAAAGGCATTAATATTATATATATATAATACACTGTATGTATATATATAATATACATAATAAAACTTTTGGGTATAAAAACCATTAAATCACATAAAATATCGACAATATATATTATTTATGAAATAATTCACAGTTGCATTTTAATGGTGTAGGTGGAGAATGGAGAAGAGGTTCGTAAAGTGTGAAGTATCTTCTTCATTTTGCTGAGAAAAGTAAAAGGTCACGTATTTCTCAAATTATCCCTCTATAAGAGTGAAATTCTGAAAGTAACTTTTTATTCACAGGCCGTAAAATGTTTTCGAGTGTTGGACCAAACTAGATTCTGACAATCTGAAGTATAATAATTTGCGAACACTTGGAAATTCTGAAGGCTTTTCTGACATGGGAATGTAATAATTCTCTACATGCGTGAGACATATGGTAAGTACTGAACGCAAATTTCGTCAAATAATCGCGAGAAAACTCGAATTTCGTCAAAGGATCGCGGAGGAAGCGCGAATTTCGTCAAATGATCACGGAAGAAACACGAATTCCGTCTAATGACCGCTGAAAAAACGTTAATTTCGTCGAAGGTTTTAGATACGTATATGAAGAAATGAAAACAGCCTCGAGACAGTTCTTCGTATGCAGGATACGCATTTTTCAACAAAGTTTTTAAACTTATGAAAAACGTTCTTCGTTATTATGTAAAATATTAAATAATCCTACTTCTTTATATCCGTAGTCTTATGACTGCATTTAAATAAGAAACTACCTCTGAAACTCTAGGCAACTTTATTTATCGACTTCCCCTCGTAGAAACAAATGTTCGGAAAGGAAAATTCGGATTCAACTCTCCGGGGCAGAAAAGAAATATACCTGATGATTAAGAACATGAAACAGTGCCATACATCACATTACTTTTTGATATAAATCATTGGTCATATAAGTCATATTAATTGTAATAAGTTGAGTTTCTGCGACATATTGTCTGCTTAAAGGAAGACGTCAGATTTAAACCCTCGATTTTTCATTTTTCATAGTTTTAAAACCTTTATACAATTCTTAATCGGACAAAACAAAAGATGTGAAAATATTCAAATTAGAACCGGGTCAATTTGATATTGATAATGTGTACTTTAGCTGAGACTCCATTTGATTTTTAACTTAGCAGCGTTTTTCTGAAAACTGTGTTTTTTATTTTATTTTCACGCTGTGTAAAAAAAAAAAAAAAAAAAAAAAAAAAAAAAAAAAAAAAATCGTTTACGGACAGATATTTCTTTTTGCATCAGTATGTATGTATAAAATGATTATACCTACAAACTCTAAATAAGCTTTAGTCAGTTAAATGACACAATCTTTTTCATTGTGATTAGAATGTATTTTTTAAAATTAAACAATTCTAACATACTTTTTCTTTTCTTTAAAAAATAAAATTTACATTTATCATCTGATAAATCACTTTAAATTTTAGAAACAATGGCTATGATTTTTAGGGTTTCGTTCATCTCACGAAACCCTTATTACTCCCGCTCCGTTGTCTGTCTGTCACAGAGCTATTCTCAGAAAATATGTAACTTACAGAGTTGAAACTTTGTGTATATAGCTGAATACCAGCTATGAAGAGCTCAAAATATTAAAATTTGAAAAATTCGTATTATTTTAATAAATAGAGATAAAAAACCAAAATTCTAACAGCCTTTTCCTATTAAATTTAAACATTTTTCGTTAGAGCAGATGCCAAAAATTAAAAATCCACGATGAAATTCCTTCTACAATAATTAATTTTCTATCAGACGATTTCCACGTGAAAAATGAAAATGAAATAAAAAGTTTCACCAATTGAAAAAAATATTAATATGAAATAAAAATGATTGACGTCATAGAGGTAATAAAACGGATTTCTCAATAATAAAAAGAGTATGAGTATGTGTATGTACACAAAGCAGATTAATATCACGTCATTAGAGAATTAAAAAGAAAATCTGACATCATATTGGAAGTTTAACGAATTTTTCAGATGTTTGAGAATAATACAAAGCGAGTATCAATATGAGTAATAGAGAATAGTAAATATATGAGTTTGAGAAACATATTGAATCATGATAAAAATCCGATTATGGAAATATTCGCATATTTTAACATTTTGAAGGTGTACAACATGTTTAATTTTGAAATTATTTTTTTATATCGCATTTAGTCCGCGTGACAGATATTATTATGGCAGAATATAATAGCCGGCTTCGCCCGCTCTCGGACTGGTTTGGGTACTCGAAAAAACGAAAAAATAGACCGGTAAATTTTTACTTTATAAAAAACAAAAAACATGAGGTTTTTTTTTTTTTTTTTTTTTTGGTTGCTAAATGAAATTTATTTGGATTTATTAAAGAAAGGATAAAGTGTTTTGAAAGGAATATTAAACGAAACCCTTTGAGCGATCTTCGATCACACTTACCCACTTGTTTAAAATTCTTTTTATAACCAACTGAGCTGAAGTGTTCACATTTATGACAGATAAAACTAATTGTATTAATTTAATAAAAGATGTTACGTAACATTCTTTTAAAATCTATACTAATAAAATAAAGTTTCGCTCTCTCTCTCTCTCTTTCTCTCTGCGTGTGTGTGTGTGTGTGTGTGTCTGTCTGTTGGCGATGGCTAGGGAAAATCTAGCCCACCTAGAAGCCTGAAAATTTAGATTTAGGTAGTCCAATACCTCACCTGATGCACCTGAGGCTCAGAATTTTAATATTTTGAAATAGAGTAGTTATTAATTAAAACCTGATCAAAGATCACAAATAAACAAGAACGAAAAATCATGCGTCAAGCATAGATTATGTAACACTTTCCAACGCTTCCAAAATAATTTTACGAGTCATACTCTTTAATAAGCTAAAAGATAACATCTAAGTAATCCGAATACTTTTATTCAGCCCTGTATAGGATCTATAGATTTGTATATATACTACATAGGATGCTAAATTTTAGTTCAGTTAGGAAACACGTAGCACAGTTTAAAATTCTCCGTCTGGAGTTAAATAATACGGAAATGTGTTCCCGAACTTTTGTGCTTCCCTGTATAGGATCTACAGAATTTATACACACCACGTAATAGACAAAAAGCGATTTAAAATTAAAATAGCGTTCAGTAACTTAAAACGCACTTCCAGGAATTATTGTTAACATACAGTAGAGAATTCTTTTGTGTGTCCCTGTAAATGAACGATGACTGCTATACACACAATATTCTGTAGTAAGTCTCTTGTAATGAACCTTATATAAATTTCATTGCGTTTAAAATAGGGAAACATTATTTAAATAAACCGCAGACGATTTTTCTCCATAGACGTAATGTAACGGAATTCTTTTGACTGTCCCTGTAAAGTAAGTATAAGTGCTATGCACACCCTATTCCATATTAAGCTTCTTCTAATGCACCTTAGTGATATATATAAATTTCAGTGCGTTTAAAATAGTGAAACATTATTTAAATAAACCGCAAATGATTTTTCCCCATAGACCGCAATGTAACGGAATTCTTTTGAGTGTCCCTGTAAAAAAACTATAAGTTCTACACACTTCCATTGAAATAGGGAACATGCTATAGATAACGATTATAACATATAAAAATTGCAGGGCAATCCGAGCATATTTACGGGAGTTAGAGCACGGACAGACGGCAGACGGCAGACGGCCAGACGGCCAGACGGCCAGACAAACCGAAGTCATAAACACTTTTCAACTAGGTTGGAAAGTGTTAAAAATCACTCTTCCGAAATCCGCGCGCGCATGCTCAGAAGCCCTTTATCCGTACCTTCGTTAATAGAAGAAACAAAGCAAGAGTCACCCCGTTTATTTTTATGTTTTTCTAAATTCGCCATGAGCGAACGCCTGGAATTACGAAAAAACCGTCTACATATTCTCCAAGAATGTATTTTTACGCCTAGAACTATCCAGTTGATTCGAAAAAAATTCACATTTAACCCTTTCAAAAAAAAAATAATAATAATCGCATCGAATGTATGTTTTTTTATTTTCTACCGTTTTCCGAACCTTGCATCTGCCGGACTAAAGAGATACGGAAAAACGAAAGTCACCAAATTAATGAGCTGACTTTGCCCTTTTCAAAGCTACCTTTGGTTTTAAAAAATACAAAAGTTAACCCTTCAAAAAACTTTATTTTCTGTATGCCGTTTCGCAATTTTTGCGATTTTGGCAATTTTTAAAAATTCGCATCGGCGGTTAAGAGCAAGGTACGGATAACTAAAAATACCAGACAATATCTACATTTATTCCTTTTTCGACGTCTGTATTTGTGTTTGAAAAATACGAATATTAACCCTTCGAAAAAATTCGTGCGCAGGGCTCATTTTTGCAAATTCCGATTTTCTGCGATATATAAAATCTGGCATCGGTTGTCTAAAATAACCAAACAAAAAACAAATACACCTAAAGACATCTACGTTCTATCGGGTTCAGGCAGAAACCTTTAGTTTAAAAAAAAATTCACGTTAACCCTTTCGAAAACGTTTTTTACTGTAAGTCAACTTCGTTTTTTAACTATTTCTCCTACCTTTAAAAATTCGAATCTGCGTTTATAAACAAGATAAGAAAAACTAAAAATACCGCGCCTAATCTACATCTCTTTGCTTTTTAAAATCTGGTATCCGTTTTGAAAATTTTAATTTTAATCCTCCGGAAAAAAATCCTTTTCAAAACTCACTCACGCGATTTCCGTTTTTCGGCCCAGGTTTAAAAATCGGCATCGACTCGGGAAATGCGAATACAGGCAAACAGTAGACAACAGATCATAGACACGTTCATTTTCTTCAAAACGCACCATTGGGTTTTAAAAAAATATCTACATTAACCCTTTCGAAACCGATCGTTTGCGTAACCCACTTTCGCGATTTCCGCTATTTTGTCAATGTTTACTCGAGTTTAAATTTTAATTCTATAAGAGTATCTCTAGTTCTATGGGCCCGATTACGACGGAGTTTGCCTAATTCGACTTGATTATGATAGCCTAACAGATCTCAGTCATATTCCATATAGAACAGATTATTATTATCTCGGACCCAGGCAACGCCAGGCGGGTTAGCTAGTATATTAATAAAATTTATCTTTAATTTTTTTTAACAACTTCGTTTGCAAGCAATGTGATTTACAAGATTCAACTAAAAAGAATAAATAAATTCGATTTTGATCAGTAAAGTTAGCAAAAAAAAAAAAAAAAAAAAAGGTTTCTTCGGAATTATTTTAATTTGGGATTTTTTCACACAGACCTTTGTTATGTTATTGTAAATGAAACGTCAAAAATTTCCGACATTCCGCTGTACACTCCACGCTTTTCGAATAGTGTAAGTGGGGGGAGGGGGAGGTGAGGAGAGATCGTAACTTAGGCAAGTGGGATTACGTTTTCTATGTATTTTTGCACGCTAAATTGAATGAAACCAGAATATAGTTTCCAAGTTAAAAAAGGCATTAATATTATATATATATAATACACTGTATGTATATATATAATATACATAATAAAACTTTTGGGTATAAAAACCATTAAATCACATAAAATATCGACAATATATATTATTTATGAAATAATTCACAGTTGCATTTTAATGGTGTAGGTGGAGAATGGAGAAGAGGTTCGTAACTTAGTGTGAAGTATCTTCCTCATTTTGCTGAGAAAAGTAAAATGTCACGTATTTCTCAAATTATCCCTCTATAAGAGTGAAATTCTGAAAGTAACTTTTTATTCACAGGCCGTAAAATGTTTTCGAGTGTTAGACCAAGCTAGATTCTGACAATCTGAAGTATAATAATTTGCGAACACTTGGAAATTCTGAAGGCTTTTCTGACATGGGAATGTAATAATTCTCTACATGCGTGAGACATATGGTAAGTTCTGAACTTCCACTTCAGATACAATGGTAAAGCCTGGAGATATACACCGCTGAAAAGAGGTCAAAAGAGGACTTTAAATGAAGAGAGCGAGCTATATGCACCTCTGATTTTTCCTCTGCCGCTAGGGAGGCGAGCAGAAATTCGTGACCTTACTCCGGTGATGTGGAGTGTTTTCGGGCGAAATAAGCTGTCTCCGAAAAGTTACGAACTATGCTATAACATTAGCGAGGCCGAACCCATGGGCAGATTATCATTCTGTCGACAGACTAATTTAAAGTAGTCTATTTGTAATTTTCTACAAAATTTTCTTTCTTCTAATTGTTTTAGATTGTACTGTCCTGTAGCTGTAATTGTAATAAAAAAGCTTAACAGCCATCCTGAATCAAGTCAATTAGGTCATGACGCTACATTTAGCTATCAACACAAGTGGGGTGACGTTATCTATGTATTTTTGAACTCTTATTTGAATGAAACCAGAACCCAGTTGATACAATCATTAGTTTCCAAGGGTTTAATGTTTAAAAAATGTTTTTTATATATTATTTATGAAATAATTCATAGTTACATTTTAAGGAGCCTAACTTAACCTTTACCCTCTCTAAAACAATACCTTTAGTTCCTTTAGAGAAGTTGTAGTCAACTAGCGTCTAACAAACACAACGACTGCATCATTTACAAAGCTATGTAAAATTTTAAAGAGAACTTACTATATAGTTGCTTCTTTGGTAAACCGCTTCTAAGTCGGCATTAGAGACTGTGTTAGGTCATATAACTTAATTTTACACAACACATTTTATTATTATTATAATTTACTTATTATTTATTTTTTTAGATAAAATGGCAGAATTTTGATTAAGATATAAAATAAATATATGTTTAAAGAAAAATAATGAGTATTGCATTAGATTTACTTCATAAAAAATCAAATTCTTTTAGACTACGCGTAAAATCATCGCATAAAATCAATCGTAAAATCAAGCTATTCTTTCTCTTAAAGTAGCCATTTGTGCACATACATGTTGACTAGAGCTCCTATAATAGGAGTCTTAATGGGGACAAAAGAAAAAAATAAATTTTAAGATGAGTGATCGAACTTGGAAGACAGATTCAGATTCAACCAAGCAGGGAGGCCTACCATATAGATTTATCCCCTGCAAGCCCTGATTGGCAAATTTTTTTTTTTTTTTTAAATTACATATTTGACAAAGCAGCCCAGCTTAATTTGCAGAAAAGTCATACTCAAAAATCATACTCAGCAGAAAAGTCGCAATTAATAAAAGTTTAAAAATTATTTGAAATTGTCAGATTTTTAGTGTAAAATATTTTAATAGTAGAGACAGTGGATTTTTTCAATAAACTTCTTCATCATCAGGAAAAGCATCATCATCATCATCACCACCAATGATGTGTACTGGTGGCATTTGGAATAACAATTGTTTTATTTTTTCTATTAAGGACATGCAGCTAATTATCTTTTGAAGCAATGAGGAATTCGCCGAGATTGATTTGAACCAATTCGACAGAGAGATGGTGTCTGTTTTCCTCAAATGTAGAGTAGCTGTCAATCGGCATGTGAGAACGTAAAGTAGCGAATCCCCTCTTGCGCCACAAGTGCATCTTGAAGACAAAACTTTATTAAATTTAATTAAATAAGCCAGGAAAGGGCCATGATTGATAGCGAATATATATAGGTATCGATGACTTAGAAGATAGTCTTCTGAAACTTTTGGCTTCAATGCATAGGTATATCGCCCAGTGGCAGTGGGACATAAGTCCCAATCAAGTTTGCCATGAGTTATGTAAAGTTTGCTTTAATATTCTCTTAAGATATGAGGATGGATATGGTATAAATTTTTCTGGTATTAATGAATTTGGGTCAGTTGTTTCCTTTGCTAACCGATCCACTAATTCATTACCTGTTATGCCTGAATGTCCTTTGACCCATTGTAGATAATTTTTTTGTGTTGCTCCTTGCAGAGATTGGATTATTTGGCTGATTATTATATTTTTTGTAGATATATCTTTTAGTGCTGATATTGTAGATTGGCTATCTGATTTTATAACTATTGTGCGATATTTTGATTGTTTTGACCATTGTATTGAGTCCAAGATCGCCAGCTGTTCCGCTTGATACGTTAAGTTTTCGTTCTGTATTCTTTGCTGATTGATAGGTATATATTATTTCTTCTTCTTTAAATACACAGTAGGCATAACCCGTGCCGATTTCAGTTTTTAAGCCATCCGTGTATATTTGCACATCTGTCTCTATTTTATTTTGTGCATCCAGTATATTAAGATATTCTTTTGAGGTATCTATATATTTTTTGTAAGCTTTATTTTGAAATGTATCAGAGTGATGTGGGTGTGATGGCACTCCCAGTCTCAGTATCATTCCTTGGTCTGCAATCTGTTTCAGTTTTAAAGGTAGTGGAGGAATTCCTGTCAGGACATTTAGAGCCGATGTAGGAGATTTTTTATATGCTCCAGAGATTAGTAGCAGACAACGACGCTGAATAGATAAGAGCAGGCGAAAGCCATGTGACTTTTGCAATCTTGGAAACCATGTAGCTGCTGCATATGAAACTTTCTTTTCTAGAATGGAAGTGTACCAAGTTTTTATGATTTGTTTGGAAATGCCACTTGTGGTTGATGCGAATTTTAACAAGTTTTGTGTTGTTGCTGACATTTCATCCCGTTTGATTCTAAGATGTGGCAAAAATGATAAGGTTGAATCTAAATGTATTCCTAAATATGGCATAGTATTTTCAGTTTTAAGATTATGTGAATCAAGTTTGAAGATTGGACGCCGTTTTAAATACTTTGGACGTCTGAGATTCAAACATTGGCACTTGTGATAAGATATTTTCAGATCTGAAGTTTGAACCCAATCGCTAATTACTTGAAGAGCTTCATTTCCTCTCCTTTCTAGTTCGGCTCTAGTTCTTGCCTCAATGATTAACATTAAATCATCCGCATATGCTATGACTCTTATATTTTTATTGCTGAGAATATCGATTAATTGCTGCATAAACACTTTCCACAGGAAAGGACCATAGCACGAGCCTTGTGAGCAGCCTTTGGAGAACCAATGTATTTCATCCATTAGCCAGTTGGGATATGCTCCTCTTTTAGTTAGGAAGGATCTTGTCGTGTTAATATAGGGCTGTTCAATATTTAGTTGTTGAAGTAGGATCAATGCCTGCTCCCACGGAAGATTATCAAATGCATTTTGAAAATCTATTGACAACAGGGATATATACGAGTTGTTTTGTTTAATTATTTCTATGTGTGAGAATAGTGTTTGAATTGCTGTTTCTGTTGATCTCCCTTCCGTGTATTCATGTTGATTTTCAAAGAGTATTCTGTTTCTGTGTAAAGAGAAGTTTATTCTTCGCAGCAAGAGTTTTTCATATATCTTTCCGAAAACAGGGAGCAAAGTTATTGGCCTGTAGGAGTCAATCTGTAGGGGGTTTGCCCGATTTCAAAAAATACACCAACTCTCCTATTTTCCAAACATCTGGAAAATAGTTCAGTTTCAATAGTGTTATGTACATTTGGAGTAGGAGATCTTTTTTAATTTTGAAAATATTTCTTACTATGCGATGATCGATGTCATCTATTCCCTGCGCTTTGTTAGCATCAAAAGAGTATATGATGTCTCTCAATTCTTGAATAGTGAACGACAGTACAGTGTCCGTTGACTGTGGATGCAGATTAACTTTTGGATTAGCTGATGGACCAAAAATTCCTTTTGTGAGATCTGTGAATAGTTGCTTTTTAGTTTGGGTTATGGTGTCTGAAGAAGATAGCGCATACGATTCTTTATGATAGAAATCTTGAAAAGCTACTTTTTGTAGTTCCCCATATGGATTTTTTGTTTTTTTACAAAATTGATTCCATGCATCATTCTTAGCTTTCTTTATAAACTTTCTGTATTTAGCTTTCTCTAATTTATATTTTGCATAATGTTCAGGAGTAGACTCTGATAATTTTGATTTCTTTCTTAAAGCTCTAACCAAATTTCTTTGTTTCTGACATCCTCCGTCCACCAACTTATTTGTGGTGTATACGCTGACTTTCTTCTTTTAAAATTTTTCTTACAGATATTGGTGAGTAATGTGATGAATTTTTCGTAAATATCATTAAATGTATCTATATCTTCTATATTATTAAAGCATATATTATTTTCTTCTATTTGACTGTGAAAAGCTGTGTTAAATTTATGAAATGATACATTTTTTTGTTCTGAATCGTTGTCTGGGAAGCTTCGGAATTTTTGTATCTAATATTAAAGTTATTAAACGATGATGACCAAAATCCATCTCCTCCATCACTTCCCATCTCGCTATGTGAGAGAAGATCTGCATTGAAGCTAATGTTACGTCCGGCCAGCCTTTCCTGTCTTTTGACTCGTATGTCGGGGAAGCATGTGGGTTATTGACTACAAAAAGTTTGTGAGTACACATTTGATGAATTAAATGATGCGCTCTGTCATTTCACTATTGTATCCCCATAGAGGACTGTGAGCATTAAAATCACCTAACATTAGGAATTTTGGTGATTTTCCTTTAATTTGTTCCTATTCTTGCAAGTCTTCTTGTATGTCATGAGAGGGAGGGCAACCTGTATTGGCAACCTGTTGTTAGATATCCTTCTATTGTCAATATATGTACACAGACTGCATTTTGTGTTGCTTTTATTTGAAGATGTTGGATTTCAGTGTTTAAAATGGCTATGAAACAATTTCTAGATAACGAAGAGTAGCATGGTAGTGAGCTTGGCAGACCATGTAGCCTTTTATTTGTTATGGCGCAGTCTTGGAGACAGGCTATTGTGTTCTTTTCATTTATTAATTTTTGAAAGAGGGATGATGAAGCTGGGCGTATTTTTTGCAAGTTTAATTGCGCTGTTTTAAGGTCTTCCGATGTATGAATATTAACATTAGTAGAACTTAGAAAAGGAGGTGAATTTGAGTTTGTATTTGATGAAACGATTTTAGAGACAGAGGACCGATTTCAAAATTATGGACCCAATATTAGGACATGGTGCTATTAAAGTGGAGAGGTTGGGAGTTTGTAAGTCATATTTGGCTGAAATGAATATAATTACAGTATGGAACCATTTATCCGGAATCCAGTTAACCGGAAAACCAGTTATCCAGAATGATATTTCCAACTGACTGATTTTAGAATTTTTCCAGAAAAAAGTGCCATGCAGTGCCAGTTTGACATGTGCATTGCTTGATACATTACTACATACTACATGCATTGTACAACTTGATCAATATCTAGGATTTGAAATGAAAGCATTTTTAGTTAGATATTGAGCATTTTAAGTTTTATGCAGAATTATTGCTTCCAAGGTATTGCCTTCTTTCAAACTCTGATTAATCTTTGATCTTGATAGCATCTGAGCCTTAATCAAAGCAATCTAATAATTTGAAATCAGTAATAATGTTACAGCCACATATATTCTACAAATCTCATCAAATGGTTGTTGCTTTAATGTCCAACCAGTTATCCAGAATACATCTGGCCCGAACCATTCCAGATAAATGGTTCTGTACTGTATTCCATACTAGCTGACACGCCCGGCATTTCTCAAGCCCATGATAGAAACCTTAAATAAACCTGAAATCAGTGTTGAATGATTTCATACATTTAAACGAAAATCTTTCAAAACAAACATGGGGGACCAGCTGACGAGATTATCCCATTCAATCCCTGATAAAACGGGGGGGGGGACTTCGCTGTAACATAGTAACCAAGCTGGTATCACAAAAAAGCTTAAAACAACTACAGAAACATGCACCTCTTCTTAATCACATGAACCTGGAGGGGGGGATACACTGCTAAGAAGCCACAAAAGGTGTTAAATAAGAAAATGACTGGTAGAAGTATTAGCAGGACATAGCCGCTGAGTAAATCTTCCATTACCGAAGAATACAAAGCTGAGAACTCACGACTGTTTTAATGTTAATCTTACAGGAAAGTTTTTTATTTTCAAACTGAATATTTTACCCTTAAATTCCATTATTTCTAAACCAAAATTTTACTCGAACAGCTAAAAAGTTAATTTATTGTATTAAAATTTTAGAGTACTGGTGCAAAGATAAGTTTGCATTTTCAATCAAAATGCAAACAATGTTAACACTATGGAATTTTTTTTTTTTTTCTATTTTCAAACTGATTATTTCTCCTCTAAATCTAATAATTTCTGAACGAACTTTATACTCGATCATTAGCCAAAAGGATAGTATTTTGTATTAAAATTTCAGAATGATTGTATAAAATTAGGTTTAATTTTTTTTAAATCAAAGGGTGCCTAATGTTAACCCTGTGGGCAATAAAAACAAAGACGTTAACGTAAGCGTGAAATGACTTCGAGAAATAAATTGTTTTGAAAAGGTTAATATTAATATATTTTTTAACAGATTGTGTCGTTCAAAAGAAAAAAGGAATGTGAATTAAGCAAATATTTTTGATTTTTTTCATATTTTGATCCAAAGCGCGGATGCAGAATTTTAAACATTGCAGAAAAAAAAAGCGAAAATCGCCGAAAGTGACTTTGGAAAATATTTTTTGAAAGGGTTAATATTAATTTCTTTTTCAAACGAATACCACTGTCAGATAGAAAATGAACATAGATATGGTTTTTGTTGTTGTTGTTGTTTTTTTCGTATTTCCATTTCCGGAATGGATGCAGATTTTTAAACATTGCAGAAAATATCGAAAACTCCGAAATGTCGTTACAAAAACACTTTTTTTGAAAGGGTTATTATTCATATTTTTTAAAACAAATTGTACCTTTATAGAGAAGAAGGTATGCCAATTAAATGGATACTTTTTTAATTTATACGCATTTCGAATAGTTGAGCTGATGCCAGCTTGAAAAGATGTAGAAAAACACGAAAAACAATGTTTTGTAAAGAATATTTTTCAACTACGACATTCTTGTGTTTATAATTAAAAAAACTGTCCATGTACTTAAAAATAAGTTCTAAAAAGATATTGAATTACTAAAAATAGTTATGTAGGCAATAAAAACAAACCAAAAATCCAAGATTTTAAAAAATATTAAAAATTTAAAAAATATATATTTTATTAAAAATCACGAACTATTTAAAATATTTGTATAATAAATTAAAATTTAAAAATATATATATTAGAGATTTATATCACCTACTTTAATTTATTTCTCTGTAAAAAGAGCAGATTATTCATTTAAATAACTGTAAATAATTTTAATTAACAAACATTTCTGGTATTTAGAAATATAAATTACCTATTTTTTTCTTTTACTTTTCATTATACATTTAAACATGCAGAATTTCATGTGTAGTTAAAACTACACTTATATGATACAAAACATACATTTAATTTATATTTTTCCTAAATTTCAATGATTATACACGGCTGTCCAAAAATTAAGGGGCAGTAACTGGACGCTTTCGCCTTTTTACACGGTTTGTCGAATATCTACTGAAATTTTTGACAAATTGTTCTTCAAATTCAAGGCACATGTTTGACTTCAAAAACAGTAGAAACACTATACTGCAATTAAAAAATTAATATATTGAATATTGAGATATGGACATTTGTATGAAATAATTTATAACTGCGCATGCACAAACTATATAAATTTTTGTTCATGATTTGGTAGTCAATTCTATACAGTAACTCATATAAAAAGAGCAGTCAAATATCGTGATAACTCAATACCAGCAATACAGTGAGCTAATTGACAAATTCGTGGAGAAATCCCATTGGATTATATGGGAATTTATTGTATGACCAAACGGGGCTCCATTAGAACATTGAAACTCTTAAAAAGTAATTATCCCAGCAAAATAATGTTCCAAAAACATTTTATACAACTTGTTTTGAAAAATGCAATATCAACTTCAATGCAAAATAAAAATTCTGATTTTTTTTTTTTTTTTTTTTTGTAAAAAAATAAAGTTACATTAATAGATGATGTCAGTGAAGTTTTTTAATCCGTCAGGTATGTAGGATAGATTATAATTCCTTTATAATAGATAAGATTAAAATCTTGAATTTAATAATTATCTTATTTCTCTTGGATTATATGGCGAACGGTGGCTTGTCTTTCTTGACGTACTTTGCTGTAAATTTGGGAAGGGTAACAACGAAAGGTAAAATGTAAATAAAAGAAATTTAGGTTTATTTTTACTTTAAACTTTAACAAACGTACATGACATAACAAAGAGTCTGTTTTTAGGACATATTTTTGTGAAGTATTTTGTTTTAAATTGAAAATTTTTGTGAAGGTTCCTGTTTAAACACGAAAAATTTTGTGAAAGATCCTGTTTTAACAGGTGAAAAAAAAATATATCCATTAAAGGGCCCATTTTTTTTCCTAAACAGATCCTTCAAACTTCAAAATCCCCTTATACAAAACTTTACTAAATCTCATCCCCAAATATTACTATAAGGTGATGCTTAAGAAGAAATTAAAAAAGGGGGGAAAGAAAGAAAAACTGAATTATTCAGATTTCATACATGTGCAAAAATGCGCTAGGACAGATAAATACTTTGCACTATTGCATTAATAAAATCTGCAGATAGGCAAATTTTTAATGTTTTCAAACTGCTTACTGCCATGTACATTTCGATTAAAATAAGTCTAGTGATCCTTAAACCCTTACCAGTGTCCCAGTTCGGAAATTTTAAACAAGCAACACTTGTGATTATACAATTACAATTTAATTTGTACAATATTTCATTTGTTTTGCGAAAGCCAAATTAAGTTCGCTTTCCTCTAGAATGGTATACTTGGGAGGAGAGGAGGACATTGCTACACTGTTAAGGGGTTAAAGAAAATAAAAATTATTTAGAATATCCACACAGTTCTTATTAGTGAAAAAGCAGTAATACTGGATGGACATTTTTTTTAAAACCCTGGGCCGAGCTGGATCTGGACTTCATTCTCTTTCCCTGAGGCCATGTTGAACTAGAATTTTATTTTTTGTTTATGTTTGTAAAACTTAACAGTGATGCTGTATATTTGTTTAACAAAATCTTGCTAAATTTAATTTGGTTTAATAAATTACATAGAAATATTTTTTAAATACACTTTTTTCTTTGTAGAGCTTTAAAATTATGATTTTCTTTAATCATCTTTTTCTTTCATTCTAAACTAGATTGATTTTGTTACTGAATTTTCATTTAAATGTAATTATCTAAGTTTTTTTTTTTTTTTTTTTTTTTTATGATTGTTTATGTATGTTAGCGTCTAAGTGGTCTGTAGTGATATTATTGTTATTCTGTATTCCATGAATTTTGGACACATAATCTAAAGATAAAATCTACACATAAGTGTGTTTTTTGAAGAATTTCAACTGTAGGATAATATTGCTTCAGAAATGTTGACATCTATTGTAGAAATTGAGTCAAGATGGGAAGGACCATGCCAAACTTTTAAATTTCATAACAGACCGACCAGTCTCGGGCCAAAATTTTAGCTTTTATACTGGACCGAACCAATAAAACTTACAAGCCAGGTCGATTTTTTAGCTTTTATAAAAGACCCGGGCCGAAATTTTATCTTTTATACCGAGCTGATAAAGTTTTTGTATGGATCACACTGCGCCCAAGCCTGGAAATGAATAACTCTATGCCGACCTCTAAATGAACCAAAACAAACTTCAAGTGTTTAAGCAGACAAAAAGTCAAAGTCTGAAGATCACGTTTTTCAGATATTCAATCCACTCTCTTCCCTCCCACGCCTAATATGCTCCCAAAATTTTCAATAAAAAAACTTTGATTTCCATCTTTTGGAGAAGCTGTTGCAACCAGGAACAATTTTAAATGTTCGCTGAAACAAAAAAAGCAACCACAATGTTGCTAAGATAGAGAGCGGGGAGGAGAGAAAGAAAAGAGTTTATACAACATTGTATGATTAAAAAAAAAAAAAAAAAAAGACAGCATTTAAAATGTAACTTTTATTAAAAATAACACTTGTTTTTTTCATGTAATCAGACTGAACATTATTTCTGAATATTAAAAAGGTAGTGAAGGTAACAAAACAGTGAGCTAAAGTATTACAACAAATAACAAATAACAAAGCTCTGTTTTCACAAATGCCCAGTGGATAGTAATATAGCAACAACTGACAATATTACTGTGAAATCATCAAATGAACAAATTTTTATAGATAAGCAATATAAATGTACAGATGTTGATTGACTCAAACTTACAGATTAAAATGATTTTTTTTTTCAGTTATTATAAAACATAACATCAAATAAAAACACCATTTCTTCCCATTTATAAATCAAATGCATATTTACTCATAAATAAATAAATATACATATAAAAAGGTAGAAAATTATGAATATCACTGACAGAAATAAGTAAAATACTTAACAGCAAAACAAAAGACACAGAACACAGATTTGTAGTTTTTATTTTTCAAGTAAACTTAGTTATACAAACTTGTATAACACAGTCTCTGAATAAAATTACGTAAAGTTATTTTTCAATATTTTAACTTTATAATCACGGTTATTTAAAGGTTTGACAATTTACATTAATATCCATATACCTTAGGAATACTCACTTTTAAACCCAAAATAATAGTTTTTAAAAAAAAGAAACAGATGAAAGCAGCACTGCACTCAAAATATGGTTAGTTTCAAACATAACTTCTTTCATGATTGATTGAAATATGTGACAAAATTCCGTTTCATTTCTTAAAACTCATATTTTCTACCAATCTTTTTTTTTTTTTTTATACAAAAATAGTTATTTTAATACATGTATTTTATTTTGTACGTAGCAAAATTAAAAAAATATTTTAAAATACAAAATTTAAAAAAATAATAAATAAACAAAAATAAAATAATCTTAAATTCCTTAACAACGTTGTATTTTAAGCTACAGAATGTGGACATTTGTAGACATATATTATTCATAAATTATCATATTTCATTTAACTATACATCCCCAATACGCCCAATAAATCCCTATAACTTTCTCCCATTTAATTAGAAAAAAAAAAAAAAAAGTTCAACACTTTATGTTGCTGATATGTGCAAACTGATTATTATATATTTTTTTTTAAACCAAAAATAGTTTTGAAAAATGGATTTTTATGTTTTTAGTGAAAGACATTAAGACTTTAAGACCATTAAGACTTTCCATTCTCTTTTAGACTTCCATCAAAGTTTCAAGAAACTGTGATATCAAAAGTCACATTATCTATACAAATTATTTTTAAACCTTATACACATATATATAAAAGAAAAGCTTGCATAAAATGTCATTATATTGTGTAATCAATTATTTTTTATACATAAATATATTACTTTTTTTTTTACCAAATTGTACATTTTTAAAGCACCAATAATTGCTACACCCCAAAGCAAAAGGCAAATTCCAGTCCTAAGAAAGTTGGTTTTAAAATCTTTTACAGTATCTAACCATTTATCCAGACTAGTTGAGACCAGATGATTATGGTAACTGGTTTTCTGGTTGGGCATTGAAGCAACACCCATTTGATCAGACTAGTACATGGACAACGAACCCGTGTCATAGATGGTACTCAGCAGATTTTTCTCAGCATTGGCATAAATTCAGGTACTAAATTAAAATAAATGAAATTGTACAAAATGCATGAATTCTGACTGTCTGAATTTGAATGGATCAGTTGGTTTCTGCTGCCATACACAGATTGAAGAAAACTAAATGAATCCCGATCTAGCTCAATATTGGTGCAAAAAGTTTTCAGTTTAAGAGAGGATTAGGAGATTTTCAGAAAGGAAAGGTATTAAAGCATTATAAGCAAAAATGCTGATGGTAAAATTATGAAAAACTTTGAATTCAATTCCAGACACGAAGAATTATTCAAAGAAGCTGGTGCTTGACATTTTCATAATTTTTTTTTTCTTCAAGTCATTATTTCAAAAATGAATAATGTTAAAAAACTCAAAAGAAACCTCTTGTTACATGACTCTAATACAACTTACATTCACTTAAAAATAACCCAACTATGAAGCTGATATCAATTATGTTGCATTTAAGATACAATAAAAGAAATAGCTTTTTTTTAAATTATTACTTTCTAAAGTACAACACCAAATGTTATCCAATCTTAATACAAAAAACAAAATTTTAAGTAATTTTGATCCATTATTATTTGATCTACTAACTTATTTAGGTTGTTGGCACACTAGTAGAAAATATGTAACAACTGTGCCTTTGTATTTGATTTAGAATTAATTATCAAATTAAGAATCAGAGCTTTAATAGAGAAAAGTTTGTGGGAATTTCTAGAAAACAATTCTGCATAAAATCAAAACACTCCCATTTCAACTCTTGGTCAATAGTAACAAGAAATATTTACTTAAAATAAAGGAATAGTAAATCAGAAAATAAGACTTGAAAATAAGATCCTCTCATAAATCTCTTAAATTATTTTTTAAACATTTCATGAATTTTCATCTGCTTACAATTTTATTTGTTTTAAACTTTTTTGAATTTCACACAGAGCCATAATATGAGAGATTCATCCACAAAACTCTTTTATTATATACATCTGATTAATTAAAAAAAAATCTTACATTTGATTTTTTTTTCTATGCTTTCACCTGTACTTTCATCATCCTCAGTGTCGTCATTTTGTTGAGGAGTTAGATCAATGTAGACATTATCATTTGGAGTCTATCAATTTAAAAAATATATATATTCTGGTTTATTGATTTCTGAATAAGCAGTTCCATACTGGCAATATTGCATAGAAAATGCTGTAGAAAGAGTTATGAAATTTGCCGAAGGGGAGAACCATAGGATTTTTACATGAAAACCTTGAAGCCCAATTTTCAAGTTTTTAATTAGAATTTTTTTTTCCCCATTTTGGGGTCATAGCAGCCATACAAAATGCCATCCAAATTCAATCTTTTATTTATTTTTTAACTATTTCTTTTTAATGCAAAAATAAGCTGGTAGCTGATACTTATTTCTTGCTCCGTATTTCACATTCCTAGTGGATGATTGTTATTACAGTTTATGTATCAGAATTCCTCTATTTTTTTCCATTTATATATCCCTCTTAGTTGCGTTTTCAAGATCTCACCGTAATTACATCCATTTCAGTTTGTTTGCACAAATATGTATTTATCTCATTCTGTAGATGTAGAGATATGATAAATGAATTACAAATGTGTAAGCTATAGTTTTTGATTTCATTTTTTTATAAACAATATTTCTAATTGATAAAAGGCTCCAGCTTAACGTATAGAAATGTAATATGAGAGGATTTTTCTTTCTTTTTGAATTTGAGATGTGTTGAATCAAAATCCTAGAGGGGGGGAAAAATGTATAAAAACAGAATGGAGTATATTGAACTCTAAGTGTTCTTATGATCAAGCTATCCATATTTTAGTTATTTTCATGAAAATTTGGTTATTCCATTTAAGCTATCCGCATTTTAATTATTTGGCTTACAGATTTTTGTTTTTGAAAATAACCTGTATATTTCCTTTGCAGGATACATAAAAATATATATTTGTTGCCTTTCCAGCAGTTAAGCACTCAAAAGTAAAATAATATTTCAAAATGAATGTAGGACTAGGAACAGGATATTTTTAGAAAAATCATACACTAATCAGTGGGTAAAGATAATTTTATAAGATATTTAGTATTTTGGTAATTTACTATTATAAACTCAATTCATTAAAATAAATTGTTTGGTGAAACAAAATGCATTTGTGAATTATGCAGATGATCAATTAAAAAAGTAAAGATTGCAAAAGTAAAAGAATGTGAACAAGATCATACAGTCTTAATTATACACCATAACAAAAAAGGAAAAATAAAGCATCTTTCTTTATCAAATGCTTTCACGTACCAAGTTATTACAAATGATGGAGTTTCATATCTGTAGTTGTACCTCAATAAAATAAAATTATTGCATTGACTATTAGTTGAAATCATAAGTCAAAAGCATGGATTTTATGAAAGTTTATGACAGATATGAAAAAATTGGCATCTAAATATCACACCAACAGAAAACTCGAACCAGTTATGTCTTATAGCAGGTGATATTTATACTATAAAGGCATTCCTTTGGTTGGAATGTGTTTTTGAAGTTAATTTATTTTCCACTGTCCATTTCCACTATTTATTTTCCACTATTTTCCACTGTCCGTTTAATTAGTAAAAAATAAAATAAATAAATAAATAAATACAATATTATGCAAGTAAATACAGTAAATATGAAATATACAATTAATTATATTTTAAATATAGAAATGTTTTTTTTTTTTTTTAAGGTATGCATTCTTTTCTTTAATAATATTTACTTTTAAAGAACTTATTTAATAAATAAGCTAATTTGGGCTAAAAAATTTAATGCAATAATTAAGGTTACTTTTCAAAATACTAAGTGTTATACTAAACAAGAAGAAAATTTTCAGATCTTGCTACACCAAGACATTTGTTACCAGCTAAAAAATGGTAAAATGTAATCATAAATATGTATTATGTTATGAAAGCTTTAAATTTTTGATTCTGAAATCCCAAATTTCAACATGTCTACCATTATTCTGGATCAAAAATATGTTCACATGGCAATCTTACATTAAAATTTCAAATAATTTATACAGGGATGTCAAATTAAAATTACCTTACCTCAGACGGCTCTGTAAAGTGTTTATATGTCACAGCAATTCCCAACCTGCAGTATGCGTACCCCTGGGAGTATGTGGTAGATCAGATAGGGGTACATGAAAATTACATTGGTAATGGCAGAAAATGCAAAAAATAAAAAGTTAAAAAACAAACAAAAAAGGTTGTAGAATTTTGTTTACAAAGAGAGACTTATGTAAACTCCAATGGTTTACTCACAAAATGAAGGAAAAGGAATAAACCTGGTAATTAATTAATAATTCGCTGTCACTAGTATTGCCTACTTTGTGATATTGATTATGTACCTCATCTTCCTCCCTCTTCTCCAAATTTGTCCCTTTTGTATGTACTTTTATTCTCTCTCCCCATGTTTCTTTTAATGCTCGTTTCTATCTAGTTATTCTAGAAATAATAAAAAGAAAAAAAAGTCTCTTTAAAATTCAACTGAGCAGCATCAGGTCAATTGCATGTATTAACGGGTACAGCTTCATTTATTTTTTATTATGTGTGCTCAATTTGTTGTCTTTAACTAATACCTATTTTTTGAATAATTTTCTGTTAATATCTTTTTGTGTATCAGTATCAAAATGGATAAAAGGTTGAAAGCTGGAATACTTAAAAGAGCTGCAACTGGCATTAGTAACTAACATAAGAACATTACTAACAAACAAAATAAATGTTTTTAGGACCGAGCTTATTCAAGAAGGGGTACACATTTGTGAAATACCTAAGAAAAGGGAAAGGTTGGGAATCACTGATATGTCATAATGACATGGAATTTGGACAACATACACTTCAAATTATACACTCAAGATTTATTACAAATAGTAGTACAAATAAGTGTTTATTTTTTTTTTCTGCTGCCAGAATTTTCTAATCCCAACACCAGCACCTGGGAGAAAAGGTTTATTCACAATATCTTTGTCTTTCTAAGACTGCCTCATTCTTTAATGAACTTTATGCTCTGATTTGAAACTTTTATCAACGTTATTTATTACTTGCATAGGATGTACAGATACTTCATTCATCTTAATCAAGTTCCACAATTCAAATTTTTATGCTCTGATTTGAAACTTTTATCAAGGTTATTTATTACTTGCATAGGATGTACAGATACTTCATTTATCTTAATCAAGTTCCACAAGTTATATGGCAATATCTGTCAGCAAATTTTTGAGGGCAAGATAGGAAGTATTTATATCGCAATATTCATGTCATTACGACTCATACAATACCCAATTCAGCAGAGTTCTCCATTCAGTCAAGTAACCCAATTTTATGCAAACCCAACGACCTATTTTTTTGCTCAATGCTAACATTTTTTAATTGTGGATCTGATTCAAGCCAAGTTGGTAAACTAATTGTTTTGAGTTGTGTTTTCATTCTTGTGGATTGAGTTAATCTGATTTTCCAAAAGAAAATTCAGATAAAATTACATATTTGAATATAAATGAGTCTATACTTGTAAATTTTTCTATATTAAAGATAAGATTGGTGTTCAAGAAATGATTGTAGACTATTTTTCTATTACTGCATTAAAATGATGATAATTTTTCTTTCATTTCAAGCTTTGGATCGGATTTAGGTGGTGTTTTGGGATAATATTAAATGCAGTTTTCAATTTTGGGATGGGTATAACCTGACCTAGGACTCGACAACACAGCCTTCTGAATTTTAAAAAATTGAGTTCAATAACCCTGCATAATTTAATAATTTCACAAATCTAATAAGGAGTCATACATTATAGGCTATGTATGCACATCTTCATACACAGCATAGAAAAGTAAAATAAAAATTTCCACATTCTTAATTTTTAAGTTTGCAGTGAAGAATTGTTTCACTCAAATTCATTGTATAGTAAAATATTTCAAACCTAGTTTGAGATCAAGCTTCTAACAAATAACAAAATTCAATCATTTAGGAATGCTAGTATTCATTAATAAAAAATAATAACCAAAAGATTAAAATAAAGATATACATGCTACTTTTGAAATACACTGCAAACAATTAAAAAAAAACTTTTAACTTTTCTAAAAGTCACAGATACAAATTAAATGTTTCATTCAAAGCTTATTTCTTAGTAAAAGATTGCAAACATAACTCAATCACTACAATTCTAAAGAGCCTTAATTATTTTTATGTAAGCTGTAATAACTTTTGATAAATAATGCAACTTCACAAACCTATAGTACATTTATTCTGATGCTTTTTTATGAAAATACTGATTCTGTACTTTAAAAAATAACTGAATTAAAATATACCCAAAAGAAAACTTGTGCTAAGCACTTTTTAAATAAACAATTACACATTAAAAAAAAATGATTTAATTTGCACTACAATTTAGCTAAAATATTTATTTACAAAATTTTGTAAGTACAGCAAAACTTCGTCAATACATACTTTTAAAGATATTTCATGCATTATTATTTGTAAACAAACAATAATATAACTTTTAAAAATAGGGGATGAATAAGTAACAGGTTTATCATGAAGATTGTGGCATAAAGGACATTTTCAACTAATATCATTGCATACTAATTACCATTTAAGCAATTCATATAAATAACACAAAATTTGATTCTATAGAATGGCTAATTCCAATGTATGGCAAAAATAAAACAGTATTTTTTTATTTGTTAGCAAAGATTTAATTTACAAAAGACATTTGTTTAGGCGCAGGGTTATGTAGTGGACGATATACAGTGATATATGCCACTTTCTACATTAAAAAAAAAAAAAAATGTGTACTCTCTGTTTCTCTAATAAAATATATGTATAAAATTTGCTATTCAGAAATAAATCATGGCCAGAATGAGATTAAAGTGTCCTGGGAAAGTATGTATTTCACAGATTTTCACAATTCAAGAAAATAATTCTTCACCCCATAGTTTTTTTTTGAAAAATCCCATCTTCCTGAGGAGGGAGGGGGTCAATGCACACCCATGTAGGGATATTTTGGTTATGTAACTGCCTATAGCATATATACCCTTTGTATTTTGTTTGTTTTATGATTGCAACACTGTTAAGGAGTGATTCATAAAAGTGGAGATTCAGTCAGCCAAATCAAAAAAAATCTGAAGATTTTATACTGAACAGTCTCTACAATCTAGTTCCTCTCATGAACAAGGAATTTGCTTAAAGGAGGGCAAATGTGACAATTGTAACAGGCCTATGTTGAAGTGGGCACATCAGGGGCCAATTTCATATAAAGTATATGTATGTGCAGAACTTGTGTAGGAAGGAGAAAGGGAGGCGAGTGGCTATAGGGATAACAAGTACCAAGCCTCACAATTTTGCTGTATGCTTCTGATCATGAAAACAAGAATTTAGACTATTGTGTGGCTGAGATAAGAAAGACTCTGGAACCGGTCTCGGCTCAGTCCTGCTGCCAGGGTAACTGGTTAGTTGACTTTATTTTAGGAAAGTCGGCATTTTCTTTTCTTGCCAATTTTCTCCTGTTCAATTGGTCATTCCGAGAATTATCGCAGTCTTTTATCCTTCCGCTCCAACAGAAGAAATTCCCACCCTACAAGTTTTGGAACCTTCGAAAACAGGAAACCTACTCAAGGTTTTTCTAATCTGAGCCACACAGTACATTCCCTTAAAAAATATGCATAGAAGACATTCCATTTACAGCAATATTATTCAAAGTGGCTAATGTCCAGCACCAGCTACCCTTCATTCCTGAAAACAATGGGCGTTGTAAAAAAGAATTACAATTTAATATCAAAATGTAGCTTTCAGCTCTTCTAACAGCTTAAAACAGGGGGAGGGGGGGGGGATAGATAGGTAAACAAATAAATTTCAATGATTGTGTAAATATTGAAAAAGAATGGAAAACGCAAATCTGAATAACAACATATTGATAACAAAAAATATATTTTTCTGAGTGTTTTCTATTTTAAGTTACAATTTCAACAAAAATAGGCATGCAATAGATTTATGACAAAAAAATAAAGATTCAGAAAATAAATGGAGACAAAAATTAGATGGGGAAAAAAAAGGGGATTTTTTTTTCTTTTTTTTAATCGGAAAATCCTGGAATCCAAGAAGATTTTGATCCCTGATATGACCAAGCTTTAATTTAGAACAATATAGGCAAGATTTTCCTTAATAGAACTCCAATTCAACCGATTAAAATTAATTGAGATTATTGAAAATATTCTAATTGGATAAATATTACATCGCTCATTTAAATAAATTAGTGTTTCTACTTTTCCAATATTTTATTAGTAAAGTATCCCAAAAAATCCAGACAATACTTTCCTGAGCTCCGTTGCAGACTTAATCTATTTCAATTAGAATACACTATTCTTACCAGGGCTGGACTACCAAGCTTGAAAGAGTAGGCAATTACCCAGAGACACCATGGCTTGAAAAACTCAAACACATCTGATTTCATACACAGGTTTTGTTTTATACAAATAATGTTTGTTTTGAGAGTCAAGGATGAAATATGGAACCTCAAGACTTTAATTGCCAAAGGCAGAGGTACTCACTAAAATTTCTATAAGAGTCAAAATTTGGTAAAGAAATGAGCTGAAGAGTCACACATTTTTACAGTTATGCTTATGTATTATCATGAACTACTGTTATGTACTAATTATAAATATGTAAATATTAATTTTAACAAATGTTAACAATTTAATATTAATTGCATGGTGGATAAGGTCCATTAGCTAATAGGAGAGATTCTTGAACATGAAATTAAACAATGTTAGACCAGACTATATTCTAATCCAGTATTGAGATTATTAATTGGGGAAAAAAGTTATAGAAACCTTTTGTTTATTTTCATTGTAACAGATTTTAAAAACAATTTAAAAAATACATTTTGCAAAATACATATATATCTGCATATATTCATATGTATATTTTTAATTATATGCCCAACTTGTGAAGTTGCATGTGATCTGCAGCTCACATAGTGAGTACCACCAGCTTCAGAACTTCTAGATGGCTCAATCTGACATGTACATAATATGTTTAGAGTATTAATGTATTCAGTTCTGTAAAAACAGTTACTTTTTTTAATGCTGTACTTTACATTAATAAACATTAAATATAAAATATGTTTTGCAGTTTAATAAACAATTTCCAAAATATGAATTCATCAGTTGATAATAAAATTGCTGCATTACTAGTGCTAGAAAAGCAACATAAATTGTAAAACATATTCTCGATTAATAATATGGAAAGATTATCTTATTATTAGATTATCTTACTATATCACATTCTCTTCAAATTTTAGTAATTATCATACAGATTAAAATTACATTAATAAGTGCACAACAATTGCAAAAACTGAATTATTTTTCAGGCTGCTTTAAAAATGCAAAAGCATAATAAGTGTAATGTGCATAAAAATCTCAACCAGGTATTACTCTTTTTTTTTTTTTTTTTTTAACTTAAAACCTTATATTTTAATTCTTCAGTACATAATCTTTATTGACAAACACACACAAAAATAAAATTGATCTACTGAATAATACAAAGAAAAAAAATCCTAACAGCAAATTCTTAAAATTTAGAAAATAAACATTGAATAACAATGCATAGATTTATGAAAGTTTTTAAAATTATTGAAATACTGTATCTAGCAGAAATCACAATAACTAAATTTTAAAGGTCTGGAACGAAATAAGACTAAAATAAAAATGCCAGGAAAGAGAAAGCTAATATTTAATTTTGGGACAAACATAAAAAGAAAAAGAAATAAAAATTTGTTTACGCATATCTGAAATTTTTTATAGATCAAATAATGATAATAAAATATTATTATTTTTGTTACATTGAGTCTTTCTTGATTTTAAATACTTAGAACTTGTCTAGAATCTTTTTTTAATTTTATAAAACAGAAATATTTAAAACAGAACTATTTAGATTTATTAAACACCCTAGCATGTGTATTTAATATAGTACATGAATGGTTTTAATAATTTAATTGGGACAGGTAGAATTTAAAAAAATAAATATGCAAAGTTAAGAACCAATTTCTTGGTATTTCAGAACATAAACTAATTAAATCCTGAAAACGTTGATGGTTCTAATTATTTTTTCAACATTTCTTTTTCCACCATCATGAAAGAAGTAATCAAGAAATTCAAAATAACTTACAGTGTTTATTATACTTACATAAGATGGAATGAAGCATAAATAGCAACAGAAAGAAATATATTTTCACGATATAAAAAAACATAACAACAATACATGAAAACATAAATACAATTTACATGACCAACTTAGAAATAAAAATTTTGAAGAAGGGTCAAATTTTGGAAACTTCATTAACTAAGTCTTTAAATTAAAAATTAATAATAAGGTGTTTTTCCACTAAATGAGAATTTACGAAGTTTTACTGAACTTAACAACACTTAAACACTATTAAAAAAATACAGCACCTCAAAGAATTGTGCTTCAACATTTAAGGAACTTTGATATTTCTGAAATGAACAAACAAACAAAATTTATCTCATCCATGGTCGCTGGCAGAGCAAACTCCAGGGTAGGGCAAGATTTTTAAACAGATGTGCTGGGCAGGGTCCCTTTAACAAAAAAAAAACCTTAGTTCCTTTTTATCTTAGAGCATAATAATTTTAAATTACTTGAAATAATTTTATTATCTTTTTCAAAATCACCAGGGAAAAAGTAAAAGTTAATTAAATTTGTATAATGGCAATTGCCCTCTCCTGCCTCTCCTGGTGGCGCCCATGGTCTCATTCAATTTTTACATTATGATAAAAGTAAACAGAAAAATTAAATAAGTGCCATGAAAATTATGAGAAATAAAAGACTTTCTCATATACATATTCTGAAGTTACATAATATTGAGATAAGTAATCAATTTTTCAATTAATATTAACTTTTAAAACAATAAGATCTTTAAAAGTAAAAAAAAAAAAAAAAAAAGGAGTGGCTTACTATTTTAAAACCATAAACATTTTCAAACAAGTGCACTACACAATTAAATAAAAAATACATGTTCAAAATTTGAGGTACAGAAATAAACTTTTTATAACAAAAAAACATAGTATCGAAAAAAATACATATTATAGAATAATTCTGTGATTAAAGTCATGAAAGCTAATAAAAAAAGTATATAAAATTACCTTTTTAAAAAAATGTTAATAAGTTTACCCATTTTTTTTTTCTTTTTTACAGAGCAAATATTTTAATAGGCATCAAAATATATTGTGGAAACATAAAAATTCATATTTGGTTTTTATTTTCAGAATATTAAAAAAATAAAACAAAGCCTTGAAAAATGACCCTGAAAATTATACCACATTCAAGAAGAAGAACCATGTCAAATGTTTTATCAGTTCATGACCTGTTCTACTTCAAGAGGCATAGAAAAACAAAATAACAATCTACTAAGTTTGGCAGCACCATTGATTTGAATGGACACAGTATCTTATTTTTTTGTACAAGAATTTGTTGACTTTGGCATGAAAAAAGGCACAACAGAACAGCTTCTTGGAGAAAATTCTTTGTTACATTCTTCTCCTGGTGAAAATGTAGTCATCCATGTCTCCACGTCTTACAACAGCTGGTTTCACAAATTTGTCTGTGCGTTTATAAATTTCTACAGCACCTTCATATGATAAATCTTGTGGCTTTCCACCTTCTTCTGGTGAATCTTCACCTGATGAATGTTTGTCAATAACATCTTCATCAACATCCATTGTATCATCTTGATCAGGTGATTCAAGCCCCACAAGAAGAGCTGTGGCTTCTGCAAGAGTGTCCTGTACAGAAAATATAAATCACAATGAATAATTAATAATAGAAATGCAATTTTAAGACTATTCTCATGCAATGCATTTTTTAACAAATTCAACTTAATTTGATATTAATTTTGTATTCACCATAACAAGAAACTCTGTCTTTTGTTGACAGATTACAGTTTAGCGCCAAAGTGTATTTTATGTCTACAGCCAAGTAACATGTTTGAGCAAATATGATTTGGTGTAAGAGTATTTTTAAACCTTTTAATAGAATTCACATTAACTTAAAGGATATTGTAGCCATGGTGGCAATGCTTGGAAGCAGACCCATTTACAAATAATTGATAAAGTGTAGAAAAGATTAAATAAAAAATATTTTTAATTTGCTCTTTGCTATCAATTGTCAAATATGATAATTCTGCTACCAGTTATTTTGTATTATTCTAGAAAACAAATGTTTATTGTTAAAAGCCAAAAAAAAAAAAAAAAAAAAAAAAAATTATTATTTGAAAAGTTACTGATTTGAGCTGCAAATTTCAAACAGATTTGAAAATACTTGTTTTTTTCTTATTTGATGATGTAAATATTACTTTTATTAATAATTTAATATACTTCTTTAATCATTCACTAAATTGGAAGATTCTAATAGAAAAATCAAGATTTTTTGCAATCATGGTAGTGTTTCACATGTTTTTTGTTGTTATGTATTTCATCTTTCTTGACAAAAAACATTTAATTCACTTCAGGCATTTATACTTCATGTCCATTTGTTTATCAGATGCAATACATTTTCTAATGCAGAGATTTTTAAACCTATTAAGTAATCTTCTGTAATTGAGTCCATTGCTAATTGGAGTATTTTAGCTAATACGATTTGATGCAATGAAGTGTATTTTGTGAAAAGCCTTTAATGATATCCACATTTAACCATATTGTTACTAAAAAAAAATTTTTTTTTCACGCTAACTTTGACTGCAGTCTCGATTATGGAAGATTAAGAAATCATTATCCTCATCGTTCTAAATAATGTGCCATAATCGGGCTGCATACTGTTATACATAATTTAGCAAGTATGCTTTGATGAAACATAGAACTTTTGGAAGCCAGTTTTGATAATCACATTCCTTTTGTATTATTTTAGTTTGCTTCTATATTATATACCATTTTTAATGATGGGTACTTTTATGTTAGCCAAGAGCAGATCATAAATCGCCAAATATTTTTCCCACCACCATCATCATTTGTACTGCATTAATTTCATTTTAAACTATAAACCTGTCACTCATTTCATTTAAAATATGTAACTTTAATTTTATATACTTATATTATATAAATTTAAAATATGTGCCATTCATACTTTTCATTTAAAATAGAAAATAAATAAATAAGAAATAATATCATAAATCAAAACATTCGATTTTAAAATCAAAGTATTGTTTCTAATTTGCACACACGAAAAATAAAAGCTGTAATTGGCGATTTAAAAAATGTTATTGACGAGATTTGCACTCCACTAACATAAAAGTACTTAATTATGTTATGTATTTTAGAAATGTATATTAAATTACTGTTCTGAAGATGATTGAAATATGATTGGTGATTAACAATATTTTTCAGTGATCTCTCTTCCTGGCATGTATAATACATAAATACCAAATTAAATGTCAATTTGTTGTGAAATTTGATTCATTAAATATTATTACATGAATTGTATTTGTTTACATTCAACTTACTTCAAGAAAAAATCTGCAAGGAAGCTAAGTTGTATACCACTTCACCAAACAGAATTATGCTAAACTTTGATTATCTCACTGGTGCAGATTATTTTTTTGACACCAGACAGCACTCCAAACATTCGTTATCAGAGAACTTGCTTTCCCAATAATTACCATCATGGTGTAATATTTCTATCGTTTACGATGAATAAATCTCTTGTGTTTGTTTATATTGATGGAATGAGATATTTTAATGTCAATCTAATTTCAACTGAAGTTATCACAGAATCTATACATATTTGAAAGTAACTCATCTCTCAAACATTATTATTATTTTTTTTTTTAACTATCTTTCCAAAAATGTAACTTTTATGCCCTTTTATAAAAAAAAAATAATTTTGAGTAAAAATGGATATCTAGCATATGAAAAGTGAAGCGGTTAGCCCATATTTGTTTTCCTTGGTCATATGACTTGCGCTTTTATTACAGAGATTTGACATCAGAAGAGAATTTCTCAATGTATACTAGACAAGGGCATTAAATTTCTAGTTACTATTGGCGATCAGATGTTTGAGATTCGTTACTATAAGGCAGCATATATTAGTAAGTGGTCATTTTTAGATCTTACAGAAACTTTTTAGCTAAAAAATTAGAGAATCACCACTCCCTATGCATTTCTTTCTTTTTTTTTTTTTTTCTACTACTGTACAAAAAATAACTTTCTGTTTCTCGCAACTCTTTATCTCATTGATTGACCCTATGATTACTTAAACATGTGAGATGTTATTTTGAAATACAGTGCAGCTGAAATCCGAAATTCAGAACTTTTTCTTACCCAAAAAAGAAAGGAAGAAAGAAATCTTTCTCTCTCTCAAACAAAAGAAAAAAAAAGAAAGAGGGTTTGTGGGTGTGTCAAATGAAAAAAAGGTGCTACAGAAAGAAAAGCTAAAACAGATGAAGCAATTAAAATTATCGGACATGTTGAAAGTGTCTGATTATTAAAGATTGTCAGGTTTACTATTATTTTACAGGAGATGCGACCCACTTTAAAAAGTGTGCTAAGTGGAAAAAAACCACTGTAAAAAATTTAAGCGAATGTAGAGAAAGGTCCGGATAGTTGTGAAATGGGGGGGGGGCCCACTTCCGCCACATTTTTTTGTGTCCCTTTGACAAAATTTGCATTTTTTCACGATCTTTTAGCGAAATATGCAGTTTTTTCAAGATTTGTTTATAAAATTTGCATTTTTTTTCGCAATGTTTTTGACGAAACTTGCCATTTTAGGCGATTTGTTGACAAAATTTGCCGTTTTTTCGCGATCTTTCGACGAAATTTGCCGTTTTTCGCAATGTTTTTGACGAAATTTGCCGTTTTTTTGCGATTTTTTGACGAAAGTCACGTTTTTCCCGCGATCTGTTGACAAAATTTGTTGTTTTTTTTTGCGATTTTTTGACGAAATTTGCCGTTTTTCGCAATGCTTATGATGAAATTTGCCGTTTATTCGCGATCTTTTGACGAAATTTGCAGGTTTTCGCAATGTTTTTGACGAAATTTGCCGTTTTTTAACGATTTTCAAACGAAAGCAGGGATGAGATAGACAAAAAAGCAAAAAAGCTGAAAACTGCGCGAACATTTGAGCAATAATTATGAATTTCAAGCGCAACAAATATAATTGCTATTAAAACTAAAATAAATATATATAACATAAAAAATCGCGTTTTTGCGGCGATCTTTCGGCTAAAATCGCGTTTTAAGGCGATCTATCGATTAAATTCCCGTTTTTACGGCGATCTTTCGGCTAAATTCGCGTTTTTACGGCAATCTTTCGGCTAAATTCGCGTTTTTACGGCGATCTTTCGGCTAAATTCGCGGTTTTACGGCGATCTTTCGGCTAAATTCCCACTTTTACGGCGATCTTTCGGCTAAATTCCCACTTTTATGGCGATCTTTCGGCTAAATTCCCGTTTTTACGGCGATCTTTCGGCTAAATTCGCGTTTTTACGGCAATCTTTCGGCTAAATTCGCGTTTTTACGGCGATCTTTCGGTTAAATTCACGTTTTTACGGCGATCTTTCGACGAAATGCGCGTTTCTTCGTGCGATCCTGTGACTAAATTCGCGTTTTTCTCGAGTGATCCTGCGACGAAATTCGCGTTTTTATTTTTTGCAGAAAATCGTAGTTTTAGACAGATTTTCGTAGCATCGTAGTTTGTGGTTCAAAATCGTAGCAACTACGATTTTTTCGTAGCAGTTGGCAGCTCTGCATTGGATAAGCACACTTTCAATATTTTTTTTTTCTTTGCCAATTTTTTAATTCAAGTATTTATTGCTTAAAATAAAGCACAGTTTTAATTACTTTTTTTAAATCAATATTTGTTTGCTTTCTAAAACATTTTTTATTTTGACTACATTTAAAAGAACAAATTATAAGTATTATGCTAAACAGAATAGATACCAAAATTCATCATATTATTGCCATTTGTAGACTTATTTTTTTAGTGAAAACCTAAAATCTGGAAAATTCCAAAATCCATAAAAGCAGTGGTCCCAATCATTCCGAATTTGGGGTACCATACTGTATATTGAAACATATAAAAATGTTCCTTTTTTTATTAATAAAATGCTATGTTATATTTCTTTTATGTAATAAAGCTTGCTTATATGCTTTTTTGCAATGTGATACTGTCAATAAAGAGAAAAAATTTTCATTTCTACAATAAGAAAAAATTTTCGTTTTGACAAACTGCTTTCAACTGTAACAGTATTAACCATTTTTCAAACAAATATTATGAGATAAAAGTATCTTTAAAGTTGAAAAATTTATGGAACAAACATTATAGAATCTAAAAACATTTCCAAAATCAAAATGCAAAACTATCGGAGAATTATCATAATCTGTATTACAATAGCAGAAGTCATGTGACTGTTCTAAACTGATATGGAAGCTAACTGCTTCACGTTTCATAATACAAGGCAACCATTTTTTACTCAAAATTATTTTTTCAAATAAAACTGGTAAAAATTAAATTTTTAGAAAGATCATTAAAAAAAACTTATGCTTGAGAGATGATTCACATATATATTCTGTATATATTCTGAGATAACTTCAGTTGAAATTAGACTGACAGCCCAATTTCTCTTTTCATCAAAATAAACACAAGGGATTCGTTCTTCAGTGAGCAAAAAAATAATAATTTATGGAGGTAATCATTAACAAAGCAAGTTCTCCAGCAAAGAATTTTACAGCACTGTCTTGTGTCGGAAAATAATCTGCACTTGTAAGCCAATCGCAGCTTAGTATAATTCTGTTAGGTGAAGTTCTATACAACTCCACTCCATTCACAATCTTTTCATGACATAAGTTAAACATAAACAAATTCAACTCATGAAATAAAATTTAATGAATCAAATTTCAAAATGAATCGCCAGTAAATTTTTAGGAATTCTAGAAATAGAGCTTTAGGAATTGTGAAAACTCCTGAATTCTCATAAAAGAAGAATAAAGAGAAAACAAAGGGATAGCAATGCATGTCTATGAGAAAATTGGAGAATTCCACACAAAGGGAGAAAAATGATCTAAAGCGGGACATACTGACAGAAAATGTCATTTAAAATGGGTGAAGTTCATTAAGTGGCTTACAAAAGGTTTCTATTTTACCAAATCTAAAATACATCAATAAGTATGCCGCCTGATTATGAAAGGTTAACCAGAAAGCTTAAGTGAGAACACTAATCCTCTTTAATAAAAAGCAACATGTTGCTGACAACTGGCTTTTTCGCTAATCCTTGCCACAGATTAATCTCAGAAAATGAAACATTTGAAGTTACTGAAAAAAATAATAGCTCGAAAAGTATTTGTCAGAAAATTGTTAAACAAACCGTGTTAGAAAGGTATTTTTCTTGATATAAATTACAAATCTAATGATTATGCCGTTTTTGAAATATTGAATTTCAAAAAATGCATAAAAAGATAATGATAACGGCAATGTGTCCTGATGTGTATCGCAACCTACGTAATGACGTGTATACTGGCTATAGCGCAAGTCACAAATTATAGTAGCCTTATTATTCTGTTAAAATATAAAAGTGAATTATGATGTCACAAGTGCATGATTTTTATTTAATTCTCGACAAATAGCACACTTTAGTCCACCTCAGTGAGGCATATTAATTTCATTATATTTGAAGTATTGTAACTACATTAAAATCCAACGGAAATTATTTTTCCCCATAGACACCATAATATAACATGATTATTCATTTTTTTTAAAGCTGACCTATTCCATACTAGAATCTACAGAGAATTGGCCTAATTTAGAATGAAGTTTTTTGGATCTTTTAGTACTTTTCCGTTATACCAACATCATGCCAAAATGTATGCTAATGCGCCATTTATTTCAACCCTGAATGTGCAAATAATTTTTATTTCAAACAGTGCCAAACACTGTGACTCGCTATTTATTCAATCTGAATCTCTCTTTTTTTATTATTATTATTATTATTTAATTGTAAGCATGCAAAACATTTTAATTTACTATTTTTTGAATCGTAAATACTTTTTATTAAGTTACAACTTACATTTTTCCCTGATTCAAAAAGGAAATGTTTACTAACCTTGCGGAATGGATTTTGGCGGGACTTGCACTATTAGTTATATAATTTATCAGAGATGGTTTTAGTATCTCCCATATTGTTCTACTTTGCTTAGTTATAGAATTATGGGGGAAAGTTTTATAATCAGATGAACCCAATTATGAAAGCTTAGCCTTTTAAAAATATTCTGCCGAATGGATTTTGACGGAACCTTCACTTTGAGTTAGATCAGTTTTCAAGCATGGTTATAGTATATAGCATATAGTTTTATCGTTCTTTACCAAATCCCACTGTAAATGATCAACGAAAAAAGTTTGTCCTTAACAGCCCAAATTTTGTCTGACACATTAAAAAAGTAATAACGCAATGACGTTCATATCGTTTTCAGAAATGCAGAAGGATATTCCAAGTAAAGGGTTTTAAAACACAAGGTGAAATTCAAGGACAATATTTCAGTTGATTAAAGGTTCATTAAGAGAAATTGACCAGCGTAGTGGCGTAGCTTGCTAGTATTCTATAATTGGATAATTGGCATCAAACATGAAAGATACTAGCAACAATAAAGTTTTAATGTGAACATGCATACCATTAAAGCATTATAGAAAAAAAAACTATGCGCAAAATCATATTTGATAAAATATGCCAATTTCACTGTGAACACAATTACAAAAGATTGCTTAATAGGCTAAAAGTTTCTGCATAAGAGAACATATTGCAACATAAAGACCAGTAGACATAAAACATAAAATGTTGAAGTCAGTGAGTTATGCCGTTATGAAAACCCCTGAACTGTGTATCAAGAAAGGACAGGAAAGAGAAAACAAAATCGTAAGAGATTAGGATTTAATCTGATTGCACACCAAGGGAGAATAGTGATCAAAAGTGGACGATATTGACAGCAAATATGGTTTAAAGAGAATGTGATTCATCATTAAATGACTTCTAAATTTCTATGTTTCCCCAAACAATACTCGCTAAAATTCATTCACTTAGTATGCAGCCGATGATTCGATGAGAATAATGATAGATTTTCTAATCTTCTGTAATCTACAACCAAGGTCAGTGTGAAACAAAAAATATATTAGCAACAATATGGTTTATTGGGAATATGGATACCATTAAAGGGTTTTCACAAAAAAACACTTTCATTGCACGAAATCGTATTAGCCAAAATACGCCAATTGGTAGTGGATCCAATTATGGAAGATTACTTGATAGGTTTAAAAAACTCCCCATTAACGAATGTATTTCAACTTATAAGCAAACAGACATGAAGCTTAAATGCCTAAGTAAATGAGTTAAGCAGTTTTGTCTAGCTTTATACCAGAAAAATGAAACAAACAACAAAAAATATAAAAAATGCTGCTATGATTGCAAAGCTGCCATGATCTTTATTTCTCTATCAGATTCTTCTGATCTGGTAAAGAATTAAGCAAGTAAATTGAATTATGAATAAAAGTAATACGTTGCAATGCTCAGCATACATTTAACAGAGACCAAATTGGTCACCAGAGGCAGCAAGTTTAAAATAATCATTAAACTGAAAATTGAGCTTAAAAATTTTCAGCAAGAAAGTACCAATGGAAATTATTTTGATTAAAGAGAAATTAACTCAGTTTAAAATGAACCTGTAGTCAAACTAGATGATACATCTGGGATAATTCTGAAACAATTTTCATTAAATATGAAAGAAAAATAAATCAATACATAAAATATTTTTAAAATTAGCCAGAAATTTTTAATAAAATACCCCAAAATGATAAAACTATTCACTATACTACATAATTTACTTAAAAGTCATTATTGAGAAAATCTTTGAATGTACCGAGAAAAGATTACGGGTGGCAATGTTATAAATCATCATGTCACAGCAATACATTTAGTTAGTATAACAATATCACAAACTATTTCACAGCTAGACTAGAATGAAAATTCATAAATTATTAGACGCATACAGAACATTAATAGGCAAAATAATGAAATACAAAACATAGCGCATCACCAGCCAGTAGAACCAAATGAAAGGAGATGGATTAAGCATTGATTTTTTAGTTCCCCGATAGGATCAAAATTATTTCTTTTCTTCCCCCCCCCCCCCCTAAGATGCTTTGGTTGTTTAAATATAATTTTAGAACCTATATTTATTGCCTCGCTCATTGATTTATGTCTGAAGATTGTTTAAATGTGTAATACAAGGTCAGAAACAGAGATTTATTTAGCAAATTTCAATTACATAAATTTGTAATTTTTTCGATATGAAGTGTTCATAACAGAAATGTAATTTTGACGTATGGTAATATGTGAAAAATAAAGTAAAAAACTAAAAACTATACTGGTGTTATGAGCCAAAAGATCAAAAATTAATGTAACTTAAATACATTAAAATTTTCAAAATAAACCTGTGCTTCTGATCTTGAATAACACATTTAAACAATCTCCAAAGAACTTATTTTTACATATTTTTATTTTAAGAGGAATAGTGCTAATATATTTTAATACAGAGCTTCTTTTGACATCAAATACTTATAAGTCAATTTCTAATATAGATAGTAAAATTGCTGAAACATTACCTTCTTCATCTTTGGAACTACCAGCCTTTTTTTTTTTTTTTTTTTTTTTTTTTTAACAGTTACAAATAAGTAAAGTGCATAAATATGCAATGTCTCTTTGTACTTTCCTTATCTATTTATTACAACAAAAACATAACCTATTCTCTATATTGTGAAGGATCTAGTATAACCAAGAAAATATTTTTGTGAAATACAGAGAAACAAAGAAAAAGAAAAAGAAAAAAGCAAAGCCTTAAAGTTTTAAAAAGAAAATTTTAGGGATAAACATTTGCTTGTTTATATTTTACCAAGACATGATAAAACCCTGCTCTGAAAATAAAGTAGTCTCTGGAAATCAAAAAACAGAAGACAAATTATAATTGTTACAGTGAAGAAATAAGTAATTTAACTAATAGTCTAATGACATTTTCCAGGATTTTCAAAGGCAAAAACTGGATGAATATATGTATTTTTTATTTTCATACAAATTTACTTTCCTTTAACTAAAAGATGATACAAATGCAGGTTATGTGTTTGCAAAGGGCTACATGATTGTACTTTAAAAAGTAAAAATAAAATAAACCAAGAACTGGGATAAAGCAAATCAGAATTGTTATAATATTGAATTTTATTAAATGCTCACCTGTGCACTGACTGTACGTTGAAATGTTTTTGTATTAGAATCCTCATTAGAAACAGACACATTTGAAGGCGTCCAGTATGTATGCTCAGACATCATTTTTTTTAACCAATTAACAGCCCATTGCCATCTATTCGGAGTCTGAAGTAAGTAATCTTTTGCTACAGGGCTTCTATTAAAAGAAAAATATATATATATAAGTAAGGTGAATGCAACAGTAATTGCACAGGTCCCAGTAATAGACCTGTGGGATACAAAACTGTAGAAAACAAAAAAATAATGCAATTATATGTCAGTTTTGATTAGTATGCACAGTTTTGTTAAATTTGGTTGATATAATCCAAAATTAATACACCAGTGTGCATGTTATAGAAATAACTCAAAAGTTTATTAATATTAAATAGGACTCTCTGATATTTGAAAATGACTGCTTAACATGTACCATATTTTCCAGTGCATAAGACACTCACTCCTTTGTACTCCATATACACATCCCAAAACTTAATAATTTTTTAAGGAAAAACATGAAATTAATTTTAAAATAAAAATACTTATAGCAAAATAGTAAGATGAAATGTTTATTTAAATGCAGTAATATCTTCTGAACATACATTTAAAAATTGTTTTATGTAAGAACTTCAACACATAGATATCTATCTAATTAGCAGAATTAATCTATGAAAGTATTCATTTTCTAAAAATAAATGTAATTTTTCCTATTCATATATAAATTACATTAATCAACATAACTAATTATGTATATATAGTTTTTTTTTCATTTGTAAATATTAACAAAAGTATAATATACATTATACAGAAATAAGAGATACCAAAGGGTGTACATAATGTGTCTTGAACTGGATGAATATATACACAGAAAAATCCAGTAAATATTTTTTTATTCGAAAAGATAAAATGGCATTTTTCATGTTTATATTTTTTATGAACATAATTCTATAAAGAATATTATATGCAGTTACAACAATGAATCCTTCCGGATTAATGTAAAAGAGTTTGTGTTAGTGTAATGTGTTTCTACAACTTTGAAATGAATATATTTTTGCTATCAACATTAGATTTTAATATATATATAAAGAAACTATACAATCTGTGAACTGATTTACATTACAAGATGAAAGACGAATTTCAAATAGGAATAAATTAAACTCATTTTAAACATTTTTAAATCAATAAATTTACACAGCTGCACACTAATTTTTCTAAATCTTTTAATATTCTTAAATATAATGCTCTTAAATTGAATTCATTCACTAATAAGATTATGATCTATGTTAAGCAACATTTGCAGAACTGATTATATTTAGTTAATAATATATTTAAAAACAACATGCAGACAACAAATTGAAGCATTAAATTTCAATTTCAATTAAAAACTTTGAATTATGAGATTCTAGTACATATGAGTGAGTATAAATCATTACATATATTGAAGCTAATGATTGTCAATAAAATAATTATAAAAGCGAAAAAGTTATTTTTTTAAATATTTTTTATAGGCATTCAATGATTATCTTAAAAATAGCTCCTAATTTCATGACTGTGATTCATGTTGATAGAAAAAAATTCCCATTACAATATGTGAATTTGACATGAACCTCTGGCTGCTTTGGTTTGCACTTGGTAGAAAGCATGAACTAGTACATTTATTTTTAAAAATTATCATTTTTGTTCAGTTTCTTTTTAACATATAGCAACAGGTAAAAAAAAAAGCATTATTTAAACTATCTATTCAGGATTTCTAAACTGTTTTCTCAACATATAATCATAGTTTAACTAATATTAAACAAATAATTGATAAAAGTATAGTTTAAAAAATTATTATTTATATTTTATTTTCTACTTTTTCTTGTTTAAAATATTTCATTGTTGCAGTTTCACTGGCATTTGACATATTTTAGCAAATGTGGTTTGGTACTTAGACCACTGTTGTTGTAACCATAAAGAATATTTGGCAATTTATCACCTGTAACTGACTTATAGAAAAATACCTTAAAATTAATTTATTAATTGATAATTAAGTTTAAAAAATATTAAAATGCTGTATTGTCATTGGAAACACACATACGCACATATTTTTTTTACAATTTTAGTGTAAAACGAAATAAATGAAAAATCTATTAAATAATTCCATCTTTGCATACATGAAGCAAATTAAATTAGATACTAGAGTGTAAAAAAGACTTACTTGAGAGAAAGACTCACAAGAAATTTTACACCTTGATAAGAACGCCGACTATCATTTGCCTCATTTGCACGAATGATTGCTAAAAGAAGATAATTCTATAATTAATATTATGAAAATCAACAAAAACTATGAAGTAGTACAAAAATTTGAAATTACATACCAAGCATGCCATCAAATGAAACCTGATTTTCATTTGTAATTCCATCAATTACAAGCTGAATTCGCTTGAACTGAAGTGGGTCTTCTACACCCTACAATAAAAAATATATAAAATTTTCAAGAGGTATAGCATACAAAATCAATTGTTACAAAAGATGAAGAATTTATTTTTAATAATTATACATCATGGGCAAATATTTGTAATTTAAAAATGACACACTGAGGTATTTTAACAGAAATCTTTTTTTTTTGCTATTCTAAAGAAATAGTTTAATAAATCTGAGATTTAATTACTAAGCAGTAATATTTTAGTACTATTATCATAGGCAAATGTAGGGATTCAATAAATAAATAAAACATATATTAAAACTTTACAACAATTCATGTTATTTCACATTCTTAAAATGTTAGTTTTGAAATGTAAAATTAAACAAGGAAAAACTTCAACACCTTTAAATCATTTGTTTTAAATATGTAGAAACTTTCTGACCTGAAATCGCTATGAACAAAAACTATACCATACAGCTGTGGCCAGTGTAGCTATTTCTACGACTAAAAAAAAGTTTTACTCTGTATGTGTGTGTGTGTGTGTGTCTGTCTATGATGGCTAGCAAGATCTACCGCACATAGAAGTATGAAAATTTGGGTGAGGATAGTTCAGGGCAGGTCCTGATGCACCTGAGGATCAGATATTTATTTTTTTTGACAATTAGCTGAGATATTAATTAAAAACACATAAAAAGCGATGTTTTTTTTTGTTTTTACAAAAATCTGCAGACACATGTGCGCATGCTCAGTCCTTGCTTTGCAGAACGTGTAAAAAGAAGAACCTACTGCTGATTTTTTTTTTTTTTTTTTTTTTTTTTTTTTTCCCCTTTTGTTTAAACTTTTATTAGCCAAACTATTTGGTATGCAGAAAAACAAAAGACATAACCTTAAAGTTCGTACTTTTATGCTGCAGTCAGTTAAAAAATATAGTGTTCTTAACCCTTTGAAATTTTTTTTTTGTTTTAATTGATTGACTTTTTCTTTCTTTAGGGGACACTCCCATAGGGCTTGATTTCAGAGGTACCAATTCGCAAAACATATCTATTTAAAGCAGAGACCTTTTTTTTTTCCAACTGTGCAATCGGTTTTGAAAAATACAAACTGTAACTAAAATAATGTATTAAAATCAAATACAACATTTGCTAAATGGTACACACATTAAAATCGTGAATTTACAAACACATTTAAAAATCTATGTTTCGTTTCGCTTCTGCGAACATCATCAGGATGTCAAACAAGTCTAAAATGATTTTGACATTTTAGACTTGTTTGTAACATCCTGATGACGTTCTCAGACGCGAAACGAAACATAGATTTTTAAATGTGTTTGTAAATTCACGATTTTAATGTGTGTACCATTTAGCAAATGTTGTATTTGATTTTAATACATTATTTTAATTATAGAAATTATGGTGCAATTGTCCTGTTTTTAATTACAAACTGTAACTCTTTCAAAAAATTTATGACCACAGGTCACTTCACGCCTCCCGAAGACTATCTTTTTTTTTCTGTGCTATAAGTAACTAAATGTCTTTATTTTGACACAATCTTTTTAGAGCATCTCAGCAGACCAGATTTACATCCCCTACAAAAATTTTTAAAATTCAAATAAGTAGAAGTATAAAAAAAAAAAAATCTTAAAAATTTTTGACGAAAACAGCAACATGTGTTTTTTTGTTTGCAAAAACTGTTTTGATGCAGCTTCGGCTCATGTTTTCACTACTAAATAAGCATATTTTTCTATGAAATTTTAAAGAGAGCTTGGATACAGTTATATTTATAACAGATTAAAATTTTAGAAAGTTTGGATTTTTTTTATGTTAAAGGGCCAGACCTGAAAACAAAACCAAACAAATAAGCGAGAAGAAAACATATTTATTTTACAACTAGATAACAATATATTTTCATGAAATTTTTACATGGGCTGCAAAAAGATTATATTTATAAACAATCAAATTTTTAAGTTTTCGGAAAAGAAGAATTATTATTTTTAAACCAAAAAACGACTCTACGTGAAAAAAAAAAAAAAAACAAGAAAATGTCTTCGTAAAAGCACTTTTAACACTAAAAATAAATATTTTTTTTGTGAAGTTTTCATTTAGAAGTATAGATTAATACAAAATGGGGTTAAAGATATAAAATCATACAAATTTAAGGTTTTATAAAGGTTATTATCATGGGCCCGGGAAGCGCTGGGCAGGTCAGCTAATTTATTCTAAAATCAAGGATATCACTGTAAAATAGGAGCTTCTGCTCCTGTAATACTTTTTAACCCTCTGACTGTCCAGCAAAAGGGCAAAATTGTAATGTTGTTTTCTCTGTATTAAATTTTAAATGCTAAAAAAATGATTATTCTAAAATTGTGTCAAAAAACTTAATTATATATATGAATGTAATCTTTGAGATTCTTAATTCATCAGTCAATGTATTAAAAGCGTATTATATCCATAGAATTATATTAATTTAAATAATGCTTGTACTGCGGTTAAACCTGGAACTTAGTGAACGTATTAACACGGCGTGTCAGTGAGAGGGTTAAAAGCCTGCTTGAAAATAAACATGTTTTTGTAATTTTTTTCAGTAGTGGTGAAATATTAAAGAATAGTTTGCTGTCAGTTTTTCTTCTTTCAGGGATGAAAATGGCAAACATTCAGAAAAGAGGAAGCTATGCATACATTTTTTAAAAATTACAGAGAAAATATATAGATTTTTAATTACTAACATTTTATTAAGATGATGGATTAAGCAACAGGCAATGTGAAACTTGATTTCATTGAGTGTCAAAACCTTTTTAACTTTTAATTTGATGCAAATTTTTATTGCTACTAATAGAACTTTTGTAACAATTTATTTGTTGTAACTTTTGTACCATTTTGTTGAAATAAATGAACTGAAATAGGAAATCTTATTCTGTACTAAATGGTTTCGTTAGAAAAGTATGACTGAAAGGTAAGAATAGTTGAGGTTATACTACTTCTGGAACTGGATATAGTATGTATTCTATATACGAAAAACAAATTACAGCAATAGAAAACGGAAATGTTAAAATATGGATTAAATTTTCCCCAATTTTGTATGGAAAGGATAATATTAAAAAGGATTCTCTTAATTGAATGAAATGTAGAACTTAAAAATTTAGAAAAAATATTTTAGAACAATCTCTTTCTTTTAATAAATATAGACCAAAATTTTAGGCAACCTTGGAGATTGCAACTGACAATGTAAATAACTGACATAGTTGAATTCATCATAATTTTGTTAGACTAAATTTTCAAGATTTCAATAGCCAAGGAAAAAATTCCAGGCAAAAATTGGGGCCTCTGTAGGGTTCCCTCACACAATTCCATTTAATAAAAGAGGTCCCCTTCACAAAATTCCTTTGATATGACAGACCCATTCGCAAAATTCATCTTTATAAATAGAACTCCTTCACAAAATTCCATTCCATAAAAACAAATTTATCAATTATTTTTATTTTGTTAGGATTTAAAATGTAAATTACCAAACAAAACAAGTTCACCTTAAAGAATAACTTTAGCAGCACAACTTGATAAAGTCATTATAATAAATGTTTGGTTTGAATTTGAATAACTGGATTTAAACTTCCATTACAAAACTTGGTTTTTTAGAAAAACATAATAAATTTCACAAAAAAAAAAGCACATTGATCCTGATAGCATTATGAACATTTTAAAATGAATGTCAAAACCAGTCAAGAATATGAACACATCCTCTACAAAAGTAAAAAAACTTAGCAACAATAATAATTTTGGTTTTGGAGACAATGACAGCCTTACTCCAGTTAGAACTGCTATGCTCATTTTTTTTCTCTCACAGGTCGCAGACATATTTTTGCTATGGTAGGCAGGCCGCAACACACTTACAAAAGGGTGAAAAAAAGACGTAATTACAATAGTAAGATAACATAAGTAGTATAACAAAGTTATCAATAGGGCTGAACGTTTATCATGGAAGAAATGTTACCAAAAACATTTTAACACCACTATTTTCAAACAAGAAACTGCATGGCAAATTTCTATTGCAAATGTTATAAAAATATACAGCAAAGTTTGTTGTTTGGAAATAGTAGTGTAAAAGTTTTTTAGTGCTAATTTTTTCTGGGACAAACGTTCAATTCTAAAAAGCAGTATTAGCTATATGACAAGTATAAAACTTAATAATATAACAGTGCAGAATTTCGAAGTTAAAAGAAAAAAAAAAATAAGGAGATTTTCTTTCATGTGTCTTTTGCTCAATGCAAAAGCTTTTTAGTTTTTAATTGTAGAAATATATAGTGCAAATTTAATTAATTTTGAATAGTGTTTGATTCGTGTTGAATATTAAAAGATATATACAATAAGAAAGTATAAACTTTAGAACAAATAGGACTATATGTAAAAAATTTTTGACTAAGAAAACAGAATTTAAGATCTTTTAACGTTAATTTTAAATTATAAATAACAGCGATATTTTGTGAATATCGCTATCACATTTCTTTTATCGCGTGTATTATTCTTATTTTAGCATATGATGTTGGTAAGACCACATCGTCGACTTTCCACAGCCAACCGTACTGGTCTTTTCTAAGCCTACTACGGTGTTTCGTAGGAGCATTTTCGCTAGAGATGTTACTCCAGTGACATCGCTTTCGTTCTGCGCGCACCCGGATGCATGGCTTCTTAGTTCCTTTTCCTCCGCATTAACACTGATGCTTAAGGTGTGTTTATTTTGATGTATTATAAATTGTGTTCTGGTTTCTATTTAAATTATTTGTTCTTTAACATTTATTGTCATTTTTTAATTAACTAATGAATTTAATTTTTCTTGTGCTATCACTTTTGGGCACCCCACTTTATTCATATATATATATATATGAATGTAATGGCATTTTATTTCAGAAGAAGAAGATTAAACTTATTTGGATGATGTAGTGTGTTTGTTTTCTTCCAGTGCGAATTCCGTTATCAGAATTTGCTTTTCAATGTACCGAACTCAAATCCTTTTTAACGTTTTTAAAATTCCAGCAGTTTGATTTTAATTCAAAAGTTATTATGCAGTGAATTTATTTTATTTAAATTTTTAAAGAGTTTACCTGTCCAACTTTAATTCTCTAGTATTTTTGGGACTTTAATTTCATCGAATGCCCTCTGTCAAAATTCCAAGATGTTCCATCTAGTCTTCAATAAGATTTTTATTTTTCTAAAACAGAGTATAGTGACCAAAGATATAAAATTCTACAATCCTTCCTCTATTTCCTTGATGGATTAATAAAAATGGATTCTACAGCAATTAAAGTTTATTTATTTCCTGTCTTCACTTTTCTGTGTCAAGATCCTTAAAGTAAGATCAACTTATTTTTATTACTTTCTCTTCATTTCTGCAAAGTAACATGAGCCAAAAGAACCGCAACTTTGTTGCATTGCATTGCTTCTTAAAGATTTTTCACAACAGCAATGTTCTAACACTATACATCCACAAATAACTGCTCTTTAAAAGCACCAATAGCTACAATATATTTATCCACATCACAATTTTGTCTTCCCGTAAAAATATACAAAACAATAGAAAAGGTCTTAAATACTTTTTATGCACATCTCAATTAATTTGGATTAATAATTATGGGTTTTGGGCCGCAAATAAATGGTGACCGGGCTGCAGGTTGAGTATGGCTGAGTTAGAAGGAGTAAGTTTTCTCGAATAACATGAACTAACTATACACTAGACAGGTTTTGAAGCTACTTTGGGACCAATTTTTTTATAATCAAAAATAGGAAATGTTTTTAACACAAACTGGTTGTAACATAACTGTAAAATACTTCTAATCATAAATATTAAAGAACAGGGTAAATTTTTTTTTTTTCAAATTAACAATAAATTTATGCACAAACTATTAAAAAAAACTATATATCTGAACATTCATAAAAATGATTTACTAATAGCAATTATGAAAAACAATATTACGTTATACTCACCAAAATCTCCAGCAACAAATATGATAAATTTTTCAATTCATTGGAAGGCACTGAAGAGTACTGATACTGAAAAAATAAAACAAAAAAAATAAAGAACATGTAAATGTATATATACACAGATGATATAAAATAAGATAGAATATCAACAAAATAAAATAAATCTTTTGGCATTTTTATCAATTAAGAGGAAACTTTACTGAATAGCAATGAAACAATGTTATGATTTAAAATTTTGATCTTATTTTATTCAGTATTTTAATATTTAACTTTAATTTATTCATCCATTTAATTCAACTCATTAAAATTCATTTAAATTAATTAAGCTAAGTTTCATTTTTGCATTTTAAATCTAACATTCTTTTTAAATTGTTTACTTTTGGTGAATATAAATTAATTTCAGAATCTTTCCATTACATATGTTTTAGGATATTTATTCATTCAAGTTAATTTACATTTTATTCACTTTGCAATATTAATTAAACTTCATTTCAAATTATCTAAAATAAAAATATTTCTGACTTACTTTTTCTAACTTTTAATAATGTCCATTTTTCTTAAATAACACACAGTCTAAATTTAATAAATTATTCCAAAATATAGCGTATTTCCTTTTTAATAATATTTATTAAAAAATGGTTAATTGTTAATTTGATTCTTTTCAGAAAGTTCAAATTCATTTATTTTAATTCAGGCAAATTCTTTCAGAATCGCGAACTTTTCCATATATCATTTCAAAATTTCTAAGTCCAATAATCATTTTTCAAAATTTCTTAATTTAAATATTTTACTTTCAAAAACATATCTGGTGGAAAGAAATTTTAATTTTATTTAGATTGCTAAAATTTCATTTGTTTTCATCCATTAGTTTGGCAGTTATAGATTTTTAATTACTTTCGTTTTTTCTGTTTTGAATCTCGTCGAGATTTGCGATCAGACGCCATTGATGAGTATTTAGATGTTTCAAGTAAACAAGAACCTTTCTTCCCGCGGATTTTGAACAAGGTCGTTTTGACAGCACTCCAAGGTCGCGATCGAATGTTCTGAATACTATTTAATGCTGTTGCTAGAGTTGGAAGTGTCAGTGAAACGTCTGACTGTAACTTTGACTATGATCTGTTGGGGCTTGTTCAGTAACTTTCGGACGGTTCGGATTTTTTGATTGGTTGTTGCGTAACCGCCTGGAACCTTTACCTGAGAGGGAAATTCTAGAGAGTATTGAGTTCTACTCAAGATTCGAAAAGATGTAGTCGCTACGATTTTTAGTTATCCGGGCTTCTCCCATTTTCTTTGGCGAAAGTCAGGACTCTAGGATGATGTTAATGTGTGATTTTAGTAATACGATGTATCCAGATGTTGAATAATTTTTTAACGTAATGAATTGAACAATAAGTCAAATTTAAATCTACAAATGATATCTTCCTGAAGGATGGAGATGCTGGATCAAATATAAGCTGCGATTGGATATTCACTTGAGATGTTTTTTCATGATTTCTTGAATCTTCACTTAATATGTTTGTTCATCAATGCTGTGGCTGAATCAGCAATTTAAATGTTCTTTAAGTAATTCGACTTCAAAAATTCTACTTCTTAATCTTCTTATATGCCTGTTTCAACAGTTTGATTGTCAAGTTTTACTGACGGAAATATGACTTCTTAAGTGTTGAGACTTAGGAGTGTATTGATGAGATATACATATCCATCTGTCATCCTGTCGCCAAACGTTGCTGCTTCTCAGAAATTAATCTAGCTTCTAAATTTTTGCTGTTCATATCTTAAAAACCTTCATCTTCCTTTGATAAGTAACAACTTATTAGAACTATCAAAGATATTTAAAGAATAACTGTATACACTGGACCAAGCTAACAACACTAATTCAATATAACTTTTTATATCTACTAAGATCTGCAAATTTTATTTAAAGAAAATATAATATTATAATAATAAACTGTATCTGATATTTGAAATAATATATCCTAAAGATATTAGATTACAATTGTCAGTGACTTCATAATCCTTGTTATCATTGATGCATTCGTATTATTAGAAAAGCTCGTATCGCTACATATATGATTAAGATGTCTGTTGTGATGTTAGTTAGTGATTTATTTATTTTATTTTGGTGCACTAATTTGTGAATAAATTACAGTTTAACTTCATCTTGGTGAGTTTGTCTTTTTCTATTATTTATATTTATGTGTTTCAGCTATGTTTGAAGTAATGGAATAAGTTCTATTTTCTAATTTATATAAGTATATTATAACTTAAGTATTAACTTTATGAATTTAACGTAACTTTAAGCTTAACTTTTATGGCATCGCATTATGTGCTGCTACTTACGATCATGCCTATAATGGTGTTTGGGGAAAGTGTTGAATATATGTTTTGTCAAAATTGTTTAGGTATTCGGAATCATTCCGGTGCTAGTCGCTGGTGATTCACCCTTTATTAATTTTTCCTTTTATGTTCATCACGATCCCCAGATACCGTTATAAACAACATTGAAAAAGTCCTAAAATACTTTGATATTCTGATCAGAAATTTACACCTTCAATGAACTCAACAAGGGTTGAAAAGGAACTGATTTAATAACCATAACATACACAAATTCTATTCGAAGAAAGAAGAAATTTGATCAGTGGCAGCTGGTGGCAAAAGTAATGAAGCTGCTACAAACTAAATTATATTTATGAAAGTATAAAGTTTTTTATGAAATGGATCCTGCAATATGTTATCAATGAAATTCATTTCGATTTTGAAGGCAGATGGTACACAAAAAACACAGAGCAAACAGCTGAAAATTTGGATAGTTACAAAAAACTGCGACGAATGAATTAAAGCAACATAAGTCAGCACTAGTCACCACCTTTGAAAATACTCTTGACTAGTTTATGCAGGGAAAGCCAGTTATATTGAAGAATGCATTACTGTATGCTGAGACTGCATACAGACACTTACTACATATATCAGTAGTTCACATTACGATGCAGAGCAGTTCAAGACGATGTATTTATGCTTAAAGCTAGTTGAGCATTATTACAATATGAATACAAAAACGTACATACCAGTACCAGATAAAGTACATACAAATTTGTAACACAAAATAAAATATATACAAAAAATAAATTGTAATAATCTTACAAATTTATGAGGGTGCTATTGTCTGAGGCTCTGTCTGTTTTTGAGGATTCTGTCCTCAAGCACACTGCGATTGATCTGGATCAAAACAAGTTGCAGGATTCTCGGGATTGTATCGGATTATAGTTTATGACAAGAAGATATTGAATGAAAAACACAAAAATTTTTTAGATATTATTTATTATTATTATTTTTTTTATTTTTTTATTTATTTATTTTTTTTTTTTTTGAGGGAGACGACTTTTAAGTAGTAAGACCTGTTTCAAGGACATATTTTAAAATTAGTATGAGGATTATACAAAATTAGGAGGGGAAAAAAAAAAACATTAATTTTTTTAATTGTATTCTGGAGGAAAAATAGTTAAACACAGATAGCTAAAAAAACAAATTGCAGGTTAACAATACATTTATTAGGTAAAAGTTAAAATTAATTATCAGTTATTAGCACTCTCTTTTTTTTTTTTTTTAAATCTAATTTTATTATTATTTATAAACTTATTATGACATGTAAGTTATTTTATATACTTTTTTTTTTTAAATGATTCAGAAATAAGGCAAAATCTTAAATTAATATTAACAATAAAAAGCAAGGCATCATGTTAATATTTATATATTTCATCATTAGTTATGGTACATTAAATCTCTATCTCTATAAAAGAGTAAGTGTCTGTCTGCCTGCCTGCCTGCCCGCAAATTTCTCCGTAATTATAACACCTAGGACTTAGAAATTTTTGTCATGTGTAGATGTTGTCACCGGACAGTATACCTCGCGGCCGGATTTTTAAATTTTAATTTAGATTTTTTTTTTTAAATTAAAACGTGTATATGGAGTTTTGGGTTCGAGGCTATTTCAAGCTCCTCCCATGAAATAGCCTCGGCAACGCCATCCGTGGCAACAAAGCAGCCAGCCAATAAGAGCAGTGTAACGACCGAAGATATCTATGGCCTAGCCTGACTCGTGAGTTGCTGGCCTAGAGTTGTCCAGTTTTTGTCCATGGTTTTGTCGCCTAGCTTCGGAGGTTGACTGCCGTGTAATCGAATCGAAAGGACAGTTTTCGATATGCAAAGAGACTGCAAGAGATGTTAGTTGGCAGGTCAAAAAGAAGTGAACCGAGCTACGCTAAGAGAGATGCAGAGAGAGTTGAACAGACGATGGTGAGCGGAAAATGATGTGTGCGCGTGAACAGTATATGATGGTTGTGTACGCTGGGGTTTTGATGGCAGAGTGTAATGTTTTTTAATTGTTCATCTTATTTTAACTTGTGTATCAACGATGCCTAATAAAAAGTGCTGGACGTTAATCATCACCTTGGATCACTGGAGTTCGTTAAGTCATTAAAGTATGGCTCTTTCCACCCGACATCAATAGAGCTTACTGATTTTAGTTCAGATTTTCACCACAGGGGGAGCTTTCGTATCTTTGGTTCTATGGGCTGGATCATGATGTGGTATGCCTCATTCGATTCGACATCGATAACCTTAATGAATTCAGTTATGTTCGTATAGAACATATTGTGCCCCCTGGCGGTGGAAGGTGTAACTAAAGGATTTTGCAGCTAACTCGGGTTCTATGGGTCACATCACGACACGGTTTGGCTCATTCGACACAACATCAATAGAGCTTACCTATTTTAGTTCTGAATTTCACCAAGGGGTGCTTTCTTATCTCTGTTTCTATGGGCTGGATCACAATGGGGTATGGCTCTTTCCACTTGACATCGATAGAGCTGACTGACTTTAGGTCGGAGTGTGTATGGCACGCCCAGTGTTTGCTGTCTAAGGTAGTGGGGCCCCCAACATTAGATTTGTTTAAAAATAAAAAAAAATGTTCAACACTGATTTCAGGTACATTTAAGGTTGTTGGCACGGGCAACGCCGGGCGGGTAAGCTAGTGATATATATAAAGCAAAACAATGAGCATAGCAATCAATAATAGTAAAAAAAATAACTTAGCTGAGACCTGAGTTTTTATTTTTCTGCATTTTTGAATTAGCACATCAGTGATGTCAACTCATCAAAGTAGAAAAGGGCTAAAAATGTGCTACAAAAAAGTCTAAAAAGGGGCTAAATATTTAATGGCAGAGAAGTGCCAAAAAAGAGAGCTAAATTTTTATCAAAAACATTAAAATAAATATATACAGGAGTAAATGCTGAATGCATATAGTAACAATTGCTGTATTATTTTCTATACTATTAAGAAATTGCAATGTTTAAGTGAGATTTCAATAGCATTGTATTCAAGTAATTGAATCAAATTTCAGAAAGCCAATAACATATCATGTTTTCCTTCAAAGAAATAGCTAATTTTACACTTTGAACTTTATACTCTTAATGCACTAACTACTAATTAATAAAATTTAAATTAGTTGAATCCTATGCATTTTGTGTAAATTACAACTTTAAAAAAAAGTGTTTGAAAAACTGAACTTAGCTGAAAAAATTCCATTAAACACTTTCAAAAGAAAATCTTAGTTTGAAAAACTGAACTCAGCTGAAACAAATTCCATTAAACCTTAAAAGAAAAGCTTAAAGTAGACATTCACAATATAAATTATAAGTAACAATTTTTTCTATGTATAAAAGATGTAGACATTTAAAAACTTTAGAATCAACTTGCAATTTAAGTTAACACAGATAACTCACCATTACTTGATAGATCACAGAGAAAGAAAACTTTTCATTACAAAAACAACACTGCACTAACATGTCGGTGAAGACAGATATTGAGCCTGACACTTCTCGACAAGCACTAACAACCTATAACATAATACCAGAGTAAAAAAAATGCAGGAAACCACTATATTAAATTATTAAAATACAATCTAAAATACAACTAAATTATTATATATTTAAAAATTAATTACTGCATTATTAAAAGTTAGAATACAATCAGGATTCATACTCAAATGAAAAAACTTTTTCACTGATTTTCCAGGAAGTTTTACCAAAAATTCAGGACTTTATATTTTAAGCATTTAATGACTACAAGAAATAATACAGTAATATAAAGTTTTAGGCATTAAAATGATATTAGGAATCTAGTATAAAACAATCGCCATATAGCAAAAAAAATCATGTTTCTAAAATGCATCCCCTTCACATCCACAGTTATTTATGTCTTCTAAGGAATGTTATTTCAAACCAGTGAACCTGTGTGACGCTTTCACTCTGCAATCTTTGAGATTATTCGCTGATATCTTTAATAATTAATTTATAATTAATTGCAATTTTTAATCAAACAACATATTTTAACAAAATCTGAGTATTACTATGTCAAAAGCCAATTCATACTTTTTGTATGATACCTTATTCCCCATTGTGTGTTTTGTATGTACATAAAGAAAGGGATGTTGTCATCAGAAATAATATATATGATTGCTATTCAAAAATATAAGAATAAGATTATTATTAACTTATAAAATTACAGCATTATGCTATTTGAATATGAAATACACAATATTGTGTATCAAGAAATGCTTATAAATTTTCTACTAAAATTCCTTGACAGAAGATATTTATAACACTGACTTTTTATATCCCATATAATTTTGCCGGATAACCCTTATAATTTATTGGAGGAAAAAAAAAATTGAATAATTTTGATAGCACACATAATCAAGATTTTATGTGAGCCTACACAAATGTACCATGCTTGTGAGATTGTTTATAGTCCCATCATTAGCTCAGATGCTGTCTGTTTGATGACAAATTAGTCTTGTTGGCAAAGCAAACACACAAGTGTTTTTATCAAAGCTGATACTTGCAAGGCCAATATACTATTGTTCTGAAAGGCAACTTTGGTCAAATTTACAACATATATATATATATATATATATTGTTTGATAATTATAAGAGTGTCAATGTAGGGGGTTGTTTGTTGAGAGCGTGATGGTGTAGTGTGGCTATAGTTTGCTTCCTTTTGTTATGTGTGTTTCATTCGTTTTCAGTCTGTACTTGCCAGGTATGGGGAGTGTTGAATGTATAAAACTAGTTAAACCCAGCAGTGCATGTCTCAAACCATGCCACCTGACACAGGTCGTTTTATTCTTTTTCTGTTGTTTTTTGGTTTTTTTAATTACAGTTGCAATTTGTTGTGTTCTATAGTTTTGTGTTAAAGTAGTTTGTTGTGATTTCTGGTTCTATGTTTAAGTAGTTTGTTTTGTTTTCTTGTTATGTATTTATGTGGTTTATAGATTTTAGTTGGCTTTTGTAATACTGGTTCTGCATGTGTTTTTTTCATTGGAGTTTATTATATGTATTTACATATTCATTGACCCTTTCAGGTTTTAGATAAAAATTCAGGTTTTTCAGATTTGCCAGGTGCATATAAACTCTGATAACGACACAAAATCATGTAGAAAATTAAACTAGACATATTATTGAGCTATTTCTATAAAGCAAATTGCACAAAAAGAATAAGTTAGATTAGCATAATAATAATTGTCATAAAATTAGCAAAAATAATCCTGAGTACATCAACAATATTTATGATAAATTTTTAAATAGTTCCATTACAAGAAATATTTCTAAAATATCTAAAACAGATTTAAGAAAACAGTTCAAATGAAACAATAAAAATAAATAAATAAATAAAAGAAAATGTGTATCCCACATAAAAATCTGAAGAAAAAAATCAATAAGCAAAAAAATTTAATGAAAAAAAAAAATACAGGTGTCACACAGATTATGAAATACTTTTCAATAGCATGACAAGTATTACAATGCACTGGATAAAGACAATTATCTGAGTACTTCTATGAGTCCTTGTATAAGGACTGCATACATTATTTTAATAATAAATATGTATAAATCTAAATACAAAGTCTAATGCATGTATAATTTTACGTTTAAATTTCACACATTTCTTGAAAACTTTATCTGCTTTACACATTTTTATTATTATTATTATTATTTTCTCCTTTGCAAAGAATGAGTGCAATGTTGTACATGGTCATATAAATATGGATGAGTTGAAATTGTACAATGCCATCAAAATCAATTTAAAATAATAACTTTTGATAGATAAACTTTTTGTGTGACATTGTAAAATAATTATAAACATCAGATGCACTATTTTCCATCGAATAGAAATCATGTGAATGTACTATTATTTCAAAAGAATCATAATGATATTTTGTATTTCAAATACTAGTTAATGGGAAAAATAAGTTTCTTAACTATATAATAATTTGTCTCAAAATATTAAAACAGTACAATATCAATATAAAAACCTGACTTTTAATATTGTTTACCTGAAATTCTAAGTGGTCAACAAATGATGCAAATGAGAAGAATCATCAGAATAATATAATAACTTATTTCAAATAATAAAAACTGTCAGATAACACAAGTTTAAAAGATCAAAGATAAGAACGTTAAAAACTCCATATGATAATTAATTTTTAATATGAATAATTTCAATGCAGCAAATCTTATGAATTAAAGCACAAAAGGCAAAAAGAGAAATCGTAGAGAGAAAAATGAAAATAAATAATGTGCTTTAGTTGAATATTTTTATCCATTAATGAGTGGGTTTTTAAGGTTTTTATTAATATAATGTGTTAATGAAGACATTTTCACAATTTTATTGTTTTCAGTGTCACAGTAGGTATTCAGCTGTAAGTACACAAAATTTCAAGTGTGTAACTTAGACAGTTTCTGAGAACCGGCTCTGTGACGGACAGACAGAGAAGAGAGACGAATATGGTTTCGCAAGATGAACGAAACCCTAAAAATGATCAAAATCATAGGAATTATAATTTTATAATGTATAATGTTCATAGAATTTCAATAGTAATAATTAAACATGTAATTACCTCTTGTAAGTACCTAAATGATCCCGGACCAAATAATGCATCTCCAATTTCCTTTGGCATTGGCAAGTAGGTTTCACTGGCTGACCATATGGAAGTACGTTCAGAAAAACTTTCAATATCTATACATAAGAAATTAGACATAAATCTATCAAATAGAAAAAAAGAATTAAAATTTTGGAATTCCTTATAATCAAGCTTCAAAAGATACGTTGAATATTTGCTAAGTTTTATGCATAGTTTATGTTTATATTTAAGTTAACTATAAGCATTTTTTATTTTTAAATAATAGAACATTGAATATATTCTGAAGATCACATGTGTAATCTGCAAACATTTGAGGGCTGACAAATAAAAATATAAATCTACAGCTAAACTGGGCTGAAATCGTTCAAACACAGATATCTAAAAATGGTGATTTCTTGAATGAAACTGGGAGTATCCTTAAATACTATTTTAGAAAAAATGCACTGCATATACCAATAGAACAATATATCTATACTAATAAAAGAAAGTTTCGCTCTGTATGTGTGTGTGTCTGTCTGTGTGCTGTCTATGGCTAATGAAATCTAGCGCACCTAGAAGTAACAAAATTTAGGTGAGGGTAGTCCAAGGTCTGCCTTTATGCACCTGAGGCTTAGAATAATTAGCCAAAACATAATCTTAAAAACTCATCAATATCTCATCTTTTTCTTTGCGAGCTGGCTTTCAGAACTTGCACATGCCCAGAAATGGATTTATGCGTCAGAAGGAAATGGATGAACCGAACAGGCAGTTTTTTGTGTTATTTCGTAGTTTTAAATCAGTTTAAATCAACCAAACCACTCAATAGTTAAAATTGAAAGACATATTCAGAAAGATCGTACTCTTATGTCTCAGATGCAGCAATTAATTCGAAATATATCATTGTTAAACCTTTGAAAAAAAAAAATTCAAAAAGGGTCATTTTCCCAAAGGATGTTTTCCCCCTTATGGCAATGCCTGTTTAGGGCGTAATTTTAGAGGTACTGACAAACAAAAAATATGCATTTAAAGCTGCAACCTTCTTTTAATTGATGCTGCAATCAGTTTTAAAAAATATGAATTTTAACCCTTTCAGAAACACTGGCGAACGCAGGTCACTTCGCGCCTCTCGGAGACAATCTTTTTTCTACACTAAAAGTAACTGAACATCAATATTTCGATACAACCTTTATAGAACATCTTGGTAGACCAGACTTACATCACACACAAAAGTTTTAAAACATTCAATACAACAAACAAAAGTAGAAAAAAAAACCCGAAAAAGCAGGATATTTTGGTGTGCTGTCGCTCTGCTTTGACTCATGTTTTCACTACTAAATATGGATATTTGTTCACGAAATTTTAAAGCGAGCTTGAATACAGTTATATTTATAACCAATTAAAATTCAGAGAGTTCGGAAGATGAGAACTATTTTTTATTGTTATGTTAATGGAGCCGACGCAAAAACAAACAAACAAAAAAATCAACAAGGAAACATATTTCTTTCATGATATAGGTTAAAAACAAAATCTCAAATATGAAATCTTATAACTATTTTGGCTAAGTATAAAAAGTTATTTTGCATTTTAGTTTGTAACAGCTTTTTTGTCTCAAGAAAAGTGGAGATTCTTACATTCAATTGTTCTAGATTGAAGCAATAATAGCACAGCAACTAAACTCGTACATTCATACCATACAAAATAAAATATTTTAAAAGAAAAAAATTAAATTAATAATATTTTTCATAAATTAAAAATATTATACTATTATTATCAATTTTTCATTCCCTCAAAACCTTCAAGGGTTTAGATGGGGAAAATAGGTGACAATTTTGTCATACTCAAAGGAAATGGCATTGATAGGTTTCTCCAATAAGCCATAGAAGGTACAATCAATTTCAGAAAATATTAAATTTGAAACCAAATCAATTGAAATTTTGGAAGACTTTCTATTCTAACTCAGCAACTATCCACCATTTCTCAATTGCTTGATTTTATTACTAGTAAAAGAGAATGTTAACAAGAATAGGGTTTGGGAGAACAGACACATACATCAGATGTTTTCAAAAGAGTGTTACTTTTTTTTTATCATGGGGAATGCGGTGAGGATATCAAATTGCAAATCAATTCTTAACTCGCTATTGTAAAAATTTGTGAGTCATATTTCATGTTTTTTCCTGAGATTTACATGCAAAATGTGAGAAAATGTAAACACTGATATGAAAACGCAAAACATCATCAACAAATGCACCAAAATAACAATAATAATAAAATAGTTACCACAGGTTCTATGAGGAGTAAAATCACAGCTCAATATGAGAGATGCCATTGTTATATGAAGAGGTCCAAATTCTTGAGTCTGCAATGGAGTCCACCTTCTGGGAAAAGAATCCTGAAAATATTTGATAAAATATTATAATTATTTTCAAAACTATGCACAATAAATTAATCAGAATAAATATTCTTAAATTATGTTCATTAATATTGAATATGAAACCATTTATTAAAGATTCTGAAATGTTTGCTGAATCTTTTGTTAATCATTAAATTAGTTATAGAAAGGAAAGATAAATGATAAATTTTACCTAGATAGGTAATTTTAGATTATTTGGTAAACAAACTTTTCAATATTAAACACAACATTTGGAGAACAACATAAATCATTACTATAATAACCATGTAACCGTACTAAATTATCTAATCATATGTGTCAATTTTGTTTATGAATAATTTATTGAATGAAATTTATACTAATAAAAAAAGATATATGTGTGCACATGTTGGCGATGACTAGCGAAATCTACAGCAGGTAGAAATCTGAAAATTTGGGTGAAGATAGTCGGCAGGTCCCGATACACCTTATGCCTGCAAGTCAATATTTTCAGGAAGGTATGATATGAAAAACTCAAATAGAAACACATTGTCAGATGACTAAGTCTGTTGCATTCCATTAAAAACAACTATGTATGAACTCTATATTAATTATTTGGCATCCAAATTGCAATAACAGAAATCCCATTTACTTTTTTATGACTTTCTAACATATAATTGTTACAGCATAACACCTACATGTAGGATACCCCAGTATTGTTTAATTCTAATAAACAAAAATTCAAGTAATTTTGATTCAATATTATTGATTCACTAATTTTTTGTTGTTGTTGTTGTTTGTTGACTAACTTTCTTAAAAAGATTTTTTTCTGCTCCAGTTTGGTAATCACCAACTTAAAAAATATATTGAGCAATATCTTTTAGCAATTTAAAAAGCACAGCAAGTAAGAGCAAATAAGAAAAAAAAAAGGTTTTAAATATTTTCTAAATGATTTTGAAGAATTCCTAAAATAAAAAGATGAAATTCAAAAATGAATTAAAAATGATAAAAGTTATCAGCACTGCAGCACTGAAAAAATAATAAACACAATACTTACCAAACTTTGCATATTTGCTGATGCAGGTCCCAATAAGAAAACTAAAAGCTTTTGGAAAGCATTATTTTCTAATAAATGATTACATGTTTTATGACCCTGAAATAAAAACAAATTCACATAAATCAACACACAAAAAATGAGTACTCCAATTACGTAAAAAAAAAAAAAAAAAAAAAGGGACAAGGAAAAACAGAAAATAATAACAATAGAATTATTAAGACAGAAAATTGAATGGCTTGATTATCCAAAACCAATCAAAAGAGAAATATTTTAAATAAAGATAAAATCAGATGAGTACTTACAAGTTGTGCATAAGCACTTAAAAGCCAGAAGTACTGACTGCAACTCTTACAGTTTTCTGGGGCATCATGATTCAACATTTCAAGCAGGCAAGAAATTATCTTCTGTAAATTTGCTGAGGTCTAGAAGAAAATAGATCACAACATTATAAAAACAAAAGAAAAAAATAAACAAAGAGAAAAAGAAAAGGAGGGTGGGGGACACATGATACTAACCACTTCGCCTCCATTGAGGAGAAAATTACTTAAGCCTTTTTCCAACATTCTGGCAAATACTTGACGTACTTCTCTGTGAGGACAATCTAATAAGAAAGGCCTACAAAGAAAAATGCATTTATACTTACATAATTTAAGCAGCAATCAGAATGAATCAGAAATATCACAGAAAAGGTAAAAGCCTACACAAATTACATGATTAGTATTTAATTTAGCTTTAAAAAAAAAAGTAATAAATGTCAATTGTCAAAAATTAACTTACTTTAAGTAACTCAGGCCAACATCAGTGCTGAAGAAATCAATAAACCATAAGGATGCTTCTTGACAATTATTAAAAATTTTATCTATAAATTCAACAAACTCACTCATTGTATCACTAAAAAGAAAAAATACATGAAGATATTTAATTTCAAGTAATAAAAAATACTATAAGACATCTCTGAGAAAGTAGTATTTCATATCATTAAATCAAAATTTAAGTTTTAGAGATAATGTCATTTATATTAATTATAAGTATGTTTGGGAAAATCACAAACATTGTTATTATATTTAACACTATTCAATACAATAGATTAAAAAAATTATCTAATCTTTATAATGGTGGATCTATTTTAAGGTTATTGATTTTTAACAGTATTAACTTTTTTATTTATGATATAAAAATTTCACAAGAAGAAAAATAAATTTTAATACTCTATTAACAATTCATAGGCAAAGATTAACTTACTGCACAATAAAATAGAAATATTTTAAATATGAAATTAGCTATAATAAAATTCAATGGATGTTTTATAATGATCCCTTTTTGATCTCTGGAAATTCCCCTTGTTGCTTAAAATTATGAGTAACTGCACTATTTTGGATCTGGAGTAAGTGCTCTGAGCTTGTCATAATGAATTATAACATTGTTTTAATAATCCAACTTTTCTAAATTTAAAAATTTGTTTTGTTTAAAAATTCAATTATTTTAAATTTGAAATCTATATCATTCTAAAAAATTCATTAATTTTAAATTTAAATCTACAATTTTAATAGTTTTTCTTATTTTATTTCAAATTATAATGCATACCTATCATGTTAATTCAGATAGATTTAACGCACATGAACATAGGATTGTTTACGATGCAGTATTCAAATTTATTTTAGTTACTTTTCCCATTAACTTTTTATTTACTTTAAGTCATTTTACTTACCCATCATACGTAGTATAGGGTAAGTCTTGTAATCGTTTTGAAAATCAAAAATTTTTTTTTTGACGGATTTACACGTTTCAGACACTGGAGATTCCGAAAAACATAATTTTAGAAAAAAAAATTTTGCCGTCCATCTGTGTGTCTGTAAACGCTCTATCTCCCGAAAAAATTGAGATAGATACTTGAAATTTGGTACATACTTAGTATGTAATAATGGGAAGAAGCCTATTTCATTTCAATAACCTCGATTAATCGGAACTATTTTTTTCGGACTCTCGAAATATTCGTTCTGATAAAAGGTATATAAAAATTTTCGAAATTATTTATTTTAAGAAATGAATATAAAAGACAATAAAAAAACATGAATTTTGCATAAAGCATGAAGTTGATCGGATAATGAGTTGCCGAGATATTTGAAATCCTATTTTCCACACACTTCAATTTTTCATGACCCTGTATTTCATCCAAATTTCACTTCAAAGATATATTTTAATTGGAAATTTGACGCTTAATCAGATGCTATAAACCACTAGTTAATAGGATTATTATCTTCGGAGTTATAAGGAGGTTTCTTTCAAGCAATTCAGTAATCGAGCCTTTAAACTTTATGACGTCATCAAGCCACGATTTTATTTGAATTGCAATGCATTTTATAAGTAGTTTACACATTTTTATTTTAATATTTTACATTATGCATATCAATGATGGGTAAGTATTACAGTGGCCTCCAACGACTAGTTTTTTATGCCTTCTATTCAAAAAGGTAGTAGGAGAATTAAGCTTTGATTTCCTATTTTCATATTGTTTGTAAGTTAAAATGTCACTGTTGTAACTTTTACAGGGTGGGCCAAAAGTCCTGCATCATAGGAGTTTAATTTTTTAATTTGGTTTTCAATTATTTTGTAATTTGTAGGTGAAAATGCTGAATACTGATGAGCGTGTAGAGTTTGATGTATGGGGTTACCTTAAATCGAAAGCTTACAGTGAGAAGATCAGGGATAAAAACCATTTGCGTGAGCGAATTGCTACTGAGTGTCATGCCATAACGCCAACATTCTGAGGAACATGAACGATCGCCTGCAGTTGTGTTTTAACAACGAAGGCAACAATATATCAATACAATATATTGAGAACATATTGTAACAATACATGTGTTTCCTATGATGTGGGACTTTTGGCCCACCCTGTAGTTTATGCAAGCGTCGTTTTCTTTACTTTGCAGATGAAAATATTCAATTTTCATTTCTTCCTCACTCGCCATCTTGGACACAGGAAAAAGCATCTTCTTCACTTGAGAAACGAGTCCATGCGTTGCCAATTGGCATGGTAGGGTTTACCGTTATAGCACATTGAGCACTATTTGAATCCTAATTTGGCACACTTTTAAAAGCGATGCAGGGGGTGAATTGGGTAGCCTAGTCGGTGATTTTCAAGATACTTTTTCATTCAGTGTGTGTTTGGTTTCTGAGTATGTAGGCTGCTACATTTGGTTCTTAGCAATTCAATTAATATCTAAAATTTTGCAAAATGTCTTTGTCCCTTCTTTGTAGATATAAATCCACTTCTCATAAATTAATGAAGATGATTATATACCTCATAATTATTTCCACTCATAGCCATAATTTCTAATTATAATTATCATAACTAAAGATTAGTTTTTTTTTTTTTTTTTTTTTAAATCTCCTATCAGATTTATATTATAGAACCTACAGTTTCATACTAATGTGACCAGTTGATCATTTTTGCCCTTTTTCTTGGCAAGGCCAGTTTTAGTTTCATATTAAATCAGTTTTAAATTTTAAAAAGAGTCTCGACCATTATTCACACCCTCACAGACATTTCCTGAATCCACTCGATGACCATTCAAGGTATGATTTTTCCGATTATAATTCAAAGCCTTTTATGTATGCATTGACATAGTGAAATATATTTATATTATTATCTCCACGAATCTGGATTGAACTATAAATGGTAATCTTTAAATTTGGAAGGAAAATTTTAATACTTAAATGGAAGTATTTTGAATTATGATAAATAATTAGTACATATATGATAATACTACCAAAATAAACATAAGCAATGTTACCAAAGTAAGATTTCTGATAATACCACTGAAAAAAAAAAATTCTACACATATATATATAATATATTTATATTATTTTAAACATATAAGTTTATCACTGCTATAGAGCTTTTCTAAATATATGATGAAATGGTAATTATATTCAGTATATATTTATATTTAATCTAACTATATTAATAATATTATACTTAATTTAATAATTATATTATATATTGTATTTAGGATAATCTTAAATAAGATAATTAAATTTAAAAGTATGACAAAAATAGGGAAATTAGCATTAATTACTGAATTTCAAAAACTGTAAATTGCTTTTAAAAACCTCAAAAATTAAAGCCCACTCCCCTCTTAAATTTTGATAAGTGTAACTTCAGCTAAAAACATAATGCAGCAAAGATTCTTATTAATATAGCTAACATGAATATAAAATTTCACGTTTTGAGATCTTAGTGATAATTAAAAGAAAGCAGAAAATTCAGAAAAAAGGTCACCTAGAGTGAATGCCTTTCTAAATATCAAATAATAATAATAATACATTTACTAGATACATGTGCAATACACTAAAAAGTATAACACAAAAAATACTATTTTCTTTCATAAAAATGTAAAAAAAAAATATTAAGTTACAATAATCAGCACATCATAATAATGAACATATCATAAAATAAGCAAATTACTAACTTGCTTCGTTTCTTGTATCGAAAATATGTATTCAACAAAAAGTTCAAAGTCAAAGGTAGAATACTATTGACAGCAAATTTTGAAAAATTTGGAGCTTCCACTAAACGCTAAAAAGTAAGAAAAAGTATGATCAAACAACATCAAACTTCAAATAACAACTACAAAGATACTACAACAAAGAAATAAATATCTAAAAAATTCCTTAGAATTTTCGTTTCCTCTATATTTTTTATAACTAGAACGATTAATTTTATTATGAATTTAGTTATGGAAAAAAGTGTTTGAAATCATAGCTGTCACAGTGTAAATACAAGGTGTGGCTATTAATTTGCAGGACTAGTGAAATAACTTCTGAAAAATGAATGTACAGTACATAACTATTTAATATGTCTCGAAGTAAGTTCCATCTGCCGTAATACAGTTTTGTGTGTGGCTGTAAATTGTTTGAAACAACTTGCAAAGTCATCTTTGGGAATCTTCTTAATTTTGGACATCATGTTTTCCTTGGTGTTATCAATCTTGTCCCCTTTAGTGATGTTTTCAATTTGGGAAACGGGAATTAGTCTGCGAGTGCCAAGTCCGGAGAGTATGGAGGGTGGTTTAACTGTATGATGTCATGCTTGGCCAAAAACCGCTTCACAGGCAAGGCAGTTTGAAACCAATCAAACAAGTGAGAATGTGATAATGTGTCATCATTGTACACTTGCTGTAACATTTTACGTGTTTCGCCAGCACTTTTTCCCAATTTGAAAAAAAAAAAATAATGTTTATTATCTGCTACATTATTTTCACTTCAACAATGAGGCTTTGACAGTGAACGGTTGCTTGCGTGTTTCAACACCAGAAAATAAAATGAGAATGACGTGCAGCGTAGATATGTGACCATTCAAATACCATTGTTAAACAACCAATGAACTTCTAATTCTAATAATTGTTGCTACAGTCCTGGAAATTAATAGCCACACCTTGTATTTCAGAACAAGAAATCTCCTAAAAATTTACATGGTCGTGTATGTAAAGACAAATTGCAAATTTTAGCAGTAGTTTTTTCTTTTTTAAATTTAAGAAATTATACATATTAAATGGTTTTGAAGCCCTTCATTAAAAATGTTTTCAAATCAAACAAAAAAGAGAAGATATTAAATAAAACAGTTATTGAAAAATTGGTGTTTAATTTTTAATAGGATGATTTCAAAATGGAGTTTAATGAAAACCAAATAATTTATAAAAAATTAGTTATTATTAAATGTTCTTTATTTGCTTTCTTCTGAATTTCTGTAAATATAGGAACATGAAGAAGCCCCAAACAAATGAAATTATTAAAGGAATTTAATGATACAGAATAAACTTTTCGGCAACATAATGAATGCATTAAAAAAATCCTCTCTACAAAACTTTATTGAAATACCATATCAGAAATGTGCAGAAAGCAAAATAAATAAACAAAACAAAATAGATAATTGCTTTTAGTTTAGGGATAAATGCAATACATTCATTCAAACTGTGACAAACTATTTATTGAAGACATTTATTTCTTGATGTCTCATGTAAATTTCAAAACTACTTATTCATACTTTAATACAAAATTTACTTCTAAAAAATCAAACATTGATAATTTAAAAAAAGTAAATTTGTTGACTGTGTTACATGTCTTCTCAGATTGATTTTCATAATTCTGAACACATTTTGAACACATAAATTGGTACATGCAAGAGTGTGTGCATTTACAGACACAAAAATATAAGGGATTGGGAGATAAGAGAATTTAACACATACAGACCATATTTTGTATTTATTTTTTAAAAATTGTTTCATTAAATTATAGTTAAGGCTACAAAACATATGTCTATGGAGGTAAATGAAGTTACAAGTTTGAAAATTATTTAAGAAGAACATTTTCTGAAAGATACAAATAGTTCATTATTATTTAATATTAAAATACTTTTATTCCAATAATACGCAAACAATTTTAGTATTAAAGTAGAAATGCTGTGCTTTACTTTGTGACAATTGAGATTTATTTTGTAGTTAAAAAATTTAGCAAAAGTTATAATTTATTTTATAAAAGAAAATAAATGTTTGTTAGTATAATTCAAACTAAATGTTAACAAAAGTGGCCAAATACTAGAAATTAATTAAAGTAACTCAGGCCAAAGTTGTAGTCAGAATCTTATTTAAGATGTTGTTAATCATCTTAACTGCCTATGTATATAACAGTATAGGGGAGACCGGTACACAGTGGACCATTTTTTCAGTTAACATTTTTTTTCTCTTTAACAGACTGACCGATCTGTATGAAAATATTTTTGAATATTCCTTAAACCTTCTTACAAATTTTCTCACAACATAGTTTTCAATACATTTTTCAAAAAAAAAAAAAAAAAAAAAAAAAAAAATTATATGCACTTGTAAAGTGGACCAGTGTACCCCGGAAGCGGGGTACAGTGGACCACTATTAGGTATTATCTAAAATACAATATAAATCTGTTTTTCATTAATCTAATTCTTTTTTGTTGCCCCTTCACCCGCAAAATAACATAATAATATAAATTTTGAAACAAAAACAAAAAATTAATTGTATTTTGAAAATAATAACAGATTAATACAGGAACAATTGCAATTTAGTTGAAGTTATTACTTAAGTACAAAAAAATCAGCACACATTAAAGTTTGCAAATGAAATTCCAAAGTACGTATGAGTAAGATTGAGCCTGGAATTTTCAAGAAATAATTTTGGGTCTGAGAGCAACATTATGAAATCATTGACATCAGCAGCAGATTCATCTACAGTTTCAGGAGAAATAAACTGATTTCCATTCAATTTGCATCTCATGAATCTTACTTGAATTAATCATCAACAATTAGACTACAGTTATATTTATCAAAGACAGTAAATACAAAACAAAATATTTCTTACTATGTTAAATAAATTGTTTGTTTTATTTGTTTACTTTATTTTACAGTTAAATCTACTTTAAAACAATCTTTCTTTATAGAAAATAAGCCATTATTAAATATTTTGTACATTCTACACTACAGGAGCAGAGTGGATTGTGGTCCACTGTACCCCATGTTGAAGTTCAATAAATAATCATATTAATATTATTTATAGCTTTCTTTTAAACGTATTGACTTTATAGTAAAATAAAAACAAGTATCTTAGCTTTTCAAAAAAGCTGTTTTATAGGATTTATCTACAACCTTTAATTACTAAAAAAATAAAAATATGATGATGAAAAATTTTACTTTTAGAAGCTCAAAACAACCAATCAGTATAAAATAGTTCAATCTGAGCTAAACATATTTTCTGAAGGCTATAAATAATCATTGCAGTGCTGTTGTCTATTAGGATAGAAGAGAAGCTTAAAAAAAATAAAAATAAAATAAAATATTAGGGGGTGGTCCACTGTGTCCATAGGTCCACTGTGTACCGGTCTCCCCTACAGTTCAGCATCAAGCAAGATTTTACAATAGGCTACACAAACTGAACTCAACACAAAAGTTTTCAAACTAATTTAGCATTAAAACATTCATTACAATTTACGATAAATTTCTTTCTAAATCAACAATATAAAAAAGAATCTTGAGCTGATTTTCAACCCAATTACTAAGAATATTGAAACTTGAATTCTGATTCTTTGGATTATTTATTTAACTTTTGAACATACAGCAATTCTCAAATCAGCAAAAGCACTTCACTTCACATTTTTATGGAAAATAGTGAAAGAATAATTTAATAAAAAATAATATTCAATTGTAAGCAACTGTTTATTTAAAATTATACTAAGCTGAAAATGAAACTAGGAAAATAGCAGAGGACATTATTTATTAAGAATAATAGAAAGATTTTACATATTATATTTATTTATGCGATACTGCACAATAAAATCATGAATATATACTAGTTTATTCATTCCTATCATGTAATAATTATTTGCTAAGAAATAGAATAGTCTTCATACAGGTGCTAAAAAATTATTTGAAAAGAGGCATGTAAAACTTATGAACTTCCATTTGCAGTCAAACAATAAGTTTTCTATAAAACCACTTATTTGTTAGTTTTAAAAACTCCACATTTATTTGTTAGATTCTTTAATTTTTAATGTTCTCTCCAAGAGCAAAGATGTAAATAAATTAGTTATCAAAAGAAAAGATATTTTTTATTATGTGATCAAAAATTTAACAAATATAAAAAAGTTTTATCATTGAATAAAACTTATAATAAGCTTCTAAAAATATTATTGAAAATGCTTGAGCAAGTTTTATTTAAACCACTAATTTTACTGGCATCTGAAATTGGTAGAGACTGCAAAAATTATAGCACAAATTCCAATACCAAAAGATTATATTGCTTTCAATTTCTAAGAAGAAATACTTTTAAAATTTTAAATTAAATTAAAAATAAATTTTACATATTTCTTCAATTAAAAGATCACAAGTTGAAAAAAAATATATATTTATGAATTTTTCATGTTAAATTTTAAATGGTAAACAGACATATATAATTATAATAACATGATCTTTTTTAGATAACAGCTCCAGATTATTAATAATTTTATGTATTCTCATTTTAAAGGCATTTTATTTTTCATGTACTTAATTATATCATCCTTTAAAACTTACACATTATAAAACTATGTAAGTAAATCTAAGGCAATGTGATGAAATAATTTTTAACATTAATTATATAGCTCTGAAATACTTCATGCTTTGTAACATTTGAGAATAAAATTTAAACAAAGAAAATAAACTAGAAGACTGGACAATTAGTTGTAATAACATTATCTTAAATTTTTATATTTTAAGACTGAAAGAAAAAAAAAAGAAAAAAAAAGAGAAAAATTTCCTAAATTCTAAAAAAAAAAAAAAAAAATATCTGCTGCTGGGCTTTACAAGTTAACAATGAATAACAACTCAGCAATTCATAAACAAAACTTACACAATTAAATATTATTATTAACAAGGCTTTTATCTTTTAATTTATTTGAAACTTGCGATTTTTAAAAATAATCTTCACTTAGTAAAAAACAGAAAAAAAAAGAGTGCAAGTTGTTTAACTTGTCATTAATATTGGTTTAGAAAAGTTGTCTATGAAATTTTAGATTTCTAAAGAACATTTTTTCATGTCTATTTCACGCAAATGATCATAATAATAATTTAAAAAACAAAACAAAGAAGCAATGCCTGTCCCTCTATTTTTTTTTTCCCCTGCTGTATGGATTACAATATCATAGTGATTTAGGGAAGTGGTATAACGACATAGACCTAATGATAAAAAATAAATCAATGGTGGTTCTTCAATATTATGCGAAACTGACAAGCAATATAAGAACACATTTAAGCGTTCAAAGACACATGTTTATCAAAAAAAAAATTTATATTAAAAGTAGAGAATAATAAATATGTAAAAACCGAACTTACAATGTTTGTAACTAACAATTTCAGGATAAACTGTAAATAAGATTCATTATAAATATCTTTATTATGCATAAATCTCAGATTTTCATCTCGGACAACTTGCTGAATTCTTCCTGGCATTTTATCCAAGAAAAGACCATGCCTTTCACCTCTATCAACAAGTTGTGTTAACTGGCTCAGACTATCTTTCTGTCTATATGAAGAGCTTAGTTTAACAGGAGATTTAGTGGGTGTTCTGAAAGGAAATTTACATATAAAAATTATAATTCAGTTTATATGCTTCAAATGTAAGTGTATAATGTAAGTATATAAAGTATGTATATAAAGTAATTCATAACAATCAATAAGCATAAATAATTACATAAAAAAATTAATTCCATCTAGGGGGTAGTAAGAAATTAGAATGACCCATGAGAACATGAAACATTTTTCGCTTTTTCCCTAAGAAGCGTCTGATGAGCAATTCAAAACCAAATTTAAATTTATTTATTTCTTTTAATAGATATACATAAAAAATTAAAACCAAAAAATATTACTTTAATAGCACAAAAAAAGGGGGGGGGGAGAAAAAAAGAAAAATACAACAACAGGAAACTTAATAATTTACATGAATAAACAGTCACAATGATGCCAAACAAATTTTAAACATACTATGAGACTATGAAAGTAAAATTAAATATACCTATTAATAGATGATAAATCCCTATCAGACTTTCTAAATGAAAATTTATTTGGAGTCTTCCTTGGGGTCCTTGGTGTTTTAACAACCTCATCTGCTTTTTCATAAAAGAGCATGTATGCATTCCAGTAACGCTGTCTGACATCAGGATAAGGATTATCTGATAAAACAAAAAATAAGAAATATGTTAAGTAAGCATATAAATAATAAAAAAAAACTCAATCCAATTACAAATATAAATAGACCAATGACAAATACTATGCAGCCCACTGTTATTTTTGTGATAACAAATTTTCTTGGATGATAGCCTAAAAAATATTACAGTAAAAGATGTTTATACTGCACGTATAGGGACAAAAAGCTGTGCAGACAATTTTGCACATTATAGGGTGACTGCACCAATAGTTAATCAATTAAGAATATTTTTACTTCTGAAGTTTCTCTCATTTGCTCTGCAGCTGTAAAATTGTGTTCAAATAATGATTTTCTTCATTTTTATTAAAGCTGAATAAAGCAGTAGATGGTACATTCTTCTAAGCTGTGTCATTAACTTAGTATTACTTCTAAAAGAGTTTAAAAAAAAGTTTTGCTAGTCATCGATTACCCACTGCTATTATTTAATTAACTATGATGTAGAAGTTCACTATGTGTCATAAGTAACTTAAACTAAAAAAACTAACTAAAAAAAACTTCTGGCAAAACAAGTGGTAAAAATCATACATATAGGACTTTATTGCATAGAATATAATATTAACTTACTATTACAATGACTAGTATAGTCATCCTAGATCATTTCCCACATGTTATACTTATATTGTAGATATAGAATTTTTTATTTACAAAAATAAATAATATTTAAATAAATTAGCAATAAATACATAAGTATAAGCACTATACTTTAAAAAATTGTCAATGGTAATTTATTTCAACAATTTTTATTTTGTTACAATACTAAGGACATTTTTCATTAAACCTTTGAATTATGGAGATAAAGATGAAATATTGTCAGGCTTAGTCCTCTAGAGGGTACCAAAATTTATAGAATGCAAAATGCAGCAATTCCTTAATTGTAAAATTCACTGTTTTACTTACCCATCATACGTTGTATAGGGTAAGTCTTGTAATCGTTTTGAAAATCGGAAAAAAAATTTTGACGGATTTACACGTTTCAGACACTGGAGATTCCAAAAAACATATTTTTAGAAAAAAAAAATTTGCCGTCCGTCTGTGTGTCTGTAAACGCTCTATCTCCCGAAAAAATTGAGATAGAGACTTGCAATTTGGTATGTACTTAGTCTGTAACAATGGGAAGAAGCCTATTTTATTTCAATAACCTCGATTAACTGGAACAATTTTTTTCGGACTCTCGAAATAGTCGTTCTGGTAAAAGGTATATAAAAATTTTCGAAATTGTTTATTTTAATAAATGAATATAAAAGACAATAAAAAAACAAATTTTGCATAAAGCATGAAGTCGATCAGATAATTAGTTGCCGAGATATTTGGAATCCTATTTCCCACACTCTTCGATTTTTCATGACCCTGTATTTCATCCAAATTTCACTTCAAAGATATATTTTAATTGGAAATTTGACGCTTAATTTGATGCAATAAACCTCTAGTTAACAGGATTGTTATTTTTGGAGTTATAAGGAGGTTTCTTTCAAGTAATTCAGTAATCGAGCCTTTAAAGTTTATGACGTAATCAAGCCACGATTTTATTTGAATTGCAATGCATTTTATAAGTAGTTTACACATTTTTATTTTAATATTTTACATTATGCATATCAATGATGGATAAGTATTACGGTGGCCCCCAACGACTAGTTTTAATTAAAAAAATTATGCAGAACTGTGGATTACAGATATGTGGTAAACAGATCTACTGTATTTACAAATATATTTTTTTCCTAATCAAAGATAGCATTTCTTTTTACTTTTTCTGTTCTTTTTTCAGATGATCCTAATGCATTAGATTAAAACAGTAATACTAAAATTATTTTAACTGCAAAAATGATTATTTCTGCAAGCTTTCTCTTTTCATTTGAAGTTATAGCTCATAACTAGATATAATGAAAGAAGGTACATTATTGTTAGGAAAAAGTTTAAATTTAGCATTTTTCAGTCTAAGGAATTTTGTAACAATTTCAGACTATAATCTAGATTCATTCTACTATTTTCACTCAAACATATTGATTGGTAAAGATATTATGAAATTCATACTTTTCCAATTGAATGAAAAAGTGTCTGTTATCTGTATCAGATAACATACCAGATGCTATTGTCAAAAGGTTGTCTGAGTGAGTTGTATTGATTGGGTACCAGTTCAGGTACCTCAATAGACAGAGCATTGGCAATTTAAGAAAGAGGTTCTGGATTCGACTCCCTGCCTGGATACTTTTTTACTCAGAGTTTTAATATGAGGTGAAATGCTAGCTCATAACACGGACTACAATAAAAATTTGGTACATTACACACACAAAAGAATTTATTTTACATGCTGATTTTTTTTTAATAAAAAGTATATTTTAAAAAGGCAAAATATGTAAATTTCTAAACAAAATTCAAATTCTTAATAAGTTATCAGACTGTTTGAAAACTGGAATAACAATATTTTGGAGCAAGCAGATTTCATAAAACAGATACTCATTAGATATTTAAAAGTTAATATTTAATTACAATTAATAGATAATATTTCTTTAATCCTTTGTTGATCACAGTATTGTAGAGCTATTATTTTCACGTTTTGCTTTTTAGTATATACAAATATGTGTATAAAGGTTTCTCTGAACAAAGCTTTCATTATCTGTAATTATTAAAAATTAGACTTTACTTAAATTATCTCACTGAATACTTTAAACAATTATATGCTAATTTTGTTCCAGCTACTGCATTTTCCAGTGTATAAGTCAACTTTTTAAACCTTCAAAATGGAAGGAAAATTCAAGGGTTCACTTATACATTAAATAAAAAATCAGACATGCAATGATCGGGGTTAGCGATTGCTGTATCACTGTAGAGATAGTTATGAGATAAACAATGATCTTTTCCTTACTAATGTGACCCACAAAACGTATTGTTTCCATTATATTTTTCACAATAATTAAAATTTATTATTGTTATTTTCTATAATTATTATTAAATATAAATATATATTCTTTTCAGAAACAAAATTAATAGTTGATTTAAGAAAAATTTATATATATAATTAATTATACACACACACACATATATATATATATATAAAAGCACAAATTATTGCACTTTGAAATATTTTAATGAAAAAATATCAATACAAAAAGGATTGATTTCTAACATACAATTGATCTTGCAAACTATTCATCTGAAAGAAATCTAATGTTAAATTTACAAAATTCTTGAAAATTTATATTTACAGAAAAACATCATACCAATCTTCAATGGAAGAAAGACTGGAGGGAAATAATGACTCACTTCCATAAAAATCATAAAAGTATTTGCTTTCCATTTGATGATTTTATACATGTGACTTTTTCCTCCAAACTTTTATTTTTTCAAAAAAAAAGTATTATTTATTTACTGAGTGAATTAAAGAGACATCTTACAGACCGAATACATTCAGAATACATTCCATGGCTAAAAAAATACAGTTAATATATACATCAGGAAATGCAGTATTTGCTTTTCAGAACAGATGTCGCAGACGTACAGGGGTTGACTTGATTTTTGTTTTGAGCCATTTTGGTTGGAAAACCTCGTTTTTGTGTACCTGTTAGGCCTAGCTTGCGAAAACAGCATGGTAGTTTTATGTTTTTGTGAAACAGCTTATTTTATTATAAAAAAAAAAAAAAACACAATGATTAATTTATATAAAACACACAATATTTAATAAATTTAATAAAAAACACACACAATCTGCTGCACCGGGTTGCCATACAAAACAAAATCTCGTCAAAATCGCTGTGTTGCCCAGTTTGGCATAAAATTGCTATTTTGGCACAAAAAGATACCCCAGTGCATCTGCGACATCTATACCTGCTTTTCTTCTTATTGGTTTTATATATCACATTTAGCATAACACAAAGATTTTCATATTTGCAAAAACATTTATTTTTCTTAAATGCATTAAATTGTTTTTAGACACTTTTAACAATTAATTCTGCACTGAATATGATATAAGCATTTCAATATTAAGAAAGATGATGACAAAAATGTTATTACTTGGATTTTTAACTTTTGCTTTGTATGTTCCACCAAAGCACTCTGCTTCCAAGGTTTGATCATTCATTTCAAACTCCTCTACAGTGATGTCATTAAATTTAAACCATTTTCCTATTTTATCACCACAGTCTGGCCTTTATTAAAACAAAGGAAAGACAAAAATTAATAATACAAAATATCCTATATATTAAAGCACAAAGGGTTTTTTAAAGATTGAAATGGATACATATGAGCATGTGCAAAATTAGCGAACAGTTCTTAACAATTAGACAAATGTATGTGCATGCACAATGACCATTTTATAGTTTTCTGTCACTAGAAAATAGGATGCATTTATACTGCCACTACCATGGTATACTAAATCTATAAGACAGGTTCAATGTCCTTAATTGGATGAAGCGATTCAGTACGGTAGGGACTGCAAGTCTGCACCAAAAGTATCAATCACATGTGGGTGGTCAGCTAATATGGTCAGCTAAACTGATGAGAGTCTGGGGAGCATTTATTTAAACTGGCTACAACATTTCTGAAGCTTTCAGTAAATGACACCTGTTTAAATTAAACTGTAATTACTGTTTAAAGTGATAAAAAGATAACAAAAAGGCTTAAAAATACCTTTTAATATATAGAACAATTACACTTTAATTTAAAATTAACAATTGATTTTATTATATTACTTGACACCTGTTTAATTAAGTATGCCATGCTGCTTTGGAAAGTATATCTTACTATTTTGGTCACTTTTTTTATTTACTAGCTGACCAGCCTATATTAATAACCTTAAATATTATTAAATTCAGTGTTGAATGATTTTATATTTTTAAATGAAAATAAATCCAACCGAACCTAGAGTTAGGCCAGAATATACCGGGAGTGCCATGCATGCTAAGGTTTTTTTTCATTTTATAGTTTTAAATGAAAACCTTTTCAAACTGACTTAATATTGCAGGCCCCAGCGACTTTGATAGCATATACCTTGCATACACTGGGAGTGCTCCACATGCTCCAGTCTGTTTTGATTTTATTAATTTTGTAGAAAAATCTTTCCAAACGAACCACTGCATTCTCCAGTGTACATCCAAGAATTTGCATGATTTTATATTTTTAAGCAAAAATCTATCAAAACAAACCTAGAGTTGGGGGCCCCACTTCCTTTGACAGCATACACCTGGTATGCTATGCACACCCCGGTCTGTTTTGATTTTATAATTTTAAAAGAAAAATCGGTGTAGCCTGGATCGATGATAACCTTAAATATACAAAAAAAACAGAGTTGAATATGCATATAATCATTATGTAAAAAAATCAGTGTTAAAATACTGATATTTAGTGGTAAAAGGGCGTCTAAGAAGTGTTTTTCTTTCACCATATCAGGTATATTTATTATTAAAAAATATATATATATATTTTTGTCCAAATTTTTTTTAATTTTTATGAGTTAGGAATATAATTTGTCTGAAGCTTGTGTATAATTCTTGTGCTAAAATATAGATTTAATTGAAAAAAGTGTTTTTTTTTTTGTTTTTTTTTTCCTAACATTAAAATTTTATGAGAAATTTCTTTATTTTCAATATGATTATTTTACAGCTAAATCTTATTATTTCTAAACCAAAATTTTACTCGAACAACAACTAAAAAGTTAGTTTAATGTATTAAAATTTTAGAGCATTAGCACTAAAATAAGTTTACGTTATGAGTTTAAATAAGAGTGATCCATGTTAACCCTAAGGGAATTTTTTTTATTTTTAAACGGATTATTTTTTTCCTTAATCTCATAATTTCTGAATCAAATTTATACTCAATCATTAGCTAAAAGGTTAATAATTATATTATAATTTCAAAGCAATTGCAAAAAGTTAAGTATATTTTTTTAAACAAAATGTGCCAAATGGGGTTTGTTTCTTACTGCACTATGGGCAATAGAAACAAACAAAACTAAAGTTGTGAGAGTGACTTTCAGAATAGAATTTTTTGAAAAGGTTAATATTAAAATTCTTTTAACGGATACCACTGTTTAAAAGAGAATGAATGTAGATATGGTCTGTTTTTTTCTTTCTTTTTTTTCATAATTTTATTTCTGGAGCAGATGCAGATTTCTTTAACTTTACAGAAAAATACCAAAAACCTTCAAACACGTTTTGAAAAGATTTTTTTAAAGGGTTAATATTTATATATTTTTTAACTCATTGCAAGATTGAAAGTACATAGACATAGACTGGTGTTTTTAGCTTTCACATATTTCGAATATTTAAGACAATGTAAACTGCAAAAAGAGAGGGGGGGGGGGGAGGAGACATGAAAAATAACATTTTGAAATAATTTTCTTTTGAAGGGTTAATAGTCATTTTTTTTTCCACGAATTGCACTGTTATAAAGGTAAAAGTATATTATACCAGCTGGTATTTTTATTTTCATCATATTTTAAACAGTTCAGCCGATAAAAATTGTGGAAACTAGCAAAAAAGCAGCATTTTTGACCTTTTTTATTCTCTGCTTGGAGATTTGCAGAAGAATGCTAACTGTGCAGGCATGCACGCTCTAAAAAAAAAAAATGCTTTTTTGGTGAACGTTTGCTTTGATTTTTCATTAATATTTCGACTAGTTATCAAAAAAATAAAAATCTGACACTTAGGTGCATCAGGACCTGCCTTGGACTATCCTCATCTAAATTTTTAGACCTTGTAAGCATGATAGTCATCACACACAGACACATGGATGAACTCTTTTCTTTTATTAGTATAGATTCTGCTTAGTTGGATATCCATTTCGATCTTTCTTTTTTAAATTTTATAGATGATTCTAAAATCTACTTACCTTCTCTCTTTCACATAACTGTAATAATGGCCAGCATTGGCTTGTCCACTATGAACAATGATCCCCACTAAATCATACATAATGCTTCCAAACCTTTGTGAACCTGAAGCAGTCGGCACAACTTGGTCTTCACTGTCACTTTCTATTTTTGAGGTCTCACGCTCCTGAATTCCTTCTGCAGTGTAAGGTTGCATATCTAAACTCCAGGGAAACTGAAATTTGCATAATTTAAATGTAAACAAAGATACAGATTTATACTGTTTACAGTTTTTAATAAGATAAGGAGAAAAAAAAGAAAAGAAAATGAGAACGAGAAACTTGCAATCAACAGAAAGTTACTACTCATTAGCAGGGCTTGACAAATACGGTCGCCAATGTTGACCAAGTTTTTTTATTTGGCAACCAAATCATTTAATCTGGCAGGTTTCATTTTTATTGTTTTGGTAAAAAAATTGACCTAAGAAATGTGCTCAAATGGTATCTTTTCTCTCACCAATACCTGTGCGCAGCAAGTAAAGATCTTCCTCTTCTCTGGTATTTTTAATAAAAGAACCAAATTTAAAAGGTATTTTCCATCTAATGCACAGAAAGCATCATTCTTTTCTGATTTGGTCAGTAGCATGTCACATGATTAGAAGGTGTGTGGGGAAATGTGGAAGGTTTCAATAAAACAGTAAGAATTAGTGCCAATTCAGCCTCTTCAACATATAAAAATGTATGCAATGCTAAAAAATGCTCAAGTTTTTATTTTTTTAAGTTTCAAATCAGATTTTTACTTTCTTCTATCGATAATAGAAGAAAGTATTGCAATCAAAATTTTTTTTTTACTTCCAGTTTTCGACAGATTTACACGTTTTAGGTGTCAGATATCCCGAAAAACATGTTTTTAAAAAATTTCCATCTGTCCATCCTCATTGTATCATTGAAAAGTCTATGAAGATATGCATAGAATTGAACAAAAAATATTTTTTCTATGTTTTTGGCTATGTGCAGCAGGTACTTCTTGAATTTCGAGATATTCTGCCAGAAAGGGTCTCTGCGATTGCGAATTTGTTCCATTTTCATCATTGTATCATTGACAAGTATATGAAGTTAATACATAAAATTGAACCAAATTTCATTTATAGGTTTTTTATCATGGCCAGCAGGTCTTAGTTGAATTTGAGGATATTTCGCTGGAAGAGGACACTGTAATAGCAATTTTTTTTGCAATTTTCATTATTGTATAATCGAAATGAAGTTATGCATAGAATTAACCAAATTTCATTTATAGGGTTTTGGCTATTGCCAGCAGATGCCAGTTGAATTTGGGGATATTCCGAAGGAAGGGGCACTGTGATAGTGATTTTTGTTCCAGTTTCATTATAAGTGATTATAAGTAATACAATTGAAGTAAATCCATAAAACTTAATTAAAATTTCAGGAATATAAAACAAAAAACTAGTTTAATACTACAGGGCTGCTAGCAGCTTTGGTCTAAAATAGTAGATAGTTAGGGACCTAATGATTAAAAATTAGGGCCTTTTTGGGACCGAAAGTCTGAAATAGGGACTTTTTGGGGACCTGAAAAATAAACACAATATTTATGCAAATCACATAATATATTAAATACAATTTTTAACAACGAAAAAGTACACCAAATATTTTTAAATTGTTTAATTATGAAAAGTATTTACAGATTTCTCACAAATAGATCTTTAAGTTTCTTACTCGCAAAATTTGTAATTAGATTTTTTTTTTTTTTTTTTTTTTTTTTTATGACAGTAGGCAAGCTATCAGCTTCATCCTTTTTTACTTTCAGTTCCTTGTTAGTTGTTATACCATCTATAATTAGATTTTGTGCAACTTTAGCTTCAGTTAGATTTTCTTCTTCTAAAGAAATTCTCAACCTTTGGTTGCCTTCAGTAATCAATCTGTCCGATACAGCTACTTCTTCACTCACATTTTTTTTAAATCTTCCAACTTTTTTTCAAGATCTATAATTGCATTTTTATTTTCTTCAGCTTTTTTTTTTTTCACTTTCTCCTATCTTTACAAGAAGAAAAAGTATTGGATTAATGAAAAATTTTTACTTATGGTTTTCGACGGATTTGTACGTTTTAGAAGATCCTGAACATGATTTGACTGTTTTTAGAAAATGTCTGTGCTTTATGTGACAAAAAATTTGTGAGTGCTCTATCTCAAGAACTAATGCACAGAATTAAAAAAAAATTTAGATTCAGTTAGACCTTGATATAAATTGGTGCTGATTAGTTTTTGGTGTAAATCACCCAACAGGTGGCGCTGCTATGCTACATTTTTCACAATAACTATATCTCAAGAACTAATGAACAGAATTTCAACAAACTTCAGATTCTGTTAGATCTTGACATAAAAAGATGATTATGTTTTGGTATAAATAGCCCAACAGGTGGCACTGCTGTACTACTTTTTCAATTATTTTCACGATAGCTATATCTCAAGAACCAGTACACAGATTTTCATCAAACTTTAAATTCAGTTAGACATTGACATAAGTTGTTGTTCCTTAGACTTTGGTGTAAATCTCCCGATAGGTGGCGCTGCTATGATGCATTTTTCAGGATTTAAATTATTTTAGAGATAATCATACCTCAAACATGGCAAGACATGGCATTGCAGCTCAAGACATGGCATGGCATGCTCAAGACATGGCATTTAATAAAACTTCAGTTAGACCTCGATAGAAATTGATGCTGATTCGTTTTTAGTGTATGTGAAACATATATGAGGTAGCAGCAAGTTTTAGGATTGGCGCATCCAACTAGTTTCTGCTTTCTTCCTCTTCTGCAGCGTTCTGCAGTTCAAGTTGTACTTTACTCCTTTTTGTCTCTTTTCATTTTCTAGGTAACTCTGATAGTTTTGATATGCAGCCTTTATCATTTTACTTGTTATTGGAACTAGAGCAGCATAAGCTGCATAATGATGTTTTAAAACATCTATATTTAACCAAGGCAGACTAGATCTACAGGCATAGTCAATTGAGATTAATGTATGAAGCCTCCCGCCAGAGGACTCTGATACCCTGCCCAAAATTGAAATTTGACTTTGACCGTAACTGAAACAACCTGGGCAGGGTTGAAATGTAAACAAACAACAAAATTACGTCACGTCGCCATGGTTTACAACTCTTCTAACATTCCAATCAAGCTTAGAAATGACAGCGAATTCCAATACCTGTCAATTTTTCGATTATTAAAATAGTATCGCAAGTGAAAATATGGTAAATTGTTGCGTTTATAACTGTAAATCTCGAAGTGATCGTAGCTGCAATGTTGGAGGTAACGGCGAAAAAATATCGTTTCATAAATTCCCTCTGGAACCATCACGAAAGGCTGCATGGCTGAAAGCAATAAGCTGCCAAGTCAAGATCTCAATTTACATTATCCTACAGTTAATATTTTTATTGTATTATTAATTCTTTAAATGATATTTTGATATTAGTAATAATTGCGTGATAGAAATACCCTGAAGTAGGGCTTTTTCCAAAGTTCAAACCACAAAAATAAATGTATTCATAATATTGTTCTTCATATACATATTTGTTAATTAATGAAAGCATTAAACTCACGTGAGTCACTTTATTTTATTTTAGTAGTTACTCTTATTAATTGTGAAATTTCTAATATATAAACACTTATATTATAAAATGAAAACATTTACTGAAAACAAAGAACTTTTCAAAGTTGTTATATAAAAATATACAACTAACACATCTTTCCAAATCTCAAATGGCTTTAATATCAAAATATTAATCCACCACAGTTATCACCAAGGAAAGCATGAAGTCTTAGAACGTCAATGAAATGATGTCTTCTTTTGAATTTTTTATAACAGCAGGGTGCATTCTCAGGTAGAAGTTTGTTCGATTTTCTGTCTGTAAATGTAACCTGCTAGTTCTCGAGACACTGAAGGTCTTCCACATCAACCGCAATTTTTTTCAAGATTAGTGAATATGCTATGTTTGCTGTTAGTGTAGACACTCACCATTCTTTCTGCTGCCATGTCAAAAGAGGATGTGCTTCAAATAATCATATTTTGATATTAAATTCATTTGAAAATGTTCTTTTAAATATTTTTAATGTTGTTCAAATGGTCTTTGTTTTCCTGTAAATGTTTTTATACTTCAGTCTGAAACGTGTTATATATTAGAAAAGCATTACAGATTCTAATAAGTTTTTTATAACAACTAAAGTGAAGTGACTAATATGAGTTTAATATTTTCATTGTTTAATAAGTAAATAAAGTATATACAGTTTAAATATTTCAAGAAAGTGTTTGGCACAGATGTCATATACTTTGGCGTAATTTTTTTCTGACGCCAATTTGGCAAAAACCTCGTTTTCGAATGCCACAATAAAAAAGGAATAACAATTTTTAAAAAAAGTTTAATTAATAACTATAGAACAAAACAATTTATATAATTAAAAAAAAGAAAATATAAGTAAATAAACAATTTATTAATAAATAAACAACATTCGGGTTACTATATCAAGCAAAATAATGACACTTTGGCACCAGTTAAGTATCCCAGTGTGTGACATTGGTGTCAGAAAAAAAAATCATGCCAACGTGGTGCATATATGACATCTGTACCAAGTGTTTTAACTAATTTTACAATTAATTATGAATAAATTTTAAACCATTTTTCCATTAGACTGCCTAAAAGATTATTTATTTCATTGAATTGTAGCATATATTTTATTTCTCTCTACCTATATATGGCAAATAATTTGAGTAATGAATTAATTATTCAGTTTTACATGTATTAGTTAATATGCAAGATACAGAAATTATGTAAAGAAAATTAATCTATAAATTCCAGTAGAGTATTACTTTGAAAAAAAAAAAGTAATACCAAATGATGAATTGTTGTAAATTGTCTGTGAATTGAAACTAAGTTAGAAATACAGTAGAGTCGCGGTTATCCGAGTTAATGTGGACCAAGCTCACCTCGGAAAACTCGGTTAAACGGGATTTACATAAATGGCCACTGATTTAAGAGATAAAATATAAATTTACACACAATTTATTAATTTTTATAATATACTTACAGTCATTGTGATGTACACTGCAAATGCTTGTGGAATAAAAACAGGTAATGAAATTGTTTATTTGAAAAAGTCCTTGATATTTTTTTGTTTGTGGGATGATAAACGTTTCTTTGCTGCAATATTATGCCATTTTTTAGTGTCTTCAATATTGTAGGTATAGCCTCTTCTTGCTGCTCAATGTATTGAATAGTTTTTCAACAGAACTTAGACCTTCAGAATGTGTAATTTTTTCTGGTTAACATAGCTTTAATCATCACTGCTCTCTTGTATGTGATTTTCAATCATATCTGTAATCATGGCATCTGTAATTTCTTGCTGTTCATCTGCATTCATCCACTCAGCAATGTCTTTTTAAGTATGGGTCTCAGAAACAGGAAGTGTTTGTGCTAAGCTGAATCAAGATTTGTCATCAGATGCTTCATTTTTATCATTTGATTGCTCTTCAGACAAAATTTTCTGCCACGATTTCTGTAGAGTCGTTGATTCAATTTCTTCCCATGCTTCGGAAATCCAATACACAGCATCCTTTGGTGTAATTTCTTTCAGATATTTTGCAACTGTTCGTTCTTCAAGATCTTTAATCAGCTTTCGTAACAGCTTTTTTTCTGCAATTTCTTTTCAAGTTCTCAAGAACACCTTGGTCTAATGGCTGTATCAGTAAAGTGACATTTGGGGACAAAAAATATGCTTTGATATCTCCACTTGCTAGTTGCTCCACATCCAGATGGCATGATGCATTGTCTAAAAGAAGGAGTGCTTTTCTTTCCAACTTGCTTTTCTTTAAAAAAAAATTCCACTTTAGGGACAAATTGTTCATAAAACCATTCCTTAAAAAGTTCAGCACTCATCCACACACTTTTCTGATTTCTGTAATATACAGGAAGACTCGAGATGTTGATGTTTTTGAATCTCCTTGGTTTTTTTGACTTTCCGATTATCATGGGTTGTAATTTTAAGGAACCAGATGCATTACAACAACTTGAAACAGTTATCCTTTCTTTCATCTCTTATATCCGGAAGCTGATGATTCTTCTTTTGCAGTTAAGGTTTTCGATGGTAGCATATGAAAATTTAATCCTGTTTCATCACAATTAAACATTTGATCTTTACACAAATTGTTTTCCTCGATATATTTATGAAAATTTTCTACGGATTTTACTACTGCTTCAAAATCTGCAGATAGCATTTTACCAGTTATGTTGAGTTGGAAGAAACTGTCAATGCCAATGAAATGTAAGCTGAAGGTGAAAGAAAAGTCATAAAATTCTGAGATTCCAGCCAAAATGATAGAAAGGGATTATTTTTTTTTTTGTGACTCGGTTAAGCGAGACTCGGATAATCGCGACTCTACTGTAATTCTACCTTTTGTACTGTTTTAAAGTGTCCATATTCTCCTGGAATAAAATTTTAGGCAGGTGACCTGAAAAAATGTACTCAAACATGCAATTAATAATATTGTTTTTAAAGTACAATAACACTGGTTAAGAAATTTTGGCATTTTCTATAGAAATTGAGTCAAGCTTGATTTCATTTTATTTTTTACAAGGCCAGGCCATGAATCAAAGTTGTAACCATTCTGGTCAAAAGCTCATTTTGACTAAAGATTAGAAATAAAAATTTTTAATTGAAAAGGTAAGATACAATAATTTGAAAAGATTTATTTTGCAAAAAATGTGCAAAGTCATGGTATATAAAATTTTAACTATTTATGAAATATTTCAAAGCACTTAGGAAGTATACCCTTCTTGCATCATTTGGAAAGAGTGAAAAACATTCTTTTGTCACAGATTTTTTGGTACTTCTCTACTATCCTGTCGACCACTTTTCATAACAAAAAACTATCGCCAAACTGTAACACCAAATGAACGGGAGAACGTTGCCATTGGAATATCAAAATAAATAAATAAATAAAATATAAGTATTTAAGGACACAATTGTTATTTTAATTAATGAAATGACTAATAAATCAGTGAAACATAATGAAAAATACACACAAATGTCAAAGTAAAAACCACTTGATAACATAACAAACACGTATAATGTTTCTGACATCAAGTAAATGGGGCTGCATTTTTGGCGTTTAATCTTACAATTTGGCGATAGTTTTTTGTTATGAAAAGTGGTCGACGGGATAATAGAGAAGTACTGATTTTGTTTATATAAAATATTACATGTTACAACTAAAATAATTTAATGAGTTAAAAGAAACCTTCTACTTTTCAAGTAAAATATTCATGATCCAAACATTTATTTTCATGCGGAAAAAAAATTACCTGATAAATGGTTCGTTTTCGCATCATCAGAAAAGGTAATGGGTTAAAAGATAGTTTCTTACTGCTTATATTAACTTTTTTATATTAAATATGTAAAATAAAATATTTATGTTTCATGTATAAATGAAATATCTAAAAAAAGCATATTTTTATTTTATTTAATAATTTTACATTTAAATTCTTAAGGTAGTAGATCAGAGGCTTCAGCATCAATTTTTCAAAATAGTTTAATTTTTATCTTGTTTCACATAATATATGGCACCTTGAAATCTGTAGTTAATAATGTTGCAATATTTGTAGATTTCTAAGCACATGAGATTTCTTAAAACTTCAGAAAATCTATAAGAATGTCAAATTAGCCCGATTTTATTTAATTTTCTCTTTCCGATATGCTATGAAATTCAGTTACTACGCAAATGTTAAATATAAGAAAAAATGGGATTAAAAAAGCTTACATATTATTTCAAAATTGTAAAAATGATTTTTAAAAAAATCTTTCATATTTTTTGAGCATATGCACAAAATTCCATAAAATATTATATAGAAAATCACGAAAGGCCAAGGAAATTATTAAAAAAATTTCTAACAGATTTGATTAATTTAAGACATTGCATGGCAAAAATTTAGCATTCATAATGCAATACCAATTATTCTAAACATTCTTTTGTACAAAATATCTGAACGAATGAACTTTTATATGTGGTATGTTGATATTGTCATATAAGACACAATTTTTCAGTGACATTAAAAAAAAACTCTAATTTCCTCAATATTCTTACGTATAAAAGTTTGGAAATGGCAACATTCTTCAATTTGTTTATTTGATATTAGAATTTGGCACTAATTTGTTTGTTTACAGAAAGTGGTCGATAAGGTAATAGACAAGTACCGGATAGTTAATTATTGAAATGTTTTCTGTTTTGACTAAAGTGTCAAATGAATAAAAAATAGAGATGTGAAATATACTTGCATAATCATTGTATTTGTTCTAAAGATTTCCAATTAATAAATTTGAAGTTTGGGACAAGCCTTGTTTTTTTTTTTTTCATATTTAAGGTACATAATGTAGTGAGTGCTTAAATAGAAATACTCACAAAAAGTCCAGACATTCATAGTTGACTTGATTAATTCATATTTTTAGAGAAGAACATAAATTTTCCTATTATCTGAGAATGAATAGCATTCAAGTTTTGCGAATTATAGATTTGTACTAGAAAAATGTAATCATTTATTTTCATCCTCAAGATAAGATCAGATTTTTTTTTTCCAAGGTGGGGGGGAAAAGATACCAAAAGTATACAGCAGAAATTTGTTAATAACATTTTAAAGCATGTTTCAAGGTAATACATTTTCATTTCAAAGCCTCAATTTTCATGTTCCTGAAAATCTGTTTAAAATGGCATTTCGTTCTTATAAAATATTGTACAACTATGGCAGAAAGACATGAGTTCTGTTTCCGAATGAACAAAAAACTTCAAACAGAAAAGAGATATTTCACGGCTTCTTTATGTTACTAACAAAACCACGGACTGTGCAAAGGCTTCAAAATCAGATAAAATATTTCTCTTTATATCCATTAATAACAATTCAGTTTTTAAAGTTTTGTAAAAAACTTAGGCCACATTCTTGTTTTTCAAATAACGAGAGTTTATATATTTTTTCAATTTTTGTATAACTAAAATTTTCACCATGAGCCTGCAGACTGGTATAAAAATAGAGTCCAAGCTGGTTTCAAACACTGACTGAACCCGATAAATGAGAATATATATTTTTTCCAGATTACCGCAATCATAATGGAAATCATATATATTATTTCTCCTGTCAACATATCTTTTTCTAAGAAAATACGAAACGCAGAATGACGAATGAGATAGCATATGAAAGGATTTTGAACAGGCTTCTGACATAGCACACTTAACATTTCGTCAAAACATGTTTTTTGATTAAAAATTGCAGTTAATTAAAAATTAAATCGGCATTGTTTTCATAAATGAAATGAAAGATTTTCATCAAATCAGTGTTGCTACAAAAATAAAATACTGCATTATCAGATGACGTCATCCTATAATTAAAACACGATTGTTAATTTGTTTCTTGCTTGTACTTTCTGCAAAAATATCTAGCTTTTAATCAGATTTTATTTAATTTTTACGTGTGCATCACCTACTGTTTATTTGTTTAATCATGGCTGTGTATATGCATACTGTATCGGAGCACCAGTAGATTACATAATTTAAGGATTATTTTCTATTTAGATATATATTTCATTAGGATTCACAAAAATTTTAAGTACAGTGAAACTTCCATTTAACGAAGTCTCATCGTTACACTTAAAAACTTCGTTATGAAGAAAATTCGTTAAATAGAAATCAACTTAAATTCATGAAATTTTTCCTTCAGATATGACAAACAGGTGTTGGATTCAGAAGCATTTGATTAAGTTTTAATTATGAAGCCGTCTTTTACAAAACTGGTGTGTACGGTCGATGAAATCAGTATCACATTCCCAAGCTTTGACTCAAACATTCATCAGCTCTGATACACATAGGTTCTCAAACTAATGTTTTTTTTTTTCTTTTTTAATAATGTACTTCAAGATATTTTATTATTCCTTAGACTAATGGCTGAAGTTTAGAAGTTGTATTGGCAGGAACACAAATAACTTTGATGTTCTTCGATTTGCATTTTGAAGAACATTGTTGTGGATGTACAAAGCAATTGTCTGTCAGCAATGGAAGGTCAGAATGGTAACTGTCTGACTCTAATCGATATTTTTTGCTTCAATGCACCTCTGACGCCATTGCGTCACTGCATTTTCTATATCATTGAATGTAAAAAGGGGATTTCGACTTTCCCCAACTGTTAGCGCAGGAGTCTCGGCGTGGGAGAGTAATGATTACAAATGTTTTTCATAATGTGAAAAAAAAAATGTTTTATTTAGCACCAAGCAGAATGGAACTTATTTAAATGTGTTCATTTCCTTACAATCCGCTGAAATAAATTCGCATATCCATCGCAACAGCAACCTCTTATTTTGAATTCTGTACCAGTACAAAAGTGGAATAAACTTCGTTATATAGAATATATTTTTCGTAATATGGAGATTAATTTATATGCTAATGGTGTTCAAAGTCAATGTTCAGCAGAAAATTTCGTTAAATAGAAAGCTTCGTTAAAGGGAAGTTCCACTGTATTTTTTTTTTTAATATTTCATTAAACTGTTAATATTTCTGACGTCACTTAAATAGCTGCTGGACCACAAAGTTTGAACATCCCATGTCTAAGTTCCCATAGGCAATTCGTTTTTTTCTTTTTTCAGTATAGGAGTCTTGACAACCTAGAGGAATGACCTTGGCGAGAGAAGAAAATTTGGCAAAAAATTTTCTGGCAATGTAGTATCATGTGAAAAGTGTTTGAACAAGTTTCTGAGATAGTACACCCACATTTCGTTAAAACGTGTTTGATTAAAAAAAAAAAAAAAAAAATCAGTTAATTAAAAATAAGTGCTGAAACGTACCAGGAAATAATCTGAAAGATTGCAGTGCGAAAGCCTCGCACGGGTCTTTCTGGTTAACATTTGTTTCAATGACTTTCCAGGTTTAGTTTGAATTTCCCTGATATTTCCATGTTTTCCAGATCTGTGACCACCGTGAAAAAAGTTGCCAAATTTCCTTCTTCGCCAAGGCAGTTTTCACTATTTCACCAAGTCCCATATACTGGAAAAGTACCGAGAATTTAATTTCTGTATCCAACTATGTAAAGCACATTAAAATCAGAGAGTTAGGAACTCAGATAGTACAGCGCCATCTAGTGGCAGTTATTTTACTTGTAACATCGGGATGAAGATGTAAGAACATATATTTTCATTTTTACACTTTAAATTCTGACCCATAGATTTTGAAAAAAAAAAACATAAACGTGCAGAGTTTTAACTTAAATTGCAGTGAGCTCGATTATGAAAGATTAATGGGTTTCAATAGGAATTTCGCCAAATTAGCCAGATATAGCCAATTTGGCTTCATCTGGCCAGATATAGCCAAGTTGGCTTCATATATTGCAACTTATTTTTGTCGCCAAACCTGGCAATATTTTGCCAAGTTTGTCATTATTTGGTGTTATTGTGGTAACCCTGTTATTAGTACATTTCAACAATTACTCATTGTTGAAGTGATCAATGTGACAGTCCAATCAGATTGTGATGGACACACAGAGATTTCGATTTTATATAAATAGATTTATTTTGTTGAAAATGTAGAATGCTTGGTATTTTTGCATCAATAATTTAAGCAGTAATCAAGCAATATCAAGCATCAATAATCAAGCAATTAAAATTTGATTATTATGAATGCAAGGCATGTGAAATTTTCTATGAAAAAATTTCCAAAGTATTAAATAGGAATTTATTCAATTATCGATGCTGGATATTCATTGTTTTCGTGTTTGCCCCAGGTTGGTGGCTCACGGAAAATATTCCATCTTGTGCTGCGTTTGTAGCCTTGCCAACATATAGTGAGAAAGTTCCAGGCTGAGTATCGTTCCCAAGTGGTTCAGTTGGTAGAACGTCAATGCGCTATACTGATGACCCAGGTTCGAGTCTCGGCTTGGGTATTTTTTCACTGTGTTGGCTTTACGCCTATTAAGCAATTAAAATTTGATTATTATGAATGCAAGGCGTGTGAAATTTTCTATAGAAAAATTTCCAAAGTATTAAATATGAATTTATTAGATAATATTTTACATATTGATGTCTGAATTTTGATCAATTTTTACAAATCATTTGAATATGTATTTTTTCCCCCTTAAATGATGTTTAAAATAACAAAAAAGCAATTTTTTATAACTTCTCATTATTGATCTAGTACATAATCAAAATTTGATCTAATTCAGGGCAACTTGGCAAATTGACTGAGTATCGAATTATGTAGTGAAATGCTTAATTGCAACCTTGCTATAAACTTAATTAAGAATGCAAAAATTTTTCAGTATTTTTTTTAATTTACATAAGAACATACATTTTGTTATTCATAAATATACAACTATTTATTATTACAGATATTTATGCTTTATATATAATTTTTTGTATGCAGGAAAAATTCATACAATCCTGTGTAGAGGAGTAGACGGGATATATGCAGTGTTGAATCCAGGGGGTAGCCCGGGGGGGAATGTCCCCCCCCGGAGCATTGAAATGTCCCCCCCGGAGTATTTGAAATTTTATGCTTTCAGAGGTCAAAAAGTGGAATTTCCCCCCCGGAACTCTATAATGTCCCCCCCGGAGCTACAGAAATCCCTCCCGGAGAAAAGTGTCTGAATTCAACACTGGATATATGTATGTAGTCAGCATTTTACACAAAATGATTACAAACAAGATGTGAAAATTAAAATGCTTTTACCAACAGCTGTGACAACAGTTTTAAAAAAAATTCCTGCTAATAAGCAATTAAAATTCAGAAAGCGCAAGATATATAATTAAAACTATCAAGAATTATCTCATAAACGACAACAACTAGATGAAAAAATTGAAGCCATTAAACAAATTTCTCCAGTTTGTACAAGTTTACAATTAGAAAATTTCAATTTATTATCAACAGTATCTAGTCAGCAAGATTATATTAAGTCCACAAAAATTGTAGCTATAAATACTAACCTTTCCAATAGTGTATTATGTATGCAACAAAAAAAAAAAAAAAAAAAAAAAATACAGATGTCTTTTACAGAAATTCCGAAGACTTAAAACACCTATAATATCCACAAGCTAGAAGCATTTACAAGTAATATCAGTAAAATATTAACCGAGCAGCTTCAATGTTTTGGAAAAAAGAAACATCACTGGTCTGAAAACACGATAAGATACTCCATTTTGCTGCACAGTAGATCTGCAACTGCATACAACTTCATACGACAGAAAAATATGTTTTCTCTTCCATCAAAATCAATACTTAAAAGATACGTTGGCCCCACCTCAGGTGCTACTGTTTCATCTCTTATTTTAAACAAAGATTGGTGCAGGAATCTAAAAAGTTAGCGAAAGATGTGGAATTCTTTGGATCCTTAATAATCGATGAAATGAGTATAAAACCTAGCATAATGCACAATAAGCAATCCAATGATTTAAATGGCTTCATAACAACAAAATTGAATATTTCTGAGCTTGGAATTGACAAAAAAGTTGCTAACCATCTTCTTTGTTACGTATTTACATGCCTCTTCACACATTTTAGGTTGCCAGTAGCATATTATTTTTCCAAAGGAAGTATTGAAGAATGTTGAAGAAATTGGGTTCAAGGTCGTCAGAATCGTAGCAGACAGCCTCAATACGAATGTGAAGCTGTTTTGCATTTTATCTGGAGATAATGTTCCTAAGCCAGTCATTCCACATCCAATAGATCCATCAAGAGTTTTATTTTTGTCATTCAATCCCTGTCACATTGTTAAAAATTTCAGAAATATCTTCTTTTCAAGAAATATGTATAACAAAGGGCAACTTATCAGTTCAGAATTCATACAAGTGTTATATGACATGCAAAAGAATAAAATTATAAAACCTGTTAGAAATTTGACCTTCAAACATGTTTATCCCTCCAACTTCGAAAAATTGAATGTTAAAAGAGCCCTTAAAATTTTCAGTAGTGATTTGATTTCTGTACTGAAATATTTGAAACAAAATGCTGAAAGATTCGGAAAACCAATATTTCTTGAAACAACAGCTACAATAGAATTCCTGGAGACAGTACAAAAATGGTTCAATATTCTAAATGTTGGAAATACGTACCATCATATCACATCAAGAAATCCTGATGTCATGCATTTTGCATCAGTGAATGATGAGAGGCTAGATTTTCTTAAAGACACATTTTTAAATTATTTAGAAGAGTGGAAAAATTCTTGCAAAAACCCAGTTCACTTCATAAGTAAAGAAACATATTTAGCAGCTAAAATAACTGCAGAATCAACAGTTGAATGCATTAAATTCCTTTTACAATCTGGTTTCCACTATGTACTAACAAGAAAATTGAATTCAGATGAAATAGAGTCATTTTTCTCCGCCTTACGACGAATGTCTCAAATGATATGACAAATGCGAACAACTGCATTCAGAACCTGCACAAAATATTAGTGACAGGGATCGTGGCTTCTTCTACAAATGCTAATGTTACTACCAGCAATGATGAGTGGATGACAAACATGAAGAAGCTGAAAAGCTCTACAGGTAAACACTTCCAACTGGTGAAGAATTAGCTGAACTTACAAATGAAGTATTAAAGAATGTTGAAGAAATTGGGGCAGACAGCCTCAATACGAATGTGAAGCTGTTTTGTATTTTATCTGAATATAATAAGCCAGTCATTCCACATCTAATAGATCCATCAAGAGTATCTCTTTTGAATTGGTTCATCTTCATGAAAATAAAATTAGTTATTGCTTTTTTTCTATAGAGACTTATAATTCATTTTGTATTATATAATTTTTTTGAATTATTTTAATGAATAAAAATTGTTTCAAACATTTCTTTTAAATAAAAATATCTCTATATGTATTTCCTTTCTAAAGCTATTTAAAACAACAGATCTAAAGCATTGGTTTATCAAATAGTGGATTATGTGTGTGTAGATTTTCAGTGAGAATTTTTTCATTAATGGTACTCACTAAAATTTCTTTAAGAGACAAAATCTGTTATATAAATAAATAAGATGGTTATTTCTGTAATAATGTACTACTGTTATATACAATACTCCCTCAAATCCACAAATGACTAAAATCTGAATATTGTTGCACATGTAAACAGTGAAACTTACAGTTGAGATGTAAGAGAAAAAGTCATGATTTTTTTTTATCATTTGCTACATATTTTAATAAGTAATTGTGGTTAATGTGACTTCCATTTAAAGAAGTCTCATCGTTACTCTTAAACACTTCGTTATGAAGAAAATTCGTTAAATAAAAATCAACTTAAATTTATGAAGCTTGTATACACATAACCCACATAAAATGAAAATATTTGAAAAGTATATTTTAATTCGGGTAGACTTTTTTTTTTCAATGTGTATATCAGTAAAATTTAATTAGAACAGTATTAAAAAAAGCACATAACAAAGAGAAGTAAAAAAAAAAAAAGTTGTGCACCTTTTATTTTTTCATTAAAATGTGATTAAATGTGTGTGTTTTGATTAAATGATTCAAATGTGTTCATTTTCATACAGTTCGCTGAAATAAATTCATGCACCCATCGCAACAGCAACTTCTCCGTTTGAATCTGTACACGCACGAAAGTGAAATAAAACTTCTTTATATAGAATAAGTTTTTCGTAATATGGAAATTAATTTACATGTTAATAATGTTCAAAGTCAAGGTTTTGCAGAAAATTTCGTTAAGTAGAAAACTTCGTTAAATAGGGACTTCGTTAAAGGGAAGTTCCACTGTATTTTATTTTATTATTTAACTTGATTGTTTTAATATTTCACTTTATTGTAAGCATTCATTATGATTTCAAGTGCATTGTTGCATTAAAATTACTGTTTAAAAAATTTACACAAAACAGTGACCAGAAATCCACAAAATTCTAAAATCTGCAAAACCGCTGGTCCCAAGCTATGCAGATTTGAGGGAGTCTACTGTATTAATCTTTAATATGTGATATTTAACCAATGTTATCAAAGGTATTTTTTAAACTTGCAATGTTTTCACCAGTAATAGAATTTTAATTGAAAATTTTGTTCAAGAAACCTTGTTTATTCTTATTGTTTCAAATATTTTTAAAGATTGCAAGGTTCTTAACAAATACTTTTTGCAGAATATAATATGTATGCATATAATTATGCATCCAACTTGTAGGGCATTTAGTGAGTACCACAGGTTTATATGTTCATCAAGTCTATTTTAAAAATACTCTGTTTATTCTCTCTCTGCTTATCGTTAGTTAAAATTATGTTTGACTATGTTAAATGAATTATGACATAAATAATTTAAAGAATTATATAAATTTCTTGAATTACATTAATGAATAAAAATTGTTTCAAACATTTATTTTAGTAAAAACACTACTATATGAATTATTTCTTTTGTAAAGCTATTTAAAATAAAATATCTAAAGCATTGATTTGCAAATAGTGGATTATGTGTATGTGAGAATAATTTGTACATTGATGGTACTTACTAAAATAAGAGATTAAATCTTTTAGAGAAAAGAGCATAGTATTTTTTTACATTATGAATTACTATTATAAATTAATCTTTAATATATAAATCTATTAATTTTAATAAATGTTAGAAAGGTATTTTGTGAACTTGCAATGTTCTCTCCAGTAATGTATTTAATTGAAATTTTGTTATAGAAACCATTTTATTCCTCCTTTCTCTTTCTATTTACTTTTTGTTAAAATCACTTATTAAAACTCTATGCTTGAAATTGTTAAATGAATTAACAATGTAACTTAACAACTATTTCATATTAAATTGTTCCAGCAATTTCTTTTTAATAAAAATATTTCTATATACGTATTTCTTAGTTCACATGTTCTTCAATTTAAAAAAAAGAATACTTTCTGTTTACTCTCTCTGCTTAGTCTTTGTTAAGAATACTTACAAAAACTATGCTTGACTATGTTAAGTGAATTAATAACATAAATAATTTAAGTAATTTTTAAAATGTATCTTCTCGTACAATTTTGAACATTTTCAGTTAATTTTTTTAAAACTATTTGTAGAAGTGTGCTGTATAATTTTAAGTATCTGATTTATCCTATGTTAATTAGTTTGGTAGAAAAAAAATAAAATGTGCATGTACGTGTAAAATTACAGTAAAAAACTGAATTTATTTTACATTTTTATGTGTGAAAAAAAAAAGTTTTACTTTCTTGTAAATACGATACTTAGTTTTATCAAACATACCATAAGGAACAACCTAAAAAAAAATCGAGTCAATTGAACAATATAGATAAAAGTTTTATCCCTTTGAACATGCCTATTCGTCATAAAAACAAGAACTGAGGAAAATCACTTTTAAATGAAGTGGATTGTGGCATTTAAAGCGATGTAATAAAATAGCTTTAAACTGTATTTATAATACTCGGATCTTTACAAAACTTCATGAGAATGTACTAGGGGTAATAAATTATAATTTAAGCAAAAAATTAGAAAATTGATATTTTCATCATTTTTTGCAGAATCAAGGGTAGTGAGTCCCCTTAAAATGTCGAATCATAACAAAAGGAACGTGCCTATGTTTTAAAAAGATTAATTGACTTCATAAGATTAAAAGATATTACTATGACCAAACAGCAGTCTTCTGTAATCAGGTGCCACCATTATTTTCTTTTGACGGGGGTATTTTTCAGTTCCCAAAGCTACATCCACCTTTGTTGTGGCAACTTACGGCTGTTTTTCTTCACGATTAAGTAAAATCAACAACACATTTGAAAGTCACCTTGCATAATTGGTTAAGTAAAGTTGTCACTACCTGCGGAAGTTTACATACATACAACACATACTTTGACAACATTTTATGAAAAACCTTCTGCTTTTACTGAAAAACGGAAAAAATAATTATATTACATTGTTTCCTAAAAAGAGTATTTGCAAATGTGGCACATATGCAAACAAAAACGAAATAAAAATTGTGTCAGAAAGTAGCCAGCTTGAATTTGAGAACACAGCCTCAAATATGATTTAATTTTTATCATTAAATACTTTTCGAATTTAATAATTTAATTATTTTGAAGTTTTTTGTCTGTTTTTATATTCATGTGTAAATATATTTTTGAATTGAAAAATGTTTGAAGCATTATTATTTGGATATTTCAAAACCTTACAACAGTCGATAAAAACAGCTATTTCAAACTATTGATTAAATCACCATTCATATTCAGACAGTGAAATTTTGAATAAAAAGTTGTAAACAAACTCTTTAAAAATAGACTCTTTTACATAAGGATTCATTAAAAAATTAATGTAGTTTAGAATAAAAGAAAAAAAGAAGGGTTAAAAACATCATAACTTTGGGAACTATATAATAAAAAGGAAATTTGTGAAAATGTTTCTCTGTCATTTAAAAAGGCTTTTATCTAATCCAAAGGAACTACTTTCTGACACATTTCTCAATTCATTTCTTTTCGGAAACGCATAAGATTGGCAGGTGTTCTTATTCAGAAACTATGTAATTGAATGGCAGTACCGATGTTTTGATAAAGGCAATATATCTTTGAGAAAATACTGTCAAAGTTAGCTTTTTGAATCGAATTTTCAAAAGCGATAGCACAGGAAAAGGAGAAACATCTAAACAAGAATCTCTTATATCTCGATAAGTAATTTATTTATCAACAACGGAAATTGCTATTCCATTCCAAATCCATCGAATAGTCACCTGTCAATTTTATGCCTTTACAGTTAAAAATTAGCCAGAAAATGTGTCAAAGTTTCACATTGTTGAGCAGTGAATCTGAGAACCACCTTAAGGTATATTTCCAAAGATTATGTTGTTCATTATCGCTATTAATATTTTTACAAAACCTATTGCCTGCCCTTCCTGAGAACAATTATGTCCAGTTCGGCTTGACTACGTAGAAAAAAAATGCAAGCCTGATCTCGGCCCGGAACGAGTCTGCTGAAAAAAAATTAAGCATGGGCTAAGACATCATGTAACTGTCCGTGTCCGATGCCAATCTCGACGCTGGACACGTTACTTTTCTGTGTTGATGTTATCAAACTAGTATTGGCTCGTGACAAACATTTATTCTTATTCTCATAAAAGTCATAGTCATTGAAAATGGCTTACGTTTTATCGTCTTCATTTAAATCTTTATATGGGGCTGGTAGACCCAACAAATTTTCTATGAGCCCAACAGGACTGTTCAATTCTTTTGCCAGCCTGGTCCATTTATTTTGTTTATTGGCCCAGCCTGTTGAAAAAATTGTCCTAATTCTGCTGGCCTGGCCTGTTTGAAAATTCGCCTTCACTTTGCTGGGCCGAGTATGGCCCGTGCAGACCTTTACCTCAATTTGAAGTGTGTTACTTATTAGACGAGCATAATTCTAAAATTAATGAGTTACCTTTAATAAGTAAATAAAGTACATGGTCTGAATATAACAAGAAAGGGTTTAACTAATTTTAATATTTCTAGAATTCAAATAAATTAACTAATTTTATTTTATTTTTTTCTGCATTTCTCAGCAAAAATAAGAAAGATACATAACACAATCAAAATTATTTAAATACATGAACATACATATACTAGCATCTAAAAAAATTTGGAGTGACTCCACTCGACTTTGCAAATGCTTTACTGTAGATTCAAATAGTAATACAGCAATAAATAAAAACTTTGGTCATAATGTTACAAAGGTGAAGTCTAAGGACCTAAAATCACAAGGAAATTTTAATAAATATGCATGTACCCACCTATATATATAGAATCATTGTAATAATAACTGTAAACTTGAATCAGTGCACCTAAAAAATACACCATTATTTGTATAATTGGTTTGTATCGTGATTACAATACTTTCCTTGCACTCAGGGGTCAGAAAAACTACTTCTAATTGTAGCAAACTACAACCACAACTACTTTGTTGAAAATGTAGTTAACTACAACTACTTGTTTTAAAAAGTAGCAACTACAAAAAACTTTTCAAAAGTAGTCACTATTTCGCTACTTTCAAATTTTGTCAAAGTGTTCAATTTACATTAGAAACTGAAGACACAGATTAAATAATAAAATGACCCTTCATTATATCTCGTCTGCTGGGATACAATCAAATAAATGCGACATAGCCGACGCAGGGGTCGATGCAGGTTTTTTTTCTTGGGGCCCATTTTGTGAAAAGTAAAGGTTATTTTTGTGAAATTGTATTATATTTTTGTGAAAAATCATATTTTATAATGAAAGTCTAAATCCAGCTACTCAAATTCGAACCATGCGTTTATTAATAAAAACTTTTTAAAATACTTTTGCTAAAGTTTTCCTCTCTGGTGATCTTGTTTGTTTACAAATTATACATTTTAAAAGTCAAAGAATAATAAATAAATAATAAATAGTAAGTTTTTATGAAATGGAATTTTGTGAAAGTGCCTATTTTGTTAAAAGGAATTTTGTGAAGGGATCCCATTTTATCAAGTTGATTTTTGTGAAGGGGCCCATTTTATTAAATTTATTTTTGTGAAGGGGCCCATTTTATTAAATTTATTTTTGTGAAGGGGCCCATTTTATTAAATTTATTTTTGTGAAGGGACCCTAAATAGGCCCCAAATTTTGTCTGGATCGACCCTAGCGATGACATAAAAAAATTAAGAAAGATACCATACAAGAAAATGTTTTGTGTTTGTTTCAAAAACGTTAGTTTATACACACTTAACAAATTTCGTAGCAAAATTAGGAAAGATATAATCTAGAAAATTACAGAAAGATAACCCTAAATGCAAACAATAAATAAATTTGTAAAAAAAAGCAATTCAGAATAATAAGAAACCCAGCGTTAAAACATCAAGACCTAATAACCTCCAAAGCAGAATATGCTTAAAAGTGCAACATACGTTGCAGAACATTTCAAGTGAAATGTTCTTCATGTATTTTACATTCTTGAACATTTCAAGTGAAATGTTTAATAATTTTTTTTTTTCAATTTTGAAGGGGGGGGGGGGGGATGAACTAAATGCAAAATGTCTTTTGCATTCTATATCAGATGGAATTGCACTCCTACATATACAAGAACATCTCCCTGTATTTTTTTTTTTTTTACTTCTGCAGAACATTTTTGATCAGCTGAAGGTTTGTTGTAGAACATTGCAAAATATTCTGCTTTGGGGCTAATAACGAGTAAATAGACAAGTGTTGCCAATAAGAAAAATAATTCTTTTGGTGGGTTAGTACTTGATTTCAGCAGCAAGTGTCAATGGAAAAAATCTATGAATTCAGGCGATGCATTGCTATACACTGCAGCTGAGATTTGCCAATGTGATTCAGAAATTGTTGAGCAGAACAAATTCTGCACAAAAGAAGCAAGTTTCGACCACGTGATTTGCAGAATGGCACTGTTTTTTCCTGAAGTAGAGTTAACAGTAGCATCGTTTCTCGCTACAAACTACTGAGTTTTTGTATCTCACTATTCGCTACACTACATTGTTCAAAATGTAGCATGCTATACTACAAACTACTGTAAAAAGTAGCGACTATTGTAGTTTCGCTACTTCCGACCCCCTGCTTACACTGTGTATGTATGGTATAGGTGCAGATTCATGGCCACCAGTCACCATGTGGCAGCTAAATTTGTTGCTTTGGCCAATAACTTTCAATGTTAAAATTGTTGTGTGTTTACATGGATGACCTTCCTCTGTCGAACAGCAAATTTCCCCTTTATAATTTTTATTTTTTAAGGATTCCACAGATTCTCCTACAGTTATTACTTTTTTTTTCTGCTGTCCATAATTTAAAAGTATGATTAAACAGAAATACCACATTTCCGCATTCATTGAAATCTTCAGTTTTTTTTCTTTAAAAAAAAAAAAAAAAAAAAAAAAAAACTGCAATATCCTGTCAATATGCGCCATGAATGAACTCAGCAGTAACACCATACTGCAAATAGTGCCAAGAAGAGAACAATTTTGGGTCCGACTCGATAAATTTGTAACTCTAAAATTATTTGGATATGTTCTTACAGGTAGACACCATATATAGGCAGATAAATTTTCCACAAATTAATGGAATTCTTTGAATTTTTATTATTTTTGACTTCTGCAAAATTAATTCATCAATCGTTCAGAATGAAAAGAAAATGGGAATTTCCTCTATTAGTTCTTCATGAAAAAATCTTGCAAATTTCAGCGATTGCTTGCTGAATAAATCTACAAATTTTATCAATCACTCACAAAACAAAACCATGAATTTCCCAAACCGGTCTCAAAAGAAAATACACATTTTGTCAAATGATCAAGAAAAGAAAAAAAGGGCAAATTTCATTGATCAGTTGCAAAAAAAAAATGCAAATCTCAATAACAAATTGCAGAAAAAATTGTAGATTTCATCCATCTGTCACAGAAAGGAAAAAACAACAAAAATTTTGTCAAGTAGTCATGGTAAAAACAATCTCTACTTTCCCCAAACAATCAAGAAATCCATGAATTTCATCAATTGCTCATGGATTTAAAAAAGCAAATCTCATTAAGTAGTTACTAAAAAAAAAAAAAAAAAAAATCACAAGTTTAATTAATCGGTTGCAGCAAAAAGAAACTAATTTCATTGAATAGTCCCAGAAAAAGCATTCGTTGCAAAGGAAAAAAAAGGCGAATTTCATCAATTGGTCACGAAAAAAAAACTCTAATTTTCTCAAGGTGTCGCTAAAACATAATGTGAAAATCACCATGAAAAATTATGCATCAATTACATTACAATTTCCATAGTGTTTAAAAAAAAAATTCTTTAAAACCTTCCCATGCTCCCGGTAGCAGAAAGTTCGAGACGAGCAATAGATGTCGCAGATTTTTTTCCCTTACTGCAGATTTTTTTTCCATGGAATTTCTTTTGGATTTTATTTCGGAAAATATTGCGAAATGCGTCAATTGCTCACATTAAAAAAAAAAAAAAAACATTTTTTCAGTAAAAAAATACAAAAAAAAAAAAAAACTGCAAGTTTCACCGGCAAAACGCGGGGGGGAAATTTGTAAATTCGCTTATTTGTCTGGGGGAAAAAAACATAAAATTTGCCAATCAGTATTAGGAAAATGTCACGAGTTTCGCCAATCGATCACAGGAAAAAAATCACAAAAATCATCAGTCGGTTATGGAAAAAAATCGTGAAACTCTTCAGTCTGTCATAGAAAAAAGTTGCGAAATTAGTCAATATGTTGCTCAAAAATATCGAGAAATTCGTCAATTAGTTGCAAGAAAAAAAAATCTCAAAATTCGTCAATAGGTCCAGAAAAAAAATATAAAAATTTTTGTTTGTATCTCTCGAGAAAGAACATTCACTTCTATGCTGAAGTGCCCCTTTTTTGAAGGCGCACCCTGCTTTTTTTTTATTTTGGGAGAAACACTACTGATATGCATTAATTCATGGCCTTCTGATCTTGTTCAATATCATTATTGTTTACTAGGACATTTAAAATATTTTAAGTAAGAGAAAAAAATTTGCAGTTCATGTAAGCACAATTTTATCCAACAAATTTTGAAATAAAAATTTTACAGAGTTAAAAAATTGCACATAGCAGTAATACTTTAGTTGATATCAATTATTGATATACATAACTTGAATTGTAACATAATTTACCTACAGAATATTTTCTGACCCTGAAATATTCATCGCAGACACATGGAGAATTTTCTGCTACTGGGCCCATGCTAGTAACCAGAGTTGTGTAATATAGACGCACGCAGTGCACGGAAAATTTTCCGCCTTTTTGTTTCTAAATGCATTGACAAAATAATTGATAAGAATTCAGCTCTTCCTATCATGGATTTTTAGCTTTATTATTATTTTTAACCAAAATAATTATTCTTTCATTAATATTAATTAATTTTAAATGGTAATTATTTTAAACTACTGTTTTTAATTTATATCATCAAAATAACACGTAATTTGATTAAACATTAAAATAATTTGCAGAAAGTTTTTGACTCAATATTTATGTGCACAGAAAGTTTTTGGTTTTATACAAGTCTGCTAATAACATCTGTAACAAGCCTTATAGTATTCGATCTTTCTCCATAATCCTACAGTCAAATTCATCCCTGAATGTCAGGAATCATTAAATTTTATGGTTTAATTTGGTACTAGCCAAATTGCCAAAAAACTAACTGAAAGTGATTTTTGCCCACAAAGCATTTAGTGGATTTGCCAAATAGTAACAGCCAAAAAAATGTGCTAATCGTTCTCAATTTGCTGTTCTGCATTTCATAAAAAAAAACCTCACACTGAATCTGTGCCAGCAATTCACTTCATAATTTGTCCTGTTCTCTTTGTGCAAACATCTTCAAATAGCATGACATCATTTGCTTCAGACACAACTCCAGCATATGACACAGCAAAAATCGGAGATTACATATGTGCAAGATAAGATGCATGCTATTTTGGATGAACGATGTGCTACATAGGGCCGTACCGAGTACTCGGTATTTACTCGGTACTCGGCATACTCGGCCAATTTGCCAAGTACTCGGTACTCGGCTAAATTTTGGGCCGAGTACAATACCGAGTAGTTGTAAGAATTTCATTTTTAAGCATTATTATCATTTTTGAAGCCAAAGGAATTTATAATTGACCTGTAAAAGTTATTTGAATATAAAAATATATAATATATGCAATTATTCATAAAAACTATTTACTTAGTATATAGAAATATGTTTACAAAATACAGAAAAGTTAAGAAAAACCAAAGCAATTCAAAATTTAGTTTTAATAGTTCACTTTTTAATGTCCCTTTCATTATACCATAACCAAAATGATTGGAACTTTCATTTGAGCTTTTCAATGTTACTCAGAATTGCAATAACAGTTTCATTACACTTTCCAGTAGTAACTGCTACTGAACTGTAGTTAAATTTTTTTATCATACTTTCAGTAGCATAAAGGCAAAGAGGCTGCTTTAATTCATGCAATATTTTCAACATATTATACTTTGAGTTTCATCTTATGGTTAATTACTGTAATGATTAATTTTTTTGGATTCAGACAAATGTGACTGAACTTTTTTAAAATTTGAACATGCAGCTACAAAGTGGTTAAAATGTCCATCAATGTTTTTAGCTATAACTAACATGTCAAAAAGCATGTAGGGTGGATAAACCCGATTTTATTATAAGTTGCATATTGTGAATAGTGCAAGCCACACTTTTAACATCAGCTTTTTGCATTATTCAATGACAATTTGTATTATTCAAAATTACCGCAACCAATAACCATTTTTGACAGACGGATTTCAGGTATCACAGTGAGTTAGATAAATTGAAGAATGGGTTTTAATTTCACATTGGCTAATTTTACTTTTTTTTTTTCTATCTTTTAAAAATAATGGTACTGTTTTAAATTTTTTTAATTTTCAAAAATAGTCTTTAATAGGTGCATAATTAAATTTCCAATTTAATTAGTTAATTTGAAATTTTTTGTAAAATTAAATGTATGACTACATGCTCAAGAAGTATGTTTATATATATCTACACACACAGACATGTTATTTTTAAGCTCACTTCATGTGCGCATCAATAGTTCTTTCTTACACACAACTACTCGGTACTCGGCCGAGTACTCGGTACTCGGCCAAAGTGCTACTCGGTACACCCCTAGTGCTACATGCATAACATATATGCTTTTCGGATTTCGTTCAGATCAGATTGTTTTTTTCGAAATGCGCAACAGATACTCGGTTATAATTACTTCAAAAGAGGCTTAGTTCGCCTTAAAATATTTAGAACATCTTCTAAAAAGTGGTTGCCCAAATATGAAGCTCAATGTGCAAAATTCAGTCTTAAGAATATAACAAAAACTGAGTTGAGAAATAGACTGATAATTAGGGATGTAACGAATATTCGGCCCTTTTGCTGAATATTCGGCATGACCGAATACCTGTAGCCGAATATAATTAGATATTTTGCCGAATACTCTAAGATACTTGGTTAAATAAGTTCCAGAAAATCAAAACAAAATGTGATTTTAAATATTTTTAACAAACAATATTAAAGAATTATATCTAAATACATTAATAATACCATAATACATTAATAATACCAACACATAAGAAAAAGAAATCCTAACTTACTCAATTTTAAAGCTTTATGACAACTTATAAATAACTGTATATAATGATATTACATAAATAAAAATACTTTTCTTGCTGCATATTTAGGCATCATGTGAATTTAAGTAAGTATTGCAACATTAATTTCTTTTACATTAAAATGCAAAATGTATACTGCATTTAAAGTTTAAATCTCTCTCTATCTCTCATCAGTGAATTTAAAAATATTAACTTTATATCTATTTTTTTTATCTGATTTATAATGATGATAAGTTTCTTAAACAATAAAATTCATAAATATTAAAAACAAATATTTTACTGTCTTGTAAAAATCCTTAATCTTTCACAAATTAAATCAATTTTTTAGTCTTTACTTTTACTTTTAAATAAAAAAATTAGAATAAATATATGACTATATAAGTACTTTACTAATTAAAAATTAAACATTAGATGTTGATTAAACGAACTAATGAGCTTGATACATTGAAAAGAAAAAAACTATTACCTATACTGAAAAAACATTTAATGAGTTACTTCAAAATAACATACAGGGGTAACAAAATTATTTATCACTTGCACTGTAAAGCCTGAAATTGTGATGCAAAAATAATAACTTTTCAGCATTTTCAGGAAGAAGTCTGTTTCGTTTGGTTTCATATATATTACCAGCTTCAGATAAAAAACGTTCACTATATACTGTGCTTGCATACATTCAGCTGTTATGATTTTTGAACATTCAAACAAAAAATTAATTTCAATTAGTACTTAATTTAATTTTTGATTTTAAAATTGAAAAAAATAAATAAATAAACAGTTAAAATATTTTTTTAAAAGTCAGTATTCGGCCTAAAACTTGGCCGAATATTCGGTATTCGGCCAAATCACTATTCGTTACATCCCTACTGATAATCAAGAATTTAAGTAACTTAATAATGGTTAATTTGGAAGGGGAAATTCAAAAAAAATTTCGCTTAAAAAAATTGATATGTAGTGTAGGGTCAAATCTTGAAGGGTCAATTTTTCAGAGTGATGTATTGTCTGTATATTGCATAATTAAAAATAATACTCATGTTACAGAAATTTTGTATAAATAAGTTTTTTCTTGGCTAATGCTATTTTTATTTGGCTAAAAGTTATTGGCTGTAATTAGCCAAAAAGCCACAAATATCTTTTTTTCTACATTGAAACCTAAATTTTATTAAAATCTAAAACCTGAAAGAAAATAAATATTTTACATATATATTTTATAGACATATATTTTTATGAAAATGCTGAAAAATACAGGGGAAAAGTTTATCTGTTAAACAAAAAAGTTAGAGAACAGTTTATTCATAAAATGTTCAGACCTTACATTAAAAAAATTTATTTATATAAACTGTATACAATAATAGTGAGAAGATTCTATAAAATCATGTCACCCAAATTTAATAATTTTTTTAAGTTTTGTGCATTATTTTAATTTAAAATTTATTATTAGTTTTAAGCTTTTAATAACATACAATATTTACGAATAAATGATAACATTTTTATGGGTTAAATTCTTAATATATTATCGTAATTTTGCGTAATAATTATTTTTCTGAAGAACAATCTGGTTTAATTATAGGCAAAACCAATATCTATAAATTTTTTTTTAAACATAGAAAGAAATATTAATACCAAAATACAATCAATTTTATTATTACTTATTTTAAGAACATTGTAGAATGATCTGCTTAAAACAGCAAACTATTGCTTTAAAATGTATTCGTGTAGCTCCGTAACAGTTTGAGACTCAGAATTTGCATAATGTTCCTGATGATTTTTTTTTTTTTTTTAGATTTTTTTCTTACAGAAAAACAAATGTTTGAAGTGTGTTTTAATTTTTATACTGCAAAATAATCTCACACACTACCGGTGTCAAATGGCACATTTTAAAAGATTTCGATTTATGATTTTTCATTGGAACAATTACAAATAATTTTTAATACATTGAACAGCCCCCTTTTTTTAAAGATTTTTCAAAAACTACAAGCAAAATAAACACAAATAAAAACTTTAAAAAGGTGACATTTCACAACGGTAGAAATAGTGTTAAAGTATCGCATGCAATTATAAACAAATAAGAATCTAGCAAACCTAAAAAATTCACATTTGTTAGTAGCTATAAAATGCAACAATATTAACAAAAATATGCTTATAAATAGTGATAATTGAATGGTATAACTATTTAATTCGTTTATTTGAAAATACGATTAATGTATCTCAAACTTCGATAATGATCGAAATAAAAGCCGTTATCTGGGCAGGGTTTAAATGTAAACAAAGACCACGTGGTCCAATGAAATGGTTCAGGGTTTGAAGTGAATCCGGCTTCACATTTTCGGCGGTTTTTGGCGAAATGAGCTGGCCGTATATATTATAGTCGGCCATGATTTAACCTACCATTTAGCATTCGTTCTTCGGAATTTTTTTTATTTGAAACTGAAAATCATTGTTCTACATCTGCACTGCCATGGTACAAATTAAGGCTACCCTTCAAAAACATAGAGAGGTTTGGATATTTTAGTTCTTCATTTGCCTGTTTTGCATTGATACAAGTTGCATTAAATGAATCTATTCGATACATTCCCAATTCTCCTTGATTGAGCTTGTAAATTTTCTACTTATGATCCGTTATGTGTTGCCATCTAGGGCATTAAATATTAAACAAATGTAAATTTTCATGATAAATTTTGAAAAATCTAAAAAAGAAAAATTTTTTAGAGACAATTACAGTGAGAAAAGGGACATTTAGGGACCAAGTTAATAAATAGGAGCTTTTAGGTAAATAGGGACCAACTGGCAGCCCTGTACTAGTGTATTTTAGCATGCTAAACTATGTAACTAATAATTCTAAACTATACTTGTTACTGTTTTTTCTTGATCAATTCATAAAAAGCATTTGTCTTTTTTTTTTTTTTTTTTTTTTTTAAATCAATGATAGAGGAAAAGGGGAGGGGACATAAATATTTGTTACTGGGGATTAGAATTTTTTGCTGGCTACCACATTTTATGAAATTTGTAAAGCTCTGCTCATTAGTTTATTTTAATCGGGAATCACTTTTGGTGAAGCTCGCATCTATCATTGAGACACAATGCATTTTATAGTCCTATAGGCCAGGGTTGGAGAACCGATAAAATTTGTCTGCAAAAATTATATTTATGGATTTTACAACAGCATAACTTTCTTGAGAAACACTTATCAAATTGTTAACACAGAAGTTTTTCTGAAAAAAGTACTTTAAAATACAAATTAGTAAATAATAAGAATAAAATATTGAAAAAATACAACATTATATAATTGCGTTTTCGGCTGTGCAAAATTGTCTTTATTCGTTACCATAGAATTTTTCCACAGCAACCCTGGCCAAATGTCATAGTTATCTGCTATGTGCGAGTAGTGGTTTGGATTGGTAGCACCCTATTTGGCAACTCAACTCTCTTTTGGCAGAAAATTAACAATTAAAAATTCATTACTTATGAAATGTATACAAAAATATATATAATACAATTTTAGTAGACAAATTTAATCGGTTCGGTAACTTTACCCTATAGGGCTATAAAATGCACCAGCTCTCAAAACTAGGGGTGAGTTTCACCAAAAGTGGTTCTCTTGTCAGTTCAGAGATGAAAAATTTTGATAAAGCAAGAATAAAATCCACATCAACTTAAAACTAATCATTATTCATGATTTGATTTGTATTTCAAGTATCACAATATCTTTTAGTATTGTTTTAAGTTGAAAGCTTATTTATATGATATTAGGGAAATGGCTTTAATGAATTGAATTTTTTTATCTTATTTGAAGCATTATACCAAAAAGAGTACACCACAATCTAATAAATAAATAAAAATAAGTAAATAAAAAATCTTAAAGACATACACGGCATCATGATGCAGTTATTGAGACATTTTTTAGTTGTCCTTGCATAACCAAGTACTCGGCTTAATCAAATATTATAATCAAATATGTTAGAACTGCTGATATTCATTTAAGAAGAGCCAACTGTAATTTTTAAGATAAGAATATAAACTTAAAGCTTTAACTAGTCATAATATCCTTATGTCAGTACTGATGTAAAAGAAAATAATATGGATTGAAATAAAAATTGTTTCCAATAAAGTTATTAAAAATTTGCAAGGCCTTTTCCTAATTAAAGATTCCCCCCCCCCTTTTCCCACAAAACAATCACCTTTCGTAAAAACTTGCATGGTTTACATATGCATATAGACAGGAACAGAGATATTTGGATAATAGAAAGGGAACCTTGATAAAATAATAAAATATGCAAATTAATGGTAAAATAAGTGTTATTATCTCTCAAATAATGAATTAAATAATAGTTGCCGTTGCCACTTATCCAAAATCATCAACTGTATTGGCCACTCAACATTTCATATTCAAAATTCAAAATAAAAAATGAATCAAGATACCATCTGAAATATTCACCCAATTCAAACCAAAATGGGACAGTGTGTTGATCTTGCAAATATTTTGGATGAGTTGGTTAATTAAGAAGATTCAGTAATTCATGCGAAAATAACAGGCCTCTAAAAATCTGAACAACATTACTGTTAATGGGACTATATTTTCAATCACAAGTGTGTAGCTTTGGTTATACAGTATGGGACCCCAAATCCGGAATGCTTGGAACCACTGCCTTTCTGGATTTTGGAATTTTCCGGATTTTAGGTCTTCACTCAAAAAACAAGTAATATATAAAAGAAATTAAGTCAATTCCTATTTTTTAATCATAAATATATAAAATAAACCCGTGCAGCATTAATGTCCCACGTTATCTTTATTGAACATTTTTTTTATAATCATCATTGCAGTATTTTAATTTTGTGGCATCACTAATTTGAGGAAAATCTTTCATTTCATTTATGAAAACAATGGGAGAAATTTTTTTCTCCCATATAAAACAAATTAATTAATTAAATTTAATTAATGAATTAATATTTGAAAAAACTGTATTAACATCAAGTGTCATCCACGACAAGTTTAAAAAAATGTATTTGAACTTGAGTGGATGAATAGAAAATATTTTATTAATGACTGAAAACTTGAACAAGATATATAAATATATAGAGAGTGTGAGCTAATAGTAGGAATTGAATGAGTCTTAAAACGACAATAATATGATGCAGCGATGTCACTTTTCTGCTTTTTGGCAGATTTTTGCTTTTCTTGCTTTTTTAAAAATCGATCAGCAATTTCCACATTTATTTTAAAAAATGAAATAGAAAACTTCATCAAACAATTGCTGAAAAAATAGTGAATTTCGTTAATCGATCGTGGAAAAAATCATAAATTTCATCAATCGATCAAAAAAAGAGTAAAACAACTGCAGAAATTAATCGTGAATTTCGTCAAACGATCGAGGAAAAAAATTGCGAATTTCATCAAGAAGTTATGTAAAAAAAAAATCAAGCAAATATCGTCAAAAAATTGTAGAAATAATCGCAAAATTCATCAAATGATCGCGAAATAAAATAGCGAATTTCAGTATGAAAAAGTTCTGGATTTTGGATCTTTCGGATTTCAGGATTCTGGATTTGAGGTCCCACACTGTATTCAATAGTATCAGTACTGTATAAGATTTGGAGCTCATTTGGACTGCCTTAGTAAGTAGCTTATCTTGATTATCTTGGGTATAGTGTCAAAACTAGTTCCGATTTCAATTTTAAAATATGCAACACTTGTAACAATAGTATTTAAATAAAGTAAAACAATGTTTTTTATCCATAAAATTAAACTATAATTTAATAGTATTCCTGGTGCTTAAATGAGATTTTAACCCAAACTATTCAATGAATACAAACAAAATTCTTCTAAAATGTCTCACTTACCAAAGTAAATAATTCCAAAAAAATTTTATTGCAATTGAAAAAATTTAACATTTATCAATAATGAACTGAAAATTTAGTCACATTAACCTTAATATTATTCAGTTTTAAAGGAGTAATTATTTTCGAATTAATTACTGAATCTGCCTAATTAATCAACTCATCCAAGATCAACACACTTGAGCAACAACCAATTTGGTTTGAACTGGTTGAATATTTCAGACGTTATCTTGAAGACAAGTTTTGCATTATATATAGATAGATATATAAATAAACGAAGTGTTTGCAAATGATCCATTTCTCAAAGGAATCAACTTAATATATTTTCTATTAAATAAAAACTTTTTTTTGGAAGGGGGGGGGCAGGGGGGTTGTCTAGGCACAAGTGCAGTCGCACCCATTCCATACCCCTAAGGACGACTCTGAATATGAGTTTTTGCATATATCATACTTTTTATCTTTATTATTTTTATATTTTTCTTTTGCTAATATTTACTATATAATATTTCTGTAATATGTATTTCTATATTTTTTTCAAAAAAAAAATTTTTATTTTTCTATTTATCATGTTTTTTTCTACATTTAATTGCTTTGTTTTCACTTCCTTCTGATTCTACATAAAATTGCTAGTACTTCTTTTCATCTTTTCTGACTGGCTGGCTGTCCATTTCTCCTGTTTACTTAATAACACACATACACAGTTCCGATTTCATTCTCTGTGTGTAGATTCTCTGGCTCTACTACCTTTCTGCATTATATTCAGAACATTTTTTTTTTTCTCTTTAACTGTAATAGGTTTTTAATATTAGTTTTATTTACAAAATATTTTTAATAAGTTTAAAAATGTTACAATAATAAATCCCTCAGTTTTTATACCAACATACCTGCACAAAGAGATAAAATATTATAAAAGTAATTTGATAATTTTAGTTACACATAGCAAATAGAAATTTTGTTTTGTATATTAGAAATATTTAAATTATATATTATGATGACTATATGATTTTAATCACTATTATCATAAAAAAAAAAAAAAAAAAAAAAAAAAAAAACTAAAAAGTATGTATTCAACTATAACCAGTTACCTAGAATTGCAAGAAAACTGGAGGTAACAAATTTGATCAAGTGAAAAATCCTTCTTTGGACTCCAAATAAAAAACAAATGATATGCTATTTTATATTTATTTGAAGACCAAAGAAGAAATTTCTACTCAAACATAATAAATATCTTTAAAAGATAATAATAATTCAAAAAAATATTTTGAAATATTTAACTCACCTTAAAATAATCATCAAATTTTAAGGACCTGTTAGCTTCCCAATCATAATCAAACCTCTTCAGCTGAATGACTAAGACAGGAGGGAGGTTTTTAATGCAAGTTCTTTTAATGGTATTTCGCTAAAATAATATTCAAAATTGATTTATTTACTTAAAATGATATGCAATACATAAGATAATAGAAAAAAAAAAGAAAAATAATGAATTATTTGCACACTGAAAAAAAATGACATATTTGTACTTTTCCAAATAATTTAATGAATTCAGCCCCTGGGTGGTTGAATGTGAGTTACACTTACCCTCCGCAGAGAGTTCCAGACATGCTCTATGGGATTTAGGTCTGAAAATCTGGTTGGCCAATCCATCCAGCAAATATCCTCACTTTCCAGAAATTCGTCGACCAGATGAGCTCTATGTGGGCACCATTTTTCTTCCATTAAAATGAAATCAGGGCTAGCTACACCCCTGAAAAGGTAAACAAAGGGGCTCCAAGATCTTATCCCTATACCTCACACCAGTCGCAGAAGCTCTGTCAAACACATGGAGGTCTGTGTGACCATCCAACATGACGCCTGCGCAGATCATCAAACACCCGCTGCTATAATGGTCAATTTCTCTGACACTTGAGGAAAGGTAGCGGATTTTGCCACGAGCGCTTATAAAACCTCTACCTCTACTATCTCCTCCCACACACACATTTACACTTACGTATTCAACACACAATATTTGTATCTTTCTTCCGAAGCAGTGGTTTTACATTTCAGTTCAGTTCTTTTCATGAAATTCTACAAAATATGCAAATTCTCTTAATTTAGTACACCAGTGTATGTGACATCTATTTATTCCCAGGGCTTAATTTCTAAGGGAAAAAGTACCAGAGCCCTAATATTCTGCAGTATTAACACCCGTAGCATTCCCCACCCCACCCTCCCTGCCATCACTCTAATCTTCATATTTATTTTCAAAATTTAAAGCATTGTTTTTTCTTTTTTAAACAGAATAAAAATTTTAAATACATCTATCTGCACATACTTAGCTATCAACTATTCCACTGTTTAGTTATTGCGACTTCCAAATAGAAGCCTTTGCCTAATCTTGATGTTAATTAATCACAGAATTCTGCGATTAAATAAGCTCAGGATTATGATTCGGAAATAGTGTCAACAAAAAAGTTTGCAGCTATGCAGAATAGAAAAACGACTATTTCTATTTACTCTTTATTCTGATCAAAATAGCATTAAAATGATTTGAAATGGAAATAAATAAAATTTTAAATTTAAGACAGATTGAGCTTGAGTCTGCCCAAAACCGAAGACTGATATAAAAATCGAGTCTGTTTCATCTCCATCTCTTACAAGAGTGACGCATTATGTCACTTATAAGTTGTTTTGATACAAAAGAAGGCAAAAGATTGGAAATGGGAGGAAAAGAAAAGGGTAATTTAGGATTCATTTTTCAGAAGGGTTATTGCACTGGACTCCGGAGTGCAATGTTTATGAGCTCAGGTAAATTCTGGGCAATAATTAAATATTTACTAAAAACAGAGAAGTACCGAAACTGAGCTCTATTGGGCTCCGGCACAAATTAGGCCCTGTTTATTCACAGAAGAATGCATTAAAATAAAATAAAATTTTACCCAAAGTTTCTGTTATATTAAATATAAAATGTTAAAATATATAATGATAAAATTACTATAAATATAATCCATTACTTTAGAATGACAAAGTTTTACAATTTTTTCGAAATGAGATGAAAATTTATGGAAGTTCAAATTGTAGAGAAGACTAAATAAACCGTTGATGATGCTATTTCATTGATTTTACAAAATTTTGGGACTTAGAACCTTGTCATTCAAAGGCAATGAGTAGACAATTCAAATAAATGAATTTAAGAGTTTTTAAATTACTTTTTCATGACACTTTTCACATAAATAAGCATTGTGCCCTTCAAGAAGTTCTCCTTTCACAAATTGTTCGAGTGAGTCTATAAGATTTTGGCTTTTAACAGGTAAATTTAAAGCCATAAATGTTTCTTCTCGCTCATACCTAAAAATAATAACAACAATTTTTAAAAAACATGTTTTATGAATTTTCAAAGACTTATATATATATATATATATAAAAATTTCAACTAATTATGCAAAAGCTAGGACTGATTTTACATTTAGTTAAAATATCTATTATTAAGGAAAAATATTTTGTTTTCCCTCATGTATAAAAGAAGTAGTTAACTAGGGAATGTTAATACAGAAACTCCTTATTATACTGTGCACAGAGCCGAAACTAGCCTTTTTTGCACCTGGGGCAAACATGGATCCCCCCTCCCCATGACATGGTGTATTTGGAATAGAATAAAAATAGCCTAAGAGAACAGTTCTTTCATCTTATAGATTTGCTATCTAGTATTTTAGGCGATTGCCTTTATCTATTTGTCAATTTTAATGCATTTGGTTGAGTTTTTTTTTCTTTTTTTAATTTTCCGGCTATGAGACATTTTTATCCAAATTTCACATATATATATACATTTTTCTATTAAACGACAAGCAAAATCTTCATTTGGCACCCCCTTTTGCTGGCGCCCAGGGCCCATCTCCCCCCCCCCCCCCCAGTTTCAGCCCTGACTGTGCATGTCGGGAAATAAGGAAAAGAGCAATATATTTTAAAGCCTGATATAACTGAAAATTAAGATGAGAATTACAAGAAATGTTTTATACTGGTTGCCCAAAGCATTAGTTTATTTACATGGTATGATTTTATTAGAGAAAATTAATAATGGAGATACTTATTGTAATTGACTTATAAAAAATATTTTAAAATAGAGGTTAAGATAAATCTTACTTTTTTTAAGGGGAAATAAAAAACAATATATTCAAATGAGCAATATAACAAGGATTTACTGTATTAAAATTACATTTTATATAAAATTAGGGAAAAGAATTTGCACAGATTACTGGCTATGGACAACAATTAGTGTAATTTTTTTTTTCAAATATTTAATTAGATATCTCATTTTATTGTATGAATAAAATGAAATTTCTTAACAATATTAGGATAGTGTTGGTAAGTGTTCCATAATCTATGCAATAATGCATGATTTTTCATTATTGTTTTAGAAAGATAATAGGTTCAGAACCAGTAATTTGTTCAAAAGTAGTACATTTGTAGAGTTACTTGAAAGTTATGAATTTTATACAAATGCACATTAGTGATGTTTCATGTATAAGAAAGAACATGTATTTTTTACAAACAGAATGAGCTATATCGCTACATCAGTGCCACTATTACCATGTAAATAAATCATTTAATGTATACTTGTACTCCATTCATAGGATAAAAATTATAACAATTGATTCATGGAAAGTCAAGCCAATACAGCAAAAGTTGTATGTTGTGTAGCATTTTTTTTTTTTTTTTTTTTTTTTTTTAATTGATGCAGAAACAAAGAGTCATTTACTTCATAATTTATTCACAGTTATTAAATTAATTTAAAAAAATACCTTCTTTTACAAAGGGATTTTTATAAATAATGTTATATTTTACAATTAAGTTAAAATAAGTTTACAATTAAAGCTCTTTAAAAATCTATCTGCTTGAATTTCCACAACATATATGGAAAAAAGAGAGAGCATTGATTTAAATATTTTTCAAGACTACTGGTATCTATCTGATCCATATATCAAAGCAGATTTTTGTGATTTATAAAATTATCCACAGTACCATTATTGAAATTTGATGTTATTATAGTTATTTGATGTTATAGTTTAACTAGGACATTTGTAATTTTGGTGTATTTTTAAGACAATTTGCAATATGACAATAATAACTACACAATTTTGAAACTGAGAAATAATGCATGGTGAAAAATCCGGAGTCAAATTAAAAACTGAATTATAAACACACGGGTAAACTTAAAATCAAATCCAATTAAAGGCAAAATAAATTATAGTAGTAAAGCAAAATAACTGTAGCAAGGATTCATCAGAAACTGTAAGCCGAGTAGGAAAACAATAAAAGACAGGAAAAGACAAATAACCCACAAACTTGAATGGAAAGCCATAATTAAGAATATTCAAGAAGCCATACATCTAACAATTTTAAAACAACTTAAAGGATTTTATTTTGATTGCATAGTGTAAAGCACTAAATAAATTAAGAAAATCACTTTAAAAACAATATTTTATTAAACATGGTTTCTTTTATGAATAATATAAATCAAACAATACCTAAGAAACTAAAAATAATTAGTTTTTAAATAATGAATTATAATAATAAAAATTTTTAGTATACCAATATAAAACTTATTTTCTAATTAAAAAAAAAAATACCATATTTTCTAGGGTTTTGATACTGAAAATTCATTTAAATATCAGAAGTGCATGTGATACATGAGGATTTCATATTTTGAACACTGCCATTTTACATTTGAAGAGAAGTTTCAATGACCTTGAGTAATGACTCTGGGATCCATGGATGCAAAAAGCCAGCACACGCTACGTGAAATTAGATAGCTGAGTAGTCTCCATTAAGCAATTTATATATACAGTAGAACCTCGATTATCCAACCCTCATTTAACTGGAACTCTCCGTTAATCGACGTCGGCTTCCTGACTTTTTTTTTTCAGCATTTTTTTTAATACTTTCACATTCCTTGTGTACGCAAACGGTCCTTTCTGAACTACGAGTATATAGATAAATATTTTGGTTCCCGTTTCTTAGAATTCCTTTGAAACTAGCTTGAGTTCCCGCAAGCTCTGATTCTGGTATAAGTGTACTCTTTCACTCCCACCCCCACCCCTGGTGTACACATCCCTGTTCTAAACAAACACACTCTCCATTTCAAAATTTGGTAGGCCATACTGCCAAGTGCCAGAACATTAGAATGTTATTGCACCCTTTGAGTGTAAGCAAGTGCAAAGAACAAAACCCTTTTTTCATCTTTTCATGAACAGAAATTTTTACAGCTGCTGAATTTCAAGAGGGGGAAGAGATATCAATGTCATATTTTCGCTACACACTCCCTTACTGTTCATGGCCAATTTATGCCAGATGAAGCTTCCATTTAAATCGTAAGTTTATGTTTTAAAATAAATTTATTTTCATGTATAATTTGAATATAGATATTTATTTAGCAGTTCAAATAGTCATAATAGCAATTCGATGACAATGTTACATATTAAACTGGATGGTAATTGATAAATTCTTGATTATCCGATGTACGTTCGGTCCCAATTACTTCGCATAATCGAAGTTCTACTGTATATATATATCAACTGGTTGGTGCAAGAAAATTAAAATTTTTATGGTAGGTGAAAAATTAAAGTTAATATAAGAAGAAATCAAGAGATAAATCATATTACTGAACATAAATAGAGACTGTTGGAAACAATATTTAAGATTGGTTAAGAAAATGGAACAGCTGTTAAAGTGTTCTAAACCGAAGTTAGCGTTTTGTGGATAGAAAGTAAAATACCATTAGGCAGAGAAAAAACTATTGTTATATATTAAGAAGAAATGATAATTTGATGATGTATTTTCTACAGAAATGTACTTAAAGTTATTTCAAAACATTTTGGCATCAGGCAAGAACACTTTAAAACTATTCAAGAATGGAACACTAGATTTTTGTTAAAGAATGTCCTTTCAATGTAGGATTTTCCAGAATCCTAAGAAGAAAAATTAATTTGTTTTTGATTTTAATTTGGCTAAGGGAAGAACATACAGACATGATGGGTCAAATCAGCAGTGCCAACACAAACACCAGTTTATTTTGAAATGCCTCTAGTCACAATAGTTAAAGAGAAAGGGTAAAAGAGACAATATATTCAAATATTGAAAAGAGGAAGTGAAAAACAAAGATGCACAGTAATGTTAACCAGTTTCGCTGATGATAAGAAATTGCCAACATTATTTTTAAAAGGCAATGCCTGCAAAAAATGTGAAATTTCTTTGTGGCAAAATTGTTTGAGCACAAGAAAAAGGTCAGATGGACTATTAAATTATCAACTGGGCTGTGTTGGACAGTTTTTATGGATATCTAACTGAAAGCTTGAAGAGTTGATTGTGTGATATGAGCTTTGATCTTTGTAGTTATTAAACAAATATAACTATTCAGGTAAGGTTTTATTAAAATGTAAACAGAGCAATGATCTAAAATCAGCAAAGCCTTTGAACCTAAGCTGTGTAGATTTTTCAGCAGGTATTGTATATTATATCTGGAATATATTTAGGAACAAGATATATTAAACAAGCTATAAAAACAAAACTGATGAACTATTAAGCTTGTTTATATATGTATAAACTGCTTCTGACAACACATATTAAATAAATTACTTCTGTTTGTATATAGCAGATAAATTATGTCTGTATATTAAATAAATTTTATAAATATTGAAAAAATTGCATGTGTGTATGAAAAAATGAATAATTTTCTCTGTCTCACCAAGACCCCTATAATAGGGAAATAAAAAAAAAATTAGTATACCTATGGGGACAGCCTTGACAAATTTTTTGATCCGTAAATGTTCCTTCAAACTTTGGCTTAAAAACTGGATCCCAGCCTTTTTTAATGAGGTATTCATCAATTTGATCAATGAGGTGCGTGAAAAACTCAAAAGCATCTTGTTGTTCTCGGACATTAATTGGCTCTCCCCACAACCGAAAACATCTCCAAAAATTTTCAGGAGCATGATATTGCAGATGCGATTCTAGCAGATGACCAAACACCATCTGAAACTGGTAAAACAATCTGAAAAGTAAAAAAAAAGTAATTAGCAATTGTATTTATTTACACATAGTAAGACTATAAATACCAAAAAAAAAAAAAAATCTACATTTTTCTTTGCCTTTCCCTCCAGTACACAGAGATTAAAATCTTTAAAACTCTATAATTTTTTTTAAAAACTTTTGTAGCAACAATAAATAATTGTATAAATCGTCACAGAAATAGTAAAAATTCAGGTTCATTTTTCAAAGTTGCAAGCAGTTAACTATTAACAATCCTAATTGTATGAAGAATGCAAGATATTACTGAAGTCTTAATTATTATGAGAATACTAACTTGCTGACTATTGACCATTTCTATTTAAAGCCTAGCTTTGGTGAGAAATACTTGCGACTTCTTCAAAGTTAATCTGAAATATTCTTTATAAATTAATCCTATGGGCTGTAAAGGTCCCATTTCTTTGAAATTGAAGTTAATACTAAGTTTTGGTCACCAAAATCACAAATTTGTTGTGAATGTCAACTTCTATAATTAACCATAATTGCCTGCATAACCATTTTTATAGCAACATTAGTGTGTCTGTGGGGAAGATACATCAGGCATTTTGTATGCTATAATAAAATTCAGCTCAGCATAAAACATACTACATCCTTTAAAAATAAACCATGCAATGACCATCCTGATGTAAAAATCATAATCTTTCTAAACAGAAGTAAGTTTTAAAAATGCAGAGTTCAGTAATGTGGGCTGTCACAGTTTGGTCAAAAACTTCAAATCTAATACATTCACTCTGTGTGAATGTTACTACTCTCTCAAAAAGATACATTATGGAATGCCAGCACTTTTATGTAGTGGGAGTTTTTGCTGTAACGCAAAATGGTGATAAATGAGAATATGGTATCCTCTTTAATAAACAGGTATGTGTTGCTGACGACTGGGATTTTCGCTAATCGTTGCCACAGATTAATCTCGGAAATGAAACATTTGAAGTTACTGAAAAAATTAATTGCTCGAAAAGTATTTGTCAGAAAATTATTAGACAAACTGCGTTAGAAAGGTAGAAAATTGTATTTTTCTTGATATAAATTTCAAATCCTCTGATTATGCCATTTTTCAAATATTGAATTTCAAAAATTACCAAATTTCACAATGGAGTATCATAGCGAAAACTTCACGCATAAAAAAATAATAACAGCAATGTGTCAGCACGATTCACAAATTATAGTAATCGTATTATTCTGTTAAAATATAAAAGTGAATTATGATATCACGAGTGCATGATTTTTATTTAATTATCGACAAATACTAGATGTGCCATTTCTTTTCAGTTGTGGATAATATAGGTTAATTCACTTTATTAAAAAATAGCTATAAAACATATAAATCAATGGAAAATGGTAGGTAATAAATTGTAAACCGTATTAAAAAAACATAACTTAGTGAAATAAGTATCCGTTTTTATGTTATTTTAGGATATTCCAGGTAAAGGGACAGATTACTTTAAAATACAAGGTTAAATTCACCGATATATTTCGTTTAATTCAAGGTTCTTTTGGAGAAACCGACCAGCGCAGCGGGCGTAGTCTGCTAGTGCTTAAATAAAAGTTGTGCAGATGATCATTTAAAGAGGATAAGGAAAAATAATTTTATAATTTCTGTATTAAAGGTACCTTTGTAACAACCAGCTTACTGAACTCAGCAAAAAAATATGTAATGGTTTTATCAAGCCAGTATGAACTGGCTTAATCCTACCACTGGATAAGATGGCTGGGCAAATGAATCAAAAAGATAAAATTTGGGGAGGAGATAAACTATATGTTTAATTAAAACTTTTTTCACAGGAAAGATGGTTAGGAAATTTATATACTACATTATAAAAGACTATCATTCATTATTATGCTTTATTTTGAAGCTATTTTTATGTCATTGCAAAAGTTAAAATTGGATAAATAGACAAGGGGATGAAATGAATTCATAAACATTTTCAATCATGCTGAAAAATATTTAAAAGATAGTATCCTATTGAAAAAAAAAAAAGCATTTTAAGAGAAACTTTTGCAGTTTTAAATCATAACATTTAATACTACATTAAAATCACATACTATTAAATTTATAAAACTGATTCATTAAGAACTAAAAAAGAAAATAATAATAATACAAAATCTGCCAAAAACATTCAATTACTTTTGATCTTAAAAAAATAATAATAAATAAAATAAAATAAAGTTTTAATTAATAATAAACATAATTTTAAAACATGACACAGTAAAGGGATATTTTAGTGTAGCAAAAAAAAAAAAAAAAAAAAATCCCCCCTTTCAAATAATTACATTATTTTTCTCCATCTAATTAAAAAAATTATTTATCTATTCCATATAACTTCTTACCCATCTTCATTAGGTTGATTTTCATCCACAAAGAGTACAGATTCTTTGACTCCAGGCAGCATGTATAACTGTTGAATGACAGAGTTCATATAACAAGTTGCACCAGCATTTTTCAGACCTACATAGCCACATGATGCTCTAGCAGCAACTAGAGGTTCAAACTAAAATTTAAAAATTTAAAGATAAATAATTAAGTTACAACACATATGGATATGGCTGTAAATATACTACATTTCTGCAAGAGCTATGCAAGAGATAGTACTTGGTACGCCTGGGAAAAGAAAAAAAACTTATGTGCCTTTTTATCAATATGTATTTATATACACATACATGACCAAACATACTAACATATCCAAATAAACAAATTTTATTTAGAAAAATTATTAACAAAACAATAATTAAATTGCACAAAAAAGCAGTGGTGGAGATTACATCATTCTACTTGCCACTAGAGAGTGGATTTCCTGACAGGGTCAGTGAATTTTTAAGCAGTCTTTGAAAAACTACAAGCTATAGAGAATATACCAAAAACTTTTTATATTTTTATTTGTTAGCCATTTTTGCAACTATCCCAATCACTGCAGTGTAAACATGGTGCTAAATTCTACACTAAACTTTCTTCTATTGTATATTATATATTTTTTAATTTGATTTTAAAAAAGAAAATACATATAAAAATGCATTGTATTAATGAAAGATTTTTGCAGTTATATAAATTTTGTCATAACAATTTTCAACCGCAAGTTGCATTTTGCTGGTTGGTAAAATAAATCCTTGGCTGGTAAGATTTTCTGAAAATTCCCCACCCCTGCAAAGAGAAAATTTTTTTTTCAGAAATTTACATTAACTTGAATTATTTAGTTTAATGACAAATAAACAGCAGTTTCGTTTGATGCACAAGTGCCCCTAGGCAATAGCCTTGAGTTAGTCGCTTATTGGTAGACTTTTTCTTGTACTTCTGGCAATCACAAACTCTATTCTTTTTTCTTTTAATTTTAAATATCACACGGAAAAAATTGAGGAATTTTTGTTATGTGATCTGATGCAAAAAATTAAATACAGGACTCAATTTATTATAATGAATGTATAACAACAATTTCATCATAACATAAATTTGAATATTTGAGAAACTTTCACTTCAGTTAACTTTTATCACCTCAGAGCTCCTACATCTGGCTTATTAATCTTTGAAAACATGCATGGCATACTGAGTGTGTCAGTCAGTGAAAAGACAGCTGCCAACTAAAAAATAATTACGTGATTAACACCTGTACCCAGGGTTGTTTGGTTTAAACCACGCTGGTTTAAACCAAATGTTTTTTTTTAAAAACTAGACGGGTTTTTTTAAACTGCAAAACTAACAAAAAAAATAGTTTTTATTTATTTATTTTTATTTTTTCAAATGTGATGAAAAGTATTTAGATTAGGATAGACTAATTTGAATGCTGATGCAGTGAAACATGCTTATTGCATAAGAAAATGAGATGATACAACTCAGACTCTGATGCAAGATGTCTGGTGTCATGTCAGGTATCTCCTTATTGGTTGATTGTTGGCTGATTGGTTGATTCCATCTATAAAATGAAAAGTAAAATTGTGCTACAATGTTAAAATATGAAACTGTATGTTTTGGATTTAATGGACAATCAAATGTACATAATGAATTAGTGATGATATGTGTAACTCCTACAACCAAGATAGGTAATGTGTACTTTGATACAATCGCTACTAGTGAAAAAGCTCATACATCTGGAAATTTGATTAAAAAAATGGTTATTGCTAGTATAAAAAAACGTAAATTGGAGTTTCAGTGCTTCATCCGATCAGTTTTACAGATAATGCCCCAAAATTACAGCATTTATTAAGCACAAATTAACATTTAAATTTTATAACATATGGCTGCTCAGCACATGTGTTAAATTTATTATCCAATGACATTCAAAATCAATATCCTATATAATCACTTTGCAAATGCTTTGAAATTAGTTCTCCTTTCCAAAACTAGATGGAATTCAATGAAAGATATACTCGAAGTTTACATTAAAAGATGGGCCACTTTACTGAACATTCACAAAGAAAACAGACAGAAAACCAACAGAAACATTAAAAATCTTGTGTTCAATTTTGTTTTGAAAAGAAACATTGAAGAAATGTTTGAACAACTAGAACCTTATTGCAAATACCCTTGACAAAATTCAAAAAAATAATTGCAGCATTGCTGAGGCTGTGTATATCTGGAAAGTTCTTCTAAAAAAAAAAAAAAAAAGTAGTGATGAAGCACCTCTATAATTGAAATAAAATGGCTTCAAGGCCCTATGCATTTTCTTGCATATATGCTGCATCCAAAACAAAAAGAAGGTTTAAAGTCATCTCAACAAGAACAAAAAATATGCTTTTGATTTTTCAAAGCAAAGGTATTCAATAAGTTCACTCATACCATTGATTAAATTTAATGCAAAGAGTTTACCTTTCCAGGAACGTGTCTTTGAATCTGGTATTGTAAATACTGTAACAGCACACGAATGGTGTAAAAGCCAAGAAAAATAATTATAAATTTAATGGCAAAGTTTTTTGTGAAATTGAACAACTTTTAACAGAAAAGGCATCTTCTGCCGGTGTAGAGAGAATATTTTCAAATTTGGACTTGTTCAAGCTAAACTGCAAAATAGATTAGGACTCGAAAAAATGTCAAAACTTGTGTTTTTCTATAAAGTTTTTAACTAAAATGTAAATATTCACATGTTGTAATATTAAAAATTTTCTATAATAGGAATTGATTGTTTAGGTATATAAGTGATCGCACGTTTTATTGTTTATTATATGTAAAAGTATTAAAATAATATAAAAATATTTAAATGCTTAAATAAAAATAGTAAACATTACATTATTAAATTTTAACAAAATAACTTTGGTAAGTTTGGTAACAAAGTAATTTTGGTTTAATGCTTGACTTCAAATATTCGAAAATAAGAATGTTCAGCGTTCTTCTAAAAGATAAAATCATTTAAACCAAAAAAACCTGGTTTTGTGGGGTTTTTTGAAAAAAAAACCCGGTTTTCTTACAACCCTGCCTGTACCTCATTTACGCTTTTTCCAAAGACCCTTCAGTGTTTCATCAATGTTTAAAAATGAAATTTGCAATTTTTTTCGGTTATCTTTTATTATTTTTATTGGTAAGTCACCAATGGCATACGGAATATGCTGCCTGTGTATTTTTTGTAATTTATTCTATTAATTTTATTAATTATAAATAATTATCCATGAATTGTAATTTTTTTTCTTAATTAGTTTTTTTTTTTAAATATAAATTTGATGTTTATTACTTTTATGCTATTACTAGACATTGCATTAAAGAATAAATCAAAAGTTGATATTTAGGCTTTAAAAGACATTGGCATACAGAGGTTATCATAAAGCATCCGTGTTATATTAATTCTAATTAAATGTCTTTTTTTATCAATTTGATATTTATTACTTTTGTACTACTACTGGATATTGCATTAAAGAAGAATATCATTAACATTAGAATAACATATCATTAAAAGTTGTTATTTAGGCTTTAAAATGCCTTGGTGCATACAGTACACCACCTGTGTTTTAGTGTTACTACAAACCGGCCATGTTTTTAAAGGTTAAAAAAAAAAAGTCTTTAAATCTTATAAAAAGTATCAAAGGTAACATTTTATTTCTTATATAAAATTATTATAAATGAACACTATTTCGAGATTGAAAAATTATCCTTGAAAATAGTTTCAGAGTGGATAATGTTCATTTAAATTAAATGTACAGTTCTTTTGTAGGCAGGGTGGGGGGGGGGGTATCCTTTTACTAATTTTGGAGAAAATAGTAATAGAAAAAAAAATCTGGTACCAATCAATTGGAAATAATGCCGAGTACTAATAGATGAGAACAGTCAAACTACAGAAATCGAAGAAATTTTTGACTTCTCTTCCCCACTCCATATCTGAAAATCTGTTTAAGGGAAGAAGCTTTTTTTTGGGGGGGGGGGGGAGGGGGAAGAAGGTGGGATAATTTAGATGATTGATTTTTTAAAATTTAATGTTACTATAAAATAAAAAAAAAGGGTAGGGTAGATTTTTTATTATTAAAGAGTGTTTGAAAGATTTATAACATTATGTGCTGAAAAGCAAAGCACAGGAAAGCCTCCAGCAATGTGCTGATGCAAACCACATCGACGTGTGCTCGACCAAACTGTAAATGTGTCATCTTTCTTCAGTTGTAGAGAAACTTTTTTTTTTCCTTTCTTCTGATAGTCGTCAAAAAGAAACTGATTTTCTTTGATCTAAGGACTGAAGCAATTGCAAAAATCTTTCTACAGTGAAATTTATCCCTGATTCTAAAATATGAAGGAAAACCAACAGTTTAAAGTTTGTATGTGACCATGAATATCTGTACTCTTTCCATAAAATTGTTTTAAACAGCCAAGAAAATGTCCTATTATTGAGTCTCTAGTTATTTCTACAATAAAGACACGACATAATAAAAAACATCAATCGTCAGAAATCATTCTTTTACAGTTGACTGCAAAAACAGGCTTTTATTAATTTAAAAGAGTTTGTTTTCTTCATCTTTGGCCACGAAAAAAAAATTCTTAAAACGAATATCATTTACTGCAAAACTCTCAACTTCATTAACCGACCAAGAAAGATAAGCAAAAATAGACTTCCTCTTTAGTGTGACGATGAAACTTATACCCTGGTGTTCCAATCGAGCAATTTTTTTTTTTTTTTAGTCTTCTGTTATTGTTGTAACAAAACTATGATAATGTGGAATTTTGAACTGGAATTCCATTAGCTAATTTTGAAAATTAATAAACATAATTTATTCTCCAACATAACTTAAAACAGTTAAAATATCCCATACCACACTCTCACACCACGCTACAGCCGTTATAGTGGAATCAAAAATATAAATTTTGACATTGCATTGTATTAGAAAATTAATGTTAATAATAAGTTACCAAAGAATAACAAAATTATAAATCTTTATTTTAAGAACTACCTACTATTACTGTGCTTGGATTTGGGCACAGAAATAAATTTTTCCTTATCTTTGCGCCATCTTCTAACAGATTTTTCAACATTGTCAAATTCCCGAGTGTAATGTTGTTTCGGATTGGTGTAAAAACTAACGACTGAAAATATAATTTTGAAAAAGGGAGAAGCAAAATTAATGAAGTTAACAGTTAAAGAAATGATTTAAAACCTGCCAATCCAAAACAACATCACGGCACACGATCGTACAGCGGTGATTAATCCAATAATCGACATGACTGTAAAATATATAGCAAAAGAACTTAAGAACAAGGCCGGACAAACAATTAAATAAATTTTACTAAATAATTTGGAAAAGAAAATTAGATTTAAGATATCGATTATTAGATTAAAATGTGGAAGAACCAAAGTCACACTCACCCATGTCTTGAAAGAAAACAAATAATTTGTAGACGAAACATTTATTAAAATATATTTTTCACACAAACTTATTTATGTGGTTGGCCAACCTAATCATTGGAACATTTCTCTTCATTCACTGGTTACACAATCTTGCAATATTGAACTAACAATGAATCTCATATTAAGTTAAAAAATTATATCTCTAACAGAGGAACATAAGGATAAGTATTAAACAAATTTATATTAGTATTATTTCTTATGATGATCTTAAAAATCTATCGAGAATTATTATATTATTTCTGATTAAGTATCTGGAGAGAGTTTTAGATGGAAAAGTGCAAATATTATGAAAAGTTCAATATCTGATGCGGTATCAATTACAATTTCTAAGAATGAGTCTATGCAGAAATCTATAGGCCCAACTGATTGTTCTATTAAATTATGTTAAGTTCATGAAGACGTTCAAGTCAGTGAAGACGGCAATATCGATATAATACATTTCACTAAAGGCAAATATTTTTTCTGTTGAAGGCGGCAGACATCATTACTTCGGCTTACTGCAGACTGTAGATATTTTTCTGTTGAAGACGGTAAACTTAATTACTTCTGCTTACTGCAGACTGTAGATTTTATTCTGCTGAAGGCGGCAAACTTAATTACTTCAGCTTACTGCAGACTGTAGATATTATTCTGTTGGAGGCGGCAAACTTAATTATTTCGGCTTATTGCAGACTGTAGATAGCGTAAAGGAAGCGTTTCTTTAGAAATTAAGGATTGTTTCTGGAGAGGATTGGCGATTGCTGATGAATCATCGTGAAAAGATAGCAGGCTAGCAGCAAACGAAAGCGTTGACTTTAAAACTTAAAATGGCAGAGATTCCATTTTGGAATAAAAGTATAATAGTAAAACTAAGACTGCAGCAATAAAGATTCAAGTGCGAAGGCAGCTGAAACGAACACCGCAGCAAACTTAATTACTTCGGCTTACTGCAGACTGGAAGGAACACCGCGGGACCCGAAGGTCCGCAGCTTATATACTACAACCGATCGCGTTAATCCCTCGCTGACAAGTGATTGAAAACATCGTGCACAAAAGTCAGTTAGATTTTTGAAAGCAAACTTTCAGCCAATGAGCATTGAGCGCTTGCTACGCAACGCAGAGTTGAGATGTATAAAAGTCAAAGTTACTCCGCGGAGTTGGGATAGCGTCCCCACCGGAGTGCAATGAACTGCAAACTATTTTTTCGGAGAAATCCAATCACGTGATCTCAAACAACAAGTATTTTGGAGAAGAAGCACATTCAAAATGTCTAGCTTTCAGCAAAACAAATCGCGCGAACTTTGAAAAGAGAATTGAATAAATACTTTCTCTTGCCATAACTTCCGAACTAAGTAATGTATTTAAAAACCGTAAACGGATTCTGAATGTAAAGATTTAGATCTATCGATTGAATATGGTTTTAAGATAAAATAATTATGATTTAATAATTATGATTTTCGTTTTTGGACTTTGAATATTTCGTGATTGTTTGTTTTGACACGTGAAAAACGTATCTTTTACTGAGATTAATTTTACTAAATATTATATTAATGATTTTATTGATTAAAGCATTTGATTTATTGATTAATATTATTATTTAATAACAGAATAAAATTACTTTAACGGAATATTTGAGTTTTTTAGAAAGAAAAAGGACTTTAAAGAAAAATGATTATAAGAATAAGTTAAGTGGTTAATTAAAATAGATTAATGAATTAAATTAGCATAAATTAATACAGAAACAATGTACGGTGGCGTAACACCGAGAAGCTGCAATTTCCAATTGTTTCCACTCTTTCAATAACCTGCAGTTTAAATCCACATTTGTCTTTTCCATGCAAGTAGCAAAACCCTATATAATTAAAATATTTTTGCTATTTAAATGGGAAGACTGGCAAAAACACTCAGGGCATTCTGGCTTTAAATAAGGAAAATTATCATCTGGATTTTTAATTGGCCAGCAAGCGATACTTTTTTTAACCCCTTCAGGACCGGCGGCTTTTTCACAAATTTTATTCGGTTGGCACCACTTTTTAAAAAAAAGCTACCTTTACTTAAACTATCACAAAAATACTCTAATTAGAAAAAGCAAATATTACTTTTATTTTTTACTGGTGCCTAAAACAAATTCTGTATGCTCTTTTTGAGGGTGCATATATGCACCCATGGTCCCGAATGGGTTAACAATGAGCTAACAGTGAAATGTCATTTGTTAAATTGTGAATAAGATTTACTATCACCACTGTGGAAATAAATACACCTCAGCATGTACAAGGTAGACTCTCTATTATGTAATCAAATTATATCAGCATTAAAAAAAAACAATAAACATCATGCTTATTTATATCCTTAAATCTTCAAATTAAATTTTTTTTAAAAATATTTTTAAAACTTTTTTTTTTTACTGATGCAACAACCTCTCATGAGGTTTACTACTTACCCTTCAAGTAGTAAATCATAATATATATTTATTGCATTTGATATTGTTGTACAAGATCATATACAGGGCTCAATAAAAGTATTCGGATATTTTTCCGAATGTTGTATATGTTGGAAATAAATGTTGGAAATTCCTAAAATTACGTTTTTAAATATGTTCTGTGTTTTCCAAATTGTTTACTTCAATGTTATCTTTCGGCTTATTAAGTGGTACTGATTTGTAAAAATATTTTGGAAGCATTGGAAAGTGTTACATAATCTATGCTTGACGCATAATTTTTCGTTCTTGCTTAAGAATAATGTAGTGGGAACAGTTAAAAGCAAGTTGTAGACTGTTTCAAGAAAAGAATAAATTACATTTTCTTAATTTTTTGGAGGCAGAACACTGGGATATTGAAGAAATAGTAGTTAGATATAAAACAGCTAAAGATCAAATGCTCATAAATGACATTTTTAGTATGAAATTGGTAAGTAAAGTATTATTAAGTTTTTGTGGAAAATGTTTTAAAAAGATTTAGCAAGAATATTCCAGATTAACTTTGAAGTTATATTTTTCCCCCCAAAGCAGAGGCATATAAGGGAATGAGAAAACAAACAGTCAGTTAGCATTTATCATGATATTAGACATCTGATCAGCTCGGCATGGCCTGAACTTGCCACTTTACAAAACAAAAAACACAAAATTTTGAGGGGTGTGTGTGTGTAATTTTTGATAGAGATAATTATGAAAGTTTTGGAAAAAAAAAAAAACTGGTGTGTCTATATCAGGAAAATTTCCAGTCATTAATTTTTTTTTTTTTCCCTTGAGTGTTCAAAAAGTCACCTGGAAAAAAAAAAAAAACTTTTTTATATTCAAATATCATATATTCATATATTTCAAATATCAAATTATTTATTTATTTTTTTTAATATACTAAAAATTATTATTTTCATTAAGAGAAAAATGCAGTCGCTAGCTACCAGTTTTTTACAGCTTTCCCATTTCTTAGTCTCTTTTATTTTCAAGTATAAAAAAACTTCAAGAATATTTATTCTTTTGTGTGTTCGAAAAAATCATATTCTCATTACTTAAAAATCGGGTAGTTAAAATTTTTGAATTTTTTTAACTTTGCTGGAAAGTTTTCTGCATACAGGGATATAAAATTTACATCTGGATGACATTGACGTGATATCAAAATCATAGTCCTTATTGTTCTGAAAAAATAACTTTTAAAAAAATTGCAAAATATCAAAAAATCTCAGCATTTTTTTTTTAGGGGGGGGGGGGGGGGGGCAAAATTTATTATATTGGGTAAAATATTGATCTCATATTGCTTTTAAGAATGCTGAAAAATCACCATCAAACTGGAAAATTTGGAAAAAGGCAAATATTAGCCTTCAATATAAAATTTCAAAACATCTAATCGAAAAATTGGAAATCTGAGGCCCAGATGCCCTCAGACATGGCTTTATCTTTCATGAACAAAGTTAGAAGACCTCTATGTATGATAGATTCATTTGCCCATTGCTCCTCAAACACACATTCATGCAAACACTTCATTTTATTAATATAATAGCTGATCCGCTTGTTGTACTTAAAATTAGTGTTGAATTCAGACATTTTTCTCTGGGAGGGATTTCTGCAGCTCTGGGAGATGAACACTGTGAAGTTCCAGGAAGGGATTGCTTTTCTAGACCATTAATAAGCATAAAATCACAAACCTTCCAGGAGAGACATTTCGATGCTCGAGATGGATTGTTCTCCTCAATATCAAATAGTAATTGGTTGATAAAAAACACTCTTTCGGCAACAAATGACTTCTTAAAAAAAAAATTTTTAAATCAAGAACTGATGTACAAATAAACGTTATTGAAAAGAGAATAAAAGTTACTATATCAGGCAAAAACAAACTGAACTTGGATTATTATGATGAGTGGATCAAAATAGCCAATGTACTTAAGATTGGGGATATACAAAAATCATTCAGTTCATATAAAATAACAAAAAAATAGAATCAAAAATCCAAAATCTGAGCCTTAGGTACATTTGGACATGTGTTTGTCTAACCAAAGCCAAATTTGCAGACCTCTATAATTGATAGACTTCCCTAGCCATTGTGCACACACACTAGAGACGAGCTCAGGCTCTTTTTTCGGAGCTTTATGCCTTTAGAGTTTGAATTTCTGTTATTTTTAGGTTCTGCTTATTGAGTTATGTTGTTTTGATGCATTTTCTGATAGAAATTTTGATCAGTATGTTGTTACAGTCGAATATTCGCTAAATAAATTGAGCCCTTATAGCAGGACACAATATATTCAAACCCACATTTATTTTCATTGACCAAAAGGTCAAAATCTTGTATTAACGTTTGTCTAATGTTGAAAAGTGTTTCATAATCTATGTGTGATGTGATGCATCATTTTTTTTTTTTTGTTTATACCAGAAAAAATCATTAAGCCAGAACCAGTTGTCAAGATAGTTGAATCCCACCACTGAGACCGTGGTAACAAAAATACTGAAAACCCCTGCATTAGGACAACTCATGTTAATTATCTTGCAAAATATTTGCAGCATCTAAAAAAATAAAATAAAATTATGCCTAGCAGCATGAAATATTTTTCAACAGCATCATATATTAAACAAAAACAAACAACAACAAAGAATCGCAAAGAATGAGCTGTAATAAAAAAACATATGATATAAAAACACACCTCATATTCTTTAGAAAGTTCCGGCTTGACATAATGATGCATAGTTAAAAGTTGTTTTGCTATTTTTTCCATATTCTCAGGACATCCAGAAGCAAGTTCTACTAACACTTCATAAGCAGAAACCCTAGAATCTGGGCTCTTGCATCTATAAATATACATTAATATTTACAATTCATATTTAATAATTTAACTGTAAACAAAATTAAAAATTAAAACTTTTTTTTATAAAATTTTAAAAAAACATCATGCATGTGCAGGGTGTCCAAAAAGTATGGAAATGGTCGAATAACTCGAGAAATATACAGCGGATTGAAAAACGGAAAATGTGTTCAATATTTTTGAACATTTTTTTAGGTATATCATAGTTGCCCCCCCCCCCCCCCCAACTCTGCCCCTTGTGGGAGAAATGGGCCATTTTGAAATCTTAACCTTTTTTATTGCAGATTCGGATTCTATGGGAAAAAATACATAACTTTTGCATTTAACATTTTCTTTAGAAAATCATAGATGGCGCTGTAATCGAGTAAAATGCAGTAAGAATCGTTTCCATTGAAAAGTCCGGAAATGGTTGAATAACTTGAGAAATATACATTGGATTGAAAAATGGAAATATACGTGTTCTATATTTTAGAAAAATGACAACTTTGATATCCCTGATTTTTCTAAAATATCGAAAACATATTTTTCCGCTCTTCAATCCAATGTATAATTCTCGAGCTGTACATCCATTTCCAGACTTTTCAATGCAAACAATTCTCATTGCATTTTACTCGATTACAGTGCCATCTACGATTTTTCCGAAGAAAATGTTAAATACAAAAGTTGTGTATTTTTCCCCATAGAATCTGAATCTGCAAGGTTAAGATGCCAAAGTTGCCCCCCCCCCCCCCCTCTCAGGGAGCAGAGTTAGGCGGGGGCAACTATGATATCCCTAAATAGATTTTTCCAAAATATTGAACACATATTTTCCATTTTTCAATCCGATGTATATTTTTTTTGAGTTATTCGATCGTTTCCATGCTTTTCGGACATCCTGTATATATATTATTCAATAAACATTAAATTTAAATTTAAAACAATAATTATATATGAAAAAACGATTTACTTACTTAGGAGCAAAATCTTGAAGAATTGTGTTGTTATTACAATTAGCTCCGGTTGATATCATTAAAGAGGCCGGGAAAAGGAAATTTGAAAGTAAATCAGTTATTAGTATCCTTCCTAGGATTTAAAAAAAAGAGAAAAAAACAATAATCTGGGAAATTACGAAATTATAAATATATAAATCATCATATTGTAAAATTTGCATTAGATAAATAGTAATAGTCAGAATTTTTATGAACACTCCCCCCCCCCCCTCCCCAGAAAAAAAGCATAAATCCAACAGTATCTACATGCGATATGACAAAACATTTTCAAAAGTTAAAATATTTATATTACAATTCAATAATGTATTCAAATTTTCTGATTAACTAATTTTTTAACAGTATGAGTGTGGATGAACAAACTAACAAATAAGCTACTAATGGATTATAACAAAATTTACAAAGTAAACCAGGTTCATACAGACTTGAGGGAAAAAAATCCAATGAGTCTAGAAAAATTTTAAGGAGTCCAAGAATTTTAAAAGGCTCACCATATTTTTTCATGTATGCCAGACTTTCGTATATCACAAACACTCACCATAATTTTTAATGTCCCATTTGTAGAGAAAAACAGATTTTATTCTATTAAAATCAAATATTTAGTGCTTAAAATTGCACAGTATTCACAATGTATTGCTAAATGATTTCAAAAATTTGAATTCAAAATTGCCAGTCAACTATTTTTTGCAGTGACCAATGGTCATAAATACAGATGTCAGGCAAATCTCAAATATTTATAATGTATAACATGCATTCAGATTTTAAAAATAAAATTTGAAGAGGGAAAAAAATCACGTGTTAATACAAAACTAGTCGGATGTGCCAATCCCAAAATTTTTTCTCTCTAACACAAGTTTCACATACACCAAAAACAAATAAGCACCAATTTATGTCAAAGTCTAACTCAATCTAAAGTTTTATTAAATTCTGGGCATTAGTTCTTGAAATATAACTATCACTAAAATCGTGTAAATCCAGAAAAATGCAGCATGGCAGCGCCATCACTTAGGAGATTTACACCAAAACCTAATTAACAACAACTTATGTCAACGTCTAACTGATTTATGAAGTTTAATGAAATTCTGTGTATTAGTTTTTGAGATATAGCTCTCGCGAAAATCATGAAAAAAGTGGCATAGTAGCGTCACTTGTTGGGCTGTTTACACTGAAACATAATTATCATCTATTTATGTCACGGTCTAACAGAATATGAAGTTTGAAGAAATTATGTGCATTAGTTCTTGAGATATAGCTATCGTGAAAATCTTGAAATATGTAGCATAGCAGTGCCACCTGTTGGGCGATTTACACAAAATACTAATCAGCACGAATTTATATCAGGGACTAGCTGAATATAAAGTTTTATTAAATTCTGTGCATTAGTTCTTGAGATAAAGCACCCACAAAATTTTTGTCACAGACTCACAGACAGACATTTTCTAAAAACAGTCAAACCATGCTCAGGGCTCTCTAAAATGTATAAATCTGCCGAAAACCGGAGGTCGAATTTATTCACGAATCCGATACTTTCTTCTTGTAAAGATAGAAGAAAGTAATAATACATTAACTTTTTTTTTTCCCCAAATAGCAATAATCACTTGATTATTTTACTTCCTTTAAAGTTAAGAAAGATGATATCTTATAAGATACAAGTTCTCCATTTTCTAATCTGCTAATTTCAATTAAATCATTGACCAACATTAAATTTTGTTTCAGGATAATTTAAGGAGTTTTCAAGGAGTATTTTTTATATTTAAGTAGTTCTAAGTACTCTTTGGAAACTTTTTACCTTCTTCTATTTTTACAAGAAGAAAGTATTGGATTCATGAAAATTTTTGACGGATTTATATGTTTTAGAAGGTCCTGAACACGATTTGACTGTTTTTAGAAAATGTCTGTCTGTGAGTCTGTCTGTATGTGACAAAAATTTTGTGGGTACTCTATCTCAAGAACTAATGCATAAAATTTAATAAAACTTTATATTCAGTTATTCCCTGATATAAATGGGTTCTGATTAGTTTTTGGTGAAAATCACCCAATAAGTGGCACTGCTATGCTGCATTTTTCACGATTTCCGCAATAGCTCTATCTCAAGGACTAACACACTCATTTTCATCAAACTTCAGATTCAGTTAGACCTTGACATAAATAGATGCTGATTACGTTTCGGTGTAGATATCCCAACAGGTGGCGCTGCTATACCACTTTATGATTTTTACGATAGCTATATCTCAAAAACGAATGCACAAACTTTCATAAAACTTTAGATTCTGTTAGACCTTGACATACATAGAAGCTGCTTACATTTTGGTGTAAATAGCCCAACAGGTGGTGCTGCTATGCTATCTTTTTTCATTATTAACATGATCACTATATCTCAAGAACTAATGTATGGATTTTCATCAAACTTCAGATTCAGTTAGATGTTGACATAACTTGTTGTTGTTGATTAGGTTTTAGTCTAAATCTCCCAACAGGTGGCGCTGCTACGCTGCATTTTGCAGGATTTACACGATTTTAGCAATAGTCATATCTCAAGAACTAATGCATGGAATTTAATAAAACTTTAGATTCAGTTAGACTTTGATATAAATTGGTGCTGATTCTTTATAATGTATGCGAAGCCGTGCGAGATAGAAGAAATTTTGGGATTGACACATCCGACCAGTTTTATTTGTAAGGAGTTTCCAAGGAGTCTAAGCAGTCTGTACACACCCTGAAGTAAATCAAAACATATATTGTAATAAAATGTATGAGGAATCAAAGAAAATTAAATCTCCTTTAAAAAAAACTTACTAATATACACAAATAAAATAACATAACTACTGAGTTACATTGATTTTAAGGAAATTTTAAAATGACCAAATGATGAAAATTATCACTCACCTGCTTCTTCCTTACGAACACCATCACAAGTAAGCAATGTTTTAATGAGACGAAAATGACCCGATAGCAATGCACTATCAGCAGCTTGTAGATGTGGAGAAGATGAAGTTGAAAATGACTGAAGCCATGATACCTCATCTTCAACCATTTGTTTGGGGTCAATATGAAGTCTCTTTTGATCATAATCTGTTGGGAGGGAAAAATATCACGAACAATTATGACAATGGTAAAAAGTGTAAAAATATAGAAATGGAAGTCATTTGAAAGATTTTTTTTTTTACCTGTAAGTTCACTTAGAAGTCTACATCCTAGGTCAAAATATTCTGTGCATTGACTAAGAAGCCTAGGAGATAAAACAGAGTTGTTGAGGAAGCATAAAATATACAACTCAGTTTAAGAAAACTAAGCACTGGATTATAAGATAAAAGGAATTAACTTGCTAATATTTTAGAAGGAACTAATTTAACCCTAGTGAAAAAATGATTGAAGAACTGTTTTCCAATTCTTCCATTATAATGGTGAGACTTAATTTTATCTTTTAAACATAATACAAGCATGATATTGCAGAAAAAACCTTACTTCAAATTAAAAACATTAACACATTTCAGCTATCTTAGAAAATGTTAACAAGTGTATTTTTATACGAAGTAAAATAGCTTTAAAAACACAAAATATTCCATACCAAAATATTTATTTCCCCATGCTTTTAATGTGCTTAATACAAGAAAACATACATGTTTATTAACTAAACAAACATTATTTTTCTTAAGTGAGACAATATTTTAATTTATGGATTTATTAAAATAGCAGCAGATTCAATTCAGAAATGAATTCAACCATTCATTCACACTCATAAAACAGACACATATAAATATAAAATTAAAACCAAGATATGGGAGATTTATGGTGCAGTTTTATTTCTTTTTTTAGGTTTTAGATTTAAAAAAAAAAAAAAAAAAAAAAAAAAAAAAAAAAAAAAAAAAAGATTTAATACAAATGATGCGATTTATGTTGTGGATGGGAAAGAAGTGAATATACAGTATACGATGTTTGATGAAGGTGCAAGCATTTGTGACCAACTGACAGGAATTGTATTATTTTTGACTTTCTAGGCCGATTGATAAAAACATATGACCTCTAATGACTAAAAAATAAATTAAATTAAAAAAACAGAAAATTGCAGAAGTGCATAATAATAATTAAGTGTTTTTGTACAATTTTCCATCAGTAATTAAGATTTCTAATAAAAAAATATATTTTAACAATTTTTATGCAAATAACACAAGTGTTTTTATCAAGAAAATTGAAGTTCATACAAACTTAAGAACAAAAAAGTTAAGGCGTCAAGTTAGCACACATGAGTTCATACAAAGTTTGTCTTTTTTAAGATTATTTACAATTTTTTTTTATTATTTCCAGAAAGAAAATTGCACATCCTAAAGGACCCAATACCCCCCCCCCCTCTTTTATCCTATTATTTGTATAATTCATGTACTGTAGCACATGCACAGCATTGCTGTTACACAATTCTTTGTCTATAGCTTGACAAAAAAAGCTATACAAAGCCAAATTTTACTATGCTTTGATTTAAAAAAATAAAATCATCTAATCACATTCTTTTAAGATCAAAATCTGGAAAGTTCTCAGAAACAGTGGTATTAACAAAATTAAGTTTAATTTCACCTAAATCAGCTACTTTAAATATGCCAATATCTGAAAAGATATTAATATTTCATTTTCCTCAGACAAAATATGAAATCCCCCCTACTCCAATCCTCCCAGCAAAGTAAAATGTGTTCAAAGGTGTGTAAATTTTATCTTAGAATAATTAAAGAGTTTTAAAGGATTATTTTGTTTATTCAAGAAATTTTAAGAATATTTAAAACTGTTTTACATTTAAAAGGAGTCTGTATACACCCTTAAAATATATTTTCAGAATTTAACCTTCCAAGAAGCTTCTCTTTTTGGTCTGTAATTCTCAAAAAAAAAGGGGGGAGGGGGAGAAAAAAAAAAGAAAATCGCCACAGCATTTTCAGGCCCATCTGCTATCTTCCTGGGAAACTATGAAGGTGCTAACATCCCATCCACACTTACTGCTATAGCTAGATTTTTTTTTTTTTTAACTTTCCATTGACTTGCAATACTTTGACACTGCCTACGTTTTTTTTTTTTTTTTTTTTTTTTTTTTTTTAAACCATCATTTGAAAAAGATGAATATTGTAATTTTTTTAAGATTTATCATTAGTATAATAGTTTTAGAAGTCATGTATAAAAATTATCAAGGAATCAATGCCCAATGCACACTGCAGTGTGTGATACTATAACAAAATAAAAACATTAAAATTGTATATTTAAAGAGACATTTTTTAAAAGTATAATCAATACAAATTTATTTACCTCTGACTATCACCTCTAGTACAGCTTGATGGCACCCATAGTGGTAAACGAGCTTTAAGCAGAACTTCTATCAAAAAATCTCTAGGAGAAAGCATAGAATTACTCATAATACTGCTCAACTTTGTGAACTGTTCTAGAGCACATTGACGGACCACTTGGCTAGATGAACATAACAGAACATCGATAATGAATTCATTTATGCATGGAAGACTTGCAAACTTACCTAAAAATAAAGTTTTGATAATTTAAAACTAACCACATAAAAATATTTTCTAAGACTTAAAAGATATTTTAATGCATAGTTGTTAACTTTTATGCTTTTTTATTTTAGCACTGCTCATAAATAATCATCTTTAACTTATTTACTCACCAAAATTCTACAATTAAATAGGCCGAAGATTACAATTTGTAATTAATAACAACAATAAAGCATAAAAGATGGCAACTATGCTAATGCAAATAGACAACAACAAAATACTTTAAAAAAATAGTCATCACAGTACAGTATAAAAACAGCTAAATTAAGAAAAATGTTACTTTACAGAAATATCCAAATATAAAAGGCATAATGCACTGAAATTTAACATCATTAAAATGAAAAAGCTCTCATAAAACAAACATTTTATACTATTGTTCCCATCGCATTAACTGCCTTCTAAAATTAATAGTACCTTCAAAAAATAATTTATTACTCAGATGACAAAAGTCACAGAAATAACTCGGAGTCAAGACAGTACTGACATAGAGTACATACAATAATTTTGTTTAATTTATTAACTCTATAAACTTAGATATAAAAGTTAATTTTACTGCCATATAAATATAGGAATACAAAACATAAAACTAGGCAAGTCAACTCTGTGGTTAATATTAAACTTAAATTATGTTTTGTTTGTGTTTTTTTCTGAAGGGCAAAGAAATTTGAATTCTCAGAACGAAAATCTGCATTTTTTTTTTTTGTTATTAGGATGCCATATGGTGGTGAATCTATGGCATACATGCCCACAATGGCACATACCACAAGTTCCATGGTAAAAGAAAAATTTAAATTTCATAATAATTACATAGACACAATTCCTTTTTCTTTTTGTTACAGTAAATAATGTTTTATTTACATGTATAAATTATTGCAATTAAGGCAGTTATTTTTGCATGAATTAACACAGAAGAAAAATTTCTGAGCTTTCTGATATATTGATTACTACTACTGAAACTGTTAGTTATGGGATATTGAGAATTACAAGAAAAGAAGTTTCAAATGACCTGAAACAAAAGAAGTTAAAAGAGAGGGAATACACTGCCTTTCAAAGAGGTAAAGTGATGGTGCTGAAATGGCACAACAAGAAGGTCATTACTCTATTCTATATGGCACACAACACTGAATTTGTGGATGTGAAAAAAAAAAGATGAAATATTATTGTTTAATTAAATTTATTATTGAATACAATAATACAATAGGTGGAATGAGTAAGGTAGATCAACACTTAATAAAACTAATTAATTACGTAAAAAAAAAAAAAAAAAAAAAAAGAATGGGGGAGAAGAACTGTAAAAAATATTTTTCCGTTTGTCAGACTAGACCACTTGGAACTCATTTGTGTTGCATAGGAAGAATGGTGGAACCAAAAAAGTCCTTGACTTTAGAAGGAAACTAGTGGAAAATTTAAGTGAGAAGTACCACACAGACATCTAAAGGTGAAAGGCCTTCGGTAAAACCACATACCTTACAACTAACTGACAGGCAATTCTCTGACTATATTCTGCCTACAGAGAAAAAGGAAAAGCCATGTTGGCACTGTGCAGTTCGTTTGATGTGCCAAAAGGGAAGAAAAAGTCAAAAGAATGAGAAAAACAAAAAAAAAAAAAAAAAAAAAAGATTCAATTGCCAGGAATGTGATGTTGGATTTTGTACTGTGCCATGTTTCAAAAAGTATCATACAATGAAGGATTTTTAGAAGATGTATATATAAAACAGTGGTGAGCCCAGTGGCAGAAAGTTCTGTAGCTGTCTGCGACAAGCTTTTAAAATTTCATAATCTGTCTGCAAATTTTGCGTGTAATTTTAATGAATAATACACTAAACTAGGAATTTTTCATCATTTTATTTAAATTGGGGTATGCTTGATGTATTCTCATTAATTTTGCTTATGACTTTTGATATTACATATCGTTTCATCATCTCACTTCTTGTGGGATTTCTAAAATGGGAAGGATAAGTTTAGGGGGGTGGGGGGAGAGAAATTTCCCTCCCCTGATGCAGCTACAGAAATTTCTTCTGGGGGAAAAAATGTCTTTATCTTGCATCAGCTGCAGATCGGGTTAACACTGTTTTCAGTTCGAGCTGAGTTTAGATTCCTACAGGTTGGATTCCGGTTAACCCAATTTTTTAAAAGGTGGTTCTGTATATTGTTTTAGATTTTAAAATTTATGTATTAACAGGGGTGATTGTGGGTTCATGAAAAAATACCTGAAATTTTGGCGAGAAAACGTTTTCATATGGAGAAAGGGAGGAGGGAACATATAATTTATTACAGGGAGGTCAAATTATGAAAAATATGCAATTTAATTATGTTTAGCAATCATATGAAATTGATATTTTGTCTTACTTTAAGATTTTAACTATCAGAAAAAACAGAATTTTGGTACTGAAAATGAAAAAAAATACCTGAATTCAGGTATATAACCTGAACACAATCACCCCTGGTATTAAACATAGTTTATCTGTGTGTGATGTTTTCTGAAGAGACCGCTAAGTGCAGAGCTGCAAGATTTGGCAGGAAGAGTCTGAAGTTATGCACCTCAAAGCCCACTTTTGGACTAGTTTTCTTAATTTTTTATTTCTTTTTGCAGCAAATTTTCTACATTAGTAAAAAGAATCCAGAATTCCTCCATCTATTTTTGATTTTTTTTATGCAATTTTTAGCATTCCTTCTCGTTTTGCGACGATCTTTAGACATTAGTAAAAAGAACTGGGTTTCAATATTTTAGCAGTCTTTTTATGTAGTAAATTTGGACGATACTCACGATTATTTTTTTCAAAAATCGTTTGATGAAAATAATTTTTTTTTTTTACCGTGATCTTTTGCCGAAATTCGCGTACTTTACCGCAATATTTTGACGAAATTCACGTGTTTTTACTGCGATCTTTTGACGAAATTCGCATGTTTTTACCACGATTCTATGACGAAAATTAATGAGTTTTTACTGCGAGATCCTTTGCCGAAATTCGTGTGTTTTTACCGCGATCCTTTGACGAAAATCACGTGTTTTCACCGCGATCCTTTGCCGAAATTCGAATGTTTTTATCCCGATCCTTTGCTGAAATTCGAATGTTTTTACCTTGATCCTATGCCGAAATTCGAATGTTTTTACCGCGATCCTTTGCCGAAATTCAAATGTTTTTAACGCGATCCTTTGCCAAAATTCGCGTGTTTTTACTGCGATCCTTTGCCGAAATTCGCGTGTTTTTATCGCGATCCTTTGCCAAAAATCGTGTGTTTTTACTGCGATCCTTTGCCGAAAGTCACGTGTTTTTAAACGCGATCCTTTGACGAAAATCCCGTGTTTTTACCTCGATTCTTTGCCAAAATTCGCATGTTTTTACGGCGATCCTTTGCCGAATAGCGCGTGTTTTTACGGCGATCCTTTGACGAAATTCGCGTGTTTTTACCGCGATCTTTTGCCGAAATTCACAAATTGCAGACAGTTTTTTAAATTTATTTCATTAGTGCAGACAAAAATTGTCCGCAAGTGATTTTCTTTGTCCGCAACTACGTCGCCGTGTCGCGGTGTTTCTGCCACTGGGGTGTTAAGTTAGTTACATAATCTATCTAAAAACTAAATTATTTGGGTTTCATGCAAAAAATCCATATAAAAGCTTTTGAATACTAAAATAAAATAAAAACTTAATAAGTAAATCAAAGTTTTAAGACTTTAAAATTAAAAAAATAATTGTGCTTTTCTGTAATTGTCCATTATTTCTAGCAATAGACATATGAATAGAATGGGAAAAAAAAACATAGACTTTTTTGGGCAGAAAAATATTTAAAACCCATCAGGTAAGTGGTTAATGCATGAAAACGACTGATTCTATTAACCATTGTTTCACATAAGCAGCATATGCTGATTTTTTTTTATATAAATGCATGGCACATTACAATGTTGATACATATTATTTGAGAATGTTTGGCATGTACAAGTGAAAAAGTTTGTCATCCGTGTCATATGCCATTAAACATAAAGGTTACTAAGTTAAACAGATGAAAATGGTAAGTCTGATTAATCAATACTATTTAATAGGGAAGGTGGAGATGCTGTTTTATTAAATATGAAATACATTTACAAACAAGGCAATTCACAAAACAAAGGGAAAAATACATTTATAAACAAGACAATTCACAAAACATAAGGGAAAATACATTTACAAACAATTCATAAAACAAAAGGAAAAAAAAAAACATTTTTAATATAAAAAATAAAATTGAAGATAACATTAGTTGAGCATTCATTAAAAAAATGCAATGTATATAACATTCTTAAAAATGGTGGTATACAGTAATCCCTTAACATTCGCGAATGTTGAGTCTATCTCTCTGCACTAAAAAAGGAGTAACGTTCTATAAAATATTAATTAGAGAGGCACAGTATTTCAAGAAAACAAAAGGATTTATGTATTAACAGTATGTTATGCATAACATATATGTATGAATGTACAAACATATTCATATTTATGAAATTTATTTAAGGCTTCTCATCAGTAAACTTCCTGATTCCCCGCGCTAATGTTATTCCTATGGGCATAGGATGCATTCGTATTTTTAAAATATCTCCTCGGAAAATTAATATTTTTAACTTCTGTTTTCATTGTACTGTTCTTAAAGAATGTCTCTTTTTTTCTTAGTTGTCAATTTTTTTCTAAAATATATACTTAATTTTATATGAAATGTTAAAGTCTTATTCAGTTTCGCTAAGATTTTAACACATAAAAATATAAATTAAGCACATAGTTTAGAAATAGTTTGATAACTAAGAAAAAAAGAGACATTCTTTAAGAAAAGTACACAGAAAACAGAAGTTTAAAATATTAATTTCCTGGGGAGATATTTTAAAAATACGAATGCATCCTACGCCCATAGGAATAACATTAGCGCGGGGAATCGGGAAGTTTACTGATGAGCAGCCTTAATGAAGATAATTCAAATTAACTCACTGGAGAAATAAATACAGCTAAAAAGACTAGGTTTTTTTTATAAATAAAATAATTTCGACTCTCTATTCGCAAAGAGATGATTATGTATGAAGCTTCAGCCCAATCTCTACGAGAACCTGCACAAGCACATTTTAAATTAATAGATTGTAGATGCCATTACCTTATCACTTGTAATATCCCCATTGCAATGAATATTCTTTTGCTGTTATTATTTTGTTTTCCTACAACACTTGCTCCTTTTTCAGGAGACAACTGAAAATTGATTTGTAAATACATACTGAGAAAACACAGGGGAAACAATCTTTAAACACTGTAAATTCTGAAAAAGCAAAGATATAATTTTTTTTAAAAATCGCGAATAATCAAGTCAGATTCTCGCAAATGTTAAGTTTTCTGCATTTTCATGTTCGTGAATAGTCAAAACTCGCCAATGTTAAAACCGTGAATGTTAAGGGATTACTGTATTTCAAACTGTTAGCAGAAAATGAAATCAAAGACTGACAAGATCTGTATACATACATCTATCGCCTGTGCAGAATAAATTGACCGATGCGTAATACAAATTTAAATGAATTTGTTCGTTAATTTAGATAATTTCTACCAGCAAGTAACAGAGTCGAGTTTAATTAAATAATGCATTTCCTGCACTATTTGTATCTGTCACCGACTTTCTTACCTAATAGCATGACAAATACTTTCAACGTTAACAACCAAATTATTGTGAGTGGACTGTTTTTTTCTTTTTTTTTTCCGACATTTTATGTTTTATTTCTTTGATTTTTTCAAAAGATTGAAGAAATTTATCTTTATATTTACTTGTGTAAAAATATAGTTTTATTGCACATATGCAATTTAATCAGAAGTAACTTTAACTAGAATTATTTGTTTGATTGAAGAATAGAAAAATGTTTCATGCGTTTATTATTTTCTTAGAAATATAAAAATTAAACTATGAATATTTTTATTCTGAAAAACATATTGACTTACTGAATATATCTGTTCTTAGATGGATACAATTAACTAAGAATTCTAATGCTCTGAGAGCAAGCAGGACATCTTTATCTTTCACATGAAGCTGTTGTCCACACACTCCACCTTGGAGGAAACCATCATTACTATCACTACCGCTACTTGCATTGCTACCTAAAAACAGAAAGTTTTTGCAGAAAATTAAAAAAAGGTTCAAATAACAAAAAAATTATTCATTTACTTTTATAAATATAATAATTAAACATGGTGAAAATTGTACGTTAAACGTGACAAATGAAATACATTCGTTTTGTGCGATAACTAGTTTTACAATGTAAAAAAATCATCGCTATTATTTCAGTGAAATAAATTATATCGTCTGCTATGAGCGAAATGAGGAAGCCTTTTTTTTTTTTTACATATGCCATGTTTACAGATGCGAATTTTTTTTTTTTTCGACACCAGGCAGTGCTGTAAAATTCACCATGGAGATCTTGCTTTGCGAATGATTATCTCCATGGTTTAATATTTCTATGACTCAAAATGAATGAATCTTTTGTTTATTTACTTTAATGATTGAGATATTCGGCTGTTAACCTAATTTTCACTGAAGTTATCCCAGAATCTATACAATTTTCAATGTAACTCATCTCTCAAGCAAACACTTTTTTTGAACGATCTTTCTAAAAACGTAACTTTTATGCAATTTTATTCGAAAAAATAATTCTGAATAAAAATGGCTGCTTGGCATATGGAAAAAGATGTGGCTAGGTCGCATTTGTTTTCCTCAGTCACATGACTTGCACTTTTATTCTATAGATTACGTATGACAGGATTTAATAGAATAAAGAAAACTTTTATTAATATCTTTTTAAGTTTTAATTCAATTTTCATAAAATTTGAAATGACGCAACAAAATTTTGCAATGAAACCATTTGGTTGGGTAGTTTTTTTACTGTTATATGCAGACAGATGGATGAACCAGACGACAATTATAGGTGCTACATATTTATATAATTACAAACGCACACAAAATAAATTGATTTATTTACTTTTATAAATATAATAATTAAAAAATGGATTTTTAGCCAAAAAATTATTATAGAGAAATATAATCCATTATTTTATACTTTAACTTACATTATTTTACACTTTAATTTTATAGTTTAATACCAGATACAACAATTTTAACTTAAAAAATATATATATATTATATAAATGCAATGCATATATGAGGGGGTTAAAATGACAGTGGAGTAAGTCAATATTTAGTAATTTGAGAAATGAAGGATTTTGTGAAACTTGTCGTATTGCTGTTGCATTAAGTGGTCCAATTTGTTTTTCCCTCTAGCGACTCACTATGTGAACTATGACTTATTTGACTGTCACACTGAATAGAAATTAATATACGTTGAAAATATGGTTATCTAGATTTTTCAAATTTTTAACTTACTCCACTATCATTCGAACCCCCTCATATTTTGATGCAGAGTTCCCATATTGTTGAAAAAGTAAAATTACTTTCATATTTTTTAGTTTTTAATTTATTATGTAACACATTAAAATATCTAATAAAACAATGTTATTTTGTCATAACTTAATTGTTTTCTAAATCAGAGTTAGTGTAGTTCAGTCTAATTTAATTTAGTTCAGTTTAAAATGTTTACTTTCAAATTATTTTATTGCTTTTTATGCATAATTTATTTTTATAGATTTTCAAAATATATAGTTGAACAAGCCAGTCATGAAATATAGCAATATTTTGAAGAAAGTTTAATGTTTAAAATTGTGCAATCTTCTGCAATAGATTAGATTGTTTTGTTTAAAGTAATTCAAATGAATATGAGTAAAATGCATGACAACTCTTGATGAATTAAATATATTTTGACCTGTTTAAAAATACTCAGTTGAACTAATGTTTTTGGAATTTGTTATTAACACTTTCATGGAAAAAATTTTTCATAAAAATCCAATATATGGGGCTGAACATATATAACGTTATCAACATTTTGGTAATTTTGGACCCCCTACCCTCCCCCCTTTACAATATCATACGTTACCATTCCTCGAACCCCTCCCCCCTTAACGATATTGTTATCAATTTCTAAACATTCTTTATCTTTTTACATTTTTTTGTGCTTGCAGTGATATACAGAAATGGTTATACATTTATTATTTGCATACTTTACGAATTCAAATGAAGAGAAGAAGTCAATAAAATATCACTATTATACATATGAAATAACTTTATATCAAATAACATCTAAAAGAGATAGTATTACTATTTAAAAGAATTTAATAATAGCTTATTGTCAGATAATTAATGCATTCAACAGTAATGTTGTCTTTTTGCATATGGGGCATTCCACATCAAATCAGGCAGTAAAATATCAATATGTAACCCACCATCACAGATTTTAATTAAACTGTGTGTGTTTGTTCTTACTATTAAGATATGATCACCAGTATTTTTTTTTTTTACTCCTTGGTGAAATAGTTTCTGAGAAAAAAAATTATCAAAATTTTGAAAACTGCCATCAGTTGGCATTCTTGACTGCTCGGTTTTCAAATGTAGCATATCATAAATATAACCATATTTCAATATCTATTCTACAAATCATCTTCAAATAATTTATGCATAATAAATAGGGTACGCAAATTATGAAAAACAAATACTGTTACGCTTATAACATTTTAAGTTTGTCAAAAAAATTGTATAATCTTTGAAATTAAAAAAAAAATTACAAAAAATAATGAAATTATTCAAAGATCTTTATCAACCAAAGGTGCAGTTTCTATGAGGATTTTTTTAACTATAAATTGTACATAATACTATATTATAACTAGTTCTGAAATAAAAATAGTGGGATTTTGGTTGGTTTTAGTAATGTTTAAATCATATTTAAAATTATCAATATTTTCAGAATTAAAATTTACTGAAAGCATGATATCTGGTAATACTTTTTATTTATAAATTTATTTTATTCTTCATATTATCTTTTATGTTCGTTTCTTATGCAAAAAAATATACAATATTGTTTTTTAGTAAAACCATGGGTGTTTCCTAGAACAGAGAGCAATTATCCCTTTCCAAAGAAAGAGAAAACTCACTTGCTCCTCAACGTCCAATAGAAATTTTCAAAATGACACTCCTAATCTTTAAACTCATATTTGCATTACTTTGAGCTGCTGGTTAAAATAAATACCAATTTTCACTCTTTTGAACAAAGTTTTGAGATATGGGGCTTCAAAAATATGAAAAATTTGTACAGTCAATTATATTTATACCCTAGAAATAACTATATCTAAAAAACTCTTTAAAACGAAATAAGATGTAGTTTTGTCATTTTATATTCAGTTTTAATGATCTTTAATTTTATTTAGTGCATCATAATCTTGCTGACAGATGGATTTTTAATACATATATATATATATATATATATGTATATAATCCGTTCCGAAATAAATTATTTAAAAACTATTTATTTATATTTAATAAAGCATATATATTATTTATACATTTACAGAGAATACATATGCTAAACTTTATGATGTTATGTCAACAAAATCGAAAAACTAAGAAACTTATCTAACAGTGTGTAGGGAAATTTTAACATCTGCTGCTGTAATGACAAGAAATTGTTATAACAGTTTTACTTAATTTTGAATGAATGAAAAAAGTGTACATGTTTACATTTTATTGGAGTACAGGTGAAAATTTCACAAAGACATGCCTATCTCAACAACATCTCAGTAAATCACATTCACACTACAGCTGATTTTACTCTTATTGATCTTTCTGTTTTGATGACAGATGGTCATTAATTAATTAGTTTTGTTAGAAGTGTCATTGCAGCCAGCTTACTAAGTTCACTTTTTTTTTCTTTTTATTGACTCGATAAACAACCCACATTTAAAGTGATCATTAGATGTATTTTGAGTTAAAAGCTGATTTTTAAAATCATTATGTTGTTCAATTATTATTATCGTCTTAAGATAATAAGTTGTTATTAAGATTTTTAAATGTAGTTTATTTATTATTTGAACAACTAAAAGTATTTTGCAATATGAGCGATTTTAAGTCGGCTGTTGAGCAGTGTAATTTTGGTAAATTAACTGGGACTATGTGTCATAAAAGTAGCTATACATGAGAAGTGAAAATAAGTGCAATATAATCCAATGCAACTACAGACAAGTAGACTTTGTCTCTAAGGAGTGGTGTGAGTGTTGATTTATTAACTGATGTGTGTAAGTATCATAGAATACTTTACTTACAAAAATCTGAATTTTACAAAAGATATTGTTTTGACCATTTCAAACCTCACAAGCAAAAAATTACAAAAACTCTTCGGAATGCAAGCTTAGATTTCTGAGAGGAAGTTAAAACTTTCCTGTTTTTATAAAACCAGTTCCTGGGCAAAAAATTTGTGATGCGTGTAGGGAAAAATACAGAAATTACAGAAGCTAAATAGAGACACTAATATAGAAAAGCTGGATACTGATAGTGATAGTGACCAATGTATAGATTACATAGCAACATCAGTTGAAAAGAAAGAAACTCTTGCTTCTCTTAATTCATGTCTAACAGACATGGATGAGTCTCCTCTAAAATTTAACAAAAAACACGAAGTAATAAGCTGCATATATTATTTGTCACGTATGAATTATTTGAAACCTATTTAGTGATTTCTTATTGAAATGACTTTTTTTAATGCACTCTCTTGAAATCGGTGGCAATGGCTTAGGGGAAATGACATGCAATGACTCTGCTTCATTCGATTTGGAATGTCCCTCAAAATATTTTTAAATAAGAAATACTACTAAAAACACCCAAAATCCCACTATTTTTATTTCATAATCAGGTAAAGGACACCTTTAAGTATAATCCCCAGCAAAAATAAATTTAATAGAAACTGCACCTTTGGTTAATAATGCTTTTTTTGTTAATTCATTATTTTTCATAAAAAATTCATGATTTTAAAGTTAAAAATTTTTTTTAGACAAACTTAAAATGTTACAGACGTAACAGTAATTTATTTTTATAAGCTGCGTACTCTATTTATTATGCATAAATTATTTGAAGATGATTTGTGGAATAGATATTGAAATATGATTATATTTATGATATGCTACATTTGAAAACCGAGCAGTCAAGAATGCCAACTGACGACTGTTTTTCAAAATTTTGACAATTTTTTTCTCAGAAACTATTTCACCAAAAAGTTAAAAAAACTACTGGTGATCATATCTTAATAGTGAGAACAAACACACACAATTTCATTAAAATCTGTGATGATGGGTTACAGGCCTGCATGAACTGACATGGAATGACTCATATGCCCTTCAAAGGGAGGGTGAAAGCAGAACTTCTTATCAACAAAACAAGTGAAGTGGACAACATTCTTTTTCTTTCTTTACTAAACTAGCAAACACAACAAGTATCATTTCAAACATATTTCGTACCTGATTTCTCCAATAGTGAATAATACGCACATAGGCAAAAAAACAGTTATGCCAAATGTTGTGGTATTCCATATTTGGAATGAAATGATTTAATAGTCCTTTAATAATAACTGTATATTTTCATAAAAATAGATAACTACAAAAAAAAAAAGGTTGGATCAAAAATGATAACGATATCAAAAGACAAACACCCCTTCCCCTTAGAGATATCTTACGATATCAAGTGCCAGACCCACCCCTCCCCCTAAAGTGATAATACTATATATGACAGCCCCTATATAAGGACCCAGCATTTGTATTATTGGAACACTTAGCCAGGAAATAGCTGAATGAAATATAGTAGTCATATATAAATATCTCAAAAACAAGTTTTCAAATGTACTTGAAAAATAAACTGAGATTTTTTTTTCATTAAAAATTTTACAAAGATTCATAAGCAATATTTTTAACATTAAAATAAATACAAACCTGTACTACTCTGTCTACTCCTCCTTCCAAAAGAAGCCCCTTCTTTTGTAGGCAATGACAAATTTACAAAGTGCAAATTACCTGCAGCAGATGCCCAGGCTAATCTAACTAAATTTGATAAAAGGTCTAACAATTCAGATGTTTTGATAGTCTACAAAGAGAAAAGAAAAAAAAATTATAAAACTATTTTTAATATAAATAAAGAGATACTTTTATAACAAGTTGGAAATTGTACATCAAACATGACAAATGAGGTGTGTTCGCACTATAACTAGTTTTATAAATATTCAGATCTTGGTGCAATAGCTGCTGCACTCTTATGTAAAAATGCATGAATACAAAATTTATTTTATGTGCAGATTTTCATATTATAGATATTAATTTTATTTTATGAAATTAAGTTTCATACACTCTTACAAACAATTAATTACTATTCTGTTACATTAAAATTACATTGTGCGCAAATATCCAATACAAGACAATGTAAAAAAATCATCGTTATTATTTCAGTGAAATGAATTATATGGTCTATTATTATATGATTAATTTCTGTAATAAAATAAGTACATTTTAAGTTGGCAACATTTTATCTTTTGTTGACATTTTCTGAAAATTCCATGAGAAAATTAAGCTTAGCTTTGAAAATTTCAGAACTTGAAATCCATATTTAAACGCGAGTCACATTTTAAAAAACTTTTAGAGTTAATTTTCGTTAAAAGAAGATTGTAATAACTTTTTTTATATATACTATCTATTATCTACTGAAGTAAACATCATAAAAACATCAAAATCTTGTGTGCTTTTACTTGAAGGTATTGCAATTCAAAGGAAAAAATTATATAAAACTTCCTGAAGAAAAACACATATTTTTATAAATTTAACTTATGCTGCTTTCAAACAATGTTAATACATGTGACGTCACAATGTATTAACCAACTCCTTCCACTTGTCACACTATGTAACCCCCCCCCCCCTCCTCTCTTGAAGTGCGATAATTAATGGATGGCTTATAAGGACTATTTTTTAAATAATTTCCAGTAACATAAATCTTGTAATTGGAACAATTCTGTTACCTGCAAAGTGAACTATCAATGAATTTTTTAATACTACTAAGAAAAGACAAATAATTCAAATTTGGATAAAAACACAGCACTGTTAAAAGTTTTGAAGACATAATGAAAAGTTTGACTTGCATTACTTTACTGATAGTTCAGCGATTTAAAAAAAGAACTAAATAACTGATGCTAAAAAATATAAATAAATAAATAAATAAAAAATCTACAAAACTTATATTCTTTTAATGAAATTATTCTAAAAATACCTATAATTTTATTTATTTACTATTTTTTACAGTGAGGGGGAAAAAAAGGGAAGAAGAATTTAATAATTTATAATATATATATATATATATATATATATATGTGTGTGTGTGTGTGAAAATATAAAATACAAATATATGATACATACATCAATAGCTTTAACACCATTCAATCTTGTAACAGCACTAGAAAGCTCATCAGTCGTAGTAGGAAGTGTACAAAATTCAATAATGGGTAATTTTCCAGTTGCATTTAAAAAGGTAGCATACTGTGCAAACAGTGAAGGCAATTCTAAGCCTGTTTCTCCACATAATAAAAACCTATGCAAAAGAGATTAACTCCATTAAAAACTGAAAATACATTTGTTCATCCAAATTTTAAAATAAAACATAAATTACCTGGAAATTATTAAGGCAGTCATGTAACAACCATGACGAATATCATAATCAACATCATTTGGAATGCTGTCTTTATGGAACACATTTAGTATTAACTGAAGCCCGCCAGCTGACAAAAAATCTTTACTAAACATTTGGGCACTCTGCACAGTATTAGCATCCTGCATGACTGGCATAAGCTTGCCACTAAGAACCTTTAAAAAAGTAATCGGCATTATATAGTACAATAAAATAAGAAATGTGATGTATTCATTTAGAAATTGTTTCAGGGTATTCTTTAAATAAAAATCAAAGAACCAAAATAATTTATATATATTGTTTTGTTACTTGATATATATGTTATGGTCAATATGATTAATCCGGTCATTATTAATATTGACAGGATTAATCATACTGACCGTAACATATATATATATATAAGACCTATAAATTGAATAAACTAATGAATTACAATACCCATTTTTCAACACAGGATTTCAGTTTTGTAAAAAAGACTTTGAAACACTCAAATGGAGCTTGGGAGGATTTCAGCAGAGTAGCAGTAAAAAATTTAGAAGACTAATTATTTATTTATAATTACTTTAAAATTACAACTGACAAAAAATAAATAAAGATTTTAAATTTAAGTGGCTGAAAAAAAAAGAAAAGAGGGATCGAAAATTTCAGAAGGGGAATGAAAATGATTATTTAACTATTGATACAGAATGAATAAGGTAGAAAATTTTAAAAAAATTAAAGATCTCTAAAAAATTAAAACTCTTTATAACAGAAGCAGGAAAAATAGAAATTTCAGAAAGAGGAGTGCAATGGAGGTGGAATTTTTAAATAAAACAGGAATCTAGCGAAACATGGAAAATAACAAATTCAAACTGTGAATGATTAAACATAGAATATTGTTACCAAAAGTTATTTATTCCCTTTTAAATTTTTTGTATAATAAACATAAAATGAAAATTTTAACTCACCAGTGGATGATATTGTGTTCAGGATTGCAATAATAACGCATGGAGATCAGTAATACTATTTTATTTAAGATTATAACAGAAGTATTTTGAAGGATCCTTCTATAATCACATATATTATTTCTGTAGTCAACATCCCTTTTTCTATCAATTTACGAAACACACAACAATGAATGAGGTATCATATGAAATATTTTTGAAGCGGCTTCTGACATAGTACACTCATGTTTTGTTAAAATGTTTTTTGATTAAAAATTAAATCAGCATTGTTTTTATAAATGAAATGAAAGGTTTTCCTCAAATTAGTGTTGTCACAAAAATAAAATACTGCATTATATGATGCTGAACAATGATTATAAAAAATAAATAGTACAAAAAAAGATAAAGTATGATTTGTTAGCACAGATTTATTTTATATTATAGTTAAAATGCAAGATTGAAATGGAAATGCTTAGAAGAAAAAGACACCATGGATAGATGGAAGCAGTAGTATTTCATGTGTTGCCTAAAAGGTATGCTTTGTTAGAATATATTAAATTGTATTTTATATGTATTCAATTTATTTTTCTTAATCCCATGTTTTTCCCAAGGCAGATGACAACATCATCCTCTAATGGAGTTAAAATACCATTGTTAATTTTTTTCTTGCGCATGGCACTTTCTATCTTTTAATAGTTTTTACTTTAATTTTGATGGAATAAAGGAAATTATATTCTAGTTGACCAATTTTGTTTGAAGATATTTCTATCCTTAATTTTTCTTTAGAAGTTTAAATCTGCATCTAAAAAATATTAGATATTGCTAAAAAATATTAGACTGCAGTAGGAAATCCTTGCACTGGTCCACTGATGATCTTTTAATATTATACAATAGATTACTCAATATAAATTTTTATGAAACACTTTTTTACATTTCCCATAATGACACTCATTACTCAGATCGTGTGGTGTGATTAAAAAAAAAAAAAAGTAATAGATCAATTTGGTCCGCAGAAAGTTCAGATTAGTCTACTGAAATAGTTCCTGAGCATAAGTTAAAGTCAATTAGTCTATTAAAATGGTTCGTGGGTATAATTTAAAATCTCGATTGAAACACTGGATTAGTCTAGGTTGTAAATTTTAGTTTCTAGAATGATTGGTTCATCACTGTTTCAATTCATGAAGATAGCAAGGCACTTATGTACAATTGAGTGTACATGACTGATAATAGCAAACAAATCATGAAAGCCAAATTAAAAGATTGCACATTCTTTGCAACAATTGAAAGATGGACAAATACAATGTCACATGCATCTGCAGTGGGGCAGAATGGATGACAAAGATACTTACTATGCTTCTCAGAATTACCCAGAACATATTGAATTTTATGTTATTTATTTTATCTGAAATCATTATCAGCTATAAAGCACTTGGCAGTGGGTTCATCAGAAGTAAAGCAAGCAAATGAGGCAATATCTGCAGACGAAAGCAACTGATGCTGAATTATTTGAAAAGTCAGTATCAAATACATATCAACAATTGATATGTATGTGGCAGAAGAAATAATGAAATTAAGCCAGGATGATGTAGGGGATGCACCGAATATTCGGAATCTATTCGATATTCAGTTTATTTGGTCATACTACCAAATATTCAGTTAGGCCCAATATCAAAATATTCGGTCTGCCAAATATTAAAATATTCGGGCAAACTGAAAAATTAAAAAAAAAATTTAAAAACCTTACACAACCTTTACTTTTAGCTGTCAATTAATAAAGATGATTCTATTGATGAATCTCAATTAATAGAGATATTCAAAGTAATGATTCAATGTGCATGATTCTTTTCTTTTAGCAACTCTGGAGAAATTCAAGATTGGCCAATGAGCAAACTGCATGGCAGTTGGATGGTTCAGTGATACGTGAGAAATTCCATCCGGCCCCCGATCCAAGTGTGCCCGCTTGCTGCTCCAAACATATGCATGTAGTTTTTGTGTAACATTTTGCAATGTGGCTACAGTCTTGAGGACCTAGAAATTTTGTTAGGGTGGGCTTGTTTTGGCTGTATTGACAAGGGAAGTTCAATGACCTGAATTTGAGAAAAGATGTCCATTGACGCTTAGATCGCAGAGAAAATGTTAACGCTTGTTCAATGTTATAAAAGACGAAATTAAGAAATTATTTTTAATGAATTTAAGAAGAAACACATTAATTTACTGTGTAGAATAATTTATTTCAAATGTTAAATAAAATTATAAGATGAAATTATAAGAAGTTAGTACTGAATTTAAAATGAAAGATACTTATTTAAAATGATTTAAATAATTATTATAATTGATTTTGAGAAAAAATATTTATTAAATGGTTAAATTGATCATTTATTTTAGATTTAGATTTAGAATTAAGTTAAAAAATCATTGTGAATAATAAATTTAAAAATGAATACTTAATTTAAACTACAAGAATTCATTAGCAAAATCATTATTTTGATTAAAATTATAGTTATTTAGAATAAATAACGAGAATTATGACCTGAAATAGTAAAAAATAACGAAAATATGTTACGTTTTGTAACAGTGGTTAGTATGCTTTTAAAAAGGAAGTCCTCTCAATAGGTGTGCTTCATAATTAAGGCTTTGATATAATCAAATCCAATTATGAATACCAATAGAATGAAATTCAGAGAGGGACAAGATTTCAGAACATATGTGCATATGATCTACTGCCAAGGCTTAATTTGTTTAAATGGAGAACATGAAATAAGATAAACTAGGACTTTTTTGTCAGACCACCCCAGGTAATTTTTAAATATTTCTCCAATACTAAAATTATCCACAGTGCACACTATGTTAATGAACTGGAATTGTTAGAATGTCTATTTATTTAAATTCAAATACAATTGTTAATTGGATGGGTAGTACATCTGTCCCAATCACACATTCTTTTCACTCTTTTTATTGCTTGGGGTGTTCCTTTCCTCCCTTTTTAGATTAATGATTCTAATACTTCTTTCCAGAACTGTTTTTGTCCTTACCGGGATAACTATTCTCTGCTAATCTTACCTGATGATGAGAGGCAGATAATTGTTCTTGCAACTATAGTTCTAGTTTTAATTATTATCTGAAGGGGGAGGGGGGGGGGAATAATTTACAGTAACATATTTTTCATCTCCAATGAATTTGTCATTGCTCATTGCTTAAAATTTAAAATTGCCTCCACAGGAGAAAGAAAGGGGGGGGGGGTAGTGGCTACTGGTAAAATACGCCTTAGATTCATCAGAGATTAAGGTAACTTAGTTAATTAAATTTGCAAATCCAGAGACAGCAACAACACTCCACTTGTTCTTCTTTTTGTTTTCACAATGTGTTTGAAATATTTCAATTATAATGAAAAGTAACAACATTGTAAGGAAACAATCATGGAACAATGAAAACAACTTACCTCTAAATTGTACAAAAGCTTGAAAGATGAAATATGGTAAACATCATATAAATTTCTTAGAACTTCTTTGGGAGATTCACATCTTTCTTTGCCAGGAGAAGTGACAGTAAATTTTTTAGGGCTCGATCTTGGGCTGCTTTTAGGGGTGCTTGGTGATGGAATTTCAACTATTTTCTATAATTTAAAAAAAAAGAAAAGTAACAAACAAAAATTTTAACATTAATTTATTTGTATGTATATTTATATACATTAACTAGAGGTAAAAAAAGATAAAAAGCAAAGGCATTGTGGACAAACAACACTGAGGTATTATTATTATTTTTTTATGCCATTATTTGGAAGTAAATGCAGAATTTTTAATAGATAGTTTTCAAATATTCCTAAAAGTTAGAAGTGAAAAAAAATCATCAATATGCACCCTTGTGGTGATAATGATGAGTTTTACTTAAACTTACTTCTCATATTGAAATTTGCTGCCACAAATGAATTACTGATAAAAAAGTTATCTACAAAATAACAACAATCGACCACTTATAAAAAGTCATCGGGATATATGGCTATTATGGCAGAGGATTCTGCAACCAAAGATATTCCCAATAAGTACAAATCACATCTTTAAAAATAACTATGACTAAATATGAAAAACTTTTCCATTAAGAATATTTTTTGTATAACTCTCACAGTTTTTTAAATATGACGAGTGTTTTATAAAAAGAGTTTAAAGTTTATATTAAATCTAACCACATTTAAAAAATAAAATAGAATATAGTTTAAATAAAACAAATTCATTTTTATAAAACAATTAATATAACTGACCAAAGGAGGAAAAAAAAGTAATAAAAAATTTTGAAAGCTAAAAAATAATGACTTAAATTTCGCACTTACTTTAGCACTTATTGAATCTAATGCATCTAAGATAGCAGGATCTGTAGGAATCAGCTGCAGCAAATTTCTAACTTGTGAAGTAATGCTAAATTTAAAAACATAACAGAATAGTTTAAACAAACTTCAATGAATATAAACTTTTTGTGTGGAAAAGAAAAGATTAGATAATTGTGAAACTAACAAAAAGACATTTAATATTCAAAAACAAACAAACAGATTAATTACTTAGCATCTTCAAAAGTAGAAAGTTGATATAGTTTCTCAAACACCTGCCCTCCAGCTGCCATTACAACCCCAGGTAAGACTTTTTCCTAAACATAATGAAAGAAATATAAATAGATGGACATGTATACTATGTCCATGATAATACCATGTATTTGTGTATGTTAAAGGAGGAAATTAATAATAAAATAGATGAAACCCGTCAAAACCTCAGCATAATCGAAGTATTATTTAAAACAATTATCATAGCTGTAAATCGGCTTTGAAATTCCATCGTCACAGACTTCTGCCGCCGGCCTATTCAACAGGGCTGTTCGTTCTATTCTATCAACACCACTATTTTTTTTTAATTTGTAATAAAAGGACATTTAGAAAATTAACTTCTGTCGAGGCGTGGCACTATTAGTGGGCGGAGCGACAGAAAAAAATTACTATAACAATATCAGTAAAATAAGCTTCTTTATTCTTTAACAGGGGTAGAATATGAAAAAGTGTTTCAATAATTTTATTTTAAAAGTTTTTTCTGCCAGTGAAACAGTACTATTTTCGATGTAAACTCCAAAAAAAAAAAACAATCCATAAACAACTGTGTTATGCAAATCAGTTCGATATTACCAGCATATTCAGTACTGCAAGAAAGAAAATTTCATGGACCTATAAAGTACCATACAAACAGTATTCCTAAGTCCATATCATATTCAGTAAATAACAGAACATAGTAAATAAAGCACACATCCCTCCCCCAGGGGATGCAGCAAATATTTAAAAAATTTAGGGAGGAATTTTAGGGATGATTAGACAATGAAATTTTAGGGATATTTTAGGGCTAATTTACATCCACAATCCCCGGTGATTTTTCAATACACTTGTAGCACAAGTAATTTAATTTAAAAAACTCAGCAAATAAATTCTTAGAAAATTCTTGATTAAAATTTTTTGTCATGTTCAAATTTTTAAAGTAAACATTCAAATGTTCTCTAAAAATGTCTCAGATACAGAGCAGATAATAATAACAACAATAAAGTAAAGAAATGGCGTTACTTTAATTTTTCTATATCTAACAGCTTTACAAGATGTTTCTTTAATAAATCTTATATGATTTCTTGCAATCTTGGTCGGTAATTTCACAAAAAACTTTTTTTAAATACTTGAATTTTGCATATTTGAATGAAAAACAAAATTATTTAAATTTGGCTGAGGCTAAATGTATTCTTTGCTAAATTTTTAACATCTCAAAGGCATAGGTTAAATGAAACACAAAGAATATTAAATTGTTTAAAAATAAATAAAAAATGTTGTATTGTATCATAGAAAATAAATTTCGATTTTATTTAGTTTCACATTTAATTTTCTTCTTTTAAAATCTGCACTTTCTCCATTTCAATCTCTGAGCTTTTCTTTCTGATTTTACATGTATACTGTTGATAAGCTTTATGCGAATTCTTAATATCATTTAACAAGGAAGTTGTAATAGGTGCTTTACTCGCACCTCCATAATTTTTAACTGCATCTTTTACAAATCTCAAACTTTTCATCATATGTTCATTGAAAGCATCTTTCAGCATACAATTGTTTATAGAAAATCCCCTCTCAAGATCAGCATTACCAGGAGGTAAAACAAGTGCAGTTTTAATTAAACTTAAAAGCTACGATATTTTATTTCTTTGTTGTTGTTTACCACTTACTTTTGACCAACTAATGAAAATGTCTAGCAAGAATCAGCTTTAGCGATCATGATACAAAGCAAAACTAACTTTGTTTATCAGTCATTTGTAAATGGAAATAATTATCAGAAGCAAATTGTAGGGAAACAAGAAAAATTTTAGTAGAATTTCAGGGCTATAAGAAAATTTTAGGAATTCTAGGAATTATAGGACAAATGCGATCCCTGCTCCCCTTGTGATAATGCAACCAAGTGAGCTCCTATGCACATGTGCATTGCACCTGTCCAAAGGCACCGTGAAATTCAACGTTAAAAAAAGTTTAATTTTTTTTTTAAAATATTTTAAAATGTCCTCTTTGAACATTGTTCGTTTCAAATCCATATCTTCTAAAACACATCCATTTTTTTAAGCTATTCAATTTTTATGTAAAGATAGGGAAATTTTTGTACAATAATAATATACAATCTGCAGATGAGGCAATTTTTTAATGTTTTCAAGTGTAATTTATTTGTATTGTAAAGAACAACACTGTCAAAGTTTGAGAAACGTTAATCGTATTTTCAAACAAATTAAATACCTATGCCCTTCAATTTCATATGATTTATAAGAATTTTGGTACTTCTCCGTTATCCTGCCGACCACTTTCCATTTAAAAAAAAGCTATCGCCAAACTATAGGATTTACCTGCGACCCACGTATTACATATGTATTACATAGGTCGTGATTTAACACAAAAAATGCATGATTGTGGCGTCACATTCAGTTGACGTCAAATGTGTTACATGTGCTTGTTATGTCATCAAGTGATTTTTAATTTGATGTTTAATGTATTTTTACTGGCTACTTCAAAGGCTATTCCTTATGCATTTTTTTATGAGGATTTTGAGAAAAGTATTAAAAAAATTCTGTCATAAAAGTTTGACACAAATCGAGAAATTTCTGTCTGGTTGGTAAATTATAAATTTAATAATAAGTACATTAAGATCTAATAATCATGATAGCAGACTACAGAAAGATGCTGCACAGATAGCAGTGAGGAGTGTACAAGACAAAGAGTTCTAAAAAAAAAAGGGGGGGGGGTAGAATTAGGATAGAAAAGGGCATTATAATGATTTTTAACTTTGTAGCAGCTATGAAAAACATACCTTTTTTTTATGTAATATGTAACTTATTAAGAAGTGTTTTTTACACCCTTTTATTTAACTTGACTTGGTTCATGTACGTAAAGATGGAATTTTGCAATCGATTTTTCATTCACTTCCTGATATGCTAAAATCAGAAAGATTATGTATACAGGTGGTGGGTTTTCCGTTGACAATACAATATTTTAATATTTTTAGAGCTTAATTATAAATTAATAAATTAATTTTAAAGCATTTTTCCATCAACCAGGGGCAGGTGATAAATTGTCAAACATTTTTTTTTTTTTTTTTTTACAACTGTAAATGAGTTACATCAAAAATGGAGTTAATTTTCTGCTAAACCACACTCACTAAAATATACCAAACAATGGTATATTCTAAGCACTAAAATTCAATTTAAATTTGGAAAAAAAAGAGAGAGAGAGAGAGAGAGAGAGAGAGAGAGAGAGAGAGAGAGTTGTCACATTAGAAAAAACTAGAGATTGGTAAACTTGGAATGTTGCAGACAAAGAAGAAAGTTGTAATTTAAGAGTTTTATTGATATATTAATTGAAAGTTATTGATTGAATAATCGTACTAGAAAAAACGAAAATACTTAATATAAAAGTAGATAAGATTTACTTGAAACAGTTTACTATATATATTCTGACAAGGTAGAAAAATTAACCCAAACTCATCTAATTGTGAAAAAGAAGATTGTTCTTATTCTCAACATCGTTGCATCTGAGGATCCTCATAACAAAAAGGAATGCTCAGTTGTTAAATCCATACCTGTACTCTTGTATTTAGAAAAAAAAAATTGAAGAGGGTGACTATGTGATGAAAATAATATAAATCACGTGATAAAATGAAATCTTCTTTTACTAAAAAGTCATTTCTTGAAACGAAATAAGGATGGGCACCATGATGCTGACAGGGATGAATTTGACTGGGTATTAAAAGAAAATTTTCGTGAATTCTAAAAAAAAAACACTGTGATTTACATGTCCATCGTGGTATTAATAGTCTTGTGACCAAGAATCAATGATCCCGCTCATTTCCACACCAAAACATTTGAAGTCAAACTCACTACTGATGATAAACGTCAAAACGAATTGTGAGAGGACTGGTTGGTGAGAAACAAAAAGAACCGAATGGCAGTACAGGCACCAGTGAGTGACCTCACAGGAAAAATATGCCATGTATGACATCAGTCGATAACTGCTTCACCAAACACGTGAAAACGAACGGGGAAAGGCACTCCAAGACGGCAATCCATGATCGGAAAAATACCAGATGCGTGACAATTAAAAGTTGAAAAAACGAAAGCACATACACTGGAGGCTAAAACCTGAACAGATGGACCAAAATTAATGAGAATGGTTTTTAATTAAAGGAAATTATCTACAAATGAATTAAATGCTCAAATATTAAGAAAACAATAATAGTATCTACAAATGAATTAAATGCTCAAATATTAAGAAAACAATGTCACCTATTATGAGAAAAGTGTAATAATATTTTTTAAAATACACATTTATATAATAAAATTTTTAGAATCTGGCAGATTTTCTAAGTGATTTTCTTAGATTTTCAGGCTTATTTTCTGGAAAAATCTTACATAATAGCAGAAAAAGCTTGTATTGTTTTTTTAATTCAATTTATCAAAAAACATTAAAAAAACACCTAAAATGGTGCAGAGAAAAAAATCAAAAAGTGTTATTTTGCAAGCCTGTGATTCAACATGTGTCAACCTTTTAGAAAGTATTGATTGAAGCCAATGATAAGAGCTACTATTCAAACACAATTTACAGAGTGAGAGACAAATCTCTAAACAAGTGTTGTTCTATGGCACAAGAGCATGATTCATTTGCTTTTTTCAGTTAAATGATTTTTTAGCATTATGAATAGTCATATTAATAGTCATATGTGCTGTTATTTCATTTTTGTGATTCTTGGACAGGTGCATTTTTTAGCCTTCGATTATATTATATAAAGGAAGATTTTTAAAGCGTCCTTTATATTCAAATACAGAGAACTTCTTAAAATTACTTAAACAATTCTTTAATGAAATCAAGAATCGTAATTAAAAAAATTAACTAAAACAAACAGCAGAAAAAAAAGAAATTAAAACCTGTTCTAATAAATATGAATACTGGTTTCCATAGGAAGCACAATCTGACATGGGTGATACTGCATCATAACTTCCATATCCACTTTCCTAAAATATTTTTAATATTTGTAATAATGTAACTTATTAAATTTAAATAAAATGCAAAAGTATAAGTATTGATGCAAAACTTAAGAACAACTTACTTGAGATGCTGTGTCACTCCCAGTAAATTTAATGTACAACGCCTGACCATCGTGATAATTTAACTGGCTCAATAATCTCTGCTCCTTACTTCTGGGTATCTAGAGCAAAACAATAGAAAATAATAAGCTCATTTTAATTACATTTTTAATATACTAGAAAAAAGGTTAATAATGAATTTGAGAAAATAACAAATCTATAATGAATCGGTTATTATAGAATAAATATGTATATATGTTTTTTTTTTACAGGTTTTACAGTGGCCCCTGAGGTCCTGTCCACCCTCATTAACTTCAGAATGGCAACAGCCCTAAAATATAGGTATAGTAAAGTGGCGATGAGACTGCTTGTGGTAACACCTAGAGGAAAACTGCAGAGCTAGCTTATTTTTCTATCTTAATAAAAGGTATGAGGTATGGGCAAAAAGTCAATTAGAAAACTGCAGAGCTAGCTTTATTTTCTATCTCAATAAAGGTAGGAGATATGGGCAAAAAGTCAATTAGAAAGTTGCAGAGCATCCTCAATTTAATATAGAATGATGTCTTACGTGTAAAAATAACTTTATTAAAAGATCTGAAATGTAAATTTTTAACCCTCTCATTACAGTTTATTTTTTTCCCCCACAAATCACTTTTTAAATTAGCAGAATTAAAATGCTATTAAAGATACTATTAAAAATGCTCAATAACTGATTCTGGTAGAAAAATAATCATCTAGTTTGCATTCAATAAAATCTTCTCAATTTTCCATAACCGGGTAAACAGCCAAGTTTGAAGTCAAACATTAGAAGTTTTTGTAACGATATGGTTACATATGTACCAGAGTTAGCTACAAAACGATGTTAATTATGCGCCAAACTACGTTCCATTAAATAATGTCAAATTTCTGTTGACTGAATTATAGATTTTTTAAGAGAATGATGAATAAAGTTAGTTATGCAAGATTTTTAGTGATAATCTTTTAAGTGAATATTTCAACTGAAGATTTTTTTTTCATTTCTCTAATGAGCATAATAACATGGAGGAATAAATATGCTTGCTATTTCTTTTATTTTCAAGATTACATTATTCTTCCGTCTGTTGTAACCCCATAATGAACCTATAAACCCCCATAATGAACATAATCGTTAGTTTGTCACTAAGTTTAGCAGCTAGAGCTGTGCGCCTGTCAAAATTGCTTTATGATGATCAATATTTTATCTGATCTGAATTCCAGGTACTTTTTTTCTTATCTAAGCTAAAATGATAAATCAGTAAATATTGTTTCTTGGCCACCATTAGCATTTATTTTTTCCTTTTTTTTGTACATTGTAAGTATTGATATCTTAGTGACAGATGAAAAATATACAATAGTAAATCTTCTTTTGTCCGTTTGCTTCATAATGAAAAACCATAAAATTTACTAATCGCTGAGTACAAATTTCATGTAATCTTCTGCAATCAGATTCACGGTCCAGAGTTCCCTTCAAATGTAAAATAAATTTCCAACAATATAGTAAATATGCCAATTGGCAGGTGAACGTTTTAAAAAGATTAGTCCAATATCTTTATAAAACCTTCAAAGATAAGATATGCAAAGAAAACTAAAATGAAATTAATGGTAATTTTGTTTAAAATGTACATTAATAATTTTTGTGTGGTAGACATTTACACTAAAATTTAAATATTAGACTCCTTTTTTATAATATTAACTCTTATTTATATCAATTACATTTGTATTAAAAAAAAATCTTCAAAAATGCTGTTGTACACTTGAACAAACACCATTATTGTGAACATAGCTCAAACCAATATCATGCTTGTGCCTTTATAGCTTAAAATCAAGTTGTTTGGCGACAAAAATAAAATCAAAATCGTAAATAAATAAATAACATGTAACTTGAATTACAGTCATTTTTATAATTACATCTGCTATTTTCTTCTGTAAGTCAGATGATGAAGGAGTTAGATAAATATAAAATTTAAATTAAAAAACTAAATAAAAAACAAAATTATAACTCAGATTTTATCTAATCAAATTTTCAGATGTATTTTTCTTAACCTGACACAAACGATAAATCACCAAATATGGGATAAATCACCAAATATGGTTTCACTTGCAATATTTCACACTGAATAATTTTTTAAGCATTGTGGGGTCATTCCATGGTAACTTGCGTTACATTTAGAATAATTTTATTTAGTAATTTTCCTAAAATAACACCAAAAAATATTGAAAATGTAATGTTGATATGATTTGTTAATTAAACCTATCCAAAGCGAAATTTTGATGAAAATTACCTACCTTTAGTGCTATTTTTTGAACACTGGCCATTATATTTATTATGGTAACTTACGTTCTTTTTGTCAGAAACGTAAGTTACCATAGTAAATATAAATTTTAGCGTTCAAGAAATAGTACTAAATTTAAGTAATTTTATCCAAAGTTAGCTTTGTATAGGTTTAATTAACACATCATATACACATTACATTTTGAATATTTTTTAGTGTTATATTACTAAAATTACTGCAGTCAATTATTCTAAATGTAACGTAAGTTACCATGGAATGACCCTGTGAATATTCCCTTTCACATTTAATTTAAATACAGGATGATCAGAAAATGAGTATACATTTGAAAAATTAATAATTTATGGAATAATATAGGTAGAGGTAAAAACTGACACACATGCTTGGAATGACATGGGGTTTTATTGTAATCACACACAAAAAAAGTTGAAAAAAGGGCCGACACATGGCGCTGTACAGCAAAACGTCAGTGACGCTGCCTGAGAATCATGTATAAAAGGAGCTGTATTGAGAGAGAGAGTCAGATGCACCAGCAATCGCAGCATGTTGACGTTACCAGAATAGGCAACGTTAGTGAAACTCTACTATCAAAATGGGGAATCTGCTACAGCAGCTTTACAATTCTATCACCATAGGAAGGGTTTTTTCGATCGGGTAAAGGTCCTATGACAATTGCAGCTCTGAAGAGAATGATTTCGAGGTTCAAAGCCATGGGTTGTTTAGACGATGGGCCCCGTAGTGGCCGACCGAGCACAAGTGCTAATGTTGCTCAGACTGTTCAGGAAGAAATGGAGATTGTAGCAGGTTCGTCTACGCATTGGAAAGTGAGCTTGTGAAGTCGCACGTCACACTGGCATTCCATACACTACTGTTTGGATAGCACTAAGGTGTACCATTCGATGCTATCCATACAAAATCCAGTGTCATCATGAACTGTTACCTGGCGATTTTGTGAAGTGGAGAGCATTTGCGGTGTGGACGTTTCAAAAGATGGCGGAAGATGACGATTGGTTGTCTAACGTGTTGTGGACCGACGAAGCCCATTTCACACTCCGAGAGTCTGTCAACACCCACAACTGCAGAATTTGGGTTCCGAAAATCTTAGAACCTATCGAGAATCCTTTCATGCAAACTCCATTGCACGATGAGAAAGTCACGGTGTGGTGTGGATTTACCACATCTACCGTTATTGGGCCTTTTTTCTTCCAGGAAATGTGTGAATCTGGTTTTGTAACTGTTAGCGTGATGGGTGAGAGGTACGCTGATATGTTACAGAATCACATCATCCCTAGCCTGGCTGATAAACACCTGCTGGAAAGTACGATTTTTATGCAAGATGGCACTGCACCCCATATTGCTAGATGTGTGAAAGATCTCTTGCGCACATCGTTTGGTGATTATCATGTGCTGAGCCGCCATTTTCCTCAGGCCTCCCAGGGCCCCAGATCTCAGTCCGTATGATTTTTGGCTCTGGGGTTACATGAAGTCGCAAGTCTACCGCGATCAACCAACATCAATAGGGATGCTAAAAGACATCATCCAACGCCAATGTCTCACCATAACTCAGATATGCTATACAGTGTTGTGCACGACACTGTCCCTAGACTACAGCTACTGTTGAGAGATGACGGTGGACATGTTGCGCATTTGTTCTGAAAAACATAGTCTTTGCTTTGTCATAATTTGTTGTGCTAATTATTGCTTTTCTTATCACATGAAGCGTCGTTTTTTTTACTTTTTTTTTGTGGTTACAATAAAACCCCATGTCATTCCAAGCATGTGTGTCAATTTTTACCTCTCTACCTACATTATTCCGTGAATTATTAATTTTTCAAATGAATACTTATTTCTGATCACCCTGTATTTTAACATTATCTCTCATCCTTTTTTTTCCTTCTTTTAAACTTTAAATAAAATTAGTAAGTTTATCTTTTATTTTCCAAGGTGTTTGTATTATTTTCTAAATGATATAGCCCTTTCAATTCTTTCGCCAATGATAATGGTCGCCAAAAATTGACCAATGGTAACCTTTTCATCCAAAATAACAGACTAATCTACATAGATCGACATGTTATGTTGTACTAAAACCTTCCCTGAAAAATTATCTATGTAACAGTGCAAGTTCCATCAAAACCCATTCAGCAGAACTTGAGTTATAAGCAGTCGGAACAAAATTTCCATTTATATTTTATATATATAAGTAGATTAAGAAATATATATATTTAAGATTTGCTGAATCACATATTTGTTTACTCTTTCATGCATTACATTAGTGAAGATAGTCAGTTCTGTTATTCTTTTAAAATATCCCCTACATATATAAAAATAGAGTATTTCGCATAAATGTCGTAAAATTAAGATTATTAGGTTTTATCCAGCTTCCACTATCATAACTGCTGATGAAGCAGTCATTTTTGGCAATTTTTCTGTTACCTGTAAAATTTTATTTTTGGCATAGCCCAAACTAGAAAAAAAAAAAAATCCCCGATTGATCAAATAATTGTATTTCGCTAAGCATTAAATTTTCTTATTTTTAACCTGAGAAAGAAACAATAATCATGGATTTAATTAATTTTGAAAAATGTGGTGCACCCAAACAATTTTGATTAAATTGATACAGATGTCACAGACACACTGGGGTTTCTTTTTGGAGCCTAAATGCCGATTTTTGCTTTGTATGGCAACCTGGTGTTTTATAATAAAATTGAATATGTATGTAAATAAATAAAATAAAGTAATATAAAATTAATAAATACAATTAAATGCATATGTTTAATAAAAATAATGTGTGAAAATTGGGTTTTCTCACCAAAATGGCACAAAAAAATTGTGCCAATCCTGGTATGTCTCCAACATCTGTCTTATTAAATCATTTAAGGTTATTTTTTATTTAATAAATAATTATTTTTTATGTTTAAAAACAAATTTATGAGTAATTTAATATTTTAATCTTTTTGTATTAGTTTTATTGCTTCAGAAAATGTTATAAGTAAATAAATTAGTGACATTGATATTTTTAGAATGTAATTGATCTTTGTTTACAATTCTACCTTGTCCAGATACCTTGAAGTTACGGTCAGAGTCAGACTTCAATTTTGAGCAGAGTTGCAGCATCCTCTGGCAATTGACTTTATGATGTCACACACGAAAGTAAAAATTTAATTTAAAATTACGGCTAATTAATAAAACTTTTGAACAAATGAATGCATAACAAATCCGTGTCCAAATATCTTTCATTTTAAAAAAGAATGATGTAGTTTGATGCAGTAGTTTGTTCTCATGGACTGTCGAAAGAAAATGCTTAGCGTTTCAAATACAGGGTTCGTACAGAATTCAGAAGAAAAAATCCAAGGAGTATCTAAGGAGTCCAAAAATTTTAAAGAACTTACCATATTTTTTTTAATTTTAATTTTTTTTTTTTTTTTTAGTATTATTGTACCTTGCACTGTAACATGCGCAATTTTTAATTAAGAGAATTAACAGAAAATACTTTCAAACAGATCTTATACTATTAAAATCTAATGGGTCAGTGTTACAACTGCACAGTATTCACAATGTATTGCTTTCTTTTTAGAATGGTAAGAAAATCACCTGCAATCACTTTAATTTTTCTTTTGTAAACATAAAATTTTATTTTTATTTTATTTTGCTTCATGCCCTACCTAAGAAAGATCATTATATACAGGCAATATTAATCCTCGTGTCTCTATTTTCTATTCTTGTGTACTTCAATTAAGCGCATGAAATCACTTAATTTTGCTTCTCGATAATTCTAAGGAGTTCATAAGGAGTATTTTGTCTAAGGAGTATCTAAGCACTGCTTAGAAACTTTTTAAGTTCTAAGGAGTTTGTAAGTAGTCTAAGGAGTCTGTACGAACCCTGCAAATATATAGATATCCAGTCCAATTGCTAATGTCAAGTTTCATGAATTTGAATGCTTGTGATGTGAAAACAGCAGAAATGGTCACAAGATCTTTCAAACAATAATTCTTTTAAAAAAAATTATTAAATTAACTTTTTTAATAAGACGTTTTAGAATCTAAATATTATTTTAAAAATATATTTATAGTTGTTAAAATATTAATACATACTGGTTCATCATCTTGATATAAATGAACATGCTGAAAGTTTTGATGAAAATGCTGAGCTATCCTCTGTTTCACTGAACCAAGAGTTTCGTTATTATGGGTCTGAAAAGAAAGTCATTTTATATACATTTTTTTTTATAAACATGCATAAAATTACATTATTATTAAGTGTATTGCATCGATAATTATGAAAAGATTAAATAAATGGAAATTGGAAATTTAAAGAATAAGCTTAGAAAAATAAATTTTATAGCTAATAAAAGAAAAATATAAAAAGTAATGTGTCTCTCTATAACAGGCATGCCTGTTACGAAGTAAGATTTTGCCATTTTTGAAATAATCTATTTTTTATATTTTCAAATTCCTCTTTGGTATGCTAAATTAATTTTATTGAGAAAGCTAAATATGCTGTCAAATTAACTGTTTGTATTGAAAATTTCAGAATTTGGCACAATTTTAGTATGAAGACAACCCACTAAGCTTATATTTTAACATAAATTGAAAGAAGACAATTTCTAGTCAAATGGCTTTTTTTTTTTTTTTGGGGGGGGGGGAGGGCAATTTGGTGATTAAAATGTATGGTACTTCTTAAACAATTTGTACTCATAATATTTTACTACTAGCTGATACTCCCGGCGTTGCCCGGTCCCGTCAAAAAAAAATCATGAAATGCGAAATTACTCTAAAAATCACTGCACAAAACCATTCCTCTGTCTTTCAGAAATTAAATAGAGATATGTACCTTGAAGCAGAAGTAAATTTAATACCACCTCCTCAAATGTCTGAATCATTTGATTCCAAGCGGGTCAGTTTTTGGTCAAAATTGGTGATTAAAATGTATGGTACTTCTTAAACAACAAATTGTACTCAGTCCAAAACTTTTGTAAGTAAATCAAAAATATCAGTCGTAGTAAGCATGGTAATATTTTCCTGAAGCTCCTCACTTATCTTTAGTTCACATCCCAGTTGAGTGATATTCCATAAATATGTAGTTTGTTGAATTGGAATGTAGTATGCATCAAATATAGAAAATATAATATCAGTTGATTCATTAAATTCCTCGCTATAACATCAATCTTTCCAGAAATAAAAGTTAATCTCATATGTATATTTTTGTTTAATTTCCTTAACTGTATTGAAAATGCATTGTTTTAGGTTTAAAAAGTATTCTGGCACAAATGAAAATGATGTCATACTTAAAAACTGTACTGGAATTCATAAAACTCAACATTTTAAAACAACTGCATTAAATGATGACTTAACCTCAGAATGAAAGAATAGATCAGTAGCAATAATGCGACTGATAGCTTGGTAAAAGCCTTGATGACTAGTTCTAGAAGACAAATAACTTTCCAGTTTGCATTCAACCAACCAAAGCAAAAGAATCTGTACTCATATGCCAAAACATGGTGTTTGCACATGAGAAATAGTTTTAGCATTTATTCTTCCAGTTTACAGCTGGTAATGTGTAAAGGGATTCAAAATCTCTACTTCACCATTTGCTATAGTTTTTTATAAAAAAAAAAAAAGAGAAAAAAAGTCAGATGCAATTAAATATTTTAAATTATTATATATATTATCTAAATTGATCTCCTTGATTTGCCCACTTATTGTCAGTATTGTTGCTGAGTTGTTTAGGCTATAACATCAGCAGAAACTAGTCTACAGTTCCAGTAACAGGGCTCCCAACACATTTTAGTTCACCAAAAGGGGGAAAGGTGACCATTTTTATTTAAAAAGAGGACTTTGGGGGACCATTTATATTAAAAAAGGGAGACTAAAACGGCACCATTTGTTTAAAAATACTGCACAGAGTTTTCCTAAATAAACAAGCAAATTTTTAAAAATTACCTCCAAAAATGTGTTAATTGGTTATCCCATTAAAAGTAAATTTTATCTTCTATGATTTTTTAACTTTTAGCAATTCTTAAAGTTTTTTGCATTTTGCGACAATTTTTCCACTAGCAATGTTTTTCCAGTCACTAATAGGAGACTAAGGGGACCAAAATGCATAAAAGGGGACTAAATGGGATGTTTCTCTAAAAAGGGAACTTGGGGACTTTAGGGGGAAAAGGGGACCATTTGGGAGACCTGCAGTGGTGAAAATGACAAAAGAAAAAAAAAAGAAATATTTTACTACTTTAGGTAGGGTGTACTTTACTACTTTTGCCCGGTCCCGTCAAAAAAAAAATTCTGAAATGCGAAATTACTCTAAAAATCGCTGCACGAAACTGTTCCTCTGGTAACTCTTTGTCTTTCGGAAATTAAATAGAGATATGTACCCTGAAGAGGAAGTAAATTTAATACCACCTCCTCAAATGTCTGAATCATTTGATTCCAAGCGGGTCAGTTTTTGGTCAAAATTAAAAAAAGGTTACTGTCGGATTTTCACAAAATTTGCATTTTCGGAATGAGAGAAAAATAAACTACGTACAGACTGCGAGTTTTGATTCAATACCTCTAATAATTTTCTTAAAACTCGAGGATGAGTGAAAATGAAACTATTTCGTTGTCTGGGATTATCAAATCAGTAGCTTTATTTTGTGGTTTTAATAAAAATAGCCATTTTCAGTGCACACGCAGGAAAATCTTTTAGTTCCACCGCCAGTTATGCATTCTGTTCTAAACAAATATTCCGACATGTGTCCCTGCTGCCTACAATACCGTGTATAACAGACATGCTACGCACACGCTGCAAAATCTTTTAGTTCCACTTTCCACCGCCAGGGAGTACCAAATCTATGTCTTACTTAGCTATATCTTAATTAGTTCATGTTAAGTTGAAGGAACCGATTCCCGTTGAAATCAGAACTATAGAACCCGAGAAAATAAATAACCCCCCTGGATATTAATATTCATAAATGGTCGTAACTAAGGGCTGAAAAAATGATACCAAAATTTATTTAGTACCTGGGAGACCTCAGAAGAATGTCATAAAAAGATTTCGTTTGAATCAAACTAAGATTAAATGAAAAATCTTTTAGTTATATTTTCCACTGCCAGGGGGTGCACTCTGTTCTAAACAAACCTCTTTCTGAACGAAACTCCGGCACTTGTCCCCTCTGCTTATGGCAATGTATAGATGTGTGCATGCGCTGAAAATCTTTTAGTTTCACTTTCCACAGCTATCAGTCACCAAATCTATGTCTTAATTAGTTGCCTATATATTAATTAATTCATGTAAAGTTGAATGAATCAATTCCCGTTAAAATTGGGCCCTTTGTTTGAATCGGACAAATTTTTAAATGCAAATTTTTTTAGTTCCACTTCCCAAAGCTAGAGGCTGCACTCTGTTCTCAGGGTTCTCGCTGAATTTTGACTAACCTTAGCAATTTGGCTAATCAGAAATAAAAAACTGTAGCCAAATGAAATAAATGTTAGCAAGATGGATTCATCGTGAAACACTGAAAATTCAATCTTTGTACCCTTTTTTACAATATGTTCTAAAACAACTTTCAACCTTTCATGCCTTCGGGGTCCGTAAAATGAGTACCAAGCTTGCTTGGGAACTAAAGACTGAAGTTACCACATTAGACTGACGACAGGGACAGATGTTGATAGCACCTCTTATATACATTCAATTTCAGAATTTAGATTTTGTTGCGTTCATCACTGAAGCCCCTCTCACAGTCCACTGAATGTAATAGCAAGATTGAAGAAAAGTGTAGCATGTTGCATGTTATTGGAGAAAGTGGCTGCAAGTCGTTTCTTCGAATGAAATCTATGGTACCTCCTAAATTTATGTTTCTGCAATAAGAACTCAAGTAATGCAAATAAGAATGTTGCCTGTCTAAACAAAACACAAACATAAAGAGCAAAGATTAAGCGCTCATAATTTGGCGAGTCTAAACGTTCATTTACTCACCAATTGAAGCTTTTTGTCGTGATTTGGCGCAATGGCGAGAACCCTGTCTGTTCTAAAAAAAACTCTTTCCTTCCCCACGTTCTAAAAAAACTCTGGCATGACTCCCTGCTGCCTACGACACTGTATAACAAGCGTGCTACGCACGCGCTGCAAAATCTTTTAGTTTCATTTTCTACTGACAGGTGGCACCGAATCTGTATCTTAATTAGTTATCTATATCTTAATTAGTTCATGTTAAGTTGAATGAACTAATTTTTGTTGAAATTGGGCCCATAGAACCCGCGAAAATACTCCTCCCTGGTGATTAATGTTCAGAAATAGTGGTAACGAAGGGCTGAAAAAATGATACCAAAGTTTATCTAGTATCTGGGGGACCTGAGAAAAGGTTTTGCTTGAATCGGACTAATAATAAAAGAGTTTTGATTTTGGAGGGGAGAGGGGGGGTAGGAGGGAGTTTCTATCAGAGCATAAACACAATATTTAAATTACAACCCCGAACACTCATCTCTTCCCCTTCCCTCCAGAAATAAACCAATGACGTTAAAATATTACGAATTATCATTAACTTTTGAAACAGAAACAAAATAACTTTTTTTTTACACACAAAAACCGTAAGTTATCATTGTTAATTTCTGAAATCAAATATATAAATGACGTCACGTACATGAAAAAACTCTAAAAATCGCATAAAACAAATCGCGAAAAATTCACAACTCGCTGTTTGAATTGCAATCATCTGACGACCTTTTCGTCTGCCAATCACAATTGCCCGGTTGACTTCTCACTGTGCCTACAATCCTATCAGCTACCACTCACAACTGCCTTCTAAGGATGTTTGATATCTAATGGCATGAAGCGACGTCATATGCTACAAAACATGAAAAAAAGGTTAAGAAATGCATAAAAAATGCAATTAAAAAAATCTAATAAAAAAAATTTCAATAAATAATCCGCCCTTCCCTTTTAAAATCATGATTTTTTACTTGCAAAGAGTTATCAACTTTCTCCAAGCTAAAAAGAGAAAAAAAAATAACAATTCTGAGCATAGCTGAGGCTACAATGGAAGCAACCACCGAACCAATCAATCATTCTGGGCAAAATTTCTTAGTGTCAAAGAAAAAATTCACCAAAATTTTTTTAAAAAAATCGCTGTACCAATTTTGCATAAACTTTATTGAAAAGAGGTCAAAATTAACTATATTGGATTAAAAGATTGAAACCGGATTTTGGTTACTAATGTGCAAAAAAATCGCAGCAAAATGTGAAAAAACACTAAAAATTGCATAAAAAAATTAATTTAAAAAAAAATCTATTCAAAAATTCCAAATTCGGGCTTTGAGATGCAAAACTACATGCTGCATAGAGGTACCTTCTCACCAAATTTTGTAGCTCTGCATGCACCGGTCTCTTCAGAACACAAAGGAGAAACACACAAACTTCCTTCTTTATTATAGTTGGAAATAATTGTATTACATAGTTGCAGATAATTGTATATTAACAGTAAAATATTTTATCCAATCTCCAAACTTTATTTCTGCATGCAAAAAGACACATAGAACTCTCTACCATTTATTGGAAGGTCTTTAATATATACAGGGTGTTCCAAAATTAAACTGACAAATTAAGAGAGATGATAGAAGGCATCAAGTGGGTGAAAACTTACTATAGAACATGGGATTGCAAACCACGTTTAATGGGAGAAAATCACAAAAATAGTTATGAAGGGTGTGACGTCGAGTGGAACAAAAAGAGCCAATAAGTAGAAAAAACATTTATATGACGTCAAGCATGATTACAATGCTTTGCAGTTCAACGTCAGAAAGGAGACGACGACACATTTTTATAGAAATTGTTCGAAGTTGCAACCATGAAGGTCATTGCACAGCCGACACCGAAGGATGAAGGATTGACGGACGCGTTAAAACATATTCCTATAAAAATGTCTAGTCGTCTCGTTTCTGGCATCAAACTGTAATGCAATCATGCTTTATGTGAAATAAATGTTATTTTTAATTTATTATTGGCCCTTTTTGTTCCACTCGACATAACACCCTTCATAAATATTTTTGCGATTTTCTCCCACTAAACAAGGTTTGTGACCCCATGTTCTATGGTAAATTTTCATCCTCTTGATGCCTTCTATGACCCTTCTTTATTTGTCGATCGAATTTCGGAACCCCCTGTATGCTTGGTAAGCAAATCAAAAAAAGTTAATTTAATAATGTACTGTATAAAGAAATTCTTTTATTAGTAAAAACTAATATCATCAAGTTTTCTGTGATGTGTATCATTTAACTAGATTACAGCAGTGCTTTAAAGCAGGTTTCTGGAGGTTAGCAAGCGTTAACGAGCAGGAGCTAGAGCCCCCTTGTATAAGAAAATAATTTAAATAAACTAAAAAAAAATTTAGGATTTTACTTTTTAAGCAATGTAGTAAAGGTAGATATTATGAAAGATTATAAAAAAAATAAAAATAAAATACTTTAAACAATAAGTTTGTATTGGAAATTATTTGAATAGAAATAAACATAATTTGTCTTACAACAACTAAATATTCTTCTTTAGAACTCTCCAAACCTATTTTGAGCAAAATTGGATGACCTAAAAATGATGTTCCATGAGGTAGTATGGTCCTAGTTGATTGATGATTTTCTTCAATTGATGAAATATACATTTCAGCCATTTGCAAAAGACGGCAGATGTTTTGATACCTAGCAGATCTAAAAAGGTAAAATAAAATAATATGCAATAAATTAATGAAAAAGACAACAAAAAATAAGACAAGAAAAATGTAAAAGTGTAGATTCTAGCAATGGTCAGCATAAAATTATTTATAACAAGAAAAGTTTTACAATCTGTTAAACAAACTCATTCAATTGAAAATTTATCAGAGTATTTATAATAATAATTAAAATAAACCTTAGATTTTTTTTTTTTTTTTTTTTTTTTTTTTTTTTTTTTTGTATAAATTTATTTTGAACATTAAGCATATTTAATTTCTCCTCTCCCAAAAGTTATAATAATTTATAAAACCATGTTGATTACAATTTTTAGATGTTCCTATTTTTGTACATATGAAGCTCACCAAAAACAAACATTTTTTTTTTCTTTTTAACATATGAACTAATAGGTTAAACTTTGTTAAAATCATATTTCTCATAGCAAATTAATTGAAAGAGCAGCATTGTTTAGTAAAAGTGCTTCAGACTGACATCAAAAGCCACATGCATATTCATGCTAAGCAAGCGATCAGAAAAAAATCCAGAAGTGACTCCCAGAAACAATTTTTTTTTTTTTTTAAAGGATTAATATTAATATATTTTTTAATTGAAAATGTCTTTTTAAAGTTGAATGTACACTAAACATCTAAAAAAAAATGGAATTTGGAAAATTGAATGTTGCAAGCACTTTTTTTTTTCTTTTAAAGGGTTAATATACGTATTTTTCAAAACAGATTACGGCATCTGAAAAGAAAATGAATGTAGATATGATCCGGTATTTTTAACTCTTTTTGGATTTCGGTCAGAAGTGCAGATGCAGATTTTTAAAAATTGCAGAAATAAGGAAAACCCCTAAAATGGCTCTTGAGGGGAGGGGGGGGGAGGAATGAAAGGGTTAATACTGATATTCTTCAAATGGATTGCAGCATTTTAAACATAAAAGTACAATCTTTAATTTGGTGTATTAGGTTTTCGCATATTTCATTTAGTTGAGAGAATGTGGGCTATGAAAAACCGGGAGGGGGGGGCATGAATTTGATGTCTCTTTTTTTCTTTTTTAACACTTTCCAACCTAGTTGAAAAGTGTTTATGACTTCGGTTTGTCTGGCCGTCTGGCCGTCTGCCGTCTGGCCGTCTGGCCGTCTGCCGTCTGTCCGTGCTCTAACTCCCGTAAATATGCTCGGATTGCCCTGCAAATTTTATATGTTATAATCGTTATCTATAGCATGTTCCCTATTTCAACGGAAGTGTGTAGCACTTATAGTTTTTTTACAGGGACACTCAAAAGAATTCCGTTACATTGCGGTCTATGGGGAAAAATCATTTGCGGTTTATTTAAATAATGTTTCAATACTTTAAACGCATTGAAATTTATATATATCACTAAGGTGCATTAGAAGAAGCTTAATATGGAATAGGGTGTGCATAGCACTTATACTTACTTTACAGGGACAGTCAAAAGAATTCCGTTACATTACGTCTATGGAGAAAAATCGTCTGCGGTTTATTTAAATAATGTTTCACTATTTTAAACGCATTGAAATTTATATAAGGTTCATTACAAGAGACTTACTACAGAATATTGTGTGTATAGCAGTCATCGTTCATTTACAGGGACACACAAAAGAATTCTCTACTGTATGTCAACAATAATTCCTGGAAGTACGTTTTAAGTTACTGAATGCGATTTTAATTTTAAATCGCTTTTTGTATATTACGTGGTGTGTATAAATTCTGTAGATCCTATACAGGGAAGTACAAAAGTTCGGGAACACATTTCCGTATTATTTAACTCCAGACGGAGAATTTTAAACTGTGCTACGTGTTTCCTAACTGAACTAAAATTTAGCATCCTATGTAGTATATATACAAATCTATAGATCCTATACAGGGCTGAATAAAGTATTCGGATTACTTAGATGTTATCTTTTAGCTTATAAAAGAGTATGATTCGTAAAATTATTTTGGAAGCGTTGGAAAGTGTTACATAATCTATGCTTGACGCATGATTTTTCGTTCTTGTTTTCTTTTGAAAGTGTTAACTTTCATAGTTTTTTTTAAATGGGCTGCTCCTTTAAAAAGCTTAAAGAATGGAGATGTGACTTGGTGTCTTTCATTTTTCTATATTTTGAACGGAATTTCACATTTAGAAAGACTAGGGGGTGTATTTTCAGATCTTCTATGCATTTACACTTTGGAGTGAGGTACTGCTGCAACTTTTTGTGACACTCTTGTTCACTTTGGGCTTTAATTAATAACTCAGCTAATTATCCAAAAAGGAAAAATCTGAGCCTCAAGTGCACCAGGACATGCCTTGGACGATCCTCGCCCAAATCTTCAGACTTATACATACAGTAGATTTTCCTAACCACCACATGTGCATGTATGCATGCGCACACCTTTCTTTTTCTTAATCATACAGTATATACGTATTAATAATAAATACTGAATTCACAATTATGATAATTTTATTTGTTTAGCATTTTTTAGGATAATACAAAAAAATTTAAGTAAAATAGACAATAGATTACAAAATATTAGAATGACATAAAATGTAAGATATTTTTAAAGAAAAGATGCAATGCTGATAAATAACTTTTTATCATGCATTAAAAAGAAGGAGGGGGGAAAAAAGAGTTAATATAGAAACTAACTACACAACATTTAAAATAAAAATTTGGAACTATTTTTGCTCTTACTTTTTCGGTGTGGGAGATGAAGCTACTTCATAAACAGACACAGCTGTCAAAGTTTTTGTAGCATTGGATACAGCTGTGATCATAGCTGTACCACTTAATGATAATGACACAGACTGAAAGTTAAAATTGAAAATTAATGAAAAAAAACATGCATTTTAACAAACATTTAATTGAAATAATAAGATATTAAATTGAAAAAACTGACCTCAAGTTTTTTATAGCACTCGTTAATGAATCTGTTGTGCAAGGACAGGACATCCTGAAACAAATAGAAACATTTCAAAAATGTAAAAGGAGATATCTTTATTTTTAACCCTCTTGCTCAGGAGTAAATGGAAGAAGTGAATATATAAAACTCCAACAATTATTTTTCTACACATCTAGCTTTGTTTCAAAACACTAAAAAATATTTGGTATTTCCCTGTTATAGGGGGTGCCTTGATGAGAGATAAAAAGTGGTCTTGAAAAGAAAAGGAAATTTTCCTCACTTATTTAGATAGATAAAAGCAATTTTTTTCAATATTTATACAATTTATTTATTATACAGAAACCATTTATCCATTATTAAACACAAATAGAAGTAATTTATCTAACATGTGCAATCAAAAGCAGTTTTTTAAAACATACATAAACAAACATAATATAGTTCATCAGTTTTCTTTTTATAGCTGTTTATATCATACAGAAACAATTCTAACTTTCTTAAGAAAGAACTGAGCCAAGCTTTAAAAAAAAACAAAAAAAAAAAAAACAACAACTCTCCTATAACAGAGAAGTACCAAATTTTTTAAAGGATATTTAAGACATCTGTATCATTAAAAGGAATGGAACAGCTGTTGCAGATGTACCAGGGTTGGCACAATTTTTCCTTTGCACCATTTTGGTAAGAAAACCCTATTTTCAGGTATCTGTTAGGCCTAGCTTGTTTAACAGCCTGTCAGTTTTATTTTATTATGAAACAGTTTATTTTATTATAAAAAACACAATTTTATTATAAAACACACACTATTTTAACTATACACACACAAACAGAGCCGTCCTAAGTGAAAGCGAGGCCCGATACAAGAACTTCTGCCAGGTCCTTTCCTTCCAAATTAACCAATCCCTCCCCCACCTCACCCACATCTTCCCATAACGCAATGATATTTTTAAAAAGACTTACGACTATGTGGGCAGAGCCTGATTAGCAAAATTTTGGGGCTCTAAACACAGAAAATATTTTGTACCTTATATGTAGATTGTTATGATTTTATAAATCTACACAATAAAATGTCTAAATATTACAAAATGCACAAATATAAATGAAAAACTAAGAATCATTGCGCACACAAACTATTAGTATTGAAATTTCTTTATAAAAAATTAATTTGGCACAATTAGATTTGATCAAAAAGCAAATGCAATTCTATAGCTAAGATAGTGATAAATTTAAAATAATAATCTAAAATTTCAAAACATATATAATTACAAAGAAGTCAGAAATATTTTGGATTAATTATGACAAATTTAACTTTGAATATACAAGAAAAAAAATTATAATGCCACTGACAATTTTAATTTACATAAGTTGCGTAATGAATAAGTATTTTTTAAATTTCTTATTACATTAATATGTTTTACAATAATTTTTCTGAAAATTTTTGAACCCCTGAAATCTTAGGACCCTGGGAAGATGCCTTGCGTGCTCTGAATATAATAGTGCATTGTTCATGTGTAGACAGGAACAGGGATATTCGTATAGTAAAAAGGAAAAACTTAATTAAACAGTAATATATGCAAGATTAAGATAAAATAACTCTTACAGAAATGCACTTTTATATTTACAAATAATAATTCAAATAATGCTGTTTACCTAAAATCATCAACAGCACCAGCTTCTTAATTGTTGATATTAAAACTTAAAAATAACAAATAATAAATCAGAAGTGTATAGAATTCGCTAGAACCAGCAGTATCATCATTGTATTTGGAGCTTAGTAGCTTATCTTAGAAGTTTGCGTGGTCATAAAGTCAATGTCCAACCCAGCTTGAGTTTGCAGTAAAATGTAAGTCTGAACCCAGTCTGGGCTTTTTACCTAGGCTTGTATATTATTTTAATCGAAACAATTCAGGCATGGGATTTCTTCTTTCCAGGACAGAAAATTGACCCAAACTTACGTCGTCGAGTTGGGAGTTTTTTTATTTTATATATTTATTTATTAAGGAATATTTTTAACAAACATGTATTTAACAATATCATTAGAAATTTAGTTTAGTTTAACAAATTAAAGAGAAATATTTTTAAAAATATACTTTTTTTTTTTTCTTTACAGAGCGTTTAGATCATCTTTTCCTTTCATTCTAAATTAGATTTTTTTTTTTTTTTTAAATGAGTGTTTGTGTATAGTTGTGGGAAAAAAACACCACCACATATCTTTTATCATTAAATTATCACAAACAGATGCAACATGTACTTCTGGACTGGGTCTACTTTTCAAATAAGAATGCAATTTTTGAAATAGGGATCGTCTATATATTAAAAATTGCACCATCTTTCATTTTGCATATGGTAACATCCCTTTTAGACACTTCATTTGATTTCCTAGGATCAAAGCAGCTCGGAAAAAGAAATATTTTATATACTCGTGTATAAATCGACACCTCCCTCCCTCCCCCCACCAATTCTTATACAAAATTTGGAAAATAAATTTAATTTTCATGTATAAGTCGAACTACATTTCTGGCAGTAAATTGAAAAATGATTTGTAATCGAGGATAAAAAAATTAATTTTCATTAAATTAGTAATTTTTTTTTTTTTTTTATGCTTCTAATCAGATTTTGTTTTTGAATACAATTTTTTAAAACTGTATAATTATGTAAAACTGAAGAAGCTTAAACTATTTGAAACCGATTCACATCAATTTAATGAAACTTAAACAGAAAAAAATATTTGAAAAATCTACTCAAGCCTTATTTACAAGGGTAAACAACTTCTTAGACTGCTAAAATGTAGTACTTCTTTGTATTGTAGGACTTATAGAAGAGAAATCTAGAAGCATTCTCAAGTTGCACTCTTTTTAGAAAGTGGATTAAAATGTTGAAAGGAACGCACCTGTATTGAAGGGAATTCTATCCCAAGAGAAAATGGATGCAGAACAATTACAGGGACATTATTGTTGAGCTTTTTTTGTCAATCACAGGAAAATGACCGTTGTCCGCTTTTATCTCTCTCTCTCCAACCTAGACCAAGTGACTCCGGCATTTCATTCCAGTATTTATTTATTTCTTACTAACTAGTATATAAGTCAACCTCCCATTTTCAACTCCCATATTTTGTCTAAAATTCTTCGACTTATACATGAGTATATACAGTACTTTCCTTAAATCTTCATAGAGTTAGGAAAGACAAACTTTAATTTGTATCACCCCAAGAAACATCAGATTCAAATTTTCTGTTTTACTGACATACAATAACATATTTCAAACATTTTTTTTTATTCAAAAAGATATTTTTAATTATGAAAATTATTAATAAACTTATATTAAAAAAATTTATGAATTGTGAGCTACATTATTTTTTTCATAAAAAGAATGAGTGTTGTTGAAACATGGCTATGTATTTTATTAGCTCATTCCTATCATTAGTTTTTAAAATATTGTGAAATTTTACTTTTTAGCGGTCTGAGGCCATCATCTCTTGTTATAGCTGGCATTTACAGAAAAGAAAATCTTAAAACTGAACCGTATAAGAAAATTTATAGAATTTTATATTAAAATGAGTTTATTTTATACTTAGAATTTCTAAATATTTTTTCTGGTAACTAATAGAATGTTCCAAGTACTTTTCCTTGTAAGAGCTTTTTTTAATACAAGGAACTAAAGAAAACTATCAAAAATGTGTGTTAATAATTGTAACATCAAATTTGGTACTATTTTTAATATGTAGACGACACCTATTTCAAATATTTTTTTCATATTCGAAAGCAGACACAATTTCAAATATTATAGATATTTTCTCACGATTGTATGTGATTGCCTCAGTGCTCATTGTTACTTTGTATTCCATAGATTGCAGATATAAAGCCTGAAAAATGCTGTTTTAAAATTTTTTTTAAATAAATATGTATACAATAATATTTTGAAAGACTTTAAAGATAATGTTGATTAAGAAATATCAGCATGTTTTATATCTGATTTAATTGCGTGTAATGACCGATTTAATCATTTATAAAACTTTTTAACTATGTTGAAAAGTGTTTATGACTTCAGCCAGTCTGTTTGTGCTCTAACTCTCGTAAATATAGCCGGATTGCTTTGAAATTTTTATATGTTATTGGCGTCTACTATACTATAGGATGAACATTATTGAAAATGAAGCTTGTAGCATGTACATTGTAGCGTTATATTGCGGTCAATGGGAAAAATGATTTCAAGTGCATTTTGATAATTTTACACCATTTTAAACATAATGAAATTGGTATGTATTTACAAAGCATATTAAAACATGCTTTCTGTAGAATATGGTGTGCAAAGCATTTATTATTCATTTACAGAGTCACATAAAAGATTTCTGTTACATAATGGTCTGAGGGAAAAAATAGTTTGCAGTACATTTTAATGTTGTGACACTATTTTAAACGTAACGAAATTTACATGCATTACTGAGGTGCACTATAAGTTTCTTACTGAAAAATATGATATGAACTGCATTTATCGTTCATTTAAAGGAACACGCAAAATAATTAGGTTACAGTGCTGTCTATGAGTGATAACTCTTGAAAGTGCATTTTCAACTTTTGTTTGTGTGTTTAAGCTTAACTGAATTTTTGCTTAGTAAGTGATGTGTATAAATTCTGTTGATAATATACAAGGCTACCAGATTCATAAGTATTACTGACTATGGGAATGAACTGCTTATAGATAGTGTTTAATTGTGTTATGCATTTTCCTGCTGAACTATATTTAGTAAACTAATTGAAGTTTGTGGAATATAAATAAATTCATATACTAGGCTACATAAAGAACAAGATACACCGATCTTCATGGTTGTTAATTGCTGGAACTGCGTTTAAGTTATGTTATGCATTTTTTACGTTAATTTAATTTTAGCTTAATATGTACTAAAGTCTTTAGATAATATACAGGGCTGTACAAAAGAATTAGAATACATTTCCATCTAATGGCAAAAACTGCGAAAAGTGGATTTTTTAAGTGAACTAAATTTTTTCATCTTATTTAATGTTTAAGTTTCGATTTCAGTTTTTTAGCTATGTAGAAAAAATTTTCATAATCTATACTTGACGCATGAATTTTTGTTCTTGTTTTTATAGGAACTGGGATGAGCTTTTAGCATTAATCCTGGGTCAATAAGGTTTTCACACAAAACGGGTTGGGCCAGGCCAGAAAATTTTGGCCATATAGACCCACAATTTTGGTCGTATTGAGTAGGTAGAATGGCCTGAACTAGTTGAATTGCATTGGTCAAAAATACCACACATTTTAAATACGTGCATTGAATGCTGAGAAAAGAGCAGAATCAACTTTCTTTTTAGTGTTGAATTTAGAAATTAAAAAGAACAATATACACTCCATAACAGGTAAAATTCTCATAAAAAATAAAATAAATTACTCAACGAATGCTAATTATTTAAATATGCATTTAAATATGCTAAACATTTCATTTTTTTAATTAATAAAAAAATATACTTCTTTTCCCTTCTTGGTTTCGAGGCTCTGTGCAGCCGCACCTGTTGTACACCCCTAAGGAGGGCTCTGCACACAAATTATTTTATTATAAAACACATACAATGATTAATTTATTATGAAATATACAATGTTGAATTTAATATAAACACATGTAAACTACCCTACCAGCTTGCCATACAAAGAAAAATCTTGCCAATGTTGCCAGGTTGCTCAGGCATGAAATTGCCATTTGGCATCAAAAAGATACCCAAGTGTGTCTGCAACAACTGTACCAAAGGAGTCAAAAATAAAGATTTTTCCAAGTTTGCCAGCATTGATATTGATAATAAATTTAGAAGCCTCATTTGAAACTTGAACAAGAGAGTTAACTAATTGCATTAAATATCAAGTTTAGGACATTTTTTTTAAAAAAATGTCTAACAAAATAGAACAATATAAATAGATTAGTCAATTAAAAATTAAAACAAATAGTACCATCTGCAATATTAATCACAAGGAGAAGATATTGACTATCACAAACAATAGCTTTTAATTACATTCTTAAGATTAAAAATAGAAAAAGGTAGATAAAACTTGGATAGTTACAGCTAAAAACATCTTGCTTTCATTTTACAAAATGCTAAATTAAAACTATATATATAAATATAAACTGAGATTAATTTTTAAATACTGGTACAAAAAGTATATTAAAATTTATGAAAATGTATTTCTTGTTTCAGAAGCATAAAAAGTTGACAATTGTGGATGCAGTACACTATTATCCCAATTTTAACAAATCGGTTGTAAAAAAAACCAGAAAATTTTAACTTTTAAATCTTAAAAAACTTATTTACCCTTCCTAAATACTTAGAATTTAAAAAAGACAACATTGTGAATAAAGAAACGATTTCATTTAGAGGAAAATGAATTCACCTGACTTACTGATTAAGATTTCCTACAACATATCAAAATTAAGATTAAAATAGTAAATGCATTTTTTTTTTCAAGAGTATAACCATTTCAATTTTCAAAGATACATACTTTTTTAAGCCTAGGTGACAACGCATGGTAACTTAATTTAAGAAGATACTCAATGGCTACATTAGCAATTTGTTCTTCAGATGATAAAGCAACTTGCCATAAAAAATCAGAACCATTCAACTCTAATTTTTCCACATTCTGCAAGAGATGGAAAAATGTTATTGTAGGTATAGAAATAAATATAAATATTTTTTCAATACAGTTATTTAAGCTAAACATAAAGAATCATAAAATTTTATTCAAAATTAAAGAAACCCAGTATCTGAGTTTCTTGATATTTGGATGTGTACTTTTGATTTATTTTAATTTTTGGATATATTTATGTATTGTAATTATTGGTTTATCTATTGTCGATTATTTATGAGGTTTAATGGTTATTATTTACAAAAGTTTTATCATATATATATATATATATATATATATACAGTATGGAACCAGTTATCCGGAATGGCTGTGTCCAAATGCATTCCGGATAACTGGTTTTTCCGGATAACTGGTTGCTCATCGACACAACACCCATTATTCAGACTTGTGTGTAATATATTTGGCTCTGGATTTATTTGTGAATCAAAGATTAATCAGAATATGTAAGAAGTGTAATTGTAAAAGAATTCTTTTCAATAAATTAAATAATTACATATAAAAATTGAAATCTGTTAAATGCTTTAAATCTTGATTAATCAATGGTTTTTAAACATGAAATATTACTATACTTACACATTACAATGAAGGAATAGAAAATAAAAAAATAAGACTTACTTGCAGGTTAGAATAGTGTGTAGGCTCCCCCCCCCCCCCTTACAAAAATTTAGTTATTTTTATATTTTTCAAGCTAGTTGAAAATCCTGATGTTTTAATTTGACTCCATCTTTGAACTCCATCTTTTACAAAAATGCTGAGACATTCATGAATTTTTAATGATTGAGATTTTATTTAAAATAAATTAATAAATAAAAAGTAGGACTTTACAAATGCATTTTTAAAAAATAATGGAATGCTTATTTTTTAAATATGTCAACAATTTTCATTTGTTTAAAATTAGTTTTTTGTTTAAGAAATAATTCCTGTATTTTATAAACTGCCATGATGTGCGTTTCATCTACAAAACTCTTTTGTTCCATCCCTTTTATTAGTTCTTGTGTTAATTCGATGCATCTTGCGTTAGAAATTTTATCTTCAGACATTTCATCTGCACTCTCCTCATCCTCAGTGTCATCATTTTGTTCAGGATGTAGAACTTTTTGTACAATTTCAGAATCGGACAGGGTACTGGTTATAGGGACATCATTGTCAATATGAAAGCAGTCATCAATGTCAGCTTCAGTTAAGATGTCATGTCTTAATGTACTTTCTGCATATTCTTTCAGTTCTTGCTGAAGCAATTTTTCTTTTGAAATAGTGAATCCTCCAAAATTATTGTCACTATCTTCATCAAGGAATATAGAGGTAGGCATCAAGTTATGCCATGCATGGGTTAATGTATCTTTTGATACATCTTCCCAAGCCCGAGCAGCCAGCCAAATTCCTTTCTTGATATTGAATTCCTTCAGAAATTCATGCACAGACCTATTCTCGTTGCATGCCTCCAAAAGTTCTTTTAAAAAATGTGTCTTATATTTACATTTTAAGCTACGTAAAACCCCTTGATCCAAAGGTTGAATCAAAGAGGTGCAATTAGGAGGCAAATATTCAACAAGAACATTATGCTTCTGTAACAGACTTGATGGTGGGTGGGCTGCACAATTATCCAAGAATAAAATGACCTTGCAATCTGATGGGAGTCCAACTGATAAACAGTGTGCCCTTGCTTTTGGCACAAACTGTGTATTAAACCATTCAATGAATAATACTTGGGTTACCCAAGCTGTTTTATTTGCTTTATAATTGACAGGAAATATTTTAATGTTTTTGAAGCAATGGGGTTTTTTGCTTTTTCCGATCACTGTTAATTTTATTTTACAAGTGCCAGCTGCATTTGCGCAAGCTAGCAACGTCACTCTTTGCTTCGATTCTTTCAGTCCACTGCTTGGTGATTCCTCATTTGCAGATACATAGGTATGTTTTGGAACATATTTATAATATAATGCAGTTTCATCTGCATTAAATATTTGGTCTAAACTGACATTTTCTTTTCTCACTAACTCCATCACATAATCAACATAATCTTCTGCACTTTCTCTATCTGCAGCAGCTCTTTCACCTGAAATTTTCAAAAGTTTCAGCCCATGCCTCTGTTTAAATCTATTAAACCATCCATGGGAATAATCACAGTTTTTTTCTATATGCAATTCCTCATGGAATTTCTTTGCTTGTGTCATAATAATGCTCCTGTTAAGTGGAAAACTTTCCACTCTTCTTTGCCGGATCCACTCCATAAGCACTTTGTCTACATCATCATTTTTTGCTTGATGCATCGTTTTTCTCTCGGATAAAAGGTTTGGATTATCGGCGTCTCCATAAAATTTTAGAATGTCTTTTTTATGCTTTTTTAAGTCATAAATTGTCGATGATCCAACGTGATAAGTGTCACATAAATTTTTTACGGAAGCACCTTCATCAAGTTTTTTTAAAATTTCCACTTTAGTTTCTATGCTTAGAACTACTCTTTTTCTTTTTACATTGCCCAATTCATCTGCCTGTCTCTTTGCCATTCCTATTTTTTTACAAAAAGCAATGTAAAAAAATTAATTTGCTGGATGCTTCACGATTTTGAAAATAAATAATAATCGTAGTAAGCACGCGATGTTGAAAGTAAACTAAACAGAACTGTTGCCAATCTGAATGAGCACTATAGCAAAACATTCTTTCACTGTTTATTAAAATTCATGGAGATATGAAAAGATAAGTAATTCGTAATACCTTAATAAAATATTCAAAAGTTTATTCGGATAATTTATAATCGGAGACAATTTATTACGAAGTTAGTTTTTTTTTCTTCTTTTACTGCCATTACTTTGCATTTGGTTTGGCGCCATCTACTGAGAGAAATAAGAAATACAATACCTGTCGTGATGTCAAACCGTAACTTTTGGCAAACGGTTACCGCTCTTTTTTTTATATCTCCATGTAGATGAATAAACAGCGTATTTTCGACGTTGTTTCTTCCTCGGTTTCTTCAGATTGGCAACAGTTCTGCTTTGTTTATTTGTTCGCGCTCTAGATTCAGCGTTACGATACGAAGCAAAAGTATTGCCGTATGCCGTAGCATAAAGCATGTTAGTCTATTATATATATGGGCAATAAAAACACTGTTTTCCAAAGAAACAGTAAATCCTAAATAAAGAATACTACACCACAAATTAAAAATATATATATACGCAGTTTTGAAGATTTTATGATTTTTTTTTTTCTGGAAAGATTCCGCAGTTGGTCGATCGAAAATACTATTCCGGTTAACTGGTTTTCCGGTTAACTGGTTTCCGGATAAACGGTTCTGTACTGTATATATATTTTTTTTTTTTTTTTCCTTTCTTTCGGTTTGTCTTTTTTTTTTTTTTTTTTTTTTTTTTTTTTTTTAAAGGGGGGAGCATTATGACAATTTTGCATTTAGTGAGCTAAATATCATTAAGACTGCTTTAACCCTCTGAGCGTCTGAGGGCTTTCCTGCATTTTCACATAAATGCTCATAAAATTAATATTAATTGAAATTTTCTTTAATGGTTTGTTTCTAAAATAAACTTCACATCTCTTTATCATACATATTTCTTAAAGTACAATTCTATTACAAATATTTATGTCTATAGCCTATTTAATTTGTTTTGGGGAAACAGAAAAATACAGGCCAAATGCTTAGAGGGTTAAGGAGTAATAAGAAAGCAAAAATTCTTAGCAATTTAACTATAATGTATAACAATTTTAATTTTGATCTAGCTCCTAAATGCTGGAGCATTGATAAAAAAAAAAAAATGTTTGTTTGACATATTAATAATTTAATTCGGTTTTTATATTTAATGTCAAAATTTAGACTGTGATTCTATGTTGCATTTTAAAAATTAACAATAAATGTCATATATTCTTGCATATAATATGCTCCAGCACACCTATGATTTCAGACTCTATTTATCTATTTTTAGGTATATTCATAATATTTTGGGCACCCCCTTTTTGTAAACAAATGTTCATCAGATATGTAGCATGAAAATACAATAAAAAGCATTAAAAATATAATAAATAAGAAGATAACATAAAGAAAATAAGAAAATGCGAAATGAGGACAGGAGGTTTTCATTTTTATACGTATAAAACACGTCTCTAAATTTTGATAAATTTTCTTGCTTCAAAAGTGTGTGTTATATGCTTATATGTCTGAATATACAGTATTTTAAATGTAACTTTTGGCATTTTTGAAAATTGGCTAATGTGCTAAACCTGAATATTCTAGCACAGCCCCTATACATTTTACTTTTTTAATCTTTCTGTTTTCTCTATATATTTTTTAATATACCAATTAACATAATAAATTCATACAATATAATGAATGCTTAAAAAAAACAGAAATAATTAGAATAATTAGTGCATTGTTACTACGTTTATATAATGCACAAATGATAGAAAGTAGGTATGTGAAAGAAAATAAGAAAGATTTAAATAAACAAACTTACAAATTTTGAACCATTTCTCTTCAATTTAAGTTCAGCAGAATTCACATTTTCAAAATAACTCTTAAAGCAGGTAAAACCTAAAGGGGAGAAAAAAAGAAAGAAAGAAGAAAACTGTTAGCAAAAGCTATGAATATAGTTTTTTAAACTACAAAGTCTAGTTAAAATTACTGATAAATAATACATAGCTAAAAGTATAGTAAGTTAATTATAATAACTTTTATAAAAAGACAGGAGGCAAAAAAAGCAATGTACAGTGCCTAAAATAGTATATTCCAATTATTCTTAACTGATGTTCAATTAAGGAGACTGAAAAAGAAAAGAAAGCATGGAGGAGTAAATAAGAAGAGAAGGTAAGCATTTTTACTAAATTAGTAAATCTGCTGACATGTAGACTTAATGTCAACTGTGCAAGTCATATTTTTATTTTGATCTAACATATTTAATACCTAGAAACCTGCAATTCACAACTTCATATCTTTTTATATTACCGTACTTTTTTGTGTATGCCTCATATAAAACACCTTGAGTTTTAAAAACTAATCTGGGGAAAGAAATCTGATTAGAGGGGGAAAAAACAGACAAAAAATGTTTCAAACAAATTTAATTCTGTTAAAATCTAATAGTTAATACCAAACTTGCACAGTATTTACAATGTACTGTTTCGAGATTCCATAAATTTAAATACAAAATTGCCGGGCAATGATCTCATGCAGATACCAAGCAGAAGGGGAGAAATTTCAGGACAAAAAGTACTGTTCTTTGCAAGTAAGTAAAGACTCTTTGAACAGGGTTCATACTCTCTTTACATGATAAAATTCAAGCACCTTACCCAAAATTCAAGCACCTTTTCAGAAATGAAAATTTTAACGTTACAAAATACTATCTCTGTTTGTATAATGCAAATATATAAAGGAAAAAAAATTTCATTTTCATATGTTTTCAGGTGAATGCCATACATAACATATAGTAGCGAAGTCTTAAATGTGAAATGTTATGAGAAAGTCTCCGAAAAATACCGAAAATACTTTTGCAGTATACTTTGAATGTTATCTGTGGTAACACTAGACAAAAGTAGACACTTGATAATTCTGCACTGCTATGATACATACAATTTTAAATAAAATAAACTAAACAATTTTTCATACTTTAACTTAATTTGAAAACACCCACTAAATCATTTTATAAAAAGGTATATTAAAACACACACACACACAAAGAAAAATTTGCATGTTTCAGCATGAATAATTTATTGCATTTTAAATACAAGACTTTTTTCAGCCTTTAAGCTTTTTAACTGCCTCTTCTATTTTTTCATCTAAAATTTTAACTTCAGCCTGTTTTTCTTTAACGGTTTTTCTCAGACTGTTTGGCTGTATGCAGAGAGTCATTTTCTTTGTAGACTCTGCCTTCAAAGACAATTCATCCGCTGAATCCAGAAGTTCTTTGATGTCAACTTCCAAACATTTTTTCTTTGTCTTTAAGTCATCTAAATCATCTTCAAGCTTTCTTTTCTTGTTCTCAGCGAGATATTTTTCCTTCTCTTTTTTCTGATCTTTCAGGTACATCATGTACCTTTGTCTACCATTGGATGCAGACGAAAGTAGCTCTTTTGTTATAGGTACTTTAAGCACGCCATCACAATACTCTATATGATCTTTTATAATTCTTAAAGAAATATAAGAATGTTCTTTTAGGTTTTCCACTTCCATATTTTTGTTAATAGAGAATCCTCTCTCGACAGAAGCCTGTCCATGGGACAAAAGCAACACAAGTTTGGTCACATGGAAGGCTTTAACGTGTCCTTTAACATACATATGATCATAAGAAAATCATCTAATCTATCTGTCGATTCATTAAAGCTCATGAAAACTGATAAGTTTGTTGTTTCAAGGAAATCTTGATAATCCAGAAGAGTGGTTTCACAGTCATTCTCTTGGATCCAACCATTTTCTTGGAAGGCATTTATGATGGATTTCATTAGTGAAATGCAGTTTTCTTTGTTCCATGCAATTTTACCAGGATTCAAACAAGATGAATTGCGTACAATACTATAATTTATTGGGCTTTTTTCGATGATTTTTTTTTATCATTGCACAAATGAAGTCCCTTATTTCTTGCTTCAGAGCAATAACGTCACTTTCTTTCACAGATTTCTGTTCTGTTAAGATTTTTGAGCAATTTTTCCCTAGTGAATCCAGTTTCTATTTTAGCAATGGAATTCAACATATCAGTTTTGAATTCAAACTGAGAAAATTTTGAAACTGTTACATTTTTTATTTCACCATCCTTAAGAATTTTGTAAAATCAGCAGCAAAAAATGGCAGCACAGGTTTTTTAGTTTGATATTTCGTCATGAAAGGCTGCTCCAAAGATGCAACTGATGAGAGAAAATGCAATTTAACAATTAACAATTCATCTTTTAAAAAAGATTTTATAGAGTCATATGTGCGATTGTTGGGATTGGAATTTCTTTTTTTCAACACAAGAGAGGAATGATTTTAAATCTTCCAAGATTTCAATGGCTCTTTTTATAGCTGGTAGGCTGTCAAGCCATCTATGTCTGCAGAAATTCAAGGCAGTCTTGCCAGTTGGTGATACTACATAATAATCTTGAAGCCTTGCTGGAGAGTACTTGAATAGCCTATGCAAATTAATCAAAAATACATCCATTTGCCAATTTGAAGAAGCTCCACTAGCTTTAAATGCATTATGTAACACATGCAAGCTGCAGGTAACTATATTTAGTACTAGCTGTTACCCGTGACTTCGTTCACATAACATTAAAAAAAGAATAAATGCATTAATTTAGTAAAACATTTCACTTGACAATTAACAACATATATAATTAACCAAAGCTTTATCACATTTTATAGGAGACCATACGGTATTTCTTTGCTATAGGGGCCTTGGCATAACCCAGTCTTAAAAAATGAAATTTCATGCCAAATAATATATACAATCGCGAAAATGAAACAGCAACTAATGAAAAAAGGAGGACCAAGTAAAATCATGAATTTCGAGGAATTCCTCTTTGTAAAACGAAGAACAACACTGGCAGAATTCTTCTATACAACAGTGCATTTTAGGTGGTATTTGGTGTACAATTTGTATATGTGTGCATTGCTAAATGAGCATTATTATATTGTTTATTTGCATAGACATATGTTATATATTTCTTACTACATTATCTTGTTTATGTATATATTAAATTAAGTGCTTCACGCTAAGTGGTGTAAATAGTGAACAAACTGCTTGTGGATTTTATACATTGATAGATATTTCACAAAGATATAACAATCTGATGCGATTCTAAAATGTAAATAAAGGTTGCTAGAAAGTACTTTAAATTCTGCCCAATTTAACCTCGATATTTTCTCTATCGCGTCAAGAACACTATAAGCAAATAAATACCGACGACACAAATCTGATTATCTAAATTTACATATTTTTGTTAGTATATGTAGGATTATTTTGATTTATTTCATGCGCTTGAAATTTTTTACGCTTTCTCTAAGGTTAGGTGTTGAATAAATGTACTTTCGTGTTATTTTATTTTACCATTTCTATTTATTCTATTTTCCATTCATTCCATTTATGGATATTGATATAATTTACATATTCGTGTCAAAGAATATTCTTTAAAGTTATTATCAGGATTAGGATAGGATACGGTTAGGGTTAGGATTAGGAATAAAAATTGAACGACAATGGCATGACCGATTCAGGTTTAAAGTATGAACCAGGAAGTCTATTTACATCATGAAGCAATAAGAAAATTAGAAAATTTTCGGCTAATATTTTTTAATATGTTTTACAGTCATAGTTGGAATCAAAGGTGAGCGGGGAAATGATCATCTAAAATACCATTAAGTGTTTACCACGCAAAAAAACAAATCTGGTTACAAAAATGTATTTAATTTTGCGCCAAATTTCACTTGATATATATATATATATATATATATATATATAAGCAAATTGACTATGGACCTAATTACAGACCCCTAACCTTCCTATTCTCGGAAATGTTCTACCTATATGTAAAAAAAATTCTACTATATAGAACGCGCTTTCACGTTTATAATGTTATGAATTGGCACGATCGGCTTGTTCAAGTTTACACAATTCGGCTGGAAGAAAAGATTCATTACTTTTTGATTTCTTTTTTGCTTTTGCATTACGCGAATTTGTTGGTAAAATCGATTTTCTTTTCGATAACATCGTTGTTTTTTAAGTTTAAAAAATATTGCAATTTTACTTAAACATTACTTTAAAATCTATACAATTTTTCTTATCCTACAAGACTTTACAAAAATCTATTACGAAACAACTTTAAAAAAAGCTATATTTAAAAAAGACAACAAAGTTTTTCCTATTTTAAAACTAAAAGAAATGTAAAATTAAATTCCGGTTCGAAACGACGATTTACAAATATGTTTCGATTGTGGGAAAATGATAGAGGAAAAATGCTGTTACTTCGACACAATTATATTAAATCTTTAGCTTTTATGAGAAAAAGCAACTTTCTTTTAATATAGTTATTTTTATTAAGATTTTCTGATTTTCGATACGGATAATTTTGCGATGCATATCATTGACATTTGCCATCCAATATTTTTATTTTTTATTTATTTTTTTTTACTTTTTAAAATTTAAATTAAAATATGGTATCTTTATGTTAGCCGTGTGCAGACGATAAATCGAAAACCTATCCCATCATTCATATTGAATTCATTAAAAATATAAATCTTTCACTCATTTCATTTAAAACACAGAACTTTAATTTGCAACACATACATTTAAAATACATATATTACGTACATTTAAAATAATTCCTTTCACGTGAAAAAGAAAAAGAAAAAAAAAGAGAAATTAATCACAAATAATTTGATAACCCAAGATAATTTTATTTCAACATCAAAACAAATTTGTTTTATTTTTCTATATATGACATCATATTCGCTTGCTTTCCATACTTACTGGTATTTATGCACTTTGTAACATATTAATATCAAGTATTTGAAAACGCACGTTTTATTTCTAATATGACATCATTTCATATTCTATTTAATTCTTAAATAATTCATTTCATTTTCATTTTTCACGTGGAAAATTTTCACTTGAAAATAAATTGTTGATTAAAAATTATTACTCAGGGGTTTTATTTTACATTGGCAGCGATAAAGTATTAGCAAAGGTAAAATAAATTTAACCATTTTAAAAAAAGCTGCAAAACCGGGCCCTTTGGCCAAAACAACCAAACCAACCAACCATTTTAAAATATACGAAAAAATGTCCATTTATTCTGTATGAAAATAATGAAATTTTTAATTTTTATGAAAAATATTGAAATAAAATAAACAAAAACCAGCCTATATTCATTTGAGGGTTATAATAAACTTATATGCAAAGATACAGGATAATTAAATGCTTCATTTTGACGCTGGCTTCAGCCTAACATTTGCACACAATCAGATTTATAATATTATTAGGATACTTTTTTTGGAGATTTTCATATACCTTCCAGTTTACAGCTGGTCCATCCATGGATAACTGCACAATATTTCCCAAATTAAAATTACTAAGTGCAGTTTTTATGCCATTAAGCAAGTCATTTGCTGTTGAATGACCCCAAAAATCTGAATTTATGTATCTAGTACATACCTGGTTTAAGCTTGGATGCCAAAATCGGACTAATAAATCCATTTGCTTGGACTGTGTCGATTTATTGAGCATTTCATCAAATAATACAGTGAAATGACCTTTGGCCACTAATTTGATTAAGAGATCTTTAAAATGTGGTGCAATGCCAAAGCAACATAAGAAAGTACATTTCGCTGGTGATAATGTAAATTGTTTAGCTATATTGCTATCTGTGAACATAATTTTCAGTACATCGCCTACTTCTGAGCAAGAATTGTAGGAGTAATTTGAAGTCACACATTTTAATGCCCACAAAACCTCAGCTGTTAAAACTACTTTGCCAGCCATAAAATCACTTATAGATTTAGGTTTAGATGATAAGGCAAGAGCTAGTGATGATGATAGCACAGGCACTTATGAGGTTGAAGGAACAGATATTTCTGAGGTTGAAGCCGCAGACAATGGTAAAGATGCAGAAGCTTCTAACTCCTCATAGGGCTGTTGCAATAAAATAGGTACTTTTCCACATTCAAAAACAGATTTTTGCATCTTTGAAGTAGTCAGTAACTTTTTGTGTTGAGCTCATAGAAAATTTAAATTATTCAATGTCGCTATGCATCATAATAGAAAATTCACACTATTAATAAGTAATTTACTTTCTCCTATCTTTACAAGAAGAAAGTATTGCATTCATGAAAATTGTCGACTTCCGGTTTTCGACAAATTTATACGTTTTAGAATGTCCTGAACACGATTTGACTGTTTTTAGAAAGTGTCTGTCAGTGAGTCTGTGACTCTGTCTGTTTGTATGTGACAAAAATTTTGTGGGCATTCTATCTCAAGATCTAATGCACTAAATTTAATAAAACTTTATATTCAGTTCGTCCCTGATACAAATTGGTGTTGATTAGTTTTTGGTGAAAATCGCCTAACGGGTAGCACTGCTATACGCTGTCGAAAGTAGTGGAGCCACTGATCACAGGTTTGTTTTGAAATATTTTCGTATAAAAATAAAAATTCGATCGGGGCCCCGGCAACATTGGGTGGAACACACAAAAATAGGCAGCCAAAGTCAGTAGAGGTCCCGATTCGTTTTGAAAGATTTTTGTTTTAAAATATAAAATCATACAAATTTGATTGGGGCCCGGGCAACGCTGAGCGGTGCGAATATTGTCAGAACTAAATTTAGGAATGGGATAATTTTTCTTTCTTTTTGGTGGGAGTTCAATCATTGCGTTATTAACAAATAAGTATATAATCATCAACTGACCGAGTTTTAGCATTGCAATAGGTGTAGCAATATTGAAGAAACAGAACGCACAAAGGAAGAAAGATAAGAACAAAATTTCCAATCTTGCTGTCGGTAGTAGCAAAAAGTTACCCTTCTTTTCATTTTTCTTTTAACTTAATCCTATAGAGGGAAGGAAGAAGCGACAAATGCTCATACTCTGAACCCCTGAAAAGAAAACTATCTCAAAACAAATATTTTCGCCTTTTTTTTTTTTTGTTAGCTTGCAATTATATTTTATTTCGAATAACTGAATAAGAAAAATTAAGCACCTATAAAAAAATAAATAAAAATTAAGCACCTTCATTAAAATATAAACAAATTCAAGCACTTTCAAGGACCTTTCTTCTCTCTTAAAAATTCAAGGACTTTCAAGCACTTTCAAGCACCATATGAACCCTGTTTGAACTTCCCCATCGTTACACTAATTTGATAATCTGAAATGTTCAGGAATTTTACTGTTTGAATAATCCATGAATGCATGCACAGGCTTTAAATGTTGATAACTTTTCCTTTTACATCTGTTTCAATACATGACCAGCTATTTTAGGCAAAAACTAAAATTCTATACTCAAAAACTATAGCTTCAAACAAAGCATGTCTATATTAATTTTTAACACAATTATTCAAATTGGTAACGAAATCATATGAGTTGTATGATTTCTTTTCCAATTTAAATAATTGTGTTAAAAATCAATCTAGTGTAATCATGTATCCAGCATTTATTGGAGTTCCAAATTAACTGTGATTTAGTCTGTTAAGCTGATTTAGATATCAGACCAAATGCTATGATCAATAAGGTTAACTGGATGAATTAGGTCCTAAAGATTCGAACGGTATGGCTCAATTGGTAAAGCATTGGCTACTTCAGTCAAGAGATCCTAGGTTCGAATCCTGGCGTAGACATTTTTCGTCCAATTGGAATATTACAACTCAAAGCATGTCTACTTTATACTTGTTTGGCAGATACGAGGGCAAGTACTTAAGTTTTTTAGAATCTGGCAATGAAAAAACAGCTGCTTTCAGAACAGTCGATTTTTATCAAAATTCAAACAGTTATGGGAATGTCTGCATTTACAGAACATCAAAATCTGTGAACTTCTATTTACTATGATTTTTTGAAAAGCAGAAGGGCTAAATAATTAAGGAGTTATGTCAAAGGGACTTCAGAGTCATGACTTTTTATGACTTTCGACAAGGTTTGACACAGAAACAGTGTAGCGATAGAATGACGTCGACATTTAGTAATGAAGCACCATCTTACAGTAATGATTTACAACTATTTAAAGAATTCTCTTGCAGTCGTAAGAATCTCAGTGACGATGTTCGGGAGAGTCGACCAAGAAGTGCTGTGACTCCTGAAAACATTGATTCTGTGACAAAACTAACAATGTCAAATTCTCGCCAAACTTGGCAATATTTGGCAACAAAATAGGTAGCCATAAATGAAGCCGTCTTGGCGATAGCTGCAATTTTTTTTATTTTCCCATCCAAATTAAATATTGATGAAAACTGGGAATCTTCTATAACTGAGTTTCACGCATTTTAGCTTTGTGTGTTTGAGAACTGGGAAGCTACCTTTTCTTTCTGGTACAGGCCAGAAGGACTTTTGAATTTTAAGTATATTTTCAAAATTTTTAATATCTAACAACTAGATGTTATAAAACATAATTTATAACATTAAGCACAACCAATGCTATTACAAAAGATAAATAAATAAATATATAAAAAGCCTTTTATGTAATGTTTAAAATTAAAAATACCTGTATAAGTTAATTGAGATGGATCAAGTTTCAGCAATTTACATTGGAATAACTGTGCCTGTGTTTCAGGTTCCAAATCAAGTAAACATCGAGTGAACCAATCAAAACAAACCTACATAATAAAAAGACAGAAATACTTATTTAAGTAATGTTTTATCCAAATAAATGTAGAATATGAAATGGAGATCTTTAGTTTATCAGGTACTTTTCTGTTATCCAGGTGCAAATGTTGTCAACAGCAAAATTTATTCATTTTGGCAACACACCATTCTTGGATAGTATTAATTGATAGTTGAAAAAAATATTTTTTATGATATTATTATATTCAATAAATTGCTATAAAACTAAATTGTAACAAACAAATTATAACAAAGTAAAATATCAATGCCAAAAACCATAAGTATGAAACATAAGAAAGAAAGTAAAATAGAATTTCAATTACAGTACATTACACAAATTGGCCTTTGAAAAAAAAATTAAATAAGTGAAATGGAAACTTTTCAGTATATAGAAACAAGATATATTGCAAGTATCAAAACAGTCAAACTTGGTTAATACAAGAAGCAAGGGAATTATAAAAGTCTTCATATTAACTGTTACTCATAATACCTGTAACCAGGGGTCGGAAATAGCGCGCTACAAGTAGCGAAACTACAGTAGTCGTTACATTTTACAATAGTTTGTAGTGTAGTACGCTACATTTTGAACAATGTAGTGTAGCAAGTAGCGCGATACAAAAAATCAGCAGTTTGTAGTGATAACTGATGCTACTTTTACCGCTACTTCAGGAGAAAAAAAAAATATGTGTCATTCTTCAAATCACGTGGCCAAAACTTCTTTTGTGTAAAGTTTGTTCAGCTCAAAAATTTACAAATCTCAGCTGCAATAAATAGCAACGCATCACATGAAGTCCATTTTCCCATTGACACTTACTGCTAAAATCAAGTAAGGAATTAATTTTTTTGCTGGCAACACTTGTCTATTTACCCGTTATTAAGTCTTCATGTTTTAACGCCAAATTTCTTATTATTCGGAATTGTTTTATTCCCAGATTTATTTATTGTTTGCATTTAGTTGTTTTTCTGTGATTTTCTAGATTATAATATATTTCTTTATTTTGCTAAGAAATTTGTAATATGTATATAAACTAACATTTTGGAGAAAACCCAAAACATTTTCTTGTATGTTATATTTCTAAATTGTTTAATGACCTCGGTTATGCTGCACCTATTTAATTGTATTCCGGCAAACACAATATAACGAAGAGTCACTCTATTTTTTAATCTGTGTCTCCCCTTTCGAGTGTAAATTGAATCCTTTGGCAAAATCTGAAAATAGCGAAGTAGTGACTACTTTGGAAAAGTAGTTTGTAGTAGCTACATTTTTGATAAAGTAGTTGTAGTTGTAGTACGCTACAATAAAAAAGTAGTTTTTCCGACCCCTGCCCGTGACGATAATAAAAATCTCTAAAATGCACACATAATTGAACTAATTCTATTAATTTTTCTAATCATCAAAATGTAAAATGATATTTCAGGGTAACAGATCTGAGATCCGGAAATTAAATATAAATTTTTGATGATTAAAATAATACTGTACAACAATGACAGAATGCTAAAACTATAAATGATAAGTACAATCTCAAACAAGTTACTCACAAGGAAGGTCTTAACCCTTTCATGGTCATGAACGCGTATACGCGGTCAAAGTTTTTTACTTCTAAATGGTCATGAGCGCTTATAGACGGTCAAGATTTTTTACTTCTAAATGGTCATGGGCGCTGTAAAGAACTTACTTACAGATTACTTATTTTTCCGTGTAAGGAACTCACTTTCACAGAATTATTTTCTTCAGGCCACCGATAGATGGCGGCACTCAATGAGAGATTAAATTGAACTGTTTTGCAAGAGAAGAAGCTCAGAGCGGGTGTGAGCGGTCGGAGCTGGACGTGTGAAGGAAGTTATGTATGGTTGAGTGGGACGAAACAAAAAGTGTCAATGATTCTAAATGTATTTGATTTTGTGTTGTGTGTTGTAAATTGTGCCTGTGGAAATGTCTAAATAAAATGAAAAAAGGACAATATGGCTTCTTAGTAACATTACATCAACCTCTTAATTGTTTATCGTCGATCTTAGGCGCTACAACCTATTTGGTGGCAGCAGGTACGATACCTAGGTGATAAACCAGTGATATACTCAAAAGATGCAAGTTTGTCTACATGAAGCGAGTAAGCCAGTTCCAATTTTTTTGTATTTTTCTTAGTACCTTGCACCTTGAATTGAATCTATTATCGATAAAAAAAAATTTCTTTTTAATCTGGATTAATTTGATTCATTCATTTTGCTTTCGTAAATTAATTTCAGACTTTAGTAAAAGTTGTGAGTTAATTGGGGCAAAAATTCAAGTACTGAAATATACTGGACTTATTCCCATCAAATAAAATTAATCAGAATATTGAAAAGTTATTAAATAGTTTTCTTGATAAATGGTGTGAATTCCGAATTCGTAAGCTATTTTATTTTAGAGAATATTAATAATTGTTCTTAAAGTAAATTTTAAGAATAAATAATACAGTTTATTTATTTTTTGTTGGGGATAATTATGATGTCATAATTCTTTTGAATTAAAATGGTTTAATGTGTAAAATGGTATTTCATTCTTTGAAGGAAATAGAATAAAATTTCCAATCTTACCAATTTGACATTTGGATAAATGCCAAAATTATAAAGTGCTGGTTTATTCTGTTTTATTTTAGAGTATTTCTTTATTTGGTTATTTGTTTATTCTAAAAATAGAATAAATGACTTTTTGTTCTTTTATATCTGAGTTGAAAATTGTCAGATTTGATATTTGTTTTGTTGTTGTAAAAGGGGAAAGGTAACAAACTGAGTTTAAAACTGAAACAGTAATAATTCTGTTTTGTTTGTTAGATTTATGTAAAAAGAAAATAAAAACTTGATGAAGTATTAAGTAAACAGAGAAGTGTTATTTTCATTTGAAAAGAACTGGAGTTGAATATTTTAACATTTATTCTTTTTATGTAAAGAAAAAAAATGTTCCGTGGATTATTTTAAATATTTTTTTTTGCGAGTAATTGGTTATGGTTGTATAAAAGGTTTGAGAATTAAGAAAAATTCTCGTATTTACGTGGTTTTCATTGGTTTAATTTTAATTGCGTAATTTAATTATTGATTTGAAATAATTTTGTTTATTGAACATAAAGTACAGTTGTGTATTTTGAGAGTTTAAAAATATTCTTTTATCTATCTGAATCGTATTTTTGTGATAATTACATATGCTTATTTAATTTGTTTAAAATATTTGCGTAGTGTTTAATTTACTAAGAATTTTGGGTAAAACGTTATATTGTTCGATTTTCTTACGTGGTTAAGATTTTAATTTGTTTAAAAATAATAATAATAATAATAGGTCTAAGCAGAGGATTTAATAGAAGTGGAACTTAGAATTGCTTTATTAATTGAAAATTATTCTATCTGCTTGAAATCTTTGTTGTTAGTTTTAAGTAGGGGAGACTTGGGAGTGCTATAATTAGAAATTAAGCATTCTGATTTTGTTTAGTTTAGTCAAAATTTGCGATGGCCTTTTTAGCAAAAGCTAGAAAGACAGATTTACTAGAAATTTGTGATGAATTAGCGTTAAAGATTGATCCCGTGAAGACGATTCCAGAAATAAAAAAACTGATTTTAGAAAGTGAAGTTTACAAGGAAGAAGAGATTAAAATCATGCTAGACCGAGTAATAGAAGATAGGAAAGCGCAAGAAGAGAGAGAGAAAAAGGAGAAAGAAAGAGAAGAAAGAATTCGGCAAGAAGAGAAAGAAAGAGAAGAAAGAATTCGACAAGAAGAAAGGGAAGAACGTATGGCTAGGGAGGCTCAAGAACATGAACTACAGTTAAAGAAACTCGAGCAATCGCAAAGAACTTCTACACAGAACGACGGTTCAGAAAGAAAGGCTGATGTCGGACCTAAGATACAGTTGGCACAAATTGTTCCAAAATTCGACGAAAAATCTGATGAGATGGGTCTCTTTTTAATTAATTTTGAGAGAAGAGCAGAGATGGCTAAAGTTTTGAAGACTGATTGGGTTGCATACTTATTAGCTGTTTTGCCCCCAGAAATTACGAACATGTTAGCCAGGGAATCTCCCGAAGATGCGATTAACTATGATTTCGTTAAAAGTCTTATCTTAGAAAGATATAAGTTGAATAGCGAGAAATTAAAGCAATGTTTTTATCGGCATCATAAAACGCCAGACAAGTCTTGGAGGAATTATGCGCAAGAACTCGCTAGTTATTTTAACGCTTGGATTACAGAATTAGGTATTGAAAAGTTTGATGAACTTAAAAATCTAATTATTACAGAACAGTTAAAGTTTCGAGTCCCTGCGGAAACAAAAGAACATTTTCTTGATAATTGGTTAAATTTTGTGACGCCTTTAGATTTGGCTAAGAAATTGGATGACTATGAAAGTATCAAAGATAGTTTAAAAAAGAAAGAACTTCCGAAAAAGAGCACGTTTAATTCTCGATCCCAGTTTAAGAATTCAAATAACTTTGACTACAAGAAAGAAGGTAAGGATAATAAGCCAAAATTTCAAATTAAATCAGAATCATTTTCCGGGAACCATAAAGAAAGAGAATTTGATAAGAGGAAAACATTACGTTGTTACGAATGTGGATCCAGCAATCATCTTCGTCCTCAATGCGATAAACTTAAGAAATCCACAGAAATCATTTCTCATGTTAAGGTTGGAGTTGGACAAGATTCTTTGATAACGCCTTATCTTAGTGTGGGGAAAGTAAACGGCGTACAAATGGAAATTTTGAGAGATACAGGTGCGACAATAGATTTAGTTGCACAAAGGTATGTCAAACCACATATGTATCTGAACGAAAAAGTGTGGGTTCGGGTGCCCTTACACGATGGTCTATTCTGTTTACCTCTCGCAGAAATTGAATTAGACTGTGAAATGGGGCATGTGATAACTAAAGCTGCTGTCTCTAGGTCTAGAGACTCTGTAGATTTAGGAAGATATTTATTAGGAAATAAAACAGCCGCTTTATTCGAACATTGTAAGAAAGAAAAGGCAGTGAAAGAGCATATGATTAATGCTGTTCAAACCAGAGCTCAGAAGAAAATTCTGGAAGCAGAGAAGGTTTCTCTTGAAGAACCTGAAATGCACGAAATTTCTGATGAAACTTCTGCAAAGAATCATAGCAATAATATAGAAATTGAAAACACAAAAATGGATGCGAAAAAAATTAAAGATCAATCTGAAGAAGAGAAGTTGGAAATCAAAAAAGACTCAATTTTGCCAGTATGTCAAACTGTCTCAGTACAAGAGCTTATAAAAACTTCTCCTAAGACATTTTCCGAAGAACAAAAGACGAGCAAAGATCTAAAACCTCTTATTGAAGAAGCTGAAAGGAAAAATACCAAAGATAGCAAATTTATTTTGGAGAAAAATATGCTTTTTTATAGAAGGAAAGATAGGAATGGTGCTGAAAGAAAATTATTAGTTGTCCCAGAAAGATTTCGTGAGCAGTTAAAAAAATTTTGTCATGAAACGGTTGCAACCCATTTGGGTGTAGCTAAAACTAAAGATGCTTTGTTTAAGACCTTTTATTGGCCAAATTGCTTTAAAGATATTGAAGATTATGTTAGAACTTGCGACTACTGTCAACGGGTTGGAAAGCCTCAAGACAAAAAGAAAGCACCTTTACAAATAGTTCCTGTTATTTCAGAAATATTTACAAAGCTAAATGTTGATGCTTGTGGACCCTTACCTGTCAGTACACTAGGGAACAAATACATAATAACTGTAATTTGTTTAGCTTCGAAATATCCTGACGCGGTTCCAACACCTAATTTGTATTCTACGACGATCATTGAGGCTTTGTTACAAATTTTCAGCAGACTTGGATTTCCTCGTATACTACAAACTGACCAAGGAAAGTCATTCATGAGTGTACTTACAACGGAATTCTTAGAGAAATTTGGAGTTAGTGTTGTGCGAAGTTCGGTTTATCATCCCCAAAGTAACCCAGTTGAAAGAATGCACAGGACTTTGAAACGGATACTCAGAGTACTTTGTTTAGAATCTGGAGCTGACTGGGAGAAAGTACTCCCTCCTGCCCTTTTTGCGTTAAGAACTGTAACTCACAATAGTACTGGGTTCAGTCCAGCAGAATTAGTTCATGGCCAGAATTTAAGAACTCCAATGATGCTACTCTATGAAAATTTGACTGAGCAAGAGATAGAAGAAGATAATGTGATATCCTATGTATTTGACTTAATGAACAGAATGAAGAAATGCCAAGAGCTCGCTGCGGAAAATATGGAAAAAGAGAAACAAAACCAAAAATATTGGTATGATATCAAAGCCAGAAAACAAGAGTTTAAAGAGGGAGATCAAGTTTTAATTGTGGCTCCATCCAGACCAACTAAACTGTCGGTTAGTTGGATAGGACCTGGGGAAGTAAAAAAAAGATTATCAGAAACCAACTATGTTATTTACAATCCGGAGGGAAAGAAGTCCCAAGTGTATCACGTAAATATGCTAAAGCCTTACCATCAAAGAACAGTAGAAAATATAAATTTACTGACGGTAAAAACAACCTCTAATGATGAAGAAGAGGATGAAATTCCTAAATTGGATGAGGAAAACAATGACAATGCGTTGTTAGAAGTATGGCAAGACATCCAAAAAAATAACCGACTAAATGAAAGTCAACGAGAAGAATTAGGACAACTTATCGGAAAATATGCTGATTCTTTTTCGACTGAACCAGGGTGCACAAATCTAGTTGAACATGATATCGAGCTGGAATCAGAAAAACCAATCTGTGCCCGGCCTTATAAAATGTCGCCTAGACAGACGGAAATCCTTAAGACCGAAGTTGAGAAAATGCTAAAACTGGAAGTCATTGAGCCAGGTGAATCAGACTTTGCCTCTCCGTTAATTTTAGTTGAAGTTCCAGGCAGAGAAGCGAGACCTTGCATAGATTATCGCCGTTTAAATAAAGTGACTCGCACAAAATTTTACCCTTTGCCCAACATTGACCAGTTAATAGAAAAGGTGTCTTCAGCTAAATATATTTCAGTTTTAGATCTGACCAGAGGTTACTGGCAAATTCCGTTAACCAAACGTGCTCAAAGGTATGCAACTTTTGTGACAAATTTTGGGACGTACAGACCGCTACGCCTCCCTTTTGGTTTAAAAAATGCTCCATATGAATTTAGTAAACTTATGGCCGGATTACTGAAAAACTGTGAAGAGTATGCAGTGCCCTATCTGGATGATGTTGCTGTTTTCTCTCGAACTTGGGAAGATCACCTTAAACACCTGGAAGACGTTTTCAAAAGACTGAGTGAAGCAAACCTGCGTATCAAACCATCTAAATGTCAATTCGCCCAAGCTTATGTAAAATACCTTGGACACTTAGTGGGTCAAGGTCTTAGAACTCCAGGAGAGCTGAAGGTTCAAGCCATAAGAGAGTTCCCAGTTCCTACTACTAAAACTCAAATCCGGTCTTTCTTAGGTTTAGCCGGATATTATCGGAACTATATTCTGAACTTTTCTGTAATTGCAATGCCTCTCACTAATTTATTAAAGGGAAAGGTTCGCAAGTCAACAGTAGATTGGGATAGCGACTGTCAAAATGCATTTGACGAACTGAAAAGTAAACTCTCTGAAAATCCTGTCTTATATAGTCCGGACTTTACAAAACCTTTCATCCTTCAGTGTGATGCTTCAAATTTGGGAATTGGTATAGTGCTATCCCAGCTAAATGAAAATAATGAAGAACATCCTATACTGTATCTGAGCAAAAAGTTTTCAGACAGAGAACGAAATTTTAGTACCACCGAAAAAGAATGCGCTGCTATTGTGTTTGCAGTGCGAAAACTACGATGCTATGTGGATGGACATCAAAAATTTCAGATCCAGACTGACCGCAACCCTTTAGTATGGTTAGACAAAAACAGCGGAACTAATCCTAGACTTTTAAGATGGGCCTTACTTCTACAGTCCTTTAATTATGAAATTGTTCATAAAAAGGGAAAACAACATCAGAATGCTGATAGTTTGAGTCGTGCCATAAAAGCCTAAATTTGATTAGAATGCTAATATGTAAATATGATAATTTGTATGTCAGTTAATTTTGAATTTATTGTTTTGAATATGTATAAATTATTTTTCAATTGTGTCTTGTCTTGAGTATAATGCCTGTTTATTTGTAAATTTTAATGGTATTAATTACATTTATATATTTTTCTTTTCACGGTGGGAATAAGTCAGGTGTGGTTCAAGGTACTAATCTTTTTTTTTTTTTGGAACTAGTGCTTGAAGAACAATAAATTAGAAAGAAACTTTTCCCTGTCAAGACCGTGAAAAGTTTTCTCCAGGTGGGGAGGAGTCTGTAAAGAACTTACTTACAGATTACTTATTTTTCCGTGTAAGGAACTCACTTTCACAGAATTATTTTCTTCAGGCCACCGATAGATGGCGGCACTCAATGAGAGATTAAATTGAACTGTTTTGCAAGAGAAGAAGCTCAGAGCGGGTGTGAGCGGTCGGAGCTGGACGTGTGAAGGAAGTTATGTATGGTTGAGTGGGACGAAACAAAAAGTGTCAATGATTCTAAATGTATTTGATTTTGTGTTGTGTGTTGTAAATTGTGCCTGTGGAAATGTCTAAATAAAATGAAAAAAGGACAATATGGCTTCTTAGTAACATTACATCAACCTCTTAATTGTTTATCGTCGATCTTAGGCGCTACAGCGCGTATGAACGGTTCAGATTTTCTACTTCTAAGTGGTCATGACCATCTATGTGCGTTTTTCTCACCCCCCAGACTGGGCGGTAAAGAAGGCGTTTGTCAGCACACTCCCCTTTCCCACATATACAATGGATGTATAGGTAGACCATTTGTCAACTAGATTATTTTTATTTTAGGTGAATGCCTTACAGATTTGGTTAGAAAATGTCTCAGAGAATTTCGTTTTCTGTACAGCCTACATCTAGTGACATTGTATTTCAAAACCGATCCTAAAATGAAAGGAAGCAACTTCATAGAATATCATTTTTTAGTTATTATTTTATTTTAAAACTCTCGTCCATACGATTCTAATCCATTACATTAATTATTATTATTTAAAATGTTTTGCCATGTTAAATTTATTTAATTTTTTTTAATGAATACATATGTTTTTATTTTTCTAACAGTATTTCAATTTATTTTGTTTAAATATATTACTAAATAACTAAAATCGATTTTTCTTTCTTTTTTTTTCTTTTTTTCACTTACAGCACTTTTGCTTTGTAATAGTAACAAATATAATAATACCCAAATAATATTAATAATACCAAATTAATATTACACTTCAAAAATTATTTACTAATTTACTATTGTTGCTGTACCAATTATAGCATAACTTTAAAAATAAAACAGTGAAACCTGTCTATAACAATACTGAAGGGACCAGAAAAAGTATCAATATAGACAGGTTACATTTATAGGCAAGCTCAAGAATGTTAATTGATTCAGAGTACATAGTAGAATAATTATTATATATTGATGGAATATTAGTTTAACTTTCTTAGAATTATATATGTAGATGGAAATTTTTTTTAACTTTCTAGAATTATACAATGAAATTTAATTTATTTCTTATAAATAATCAGAATTTTGCATTATTAAATAAATATAAAGAGTGTACAATAAATAAATCTGATAAAAATCATATTTTTATTACATTTTGTCATATTTGTAAAATTACACGAATAAGTGATTAAAAAAGAATAGGAATTTACAATTTTTACTCTTAAAAAGAGAAAGAAATTGCAGGTATTATTTATTCGAATATGAAAAAGAAAAATAATTTGTGTAAATATGTGTATTTGGATGTCTAAATGTAGACGATAAGACCGGAAATATTACTTCACAGACATTACCTCACAGACATTATTTAACATTCATAATTGGTTTGATATTTTTAAATATAATAGCACCATTTTTGTAATGGAAGAGGAAATCAAGTTTTTGATCAATTAATTCAAAGGCATGTACAGGTGTCATCATAATTTTCCTTTAGTTTTTATAAAGACGCCCTGTTAGAACTAAAAGAAAATGATGATTAATACTTTCACTGAATTAGTACTTTCACTTTATTAGTACTTTCACTGAACACCAATAAAATTGATTAATTAAATTTTAATACTCCTCAATATTTGTAAGAGCCTTAAATATATCTTGAAGAATTGATTTGATGTAAGAAAATTATGCACAAATTTTTCATTTTTAGAGACATTCAGTTGATCACTATGTTCAAAATTGCCATTATAATTGTTGGGATTAAATTAAAGACTGCAAGCAGTTGTAGATGGTTTTATTAGTCCAATTGCTCGCATTTTTTTAACATTTCAGCAAAAGTTACAGGCTTGTAGCTGGGGGAATCTGGAAATTTTTTTGCCCGTCCGAGTATGATTGACTAGACCCCTCATCAAAACATTTTAAAATTTCCGTACTTTTCTTTATCTCCTTTTTTTTTACTTCTTTTTTCAGACAAGACCGAAATCATAGACACCCATCCCAAAGACCCTTGTATAAAACTTTTTTTTTCTCAATCCAAAAGATATGGAGATTGCGATTGCGGCGTAAGACATTTTTGGCTTTGTTGCTCTCTAGAAATCCACTTTACTGCCTCCTCAATGACTCAAATTAACGGCTTTAGAAAATAATAGTTTAAACAGTATCCTGTAAACTATTTGACTCAAACGGATTAGCTGTTGCTTGTGAAAATGGTTTTCTTTGTACAACTGTCACTGTCACAGATGAAATTTACTGTAATCTGGCGCGGTTGTTTCACTATTTCATGGCTTGACAGACAGGTTCCCCAAAACAAGCAAATATTATGTTTTACAACTATGTATTTTTGTCATTGTTAACGTGGCAAGGTTGCTATAATTCTGGGCTTTTAGGGGCTTTTCAACAAATGTGGAAAATATCCTTTGACGTCTTTTTTTACACCGTTTTAAACGTTAAAAGTTTGTGAAATCAGTATCACTCAGAATTGCAATATCTGGAAGGGATTTTTCAGAATAAAGATGATTTCTAGTGAAACGAAAAAAAAATTGGAAATTTAATAAAAATGTTAAAAGAGCATTAACATTTTTCAGTGGAAGGCTAGTATAGGAGTAAAGTGTATTAGGAAAACTAATGAACTAGATATAGTCATGAATACTAATTGTTTCAGTTTTAGTTAATGTTTCCTAAATTTATTAATTTGAATATACGTACAAAAATTTACAAACGATATTCAATTAATGTTGTTTGTAAAAAACAACATTTTTACCCGCTCAACTATGCGAAACTTTATAATAGATTCACGGACTTGTTTTTACATATACCAAGATTAAATTCTCAGGCATGATTATTGAAAGATTTAGAATCGAACACCATTCTTCATTTTTTGATAAGTGGATTTGACTTTCGTGCATTTAAGAATAAAAATGTATTTGTGGTTGTGTTAGAAAATAGAGTTTCGCCTTGAGAATATTGTTAATAGTCACTTCACTGTTGTTGTGTGATTCCCAAATAAATATGATTTTTTTTCTTTCTTTTTTCTTTTCTTTTTCTTTCTTTTTTGTATTTTTAAAAAGACAAAATGTTTTCTGATTTTGAACATAGAACTTTCATTTTAATAATTTATACAGAATATTCTTTTTTAGTTAATCATTTTTTTTTTTTTTCACGATGGGTTTTATTTATGTTACATTATGTTATGATATGGCTTTTTTTAATTAAATTTATTTATTATTTATTAAATTATTTCTCTAAAATAATTCTCTGTATCTTTTTTAAACTTGTCTAAAATCTTTTTTTAATACTTGAATGCTTTATTAATATAAACGAACATAAAATAGGTAAATTAAAACTATTTATTTAAAAAAAAACACACACACACACAATTTATTTTGGTCATTTAAAATATTTCATTAACCTATGAAATCTTTTCGTGTTTTAAAACAAGGCTTGAAATTTTACTTATTTATAATAATTTAACAAGAAATATTAATGTCGTGCCGTTCTTAGATTGTGAAACACTTTCCAACATTATGAAAATATTGTTGCGAAATTTTCATATTTTCTTACTCTTACAAAAAATTTATAAATAAAGTCTAATGTAAATCTTTTTTTTTTCTTTCGGTCTGTAGATAATATTGAGCAGTCATTGCACACAGATCACCACTCTTATGACAAAATTCACAAAAACGTGTATAATAAGCATGATGCAAAAAAAGTTTAGAACCAAAGCTTAGTCTTCAACAAAGCAAACCATTTTCTTAGAAAAAACTTATATAAAGAATTAAATGCAAGGTGTCGATTAAGTCTCTAAAATCGAAAGCAATGGCTGACCACTTTATTCAATGCTGAACAATCTTATTTAAATCTTTGTTTTCGTGAAAAATCTTATGACTTCATCACGCATAATCTAGACCATAATTCAGTTAAAGAAGTTTATAAAACACAATGTCACCAAGCTGGCAGCAAAGTTGCAAAGTTTTCTGCTAAGATCGATATCTATACCGGTCTATACATTCTACCCAGTATTCAGAAATGACTGTAAAATTACATCACAAAAACAGCGTATATACACGTAAAATATGTTTTGACTGTTTATCGAGTTATAAGCGATTCGTGTCACCTGACGACACGATTTTTCCCCTTTCTTGCTCTGCTGCCTCGGATTTCGGATAAAAACGCTGACTTTGGGAGTATGTTCTGAAAGATCTTCTGCCTTTACATGGGTTCTTCACATGGGTTTTCATTTATATATATATATATATATATATATATATATATATATATATGAATTAAAATCCTGATATATATATATATATATCAGGGGTCGATCCAGGAAAAAATTGCGCCTATTTAGGGTCCCTTCACAAAAATCAATTTAATAAAATGGGCCCCTTCACAAAAATCAATTTGATAAAATGGGGTCTCTTCACAAAAATCAATTTGATGAAATGGTCCCCTTCACAAAAACTAATTTGATAAAATGGGCCCCTTCACAAAAATCAATTTGATAAAATGGGTCCCTTCACAAAAATCAATTTGATAAAGTAGGTCCCTTCACAAAAATCAATTTGATAAAATGGCACAAAAATCAATTTGATAAAATGGGCCCCTTCACAAAAATCAATTTGATAAAATGGGGCCTCTTCACAAAAATCAATTTGATGAAATGGTCCCCTTCACAAAAATTAATTTGATAAAATGGGCCCCTTCACAAAAATCAGTTTGATAAAATGTGTCCCTTTGCAAAAATCAATTTGATAAAATGAGCCTCTTCACAAAAATCAATTTGATAAAATGGGTCCCTTCACAAAAATCAATTTGATAAAGTAGGTCCCTTCACAAAAATCAATTTGATAAAATGGCACAAAAATCAATTTGATAAAATAGGCCCCCTTCACAAAAATCAATTTGATAAAATGGGGCCCCTTCACAAAAATCAATTTGATGAAATGGGCCCCTTCACAAAAATTAGTTTGATAAAATGTGTCCCTTCGCAAAAATCAATTTGATAAAATGGGCCCCTTCACAAAAATCAATTTGATAAAATGGCACAAAAATCAATTTGATAAAATAGCTCCCCTTCACAAAAATCAATTTGATAAAATGGGGCCCCTTCACAAAAATCAATTTGATGAAATGGGCCCCTTCACAAAAATTAGTTTGATAAAATGTGTCCCTTCGCAAAAATCAATTTGATAAAATGGGCCCCTTCACAAAAATTAATTTGATAAAATGGACCCCTTCACAAAAATCAGTTTGATAAAATGTGTCCCTTCACAAAAATCAATTTGATAAAATGGGCCTCTTCACAAAAATCAATTTGATAAAATGGGCCCCTTCACAAAAATCAATTTGATAAAGTAGGTCCCTTCACAAAAATCAATTTGATAAAATGGCACAAAAATCAATTTGATAAAATGGGCCCCTTCACAAAAATCAATTTGATAAAATGGGGCCCCTTCACAAAAATCAATTTGATGAAATGGGCCCTTTCACAAAAATTAATTTGATAAAATGGGCCCCTTCACAAAAATTAGTTTGATAAAATGTGTCCCTTCGCAAAAATCAATTTGATAAAATGGGCCTCTTCACAAAAATCTATTTGATAAAATGGGTCCCTTCACAAAAATCAATTTGATAAAGTAGGTCCCTTCACAAAAATCAATTTGATAAAATGGGCACCTTCACAAAAATCAATTTGATGAAATGGGTCCCTTTACCTAAAACACGATCCCTGAAGAGACTTATTATCCCGAAGCTACAAAATAAATAAATAAATTGTTCAAAAAAGAAAAAAAAGAGAAAAGAAAAGAAAGAAATGGAAGTAAATAACAAAAATAACAACCATTTGTTTTACAATTATCTTATTTAGAAAGTCTGCAATCTAAGGCATCTTAGATACATAAAGACTTATTCCTTCTAGGTTTGATTTAATTAAAAAAAATAATATATATCTGAATTTAACTGAATCTGATACCACATATTAGAAGATTCTATTTCGCTAGCTTATATTTACATTGATGATATAGTAAATAATCAAGTTTTATTCGAGGAATGAGATGTAGTGTTTCATTAAATATCCCTACTGGTATAAAATATTAAAAGACATTAGATTGTAACTCATTAATATAATGCAAGTTATTTACGAAATAGTTTAGAATTTATTATTTGATAGTTTTTAAAATCAAATGGAAATAGAACATTTTCTATTTCTTTTAGTTTTCTTTCCTTCTATGTTTCTTTCCTTCTATGTGAATAGAATGTCACCTATCTGTTTACACAGTGCAAGGAATTTTCCGAAAGGGGATTATAATGGGGTGGGCAAATCAATCACACTGAGAAACTGCACTTGAAAAGTCTGACCAGATACACCAACAATGGACTTCAATAGGCCATTCATTACCGAAGGTGTTTTTCAGGGGGAAAAGCAATTTCACCATGTTGCTGCTAAACTTTTAACAATGTCAGAACGTTGACCATTTATAAAGATTTTTAGCACGTCCTCGTCTACCCTTTCCAAGTAAAAAATATGAAAACAGCCTGACCGTGAATGGGTTAAAGCGCATACTCAAAATATTTTGAATAAAATACTAATGAAACTACTCATACATGTTATAAAGGCTTAATCAAATTTAACTGCGGAATTCCATTAAAAATCTGTAAAAAAGATATAATACTTTTGAGTATTTGACACAAAAAGGTGCGATTTGGCAAGCTTCACTTTTTCGTTGTCAAATGCAAACAGTTTTAATTTAATGCATTTGGAAATTTCTTGTTAAGGCTGACCATCAGTAAACTTCCCAATTCCCCTCACTAATGTCAATCCTATGGGTGTAGGATGTATTCGTATATTTAAAATATCTCTTCGGGAAATTAATATTTTTGATTTCTGTTTTCTGTGTACACGTCTTAAAGAATGTGTTTTTCTGTCTTAGTTGACAAAATTTTTCTAAAATATGTACTTAAATTTATGTGAAGTGCTAAAATCTTATTCAGTTTTGCTAAGATTTAACACATAAAATTATAAATTAAGCACATATTTTAGAAATATTTTGACAGCTAATAAAAAAAAAGAGACATGCTTTAAGAACAGTACACAGAAAACAGAAGTTTAAAATATTAATTTTCCCAAGGAGATATTTCAAATATACGAATTTGATCCTACACACATAGGATTAACATTAGCAAGGAGAATCGAGAAGTTGACTGACAAGCAGCCTTAAATGATGAAATTGTTCATTATTATTTTTATAAGCTTACATAATATATACAAGCTGCATGTTGCTGCAGTTATTTAACTTTACGCAGTTTCACTGGCTGGATACATTTTAAGTGTATTTTAAAAGTAACTGCCTGATTAAGAAAGAATGCTACTTATATTAAATAAGTCGTCATTCACATGGGAACAACTGTTTTATTTTGTCTCCGACACAAACAATATTGAAGTTGAATTGAAAGTGCTCAGAATTGGACCTTAATTTTGAGTTTGAAACAATTTTAATCAATTTAAATTTTATCCTAAACTGCATAATACAATCATTAAATTTCATTATATACAAATAAATGAATATGACAAAACTAGTTATAAATTTGTATTTATTTAATTTAAAGTTACTTAAACTAGTTCCGTATGAAGAGTAAAAAAAGTTTTTCCTTAAAGAGTATTTATCATGAAAGTCTATTTTTTTAAATTTCACTGTGTCGTCAACCGACAATAAATCGCCAAAAAATTAACTTTCCATGTTTTTGGTTTTTTTTGTTTTTTTTTTTACGTACGTTATATCAAAGTTCTGCAATAATTTTTTTTAAAAATACTAGGGGGCTCTACCCGCTATGAGCTATGCTCACCAACCCTCGTTCTGACACCACAAACTCTAAAAACATGCTTAATTTGATCAACTCTAAAATGATTACGGAAGATGGAATTATAATTAAGCGGCCAGTGGTGATCTGCTGTAACTGGGTTGCCATTCATTTTCCTTTCGCTGAGTGATTTTAAGGCCGAAAAAAAAAATCCAGACTCTGGGCCATATTAACCAGTCTTTTCATGTCTCTTATTACACTGTTTAAATGAAAAAAGATGTGTAAAATCAATAGCGTGAAAATTGCAGTAACTATTATAATGTTAGCTGAGTGTTGTCGAAAGAGCTAACGACTGTTTTCGTGATTGATTAAATAAAATCAATTAAACATTGGCTAAGTAAACAATGTCACTGCATCGGGGAATTTCATAATGATGTTATAAAAAATTGTGTACCTATCCATTATCCCACTGACTACTACCCAAAAAAGAAAAAAACTGTCGCCAAAATATAGGATTTTATGCCAAAAGTGCATTACCGTGGCATCATGTTCAATTGACATCAGATGCGTTACACGTGTTTGTTATGTGATCGAGAAATTTGTATTAGACATTTATCTGTATTTTTAATGATATTTTAACCCATTTATTAGTTATTTGCGTTTATGCAGATAAACCTCTTCTTATCACTGTCCATCACTATCTCCCATTTACTTTCTTTATTTCACCTTGATTCTATATTAATATCTACTACTCTCTTAATTCATCCCCATTTTCTCTTTAAACATGTGTTAAAGTCTATTTCCTTAGTTTCCTTATTTTTACATGCTTTTATTTAAATTTATTATTGTTTGTTTACTTTCTGCCGTTCTTTCATCGATATTCCTTTTCAATCGATTATACTACCTCTCCCGACTGTGATAATACGACGTCACTGGATTGAACTCTACGTTTTGCAGATGCGTTTTTATGTCATCACTTCATTTCATTCGTTTCGTATCCAGAGCCAATCGCCGCTTTTTGCATACTTAATTAAATAATTTTAATGCATGTCTCAATAGTATTTAATATGTTCCTACCCTCTGATACCTTACCTTAGTTCACCATGCCTTTACTTGCTCGGCATGGGTGTTTTTGTTGAACATGTTTTCGTTCATTTTAATTTGAAATGGAGCAGCGGTTTCTATCAATGGAATTACGGCAGTAGCTTTCTTTGTTAAGAATGTGTTCTTTTATCTTTGTTATAAAGTGTAATAGTTAAATCAATGCTGATCATGTCCTCTGTACTTCTTCATAAGTTTAATAATGTGAGCGAATATCTATACATTGTGAGTAGACATTTTAAAATCAGAAATTGACATTTTTAAGCTAGTCTTGTGCCGATAATGTTTCACGTTATGATGGAATCATTTCAAGGTCAGCCAAGGTAGCCACCAGCGATGGAATGCCGTGAATCTTTCTCCAACTTGAAAGGTCTGAATTTGAGGTGTCTACATGGTAGAATCTCGCACTCCAGAAGTTTGTTTTTCCGGTTGGACATTTTTAGTTATTCACTTTGAATCATCACACTACATTGAATTACGTTAAAGCAGTTTTCAAAGCAGATATTATATTTTCATCATTCGAGTTCTGGTATTGTTAACGACCCATTGGCCTATGTTGTGAATAAGATATTATATACTTTTGCCTGTCATGAAATTCCTGGGGGGATTTATTTATAAAAGATAATTAACTTATGTTTCTCTTTAAACTTATAACTGGTTTTAATTTAAATATATTTTATACTTTCTTTTATTGTTTTTATGCTAACAAATCGTAGTGTTTTTAAATCTCTTTGCATTTATTTGCATCACCACATATAGTGCTTTATTTCTTTAAATTAGTTATTTCAAGTAAAGTTTATAGTTAAGCTGTTTCAACTTAATAAATCAGATTAGTAGTCTTTGTTACATCTTTAACTTTTAAGTCAGGGTTGCAACAGCCATAAAACGTTTCTACTGCTATATACAAATGCTCTGCTAAATTCCTAACATCACATTAGCGTAATTTCTAACAAAAGTAGCAATGGCGGGATATTTAAAAATCAGAAAATGTTTAAAGTTAATTTTTTGTTTATCTGCTTTACTTTAATTCCAAAATTAATCAGAATTTATCAGCGAAACAGTGAGAATTATTTACATTTGATTTGATTTGATTTGATAGCCTAAGAGGGACTGCTCAGACTAGTAGAAGTCTGTAGAGCATAGTGTCCCTCCCGGTCCCCTTTATTAAGGTCTTTAAAAAAAAAAAAAAAAAAAAAAAATTACAAACTACAGCCGAAGCTGGACTCGCCGTTAAACGCGACAAGGAGCGGGATAGAATGTTTAAAACAAATACAAATACAAACTATGGTCAACGACCAGATCATATATAAGCTCGGCCCTGCTAGGGAAGGACCCTTTTCGCGACAGTTAGCAGGGACTGAATAGGAGTTGTGCATTGAGAGTGGCAGCTGACGGCTACTAGGTAAGGTTAGAGAGTTCTGTCAGAAAAATATAGATTTTAAGTAGCTTTCTGTTTAGGGTGTGCCTCTTTAGAATATTAGGAAGCCATTCCTTGGGAGGGATTGCAGGCTTCCTAATATGCCACTGTGCTGTTAACGGGCAGGTGAAATAATAATGGGGAGCCGACGCCTCTGCGCCACACTCGCAAAGGAATGTGTCTGCACATTTAAATTTGTAGAGGTATGTTCGAAAGGGACCGTGTCCCGTGAGAAATGCTGTTGTGTGTGCGGAGAGGTTGTAGTGTGTTATTGAGACTTTAGGTATTAAATTATATGTGTGTCGGCCTTTGCTGCTGTTATCCCAGATTGATTGCCATTCCGTGGGTATATTTGCTTTTAGTAAACGTTTTATGTATGTGGAAGGAATTGGAAGATGAATGTCAATGTGTGGTTTAGCTGTTGCTTCCTTTGCGAGTGCGTCCGCGATTTCATTACCTTGAATGCCCGTGTGCGCTGAAACGTGGCCAAGAGCTACTCTATTTAGAAGGGACTTTAACTTAAGTTAGATTTCTAGGATTAGCGGATGTTTGGTTCTATGGGCATAGATAGCCTGCAGACCAGAGAGACTGTCGCTATAAATTTGGACGAAGGGATGTGTGGTGTTTGTCTGGATCCAGTCCAGGGCTTTTAGGATGGCATAGAGATCTGCCTGATAAACAGAATTGTGGTCATCTAGTCTGCAGGCCCACTGATGGGTGACGGCATTCCTTTCCATGGTGCAGAATGCTGCTGCCACGCCGGTGACAGTTCCGGACCCGTCAGTGAAGAGAGTAATTCTAGAGGATGGGGAGAAGGAATTAAGATTGGTGTTTACTTGGAAGTGAGATGTCTCATCGGAGGGGTGTATCTGCCATCCTGGAACTTTGTGCTGTATTTTGGTGTTTGGAAGGAATTCGCTTGCAGTCGGTTCATGTTTAAGGTGGAGAATACGTCCCTTGGTGTATTCATATGCGAGTATTGTGTCGATTGGTGGTATGCCAGTTATGGTATTTAATGCATCCGTGGAGATTGTTTTGTAGCCTCGTGAGATTTGTAAGAGAAACATTCGCTGTAGTGAGATCAACTTTGTTATTGCTTGTTTTGTTAAGTGTCCCCCCCATATGCTTGCCCCGTATGTTATAATTTTCTGTACTACAGTGTGATACCATATTTTAAGCATGAAGTTGCTAATACCCCATGTTTTTGACGTCATTTTTAGTGAGTTGTGGTGAAAAATTATGAGTTTTATTTTAAGTTGATGTAGATGTGCTAGCCAATTTTGATGCTTATCGATAGTTATGCCTAAAAGCTTGAGATATGGAACATGGTGGACGCTGGTCCCGTTGACGCGAATGATTGGGTTCCTGCCATGCAGAAGGCGTGGTTTTGCAAATGTCAGTGCTTGAGATTTGCCTGGTGAAAGTTGTAGGTGTAGGGATTCCAGTAACTGGCAGAACACAGGGAGAGCTGAAGCTGCCTCTTGCTCCAAATTCAAACGGATGCGGCCCGAAAAAATAAAGGTGAAGTCGTCCGCGAACGCGTAGAGGAGGAAACCTAGTTTGTCTAGTTCTTTAAGGAATAAATTTGCTATTAGCAGCCAAAGAATGGGTCCGAGGCAAGAGCCTTGTGGGCAACCCTTTTCTAAATTGTGAATTGAGGTGCCTGCACCCCAGTTGATTAGAACGCTGCGCTGTGATAAGTAGGAGCGGATGACTCCAGCTATATTTCTTGGGCAGTTGAGTACTTGTAGTTGTCGTATAATGTCGCGCCATTCCACGTTGTCGAAAGCCCCCTGTATATCAAGTGAGACGAGGGAAGTGTAATTTCCACGGGCAATGCTATCAGCGCAGGAAGTCATGATGGCATGAAGAGCTTTTTCGCAAGATCTGCCCTCTCTGAACCCAAATTGTCGGGGGTGCAGGATATTGTTAGTTTCTAGAAAAAAGGTCAATCGTTGGACCAGGAGCTTTTCAAGCAATTTTCCTAGCGTTGGTAGTAGGCAGATCGGCCGGTATGAGCGCGGTTCAGAGGGCGACTTCCCTCGCTTATACGACTTCCCCCTGTCTCAGGACAAGTGGAAAGTAATTATGAGAGATGCAAAGATTTGTCCAGTCTGTGAGTAGTTGTGGTAGAATTTTGAATATCCGTTTTAACAATCGGATGTCTATAGCATCGGGACCTGGTGCTTTTTTGTCATTTAGTAAATTAAGAGCCATTCTTAATTCAGTCTTTGTGAAGGGCTGGTCTGGTGGTGCTGTGAATTCTATGTCCTCGTTATCGTGTTGTGGGTATGCTGTCTTGCCAAAAACCTGATCTGTAAGGAATTCTAAACTGTGTTGTCTGGATGCTTCGCTGGGAGGCAGTTCAAGCTTGATTTCATCAGGAGTGAAATATTTTCCTGTGAAAAATTTTTGCGATGTGCCGAAAGGATTGGACTCACTACTACAGAACTTCCTCCACGCTGCATTCTTGGTCAGCAGGACACTGCGCTTGTACTGCGCCGCAAGCTTCGAATATCTAGCACCCAAGACCTTTAGCTCATCCGCATTTGGGTCGAGTTGTCTGGTTGCTTTCATTTTCCGCCTGAGTGCCGTAAGTAGGTTTCTCTGTGCCTTGAGTTCGGGAGTCCAGAAAGAGAACGAGCGCGTTTTTCTGACTGTTTTTAGTCGGAAGCAAGCACTTGCTGCTAAACGGATTTCTTCTTTACATTTACAGAAAGAGGATTAAATAAGAAAAAATAATTAATTTATATAAATAAAAGTTTGGTTTAACCACTTAGAAAAATTAATAACCAGCCGATTATATATTAATGATGATAGAATTAAGTAAATATACAGCGTAAATAAGATCAAATATATAATATTTTAAGAATTAAATATCAGAATTAATAGTGTTTAAATAAGAAAAAATGAGTTAATTATTTTTAAGGAATTATTTACTAATTGAAGATTTGCTTTGGAATTCTGAATAGTATTTATAATTAATGACATATTTGGATTAAAATAATTTATTAGAAAGAAATGTTACAATCCATAACAAAATGTTAAAATAATTTAATATCATAAAGTTAACATAAAATATTTAATCTAATCTTTGCGAGTGTCATTTTCTTTAGACTGGTCCTTTCTTTAGACAAAATCACAGTACTGCAATCAAAGCCTCTAAGGAACTAGTAATTCTAAAGGACATTCACAACATACAGTAATGCAACTGATCAGTTCCCTTTTTCCTGTAAAAACTCAGCTAACATTATAATAGTTACTGCAATTTCCATGCTATTGATTTTACACATTTTTCATTTTAACAGTGCAATAAGCGACATGAAAAGACTTGTTAATATGGCCCAGAGACTGGATTTTTTTAAGAAAAAAGAGGTTTTCATTTATGATCCTTCCTTTCCATGGCTCAGTTGTAAATATTACAAAAGGGAAGGGAGTATTTGAAACGTCCCTATCTCTCCCTTCTTTCTTTCTTTCTTTCATTCTTCGAAGTCCTCGGGATATTTCTTTGCATTTTCATGAGTGGGGAATCTCCTGAAGATTGAAATTCTGTCCAATAAAACTAATACACTACTACATTTTGACAGACAGTTGCAAACTAGAAATATCGCTAAAATATAGCCTTCTTCAATAAGAAAGGGATTTCTTTTGAAGAAATCTCTTTCCTTCTTATTCCTATTTCTACACTACATTTTGCCAAAAATCATGTTGAAATGAACAGATATTTTGCTCGTATTAGCCATGATCCTGCTTTTGTAGCTCGTAAAAAGCATGAATATCTTAATATAAATTAAATGATGAATCTTCATAATGTGCAAATTGTTCATTTTTACAGTGTCCTCGTTTTAGCAAGCACTGTGCTTATATTAAACAAGTTTGACTATATTTACTTGCCAATATGTGTAATGTCTTCATTAAGTTTAAAGATGCATATAAAAAAAAAATTATGTATCGATACATAGGAATATTTTGTTCTGTTTAATAAATAAACATAAGTTATATTGCAACAAATCTGTATCGCATATTGTCATAATAAAGTTAATTTAATTTTCCATTAAAACTATGTCTAAGTAATAAAAACAAGCCTGAAATATTTATCATAATTAATTATACTTATTGAAATCCAGATAAAATAATTAAGTATTGGTTATTTGAAATTTGTGCAGAACATGACTGGAAATGTTTCCAATGTCAGCATTACTGATTTAAATAATATTTAGCAATTTATTGCATTTGCCTGAGTAAGGGAAAAGTACCACATATTGTGATCACTATCTCATAAACTAAAAATTATTGTAACAATCGTTTTACCTCCTTATCTTTATCACAGGCATCAGGGTTCGAGATTAAAGTTTCCCAAATTTCTTTAGCTCTAATCCAAGGTAAATACTGAGCTCCATCTTGAAGAATAAATTGCAAAAAGACCAAATGTTCCACAAGATACTGAAATAATAACAAATACAAATTAAAAAATATATTTATAAAACAAATTAATTTTTTTTTTTTTTAAAGTAACTTTGGCAATAATGAAGATGTTAAATTTTCAATGAATACACGTAAAAATTCAGTGAAACATTTTCGAATATGTAATTAAAATTAATGGATTATCTAAAATTTCCTTTCGATATCTTCTTCACTGACTGCATAAAATCTTCCCAGCACTGTCAGATCTTCATTTTAAAAGGCTTTAAACAAATTACTTATTGAATTATAAGCGATTTTTGTCTCTGAAGTCCTGCATAATGTTGTTCCATTACACTTCCATTTAATGTGTTTAGATATTCTGTTTCCTTAAAAAAAATGTATACCCAAATTGAAGGTGAAAAAGTTTGATCTTAATATCAGACATGGATTTACTACAGTTACATCCCATGGTAAGAGGAAACACAGCCTTGAGATGACTATTGTAATCAGACTGAATATAACACAAAGGCCATAATAGCAAAAATGTTATTTGTGATGCCTGTCTCAAAGGGATTAAAAATTTACACTGTATCTTAACTGACTATCTTAAACATATCAGATAAATGTGCAGATAACTTAAGTTACTCTAACCTCTTCATGAGTATATCTTCCATCAACCAAAGTAGAGGGTTTTAAACCACCAGGTCCAGCAGCTATAGCAGCTTGTTTATGACTGTTTTCAAGACAAGCAGTTATTAACTTGATAACATCATGACTTTTAGTCAGTTCATTCAGACCTTGCTAAAAATGAAACAAAGACACACATCTCAAAAGAAAATAAATACTTCACAATTAATTTTTTTAAAAACATACAAATACTTAATATATGAACATATTATATTTAGAGAAAACAACATTTTTCATTTCAGTGATTGAAATTACTCACACTTTTATTAAAAGATACACAATCCATAACAATAATGAACGACTCACCCTATCTTGCTTGCAAATACCAGACTTTAAAATAGTTTTACATATGTTGTGAAGTAATCTCAATGATGGGAGAACACATGTTCCCTGAAAGAAAATTTGCATTATTATTTACTTTTATAAAAACTCTGGACAGTGAAATATAACTTTTAACTAGGGATGTACTGAATATTAGGTATCTATTCGGTATTCGGCCATATTACCAAATGTTCGGTTAGGCCGAATATCAAACTATTCGGTGTGGCCGAATATTCCGATAATTGGCCAAACCGAATACTTAAAATTTCTTTTAAAATATTTTTAAAAACTCTCAATTTCTACTTTTAACTGTCAATTAATAAAGATATTCAAAATAATTAGAAATAAAATCATATTTCAATGAAAGAGAATGCTTTTACATTATTTATTCGCTGTTTGAATAGTGTCACTTAAGAAAATTAACCATTAATGATAACCTTTATAACATTATTTCTATATTAATTATTACTTTAATATTAACTATATTAAACAATTAACAAATAATCGTGATTTCTGTGCCACGTACGATAGCGTAATATACATATAGATATGCAATTTAAAAAAAAATATATATATATATATATATATAATATGTTGTGAACATAAATGAAAAAGCAATATGATGGTGACATAAACACTGTTTTTTTAAGACTGCAAATCATTTGATGAGATTTTACAGCCTAATTCGCTGATATATCTGTGTCACTTGGTGATTCTTCCTTAAAGGCTGCTATAACAAAGTACAGTTTTAAAATATTATTCATTATTTCAAATTTATTCATTCATTATCTGAGCCTAGTTCCTAACCTGTCCAACCTCTTTCAGCTTTTTAAGAGGACCAGAAAGGTTTGAAATAGCAAACATTAACTTGAGTTTGATCCATGGATTAAGAAGCCAATAATTAATTTAGACTATTACTTCTTTTTGCATTTATTTATTTATGTTTTATACAAATAAAAATTATCTGCTAAATTGTAAAAAACAAAAAGTTTTAATGTTGTATGACAAAATTAATCTTGAAAACTAGTTTTGCCACGATTTTGAGTCTAGATATTTTGGGTCGACATTTCTTCTTTGGACTACTTATTACATTGTTTTTTGATTATATCTAAAACAAAAACAAACTGTAAAAAATGTTTAGAAACTCAAAATCTATGAAAATGTATCATACTTTTTGTTATAACTTGAAAGGGGAAAAAAATTGTTTTTGTTTTTAGGTACAGTTTGTAGAGAATTTAAATTCCTTTATTTAAAAAAAAAAAAAAAAACATGTAAATACGTTAACATGTTAAAAAAGTTGTTGTGGCAAAACTGCTGGGAAACAGTATTTCGTTTGTTTAAAATTTTGCCTTCTCTGGTATCACTGGTCTCCCTGGCTCAACCTTTACAGCTCGTACGACATAACATTAAAATTTTTCCTATCAGACCAACTGTTCACATTAAAAAAATTACAATAAATATATTTTTTTTCATAATTTCAGACATTTCTGGTCAACCTTAAAGTGTTAACTACTGATGCAAAGACTTGAAATCTAGTTTTTCGAACTTCTGAATCAATAGTTTCAGGCTTTTGTTTAATGCCCTGATTGGATTCTGATTGATATGAAAAAAGCAAATGTCTACTTCCAGCAATCAGGAAAATGTAAGCAAAATAGTGAGATTGAGTGCTTAATCTATTCAACACAGGTGTCTTTATTCTAGTATAAGAACAAAATAACATTAATAATAATAATAATAATAAATAAAATAAAACAACCACATTCAATGAAGTTGTTTATTAATTAGATGTAATAGTAACAGCTCCATAAGATTTTAATTTACAATAAATAAAAGAAATAGGTAAACAAAATAAGAATAAATATAAAGTAAATATAAAAAAATACTTACTCTTCGAATATCTTCAATGCATCTTACACAGTACAATTTCTTTGTTTGGTCTTTATGCGATACTTCTTTCAATATCGAAAAATGTTCTTCAAGAGCTAATTCAACAATATTTAAAGGTAAAGTTATGCAATGAGATAAGTCCCATAAAAGGTCAATAACCTAAAATAAAAATATTTTCTTTTAAAAACATATACATGCAATAAATATCCATTTTTATAAAGAAAATAAATGTTAAAAAGGAAATTAAAAAAACTGTACCATTATAAAACAAAAAAAATCCCTGATGGCTCGGCATACAGGCACAGGTAAATTTCGAAGACACAGATCGTGGCACGCCTGTTTATTGGGAACACCCACTTTGATATCTACTTGTGTCTGTGGGCGGAGCCGGCAGGGATTTTTTTATTATTATTATTATTATTTTTTGCTGTAAGGGTTGGTCCTATAAAAAATTTGTCAATATAAAAGTTGTAGATAATATTAAGAGGATTTATAATAAATTTAAGCATATTTGATATCTATTGAACTGACAAATTAATTTTTTTTTTCTCCTGAAATTCCCCCCCCCTCCCCCTTGAGGCCATTTTTAATAATTTCAAAAATCTGTCATACATAAATTTTCGGCCCTTTTCCTAGAAGTAAGAATAACTTTAAATGGATTCGATACTGGGGGTGGTTGAGGGTTCTGGGAGTCATGATCGGCATAGATATGCAAAAATTTTTCAGAAATTCCAACATAGGAGAGAATTTAATAGGTAGTATTTCTTACGAATCTACCTAAAAATAATACACTGGGCACAATAGCAAGGGAAACAAATGTCAAACTATGATTTTTTTTTCCCATCTGGATATAGGATAAGTATCACACAACTACCTGATATACCAATTACTGATGTAACTGAGTGAACACATTGAGTCGAGATTCGCAAGCCTGATTCAATTGTGATGAGTTCTGAACTTAATCTGACTCGATTATGACATTCTGAGAATGAAATGAACTAAATTAATTTTTCCAGTGAATTGAGTTTAAAATTAAAACTCAAACCCAGATTCATTTATATTTTATTCTGGCAGGAAATATTCACATTGTTAAAAGTGTTTTTGTTTTTTTTACAAGCACTAATTGGAAGTACTTTGAAGAATTTTCATTATAGTGTGCTGAGATGTGGGGGTAGTCATCCCCCCAGGAATTTGATTTTCCAGAATGTATCAGTCTTCACAATCAAAGTTGGCATAAATAAAGTCTGATTTTATAGCCTCCAATTGGTTAAATAAAGCCATCTAAATAAGTAAAAAAAAAAGAAAGGCATATTGTAATTGAGAATAACAATTCTCAACATTTTAAATCTGTTATTAAATTGAAAAAATGTGATAGAAAAGACGGTTTCGTATTTCTAAGTAGCATTTAATTCAGCTCATTTATTAATTTAAATTTCTAATATGAAACATATTCATACTATCTACAAGGTTAGAAACAAATATGATTCTTGCAGCACAGTGAACAAATATATAGTGAAGCGTATATAGTTCATACAGCAGCTGAAAGGTTAAATATCTTTAAGAATGACAAAAGATTGGGACAAATATACTGTAAAGCATATGGGTGGTAGTCAAACCAAAAATCAATAGTTCCCTACTGAAATTTGGATGATTGGCATCTTTACACTACATTTAGATTGAAAAAGAGTAATTTTTTTTTTTCCAAATGGAAGTTTTTATAGATTTTTTTTAATTGAATTTGGACACTTCTTAAACTCAATCATCATTGATACATGTATCTTTCAGTGTTCCTGTCTATTTAGTTCAGGTAAGATATATTATTATTCTTATTTCACCATGATGATTTTAGTTGTTTACTTCATACGTTATATACTTAATTTGCAATGTACTATTTTCTTTTACCACTGGTTATTCTTTATATTTGATCATGGACTAAATTTCTTTCTCTTCTATTTGAAAATTCAAAATTTTAACTTATAGTGGTTAATATTCAAAATTCCTATTTCACCACTATTTCTGAATAATAAATTTTCCTCTTTCACCCCCTTCTTTTAACGTTACATTAAGTATTGGTCAGTTTGGGCCATATTGCTATAGGAGAGATGCCCGAATTATCGTTTTTGTACAAGGAAAATTCTGAAGACATTACACAGTCACCCGCCCAGACCCTGGTGATTTAGAACCTATGAACATCAAATGAGGAGCCCATGCTCTTCATTTTGTGGCCAGCGTGTTAACCAGTGAACTGAGTAGGCCCCTTAAAAACTTCTAAAAAAATTATGATTAAGCTGATTTCATGAATAATTGTAGCTCATGGATCAATATAAAAATATAAATTCAGCTTTCAGGTAGAAGCAAGTTTGTAAAGAATCTATGAATACCAATGAGAAAGGTTAATTAACATTTTCTGCCAAAATTAACATGATTTCTTAAAAATTGTTGCTATTAAAACAGGAACAGCATTTACATTGTGTGTATAATCAATATCTTATACAAAAACATGTTTTATATACTATGAATGCTGTGTATTATTACAGATGAAAATACAGTGAAAAGAAAACACAAATTGTTTAAATTGAAAAAAAAAATTAAAAGTTTTACAAAATTTAGCAGCAAATTCCTAATATTCTTCAAGCAGTATTTCTTACTTTTGTATTTGCCTTCCCTTGATTAGTCTCCTTTCCAAGTCTTCCTATCAAATAAATTAGTCTTTTCTTCTTTTGATCATTACTTTCAGACCAACTCTAAAAAAAGGAGAAAAATAATTACTATTCATTCAAAAATAAAGATTTTAATTTTTTTTCCCAGTATATATACAGTATTATGTATACAGTTTGTTATAAAAGTATAAGACCAAGAGATCCGTTGCTATTTAGCTAATTAATGAAATATTTTAATCAAAATAAACAGAACTCCATGCCAGTACAGGAAGTTTTCAGTAAAATAAACCTTACACGTAAGAAATTCATTTAGAAAAATACCTGTTACAAAATTATAAGACAACATGTGGTAAGAGTAAGTTTTAGGAAATTTAGTAAATCCACCATTTTTCTGAATAACTTGAAACAAACAATTTGGCATCGAGTTAATCAAATTTTTAAGGAAAATTTCCAGAATAGTGTCCGATTTCTCCATAATAATGACTTCCAATTCATATGCTAAATGATATTGTTTGTTGTTTTTGTATACTTGGCGAGACAAATAACCTTACCAGTTTTCTATTGGGTTTAGGCCAAAATATATCATCAATCTTTTCTCTTTTAAACCAATCTTTTGATGATTCAGATGCATGACTTGATGCATTATCTTGTTGGAACTTCCATTTCGGCCCTCCTAAATGTAGTCCGAAGGGTATCAAACTTCCATATAACATCCGCTGGTAACTGTCTGAATTCATTTTGCCATCAACTCTTTGTAGATCGCATTTTCCAACATATGAAAAAGTGCCCCACACCATAATGGAACTGCCTCCCATTTGCCTACTGTAGAACTCACAAAATTCTTGCTTTAAGTCTTGCCAGTAGTCATTATTGCCATCTAGACCATCTAAATTTTTAAAAAATTTCATCTGAAAAAAGAAAAAAATCCATGTAGAGTTGAGGACATGACATTCTTTGCCCATTTTAAATGAGCTTCTTTATGATGTTTCAGCAGCTGTGATTTTCCTCTTAGTTTCTGAAGATTAATACAAACATTCAACTTTAAACATCGCCACACAGTTACATGAGATTTTTTTACTTTCTGCTGTGCTATTTTATGAGTTGACTGGTATTTTTCATTGCCAGTTTGAAAATTTGCCTATTATCATGAACCGAAAACTTCTTTTTGTGGACAGACCTTTTTTCTGTTCCATACAATTTTTTTTTATTTAAAACATTGTGAATAGCAGTTTTAAAACGATTAAGAATCTTTCTTATTTTACATTCAGACTTTCTTTTTCCATTGTAGAACCAAACTTTTCACACTTTTACTTAGACAGTTCACTCTGACAAGGCATTTTACTAATAACCAAAGAAGAAGATTCAATTCTGAATGTCTACCTTTTTAACAACCTTTCCTGATGGGTTAGGTTACAGTTAAACTCTGCACTTTTACTTTAAACAAAAATCACCTGCATTATTATAAAAGCAAAAGTGGTCTTATATTTCTGTAACACTGTGATTCCAAAAAACCATTTAGCACTATATATATATATATATATATATATATATATATTAACTTGATCAACACTACAAAATTGACTTATTTCATATACCTTCTTTGAAATTTGCATTAATCTTGCCTTTTTTAAGAAATGGTGGAGTTTCAAGGGGTCTTATAATTTTGTAACAGACTGAAAATACTTTTTTTTTTAAACTAAGGCTTGACAAGTGCTCGCTGTCGCCAGGTCACCAGTGCCAGCAACCAAGTTATTTAATTTTTTTTTTCTTTTGTTACAAACATTGACCTAAGAAATGAGCACAATCAAAATATTTCCGCTCCTCCACCATACTCGGAGTAGTGCTGGAAGTAGTGATCTTCCTCTTCTCTCATACTTTTAATCAAAGAAACATGCTTAAAAGGCATTTTCCATCCAATGCAGAGAAAAAGCCATTATTTTCAGCTCTAGCCAACTATCATATCACGCGATTAGAATATGGGGGGAGAATTTCAATAAAACAATAAGAAATAGTGTCAATCCAGCGTCTAAAATTGGAAACAGTGCTATAAAATGCTCAAGTTTTTTTGTAAGTTTCAAATTAGATTTTTATGTTCACAATTAAAACTGATTAATCTATCACATTCATTTTAAAGAAAATAACATATAACTGATTACATGTAATTCCTATGAAGTAAATCTATAAAACTTAATTAAAACTTTAAGAATAATTAATTTTAATAAAATTAAAGATTAATATTGTATTTTTTAAATATTTCTTCCTCCATAAAATGCTTCACACCTTCATTATCATGGTGTATGTGTGCATTGCACACATTGCACAATAAATCAGCGCCATTCTGTTTGGAGACAAGTGTCTGGTACTAGGTTATTTATCAATGGGTTTTTTTTTTTATGTGAAAGGATTCGGTTTCCAGTTTTAAAGAGAACTTTGGTGAAAGAGATGCCATATGTGAAAGAGAATTTTTAATTATGTAACAACTTGAAATTTAGTCGATATGACATGAAAGGTTGAGGGCACTTCTTCTTTGTAGAGAGTGGCTTCTTTTAAAAAGAGGAAAAGTAATTGGGGAAAAAAAGGGTCATAAAATTAGGTCTTTCAAAATAAATTTGTCAGAAAAGTTGATTTTAGTAAAGAAAAAATGTTTTTATAATGACTGAACATTTAATCATTTAGACTACAGTAAACGCTCAGTTAACAAAGAAGAGGAGATAATTTTTTATTTAAGAATGATAAATCATTATCTAGATCATTATTTTACTCAAGAATTTTATTACTACTAATTTTATTACATTATTTACTCAAGAATATTTTATAATTATATGTGTTTGGCAGTATCTGTAGTAAATGGAAATAAAAAATCCTTCATTCCACTTCAGAAGTTTTTCTTTTCTTTTCTTTATTTATGCTTCTTATAGATTGTTAGATCCAAATAAACATCCAATCCCCCCCCCCTCCCCCCCCAAAGCCGACTGCTTATTCAGATTATATAATACAAGCATAGGAGATGGAGAATGGGTTATTTTAGTAATGCATATTACATAATAACTCGAGTTATTTTGCAAACATAATTAATTTTGATATTTCTCATACTGTGATTCATTTTATAAGCATGTAAAAATTTTTATTATTCGGCTTATGTATATAAATAAGTTCTTTTTTTTTTTTTTTTTACAATCAATATGTTACTGGCCTACAATTTTTTCTATCAGTATCTGTTACTCATCTTAGTCACAATGTTAAATTAAAATTCTCATACGATGTCTCATTGTAGATGTTGCAAAGTTACAAAATATTAAGAAATAAACTTAGAAATTATATTCAAACAAAAAAATATATATTTTTAATTTTTATTATAAATAGTATTTGCAAAAATAAGTTCATCAAATGTAAATTTTAAAATAATAAAATAAAATTTTTTTGGCTAATTTCGACAGAAAAAGAGGCAAAAAATTGTTTTCCTGCTTCAGTATTTCATCGATGATGCCCCCCACCCCCTCATCAGATATAGATTTCGTAGCACTCAACTATCTAGACATTTGAAACACTCAGAAATCAGCATTTCTTGAACATGCTTTTAATTCAGCCTTTACAGTATGACTTTTACTTTTCTGAGATAAAGAATTTTGATAAGTTTATTTGAAAACTTATATACTTTATATTATCTTTCTAAATTATTTACTGGCTTGTTATTATATTTTTCTCAATTATTTCATAAAAACTTTTATGCTTTTTGAAAATTAATGACAGGGGGGAGGGGGTTGTAAATATTTTTTACTGGTGACTAGAAAATTTTGCTGGCTACCAAATTTTATCAAATTTGTAAAGCCTTGTTTTTAACTATAATTAATTTTTAACAAAATATTTAAATGTACCATATAAAGAAATTGAAACTTTATTTTGGTACTCATTTTCTTATCGATCATTTATAATAAAAAGAACCTTTCATCAAATAATGTGATTTAATGCCAACAATAGATAAGTGTGTGTTACACTGTAAATGCGACATTTCCAGCCCTTTTACATCTAACTCGCAACAGACTCACATTTTTCAGCACCTCCAGCAGTGATGTTCGAGATTTGTAACATCGTGACTTTTCTTATTTATTTAATAGCTGACTCTTGTCATCTAACGATGGACAACAGCGAGTTCGAAATTTAGTGAAACCTGGAGATTTTGCAAATGGCCACAACGTCAAAATTAAGACTGATCATGCCACGTGCTGCATAGGCCTAATGAGCTGGCACATGTAAGAACCAAGTAATGAATGACTTTATTCTTCAGTTTTTGCCAGCAAAATTTCTCTACTATGTGCAAAAACTATATTATAGTGTGATGTCACATTCACTGCAGTCAACTGCAGCACTGCACATTAGATGTGATGTTTACATATTCCATTTGTACTTATTTTGTGGATAATCCTGTTTAGTTTTTGTGATGAAGAATACAAGTTAATTGTTATTTCTCTGTTTTTCTCATGGAAATTGAAGAAAGTCATGAAGATTTGGAACCTTCTGCCTATGGAACAGGATGCAGTGAAATATTATCAAGATTACAAGATTCTGCCAGCAAAAAAAAAAGTGCATTAATGGGCAGAATATGAGACTATCTACAAATGAATAAATAAGGGCAATGCAATGTGAAAACCTTTGACAAGCAAATGTCTATTAAAAAAGTAATGTATTTTGAATGCTCCAAAATTACATTTGTTAAACACTAAAGTTTATTGACAACTGGTCTTTAAAAAAATTATAATGCAATAATAACATTGATTAAATAGAGAAAAGAACAGTTGAATTTGAGCAGCAAACTGGCTTATCGAAAATTAATAGAGGTTACATGAATCCAAGGAAAGATATTATGAATATTTTCTTTGACTACAGCTACAGCAAATGCATTTATGATGTCACACTTATTCCTCATTGGTGTTAAGTAACACCGATTGGCGACAGAAAAGGGATGACAAGAAAGTAAGGTACCAATATTTTAAACAAAAGTATTAAAAATTTAATCAGAAGAAAATAAATATATAGATATTTATTCTTTTATCTTATTTTGTACACTTAGGAATAAATTAATATTTTAAAAAAACAAATAGTGTAAAAATATATTAATTATATGCTTCAAATTAAATATAAATATAAAACAATCAATAAGAAAAAAATCGCTAGTGATGAGTAAGATAACAACAGGCTATTAAATGGGAAAGAACTATATGTACTTTTGAGCACTTACATCTTGGACAAGGGAAAGTAAATGGTCAAACTGTTCAGAATTAAATTTTGATGATGCAGCAATCATAATAGAATGAATGTTGTCCACAATTTGTGCATTTTGTCCTTCCTATATAAAACAGTGAAATTTTTAAAACAATAAAAACTTACAGATATTACAAAAAAGTATTATTTTGAATTTTACAAATAAAATAAAACCTGTTTAATTAACAAAAAATGTGATAAACAGATCAAATAAACAAAAAAAAAAAATCCAAAGAATCTAATTAATTATAATGTCTGATTAATAAAAAGTTAAAATTTCAGTGCAAATTCATCTTGTTTAATAACTAAAATTCATAAAGATACAACTACATGTAAATATATTGCTTGAAGGTGCGTAAAAACATACATAAAACATTTAAAAGCACATTAAAGTCCTTTTAAAAATTCAAAACGTTTTCAACCGAACTACTCAGTTATCATCAGTGAAAAACTAATTGTTGAGTTGGGTTGTTGTCCCTTCACGTTTTCTTGCTTGCCCGGAATAAACTATTTTACTTCAAGGGTTTGAAATATAAGGTGGGATGGGAAGGGTAATCAATGATGTATTAATTCATTCCAGACTGTGTGGATATCATATGATAATACATCATTACAGACTATTTCTTTTTTAGATATTATTTCTAGAGACTCTCTTATGATAGCTTCCAGGTGATTATTTGTGCAGAATATAATTTTGGATCCGTTGAAATCTACTTTTATAGGTTCAGTTTGTGCTAATCTTGCTAAGGCAGTGTGAGGTCTATTTAATTTCAGATCTGCTTCATGTTCTTTTATTACCTGGAAGCTATCATAAGAGAGCACTTGAAATAATATCTATAAAAGAAATAGTCTGTAACGATGTATTATCATATGATATTCACGCAGTCTGGAATGAATTAATACATCATTGATTACCTTTCCCATCCCACCTTATATTCCAAACCCTTGAAGTAAAATAGTTTATTCCAGGCAAGCAAGAAAACGCGAAGAGACAACAACTCAACTCAACAATTAGTTTTTCACTGATGATGACCGAGTAGTTCGGTTGAAAACGTTTTGAATTTTTAAAAAGGACTAATGTGCTTTTAAATGTTTTATGTATGTTTTTACGCACCTTCAAGCAATATATTTACATTCAGTTGTATCTTCATGAATTTTATGTCTGATTAAGCTGTATATTAAAAAGCATATAAGTGAATCAATTGCTAGTATTTTACAAGATATTTAAGATGTTGTTACAAAGTGCTGTAATATCTCTATTAATGAATTCATCAAAATTAATTTATTTTATAATCATAATATTAATTTTATTTATTTATCTCATTAATTAATTCTAATAAATTAAATTACATCTCAGTTCAGAATTCAGTAACATTAACAATCTTTATTTATCTAAAATGTTAAAGTTTTGGTTCAAGATTTCTAATATTTTTTAAATTAATTAATATATTTATAAAGACTAATGAAATCTTTAATAAATTCAGAGAATTTCTATTTAATATTAATTTTAAATACAATATTTTCAATGATCTTTTAATCTACTTCAAAATCGAAATTAAATAATAACTTTCAGCTTAAAATAAATAATTTTAACTGTAAATCAGTTTTTAATTTAATTACATAATTTTAAAATTATTTTTATTCTCATTCATTTTAATAGAATTTAAGCCCAATTAAATGTAAAAAACATTTTATTAATTTTGGCTATTTCGAAATTGCTGCACACACAAAATGGCAGATTTTGCGACATTATCTATTTTCACTTTCCTCTTCCACCTAAAAGAACAACTTTCAACCTCCCCTAAGGCATTTTCTGGGAAAAATCCACCATCTTACATTCTCGTTCAATGAACTCAATCGCAATATAGACAAAACAGACCACCCTCACATTCTTTAAGATTCAAAATTATTGCCAATCAGAAAAATACTGCCAAAATTAAAGATGCAAATAAGGAATTTTGCTTAGTAGCCACTGGCTGGTATGTAAAATTTTTTTAGAAGCCAGTTACTGGCTAGTGAGAATAATTTCTTTAGTAGCCAGTAAGTACATTTATGTCACTGAATATTTAATTAAAAAATATATAATCAGTTTACAGTAAACAAGTAATTTATGTACTAAGTACAAATATTTTAATTTATATTGTTTTGAATAAACTTGAGATACTAATTTTCAATCTCTTATAAATTTAAAAATAAATTAACAGCAAAGTTATATGCAACATGCTTATGTAGCTAACTACATAAGTACTTTTAAAAAAAAATTATTTGTCTAATAAAGATGTAGTAAATTAGTAATCTGTAAAGGATGTAATAAATTAGTCTTGAATAGATTAATAGCCAATACATCTTAAAATTAAATATATATATTTTTTAAGTACCTGCAAACTCCATATTTTAGATAATTCTTCTAAAGAAAGACAATGACCAGTAAATTCCACAATTCCTTTAATTTTTTCTGTATATTGAACCTGATCTATATTTCCTGAAATAGCAATACATAGACTATTAATAAACTGTAGATACTCTTTTAACACAAAGCAAAAACCAAAATGTTAGATACAAATAGCTTAATCTCACCTTCAAGCGCAATAGATAAGACTTTATTTTCAGCAATCCAATTTAATAGACTGTCAGAATCAATAGCTATTTTAGAAGATCGCAAGCTTGAACTGTCATCAATCAGTTTCATTATCTAAGTAAGACAACACAAATTAAGAAATGCAACACTAAGGAAATAATGTTTTAATTTAACATATTTTAATTATTTTATTTATTTATTTATTTATTGAGAGAAAAAGAGGGAGGGGGGTTAATCTAAACTGCACCCAGTGTTATCTTTTTCAATGGAAAACTACGTACCTACAAAACTAAAAACAGTAAATGTTAAAATGAAAATTATCAGGTAACCAAGAAAGTTTGTGTGTTTTTTGAGAACAACTACTTTTGTTGCGTAGGCATGGTCATACTGATTCTGATGACGTCATTTCTGTACATTGCCTTTAAATCTCAATCAGTAGAGAGTTGTTTAACGTATCTCACGTTTCGCTATCAGTTTTGTAGGAAGTACAATCGTTGACAAAGGAGATTTTGAGGCCTATTTTGCTCTACGAGTTCAAATTCCGAAACAAAGCTGCAGAGGCTGCTAGAAGAATATGCTCCATGTTTGGAGAGACTTCAGTGAGTGAACGGACCACTCAAAAATGGTTCAGCAGATTTTCGTCAGGAGAAGAGAGCCTCGAAGACAATCCCCGTGTTGGTCGTCCATCCATCTTAGACCAAGTCCAGCTGGTAGAGGAAATCAAACAGAATCCTGATCTAACATGCCAGGAGCTTGCGCACAGGTTTGGAGTATCTGATGAAACCATTTGATCGCATCTTCATAGCCATGGGATGTCGTGGAAACTAGATAAGTGGGTTCCCTTTCCCTCATGTCCTGTCCGAGGAAAACAAGCTCCAATGATTGAAAATCTGCTTGTCATTGCTGTCGCACCACAACAAAGCCTCTTTCCTGGATCAGATATTGACATGTGATGAGAAATGGGTAATGTATGGTAACCGGAAGAGAAAACATCATTGGTCGACTTCTGGTTCCGCCTCATTGGTTGCTAAACCGGACATCCATCAAAAAAAAGATAATGTTGTGTATTTGGTGGACTAGCACTGGTATAGTTCACTATGAGTTCTTAGAAAGCAGGAAATCAATCACAGCCGAAGTCTACTCGTCGCAGTTGAAAAGGGTTTCAGCTGCTTTGCTCGAAAAGCAAACAGCGCTGGAGGAGAGGAGTTCTTCTCCTCCACGATAACGCCAGATATTGCCGAAGCAATCAGGGACGTGATAAAAACATTGGGCTGGGAAGTTTTGCCTCACCCAGCTTACTCCCCGGACATCGTCCCATCGGACTATTACTTGTGTTTGGCCATGGATAATCACCAGCGGGAACAGCAGTTCCGAACCCAAGATGATGTCACAAAAACTATATCCTAGTGTTTGGACTCTAAACCAAAAGACTTTTTCAAAAAGGATATTTATAAGCTTGCGTCTCGTTGGGAACACGTAATTGAAGCCAACGGTAATTATTTCAATGAATAAAAGAAGTGTTTGAGAATTTTGTGGGTCATTTTTTATGTCTGATGAAAACCACACGAACTTTCTTCATTACCTAGTAATATGACCAAAGAAATTTCTATCTGCTCTTTCCTTCAAAGATTATTAACATGTGGAAAAAAAAAAAAAAAATGGTAGAAATCCAGATCAGAGTGGTTAGATCAGGGAATTATGCATAGAAGCTTCTCTAATTTCTCATCGCCTCTAATTTTAGAGAAAAAAATACATAAAGACAAAGGAAAAAGAAGAGACAAGATTTTTACAACAGTAAAGCAATGATGACGAAGTTTGTGCTTTTTAAAGATAAACTTTTGTCTCTTAAGACGTAATTTAAAAGTGTTTATTTTGAAGATATTTTTGAAAATAATTGTTGTGCTATGTGAATAATGACTAGATGATTAGGTAATGAACTGCCTTTTGGAAAAGAAAACAGTTATAAACTGTGTTAATTATTTTGTTAAAAAAAACTCTTTTGATGTTAGTTATTTTCATTATATTTTCAGATTAACAGTCCTTAAATCCATTTGTTCTTGCCAGTGATTGATTGAAGCTAGTCAAAATATTAGCCTGGCCAAATGTGGAGGAAACGTCCTGCAAAATATCTGGATCTTCTCCGTAGATGCAGCACTACTGCTTTTGAGCAGATACATCATGGCAGCTATGTGTGTACAGGTAGACAGAGTTCGAACAGATGAGAAAAAGAGGTGATGATGAAATGACATACGTTAGAATAATTAAGATGTAATTTTTCTCATCATGTATATATTTCTACTTGTAAATATTTTATCTTTTAATATAGCAGTTAATTAATCTGACTGAAGTGTTTTAATATTTCTTGTCATGTATTTCTTCCAAAATATCTACAGTATGTTAGAAGTTGATTTAACAGAATTCTGAAATCTTAATATTTCTGTTTTCTCTCTCTTGATTCACAAAAAGTTTAGGAGAATGTTTATTTCTGTCTCTGCCATGTGCATATATAAACATATATTGTATTTATAAATGTATGTAACAAATAAACCTGAGTGATGCTTTCGCACATTGTTCTTTCTAATTTTTTAATTTCTAACGGAAAAGCATGTAAAAGTTTTAAGGAATATACCAATTTCTGCAGTGAAATAGTAAACTTTTTAAACTGCCAAAATGCAAAGAAAATTCAGGGGTCGACTTAATACATTGGATATAAAACCACACATCCAACAATCCTGGTTTATATCTGCAGCAACAGTTACGAAATAAGCATCAATACTTTATCTTACTATTATAACCCACACAATTTATCATTTCTGAGATATTTTGCACAATAATTAAAAATTATTATTTTCTATCGTATATATTATTTCTCCTATCAACATCCCTTTTTTTAAGAAAATACGAAACACAGAACGACGAATGAAATACCATATGAAAGGTTTTTGAACAGGCTTCTGACATAGTACAAATACATTTTCATACAAAAAGGTTTTTTGGTTAAAATTTGCTGATAATTAAAAATTAAATCAGCATTGTTTTCATAAATGAAATGAAAGGTTTTCCTCAAATTAGTACTGCCACAAAAATAAAATTCCGGATTACATCACTCTCAACAATGATTATAAAAAAATAAATAGCACAAAAAAGATAAAGTCTGACATCTCCGCACATGTTTATTTTATATTTAGGATTAAAAAGCAAAATTGAAATTGCAATGTTTAGGAGAAAAAGACACCATGGATTGTCCCATGTTGTTGTTTTTTCGATGCGGATGACGTCATCCTCTAATGCAGTTAAAATACGATTGTTAATTTTTTTTTACCTTGCACGTGCTTTTTTTTTGTAAGTTTGATTGAATAAATGAGCTGATATTTACCGGCTTGACTAATGTCAGGGAATAGATATCGCAGACGCACCGGGATTGGCGCAATTTTTTTGTGGTGCTATTTTGGCGAGAAAACCCCTTTTTCGAATTACCTGTTAGGCCTAGCTTTCGAAAACATGTTAGTTTTATTTTATAACAAAATTGTATTATAATTGCATTTTAAAACACACACACATTTAATTTTATTATTACACACAGTTTTATTTAACACACACATTATTTTTATTACACATATATTTAATTTTATTTATCAATTATTTTTATATATTTTTTCTTGTAATTTATTTACATACACATTTAATTTTATTATAAAATATCAAATTGTCATACGAAGCAAAAGTCACCAGGTTATCCCGTCAGGCAAAAAAACGTCATTTTAGCGCTTTAAAGAAACCCCGGTGTGTTTGCAATATCTGTACCAATGTACTTTACGGATATTTTTATTATTAATGTTTCTTTAGAAGTTTAAATACATATATAAAAAATACTACAATGCTAAAAAATTTGGATTGCTGTGCGAAATCCTCGCACGGGTCCACTGGTAATTATTATTATAAAAACAATTTCAGAAAAAATACTGATCAAGTATAATTTCTTTTGTGGTTGACTTAAAGAATTAACTTATAAACCGAACACACCCAAAATGTGCCATTTCCAGGTTAAAATAATACGGTTGACTGATACACTGGAAAATACTAAATGTTACTGACTAACTATAAAGAAAAGAAGCATGTTTACATGAATAGATTAGTTACATCTACATTTGTTAATTAAAACAGAAAAGTAACTAAATTCGTCAAATTTGAATAAATAATCTTTCAATTCATATTATTATATGTACTGACTTAGTTTTTTGTGTAGATAAAGTGCATAAAAAAAGCTAAAGTTGATTGCAGCTCTCTATATATATAGCTGTCAAATCCAATTTTCGAGTGTCTCTATTTCTAAATAGAAATATTTGTTTTATTTTAATAGCATTCAGAAATAGTGGTACTGAAAAATTGGAAGGTTTGGTATTTATGATATTAACTCAGTAAACAGATTGTTCTTTGTGTATAAAATATTTGGTAGATTGTGTTAATTTCTCATCAAACTATAAGTTATTTTTTTAATACTTAGGTATGTATAATATTATAAAAGAGTAAAAGGTGATTGACGCTCTCGCAATTACAATTTTGTGCCAAAGAATCACTAGCGCATTTCAAAAGATTGCACTGAATTCTAAATCAAGTCTCAACAAACTATGAGCTTCACTTAATCTTATCATAGGTAATAAAATAAGTGAGTGAAAATAGCATAATATTTAAGTTCTGTAAATGATACACATTTTAATTTTAAAAAAAGAACTAGGTGATTCTGCCCTCTAGGAACTATACTTGTCAACCCCCATTCAGACCCTGCAGTCTTTAAAAACACACCAATTTTCTATGTTTAAATAATAAAAAAGCTGCAAACTCAAAAATTATTTTAAAATAGATATTATTTTTAAAAATGGATTCATTCAGTGAAATAAGCATTAAAAGTGCTTTTAGTTAATAAAATATCATTATGAGATCCCAAAATGTCCCCTCCCCTCCAAAAAAAGAAAAAGAAAAGAGGAACTATGAAAAGAATAGTTTGTGAAAGTTATGCCAATTTGTGTAATCATAATAAAATATTTAAGTTTTCTGAATAAAAATAGATGTCTGATTTTAAATATGAAGATATTTTCACCAGCTCAGAGGCCTAGTTCATAAATGTAACTTCACAAAATCTGCTTAATATGTAAGACTTTAAAAACCTCACATTAAATGTTCAAAATTAAAGTTTTGATATTAAAATATTTTTATTTTGGCTCAGTTTCTTATAAAATATATGGCAACAGGAAAAAAAAATCACTTTACGTAACTCAATTAATTATGTTAAAAATAAAAAAATTTCAATCTTAAAAATCAAAATGAGATAAAAATCGACGTCTCTTGTTAATCATGACATAAATTTTAACAGAAGAAACTTTCTTTTATGTACTGTTAACCATGTTCAATATATCATTAAAAAAATACTATTATGCATGAAAGTCCACAATTTGTTTTAAATATGATATAATTTTCTACATCAAATTCAAAATACATATGTAAAAATTTAATTATTTTAAAGTTTTTTTTCATTTTTAATATTTATGTGTAAATATATTTTTCAGTTGAAAATATATTGGTTGTAACTGTTGTTTAGGCTTTATAAAATATGGTGGCTGTAAGTAAAAAACAGCTACCTCAAAAATTGAAAAATATGAATTAATTTTCTATTCAGTTAATAAAATTGTGAATAAAGTTTTTTTTTTTTTTTTTTTTTTTTTTTTTTTTAATAGTCAAACTTAAAAAAGGATTGGACACTAAACACCACAAACTATTCAAGTATAAGCCTGCAAAAAAGGGTTAAATTCCTAGGCATAATTTTACTGAACAGTTCAAAAGATGTCAACATTGAATAGCGCTTAAAATAATTCTTCAGCATATTTATCATACATTCCACTATAAAACTACCAGTTTTCATGTATTTGTTAATCTTCCATAACTGAATCCACTGCCATCAAGCATAGACTATATTGCTAAAAATCACTGGACACTTTCTATTTTACACATTTTCTCAAATATCTAGAAATATACTTCATGGATTCTGCTGGAACTTCGGAAATATAAAGAAAATGTTTGATTTGATATTTTTCATGAAGATTTGATCATGAGGGTAATTATGGAACCTACAACAAATTGAAGGGAAAAAATAATACAATCGACACCGGTTATAATGTACTTTCAAGTTACCAGAAAATATGGTACGTTATAAGCAATAACCAATAAAATGCAATACAAAACGTGAAAGAAGAAGGCCCATAATAGTACACCAGGGTTGATAAAAAATACCTGAAATTTTTAGCAAGAAAACGTTTCCATATGGAGAGAGGGGGGGGGATTTATTATGAGAAGTCAAATTATGAAAATTATCAATTTTAATTAATTATGTTTAGCAATCATGAGAAATTGATATTTTAGTTATATTTTATGAATTTAACTATCAGAAAAACCAGAATTTCTGTACTGAAAATAAAAAAAATACCTGTGAATTCAGGTATATAACCTGAACACTCTGGCCTCAGATGCATGCAATAATAGAGATTTTAAATAGAAATTTTATGAGTTTCTCAAAATAAAATAGAAAAAAACATTTTACTACTACTTACATATTTATTTAGAAAAATAATCTTGCTATTTTTCGATGTTTTCTTTGATTAGATGACACAGCAAAAATTGCATTTTCAATATTTATATACAAGTATTTTTTATAAAATGCTTTGGTTTATAAGGAAGCAATGCAAACTGATTAACTATTAATTTAATCAGTAACTTATTTCTATTATTATTACAACCAATACTCCATAAAATATCAATAAATGCCATTCATGGTTATAGAAAAACCTGTAAAAACAGAACTTATTACAAAATCAAGTCTTAACACTAGAATGCCCGAAGCAGTCAATTTGACTGATAGTTGAAGATTTCTTCATATATTTCATTTATTTTTTATAGTCTGATAATTTCCTTCCATTACATTTTCTAATATTTTTCTATGCACATATCCTTTTACTTAAAAAAATATAATTTAATTTTTTTTCATTAGATTTCTGTAAATATACCTAGAAAGCCCAGAGCAGTCATTTTGACCAATGCTTTGGATCTCGTGAAAAAATAAAGGAATCATTTGTTATTATTTTTTTTTAACACTTCCACAAATCCATGAATTAAGAATGCATCTGCAATCAGGTCAAGGTCAAAGAAGGTGGATTCCTATTGGCCAGAGCTTTTTTTTCTAAACAGCAGTCAAATTTACTGTTCCGGCTTTGTAGGAAGTTCGATTTTACCATCTTTCTAGTGTTAAACAACAAAAAAATATCATGGTCTTGGCAAAAGAGTGTAACATACAAATATACATGCTAAGAAGGAAACCTGTCTAGTGTCTAAAATGTAATTTTCACCAGTCTGTTATGAACCCATCTCAGTGAGTTATACCATATTAAAAAATAACAAAACGAAACCTTCATAACATATACCATGTATAGAATATCAACCTACGCTGGCTTTGATAAATTCATAACAAGATAAAAAGTAGCAGAGGGAGGATTTCTGTCTATCATTAGATTTCTGTAAATACCTAGAAAGCCCAGAACAGTCATTTTGAACAATGCTTTAGATCTTGTGAAAAAAATAAAAGAATCATTCGTTATTTTTTTTTCTTCAACACTTCCACGAATCAATGAATCTTACTAATATGCATAAATTCGAATATTATTACTAAAAATCATGCATTTATATTTATTTTGAAATTCAAGAATTATTTCATAAAGGTTTTACGTAGTTTTCAACTACCTATTGCAGCCATTCGAAGGAAAGCAATTTTGATATATTTTCACTGATTATGACCCCCCAGACTGCAAAACTGCCCTCCGTTCAAATGTCGATATATATATATATGATCTATATCATACGATAGCACTCATAGTTATAAACCCATTTTAATGAAACTAAGCATGTGTATTAGGCTCACCAATACCTCGACCGAGTTTGTTGGCCAGCTTGGTCCACCAACTTGTTTCAAAATGGCGGCCACTAAAAGATTTAAAACTAAAATAATATGTAAAAAAAAATTCAAAATTCAAAATTATTTTTTGCTTAAATATTAGGCCTTGATACAAGAATTCCGGAGCATTTTTTGTTTTGCCTCTATCTTAAGAAATAGCTGAGATATTGCAGTTTGAAATTCTAGGGTGGCTGATATTTTGAAACAAGACAGCAGATTAAAACAAATCAGGGGTTTATTAAATAATGAGTTTTAATGAACAGGATTTCTCGCAAATCATTATCTTTCATTGTTGTAATTATTTTCTCAATCTTACACATAAAAATATTTATGAGTTTTAATGAACAGGATTTCTCACAAATCATTATCTTTCATTGTTGTAATTATTTTCCCAATCATACACATAAAAATATATATTCATATCGGTAAGCGTCAAATTCTCACCAAACTTGGCGAAATATCGCCAAATTTGGTGACAAAAATAAGTTTTCATAAATTAAGCCAACTTGCCTGTAGTTGGCTAATTTGGCGAATTTCTTATTCAAATCCAAACTGTCAAAAATTAAAGTAATAATTAAATAAAATAATATACATGCATTTAGAAAATTGGAATAAATACACACCTCTTTCAAGCCATTCATTCGAGCATTAAAATGAGGGCACTTTAACATACGAAGAATAACCTCAAGGCACAATGAATTGGTAAGTGCCACTTGTTGAGGCCATAAACTAAGGCACAGTAATTTCATGCTTTTTAGCAACTCGGATATTGAACACACACTCTGAAATAAAAACAATTCTTTCATTTATAATCATACACAATTACCAATATACATAAAATATTTTCATGATTAATTTTAACATTAAAAAGTGCAAAATAAATCTAGAAAGAACTTAAGAATTGCAAGAATAAGTTTATTAATTGACCTACTTTGCTTTTGATATCTGCATCAGAAAGATTTTTAATGTATGATACAGCAGAATCCATACACGAAGACAAATAAGGACAAACTTTAGAAGGATTTAGGAACTCTGAACATTTTGAAATTGGTGCTAACAAAGCTGCCATACCCTGAAAGACAACAAATGGGAAATGAATAAGTACAAAAATATTAATATAAGCAAAGTTTGAAGTTTATATAAGTTTCAAAATAAACTTCCAAAGAAGGAGATATTTGTATTTGCATAGTAGTATATGAAGTCTTAATTTTCATAATCCAATTTTTTTTTCTAACTTTTACAGAGGTATTCTAACAATGTTAATTAATTTTATTTTTTATTTATTTATTAATTTTAACCTTAACAACTATTATGTAAAAACCTTTCTTTATTGATTACTAGCTGACCCACCCAGCATTGTGCAGACCCGCCAAAAGATTGCATGAAACGTTAAAAAAAATCTAAGCATCAAAGTAAAAAAAAATCCCAAAAAATTCAAAAATCACTCTGAATTCTAAATAAACTTTATCGGAAAGAAGACAACATTTACTGCATTGGGCTAGAAGATTGAAACCTGATTCTTTTCACTTACATGGTAAAATTGCAGTAAAACACCAAACATCACATTTAAAAAAAAAAAAATAAATAAATAAATAAATAAATAAATAAATCACTAATTTTTTTAAAAAGCAGAGGACAAAATGTACTATATTAATATTGGGCTAAAACATTGTAATCAAAATTCTTTCATGAATGTCAAAAAATCATCACAGAATGTGAAAAAATGCATTAAAAATTGCTAAAAGATTCCAAAATTGTGGAAAGCACAATTTACTATATTATGCTAAAAGCTTGAAAAAGAAAAAATTAGCAAAAAAATTCAGAAATTGCTGTACAAATTCCGAATAAACTTTTTTGAAAAAAGGACAAAAAATACTATATTGGTCCAAAAAGTTTGAAAACTGATTCCTTTTCCCAATGGAAAAAAATCGCCACAAAACCTGAAAAAACTCAAAAAAATTCAAAAATAGACGTAAGAATTTGTAAAACTGTTTTTAAAATATGACAACATTTAGTATATTGAACGGGATTCTTTTTACTTGCATGAAAAAAAACTACAGCAAAAACAAAAAAAAAAAAACCAAAAAATTACAGAGGAAATTTTACTATAGTGGGCTAAAAAGCACTGTAACCAGAATTCTTTTACAAATGTCAAAAAAATGTTGTGGAATGCGAAATAACGCTAAAAAAGCACATTGAAAATCGTATTAAAAATCGCAGAGGACAAAATTTACTATGTTAGGCTAAAAGTCTGAAGGCGAATTCTTTTTACATATATCAAAAATTGCCGCAAAATGCGAAAACTCCAAAAATCACATAAAGAAAATTCACAAAAAACTCAAAAATCTTTGTACGAATTCCAAATAAACTTTATTGAAAAGAGGACAAAAATTATATTGGGTTAAAAAATTGAACACAGGTTCCTTTTTCTTATGAAAAAAAATCTCCGTCAAACGTGAAAAAAAAAAAAAAAAAAAAAAAAAGGCTGAAACTCGAAAAACTCAAAGGCTAAAAAATTCAAAAATAGCTGTACTATTTTTAAAAAACCTTTATTAAAAAGAGGGCATTTACTATAATGGGTATAAAATAATATTAAAACTGAATTCCTTTTAATAATATGAAAAAGCATCACAAACGCAAATAAAAACAAAAAAAGGCATCAAAAACTGCATATAAAGATCGCAAAGAATTCAAAAATCGCAGGAGAGAAAATTTACTATAGTGTGTTAAAAAAAATTTAACTAAAATTCTTTTACAAATGTAAAAAAAATAAAAAATATACAAATAAAAAATAAATAAAAAATTGCTGCAGAATGCGAAAAAATGCATTAAAAATCGCTATAAATTCAAAAATTGCAGAGAGCAAAATTTACTATATTAGGTTCAATCAGAAGCAAATTATTGAACAATCGCCCAACACTAGGATCAAATTTCCTGCCGGAATAATTACAAGTTTTAATAAGTTTTGTAATTGCAGTTTTTAGCTTCTCGGTCAAACAATCAATTATAGAACATCATGAGAGTAGAATTTGGGAATTAATAAATGACTGTCGATTGTAATCTTCTACCATAGCAATTGTTCTCAATTGTTGAATTATTGACAATTGCCCATCACTAATCAGATTTTCAAAAAAAAGTTGATTTTTTAATAGTTGCAATTAATTTATAAGAATTGGGCCTTTTTTTTTACCACATAATTCATAAAATATTTCAATCATAAACAATTAATAAGTTGTACAGAAATATAATTGCAACATTTTTTTTCTATAAGTGTAGTGTCTATAAGTATATTCAGTTTTAAGTTTGGCCTTAAGCAATAGTTATTTTCCAAGAATATCATTCTGAAATGAATTGCATTTACTATTGAACAATTCCATTTTATAATACATATATTCAGGGGTGGGGAATTTTCAGAAAATCTTACCAGCCAAGGATTTACTTTACCAGCCGGCAAGATGCAACATGCATTTGAAAATTGTTATGACAAAATGTATGTGACTGCAAAAATCATATATATTATTTCTCCTGTCAACATCCCTTTTTCGCAGAAAATATGAAACGCAGAACAACGAATGAGATACCATATGAAAGGTTTTAGAACCGGCTTCTGACATAGCCCACTTAACAATTCGTTAAAACATGTTTTTGATTAAAATTTGCTGAAAATCAAAAAATAAATCGGCATTGTTTTCATAAAAGAAATGAAAGGTTTTTCTGAAATTATTGTTGCCAAAAAAATAAAATACCACATTATATGATGCTCAAAGCAATTATTATAAAAAACACCGCACGGGTTTATTTTATACTTAGGATTAAAAAGCGAAATTGAAATTGAAATGTTTAGATTTATATTCCTAAGTCCCATGGTTTTCCCGAAGCGGATGACGTCATCCTCTAATGCAGTCAAAATACAATTGTTAATTTTTTTTCTCGCGCGTGCCTTTAGCAATCTTGGATCAGTTTATTCTAACTTTGATGGAATAAATTAGATGACATTCTGGCTTGACTAACAACTAAATGTTGTTTGCAGATATTTTTATCCTTGCTTTTTCTTTAGAAGTTTAAACCTGCATCTAATAACTATTACATATTGATAAAAAATTACACTTCTCTATTATCCCGTCGACCACTTTTCATAACAAAAAACTATCGCCAAATTAACGGGAGAACGTTGCCATTGGAATATCAAAAAATAAATAAATAAATAAAATATAAGAATTTAAGGACACAATTGTTATTTTAATTAATAAAATAACTACTAAATCAGTAAAACATAATGAAAAATACACGCAAATGTCGAATGTAAAACCACTAGATGACGTAACAAACACGCATAATGATTCTGACATCAAGTAAATGGGACTGCACTTTTGGCGTTTAATCTTACGAGATAATAGAGAAGTACCTAAAAAATATTAGATTTCAGTGCGAAATCTTCGCACGGGCCCTCTGGTTCTTACTTACTATTACTACAATGCATTTTCATATATTTTTTCTATACAATTAATATATACAACAGAAGAAAGTTTAGTATAGGATAGAACTTAGTACCGTGTTTACATTGTGATGATTTTGAAAGTTGCACAATATAGCTAACTAATAAAAAGGACATTTTTGGCATATCTTCTATAGTCTGCATTTTTTCAAAGATTGTCTAAAATTTCACTTGCCCTCTCAGAAAATTCACTCATCAGTGGCGAGTAAAATGGTGTATTTCCCAACTCCTGCATATATTCATAACAAGAATTTAAAATATATATATATCCAAATCACTGCTTTAAATAAATGATAACAACAAAAAGTATAGAAAAATAAATTAACTTAATCAAGCAATAGAAATTAATATTTTAGCAAAAACATACCATTCCAGTAATATCGTCACTTTTGAAACGGTTTTCAATCTCTTTAAATCCACCTTGTTCTCCAAACTGTATAAAACAAAGAAAAAAAATTCTTTAACAATATAAAATAAATATTTTCTACTTACTCAGAGAAATAATATAAAAATAATTTGCACCAATAAAGAAATGCATTATGAAAATAGGTCTTGGATAATTTTAACTGCCCATCAATATAGTTTTATGAATAAGTATGTGATTTTGCAGAGAAATCTTATAGGTTGTTTTTTCAAACTTTACTAATACTTTAACACGCAATTGTTATAAAACATTACAAACTGTTACTAACAATAATAATTTTTATTTAATACAGTTTAGAGAACTAATCTGAGAGTTAACAGGAAAGATCTTCAGAAAACATCATAGGAGTACATTAATCATATTAAATTTACATCAAAGAAAATTATATCAATGCCTGGATCTGGAATCAAGCTTCACATGAATCTTCTAAATTTCAAAGATTCAATAACATTATGTTTATAAAATTCCAATATGAGACCCGACAGATCCCACTGTTTACTTAACAGGTGACAAAACAATTTAAAAGACGCAAATAAATGTAAAAAGGTGTTTAAAATGTTTAAAAACTGTCCTAGTACTTTCGGCCGGCTACCGCCGCCATCATCAGAGAGCGAAAATCCTTACTTGCATTTTGCCGTATGTGTTTGAACATTATGCTATTAATATGGCAACAAAGCAGAAATATAAAATGTAATTAACAAAAAAAAAGGAAGGCAATTTCTTCAAGCAAATTAATCCTGAAAAACTAAGTTTAGAATTAGTTACTTAATGACACATTTTCTAAGCAAAATGTTTATATAAGATTTTACATTATATGTATTACTTTATTTCTTTGTAAATGTACGAATAATTAAAGAAAAAATAATCATTAAATCACACTTGTATTCAGAAACTTTATTTCAGAATGTGTTAAAATAACTCTATTTTTAGTAATCCTGGATATTAAACAAACCATTTAATATTACAATTAATACTCATACATGTTAATGTTGTTTATTTCTTACAGTTTTTTTTTTTTTTTTACACCATTGTATGATAAAGCAATGACCAAAAAAATCAAAGTGTAACATTAAACATTGCAAAATGCAGGGTTACTTATGCCATATCCTATTTTTTCTTACTTATATAGAATTAGTATTATGAACAGTGTAACTAGATGTTCATAAATCATCATATATTTAATGTCATATGACCAAACAATCCATAAAGGATATGCTAAAAACATGTCTAATTGCTTAAAAACAATTTTTTAAGCTAGTAAATTTTACTTTAACTTCCCTTAGTAAACTCACACAACATTCAGATAGTACTCAATTTTTCACTAAGTTTTCTTCAAGATAAAGATGAAACACAGCAAAAGAGAAGGGCTATTTTTTTCCAAATCCTATTTCTTTCTAACGAAACAATTTAGAGCTGGCCTATCCAATGTGGTGCCTTTTGATGGTTTTCATGCTGATCTTTTGAATTATTGCTGTTAGTAGAAGTTTTTAAAATAAAAATTTACTTGAAAAGAGGCTTCTTTAAAATCACTAGTGTTCCACGTGATTTTTTATCATAGGCGCCATTAAATTTTCAGCTCCTTTCTCTACAAAATATTTTGATAGGTTTTTCTCTCAGGAAAATGTAATTCTAAATTTACTATGATCTATGACTTTTTTCTGCAATTATTTTTCACATCGAGCTCTGCATAGTAAGGGAGGGGACCTTAAGACTTACATTGTGAGGTGTCTGTGCATCTCATGTCTGCCTGTGCATGTCGTTAGTCCCTATGAGGTTTGCCAGAATGCCCTCTTTTTTTTTTATTCAGAAAATCCGAATTCATACCAAAAATTCTGATTAATAATTTTTATTTTATTTAATCGACAGGCATTTTAGGATTACTTAAACATTCTTCTTTCGGAATTTCCAGTGTGAATTTAGAATTTCTGAATAAAAAAGGAGGTCAAACTGACAATCCTGCCCCCTACTATAGTGAGGCATTATTGTTCTATGCTTCCAGACATATGAATAATGGCACTCAATGTTTGTCACTAGATGAGGAGCACATACACGTGCTTACTAAAAGGACAGCCCTGATTTAGAGTTTTTTTTTTTTTTTTTTAATGCTTGCAAAACAATAAGAATGAAGTTGTAGAGTAAACATTTAATCTTATTTTCAAGCTCTATATTTCACAAAAGGAAAAAGACTAATAACTTACCCTATTAATCAATTCAACAAGCCAGCCATATGGTTCCTAGAAATAAAAAGACATAGATGTAATTTTTCTCAAACATTCATGCAGATTACTTTTAAAGCAGAGATGCCAGCTTTTAGCCAGGCCAAAATAAAAGCTGGGTTAAAAAAAAAAGGGTTACAAATGCAGGATGTGTATACTCTTTTTCCAATGACTGTAGCATCACTATTTCCGAACAGTATTCTTCACCTTATTTAAATCACTGAACATGTAATAATTTTCCGAAAAAAAAATAAGGTGAAAGATACTATTCGTAAATAGTGGTACTCAAAATTAAGGACCGTGCAAATGCTATGCAATATCATAAAAAAAGTTACAAATACACTACTGGATACTAAGGCTAATGTCACACGAACAATTATTTCGACGTTCACAGTTTCCGTAAGGCTCCTACAATCCAGGCTGACTCACGCCGCCATTTAATTGCCCGCAGAAGAACGATTTGGGCAATTACATGACGGCGTAGCCCAGATACGGAAATTCCCAAAGACGCTCAATGTTTACAGAATTCATCGCTCTGTTGTTTCCAAATGGAAATGCTTTTTCCCCCCTCTAATGAAACTTTCACGTTCCACACCATTCCATTCACGCACCAAAGAAAAAAAGTAGAAGACTGGGTGGTCACATTGTTTGTTTAATGGATTATTTGTTGTCGGTTGTCCTATTACCTTCAGTGGAACAAAATTCTTTCTGTGCACTCTGACCATCTTGAGTCTTGAGAATTTACGACATCTTGAGGCAAAAGTGGTTATCAAAAGAATTAAGAAATTAGTTTTGGGAAAATAATTAATTGTTTAGCAGATTAAGTGAATTTTTGTCGATATATCAAGTAATTTTTTTTTTTTTAAATCTGCTTCACATTTCAGTTTGCAAATAAATATGAAATTGTACCAGGAACTGTTAATTTTTTTTCTTGTGACTTTTGAGCGGCTGTTGTTCAGAATTCCTTATTTAGAGGTTCGTACTACTGTCAATGCAATGGAACGTGTTTGGTTCCATCAATATGTGGCCAGTATTCAGAGGTTGTCGTTATTTGGAGGTGACTGATCGAGAAGGTTTCACTGTATACATATATATCTTTTTTTTTCTTTTTTTTTTTTGCTTGGCACCAAAATGTTATTTAATTAAAAGGGACTTTTCAGTAATATTTCCAAATCAGTAATAGTATTATTTATCCTGTTATATATAAATCCCATCTGTAATAGCAATACATCAGTAATAGTATTATTTATCCTGTTATGTTAAATAAAGTCCATCTGTAATAGCAATACATATATGTCTTAAAAATAAATCATTTTAAAAATAACAATTTCCTTTTTTTTTTTATCTTTTTGCTGTTTTACAATAACAGAATGGCTGATTCTCAAAATATATAAATATTGAAAGATAATATACAATATTCAATAACATGACGATATGTGTACAAATAAACATTATTTATCTAACAAAAGAAAATGGACTTACAACAGCTCCAGGACTAACTGCATATGCTTGATCAGGTGCATAAATATTTGACCAATGATGCATAGAAACATGCTTGTGTTTATTTTTGATGTGAAATTCTGATTCAGGATCAAAAGCCTGCAAATTTACAATAAAATAAAAATTGATGGATCAATAGTATAAAAAAGACATGGTGATTTTTATTAAGAAATAATTATTAATGTTAATAATGTTAAAAAAAGTAATATTTACACCAACAGACAGTGAATTAAAATGAATCTTGAAAAAAATTAAGGAACAAGAAACCCTTTTTGTCATGTGACACTTTAACCTAAAAGTATGTGCATTTTTTGTTACACGGAAAAGCACACTCAATCGTTTAGATCTAAGACATACTATGCATTTTTTTAAATTATCGTATTTAGGAGTTCTCACATTAAGTCTTGATACATTTTTACTTCCTTTAGTTATTCTATCTCTGCTAAGATAATAATCAGGAAATTCAAAAAATCTGAATCACCACTAGAATTTAGTTCCTTCTTAGAACATAATATATGATAAATGAATTGTTTTTCACTAACTATTTCTTGATCTTGTTCATTATGTTGTTATTTGTCACTTCACATTTCAACTAACAAGGTCTCTTAATCACTTTATAATTTAAATAATGGTATATTTTCATTATTTTATACTCAATTCTAAATAAAAACCAGAATACACAGATAACCTCGAAAGCAGCTACTGCGTGTCTGGATAATCTTGATATAAAAGGAGAATTACTGCAATATATTTTTGTAGAATCCAGGCCTGAAGGACCTGGTGTGAATGCTCATGGGTTAGAATTGGTAGAGAAAAAAATAATCTGACCATTTTAAGGCAAAAATCTGGAAAATTAATCGTCTTGTATCGTACATAAATTCTTAATAAAAATTAACCATAAAAAGATATGGTTTAAAATTAACAGAAGATAAATATTAGCAAGAGGGAGTCACAGTTTATCTTCTGAAGAAAGAGCAGAAGCAATGTTTTTGAAATTCTTTAAAAACAGAAAAACACACAAAATATCAAAAATAGTACAGTTTTTTTAATCTTCTTACACACACCTTGATTAATAACAGTGGTTAGCATACCACACTCAGAATGAGTTCTAACGCTAGTTTTCTTAACTAAAACTTCCATTAAACCAATTCTGCTTCTTTTAAAACGTCCTGAAAATGTTCAGTGCTTACAGCTTTTGTGAACTCTCAAAATAAACAAGTTTTGATTATTCTCATTATTCTAGAATAAATTTAATATTCTGCATTTAATCCTATCAATGGTAGTGGAATAACCTGTAGATCTATACAATTGCTTTGATTTAAAAATATTTTGGAAAGATATTCGAAGTCAAAACAGCTGATATTCATTTCTTTTTTGTGTATGTACATGACAAAGCGAGTTAACAAGAGATAATTCTGAGAAATAAGACTCAAGCTTACAAAGTACTTAACACTAAGTAAGTAACCCCCCATGAGTTTTCGTCAAAAATTTCTCAGAATTTTTTTTTTTGTTTTTTTTGTTTTTTTTTTGTTTGAACATTTTGAAATTGTTGTAGGTGATGTAAATCTGGTCTACCTAGATGCTCTAAAAAGATTGTGTCGAAATACAAACGATTAGAAAATTTTAGTGTAAGAAAAAATCCTTTTCTGAGGTGCAAAATGACCTGTATTCGCTGGTATTTTTGAAAAGGTAGAGATTTGTATTTTTTAAAACTAATTATACCTTCGATTAGAAGAAGGTTTCGGCTTAAAAAGTATATGTTTGGTTTGTCTGTGTCTCTAAAATTGTGCTCGAGGGGTGTTGTTGTATGGGGAAAACATTCACCTGGGAAAACGACCCTTTTTCAAAGGGTTAACATCAATATTTTCTCGAATTGATTATGGCAGTTGCAACATAAAAGTGTGATCTTTCAAAATATGTTTTTTGTTTTTAAATAAGCCAAACGGTTTAGTTGATAAGAGTCAAAACAGAATTAAGAAATAAAAACATTCTTCATTCAAATGCTTCTTCATTCTCGTTCACTGCCGTAAAACGGGTTCTGGGCATGTGTGAGTGCTGAAAGCCAGCTCGCAAAGAAAGAAATGAGTTATAGATCAGTTTTTAGTTAATATTTTAATTAATTATTAAAATATTAAAATTCTGAGACTCAGGTGCATCAGGAGAGACCTTGGACTATCCTCACCTAAATTTTTAGACTTCTAGGTGCATTAGATTCCGCTAGCCATCGCAGACAGACACACAGAGAGCAATACTGTCTTTTATTAGTATAGATTAATTATTTTCTTTCAAAAATATATTTAATGGATAGAGATTTTTATTTCCTTTCAGGCTTCTTAAAATTTTAAAAATCTGCTAAAAACTCTCAAAGTTATGCCGAAAATAGTAAATAATAACTTTCATTCTTTTAAATAATGCGCCATTTTTCAAAATTATGTTTCGAAAGAATAATGAAATGTAATTTATGAATTTTTAAACAAAAATTGATTTCTATAAGATTTAAATATTCAAATCCAAAATTACAGCTCATTCTACCACATTAGGAAGTCCAAACTTTCATAATTCTTAAATTATTTGGCCAAATAAATTTCTGTTTTGTATCAGAAAGTAAAATTTACCACAAAATCCAAATATGCTGTCAAAATTGGGTGTTTATTTTGAAAAATTCAAAGTTTGGTACAATTTCTGTATGAAGATGGCCCTTTAAGTTTATTTTTTTAAACATAAATTGAAACAAAAATGAAAAATTGTGCGTCAAGCATAGATTATGTAACACCTTCCAACATTTCCAAAATACTTTTAGAAATCTTTACTGTTTAATAAGGTGAAACATGATGTCAAAGTAAACAATTTGGAAAATACATAACACAATTAAAAACCCAATTTCAGGAATTACCAACAGTATTCTGAAAATCACCCGATGAAAAAAGGTGACTTTTTTCTAAAAAAGTGACTAAAGGTGAGAAAGTGACCCACTTGCACGTCTGCTATAGACACAGATTTTTAAAAAATATTCATTCTTGAAAATTACTTTAAAATTCATAAAAACTTAGTAAATTGAGATACAGTTTTCAAGAAACTTCATTTAAAAATACATTTTTCACCCTATTCAACAATGTAAAAATTGAAATTGTGTGACATTTAGAAGTTCAAAAAACTTCAGATTCAAAGAATATGAGATTTTAGAATAGGATCAAGCAAATTTAAAATATATTTATGAATAAATTATAGTACATAATAATACAGACCTTTTCCAATACTTGACAAAGAACCTCTGGTACTGGATCATGTTTTAACCTAGCAGTGATTAAATTTATAAACAAGTGTAACATAGCTAATACTCCTTCTTGAACATCTAAGCCCCATGATCTAACAGCACCAGATGTTAATAACTGAAAAAACACAATCCAATAACATAAGAAATAATGCACAAGGATATAAATAATTAACACTCTTTACTTAAGATAAAAAACAAAATTTTTAAAAAAAGCTGCTTTTTTAAAAAGGAAGGTGCATTCAGAAGAATCAGAGAAAAAAAAAGCAAATTTTGTCATTATATGTTGTAACATTACAACTATCAATGTTAATTTTTATAATGAAGATTATATAGTGTTGAATATACACTGAGTGGCCAAAAAAATTAGAGACACCCTTCAATAACGAATTAGTGGAATAACTTGGCATGGACTCGACAAGTTACTAATACCGTGGTTGAGGGATGTTGGCTCATGCTCACATAATGGCAGCCAGACAGAGGCGTCGCATGGGGGGGGGAAGGGAGCCTCCTCCCCCTATATATGTGAACTTGGAAAATTTAAGCTTACAGTTGTAAAATTTGATTTTTGAAAGGCTTCTCTTTTTTAAAAAATAATAGTACAAAAGTATGAAATTTTTACTGTTTTGATCACTACATTTCTGAGTATAAAAACAGTAAACAAGAAAGCAGCCAGACTCAATCTGCTATTGTGTTTCTCGGTTCCACAAAAATATCATACATCTACCATACCTGAATTTCTCTACTCCTGTCCATGCACAACTAACTCTAATCCATCTCCTTTATTTCCTCCAAAACTTTGGTCCTTTCTGAAAATTTTCAAAATAACGCGATTGATTCTTAACCCTGTAATGCATCAATTATTTGTCTATTCCAACAGAAATTCTTCCTTCCACTGACCGTTGCTAGACGACTGAAATTGAGAGATCAGTAACACCTATATAGTCTGTTGGAGAAGATATCTCCTAAAGGCAGTGGCATGCTGTAAGGGTTGAAATTTATTTTCTTTAGCTGTGAGCAGGGTTTTAGTAAAGTCTAGTAAAGTCCGCCTTGAGGCAGTCGTGTGCATTACAGGGTTAAGAATCATTGACATTATTTTCATAAAAAGGGTGATTATGACTTTGTACATAATAGCAGACAAAAAATTCGCAAAACTTAAACTAATACCGGTTGACTAAAAACAAAAGACAATATTCCTTTCGCGTCTAAAAATAAATAAATAAAAGTTCCAATAAAAAAACATCCAACTGTCAGAAGCGAAAATTAAACAACAAATTATTCGTATCTCTTCCGATTGATGCCATATCAACAGGTCGTCGCCACAGCAGTTATACAAAGGCTTTGGTCATCACCGTCAATGCCATACATTAATCTGCAAATATCACAAATCTTCTTTTAAAATAGCATTTTAAACTAATACTAGAAAAGAAAAACATGATTTTCCACTTCATTCTAATCTCAAATAACTTGAAATAGAATAAGTAATTTTTTAGTAAAAAAAGTTTTTATTTATTTCTTTGTGTGAATAAATAAAATTTTCAGTTTCAGAAAGAATGAGCCTAAGTTTGTCTCATTTGTAGTAGCCACCTGCATTGAAATGCAGCTGGGCAACAACATCTGACAAGTTTTCGCCAGAAAAAATTTGGTAACCGTGTACTGTCAAGATAAAAGTGTGATATGAGGAAATGTGAATACAAAAGTCGTTGGTTCCTTTAATTTCTGCATGTAAATATATCTTAGTCCTGTTCGTTTATACTTACATGTTTATGAAATATGAAACCAAATAGGTATAAAGTTCAGTGCAGTACCTGATTAATTACATTTAATAATGAGTATAAATCTCAGCACAAAAGAACCCTTCACAATGGGAATAGAGTTTCGGTGCAGGAATTTGGAGCACCTAAAGATCCATTCAAGGCTTCAGCTCGAAAAAATAAACTTTGCTCAATTAAAATATATAAAATATGTATTGCGAACTACTATATGCAATGACAGACATGACAGCCTAATGTTTTTAAAATGTGAAAGTGAAATACGGGATTTTATCAAACTAGACGATGTTATCATTAGGTGTGCTTCTTTGAAAATCAGAAGAATTAATGTTAAGAGAAAAAAATTCAAAATGTAAATTCACTAGCATTATTTTCTCTATGTTATATTTTGCTCTACCTTATTTCATATATTTATACAGTTTTCTGTAAACATAATCAATGTTTCTAGTTTAAAATCTTACATTTATTTTTTTGTTTGAAATTGCTTCCTTAAGTATTAATTTTGCAAATGGGTATTTTATCTTTTTATGAGGGCATATCAATAAGTAACGCACATAATGTAAAAAAAGAAAGAAAAATCAATTCACATAATGTAAAAAAAGAAAGAAAAATCAGTTAATAACAATATGAAAGAGAAATAAAAGTATTACACATTCATTACTTTCCCACATAACTTCCATACATGTGGAGGCATTTGTCCCAATGATGGATCAATTTGAAAATTTCGATCTCATAGAACTCTGTCAGCTGTGAGAAGACCCATCTTCACATGGCCCGTTTGAGTTTATCGTCAGAGTCAATCTTCTTACCACCGAGGAACTTCCTCATGAGTCAAACAGATGGAAATTTGAGGGTGCTAGTCTGGGCTTTATGGTGGGGGCTCCAAAACTTCCCAACCATATCCCTGCAATTTTTCACAAACTGAAACAAACGAGTGTTGTCTCTATTTTTATGCCGAATGATTTCAAGGTAGGGAAATAGAAATTAATCTACAGTAAAAGCTCAACTAATCGGCACGCTCAGGAAGAGCTGATTGCCGGATACTTGAAAAGTCTGGATAGTTGAGCGCTACAAAATCTGTCATGAAAGAAGAGGGGGGAGGGGGGTTCATCGTTGTAACAGTGAAAAAGGAAAATGATTTTTTGGCTTAGTTTCCTGTCATCAGGAAGTCGATCAAATAATTCTTGTATTATTATTAAATTTGCATTTGATAAAGTTAATTTTGACAAATTAAAAGTAAACAATAATGTGTGTTAGAATGTCATTCCTAAATTTATTTATTAATCTTTCATAATATTACATTATTTATAATTAGACATAAAGATTTTAATTTAGGACTAAGATGATTAACAGATGCAGCTCTTACTTTATATACTAATAAAGTAAACCTCAACATGGAAAATAAAAAAACTAATGAAGTCAACTAATCAACTAGACGTTTTTCAAAGTGCACTGCACTCTGCCCTTTTCTTCCTAAATAATCAACTTTGCACCCTGTAATTTTTTTTTTTTTTTAATGGTGCCTTTTTTTCTTTCTGGAAAAAGCATGTGGATGCTTGGAAAATTAAGTTCTGTATGATTCTTCACTTGTGTTGCCTGAATTACACCTGCATTAGGCCAAGAAAAAGGTGCAGCAACCCACTGTAACAATGAATCCTTTCTGATAGCTAAGAATATTATCAGATGCAAGCTGATAACGTTCGCATCTCAGATTACCATAAAAACAAACTACAGTTGTCAGCATTTTATTTTTGGAGAGGCTCAGATGGTGGGCTTTTTTGGAGGGGCTCCAATTTTCTGAAAACTTTTTTTTATTTAAAAAGAATTTGGTAAGAGGCTTAATTTATTATTATTTGAATTTGCTGAAAATTTAAACACAATCAAACAGTTAAAAACAGATATATATATTTTTTTTTTTTTAAATAATAAATAAGGAAAAGGAAAGGGTATCGTTTCGTTCTTTTTTTAATTAGTTTTATTTCCATTTGCTGTTTATTCTGATGAAAAAATATTTTTTCTCGGCAGCCAGCTAGGAAGAAAAAGTTTGAACTGATAAACATAAAACAAAAAAAACTAGTATCTTTTTTTTTTAATTTCCAGTTAAGTGTATATAATCCAAACACTTTCGATTATAAACACTACTGTGCATCTAAAGATAAAAAAAGAAACCTTCGATATCTGAAACGACAGAAACAGGGGTGATTCTGAGTAAAAAAAAAAAAATTCTGAAATTCACAGCAAATTTTCTGAAAAGTTACAACAGGTGGGGGGTGTCCACTCCCACCACTTTTTTTTGCGCCCCTTTGATGAAATTTGCATTTTTTCGCATTGACAAAATTTGCAGTTTTTTCACGATCTGTTGACAAAATTTGCCGTTTTACACAATGTTTTTGACAAAATTTGCCGTTTTTTAGCGATTTTTTGACGAAATTTCCATTTTTCGCGATCTTTTTGACGAAATTTGCCGTTATTTTGCGATCTTTTGACAAAATTTGCCTTTTTTTACAATTTGTTTGTTTTTTTCAATTGGTTTTTAACGAAATTTGACGTTTTTTCGCGATCTTTTGACGAAGTCAGCCATTTTTTGCAATATTTTTGACGAAATTTGCCATTTTATCGCGATTTCTTGACAAAATTTGGCGTTTTTTGCAATTGGTTTTTAACGAAATTTGCCGTTTTTTCGCGATCTTTCGACGAAATTTGCCTTTTTGGCAATGTTTTTGATGAAATTTGCCGTTTTTCTGCAATCTTTTGCCGAAATTTGCCATTTAATTTGCTGTTTTTTCGTGATCTTTCGACGAAATTTCCCGCTTTTCGTGATGTTTTTGACAAAATTTGCCATTTTTTCATGGTCTTTTGATGAAATTTGCTGTTTTTCACAATATTTTTGATGAAATTTGCCTTTTTTTGTGATTCTCTGATGAAAGTCACGTTTTTCCCACGATTCTTTGACAAAATTTGCAACTTTTCTTCGAACAAATGACGAGATTGATTTTTTTCGGCGATTATTTGCCGAAATGCCGATGTATCGGTATTTTATGTCCGAATTTTCGGATTTATGACCGATATTTTTTTTAATTTTCAGAAATCATTGCCTTAATTTTTCAGAATTTTCGGAAAATTCGGACCAGAATCATCCCTGGACAGAAATGACAATATATCCCCATCCCAATTCTTAGAAAACGAAATGTAATTTTCCTCCCTCCTTCTGCTTCCTCACTTGGCTGTTTGGTTTTCAGAAAAGATGTAAAAAAACGTACTTTTTCTACTGTTTAATTGCTTCCCTCCCCCGGTCCAGTTTCGCCAAGAGCAAAAGGATTAATTAGTCTCTTTTCTCTCCTCGCGTCGTCTTTTCCCTTCCCCTCCACCTCTCTTTCACCAGGAAAACAGCTGGTGGCTATTGCTGACTATGACACAGCATGAAGCTATTCTGTGCTATCGAACTATATATTTTTATTTATGCTATGTTTTTATTTTATAACATTCATTGTTATGAACATACATAGATTTGTTTTACGGCGAATCAGTCGCTGTGATAATTTGAGAATGCTAACAGTAAAGTTTCTAAAATAGCAGTAAACATTTTTTAACTGTTTGTGGGAAGAGAAAAATGAAGCTCTCCAAATTTTTCTGGTTAGTTGAGCTTTCCGGTTAGTTGAATGCCGGATAATCAAGCTTTGACTGTAGTTTTGGTTTTAATTATTTAAAGGAAAAAGATGTATTTAAAATTTTATTAAACGAACCAATAATTAGAATTTTTATGTTTTTCATTTCAATAATTTTTTTTTGAGGAGGGGTGGGATCTTTTTTACGCATAAGTATCATTATCCTTATAGACACATTGCACATATCATTTGAGTTAGAAATTAGAACAATTTGTCTCAAGTTGGAAAAGTTTTCGAATACTTCCACCCCCACGCCCCCCACCCCCACCCCCCCCCCCAAAAAAAAATCTGTATGCCCCTGATGGCAGCTGTAAGTTGGGTCAGATTGGATGGTGGTGTTTCCAAGCTTTGAAGTGCTTTTTCGACTCCATTTCACAAATGCTCAATAGGATTGAGATCAGGGAACTGAGCTGGTCATGGAAGAAAGTTAAACTCTGATTGATGTTCTTCAAACCAATTTATGCCCAATCGAACACGATGAGAAGGTGCATTATCCTCCTGAATGTGTCCATCTCCATAAGGGAACATTATAGCCATACACGAGTGCACGTGATCGGCAACGTTGTTGAGATAAGCTGTGCTATTCAGAGTTGTATACACAGATATCAAGGGACCCAGTGTACTCCAGGAAAACATTCCGCACACCATAATTCTACAACCACCAGGCTCAAGAGTTGTCATTTGACAGGAAGGGTTCATGAATTCATGCTGTTTGCACCATATTCTGATTCTGTCATCTACATGATGGAGCAGGAAATAAGATTCATTGGACCAGGCTACTTTTTTTCAGTCCTCAAGTGGCCAATTTCATTGTTCCTTTGCCACAAAAGGCGCCTTTTCCTATTTTTTTTTATACCAAAGGTACTCTTGATGGCCTTCTGCTGTTTAAGTCCAACCTTTGCAAAGTTCGTCTTGTGCATTGGGATATGCTTTGTGATGCATCTGCATTGATTTTAGCTGTAATTTGTCATGTTGCTGCAGACTGTGTGTGCTACTTGCCTTTCACCTCTTCCGTTTACCAGCCTTTTTCAACCAGAATAGGCTTTCTCGCTTGAAGTTTTTTTCTCAACGGCTACTCTCTAAACACCCAAGATACCGTTGGATGAGAAATCCTAAAAGATTCGTTGTTTTAGAGGTGATGACACCATCTCTTCTTACAACAACAATCATCCCTCATTTAAAGTCATTTAAACCTTTCGTCTTACCCATTTTTGCAGTAATTTCTGTGCTAACTTAACCGTATGAAGCTGGAAGTTCCTTATATAACCAACTCTGCATTGTTACATCATTAAACGTCACTGTCAGACTGGTTTACTTTCTCTGATTTTTTTGCCATTCAGTGTATACTACAATACAATGGACATGATTAACTACAGTTGATATAGAAAAATCTTCAAATAAAGTGCATTGTAAGTGGGCTTACACCCAAGTTGATTCAATTTGAATGATAGACAAAGATAAATCAATTTTTCATTGAAGTAAGCAGCATTGGAAGCTATAACTAAGTTAGAATCTTTGATGGGTTATCCCATAAAGTTACATTTTATCCTATTCCCTTCCTATTTCTCAAAAACTGCTGATTATATTCAATATGTTTTAAAAAATGACTTTGGGGATAACTAATGTATAAATTGATAATTCAATAAAAAATAAAAATTCAATTTCATAAACAAAGCTTCTAAGGGTTTTTTTTTTTTTTTTTTTTTTTACTTAACTAACTAGTCAACAACTGTTTTTTCAGAAAAAAGTTCTCAAAATGTAGCTAATTACGGCAGAAAAAGAATTGAAATATATTCAGTTGCTGCCAAGAAAACAGAACATAAATATTAGTTGTTTTTCCTTGATTTAGCAACTGTACTTGCACTTAAATAAGGAACATAGAAAGATATCCCAATACTAAATGTAATTAATTCAAATAAAAAATGATAAAATTTCAGCACAAATGTCATATATGCACCATGTTGGCACGATTTTTTTACCCGCCAATTTGGCGAAAACTTTGTTTTTGAATGTTAGTTAGTTAAAAATAGCATGCAATAATAGCACGTGATTTTTTTATTTAAATATAAAAATAACATAATGAAATAGTTTCTATTATTTTAAAAAAAGGAAATAAAAATAAATAAATGATAGTTTGATATAAATAAATATTGATACACATAATAAAAATAATTTATAGAATTAAAATAAAAAATAACCGGGTTACCATGTGAGGCATAAAATTGCCATTTTGTTGCAATCGCGCCAACGTACTGCGTATATGACATCTGTGCCAAAATTTCTAATGAGCGAAATAAAAGCAATGGAAAACGAAAATGACTTACCATCTGTAAAACAAAAGAATAAAAATTAATTAATGTATGTTTATTATTTAAAATTCCTAAATTAACAGAATTTATTGCATACAAATATTTCTGAATTTCAATTAATAAACAAACAAATACATAAATAAACAATCAAATACATGTTGTTCTAGTAAACTGAAATAGTCCTTGATATGTTTAAATTGGGACACACTAATTTAAATCAGGTTGATTAAAATAATGATTTAAAATTACTCTGACTTTAATTTAAATCAACATTAAAATCTTATTCTTTTGAAACATGTACTTTTGCTTTGATTTAGAATATAATAAAATTTAAACAACGTAGATGTTTAGATCAAATAAGCAAAAGTAGAAAAAAAAAGTGCCTTAGAATGACTCTTACATTCCCAATTGTAGTTATCAACTTTAAAAATAAAAAAAATCTTTAACACTAACTGAAGAGATAACATTATTCACTATAGGAAAAGATACCCCTGATGGAATTCTGAGAGCAAAAGTGACCAAAAATTCATTTAGACCATTATATGAGCTTATAACCAAGACTATTATTACCATTATATGCATCACTTATATGCTATTTGATATGACATCGTTATAATGTATATTTTATAATTTATATATTTCCTTGATAAATTAATATTTTTAGTTATTTTAAATTATCTTTCAATTGCTTTATCCATGGTTTTGTCACAAAGAGAAGCAGAATAAAGAAAATTAAGGCACTTTCTAAGTTATTTTGAATGTTTTTCTCTTGAACCAAAAAACTTGTTAATTCTTTTGGTAACAAACCGATAAGATTTCACATGTAATTGATTTTATATATAATACTGATTATAAATTTATTAAAACATCTTGATAAAGTACCTGGTAAGACCATGATCAATGTAACAATGTAACAAAGTCACATTTTTTACCTTATGTTTAGTGATTTTGTTACTGTCTTGCATGAATATGAATAAATAAAGTAATGAAAAAAAGCTAGTTTTATTACACATATGTACGAATAAATGCATATGTATGAAAATGTTATCAATAAAATTATTAAATAATAAAAACAAAAACAAATATGATTTTTTAACACTTTCCAACATAGTAGAAAAGTGTTTATGAATTCGGTTTGTCTGTCTGTGCTCTAACTTGCGTAAATATACTCGCATTGTCATGCAATTGATATATGTTATTGATGTTTACTATTGCATGTTTGGTATTAAAAATGAAGTGTGTAGCACTTATAGTTCTTTTACAGGGACACTCAAAAGAATTTCATTACATTACAGTCTATGGAAGAAAATCATTCGCGGTTTATTTTAATGATGTTACGCTATTTCAAATAATATATTGAAATTGATATGTACATCACTGAGGTGCACTACAAGAGGCTTACTACAGAATAGGGTGTGCAAAGCAGTGATAGTTCCTTTACAGGGACACTCAAAAGAATTCTGTTACATTATGTACTAAGGTGAAAAATTGTTTGCAGTTTATTTTAATAATGTTTCACTATTTCAAACATATTGCAATTGACATATATCACTGAGGTCCCAGAAGCAGAAAATTCTCCAAGTGTCTGCGACGGATATTTCAGCGGCAGAAAATAATCTGCAGGTAAACTACGTTACAATTTAGGATTGGCAGGTCTTTGACATGTGTCCATTTTTGAGAGTTTAAATGCCTATATCCAAAACCATCTTATGCCAAAAACCTCAAATACTACATTGATATGTAAAATTTTACATTAAATTGTACTTATATTATATGAAACAGTACAACATTATACGCAATAAATAAGTCTTTTACTGTATATCAATAATTAATATCTAGTAAAGTATTACTGTTACACACAATTTTTTAACTTGATTTCTTGATATTTACCAGCAACCTATTGGTGAATTGAGCAGTTTTTACCCCATGACATATTGACGAATTTCACGTTTATTTTCTGTAACCAACCGACGAATTTCGCGATTGTTTTCCTGCAATCGATTGAAGAAATTTGTGATATTTTCCTGCTACCAACTGACAAATTTTGCTTCTTTTTTTTTTTTTTTTTTTGCCGACCGATAAGCGAATTTCCGAGTTTTTTTTCCCACGTCTTACAGGTAAAACTCGCATGTTTCCTTTCTTTTTTTTAAACACGTAATTGTAGACAAATTTCGCAATTGTTTTCACGACCGATCGGCGAATTTGGCTATTTACTTGCAATAGCTTGACAAAATTTATAATTTTTTCTCGCGACTGACTGACACATTTCGCAATATTTTCCCGCCATCTATAGACGAATTCTGTGATATTCTTCTGCAGCAGATGGCAGAATTTTGGGGGATTTTTCTGCGACTGACTGGAGAGATTCACGATATTTCCCCGTAACCGACAGATGAATTTCTAGATAGTTTTCCCACGATCGATTGACGAAACTCGTCATATTTTCCTGCAACTGATTGACAATTTTACGAATTTTTTTTCCATGTCTTGCTGGTAAAACTCGAGCGGTTTTTTTTTTCACACGATCGTAGACGAATTTTGCTAATTCCCCCCTGCGATCGACTGGTGAATTTCGCAATTTTTCTCACAACAGACTGCCAAATTTTACAATTTTTTCTTCCCACAATCAACTAACAAATTTCACAATATTTTCACGTGACCGTGTAATGAACTTTGCGAAATTTTTCTGTGCTCGATTGACAAATTTTCGTTTTTTTTTTCCGCAACCTATTGGTGAAATTCACCGGTTGAAAAATGCAGATAGAATTTTTTTTGCAAACCCAAAATGCTATACAACTTTAAAAGAAAAAAAATGGGCAGAGTGCATTTGCAGCTATAAAAGAAAAGACAGGGCCTGCTTTTCACTGATTTCTTTAACCGCTTTTCACAGATTTTCTCTTTTGAATTTTCTGGCGAGATGCAAGAACAGTATATGAGCAAACGCTGTTGGTCCATTGAGCTGGGATGTCACAAAAAAAAAATTGCTATTTAGCTTGCAAAGAATGAGGAGATGCGCAGAAGATCATAACATTCTTCCAGATGCAAAGTGAAAGTGTGGCTGTGGACGAAGTAAAAAAATCTGCAGAAGGAGGGAAAAAAATCTGTGAGCCAAAGAAAATTCCATGGAAAAATATCTGCAGAAGAGGGAAAAACATCTGCGACATACGTCGCCCGTCTCGAACTTTCTGCTACCGGGACTGAGGTGCATTACAAGAGGCTTACTATAGGATATTGTGTGCATAGCATTTATTGTTAATTAACAGAGACATACAAAAGAATTTGGTTAAAATACTATCTGCTAAAAATAATTGCTGTAAGTGTGTTTTCAGTTGCGGAACATGTTTTTAAATTTAACTAATTTCCTGCCTATTACTTTATTTGGTATTTGTAAATTCTATAGATCATATACAGGGCAGCACAAAAGATCGAGTACATTTCCATTTACTGGTGGAAATTCCTGAAGTCGAATTTTAAACTGTGAAAAGAGTTCCCAAACTGAACTAAAATTTAGCATTCTATGTAGCATATATACTAATATATACAGTTAAATCTATAGATCATATATAGGGCTGCACAAAAGAATTCTGATATTTTTCCAAATATAGTTCGTAATTCCTGAAATTGGGTTTGTAAATGTGTTATGCATTTTTAAAATTGTTTACTTAGACATCATCTTTCAACTTATTAAATGGTAAATATTTGTAAAAGTATTTTGAAGTGTTAGAAAGTGTTACATAATCTATGGTTGGTTGGTAAGTTTTATTGGCACAAAGTCCACATTATTTGGATGTGCTGCGTCAAACAAGAGTTTAAAAAATAAATAAAGAAAAATGTAAAGAAAAGGCAATTAGCGTAGATACATATGAGGTAACAAACAAACAAAGATGGTATATACAAATATGATATAATCTATGCTTGACGCATAATTTTTTGTTCTTTTTTTTTTAATTCAAAAGAAAATTACCTTTTTAAAGGCCTCTGGTAAGCAACGCTCAACAAATCTTCTACAATTATCATGAACTTCACAAAGCCCTAAAATAAATAAATAAATAATATATAATATATAATAAACAATAATATATAATAAAATTTCAAATGAAAAATGCAATGCAATGTTATAAAGAAAAGAAAAAAAAATTACAGAAAAATAATAAATATGAAAGTTTAATAAAACATTATAAAAAGGTAAAAAACTATTTAAAATTTATTGCCTTAAAATGACATGGTTTTAACTGGCAAAATCAACTACAATAAGATGTCATCTAATAAATTCACTTTAAGAGGACAATTCAGCAAGTCCTGCCACTCACAAAATCACATGTTCACTACAGAAAAATTTAAACACAAGATTACTCATTACCTGATGTAATTATTCCACTCTGTTTTCACCATCAAAAAACAGATATCTGATGCTGACGTAAATTGTTTCCTATATATAGTTGTAGGAAAATTATAAATTTAAAAGTTTGTTCAGGTAAAAATTTCATACTTAGCGCATTTTTTTAAATATTTAAAAATTGGGGAAAATAATTTTGAAAATGCAATTTGAACATCCCTTTTCTGATAATTATATCAGATAATGGCAATACTTTGTTTACCCACAGTTAAGCATGGGATCAATGAAGAAAAACTTGTTTTACTAGAATCTTCCCTTAATCACATCTAGAATTTGAGCAACATGCAATAAATTCTAGTGAATATTTAGAAAGTTAACAAATTTGACAAGATTTGTGCTGCAATATTGCCTATGGAAAAAGGAACATTTCATCTCATTTTTCTCAAAAGAGTGTTTGAAGAAATTAGAGGCTTGACATTTCAAGGCAACTGCTTATAGTACCAAATATTTTATTACGTAATACTATGTAGTTCTATTCTTCTTGGCATGAGCATTTAAAAATGAAGCTAGAGGAAAGCGGATGTGAAACGAGAATATTCTCATGAAGTTGAAATTTGGAAAATAATTGAGAATATTTTTTTTTCTTCTTACAAATAAATGAAAAGTAATTCGTTCATCATTGTCAAAAATATGAAAATGAAATTATATATACAGGGTGTTTATAAAGTCCCGGACCCATTTTGATGTTTAATAACTCATAAAATAATAAAGATAGATTAAAATTAATAACATAAATGGTTAGATAGACTCAAAAAGTTTCATGACCCTTGTCAATGAACTTCCACATGTGCCCCCTTCGTCGCACGGAGAATATCATGTCGATAGTCAATTTCATGCCAGGTAGCGGCAAGCATGTCGGCATCCACAGAGGCTATTGCGGTTGTAATTCTGGCTTTTAAGTCATCAATGTTCGACACTCTCCTCCTGTAAACATTGTCCTTTACAAATCCCCAAAGGAAAAAGTCCAGCGGCGTTATATCAGGTGATCTGGGTGGTCAAGGAATTGAACCTCCTCGCCCAATCCATCTTCCTGGAAAATGGTCATTCAAAGAAGTACGAACGATGGTACCCCAATGAGGTGGTGCACCATCTTGTTGCAAAAAGACATGTGGCTGAAGCTCTTCTAGTTGTGGAAATACGAAGTTTTCCAACATGTCTAACAAGATGGTGCACCACCTCATTGGGGTACCATCGTTCGTACTTCTTTGAATGACCATTTTCCAGGAAGATGGATTGGGCGAGGAGGTCCAATTCCTTGGCCACCCAGATCACCTGCTATAACGCCGCTGGACTTTTCCTTTGGGGATTTGTAAAGGACAATGTTTACAGGAGGAGAGTGTCGAACATTGATGACTTAAAAGCCAGAATTAGAACCGCAATAGCCTCTGTGGATGCCGACATGCTTGCCACTACCTGGCGCGATATTGACTATCGACTTGATATTCTCCGTGCGACGAAGGGGGCACACGTGGAAGTTCATTGACAAGGGTTATGAAACTTTTTGAGTCTATCTAACCATTTATGTTATTAATTTTAATCTATCTTTATTATTTTATGAGTTATTAAACATCAAAATGGGTCCGGGACTTTATAAACACCCTGTATATTTTTTTTAACACACCATTCGAATGGAAATTTTTAATCAGAGAGTGCTCTAAACTGCGATCCTAGTAGATTTGGATTAGTTGAGTCAATTTTTTGTAATATGAACATTTAAAACACAGAAACTTTGGAAAAACATTTAAAAAAATCTATATGTAAGAAAATTAAATTCAAATATGATTCTGCTGATCTCAGGGCTGAATCAATGCTGAACATTATGCAACATATTTGGATCCCATGAATTATATATACTATATATTCTGGTATATAATATACGCTTTTGAAACAAGAAAATTGATCAAAATTTACAGGTATGCACTATAGGGTATAAGAATGCAAGCTTAAAAATTAAGCATAATTGAGATTTCTATATTCATGAAAAAGAAAAGACAACATGATCATTTGAATGAATGAGAGTACAATTCCAAATGCTTTGTGGGGATTCAAGCAGATAGGCTTGGCAGTAGTGTATGTCCTCACTTCCCCAAGCAGCAAATAATTCCTGGACGAACTTCCACGGAATGTCCTAACCTGAGACTATTTTTTCGTTCAGATGACCTCACTCTCTGAGATCAGCAGAAAAAGCTTCTTGTTCGAACAACAATCCCACTTTCGACCATTGCATCCCGACTAGTATTGAATCCATTTTGAAGTTTTTGTCGATTAGTTTTCGATCATTTGCTCACTTGGTAATCTTTTGACGAGTGCAGTGCGATGTCATATGATATTTTGCCAATTAGTTAGCGATATTATATAGGAAAATTTGCACACAAATATGAGAAAATATCCAAAATTATAAACAACAAATTATTTGCTCTAAATGCATTTTTTTTATTTTGAATTAGAAAATACTGAGTTATTAAAGTAATTTTTTTAGAAATTCTTAAGTTAAATTTAGAAATTTAAAAAATACATCGCTAGAACTGTAATTAACTTAAATAACACGTGTTTTAAAAAATGGGGTAGTTTTTGAGATTCTATTTTCTAAATGTTAAGTAAATTGTTTTATACAGTAGATCACCTCTTTTTTTTTAATAAAAATAGAGAGAAATTTAATTTTATGCTTTGTTTAAAAGTTAAGATAACATTTTTCATTGTAAGATTCTAAAACTGTACAATTAATTAAAATGTATGAAAGTTTATTTTAATTCAAACAATAAATTTTCCTAAATGGGAATAATTTCCACCATAAACTGCAAAAATATTTACCTATCGAGTGTGTAACTAATTAAAACATAAGAAATTTAGTTATTAATGTATTTTAATCTTTTTCTATGTCAATTAGATTTTTTCTTTTTTTAATAAAAGCGCTTATAATATCAGCCTTATTTTTTAAATATTTTTTACTTTATTCAAATATGGACATATGTAAAAACCGTTAGAACTTCTTATAAAAAAAAAAAATCAATTTGATTTAAAAACAATGACATTACACATTAAAATTTGCTAAAAAAACCTGTGTTTCAGATACTGTATAACATATTTAAAGAATCTTCAGACAAAAATGAATGACAGAACCAGTAAACATAGATCCTAAAATTTATCAGAATATATATATATATATATGAGTATATTATTACAAGATGCCACTTGTGAAAATTCAGCTCCAAAATTAGTTCAGACATGACCATAATGGTATGTCGGGAGAATTTTGCATGCACTCCAAGCTTTGGCAACAGTCATGGAGGGCGCTGATTGGCTAAGCTTAAATCAAGTAGTTCACTGGAGGGAAAATTGATCTGCAGAATCAACTGCTTCTGGGCTGAGACATTGCAGAGAGAGGACACTGTTGTTGTTAAGCTGGTTTTCAGATAACCGGGATTCTATTGAAACACTAATTTAAAATTTAAAGAAATAATTTCATTTTTTTCTTTTCTTTTCCAAAAAGCTTTTTAATAACATTATTTACCTTCTTCAGCTAATTTTGTGGCACTTGTTAAACATTTTCCTAGTGATTCTTCCCTTTTATAAGGAATGGACCAATGATCAGTAAAAATTCTTGATTCAAGCTCATATAAATTAGTGACAGGAAAGTCAGAAGAATCCATACATTCTTCACCTTGATTGAGATTAGTTCGTGATGTCTGAAAATAATTAAACCATAATCAACAAAATATTATTTCTGTATAAATGCTCATTTAACATCAAAAGAAATTTCATGTAAATAGCAATTACATTATAATACATAATGATGGAGCTTATAAATTAAAACCAAAACACTTTAAGTAAAAAATTGCTCAGCAGAAATTACACTTTAATTCAACATATTAATTAAAATATTTTTTTAAATAAAATTTATTTCATTCAGAGTTAATAGATAAATAAATATAACATAACAACTAAAATTATGCTACAGTTAATCGTAAAAAATTACTTAAACATTTTAAAATTTTACTATGCAAAAATAATGCTTTTTCGTCTTGGTGTAAATTTGCAAACTTTTTGAAATTCTACAAAAATTTTAAATAAAGAATACGGTGTGAAGTATTATTGTAAATGAAATGTTCTAAAGTTAGATAAAGTTAGAAAATAGAAATTTTCTTTTTTAATAATGTCAGAAATAAATAGTTTTCTCTTATATTCAACAAAGAAGCAGTGGCAATAAGGCTTTTTATTTAGGCTAACATTTTTTGAGGTGGAAAACAAGAAAAGAGTCTTATTGTTTTTTTTTAATATATTTTGTATAAGGTTTGTATAAGGTATGGGTCATTCTCAGGAAAATGGAAAAATTATCTAAAAAGTTTATGGCTATTGCTTAAAAAAATTTTACCTACTCATTACAATTTCTTTTTTTAATATTTATGAAACTGAAAAAAATCCTAAGTATTTATTTAAAAAAAATAATAATAATAAGGCTTTTCTTACATTTATCTAAAGTTACTCTGACAATAATCATACTATAGTATTTTTCAAATTGTGTGTTTTAAAAAAGTATGTAGTACTGTAGTATTTTTCAAAGTTTTAATACTACTATTATGCAAAAATTAGGACTGACAAAGTTACTGTTTTCAAATGGACAGATCAATTTTCCTGTGAGGCCAAAAAATTGAAGTATTTCAGAAATTGCAAAATATATTGTCATTTCTCTGTTGTGTATATTATACAATTTCCTGGGAAAGTAATATCAAAATTCTATTGTATGTTATAAATCATTTTAAAAATGCTTAGATTACTTAGAAATTTGATTATCTTGTTGAGGTGAATTATAGATCCTTTCCAAATTGATTAACATACACAGTTGCTTTTCTCTTAACTTTTTTGTTTTCTAATGGCATTATTGATTCAATGTGTGGAATATGAAACTTTTTTTTTTTTTTTTTTTTTTGGAAGAGGAGGAGGAGGGGCGGCGACATGTTGGCGCAATGAAAGCGAATTATTTATAATGTCATAATGACCAATTTTTCTGAGGATTCCAGGGATTTCTGGAGTAGTAGAAAGGCTGGACCGGCCCACACCAAAATTTTAGCTATAATAGCTAAAAGTTCGACCCCAGCTTCGTTCATTACGAAATCAAAGACACCAACATTGTAAATTCAGATTGTCAGGGATACATTAGTTAAATTTCTTGAGTTTTAGACACCCTCCAGGTCTCAAATATTAGCATTTCAGAAGTCATACAAACTTTTGCAAGATATACTTTTTAATAGTTTTCACAAATATTATCTGGGCTATAGCGGACTAATTTGGCACTATTTTCATTCAAATTCAATATTGATGAGAACTGGGAATGAATCTTCTCTAATCAAGTTCCATGCATTTTAGCTTCATGTTTTAAAGCAAAATTACCAAAAATCTTAAAACCAAGGAATAGGGAGACTTTCTTTTCCTGCTGGTACAAGCCAGAAGGACTTTTCGTAGTTCAGTATTCATCGGCTGATCGCATCCAGGTAACCTGACAATTCACAAGCAGCTGACGTACAACAGAATGACGAAAAATATATATTTTATTGCCGATGTGATAGCGAATTTCATATTAACATGATTGAGAATTGAGATAGAAGAAAGTTTTGGGATTGGTACATTCAACTAATTATTGCATGCATATGATTGACAAAATTCGCAATTTTTTTTCAAAAACCAATTGGCCAATTTCGTACTTTTTCTGCAGTCGATTGACAATTTTTTTTTTTTTCAGTCGCTGATTGACGAAATATGTGTTTTTTTTTCCCTGTGACAGATTGACGAAAATTACAATGTTTTTCTGTGAGTGATTGATGACATTCATGATTTTTTCTACACATGATTGACGAAATTCGTGATTTTTTTTTTTTCAACGACCAATTGGCTAATATCGCAATTTTTCTACATAGCGACTGCATTTTATGTTATGTGTTTTAACTATTTTCTTTCTACCTTTTTTTATATTCCATATTTTAAATAATGCATTTGAAGATTTCTAAAGGACTGAAACAGAAGCTATTCTTTACTTCCAGAAATGTGGTGCTGCAGTGTGTCCCAAAAGTTTATAGACAATGGTGTTTTCTTATTTTACAATTGAAAAACAGGAGTAACAATTTATAATTATAAATAATATTAAGATAATAATAATGCTATATAAAAATCATATTACACAATCACAGACTTTGTGAGAAAAATTAAAACTTAAATTTTACTGTCCCATAAGTTTATAGACAACTCCATTTTTTTTTTCCTTTAACGTTCAAAATTTTAAGCAATTCTTTCTAATCACTTCAAAAACTCAATCAGGCATACTCAAAACAAGAGTTTGAAGAAATTCTGTCCTTAAAGAAAACCAACTTCTAAAAATACCAATGTTTGACACACAATAACATCGTATAATAAACAGACGCACGTTTCATGAGTATCTTGGACTCACTTCCTCAGTGTAAATAAAATTAAACCCATGAAAATGAATCTAAAAACCCAAATGAAAAACAACAACACCAAATTTGTGTTGTTGTTTTTCATTTGGGTTTTTAGATTCATTTTCATGTCTTTGGTGGGATAAAATAGGGTTTAATTTTATTTACACTGAGGAAGTGAGTCCAAGATACTCATGAAACGTGCGTCTGTTTATTATACGATGTTATTGTGTGTCAAACGTTGGTATTTTTAGTATATTTATCCACACAAGATTTTTTTCATTAAAACCAACTTTGTTCATTTCGAAGCTTTAGATCTTGAACCGTTGCACTTTGATGCCCATTAGCATATAATACATCACTAGCTAATATTCCCAGAGGTTCTCTATTGAGTTCAAGTCAGGACTTATAGCTGGCCAGTCCAGAACAGTTACTTAGTTTTGTCTAAACCATGGCATTGTAGAGGTGGACATGTGAATGGAGCAATTGTCTTGCTGGTACATCCATTTGTATCCACATAGCAACTTTCCAAATGGTAGTAACTGTACTTCATGTGTTTTCTGGTAATCTTTGGAACATACATGACCTTTCAAAAAAGCAATATCAGTTGTTCTATTATAAGAAAATGTTACCCCACACCATGAATGAACCCCTCCTTGTTGTTTGCTGAAAAAAGTTTGTGGTTTGTTGATAATATCATGCCAGTAATATGCCCAACCATCAGGGCCATCTAAATTAAATTTCTTTTCATCACTGAAAGGAACACTCAACCATTCACCTGTCCAATTCACGTGATTTCGGGCTTACTGAACACGAGCGTCTTTATGCTGTTTTGTAAAGTTTGCCGAACGACATACTTTGCAATAATCAAGAAATGTACTTGCCTACAGTAGTCGGATGGACAGTGGATTTTTATACTGGAACGCTTACATCTTCAGAAACTGACCGTACAGACAGGTTCTGGGTTGAAACTAATCTCAAAATCTCTCTGTCTTGACGTTTAGTTGTTTTCTTTGGTCGACCAGAATGGGATTTTGTTTCACAATTGTCACCTTTCGACAGAATTTGGTAATTACCAACCCTGCTGTGTCCAATATTTCTTGCAATGTCCACAACTTTCCATCCACGAGCCTTATCAATAATTTGTAAAATTTTCTTTATGGAAAACTGCACATTGCGAGGCATCTTTGCAATTAGTCGGAAACAGAAAGACAGATTCGCTTTTATTTCAGGAAACTATTGCATCACAAGCACATGACCTTGGAATATGCAAATTTTAGATATATAACATAAATCAGCTTTTAACACTGGTTGTCGATATATTTTTGGGACAGCGTTTTTTGTTTATACAGTAATCTCTTAACATTCGCGAAGGTTAGGTTCACGGAAATCTCCGCGAATGTCAAAATCGCGAGTGTTGAGACTATCCTCCCGTGCATAAAAGGGGGTTAGGTTTTACGATTTTTTTAAATGGAAAAAACAATTGAAATATAAATAGTATATTTATTAAATATTAAAAATACATACTCTAAGTTTGAACAATTATAAACATATTGAAAAAAGATTATTTGTTGGTTGATTGCTGAAAAAAACTAGTAATATGCGATTGCTTGGCAGAAGAGATCTTTTGTTTATGGATTTCCATGTAAGGAAAAGTTGCAGCCTCAATTTCTCTTTTAAATTTCAAACTCCTCACTAGCGAAGGATCACATTCTATTGCTTTATCAACAAGTTGTAGTTGTAAATTTAAAACTTCTGCAACATTTTTTGCAGAAAATATTTCACCTGCAATAAAAAATTTTAATTTTAGAAAATTTAATTTTAAAAAAATTACATAAAAAAAAAAGACGCTTACCCCCAGTTTCACAATTCCTGCTCTCATCGTCTGTGTCTGGTTCTGTAATTTTTTCTTCAAGGATTTCTAGAAGTTCTGTTTCAGTAAGTCCATCATCATGGGATATTATCAGATCTAAAATATTTTCTTTCCTCATTTCATATAATCCATCACCTCCGACCTGATGAGCCAGTTCCACAATTTCTTCAAGAGGTTTAGAAATTGAAGGCATTTGATTTTCTTTTTGTACCACTTGGGGCCAGATATTTCGCCAACAAGAATTGATTGAACTTTCATTAAGTTCCATCCATGCTGTATCAATTTCAGCAATGCAATCTGCTATGTTGAAATTTTTCCAACTCGGTGTGACCGTGGCATGTATAAAAAAAACCACCTCGACATCGGGATGGGCATCTTTTAAACTAAGTGGATGTGCAGGAGCATTGTCAATGAGGAGTAGAACTTTATATGACAGATTTTTAGATGAAAGGTATTTCTTCACCTCATGAATAAAACAACCATTAAACCAAACCAGAAACAAAACGCTGGTTACCCATGCTTTGGTGTTTGCTCGCCAGAAAACAAGCAACTTGCTTTTATCTTTACCTTTGAAAGCACGAGGATTTTGCGATCTATAAATTAACATCGGCTTTACTTTAAAATCGCTCTCTAGCATTGGTACGCAACAGAAGAGATACCCTATCTTTTGCTGCCTTAAAACCTGGAGCTGTGCTTTCTGTTTTGGCAAGAAAAGTTCTCTTCGGCATTTTCTTCAAGAACAAGCCTGTCTCGTCGGCATTAAACACTTGTTCTGGAACATGTTCGCCTCTTTCAATAATTTTTGTAAGTTCTTCAGGAAAGTTTTGAGCACTCACATGATCCGCAGAAGCCGATTCCCAAACTAACTTTATGTTGTGTAAACTATACCTATGTTTGAAATTTTCAAATCACCCTTTACTTGCGCTAATTTTATCGTGTCAAACATTTTTTTAGCCTTGTCTCGTGTTAAAGCTGAACTTAGCGGCACTTGCTTCTGATTCATATCTTCTATCCAAACAGTTAAGGCATTTTCAGTTTCTTCCAATGACTTGTTCCGTACTTGCGATACGGTTTTTGCACTAGTCGGTGCATTTGCTGAGACGCTATCTCTTATAACCTTTTCTATTTTTTTTTTTAATTGATCGAACCGTAGATTCATTAATATTTAAAAAACGACCGACTGTGCACGATATTTCTCGCATTTGCAACTTATCTAAAATTTTAACTTTTTCGGAAAGGTTCAAAACTTTTTTCACTCTTTTAGCTGTAGGCGACATGATTAAGTTTCTCATTTTTAGGTTTGCTAAACACTGAGAAGAAAAAATAGACAGGTGAATAGAAAGAACAAATGTATTCTACGGGGACTTATGTAATTCAAACGATAAACAAAACTTAGAAGGAGCATGCGCATTACATACTTTGAAGAGAAAATTTACGTTTTGATCTTTCAATATAAATTGGAGAAATGCCAAGCTCGAACAAACAAAGGGGCATAATCTATTTTTCGCATAAAATCCTGTTTCGGGTAAAACAAAGAAAGTTTACTTTAAAAAAATATTCTTTATAAAACGAAATCCGCGAATAACTAAGTTAAGTATTCGCGAATGTTGAAATGTTCCTCATTTTATACTTCGCAAATAATCAAAACTCGCGAATGTTAAGGGATTACTGTATTTTTTTTAATCTTAAATCTATGACTGTTAAAAGTTGTTTCAATATTTTTTTTTTCATCATTATAAATTTGCATAATTTATTTTGTCTTTCTTACTCATTTAGTTTGCTCTTAAATAAAAAAAAATGGTTGTCTATAAACTTTTGGGACACACTTTATTAAACCAAAAATACATGAACATTCAGATTCCTACAAAATGAAATTTTACATTAATAATTATATTATGTGGAGAAAGAGATGCAATGTAGATAAATGCAGACAGCTTATTCGAATGAGAAATAACAATTAGTAGTATTATGAGTGAAAAGATTCTCCTTCATAAATGCATTTTAGTTTATAAATTTGTGAAGCAAAATAAAGATCTTAGCTAACTTATTAAACCAATATTTTTACAAAGGATATATATACCGCAAAATCCTGTTAATCTGCCCTTCCCGATCAAGCGCCCCCTCCCACTTTGTAAACAAATTGGAAAATTCAAAAAATCCTTAGTAAGCTCCCTCCCCCAAAAGAAATTTCGCCGCGCACGTCAAGATCAACACCAAAAATTTTATCTCATGAGTGTTTTTTTTTTCCTATGGATCAGAAAGGTCTTTGATATATCGCAAACATGTACAAACACAAAAGTAACATACACAACATCAACTATTGTCAATCTGAAAAAGCAATGTAACCGAACATTAGTTTTGCTGCAAATTTATCTCCATGGCGATATGAAGGTAATAAAAATATCGATAGTCAAAGTTTCTCATGAAATAAGTTTTAAAATGTGTATTTGATGCTGTATGTGAAATATTTTGATTAAAAAATAATCTATTTATTTTATCAAAGAATTTATAGTCGTATTTAACGTTATTATGAAAACCAATCACAAAAAATGTATCGATTTATTGATCAGTAGATGGCGCCACAGTCGAATTTGTAGTGTATTTTGTGCTATCTTTGTGGTAGCAATGTTTTTCGTTTTAAAAATCTGGCAACACTACCAATTTATTCTGTATGTTCTCAATTTTTGTGATTTGTATTATTTATTTAGCATTTACAGATAAGAAATGACTTTTAAAAAAGCGGTCATTTAATCTCCCTAATTTACAACAGATGGCGACACCAAATAAAATGTTATTAGTACTAGAAAGTATTTCAGGACATTTTCAACTGCAATTCCTCAGTGTTTTTTAATTATTTAAAATTATTAAGTTCCGTTTATTATTCTGTTATCATATTAATGACAGATATTAGTGTTATTATTTATCTAAATGCATTCCAGTTTCAAAGCTTCTGAAAATCCAGAATTTTCTATAATCTGAAATCGCCATTAATCGTGAAGTTATACTGTTTTTCTATTTTGTATATCATTTTTTTTTTTTCAAAATGTTTTTCTTTAGTCGCTTTATTAAAATAATGCATACTTTGCAACGATCAGCAATTAGCATCTCCCCCCCCTCACCACCACCCATAAATATCATATACTACAATTTTAATACCGTGTAAGCGCCCCCCCCCCCCTCCCCTGATTATTTTACGATTTTCCATCGCGTTTAGGGGGCAGATTAACGGGATTTTACGGTATATATATAGATATATATATTTAGTTACTGAGATGCTTTTTCTTTATTTGCATTTTAGTTTTATCATATTTAAGATTCCTTTTTTGTTTAAAATTTGGTTAAGCCATAGACATAAATTTAAAAACTAAAATTTAACATAAGAAAGCATTATGTTCAACAATGTTTAATGTATTTTTGTCGAGGCTTACATAATGCAATAATCTTATTTTTAATGACACATTTAAATATGCATTATTTATATAATATATTTTTTTTCTTTTCTATAACAGTACTGAGTTATCCAATGTGGTGTCTGACAACCAGTTGTGGTGTGGTCAAACAATATGTGTCATACAAAAAGGTTAAAACAGACCTGCTATAATAGACTTATGTATCATTTTTGCGATATTAATTTGAACTCAAGGGATTATGTGACAACGGAAAAAGATGTCAGAAACACTATAACATTACTGATTAATGTAAATAACAAATGACAGGGTTAGAATGACAATGAAGTAAGTTAATATTTAGTAATTCGAGAAATGAAGGGTTTTGTGAAACTTGTCATATTGCTTTTGCATAAAGTGGTCCAACTTGTTTTGCCATCTAGCGACTCCCTAAGTAAACCATGACTTATTTGACTGTCACACTGAACAGAAATTAATATACCTTCAGTGAAAATATGGTTATCTAGATTTTTCAAATTTTTTACTTACTCCACTGTCATTCTAACCTCCTCAAATAACAAGCAAAGTAGTAATTTTTTTTTCAGGATTTTACAACTACTACTGAAAGACTATACTAATACTATCTACAAAATTTTCCAAGAATCCAATACTTTCATACAAAGAAGGGGCTAAAATTATGTGCTAATAATGCCATTTTATCAGAAGTAAAAATTAGCTAATTAAAAAAAAATTGTAACAAGGCTGTAAAAAATCATAAATATATGAAATTAACATGAACAAATTAGCATCTGAAATAACTCGATTGTATTTCTGAACATGAAAAAAAGATTTTTTTTAATAAGTCAAATTTAATTTGCTTTAAATTTAGAAATTTTCAATCATTACAAACTTTACTCTAGAACTATTAAATTGGCACACCTTTTTCAATGAAAAAGTTTTAAAGTCTATGTTTTACCTCTAACATGGCAAAATACATAAAACTAATTAATTGAAAAGAAAAACGAAACTGAAACTAAATTATTAGGGTTATCTCAACATAAGCAGTAAATATGAACATACACAGCTGTTCTATGATTCAGTATTAAAAAAATAATAATAATAATCTCAATCGTGAACAAAATTTTTTCTTTAAAATGTGAAATTTACTTACCTGTGAATCACACAGTGATTCATAAGGAGGAGGAGCGATATTACTAACATGACTAGAAGGTATATCCTTCATATTTTCATCAGATCCAAGATTATATTCAGAATGTTCATTAGTGAGAATGGAAACAGCTTCATTGATATCATTCTTCCCTAAAACTAAGGCTTTACGAATGTCCTCAATGTTTTCAAAGCCCATACTCAGTAGGGTCGTGATATTTTCCTCCAGATCCATTGCGTCGTTATCATTTCTGTCAATATATTAAAACTTTAAAAGTTCTCTGAGATACGCACGACATACAGTTCAGAAATTTTACAAAATCGTTCATTTCTATGAATTTTCTCGATCATATAAAAATTAGAAAGAGTTAAAACAATAGAAAACTAGGTTTATCAACATGGGTAAGTTTATAAACATGCATGCCGCCATTCCGGCATAGTTGAAGTTCTTTTATCTCTTATTACAAATATAAAATAGTCTCGATCGGAGAAATTCTTGCCTTCGCAATTTGAGAGCTAGTTTTCAACTTTACGATAAAACTTTATTTGGATACTGACAGGGCAGTTGCCCTGATATTAAGCAAACGGTCAAATAATATATTTTACTGAATGAATTTTGGGTCAAGGACAACTAAATATCAAAGAACTTTGTCTGAAATAAGATCAATTTTTTGCATTCAAAATATGTAGTCAAATGCATTCAACTGATTGGCCTATTTGGCTGATTATGGTGAATGTTTACAAACATGAGCATGTTTACAGGCAAAAACAATCCTACCTACTACATTTTAGAAATATATTTCTAGTCACTTAGTCTTAGCAATCATGTCAGGAATAGGTATCGTCATGGCGAATCGTAGGCCAATCAAGTCAGCTTGATTGCTTCTGTAAAGTAGGAGTATGACCAACGGAATCGAGCAGTGTTGAATCCGGGGGGGGGGCATTCCCCCTCGGAGCACTAAAATATCCCCCCGGAAGATTTGAGATTTTATGCTTTCAATAGTCAAAAAGTGGAATTTCCCCCCCGGAACTCCATAATGTCCCCCCCCCCCGGAGAAATCCCTCCTGGAGAAAAGTGTCTGAATTCAACACTGGAATCGAGGCTAACGAAAAAGACAGGCTGCAGCGGTGCATTCCACTTATCTTTTTTTACAGACCGCTAGAGTGACGTGATGTTCTTTACGTACATCTGCATTGGTCCATTCGAGCATCTCGTGACTCCCGCGGTCTGTAAAAAATGATACGCGTAAAGCACCGCGGTAGCCTTTCTTTTTCTTTAGCCTCGAACGGAATACATGGCTGGTTAATGACTTTTAAAACGTCACACGAGTGGATCTGAGGCTAACGAAAAAGAAAGGCTACCGCGGTGCTTTACGCGTATCTTTTTTTACAGACCACGGGAGTCACGTGATGTTTGAATCCACCAATGCAGGTGTACGAAAAGAGCATCACGTCACTCTAGCGGTCTCGAGGCTAACGAAAAAGACAGGCTACCGCGGTGCATTCCGCTGCATAATTTCCCTGTCCACCGCCGATCGACGATTGGGACTTTAACGCTTTCTGATTAGTTGTTAAACCGAACGTTTCTTAAGTCATTTCTGGTTGAACTTGGTTTCTTATATAATATCTATTAATTTCTATATAATCTAATTAATTTATAACTGTAATATAATAAATATTATAGTAATATAATCTAATTAATTTCTAAATAATCTAATCTCTATATAATCTAATACTTCTATATAATCTAACAATATATATTAATTTCTTATATCATATCTTCTTAAATCTTCATAATCCTCCAAAATACCGGAAATGACTTAAAAAGCGTTTGATTTTACAAATAATCAGAAAGCGTTAAATTCCCAATCGTCGATCGGCGGTGGAGACGGAAATTATGCCATTCCGCTTATCTTTTTTTACAGACCGCTAGCGTGACGTGATGCTCTTTTCGTACACCTCCATTGGTGCATTCGAGCATCACGTGACTCCCGCGGTCTGTAAAAAAAAGATATGCGTAAAGCACCGCGGTAGCCTTTCTTTTTCGTTAGCCTCGAGCCAACGCCTCCCTAGAGATAATGCCTCAGGACTGGCAACACTGGATTGAATGACGTATTTGCAGATCGGCCATTCGCCCTTCCTCCTATGTGCTGCAGCATAAGGAGACGGAGAGTAAGCCATGCACGTTGTAGCGGCAACGTGCTTCGTAATCAGAAAGTTCTTGTCGTCTAATTCGAATTTGATAAAAGACCGGATTGCTTTCAATTAAGGTAAGTACTTATTTACAGTATATATGTGCATTTTTATGAGTATTAACTATGTTAATCACTATCTATTAAAATATGTTTACTTTTGTCCTTGTTGCACGATTAGGCTTAATCGCACAGCTTTGTTGAAGCAGGTAATGTGACAGACTTTTTTCCCAGGGTCCTGTTTTTGTGAAATTGTGAACAGCTTTTCATATTTGTGAAAAATCTAGACATAATTATGTAAATTTGAAATTATCGCTATATTCAGGATCTTATTTATACATTTTTAAGAAGATACATGGATGTAAAATACATATATTTTTTTTATGTATGTAAAAGTGACAGGTCAGATTTTACTTTTAAATGATTAATTTGTGAAATGTTCGGTTTAAAGATGGAAAAATTTTGTGAAAAACCTATTTTTAAGACAAAGAATTTTGTGAAGGGTCCTCTTTTAGGGAAAATAATTTTGTGAAGGATCCTCTTTTAGGGAAAATAATTTTGTGAAGGGTCCTGATTTGAAATGAGAAATTTTGTGAAGGGTCCTTTAAAGGACCCAATTTTTTCCCAAACAGATCCCTGAGTTGTTTCTCATAAAAAAATGTAAATTTTATTTATAAAAATAAGTTTTGAGAAATTCACGATTGTTTCATTCTGATGCTCCCCCTCCCCTCCCCCCCCTGTTTAATGTATTTTATCGCTAAAATATTGCTATATTTTTTCATACAGAGATTAAATTATAAATTTATTAACTTAATTAAATGTTTCTCTTGTCACTAATTCATATTCAAAAATATATCAGTTAGTGAAAAGTGTAAGATAAAACTTAATATAATGTACTGACTATCGTTTGATGATTACATAATTGATTTATTTCGCCATATATACAGTTTTTCTATAATCACCAATAAAAATCACCAGAGATATTTTACTATTATTAGAAAATATTAAATATATATTTTTACTAATGTTCAAATGAAATTATTACGGCTAGCATTCAAATCTGCCTTTGCCTTAAATATACTAAACTTAGCTAAAAAATGTTTTTTTAATTACTTATTTGTTATATAAATGCATGTTACATGTATACCACACTGATTACACCCTCTGCAAATAAGGTCTAAAAAGCATCATAATTCCGATTACAATTTATTTTATTTTTATATTTATTATTACATAATTTATTATATTTTTGGGATTATATTTAGTTTATCTAAATTCTATCATTATGACATCATTATCATTTAGTTTATCTAAATATAATCACATTATTCAAATAAGGTCTAAAACATCATACTTCCGATTACAATTTATTTTATTTTTATATATTTTATATTTATTATTATATAATTTATTATATTAACTAAATATAATCACATTATTCATATAAGGTCTAAAACATCATAATTCCGATTACAATTTATTTTATTTTTATATATTTTATATTTATTATTTTTCTGGTACTAGTTTAGTTCGTCTAAATATAATAATCCCATTATTTAGATGACCACGATGAATACATAATTACATTCACATTATATGGATTTTTAGGTATTTATAATAATTATTTTATAATTAGAGTTATTATATTACATAATAAAACATCTTTGGTTATATTTTGAAAAAAAATATATTAAATATTACATTCATATGTGTGTGTGTTGTGTATAAAATGCAAATATCTAGCAAATTTTTTAGAGCTATCATTTAAATTTTGTAATTACTTTTGTGTTAAAAATATTTAAAAAACTAATTAAAAGTTAGTTTTTATCTTATCATGTTTTGCATAACAAAAACAAAATATCTAAATATAAACCAAAACAAAATTATATCTTTTCAATTGCACATAACTAAAATATATATTTAATATTTTCTAATAATAGTAAACTACTACTAGTGATTATAAAAAGAAACACTGCATATATGGCAAAATAAATGAAATTTGTAATTATCAAATGCAAATATTCAATCAAGTATTCAGCAGTGACAAAGTAAACATATTTTAATAGATAATGTTAATATTGATAAAAATGCACATATATACTGTAAATAAGTACTTTAATTGAAAGCAATCCAATCTTTAATCAAAATATTATTAATTTTCATGAAAATATGCTAGAACTCAAATATGCGAGCTTTCATTTGCACATTAACAAAAAAAAGTGTTAATGAAACCTCAAAAGATAGCTTTTATTTTTCAATAAAAATAACTATTTTGTATTTCAAATTTTGTTACATAAAACAAATATTTCTTGATACTAAATCCTAGTCTTTTTTTTCTTTCTTTTTTTTTTTTTTTTTTTTTTTTTTTTTTTTGCGCGGGTGTGAAAAGCAAATAGTGTGTTTTGAATTAATTGATCTTCAATTTTATTACAGAAGTTTTAAAAAAAAGTCATTTAGAATTTTGTTTTATTGTGATTGCAGGAATGGTAGGATGTTATCAGTTGAATCATTAGCCGATCTGCCGTGACGTCAAAATTGAGCTCTTAGGCGCGATTTTACAAACCGTCACGCGTAGAGCGATTGGAGGCGGTGTCGAATGATGACTGGCTAAAAGATGGTTACGTAGATGTTGAGGGGAGGAGTTAAAGCGTATTAAATGAACAAGTGTATTAAAAGCTAATAATCTTGTGTCAGATCTAGTATAGTGGTTAAAGCACCAGACTCGTAATTTTGAGTATCAAGTTGTGTCCTTGCCCCCCCCCCCTTTTTTTTTTTTTTTTTTTTTGCATTTTTAGAGTTTTGCTTTGATCTTTATTGAATTAGTTAATAAAGAACATTTATTAACAGTGCTTCTTAAGCATTGATATAAAGATCAGTTAATCTTTATCAATTGCTCTGCAATATTTTATTATCAATTAGATAATTAAATTTTAATTAGAATTAAGTTAAACAATATTAAATTATAACTATAATTAAGGTAAATAAAAATTAAAATTTTTATTGCATACAATAAAATTTAATATCGGATAATTTCAAGAATTAAATTAAATTTGATCTCATATAAGCTATTTTTTAATTACTATACGAACATTTATTAAAATGCAATAACTCTTAAACTTTCATTAAAAATATTTTTATATTAGAACTTTAGTAACAGATGATTATCAAATTAGCAGAATTAATTAATTAAAGTTTTCATCTTTTAAAATTAAGCATTATTCTAAAAAATCTCTATTAATTTACTAAAATTCTTTTTACCAATTACTGGTTGATCTGTAGTGATAAAGTTGTGGAAGATTACCATATTTAAAGGGTTTTTTTTATTATTTAAATTTTTAAATATTACTTATATTTAAATAAATATAATTAATATTAATTAAAATTTTTATTTAAATATATAATTAATATAAATAAATATTATTATTTAAATATATAATTAATATTATTTTTAAAATATATAATTAATATTTTTGCGTAGAGGTTTGTTATACATTCTCTTGTGATTAATTAGCAAAATATAATCTATGAGAAAAATAAACCAATCTATGTTAAAGAGAAACTTGGGTTTTTTAGACATAGCTTAAAATATGATCTTATGTTTATTTTGATACACTTTGTACAAACCCAAACATTACATGTATGTTAATGTTATTTATTATTAATAATGTGTAATAGAAACAAAACTTTTTTGGCCTCTATTAATATCCGGAAGCTAGGACTTTTTGTTTTTATTTCTGTTTCTTCTTCTTCTTTGTATTTTATTTATTTATTATTATTATTATTATTATTATTATTATTTGTATATGTCGTCTACATCAGCAATCCATTTATTTATTTATTTAATTTTTTGTATGTGTCGTCTACATCAGTAATATATATTTTAATGTCATCGTGATCTGAATTTTGTGAAAATTGGAATAGCAGAAAATCATATACAGGGATTGTGTTGATTTCAAGAATTTACATGTTAATTTTGGAACATTTAGGCTAAAAACAATAACAACCAAATTAAATTATTATAAATAGATTAAATAAAGCATACAATGGCATCATTTCACAACTGTATTACAAATAATAATAGTGAAAGTAAAGGAGATAAATCTATCTAACACTAGTAATAATAAATATAGTAATCATTATTTTAATTTTGCGAAAAAAAAAATGTTGAATGATTAATTGCTTATTTCACGAATAGATGGAGCCACTACACATTTTGTGAGCATTGTTATTACATATTGGAGGGTTTATGTGTGTGTGTGTGTATTTCGTAATAAACCATTTAAATTATTTAAATTAAAAAAATATATATACATGTGTATGTGTATTTTTAACGGCTTAGAAGTTGCATGGATTTTAGGCGTTCAAGTGTAATTTGTATAGCTTTTTAAATTATTTAAATACTGAATGAGATTTTTTTTTTTCAGTGGATACATGCAATGTTTGCAAATTTTTAATTGTAAAAAAAAATAATAATAATAATTCCAAAATTAAATGAATTTGTATGAAAATTTTGTATTTTACGTTGTCTTGACTTAAAGATATGAAGGAAATATTTTGTTTAATAAACCTTTAAATTCAGTAAAAAAATTAAAACTATATATAAATTTGAAATCTTCATTTCTTAAGTATATATTGATTTTATGAAATAAATAACTATATAAAAATCTGAAAACTGCATTGCTTAAGTATATGTTGATTTTATGAAATAACACAGTTCAAAAAGTTTTTAACAACCTAGTAATTTTATTTTCGTTTATTAATTCAATTATGATTTAAAAAATAATAATAAACATTCAGAAAGCTAACATTTATTTGCTGTGATTTCAGTTTATTCTTGTGAAATAATCTTTAATGTGTTGTTCTTTGTTTAATTCTAGCTAATTGCAGTTAGTATTTACTATAAATAAAATTTAAAATAAAAAATACAAAAAAATGTAAACATGTAATCTTTATTTGAAAATTGGAAGTTATAGCTATAACTTTATATAAGATTATAGATATTAAAGAATATAATAATTTATAAATTAAATATGTTTAACTTTATCTAAGGTTTGTTATGTATCAATAAATTATGCTGGACGTACAGTTTTTTCCCTTAAAAAAATTACACAAGCAACTACAAATTTAAATTAGTTTTCATACACCTTTACAATTAAAATATTAGTTTTATTTTTTCTAAAAAAAAAAAAACAAGAGTTGAATTAGATAATGAGCTCTGAAAATACAAGAGCTAGAAGTATTTGATTTGCTGTTTCAAATTATACTTGTACATATGGATTGTTTTCTTTTAATTGGATTAAGTTAATAATTTTTTGTTAGACACGTTTAATATGTCCTAAGCATCATTAAAAACAAACCAAACATGAATATGCAAGATCAGACTTTCTTATAAATCTTCAACGAAATGAAAAATATCCTCTTCAAGCGCATTAAGCTCCTCCTACATCGTCTCGGGCAGTCGACCAATCACCATTCGACATCATCTCCAATCGTTCTACGCGTGATGGTTTGTAAAATCGCCTCTTAGGCATTATCTCTAGGGGGCGTTGCTCGAACGGTCTGTTAAAAAAAGATAAGTGGAATGCACCCTGGTAGCCTGTCTTTTTCGTTAGCCTCGGAGTGGATCATCTTTACACGATTTTGGCACAAAACGATGGGAACACCGCTTTGAAACCAATCACCGTGTACAGACAACGCCACCTACAGATATCTGTAAGAGCTCAGTGGTTGGTATAAGGAAAGATCAGTTGACGTCACTCAAGGCAAAATTTTGACGTCCCTCAGGGCAAAAGATGGTTTGATTGGTGTATGAACAGGGACGAGTTTGTCTGATTGGTTAGAAGAGGGGAAGATTGATTCAGCAGAGTGTTTGTTTGTAAACATGCCCTTTCCTTATATATAATACACTCCGAGGCTAACGAAAAAGACAGGCTACCGCGGTGCATTCCACATATCTTTTTTTACAGACCGCTAGAATGAAGTGATGCTATTTTCGTACCCCTGCATTGGTGCATTCGACCATCACGTGACTCCGGCGGTCTGTAAAAAAAGATACGCGAAAAGCACCGCGGTAGCCTTTCTTTTTCGTTAGCCTCGATACACCCCGTGTGACGTTTTAAACGTCATGAATCGGCCTTGTATTTAGTTGATCCGTGGCCTATGTTATACACACGGCTGGTGCATGACGTTTAAAACGTCACATGGGGTGGATCATTTTTACTCGGCGATTGGTGCAAAACGGTGGGCATCAATTTGCACCAATCGGCGTGTAAAAACAACGTCAAATGATCCATTCCACGTGACGTTTTAAACGTCATGCATCGGCCGTGTATAACGTAGGTCGCGGTTGATCCGAGGCTAACGAAAAAGAAAGGCTACCGTGGTGCTTTACGCGTATCTTTTTTTTCAGACCGTGGGAGTCACGTGATGCTCGAATGCACCAATGCAGGCGTACGAAAAGAGCATCACGTCACTTTAGCGGTCTGTAAAAAAAGATAAGATGAATGCACCGCGGTAGCCTATCTTTTTCGTTAGCCTCGCGGTTGATAGCGGTAGGGGTACAGGTAGACAGAAAGGTATAAAGATCGAGTTAAGAAATTTTGAGTTAAAATTTTGCAGATAAAGTGTTTGTAGAAGACAAAAAAAAAATGTCATGGATTACTATTCTGTTTAACGCAAAGCAATATTACTAAACATGGTTCTGAAAGCCGTTCTTTCACAATGCCAATAATAAATTGTCCGTTAAATGCAAACATTTTTTTAATGAAACAATCCCTTTTTAGTTCACATGCTATCAAAGCCTGAGAGCTAATGTGCTCGCCGATTCTGTATGTACGTAACGCGATAACGCTTGATAGAATAACCGTTTTACTTCAAATGTTGTATATAGGTTCATTGTGATAAGGTGCTTCCCTGATTAGTTTTGGGGGTTCATTGGTTAAGTATAAAGGGGGTAACGGGGGCTAATCTCCTCACCTTAATTTATATAAATGGGTTTTTCATGCAGAATTATCCGATTTTCTTCAAATTTTCTATATAGGTTCATTCTAATAAGGCGCTTCCCTTATTAGTTTTGGGGGTTCATTGGTTAAGTATAAAAGGGGATACGGGGGGGCTAATCCCCATTAATTTAGATAAATGGGTTTTTCATGTAGAATTATCCGATTTGCTTCAAATTTTGTATATATATGTTCATTGTAATAAGGCGCTTCCCTGATTAGTTTTGGGGGTTCATTGGTTAATTATAAGGGGAGACGGGGGATAATCCCCCTTAATATATTCTCGATTTCTTTATTTTTCGAGGGGCTTATTTCAAATTTTTCGAAATAAGAGTATAATATACAATTAGTGTGAATAGCCTGTGAGCTCAATACCCTCAGTTTAACTGGGCAGTTTCTTTTTTATTTGTGTGATTTTTGGAGTTTTCAACTACTTACTGGTGTTATACAGCATGTATTACTTGGTGCAAAATTACTAACAGCTTTATAATCAAGACAATTTTTCTGCCAAATCCCTAAGCTTATTTTGAAAAGACAAATTGAAGGAAAACATGATTTTCAAAAAAAATTTCCGGAAAAATTTGGTAATTAAAATGTATAGGTGTTTTTCATTTTTTCGACCTACTGAACCTTTTGTGTAAAACAGTGGGTATATGAACGACTTTGTTTATCAATATTACACAAATTAACGCTGATTTGAAATTCTACGGCGGATATAAAACTAAGATGCGCCACCAGGCGCCTGAGTGGCGTCCGGCGCGTCTAAGACCACCGAACCCAAGTCCTGAGGGACTTATAACGCACACGACCGGATTTGTCTCTCCGTATGCACTTTGGGCGGTTGGGGGACCGCCACCTGCGGACCCCCGAATCTTATTACCCAGGTGATTGACGACATAGGTTGCTACGACACGCGGAGGATCCCAAAATCAGAGGAGACCTCCACGAAGTCACCTGATGAATCGCCGAGAAACCCCCGACGGCTTCGTCGCCAGAACCCCATAAGAGAAACTGGTCCCTAGGTAGAGTTCCAAAGGCTAGAAAAAACCCGGGTTAAACCTGGGAATAAACCGGATTTTTTGGGAATAAACCTGGAAATAAACCGGGTCTATTGGAAATAAACCTGGGAATAAACCGGATTTTTGCAACTTTATCCCTAGGCCATATGTCGAGTTCTCCCGACGACTCCTGCTTTCCCGCGGCGGCCGAACGTCAAATCATTTCTACGGCGGATATAGTGAATCTCACACAAAGTTGGTGTTTTGAACCTTGCTTCATTTACCTTATACCGAACTGGCCCAAAATGAAACAAAAGTTTTCTTAAAGTCAATTAAGATGTTTTCTTTCCAGTGGTAATAACAGTAATCAAGTCAGAAGTGTCCCTTTTGCGATATAGGCCTCTGAAAATAGAGTTGAAAGTGGAATTTATCAAATTATTTTTGAAGGGATTTCAAAGATGAATAAAATAATGATTATTTAAGCAGGATAGACATAACTTCAGCATTTCTATGACATCTTCATCATAGGTAATTTATTGGTAATGTGACAAACTTTTTAAGTGATTTTTTTCTGTAGTTACAGCTTGTTAAAATAATGGTCAAATTCATCGCGACAAGCCGTATGACCTACTTTGAAGCCAAATAATGATGAATGTATTTATTTCTGATCTTTAATACTGCAATTACGTTTTTCAACACAAAAAGTTGTACTATATCACATATTTTACATAAGTAAGGTTTCTTGTACCATGAGCAACAGGATGACAAACTTGGTGATTCGATAGCAACTTTTCCTGCAACTGTGAAAAAGTGAACTTTACAGAAGGACTCCCGAACTATAAGGAAAAGGCAGCTGACGTCCCTGTGGAATGAATTAATGTGGAGAAGCAAAAAATACCTGTCCAGTTTTTCTATATCTATGGCCCGTCTTTATGACTCTTATTGTACGCACGAATTCGGGCGATCTGTTTGGTCTACATCGCCATGACGATTCCTGCACTTGATCTCAGACCTTGCAGAAATGTAGTAGTAGTAGATTGGTTGACGGAAGTATATGTTTGTAAACATGACCTCTCCTTATATTACTTCTGACTCTGATAGTCTGCAGATGTCCATATTAGACCTAAATGTACGTTATTTTGCGATTACATCAAAATTGAAAGGGCTCAAGCAGGAACCGTATCCAAATTTAGGCCACTTTACATGGAATGACCCAATAGCATTTTGAATCTTCTCTCTGTAAATTGTCGTTTCATCTCTCTCTGGGAAGAAGTATCGATATTATATAAGAAAGAACAGACAATGTTAAAGGGTATGTTTGATTGTTTTCGATAAAACTGTTGTATTTCAAATTACAAGGAAAAAAACTCAAAACAGATTTTCTGTTATGTGATTGTTTGATTTTTTACCTAATTATGAGTTTGACTTAAAACAAAACTAGTATGATGTGAGCATCACAAAATGTTCTTCTATATTGTTCTAATATATTAATTTAAATAGCGCTCCACACACCAGCAATTACGAAGCACACTTTAAATTTAACTTGGTGTTACACTAATCAGCGAAAAAAACAGTGCCCCCTTGTTGAGTATTCAAATACAGAATTGGAAATATACAGGGTGTTTTTTTTAAAACTGACGCTATTCAGAGCCGCCTGTAGCTCGTTCTTATAACTGGATTGATACAAAATTTTGTGAATGGACTAAGAAAACCATGGGAAAAAAGATTCCAACAAAAAAAAAATTAGTTCCAATCACCGCCGATAGGGGGAAATGTGGCGCTGTACATTGAAAAAAAAAACATCAGAAACAGACAAAATTAATAATTTGGATAAAATGCCATGTTTTATTCATCATTTACACTTTCCCTTTCGTTGATTGCAGTTGAAACATCTATTATCACTTTTTCTGCCACCGGTTTACGTCCTCTGCCTGACCGAACTGTTAGCGAGCCTGTTTCTTCGAATTTCAGAATCATTGCTTTCAATACTTTAACGGATATAGGTCCTTTGCGCAGTTTATGGCGTGTTCTAAGTAAACGAAGAGCGGCTGGTGCATTGCACTGGTTAAAATAATAGAACTTCACAAGTAACGCGCGCTGCGGTAACGTGAGATTCATTTTCAACCTGAGCTGAAATTGTTTCTCGGTGTTTTTCGCATGCATTTATAACTTAAACTATTGGCGCTACTGTCGCTTGCGTAAGCAAAAATTTGCATTTGCATTTATTGCTCGTATTTTATGCTAATTCTCAGTTGCATAAATTACCACAGCGCCACATTTCCGCCTATCGGTGGTGATTGGAACTAATTTTTTTTTTTTTTGCTGGAATCTTTTTTCCCATGGTTTTCTTAGTCCATTCACAAAATTTTGTATCAATCCAGTTATTAGAACGAGCTACAGGCGGCTCTGAATAGCGTCAGTTAAAAAAAAAAACACCCTGTATATATGTATGTATTTAAGTAATAAGTTCAAATCTCATCAAAAAGTCACCTGTAAAAAATGCAGCCAAGTCTCGTAACTCATTTACCGTAAAAAGTACTGAGATCGTATAAAGCTAAGTTTAACTATCTTATTAACTCTGAAATTTTCATTCACAAATCACTCCTAGTCTCTACATCTTTAGTTAATTATTATTTTGTGACCTTGGCAATTACGTAGCACGAGAATGTGATGTATATAGTTAGTCTTAATCAAATAATAATACTATAACATATTAAAGTGTAATAACTTCCCTGTGCGTATATAATTTGCCTTAATTAAATTATCCCATACCATCCCATAACATAGTAAGGTGTAATAACTTACCTGTGCTGCGTAATTGCTAAGGCACAAAATAATAATTAACTAAAGATGTAGAGACTAGGAGTAATTTGTGAACGAAAATTTCAGAGTTAATAAGATAGTTAAACTTGGCTTTATACGATCTCAGTATACTTTTTACGGTAAATGAGTTACAAGACTTGGCTGCATTTTTTACAGGTGACTTTTTGATGAGATTTCACTTCTTTATGTAAGTAATCCTCCTTTTTTTGATTTTGGGTTCTTTTTGGAGATCATCCACTGATTTTCGCTAAGCCCACACTCTGTCCCTATTATTTACAGGTATCAAAAATTTGAAGCTTTAGTTTCGTTTGCAAAGTACTGTAGATAAAAAGAGATTTCAGGTTCCTAGGCAAGCACTAAGTTATGGGAGGGGGAGTGTCAAAAGTACTCTCAGTTGCTTCCAGGATAGGTGCTATCCATCTGAGATATTACTCGCAGCCCTAGATACTTGATATTTAACATAAAAGAGCTTTTTAGTACAAAAAGAAAGCCAAAATTAAAATTTCCGGAAATTTCCAATAAATCAAACTATATTCCTTTTTCCGATGTTTTTTATTCTTTTTTTTTAGTCTTTATTTTTTATTATTTACGTATCTTTTAATTTTTCCTTACTTTGTGTACTAAACCCTGCCTTTCTGCCAAATGTCAAGCTTCTAGGACTACAAAATCGAATTATTTCCAATTTTCGACTTTTTATAAATTTATTGATTTTTCGATTTTAATTCTAAGTTACCTGATTGTCATGCCAATATAGTAATTATTTGATCCGTCTTCTTAGGATCATTTAGGTTCAATTTAGAGATAAATCAAGTGAATCTTAGAGTCACCATGATTTTATTTAGAAAGGACTATCAAGGCATAACCAGCCACAGCCAGTAATGTCGGGAGGGTAGGGGGAGCTGTGAAAACTTTTGTGGGGCTAACATCATTTAACAATCCATATTTCATATGTGAAGTAAATAGAGTACAACCTGTGAAAGAAAACAAACCTGTCTATAAAGGAATCGCCTATATCGTAGCCAGTCTATAGCGGAACTTTTCTATAACGAAATTCGTAAACGAAAGAAAAGAAAACCATAATCCGGGTGAAATAACATAAAACAATTAGGGGCGTTGTACTAGCTAATAGGACAATTATCTTAAAACTAATGTTTCTAGCAGTACAAAATCAAATTGTTTTCGAATTTTCGATTTCTTAAAGATATTTCGATTTTTCGATTTCATTTTCGAATTTAACGAATATTTTAATTGTTCCTTTTATTGAATAGTAAATATTACCTTTACACCAAGTTTTAAGTTTCTAAGACTACAAGATAAAATTATTTTCAATTTTTGATTTTTTCGAATTTTTTTTTTATAATTTTCTGGATTTTTTAATTGTTTCTTATTTTGTATCCTTTATTACAAATTTCAAGTTTCTAGCGCTACAAAATCGAATTATTTTGAAATTTCCGATCTTTTTCGAGTTTTTTATTCTATTTTCGAATTTATTGTGTTTTAATTTTTCCTTTTTCTGTATCCTAAACAATAAGTTCACGCCGAATTTTAAGTTCTAAAGCTACAAAATGGAATTTTTTTCAATTTTTCGATTTTTTTTTTTTAAATTTTACAGATTTTTTATTTATTTCTTTTTTTGTATCCTAAATACTACCTTTATTCCAAATTTTAAGTTTCTAGCTTTACAAAATCGAATTCTTTTCAAATTTTCGTTTTTTATTCGATTTATTTTATTTTATTTTCAATTTTTGTTGTGTTTTTATTTTTTTATTTTTTTGAATCCTAAACATTATCTTTACACCAAATTTTCAGCTTCTAAGACTACGAGATCATATTATTTTCAATTTCTCTCTTTTTCTTTCTTTCTTTTTATTATTTTTTTCTTTTTTATTTTTTGAAATTTTCGATTTTTTTTTTTTAATTATCCATATTTTTTAATGTTTCCTTATTTAGTATCTTAAATATTACTTTTATTCCAAATTTCAAGTTTCTAGCGCTATAAAATCGAATTATTTTCAAAATTTCCTTATTTTTTGATTTCTTTCGATTTTTTTATTTTATTTTCGAATTTTATTGCGTTTTTATTTTAACTTATTCTGAATCCTAAACACTATCTTTACCGCGAATTTTAAGTTTCTAAGGCCAAAAGATCAAATTATTTTAATTATTTTAAATTTTTTTCGAATTTTTTATTTTTTTTTCGAATTTTCTGGATTTTTTATTTTTTTCTTATTTCATCCTAAATACTACCGAATTCCAAGTTTCTAGCGCAACAAAATTGGATTATTTGAAAATTTTCGATTTTTTTCGATTGTTCGATTTTATTTTCAATTTTGTTTTGTGTGTTTTTGATGTTTTCTTTTTCTGAATTCTAAACACTACCTTCACACCAAATTTTAAGTTTTTAAGACTACAAGATCGTGTTATTTTCAATTTTCAATTTTGTTCGATTTTTATGAATTTTCGAATGTTTTTTTTTTTTTTTTTTTTTTTTTTTTTTTTTTTTTTTTCCGGATTTTATAATTTTTCCTTTCTTTGTATCCGAAACACTAGCTTTATTCCAAATTTTAAGTTTCTGTGGATGCGGGATCTACCCAATCTTTTTGATGACGCGAGAGTGAGTGAGTGTGTGAGTGACAAAAAATCGAAACTTTGAGTTCATATATCGTCTGCACTAATTTATGGGTATTTTTTGAATTATCCATATTTTTTAATTTTTCTGATTTAGTATCTTAAATATTACTTTTATTCCAAATTTCAAGTTTCTAAGCGTTATGAAATCGAATTATTTTCAAATTTTCCTTATTTTTCCGATTTTTTCGATTTTTTTTATTTTATTTTCGAATTTTATTGCGTTTTTTATTTTAATTTATTCTGAATCCTAAATACTATCTTTACTGCGAATTTTAAGTTTCTAAGGCTAAAAAATCAAATTAGTTTAATTTTTTCAATTTTTTTCGAATTTTTGAATTTTTTTTCGAATTTTCCAGAATTTTTAATTTTTCCTTATTTTGCATCCTAAATACTACCTTTATTCCGAATTCCAAGTTTCTAGCGCAAAAAAATCGGATTATTTGAAAATTTTCGATTTTTTTCGATTTTTTCAATTTTGTTTTCGATTTTTTTGGTGTTTTTGATGTTTTCTTTTTCTGGATACTAAACACTACCTTCACACCGAATCTTAAGTTTCTATGACTACAAGATCGTATTATTTTCAATTTTCAATTTTGATGGAATTTGTTGAATTTTCGAATGTTTTTTTTTTTTTGAATTTTCCGGATTTTATAATTTTTCCTTTCTTTGTATCCTAAACACTACCTTTTTTCCAAATGTCAAGTTTCTGTTGCTACGGGATCTACCTAATGTTTTTGATGACGCGTGAACGAGTGAGTGAGTGAGTGACAAAAAATCGAATGTTTGAGTTCATATATCGTCTGAACTAGAAAAGACAGAAAGTTGTAATTTTAAATTTTGGTCTTGTGTGCCAAATACTCTAGAAAAACGAAGTTTAAAATTTTTGGAATACTCCAGCGCAGAGATATGGGGGGTTCAAAAGTGCCCTGAGTTGCTTCCAGAAGTATGCTTACGGCTGTCCTCTCTCGACTTGGCGGAGGCACTGCCGTGCCTCCATTACTCAAAAGAAACTGGGGTAAAGCTATAATGTTCATCGGAAAAAAATAGCATAGCATGTCCTTTATTGAATGAACAAAGCCAAAATTGAATCAACGTAATTTTTAATAAATATTTTGCATGTGAAATTTAGTGAAATTCCTTTCCTTAGATGCAACGATATATAGCTGTCACGTAAATCGTGAAAAACACAGCACAGCATCCTGTTTAATGAGCAAAGCAAAAATTAAATCGACAATTTTTGATAAATATATCTTATACATACATTAAATTTGGCGAAATTCCGTCCCATAGATGCTGAGATATCTATCACAGAAATCATGAAAACAAAGCCACATGTTAAACAAGATACACACAAACCTGAATTTATGTCAAGTTCTAACTGCATTCGAAATTTGATCAAATTCCATCCCGTAGATGCTAAGATATAGCTATCATAGAAATCGGGAATAACGGATTATAGCAGTGCCGCCTGTTGGGATATGTATGTTATGGTCAATATGATTAATCCGGTCATTATTAATAATAACCGTTAATTATTAATGACAAAACGGCAAACCGGTGAAACATGGCAAACATGAACATGGCAAACCGGTGAAATTCTATCTCATAGATACCGAGATATAGCTATCACTGAAATCGTGAAAAATACAGCTTAGCAGAGGCACCTGTTGAGCAATATACACCAAAACCTAATCACCACCAATGTATGTCAAGGTCTAACAGAAATGAAGTTTTATGAAATTCCGTGTGTTAGTTCTTAAGATAGAGATCCCAAAAAATTTGTGTCACATACATACAGACAGACATTTTTGAAAAACAGTCAAATCGTGTTCAGGACTACCCAAAATGGATAAATCCATCAAAAAATGGAATTCACGATTCTAATTCTTTCTTCTTATGTAATATATACAAGAGAGTAAAGAAAAAACGATCGTTGGTATCCTGTTTGTAGGATATGACAGGGTGTTGTCTGGGAATTTGCCTTACTCCTGTCTGTTGAATTGTTCTTCTACTGAATATTGAGCTGTGTTACTCCTGCTTGTTGAGTTGTTTTACTCCTGCCTGTTGAGTTGTATACAAGATGAATACCGCGTATCGTAACGACCTATGTCGTCACCCCATAGGTTCAATCGGAGTGATGCGCAGGTGGGCGCATACAGGAGGCCTCTTCTGGTCGTGGTGGCGCAGCTCAGTTTTACCCAGGAAGTTGAAATGTTTTTCTTCTAAATGTTGATTTTTTTTTTTTTTTTTTTCGCTGAATAAGGCGGTACTAGACATTTTTCCGCCCTTATGACGTAATTCGCCACTACTCAAACTGTTTTAATAATAAGTAAAATTTTCATGCTAACTATAATTTATTTAAAAAAAATATATATATCGAATTAATTTACATTTAATAAACTTAATATAATCAAATTACATAAGAAAACTTGCATTTCTTAATAAAATAACATCTAACTTGAAATTAAATGAATAAAAATGTGATCACATTCTAGTAATATTTTCAAGAAAGCACCATAACAAGAATAAAACTGACACTTCAAAATCTTATTCGCCTTGCTTTTCCTTTGAGAAAAGCATTTACTGTATCGACGCTTTGAATATTACAAAAAAATCCCAGTTACAGGAGGTGAAACAATTAAAAGCAGTCAAATTACGTATATAATTTGTATATACGTAATACTTGTTTACGTATATACTTGTTTGCGAATTTAACTAATTTTTTGCTGTAAAGTAACTTGAAATACTTGATCTACAGAAATTTTATGGATCTTATACCGGGCTGCACACAAAAGACTTCGAGTACATTTCCGTTTATTGGTGAAATTTGCTCTAGGGAATTTTCAACTGTGCTATACGTTTCCTAACTGAAGTAAATTGTAGAATACTATGTAATATATATACACTGTAAAAAAAATTTCCTGAAAAAAAAAAAACGGAAATTGTACTGGCAATCGAGACGCTAGTACTATTTACGTATTTTAACGGGAAAACAAGTCCGTAAATTCCAGAAAATTTTCCGTGATTTCTGAAATATCCGTTTTTAAATTTCCGTTTTTTAACAGATATCTTCCGTATTTTTTAGATATTTTTATATCGTTAAAATAAATTTTATAGGACCAAAAAAAAAAAAAAAATATTTCTCAAGGAACATCTTATAACACTTTTTATTTTTTTTTCTTTCATTTTTGTGCGAGTTTTCAGTAAATAACCAACACTTGCCACGAAGGGGTTCGAACGCGGAAACTTCTGTGTAGTATACTGGCTGTTTATAGTTAGATGGATTTTTTCAATATTTTATTTTCATAATTTTTAATATCTTGCTTTATTATTTGATGCTTTATAACAGATAAATTTTAACTTTTTATGTATTATATGCGTAAAACATTGTATTAAGACTAATGATTGCTTCTTTTTGCAATAGTACATATACTTTTTAAAATTATTTGTCTGTTGATCTATTTATCAATTCTAAAAACAATAATTATCTTAAGTAGACGTATTTATTACATGCTATTAAAGTAAATTTTCTTTATCTCTTATTTTAAAAACTTATGTGAATAAACAATTTTATAATAAATTAAATTATTATATTTAATCTTTACTGAGAGCTTTTGTGTACGACTCTGTTAAACTGAATAATTTAAAAATATCAAAACATAAAAATAGATTTTTAGAGAAAATTTTGAAATTAATGACCTTAGGATAGGTAAGTTTAAATTTGGACTTGATAATTTAGTTTAAATTAATTTAGTTTAATTTATAAAAATATAAACTAACGAAATAAATTATAAACTTTATAAAATTATAAACTTCATTTTTATAAAAGTAAACGAAAAGTTATTAATTATTTTTTATAAATTTAAAGAAAAAAATATGAATTTCGTAAAATTATAATTTATAAAATAATAAATTTTAGTTTAACTCACAAATTTATAAGACAAATCAGCTTAGTTTAACACCTACATACCGATAATTTGTAAAAATATTATTTTATAAAAAATTAAAAATATTAAAAAAAAAAAAAAGATTTTTAGCGAAAATTTTGAAATTAATGACCTTGGGATAGGTATGTTTAAATTTGGATTTATTAATTTAGTCTAAATTAATTTAGTTTAATTTATAAAATTATAAACTAACTAAATATATTATCTATACTATTATATAAAGAGGAAACGGTGACTGACTGACTGACTGACTGGGTGACTCATCAACGCCCAGCCGAAACTACTAAAGTTAGGGTCACGCAATTTGGACTGTAGATTGCTGTTATGGCCTAGGCATAAGCAATAAGAAGGGATTTTTGAAAATTCCCCCCCCGAAGGGGTGTTAAAGGTGGGTTCGAATGTTTTAGGTCATTTTGCCATATCTCAGCAGCAGTTATATGTAGGAGCTTGAAATTCCAGAAAACAAGTCTACTAAAGAAATGATTCAACACCTGTTTCAGCGATTTTAGAAATTCCCCCCAGAAGGGGGTTAAAGGGGGTGGTCGAATGTTTTAAGTCATTTCGCCATATCTCAGCAGCAGTTATAGGTAGGAGCTTGAAATTCCAGAAAACAAATCTACTAAAAAAATGATTAAACACCTGTTTCAGCGATTTTAGAAATTTCCACCCAGAAGGGGGTTAAAGGGGGGTTCGAATGGTTTAGGTCATTTTGTCATATCTCAGCAGCAGTTATAGGTAGGAGCTTGAAATTCCAGAAAACAAATCTACTAAAAAAATGATTAAACACCTGTTTCAGCGATTTTAAAAAATCCCCCCAGAAGGGGGTTAAAGGGGGGGGTTCGAATGTTTTAGGTTATTTTGCCATATCTCAGCAGCAGTTATAGGTAGGAGCTTGAAATTCCAGAAAACAAATCTACTAAAAAATTATTAAACACCTGTTTCAGCGATTTTAGAAATTCCTCCCAGAAGGGGGTTAAAGGGGGGGTTCGAATGTTTTAGGTCATTTTGCCATATCTCAGCAGCAGTTATAGGTAGGAGCTTGAAATTCCAGAAAACAAATCTACTAAAAAAATGATTAAACACCTGTTTCAGCGATTTTAGAAATTTCCACCCAGAAGGGGGTTAAAGGGGGGTTCGAATGTTTTAGGTCATTTTGCCATATCTCAGAAGCAGTTATAGGTAGGAGTTTGAAATTCCAGAAAACAAATCTACTAAAAAATTATTAAACACCTGTTTCAGCGATTTTAGAAATTCCTCCCAGAAGGGGGTTAAAGGGGGGGTTCGAATGTTTTAGGTCATTTTGCCATATCTCAGCAGCAGTTATAGGTAGGAGCTTGAAATTCCAGAAAACAAATCTACTAAAAAAATCATTAAACACCTGTTTCAGCGATTTTAAAAAATCCCCCCAGAAGGGGGTTAAAGGGGGGGGGGTTCGAATGTTTTAGGTTATTTTGCCATATCTCAGCAGCAGTTATAGGTAGGAGCTTGAAATTCCAGAAAACAAATCTACTAAAAAAATGATTAAACACCTGTTTCAGCGATTTTAGAAATTCCCCCCAGAAGGGGGTTAAAGGGGGGGTTCGAATGTTTTAGGTCATTTTGCCATATCTCAGCAGCAGTTATAGGTAGGAGCTTGAAATTCCAGAAAACAAATCTACTAAAAAAATGATTAAACACCTGTTTCAGCGATTTTAAAAAATCCCCCCAGAAGGGGGTTAAAGGGGGGGGGTTCGAATGTTTTAGGTTATTTTGCCATATCTCAGCAGCAGTTATAGGTAGGAGCTTGAAATTCCAGAAAACAAATCTACTAAAAAATTATTAAACACCTGTTTCAGCGATTTTAGAAATTCCTCCCAGAAGGGGGTTAAAGGGGGGTGGTCGAATGTTTTAAGTCATTTCGCCATATCTCAGCAGCAGTTATAAGTAGGAGAGCGAAAATCAGGAAAACAAAGCTACTAAAAATGATTAAACACTTATTTCAGCGATTTCAGAAATTCCCCCCAGAAGGGGGTTAAAGGGGGTGGTCGAATGTTTTAAGTCATTTCGCCATATCTCAGCAGCAGTTATAGGTAGGAGCTTGAAATTCCAGAAAACAAATCTACTAAAAAATGATTAAACACCTGTTTCAGCGATTTTAGAAATTCCCCCCAGAAGGGGGTTAAAGGGGGGGTTCGAATGTTTTAGGTCATTTTGTCATATCTCAGCAGCAGTTATAGGTAGGAGCTTGAAATTCCAGAAAACAAATCTACTAAAAAAATGATTAAACACCTGTTTCAGCGATTTTAGAAATTTCCACCCAGAAGGGGGTTAAAGGGGGGTTCGAATGTTTTAGGTCATTTTGCCATATCTCAGAAGCAGTTATAGGTAGGAGTTTGAAATTCCAGAAAACAAATCTACTAAAAAATTATTAAACACCTGTTTCAGCGATTTTAGAAATTCCTCCCAGAAGGGGGTTAAAGGGGGGGTTCGAATGTTTTAGGTCATTTTGCCATATCTCAGCAGCAGTTATAGGTAGGAGCTTGAAATTCCAGAAAACAAATCTACTAAAAAAATGATTAAACACCTGTTTCAGCGATTTTAGAAATTTCCACCCAGAAGGGGGTTAAAGGGGGGTTCGAATGTTTTAGGTCATTTTGCCATATCTCAGAAGCAGTTATAGGTAGGAGTTTGAAATTCCAGAAAACAAATCTACTAAAAAATTATTAAACACCTGTTTCAGCGATTTTAGAAATTCCTCCCAGAAGGGGGTTAAAGGGGGGGTTCGAATGTTTTAGGTCATTTTGCCATATCTCAGCAGCAGTTATAGGTAGGAGCTTGAAATTCCAGAAAACAAATCTACTAAAAAAATGATTAAACACCTGTTTCAGCGATTTTAGAAATTTCCACCCAGAAGGGGGTTAAAGGGGGGTTCGAATGTTTTAGGTCATTTTGCCATATCTCAGAAGCAGTTATAGGTAGGAGTTTGAAATTCCAGAAAACAAATCTACTAAAAATTTATTAAACAACTGTTTCAGCGATTTTAGAAATTCCTCCCAGAAGGGGGTTAAAGGGGGGGTTCGAATGTTTTAGGTCATTTTGCCATATCTCAGCAGCAGTTATAGGTAGGAGCTTGAAATTACAGAAAAAAAATCTACTAAAAAAATGATTAAACACCTGTTTCAGCGATTTTAAAAATTCCCCCCAGAAGGGGGTTAAAGGGGGGTTCGAAAGTTTTAGGTCATTTTGCCATATCTCAGCAGCAGTTATAGGTAGGAGCGCGAAAATCAGGAAAACAAAGCTACTAAAAAATGATTAAACACTTATTTCAGCGATTTCAGAAATTCCTCCAGAAGGGGTTTAAAGGGGGGGGGGGTCGAATGTTTTAGGTCATTTTGCCATATTTCAGCAGCAGTTATAGGTAGGAGCTTGAAATTCCAGAAAACAAATCTACTAAAAAAATGATTAAACACCTGTTTCAGCAATTTTAGAAATTCCCCTCCCTCCGAAGGGGTTAAAGGTGGGGGGTCAATGTTTTAGGTCATTTCGCCATATCTCAGCAGCAGTTATAGGTAGGAGCGCGAAAATCAGGAAAACAAATCTACTAAAAAAAATGATTAAACACGCATTTCATCGATTTTAGAAATTCCCCCCTGAAGGTGATTAAAGGGGGTGGTCGAATGTTTTAGGTCACTTCATTATATCTCAGCAGCAGTTTTATGTAGGAGCGCGAAAATCAGGAAAACAAATCTACTAAAAAATGAATAAAACATGTATTTCAGAAATTTTGGAAATTACCCCCAGAAGGTGGTTAAATGGGGGGGGGGGTCGAATTTTTTAGGTCACTTCGCCATATCTCAGCTTTTATGTAGGAGGGCGAAATTAATTAAAACAAATCTACTAAACAAATGATTAAACACGTATTTCAGTGAATTTAGAACCCCCCCCCCCCCCTGTGACATTTATATTTTGATGGGATGGAGAATAAGGAATATATCGTAATAGTGAACTTTTAAATTATTTTAAATATTACAGTTGCGATTAAAATAGCAATTAACCCTGCACAATTTGTGCATCTGTCCTTTAGGTCAATATTCTTTGAGAAGAGAATCAAAAATATAAAATAAATTAAACATTCTTACTTGTTCTTTGTTGAAAAATAAGAGACTCATACTACTTGAAATAAGAACTCGTTTAGGTTAGGATCCAATAATGTTTATTACATTTTCTTGAAGAAGTAGGAAGGATGAGATGAAAGCTGCACATCAAGTCTTTAAAAAGTACTGGCTCAAATTTCGTAAAATTCGAAGAATCTTTGAAATATTTCTTCTGGCCGAATCCAATAAGGGATGTAGAATTAATGCAGAATTAAATTACCAGTTGATTTAAAACTTTTAAAATATTAAACTTAAAATTTACAACAGCATTTTTATAGAATACTTAAAAACTGAAAACGCGAAATTGATCTCCAAAGAATCAGCGCATGGCGATTCTAGGATACGAGCGCCGGCACAGGTCTGGCCTCAGATCAGACGACGTTTAGCATAAAATTACAGCATCATTTTAATTAAAATTCTGTTGGAAAAATGCGCTACATTATTATAAATACCCATAACAGGGGTGCACAAATGTGAGAGCAAGATTAATTTAAACTAATTTGTTGATTAGGAATTACGTGAAAATTAAAATAACAAATCAGAAACTAAATAACATTTAATAATTAAAAGAACCATTCTAATTTGTATTTGAAAGACACGCCCCTTTCGGCCGCAGCGCCAAAACAAAACAGCTCCCGAAAACATACCGAACAAGAGTGGCGGTGACGCATGCGCACAACACACGCGTGCGGAGTGAGAGCCGCTGAATGACGATGACGTCACAGCTCAGCGCCGATTGAACGAACTCAGGAGGGATAGAGTAACGCCGTGAAAACACACTTGCGTCTATCGCTTTATAACTTTTCCAAAATACTCCTAAAATCGATCTGCGCATTTTTTCGCGCATGCTTCCGCTCTTCCTATCTTTGTAGTTAACATAATATTGTTTTGTGCTGCTGCCCTCTATGGACAGGATAATAAAACACAATTATGTCCTAATGCTTCTGACTAAAAATTTAAACTGCGTAATTTAACTTGTAAATTAAACTTAGTTTTATAAAATAAATTTTGGGATAAAATAAATTTATTATACAAATAACTAAGTACATTTAAAGTAAACATTAAATATATTTAATTTCCATTAAATACATTTTATGTAAACTAAAATGTATTTAATGGTATTTTTTTTTCGTGTAATTAATTGATATTTGATTACTATGAAATACTAATTAATTATTTACGAGAATTGTTTTAACAAGTTGTATAATATTAATTTGTAAAAGTTAATGCCTATTTCTTCACATTTCCTATATTATAATTTATAATCCATAATAATAATTTATTATTAATATAATTTTTGTAAAATAATTTAAATTAAATATTTTTAAAAATAATATTTCCCATCGGGATATTTTTATTCTTGAAAAATGGTCATGAAATCATGACATGTTAAATTCTGCAATAATAATAATAAAATTAATTAAAATAGAAGAAAAACAAAAGAGAGATGTTATTGTATTTGATTAGTTTATAAAGTGATACCTAAAAATAAATTATATTTTGTTTAATACATTTTTACTTATTAAGTATCAATTAAAAATTTTATTAAGAAAATTTTATTATAGAGGCCACCTAAATAAAACTTTTATTGTTTCTTACCAATATGATAGTATAGTAATATACAAAGATTAATCAATTAAAGTTTTTTATAATCAGTATAATATTGGGTATTTTTGCTGTAGTTTTAACATTTTCTTACTCTCACACTACACTGTAAGCCAATAAATCTGACATATATTTTTTTTCTAGTAAAAGTAATATATTCATACATGCATATGTGTATTATTTTATATGCCATAATACACATATACATGTATGAATATATGTATGTAATAAATATGTATATAAATATATTTATATGTATATTTATATATGTATATTTACATACATTTATATATATGTATATAAATATATGTAATATATAATTATATGTATATATGAATATATACATGTCTCATAATGTTAAAATATATGTATGTCTGTGTTTCTAACATAGTTGAAGATTTAGATATTATTCGCTAGTCAGATTTTCAAAAATGTCTTACTAATATATTACTGATGTAGACATACAATAAATGAAAAAAAAAAAAAAAAAAAAAAAAAAAAACTTTCTGCAGAAGGTTTGGTTTGGTTTAGAAACCAAAAAGTATATGTTTCTATTATGTGTTATTAATAACACATAATATTTTTTAAAAAGTTTAATTTAATCCTATACATGCATATATGTAAGGTTTGGGATTGTACAAAGTGTATCATCCAAAACAAAAAATCATTGTTCGAGCTATGTTTGAAAAACCCAAGTCTTTCTTTAACATATTTTATTTTAATAATTTATATCTGGTTAATTATTCACTGAAAATGGAAGGGAATGTATTACAAACCACTAAGCAAAAATATTAATAATATATTTAAATAATAATAATTAATATTAACTATATATGTATACACACACACACACATATATATATTTAAATATTAATATTAATTACTATTCATTATAAATATTTAAATAGTAATATTAACTAACATATATATTTAAATATAATAATTAACTTCAATTATATAATTAAATATATATATATATATATATATATATATATATATATATATATATATATATATATATATATATATATATATATATATATATATATATATATATATATATATATATATATATATATATATATATATATATATATATATATATTAAAGAAAATCTTTAATTTTGGTAATCTTTAACTATTTTATAACTACAGATGAACCAGTAATTGGTAAAAAGACTACTAGTAATTTATTAGAGATTTTTATATAGAAGCTTAATTTTAAAAGATAAAAACTTTAATACATTAATTCTGCTAATTTGATATTTATCTGTTACTAAAGTTCTAACATAAAAATATTTTTTATGTAAGTTTAGCATTTTAATAAATGTTCATTTAATTATTAAAAAATATGAATTAAAAAATTTAATTTAATTATTGAAATTTATTAAAAATTAAATTTTATTTTATGTAATAAAAATTTATATAAAATTCTATTTAACTTAAGTATAATTTCAATTTAATTATCTTACTGAAAGTAAAAAATTACAAGGGAACTGATAATAAAAATCTTCTGATCTTTATGTCAAGTAATTCATCTTTATTAATTAATTCCATAAAGATAAAATCAAAACTCTAAAAAAGATTAAAAAAAACAAACATCAATCGGAGAGGACAAAACTTAAACCTTCAGATCACAAGTCCTGTACTTTAACCACCGCGCTAAATCGCTCACGGAGACACTTTGCTTTAAGCAAACTTGTACGAAAATGTAAACAAAACTCCTAAAGTAGCAGTAATGCGCGAGAAAGTGCGCAGATCGATTTTGGGCGGAACGGGAAGTTTTGCAGTGCTAGATGCTATTTGAAAACACTGCTGAAAAAGCAACGTGCAAGGAGCGCGATCGCTGGTAAAAAGGCATTTTAAAAGAACAGAAATTAAACTGGAAGGGCTATAAAATAGAAATACGTTGAGCTGAAATATAAAGTAATTAAAAAAGATAACACTGTGATATATCTTTATCACACCCCCCGCTGAAGATGGTTAAAGGGGGGTTCGAAAGTTTTAGGTCATTTCGCCATATCTCAGGAACAGTTCTTGGTAGGAGCGCGAAATTCAGGAAAACAAATGTACTAAAAAAATTACATTGCCTACTCGTGCAAAGCCTAGTAAACTTTATAAAATTATAAACTTCATTTTTATAAAAGTAAAGAAAAAATCATTAATTATTTTTATAAATTTAAAGAAAAAAAATATAAACTTTCTAAAATTATAATTTATAAAATAATAAATTTTAGGTTAATTCACAAATTTATAAGACAAATCAGTTTTGTTCATGTTCAATACCAATAATTTGCAAAGATATTATTTTACGAAACCTTTAATAACCTAATATTGCCTCACGTTAATAAAACTAAAATGAAATTTTAAAATGACAGTGAAAAAATTCATAATTGGAAGCACTATAAAGAAAAAAAAGTAGATTTAAAACAAAGAAAATTCTGTAATTTATATAAATAAAGTAAATTTCTAAAGATTTCACTAAAAAATAAATATCATTATTATTTTCAGAAAAAATTACCGTCCAGACACGGGCCCGGTTAGAATGAGCTTCAGGATTGGCCCGAGTCTAATGAGAGAAAATAGGCCCACGGGTAAGGACCGATCCAGGCCTGGATCCTAGAAGACCCTGGACCCTAGTAAATACAACAATCTTAATTTCAAACAAGACGATATCTGTATACAAACCTCTGAACGTTATTTCCGGAAATGGGGAAATACGGACATTGTACTGTTTTGAAAAAAAATCCATCAAATTTACGGAAAACTTTCTGGATATCAACGGATTTGAAATCTCCTTTACGGAACTAATGTCATTTACGGAAATTGTACTGTTGTTTTGGAAAAAATGAAACTTCTCCGTAAAATTTTACGGAAAATCTCTTGTATTTTCACGGAATTTTTTAGAGTGTACAAATCTATAGATTCTGTACACAGTACTGCACAAAGGAATTCGGATATTTTTCCGACTATTGACGGTAATTGATGACATTGGGTTTTCAAATGTGTCATACGTTTTCCAAACTGTTTACTTAGACATATTTCACCTTATTAAACAGGGAAGTTATTTTTTTACAATATTCTGAATGTGATGGAAAGTGTTTGATAATCTGTGCTTGACGCATGATTTTTCGTTCTTGTTGTTCAAAGTAACAGGATACTAAAAAGGAACACGTAACACCCTCATTACAAATCTTACTACAATGTAGTCATTTCTCACTACCACCACCTTCAAACTGTTTAAAATAAACATTAACATCATGACCTGAATGGGAGGACTGACGAATAATGACGTATGTATTCAGGATCATTCATTTGCCGGCGCGCCCTTTGTACGCAATCATCTTATGAGTAGATGAAGATGAAGTTCCACATTTTACGAATTATTTTTGTAAGTCTTGTAAATTCCTTGTTTCCATCTCAAGAGGATTCTAAGCGATCATATATATTATTTCTCCTGTCAACATCCCTTTTTCTAAGAAAATATGAAACGCAGAACAACGAATGAGATACCATATGAAAGGTTTTTCAACTGGCTTCTGGCATAGCCCACTTAACAATTGGTTAAAACATGTTTTTGATTAAAATTTGCTGAAAATTCAAAATTAAATCGGCATTGTTTTCATAAAAGAAATGAAAGGGTTTCCTGAAATTATTGTTGCCAAAAAAATAAAATACCACATTATATGATGCTCATAGCAATTATTATAAAAAACACCGCACGGGTTTATTTTATACTTATGATTAAAAACCGAAATTGAAATTGAAATGTTTAGATTTATATTTCTAAGTCCCATGGTTTTCCCGAAGCGGATGACGTCATCCTCTAATGCAGTCAAAATACGATTGTTAATTTTTTTTTCTCGCGCGTGCCTTTAGCAATCTTGGATCCGTTTTTAGTCTAACTTTGATGGAATAAATTAGATGATATTCTGGCTTGACTAACAACTAAGTGTTGTTTGCAGATATTTTTGTCCTTGCTTTTTCTTTAGAAGTTTAAACCTGCATCTAATAAATATTACATATTGATAAAAAATGATACTTCTCTATTATCCCGTCGACCACTTTTCATAACAAAAAACTATCGCCAAATAAACGGGACAACGTTGCCATTTGAATATCAAAAAATAAATAAAATATAAGAATTTAAGGACACAATTGTTATTTTAATTAATAAAATAACTACTAAATCAGTAAAACATAATGAAAAATACACGCAAATGTCGAATGTAATACCACTAGATGACGTAAGAAACATGCATAATGATTCTGACATCAAGTAAATGGGACTGTATTTTTGGCGTTTAATCTTACAGTTTGGCGGTAGTTTTTTGTTATGAAAAGCGGTCGACGGGTTAATAGAGAAGTACCTAAAAAATATTAGATTTCAGTGCGAAATCTTCGCACGGGCCCTCTGGTTTTTTTTAAATTTACAAATGACAAATTAATATTATTTTGATTAATGTTAGACCCCTTAATTAGAGAAAAACAAGAACGAAAAATAATGCGTCAAATATAGATTATGAAATACTTTCCAACACTTCCAGAATACTTTAACAAAACCTCACCGTTGAATAAGGTGAAACATGACGTCTAAGTAAACAATTTGGAAAACACATTTAAAAACTTAATTTCAGGAATTAAAACCAACAGTCGGAAAAATATCCGAAATATTTTGTGCAGCCCTGTATATGATTTATAGATTTGTATATACATAGTATATACATTTGTATATATATTTGTATATACATAATATGCAAACATTTAGATCAGTTAGAAACGCATACACTCAACAAGTGGGTAAGTGTGATCGAAGATCGCTCAAAGGGTTTCGTTTAATATTCCTTTCAAAACACTTTATCCTTTCTTTAATAAATTCAAACAAATTTCATTTAACAACAACAACAAAAAAAAAGTCATGTTTTTTAGAAAGTAAAAATTTACCGGTCTATTTTTTTCCTTTTTTCGAATATCTAAACCAGCCGCCATAGCGGTCCAAGCCCGCTATTATATTTTGTCATAATAATATCCGTCATACGGACTAAATGCAATGTTTAGAAAAATAATTTCAAAATTAAACAAATTGTACACCTTCAAAATGTTAAAATATGCGAATATTTCCATTATGGGATTTTTAACACGATTCAATATGTTTCTCAAACTCATATATTTACTATTCTCTATTATTTAAATTGATACTCGCTTTGTATTATTTTCAAACATTTGAAAAAATTAGTTAAACTTCCTATATGACATCAGATCTTCTTACACATACTCATACTCTTGGACATTTAACGGACATTTTCCGTTTTATTACGACTATGACGTCAATCAATTTTATTTCATATTTATCTTTTTTTCAATTGGTGAAACTTTTTATTTCATTTTCATTTTTCACGTTAAAATCGTCTGATAGAAAATTAATTATTGTAAAAAGAATTTCATTGTGGATTTTAAATCTTTGGCATCTGCTATAACAAAAAATGTTTCAATTTAATAGGAAAAGGCTGTTAGAATTTTGTTTTTTTTATCTCTATTTATTAAAATAATACGAATTTTTCAAATTTTAATATTTTGAGCTCTTTACAGCTGCTATTCAGATTTATATAAGTTTCAACTCTGTAAGTTACATACTCTTTGAGAATGGCTCTGTGACGGACAGACAACGGAGCGGGGGTAATAGGGTTTCGTGAGATGAACGAAACCCTAAAAACGACATTTTCAAAACTGAGCAAAAAATACTCAAATCTGAGTATGTCGCATAGTCAAAATGGCTCCGAATCAAAATTACTCAAGTTTGAAACATGTATATTCTCATTTCTGAAAACATGCACACACTCAAGAATAAAACATCATGTGCTCATATTTGAGTAGGTCCATGTTTCAAAAATGAGTTTGAACTGATTCTAATCATTTTTGAGTATGGCCATGTTTCAAAAATGAGTATGAACTGATTTCTATGTGCTCAGTTTTGAGTATGTCCATGTTTCAATATTTTGAGTAATTCTGGTATTTCAGAATTGAAAGCACTGGATCGTCTTATTTGAAACAAAAAGTTTGATTACAAAATGAAAACATCGATTTACTCAGATTTGAAAGTCATTTTCCTCAGTGTAGCACAGTTGTAAATTCTCCTTCAACAATTTCCGTCAACAAACGGAAATGTATTCGAAATCTTTTGTGCTACCTTGTATATGATCTACAAAATTTATACACATCAAGTAATAGGATAAAAAAATTAGTGATATTTAACAAACCATAAAGCAAATTAAAACACACTTCGAGCAATTATTATTCATAGACAGTACTGTAATCGAATTATTTCGCGTGTCCCTGTAAATGAACGATGAATGTTATGCACACGATATTCTATAATAAGTCTCAAGTGCACCTCAGTGCTATATATCAATTTCAATATTTTAGAAATAGTGTAATCAATAGAATACACCGCGAACGATTTTCCCCCCAAAGACCGTAACTTAACGGAATTCTTTTTGAGTGTTCCTGTAAATGAACTATAAATGGTACACACTTCATTTTCAATACCGAACATGCTAAAACAGAGTTGCCAAGTCTACGGCTTTTTGAACACCAGTAATTCTTTTGAGAAAATGTTGTTCTTTTAAATCGCAAAATGCTCCGATTCAATAAAACAACATTTTCTGTAGTAAATTACTGGTATCCAAAAAGCAGGAGACTTGGCAGGTTTGCTAAAATAAACGTCATTAACATATATCAATTGCATGGTAATCCGAGTATATTTACACGATTTAGAGACGTTTAGTCGAATATCTAAAGAAATGCTTGACGAATTCTTCAGAATTTTCAGGGATATAAATAACACTAGCTGACCCCCGCCCGGCGTTGCCCGGGCCCGCGATAATAAAGTTAAAAAGAAACATCAAGTTTTTATTATTTTATATCTGTAACCGGATTTTGTATGAAATTATATTTTTAATTTGATATAGTGATAAAAGTGCTCATTTTCTTGTTTTTTCACGTAAGGGTCGTTTCATAGTTTTAAAATAAAAAGTTCTTTTTGTCCGAACTCTTGGAAATCTTTATTGGTGATAAATGAAACGGTTTTACAGCCCGCGTAAAAATTTCGTGAAAAAATATTGTTATCGAGTTGTAAAAGAAATGTTTTCTCCTCGCTTTTTTGTTTGTTTGTTTGTTTTCGCGTCGGCTCCTTCAACATAGCAATAAAAAAATTGTTCTCATCTTCCGAACTCTCTCATATTTCAATCCGTTCTAAATAAATATATATATATTATATAAATAGCTGCTTTTGTTAATTTCACGTAATTATTAAAATTTTTCACATTGTAATGAAATTAATTTTTTTAACCATGCCTTGCATATTTTATAATCTGGCAATCAATCAAACCAATCAGGAAAGCAGATAGCAATATTTAAGGGCATATGGAAAGGAAGGGCTGATGGGGCTCAAGCCCTCCCCATTTAAATAAAGACAATTTTTTAAGTAGCACAAGTTGCTAAAAATTTATTATTTTCTGTCTTAAATGTTTTATTATTCATTTCTGAGAAAAAAAACTTTTTATTAAAAAAATTACAATATTAATTAAATCTATAGTAGCAATGAAACTACTAAATCTGCAGGTCAGGGGGCTGAAATATAAATTCTGCAGTTTTATTTTGAAATCATTTTATTTAGTATTTAAAACATTCAACTCACAGTTTCGTTTATAAAGCTAATTACTAAAAGTAATACATCAAGTATTTTCAGGAAGTTTAACTGTTAAGAATAACGGGAAATACTATTCCATGCACTAGTACTCCATTTTTCAGATAATTTTTTTTCTAACCCTTTTTATCCCCCCCCCTCCCCCACCCCCAGTCCTCTCCCTATTCTCACAATAATTTGATAAATGTAATTCTTTGAAATTTAGTATCTCAAGTAACTCGCACTATTTTGCTGCAATATTTTATTATCGAAATAAAATATTTTTGTATTCTATTGACATAAATGAAGAATTTATTTTAATACAAGTTTATTTTTTTTATCTAAAAAGTTACATAAATAAGAAGTTCATACGAATTTCAGAGTATCATTGCATAAGCCCTGTTTAATTCAACGCTTCTAATTTCTGAAACCTCTGAAGTATTTTATATGCCTATAAATATGTATGTATTATAAAAAAAAAATTAAATTGAGGTTTGTAAGAAGCTAAATAATGTAAAAAGTGAGTAAAAAACAATGACTTTTAGAGCTGACATTGAGGTTCCTGATCTGCAGATTTACTAGTAAAATAAGAGTCAGTTCTTTCTCTTTTCAAACAAAAGTTCAGGACTGACGTCACGACTGAAAGTGTCAAGAAAATGACATTATTTTCATGCATTCGTTATTGATTTAATTTTTATGAATTAAAACTCAATTTAAAAACAAGTAATATAATTTTTTAAAAAGTCAATTCCTACTTTTTAATCATAAATATATAAAATAAACCCGTGCAGCATTAATGTCCCACGTTATCTTGATTGAACATTATTTTATAATCATCGTTGCGGTATTTTATTTCTGTGGCATCACTCATTTGAGATAAATCTTTCATTTCATTTATGAAAACAATGGTATGAATTTTTTCCTCTCCCATTTAAAACTAAAATTAATTAATTAAATTTAATTAATGAATTAATATTTGAAAAACTGTATTAACATAAAGTGTCATCCACAACAAGTTAAAAAACTTATTTGAACTTGAGTGGATGAATAGAAAATATTTTATTAACGATTGAAAATTTGAACAATATATATAGAGAGAGAATGGGAGCTAATAGTAAGAATTTAATAATAACATCCAACCCGAGCTTCCCAAATTGCAGAATATAGATGAAAATATATTTTTTTTTTAAATTCAAAGTTTTAACAGATTTTTAACACTTTCCAACCTAGTTGAAAAGTGTTTATGACTTCGGTTTGTCTGGCCGTATGGCCGTCTGCCGTCTGGCCGTCTGCCGTCTGCCGTCTGTCCGTGCTCTAACTCCCGCAAATATGCTCGGATTGCTCTGCAATTTTTATATGTGATAGTCGTTATCTATAGCATGTTCCCTATTTCAACGGAAGTGTGTAGCACTTATACTTTTTTTACAGGGACACTCAAAAGAATTCCATTACATTGCGGTCTATGGGGAAAAGTCACTTGAGGTTTATTTAAATAATGTTTCACTATTTTAAACGCATTGAAATTTATATATATCACTAAGGTGCATTAGAAGAAGCTTAATATGGAATAGTGTGTGCATAGCACTTATAGTTACTTTACAGGGACAGTCAAAAGAATTCCGTTACATTACGTCTATGGAGAAAAATCGTCTGCGGTTTATTTAAATAATGTTTCCCTATTTTAAACGCATTGAAATTTATATAAGGTGCATTACAAGAGGCTTACTACAGAATATTGTGTGTATAGCAGTCATCGTTCATTTACAGGGACACACAAAAGAATTCTCTACTGTCTGTTAACAATAATTGCTGGAAGTGCGTTTTAAGTTGCTGAACGCGATTTTAATTTTAACTCGCTTTTTGTCTATTACGTGGTGTGTATAAATTCTGTAGATCCTATACAGGGAAGCACAAAAGTTCGCGAACGCATTTCCGTATTATTTAACTCCAGACGGAGAATTTTAAACTGTGCTACGCGTTTCCTAACTGAACTAAAATTTAGCATCCTATGTAGTATATATACAAATCTATAGATCCTATACAGGGCTGATGAGAAGTATTCGGATTACTTAGATGTTATCTTTTAGCTTATTAAACGGTATGATTTGTAAAATTATTTTGGAAGCGTTGGAAAGTGTTACATAATCTATGCTTGACGCATGATTTTTCGTTCTTGTTTACTTTTAATATATTTCCTCAGATTGTCCACTAACAACACCAAAGAGCATTTTTACATGAAAAATATCAATTATGTATTCAAATAAAGTTTTAAAATGTGTTAAAAGGGATACTTTCGTATTAGCCGCATGCCAGGAGAGTTAATAACCGAAGACATCGCAAAGATTTCGCTACTTATAGCAGCCTTTTTGATAATTTCAGTGGTTTAAGCGCTTAGTTCGATCACATGCCTGTTAAATCTGTGTTTTATCTGTATTATTTTATTATTTTATCTATTTATTGATGAAGTTTTAATTTCTTTATGGAATAATCCCACTTTTTATAATTAATATTAATGTATTTTGTTTTTATAATAAAGAATAAAGTTTTTTTTTTTAAATCTTTTAAAATAAAGTGTCAGTTACTGGTTCACTTTCTGTCAGTTATTGGTGTTCTAAAATAGGGATGGTGTCAGTTACTGGTGTTTTTGACCATATTTATGAATAAAAATATTTTTTAATAATAAAATGTATAATTTTTCAAAGTTTTGCCAACAATAATTTTTTAATATATCTCTACTATACTTTCAAAAGCAAATCTATATATATAAATGAAAGTCCTGACTGGATAGATGATCAACGCGCAGCCCAAACTATTGAACCTACAAACACGAAACTTGGAGGGAAAATACTTCTTAGTATGTAGAGGCGCACTAAGACGGGATTTTCAAAAACTCCACCCCTAAGGGGGGTAAAAAGGGGCACAAACTTAAAAAAAATTTCTTAAAAATCGAGTATTATAGTTAAGCGAAAAAAGAACATATTTTAATGTATTTTTGTATGCTGGATCGAATAGTATAAAGTACATTCTTCTAAGTCCCATAGTTCATGAGATATTGCACATTTTACAAATTTGACGACGGTTTTGGCGCCAAAACCTCAAAATTTTCCCATTACAAATGATAATTTCTAAACATACGCGCATTATTATAGCAATGGAAGAAATTCAAACTGTCGATAAAACGCGAGTGACTTCTTTTCATTGTTATAAGATAATACGGCGAAATCTGTTCCCGCAAACTGTTATCTATATATATAAATTAAAGTCCTGATTGGGTAGATGATCAACGCGCAGCCCAAACTATTAAACCTACAAACACGAAACTTGGAGGAAAAATACTTCTTAATATGTAGAAGCGCACTAAGACGGGATTTTCAAAGACTCCACCCCTAAGGGGGGTAAAAAAGAGGAACAAACTTTAAAAAAGAATTCCTTAAAAATCGGGTATTATAGTTAAGTGACAATTATAACATATTTTAATGTATTTTTGTATGCTAAATCGAATGGTATACAGTACATTCTTCTAAGTCCTATTGTTCATGAGATAATGCATATTTTTGTAACGATTATCGTATAATAGTTCTACGTTGTCTAATTATAGAACTAGGGGGGGCATTTCTATAATCAGTTGAACCCGTGAAACATCAGCCTTTTTAAAAAATACTACAGAATGGATTTCGATTGAACTTGCATTAATAATTTTCCAGGGGAAATATTAGTATATCGCATATTGTTACATAGTTCTTTAGCAAATCATACTGTAAATGATTAAATAAAGAAGTTGGTCTTTAATAGCCAAATTTTGGGCAAAAAAAAAAAAAAAAAAAAAGAACATATAACAGAGCAATGGCGTCTATTTCGTTTTACAGCATTGCGAAGGACAATCAAGGCAAAGGTGCATGTTGCTTTAAAACACAAGATGATCAAATTCACGGGTATATTTCGTTTGGAGAAACCGACCATAGCGTAGCGGGCAAAGCCTGCTAGTATAAGTATAAAATTGATTTAAATATTTGTAATAGTGATTTAAACAAGAAAGAATCCTTAAAGTGTTAATTACTGAGGGTTTCTCACTATATGTTTATTGATTTTCAAAAAATTAATTGAAAGTCTTACTAAAAGTGGTCCATTTTTGTCTCTTTTGCAATATTGAGATTTTAAAAAATTGTTTCAGGACAATAATGATGTGACAGGTTTCAACTCCATAAACAATCTGCAGAAAGCAACAAAACAATACAAGTTTTTAAATATGGGATAATAAAAGTAGACCAACTATTTGTAAACATGCATTATTATGTTATGTGCGATCAAATACTGGTATTGAGAAGAGACGTTTTGGTGATAAAGATAATTTTCCTTGTAAAAGATGTAAATTATCGCTACGATAAAACATGATTAAGTATCGGTAAGAAAAGATAATTCATATCAATATTTAAAAAATAGGATGTGATAATAATAGTGTGAATAGTACTGTCAGTATTGTCAAGTTAGAGAATTTGTTTGTTCAAAGAATCTATAATTATTTCGGAATAGTAATCTTTGTTTTATTAAGTGACAATCCGGGATTAAATAAAGCGATGATTACTAGTCGGAAAAAGTGATGGATATTTTGAATAAAAAAATAAATTCCTAGCAACAGTGGGTGTTGTAAGGAAATAATAAAACCATCAAGATGAAGAAGTGCAATTATAATAACACATAGTTGGTGATTTATCTTTTAAATTTTCTCTTTCTTGGCACCTTTCTAAATGTGTTGTATTTATCGTTTAGCATAACAGCAGAAACGATATTGTTTACTTAATTTTGCACCTAATTCCTAAAATCAAAACACAATTCTGAAGTGACCTTGACTTGTAACCGTAACTGTCACCAACAGTAGACCACCACTTCGTTGATTTATCCACAACGTACGTGATATTTATTACCCAAATGAGATTCGAGCTCCAGTTTCGAAATGTTGTTCTCGATTTCCAAACGATGACTGCGAAAATGACATGAAAGTGTCATCTCACGTAATTGCGACATACGCCATTTAAAAATGCAGACACGCTCAATATTTTGGCGATTCCTGTCACGAAAACTAAAGAGAAAAGGAAAGACCCCAAAAAAGCAAATTTCTTTTTCCAGGTATTATAAACATGCCAGATGATTTTTCTCTTGTGCTTGGAATCTCCCATATAAGTAATTGTGATGATCTTAGACGACCTTGCCTCAGGATAGAGTTGGTTTGTGTTTCGTGCCGGATGGATTTCAACTTCTACGCGATTTTATAACCTTCAAATGGCATTCAACAAAATACGAAGTAACGCAGTGTCGAGAACATTCCTAGACTGAAATGGATTCTACAAGTATCAGGTACCTCGTCACTGATAATCGTTTGATGGTTATTCACATACGTTGTTATCTGCTTTACTGAGTATTAGTTATCTGGAAAATTTTGTTAGCGTTCTATTGTTCCCATATTATAACACTATGATAATTATAACACTAGTCAACAAATTTTAACTCTTTTTTTCTGTATCTGGCTTGTAAATGGGTGCATTTAACTAATTTTAGGGTGCTGAATTCGATGGAATAATCAGATTCTCTCAATTACGTCATATTTATTTCATTCAAGTAGTTACGTAAAGTCAACAGTGAAATATATGACAAAAATTGACCATTTGAATTACAAACAAAACAAAACTAAAAAAGATCAGGGTTTGATGGCTGTGTCAACCTCGCTTGTGTACTATTAACATGTGTGCTATTAAACTCTCAAGACCTGAAGTTAAAATAATACTACAAATACACATTCATTACTTTTCCACAAACAAAATTACACCAAATAAATGGCAGAGAGATCTTTTTTTTTCTGAAATTGATACTGTAGAAGAAGAATGGTAATTTAGGTTTACAAGTGTGAATGTAAAATTTGTAGCCCCCTTAAAATATCAGTTTAATAATCAATAACCTAAATTGACGCAATCACACATTTAAGGGCTTTAAATAAGTTTGAATGATTTGTAAATCCTCCATTTTTTATTTTGTTTATTCTAAACTGTTTAGGTTAAATAGTTGTGAAAATTGCTTACTTTCTTGGCCACACTGTCTTGAAGGCATTTTGCAAACTCAGGTGAAAATAACATTTTATTTTATGATGAAATAAGCATCAGTGCTGCCATTTATTGATTTTGTTTCAAAGCTAAAAAACATTCAGCTATACAAAAGTAAAGTAAAAATGTAAAAAAAAAAAAAAAAAAAAAATCAAACAGTTTAGTTTTTATGAAAAAAAAAAAAAAAAAAAAAAATAGAGAGAGAGATCCACATTTGTCGTCTTCAGGATTGAAGAGGACATGCAATTTTTTTCAACAAAGAAACAATGTAAGGCACGCTCGAGAATCGAGATAAACACTATAACTTAGGGGTATGCAATGACTATACTGCAAAAAAAAAAAAAAAAAAAAAAAAAAAAAAAAAAATTGTTGATTTTACGGTAGTATTATACCGTAAATTGCCAGTATTATACCGTAAAATTAACAGTACTAAACACTAAAATAAGCAGTAATACGCTACCTACCGTAAAATCAATTTTTTTTTTTTTTTTTTTTTTTTTTTTTTGCTGTGTAAGGTGACCAACCGTTTTCGAAATTCAAAAACGTCTTCATATTTGGTAACTGCTAGTTCACACAGTTCTCGAAGTTTTCGATTTAAAACACTTATTGCATTTTAAAAAGATGATAAAATCGTGAGAGTAGAAAAGCATTATGCTTAAAAAGTTATCAATTTTAAAGTTATGAAAGCTTTAAAAAAGTTCCGTTTTAAAACCATTCTAAAATTTAGTCACACAGCAATGACACTTTTAAAAGATTATGGGCATATGCATGCCCTGACTATCGCACGGGCACACGGGGCCCATGCCCTGGGCACAAAATTTCTGAGGTGCACGAAAAATTTCAAAATTTCCATTAAAAAATATCATAACTGTGCCAAAGTTTTTATTTCCTTTAGGACTTTTGTTTGCGCTCAGTGTCAGTTTGGTTTTATCATTTAATATCAATAACATCATTAATAAGTAGACTTCTTATCATTATTTTCTATTACTTGAGGGGGTCGGGGTAAGAAAATGCTAAGTCACATTTGTAAACATCTCAGATATATCAGTTTGAAAGTTAGATCAAATATTCAAATCCAAATACATAAAATAAAGTTTCTTTGCCGACGTCTTATTAACATTTGAGATATTCTGAATAACACTATGGCATTACTTTAATGATATTACTATTACGTCCTTTGTAAATTAGCTATCTTCATTGGGGGGCATAAACGTCTGGGGCAAAAATGAAACCTGGGACATATGCTGCCACCAAGTGACATTAGAAACAAATTATATGTTGGATATTATAATTTACAATAATAAGCAACAGATTACAGTGTTAGATTTATTTCACTAAAAATGTGGCTTGGCACTTTCTTGCCCTGACCCCCTCAATCGATGTACTGTATTTATCAAATTATTCAATTGTATCATATAGCACTTTTATTCGAAAAGAGACACAACTGATAAAATGTGATATGAGATATAAATACGATAATGACAAAATTATATATCAATCTATGGTTAAAAGCACATTTCAATAAATAGAAAAAATATATTTTTTTTTATTTCTGGAACTGTTTTCCAATTTTCTGGAAAACGTAATTTTTTGAGATGACACTTTTCAAATAAGCGTGTAACATGTAAAAAAAATGCTAGTATCAGTAAATCAACCAATGTAAGGGGGCACGAAAAATTGAAAGTGCCCTGGGCACAAAAACTTGCTAGTCGGGCCCTGGGCATATGCATAAGATTTAAAATTTGTTAAGAGTTCAAGCATATACAAACAACAGTTGGGAAAAAAGTAGCTCACAATTTTTTCAGGAAATCGACACATTCGCTTCGGATTATGCAATCAGGGAAGTAAAAAGTTTATTTCATCCTGCAACGCTCTGCAGTGTCTTAAGTTCGGTTCATGTTCTTCTCTATCCCATTTTTGTTTTATCATTGCAACTTAAACAAATTAATAATAATTTTTGAAAACACTTGTAAAAAAAAAAAAAAAAAAAAGGGTCAAAGCGCAACTGACAACAAGACAATAATTTTGAGTGCGGTTTAGTGAAGAAAAGCTTTGTAACAACTGCGATTATAAAAACTTTGTAAAAACAATTAATTTCAGTTTGCAAGAGATTATTTTTACTTTCTTCTATCTTTACAAGAAGAAAGTATTGGATTCATGAAAATTTTCGACTTCTGGTTTTCGACGGATTTATACGTTTTAGAAGGTCCTGAACACTATTTGACTGTTTTTAGAAAATCTCTGTCTGTGAGTCTGTGACCCTGTCTGTCTGTATGCGACGAAAATTTTGTGAGTGCTCTATCTCAAGAACTAATGTACGGAATTTAATAAAACTTTATATTCAGTTAGTCCCTGATATAAATTGGTGCTGATCAGTTTTTGGGGGAAAATCGCCCAGCAGGTAGCGCTGCTATGCTGCATTTTTCGCGATTTCTGCAATAGCTCTATCTGAAGAACTAGTGCATTTATTTTTATCAAACTTCCGATTCAGTTAGACCTTGACATAAATAGACGCTGATTACGTTTTGGTGTAGATATCCCAACAGGTAGCGCTGCTATGCTACTTTTTTCATGATTTTCACGATAACTATATCTCAAGAACTAATGCACGGATTTACATCAAACTTCAGATTCAGTTAGACGTTGACATAAGTTGTTGTTGATTAGGTTTTGTTGTAAATCTCCCAACAGGTGGTGCTGCTATGTTACATTTTTCAGGATGTACACGATTTTAGCAATAGTCATATCTCAAGAACTAATGCATGGAATTTAATAAAACTTTAGATTCAGTTAGACCTTGATATAAATTGGTGCTGATTCGTTTTTAATGTAAGCGAAACCTGTGTGAGATAGAAGAAAGTTTTGGGATGGGCAATCCACCAAAAGTTCTTATCATTTTGCAACTAGATGGAAATGCGTTTTTCCTATGATCAGCAAAATAGCTTTTATTTTAGCTAGTTTAACTTTCCTTCTAAATATAATAGTCCAAGTGCTACACGACAAAAATAAGGTGAAAACTGCACATCGTGATACAGTTATACCGATTAGTCAGTATCTACTCTATATTAATACAAAGCATATAAGAAGGGGAGGCATCGCGAAAAGTGCGGGGAATTCAAGATGGCGGCCGTTATTCAAAATGGCGTCATATTTGTGAATTAGTGCAATTTCGTTTCTATTCATCGTATAAAAGAATGTTTCATGGAAATTTAGATGTTTTTAGATAAAAAAATATTATTTGTAACATTTTACAGCACAGTCGAAGAGTATTTATGAATTCAGTTTGCCTGTTTGTCAGTCTGTCTGGTCGTCTGTCTAGTCGCGCACTAACTCAAAAAAAAAAAAAAACTAATCGGATATCCAGATTATTAAAATATGGTATTGTAGTATATCGTAACAAGTTCCGTATTCATTTTCAAGTGTGCATCATTCATAGTTCATTTACAGGGGCAATCAAAAGTATTCGATTACATTATGGTCTGTAAACTAAAATCGCTTGCAATGTGTTTTAATGATATTATACTCTTTGTAACATATTCAAATTAATATACATCAGTGCGGTGCAGTACAAGATACTTACTATAGAATAAGCAGCGCATAGCAGTTTCCGTTCATTTACAGGGGCTCACAAAATAATACGGTTACATTAATGTCTCCGAGCACAGTGCCTTTATAACTTGTGTATAAATTTTATAGATCATCAGCTAAATCGATTGTTATTAAAGGAGGTGCTAGGTATGAAATAACTGCAATTTTTAATAATAATATCCCTATTGGTCAGTATCTTCTTTATATTAAAACAATGCATATAAGAGAGGCATAATGAAATGTCTTAGGAGTTTAAGATTTAGGCTGTTATTCAACCTTTTTCCGTTTTCGTCATATAAAAGTGTCTTTGATGTCATTTTCGATTTTTTTAATCAAAAATTTTCTTTTTAATATCAGAAATATGCTTAAAATGAAACTAGTTCAATTATTAAAGTATTTTTTATTGTATAGTGAGTAAAATGAATGGAATAAATAAATAATAAAAATGCATTTTACTAATGCCTTACTTATACAACATATTAACAAATGAATGCTACATAACAAATGAATAACATGAAATTGCAGAATATAAAAACTTTAGTTTGTAGCATATTATTTCTCATTCACATTCGTTTTTACAGTTGCACAATAATGTGCAAGAAAGACCAACCTTCCTACAACTACACTTATTTTTGCAGATTTTGCACATACATTTTATTAGTTCTTTGGAAGAATCTGCAATCTCGGGCAGCTCCGACCATTTTAATTTCCATGAAAAATCATCCAACCACCATCCCCATTTGTTTGGAGAGGGGGGACATATTTCCCGCTCATGTGCTTGTCCCCAAATGTGTCCAGCTTGGAAAGCACTCCGTAAAATATGTTGCTGTAGTGCACCCTTGGTTGGTGGAAGATGTTCAATCGGATGATTGTTTGTCATAAACAATTCCTGTCTAGCACCATTTACACTTATGCTGTTACATGTTGAACAGTACAACAATACAGCGAATTTTTCTAAAATATTTAGAATATCGTCAGGTATGGATGTTTGCGGTTTTGATAAAAATGAAAATGCGATAGTAGCATCTTTATAGAGAATCCATGTCTTCCAAGGTGACTTTTTTGTTTTTCCTGTGAAACCAGGATTCCTGTCGCAGCCTGTGAAAGCATGGAATCCTAGTAACGACATTGCTTTTTCTTTTCCAATTGCTGCAGCTACAGTATGGACGGGAATAAGTATATAATTTTTCCCTGTTACAAATGCAATCCAAACAGTTTGCAGATGTCTATCTGACAGAGTAAAGAAATGTGAAATTGCTAAAACTAATACATCAGTATCTACACAGCGTATAACAATATTTTTCAATCCGTTTTCTGCCATGTCTTTGAGGTGCAAAGTTATCCTTGTATCAGCTTCTTCATGACCAGAGCAAGTCATTCCAATTAAGGAACTTAGTGCAATATTATTTCCTTTAACTTCTTCACCTGAAGTGGTTATAACTTGTGTATTTTTTATGGTATTTATAGCTAGTGTTCCAAGCAGATTAAATAACTCTTCTTTATTACTTGAATTTCTTAAGAAATCTTGCCAATTTTTAGGTAGTTTGACATGCGATAGCACTTGCCACTTGATTCTTGCACCCCTTTTTTGTCTGGTTTCTCCTTTAATGCTTGGTGTAATGTATCTATCCCATATCAAATCTATTCTTTAGCAACTAAATCTCTCAATGTCGTTACATAAATGGGGTTGAAATGTGTTAATGTAGTAATCATTAAAGGTTTTTGAAGACTGGTGAGGCTTTAAAATGTTAATAAAAACTGGCCCATCATAAATTAAAGCATAGCTTGTTCCTGGAAAGGTGTTTCTATTCTTCTCAATAGTTTCCTCTAAAATACGTGCTAAATCACTTTTATTGCTGGGTCGAAATTCACCGTTACTGGAAAAAGCGGGGGGGGGGGGGGGGGAATGGTTGATTTTCTTAGTTGAAAAAAATTTTCAGGTCTAACTGACGATTCTGTGCAACTATTTATTTAAAGGAAACAGGATTCTTTGAAAAAAACGAAAACATTAATTAACATGAGAACGTAAATGGTACAGATACTGACACTGAATATTTACAAAATTAATCTTTATCACGCGTTGCTGTATATAATCGTGCATCACGCTATAAAACTATATATAGAACAGATCTTTCATAAACAAAAATATTTTCATTTCAATTGTCAGATTGGTCGTCTGCGCACCAAAGAGTCTGAGAGTATAGTAAGAAATCGCAACATTAAAATGAAATATGTTTTGGAATTTTGGAACAAAACCCCATAGTGAATACATCTCATTTTGGGTGGTGCCTCGTCATCAGAATTACATTGTAATAAATACATAAATACACGCTACATTGTATATTTATATAAAAGAAAACGTTCATATGACAATTTGCAATTCTTTCATATCTTTCAAATTTCAAAAACACATTATATAATTAAAAATGCGCATAGACAGTATTGTGCTTATTGAAAGTCCTGTGACCGTATTATTTTGTGAGCCCCTGTAAATGAACGAAAACTGCTATGTACTGTATATTCTATAGTAAGTATCTTGTACTGCACCGCACTGATGTATATTAATTTGAATATGTTACAAAGAGTATAATATCATTAAAACACATTGCAAGCGATTTTAGTCTACAGACCATAATGTAACCGAATACTTTTTATTGCCCCTGTAAATGAACTATGAATGATGCACACTTGAAAATGAATACCGAACATGTTACGGTATACTACAATACCATATTTTAATAATCTGGATATCCGATTAGTTTTTTTTTTTTTTTTTTGAGTTAATGCGCGACTAGACAGACGACCAGACAGACAGACAAACAGGCAAACTGAATTCATAAATACTTTTCGACTGTGCTGTAAAATGTTACAAATAATATTTTTATCTAAAGACATCTAGATTTTCATCAAACATGCTTTTATACGATGAATTGAAACGAAATTACATTAATTCCCGAAAATGACGCCATTTTGAATAACGGCCGCTATCTTGAATTCCCCGCACTTTTCGCGATGCCTCCCCTTCTTATATGCTTTGTATTAATATAGGGTAGATACTGACCAAACGGTATAACTGTATCACGATTTGCAGTTTTTTCACTCCTAGCACCTGGACTATAACATCAAGTACCTGTATACTTTTTACAGACTTTTCAAAGATTTTATTCAGTAACAAATTTCAAATAAAGACAGTCTGTATCCTTCGCTAATCATGCGTTTTTTGTACCTATTTTTTTTTTTTTTTTTTTTTTTTTTTTTAATAGATTTTTGAACATTTGTTTTAAGTTTGAAAAAAAATCTCAAAGCGTACTTACACTACCTTTACACATTTTTGGTCTATTTTCCCAAACTTAAACAAATTGCATTAAAAATTATCTCATTTTTGAATGCACATCATCTCTGAAATTATATCCCTATCCTTGGTAGAAGAAGAACATTCATCCTCTCAGATATTCAAATAATAGTATATTTCTGGTCGAATATTTACATATCATTTTCGAAGATGCAGTTTTAAATGTACGGAGTGGATCGAAAATTGCCTACCGGTTTCAATCATCAGTTACACTGCAAGAAAAAAAAATGTTGATTTTACAGTACAATACTAGCACCCCAGCAGCTAGTATTATTCTGTAAAATTAACACTAATAAACAGTAAAATAAGCAGTAATACACTGTCGCGACTGTTTATTTTACTGTTTATTAGTGTTAATTTTAGCTGCTGGGATGCTAGTATTATACTGTAAAATCAACAATTATTTTTTGCAATGTAGTATTAAAAATAATTATTTTAAAAATATGTGACATGTTCCTGGACGTAAATAATTTTGTTTAGCGTAATAACATCTAAATGAATAAATTCAGGACGCGATCTTGCGTTCTAGAGGATCACAGTGCAGAAGAAGGCTGTTCCGCTGTTCACATCGAAGAGAGAACACGAGCTACTTGAAACCATTAAAAATTTGTTGGTTGTTGTGTGTGGGGATAAACTTTGACTCCAAACTTCACTTGAAACGCTCCTGTTATTTATTTCAGACTTTCGGTTGCTCGAATCTAGTCTTCAATAATAGATAGCAGCTGACCGGTGAAATGGAAGTACATTTTTTTAATCCTCCTAAAAGATATATAAAAAAAAGTTTAAAAAATGCCTTAATGCTACCAACATATCGCACAATATTTAAAGAATAACACTTTATTACCTGAGAAATTGACGGTTAATCTTGGTAGGTACGTTTAAGGCAAGGTACGTACGCTACTTAGAAGTTCCAAGAAGTTTGCCACCACAATTTTGGATTAGAATTTAATATTTTAATAGCAGAATTTGTAATCACCACGTTCAATCGTAGAATTTGTAACATTTTTCTGCGATTAAATAGGACAAAAAAATCGGTTAAAAAACTGTGGTGGAACTGTATGCACTCTGTTTTTAGGCTACCCTGCAGTTCTCGGGCTTCTGAATCCCCATAACCCTTAAACGGACGGCCGTATATTATTTATACCACTTAATTTTCATCTTCAACTGCTACAATTGCAGCAGAATTTTTGAGTAAAATTTTGCTTTTATAAAGTACTCTAAGAAAAGCATTTACTTATTTTCAAATAAATTTGTTCGTAAATTCCAGTGACATTCAACCATTTCAAGAATTTAGCAACATAATAAATTACATTGTTACTGAAAGAGTAAAACCTCGTATATAGTTGTCTATCAAACCATTCCAACCATAAACTTTATAGTCTGGCTCAGCCATACTCAACCTGCGGCCCGGCGACCTTTTATGTGCGGCCCGAGACACATAATCATTAATCCATGTATAAAATGAATTGAGATGTGCATAAAAGGTATTTAAGACTGTTGTTTTATATATTTTCATGGGAAGACAAAATCTGTCCTGTTATTTATAACTGATTTAAAACTATGTTAAAACATCTAAAATGCTGTTTTTTTAGTCATACGTTTTTTTACATGTAGCTTTATTTGTGCTATAGCGTTGTATACATTTCATAATCTTCAACACTAATCAAAGATTATACAAAATTAATCAGATTTGCACTATATATTTCTACAGTTAAAAGAAAATAAAGATATTAAATTGAGGAAAAGTTTGGTTTATTAGAGCAAATCTCGAGATTTTTTTGTTTAGAACTTGACAATTTTGCATTGTTATATTGTAACATTTTATACTTATTATACAGCTAATACTGCTTTTTAATGTTGAACGTTTAACGTCCCAAACATGTGTTTGCGGCCCGCGAGAAAAAAAGGTTGAGTATGGCTGGTCTGGCTGCTCCACTCGGTCTCATTGTTTATCAAGCTATTCCTTTGAAATGATTCCGTGATCTCTCGAGAAAACATTTCAAAGAAATACTACATTTTACGATGAATGTCCTAAAATTGTATAATTTTTGTGTAATGCGTGAAAACGTGAAATTTAAAAATCATGCAAAATGATGGGGGGAGAAAATTAATAATTTTCTGACATGAAACAGCTTAGATTGAAAAAGTACAATACTGTTTCTTCTAATACGTCACAAATGCTTAAGAATTTATTAAATAGTTATTTCTTTTTGAGGTTGAAATGTAATAAGACGAAATAATGTCCGCCAACTAGATCGAGAAACTTAAAATTATCATATGTAACATACTGTTAAAGTGTGTTGTGTGTATGAGGGGAGGCGGGGGAGGAAGAGGCTCTACATCGTGGTCTCAAAATAATCTTTTTTTTATATGCATATTCAAAATATTGAAACTCTTAAAACTACTTGGTGAAAAAAAATTAAAATTTGTTGAATCAAGTAAAATAGAATGTGTCAAGATACCTTAGGTAGGATCATACTTCTACAGGATCAGTGGCTATCTCCAATGGCCACAAGGGAAGAGAAATTTGGGGCTTCTAGATATAGATTCTCATACAATATGTACGCACTTTATTTTTAAATTGGCGAAAGTCCTCCACGATTGCCACATATTATTCGATTGGCATAATATTGCATTTAAAATGTACTAAAATTGTGTGCAGTCGTAGTAGAAACACACTACTCGTATCCTAGCGTCCGCCCTGACATACTGTCAGTTATAGCTTAAATTAACAGATCAAAGATAAAATTTGATAGATTTTACTAACCCGTTCTTCAGTCCAAATACAGTTATGTACACACTACAGTCGTAGTAGAAACACACTACTCGTATCCTAGCGTCTGTCCTGACATACAGTCAGTTATAGCTTAAATTAACAGATCAAAGATAAAATTTAATAGATTTTATTGAACTGTTCTTCAGTCCAAATACAATTATGTACACACTACTCGTATCCTAGCGTCTGTCCTGACATACTGTCAGTTATAACTTAAATTAACAGATCAAAGATAAAATTTGATAGATTTTATTAACCCGTTCTTCAGTCCAAATACAATTATGTACACACTACAGTCGTAGTAGAAACACACTACTCGTATCCTAGCGTCTGTCCTGACATACAGTCAGTTATAGCTTAAATTAACAGATCAAAGATAAAATTTAATAGATTTTATTGAACTGTTCTTCAGTCCAAATACAATTATGTACACACTACAGTCGTAGTAGAAACACACTACTCGTATCCTAGCGTCTGTCCTGACATACAGTCAGTTATAGCTTAAATTAACAGATCAAAGATAAAATTTAATAGATTTTATTGAACTGTTCTTCAGTCCAAATACAATTATGTACACACTACTCGTATCCTAGCGTCTGTCCTGACATACTGTCAGTTATAACTTAAATTAACATATCAAAGATAAAATTTGACAGATTTTATTGACCGTTCTTCAATCCAAATACAATTACCCAGATAAGAACTTCCATTAGCAACTTTTTTCCAACTGCATTACTGTATTATGTTTGTATGGAAACATTTCATGCAATGATAAATTCAGCTGTTTTTTTTTTTTTGCCCATGCCCTACGAATTACATAATGGTAATATATTCTTAAAGATCAAGGTTCATTTGGAATAAAGGCCATACCTATTGTATGACGGGATCTTCTCCAATGGCCACCATGGAAGAGAAATTTGGGGATTTCCAGATATGGATTGTCAAGGCAAAACTTTCGAATCTTACCTGGCGATATAAATGGAAAAAAGTGGCATCACTTTTATAGATTAAACAACTTGAACACTTTGTTAAGATCCTATCTATATATCCCTACTTAGAAAAGAGGTGTAATGACATTTCTAAATAGTGTAGAAACACACTCGCCTACCACCTGTCATGACATACTGTCAATTATCACTTAAATTAACAGATCAAAGATAAAATTTGATAGTTTTTTTTATATGTTACAAATACAATTACCCAAATAAGAACTTCCATTAACAACTTCCTTCCAACTGCATCACTGCATTATGTTTGTGTGGAAACATTTTGTGCAATGATGAATTCAGCTGTTTTTTTTTGCCCATAACCTACTAATTATGTAATGGTAATATATTCTTAAAGAGCAAGGTTCATTTGGAATAAAGGCCATACGTATGGCCATGTACATTACATGACATACTGTCAACTATCACTTAAATTAGCAGATCAAAGATAAAATTTGATAGTTTTATTGATCTTTTACAAATACAATTACCCAGATCCAAATACAATTACCCAAATAAGAGCTTTCATTGACAATTTTCTTCCCATTGCATTGGTTGCATTATGTTTATATTGAAATATTTTATGGAATGATAAATTCAGCTGTTTTTTGCCTCATACCTCACGAATTATATAATGGTAATATATTCTTAAATATCAAGGTTCATTTGGAATAAAAGCCATACATATTGTATGACGGGATCTTCTCCAATGGCCACCATGGAAGAGAAATTTGGGGATTTCCAGATATGGATTGTCAAAGCAAAACTTTCGAATCTTACCTGGCGACATAAATAGGAAAACAAGTGGCATTACTTTTATAGATTAAACAACTTGAACACTTTGTTAAGATCATATCTTAGATATCCCTACTTAGAAAAGACGGGCAATGGCATTCCTAAATAGTGTAGAAACACACTAGCCTAGCACCTGTCATGGCATACTGTCAATTATCACTTAAATTAACAGATGAAAGGTAAAATTTGATAGGGTTTTTTTTATCTGTTACAAATACAATTAACCAGATCCAAATACAATTACCCAAATAAGAACGTAAATTAACAACTTGTTTCCAACTGCATCACTGCATTATATTTGTGTGGAAATATTTTATGCAATGATAAATTCAGCTGTTTTTGCTCATAACCTACGAATTACATAACGGTAATATATTCTTAAAGATAAAGGTTCATTTGGAATAAAAGCCATACATATCGTATGGCCATGTATATGACATACTGTCAATTATCACTTAAATTAACAGATCAAAGATAAAATTTGTTAGATTTTATTGACCCGTTCTTCAGTCCAAATACAATTACCTAGATAAGAACTTCCATTAGCAACTTTTTTTTCAACTGCAATACTGCATTATGTTTGTATGGAAACATTTCATGCAATGATAAATTCAGCTGTTTTTTGCCCATACCCTACGAATTACATAATGGTAATATATTCTTAAATATCAAGGTTCATTTGGAATAAAGGCCGTACCTATTGTATGACGAGATCTTCTCCAATGGCCACCATGGAAGAGAAATTTGGGGATTTCCAGATATGGATTGTCAAAGCAAAACTTTCGAATCTTACCTGGCGACATAAATAGGAAAACAAGTGGCATTACTTTTATAGATTAAACAACTTGAACACTTTGTTAAGATCCTATCTTAGATATCCCTACTTAGAAAAAGGGGCAATGGCATTCCTAAATAGTGTAGAAACACACTAGCCTAGCACCTGTCATGGCATACTGTCAATTATCACTTAAATTAACAGATGAAAGGTAAAATTTGATAGGTTTTTTTTATCTGTTACAAATACAATTAACCAGATCCAAATACAATTACCCAAATAAGAACGTCCATCAACAACTTGTTTCCAACTGCATCACTGCATTATATTTGTGTGGAAACATTTTATGCAATGATAAATTCAGCTGTTTTTGCTCATAACCTACGAATTACATAACGGTAATATATTCTTAAAGATAAAGGTTCATTTGGAATAAAAGCCATACATATCGTATGGCCATGTATATGACATACTGTCAATTATCACTTAAATTAACAGATCAAAGATAAAATTTGTTAGATTTTATTGACCCGTTCTTCAGTCCAAATACAATTACCTAGATAAGAACTTCCATTAGCAACTTTTTTTTCAACTGCAATACTGCATTATGTTTGTATGGAAACATTTCATGCAATGATAAATTCAGCTGTTTTTTGCCCATACCCTACGAATTACATAATGGTAATATATTCTTAAAGATCAAGGTTCATTTGGAATAAAGGCCATGCATATTGTATGACGGGATCTTCTCCAATGGCCACCATGGCAGAGAAATTTGGGGATTTCCAGATATGGATTGTCAAAGCAAAAATTTCGAATCTTACCTGGCGACATAAATGAGAAAAACAACATTCTTGTAGGCGCCTTATGTGAAGTAGTCCTTGACCTTGAAGATTAAGAAAGGTAGGTAATGACGTCAGTGGAGATTCACTACCAGATCATCAAAAAAGCGGAAGACGATGTGACGTAAAAGGTGGGCGCCACTTGGTTATTACCCCCAACCTTCGCTCTTGAACTTAGTTCTTATTTATTTGTGGAATAGAATTCTTTTCTGCCATTTATGGATACAGTGAATACTTGGCGCCGAATTTAGTTTGCATATCCTGTTATATGCTTTTAGCTTGACATGAAATATCTAAACTTCTAGAAGAAACGGATTACTTTTGAGTCTTAAGATATTTGAAATATTCGAGTCCAGACGTAAACAACCAAAGGGGACAGATTTATCTAAAGGTATTAAGCGTTGTATTTGTTTGGGAGTTCTAGAATTCTCTCTCACCTAAGCAGATTTACTTTATTTTTTAGGTCTGAAGGTAGTATTTTCTTCGGAATAGACAGATAAAAATAAATGTCCTACAGGCATGATCTTTATCAAAAATAATTTGGAACTATAAAGGGGGTCCCAAAAAGATTGAAACACACTCTGACCTTTTTTACCTGTTGGAGATACGTAGACAAAGTAAATCGCAGAAGTGTTCAAAATAAGGTAGTAATTTAAAATATGTTGATGATATGGTCTTGACATTAGTTAAAGAGTTATATTTTTAAAATTTTTATACGGTCCCTGGGTTTTATAAGTTATATTTACAGAAATTTTCTTCATGCTCTGACAAGCGAAACAGTAAAAAGTTTTCCAAAAATTCCATTCTTCTACGACCAACACTCACCGAGTTATGATAATTTCAATTTTATAAAATTTTGGAGCTTTCCGGCACTAAAAAAAAGTCTTTTCATATTTAGTGCTAAGAAGCTCCGAAATTTCCTAAAATTCAATGCATCATAACGCAGGGAGTTTTTGTTGTAGTAGAATACACTTTTTTACTGTTTTACTTTTCATAGTATAAAGAAATGTTTTCTAAATATAAGGTATAGAAGCTAGGGACCGTATAAAAATTTAAAATGTGTAATATTTTGGAAACTAATGGCAGGACTATATCAACAGCATAATCTTCATTCCTACCTTATTTCTAACACTTTTTCAATCTACATTGAACACGTATCTCCAACAAATAAAAAATTAAAGCGGATTTCAATCATTTTGGAACATCATGATCAAAACCAGACTTTTTTTTTTTTTTTTTTTTTCTGTGGGGAGTGAGGTTATGTGTCATTTTTTCCCCTTAGCCCTAAAAGTATATTATATACATTAAAATAATTCTTCGATCATTAAAGGTTTCGACAACTCCTTTGACTGTTTCAATTTATATTAAATATATTTAAAAGTGCATTTTTGCAGTAAAAAATTGCATAATTACAGCCATTTTTCTTAGGAACATGTAAAGAAAAATGTATTTTGAAGTACATTTTGCCGTAAATGTGCATAAAAAAAATGCTGAAATTTAAACTGCAAGCAGTTTTTGCTATGATTTTATTCGTTTTTTCTTGTCATACTTCAGATGTGTTCACCTCTGATCTCTTTCCATATCATGGAATCATTCCTTGCAATACAAAACATTCTTCTATAACCATATTTAGTAGTGTAGCATACCATAATATACTACAAAAGTAAGGTAACAATATTAAGAGTCCAATTATTTAAAGGACTAATTGCGTTGTTTCATACAAAATTCCAATTACTGATTTTTTTAAAATAGCTTTTATTGGACAAACTTGATGTACTTTAGCAGACTGCATTGTCTTATTGAGAAAATTCTCTTTTTAGGTGCGTTCGTAATTATATAAATACGTACGTCTGTCCGTCCGTCTGTCTGTCCGTCCGTCCGCATATAACAACGCAAAAACTACCCAACCAAATGGTTTGAAATTTAAGGTATATTATCTTTGCAGAATTTTGTCGAGCCATTTCAATTTTTTTAAAAATCGAATCAAAACTTTAGAAAATATTAATAAAAACATTTATTAAGAAATTTGATTTTATTTTTTTTAAATCGGTGCTTTCTTTTTATAGGAGCTTTCGAAGTTTAATCGTCAAGCGACCGAGATGCTTATTTTATTACAGAAATTAATCAGCAGACGATATAATTCATTTCACAGAATTAGAAATCATCAAGATCTGAATATTTATATAACTAGCTATAGTACGAACGCACCTCGTTTGTAACGTTTGACGTACAATTTCCAACTTGTTTCACGTTACATTTGCTATACTGAGATATATTACGATGCGTGATTAACTTTCAAAAATTACAACTAAGTTAATTCCGTTTTATACTTCTTTCAGAACCGGAATAACAATACTTATACAGAGTGTCTCATTTATTTTGCAACCCCCCCAAAAAAGAACAGTGTACAAACATTAATTTTTATTTTACAGAAGTGCTTAAACGACTACAAAAGGTGTTGGAAGTGACCGCCGCGCCGTCTTCATCTTTACATATCTAGGCCCATTTGAGGAGGTTTCGAGACACATTCTGTAATGTGTTTGGTGTGATAGCGTTTATCTCTTCCGTAATGCGAGTTTTCAGTTCAGTAATCGAGGCTACCGGTTCATGGAACACGCGATTTTTCAAATAGCTCCACAAGAAGAAATCAGGCGGTGACAGGTCCGGACTGCGTGGAGATCATAGTCCTTTTGTAATTAGCCGATCGCCAAAAAATTCTTGGAGAAATGACAGAGTGTCGTTTGTTCGTATGCACAGGAGCGCCATTCTGTTGAAACCAAACGAAACGTTCATCTGCTAATTTTCTTACTGACGTGGCCAGTTTCTCCTTGATTTTCGTCTCGATTTCCTTCATTTTGTAGTCAGTTAGGACAAACGACAGATGGTTCTTTCTTTACGGTTCCACAATCCATTCTGTTTGAAAATGGTCCACGATTCACTTAATTCGGCACCACCGAGTCTGAAAACTTGTCTTCATATCGTTCCTTGACTGTTTTGTACGAAGACGTTCGAAAATAACATTCAATAATAAACGCACGTTTTTCTGCATATAGCACCATGACGCCAAACTATCTTTCACTTTGTTCTCCTTAGCACTGAATGTCTCTTGCGGTTTTCTAGCGTGTTGGTATAGTGTTGCTGGCACGCGCCTCCACACCGCTACCTGCGCTGGTGTGCGCGTGCACTCGTGTTGTTCATTTGCTTTGCGTTTACACGGGTTGCAAAATAAATGAGACACTCTGTACTACAGACTATAGTTAAAACTACTTTCTTTGGTGAGAGTATGGATCTATGAAAAAAGTAGAGAAAGGACATAACATAGATTGGCTACTGAGTAGACAGTAAATTATTCATCTGGATAGTTGCAATATGGCTGCTGCATTAATGTCTAAGGAATATTAGTGTATATGATTGCATTGATGAGCTATGAGAAAATGTCAAAGTAATCATAATGTAACCCCTTAAAACAAAGAAATGTATAAATTGCACTCTTTCAAAATTACCTGATTATATAAACTACCGCTCAAAAATGTCTGCATAAATAATAATACAAAAAAATCTAAACTAAATTACAGTGCAAAGAGTTTTATCATAAACCTGCCAACTTTCAACTAAATTTCCGTATAGAGGGAATTAATTTGATCTAGGTTAAAGATGTTTCTAACCAGAAAATATATCTGAAAAAATAATATATATTTAATTTCATGTTCGTACGTGGGAACATATTTGAATGCATTTCTAAAAAATAATTCTGGTTTGAAACGTGTTTAACATCGGTTAAATTAACCTACATTGTATGGAAGTTTAGTGCACAATGGTTTTATAGTCCAAGAAACTTTTATTTTTTGTTATGCTTTTTGAAATACAGTGAAACTTCCATTTAACGAAGTCTCATCGTTACACTTAAAAACTTCGTTATGAAGAAAATTCGTTAAATAGAAATCAACTTAAATTCATGAAATTTTTCCTTCAGATATGATAAACAGGTGCAGGATTCAGAAGCATTTGATTCATAATTCTTTTACAAAACAGTTGTGTATACACAACTGTTTTGTAAAAGAACGGTCGAAGAAATCACGCCACATTCCCAAGCTTTGGCTCAAGCTTTCATCAGCTCTGATACACAGGTTCTCAAAATAATGTTTTCACTACATTGGTCTTTTTTTCTGTTTATTCGATAATGTACTTCAAGATTGTTTATTATTCCATAGACTAATGGCTGAAGTTTAGAAGTTGCATTGGCAGGAATACAAATAACTTTGATGTACTTCGATTTGCAGTTTGAAGCACATTCTTGGAATGTACAAAGCAATTGTCTATCAGCAATGGAAGATTAGAATGGTAACTATCTGACTCTAATTGATCATTTTTGCAAAAAGCAAAAAGTTCCATTATGCTTTTAGCACCAAGAAGAATGGAAATTATTTAAATGCGTTCATTTCCATACAATCCGCTGAAATAAATTCTCATATACATCGCAAAAGCAACTTATTAGTTTGAATTCTGTACAAGTACAAAAGTGGAATAAACTTCGTTATATAGAATATATTTTTCGTAATATGGAGATTAATTTATATGTTAATGGTGTTCAAAGTCAAAGTTCTGCAGAAAATTTCGTTTAGAAAACTTCGTTAAATGGGGACTTCGTTAAAGGGAAGTTCCACTGTATCTGTTATAAACTGTTATGAAATATTGCCGTGCACGCAGTTTCCGAGCAGTGACAACGGTCTGTTTTATTAATACATGTGAAAGTCAGACATGGAACGCATTTGCTTTTACAAGATAATAATTAAAGTTGAGAGAAAACTATAAATACAAAATAGCTCACTCATTGAAAGATAAACACTGAATAAATACGATATTGACAAAGAAAGTAATCATAGTTTGAATAGTAGCATCGAGTGTATAAAAAGACTTATATGAGATATTTGGAAAACGTACAACACATTTGAAAACCCAATTTCAGTAATTACCAACAATAGTCGGAAACATATCCGAATTTTTTTGTGCAGCCTTGTATATGATCCATAGATTTGTATATGCTAATGGGTATGCAATGTATTTGTATATGTGTATGTACACAGTATGCTAAACTTCATTTCAGTTAAGAAACGCATAGCACAGTTGAAAATTCCCCTTCAGACATTTCTGCCAGTAAGCGGAAATGTACTCGATATCTTTTGTGCAGCCCTGTATATGATTTATAGAATTTAAACACACCAAGTAATATGCAAAAAAAAAATAATTAAATTTGAAAACGCGTACTACAACAGAAAACGCACGTCCATCAATTATTATTCATGTACATTACTGTAACCAAATTCTTTTGTGTGTCCCTGTAAATGAACGATGAATGCTATGCACATCATATTCTATAGTAAGCCTCTTGTAGTGCACCTAAATGATATATATCAATTTCAATATGTTTGAAACAGTGCAATGTTATTAAAGTACACCGCAAACGATTTTTCCCCATACACTGTAAGGTAACGAAATTCTTTTGAGTGTCCCTGCAAACGAACTATAAACGCTACATACTTCATTTTCAATACAGAACATGCCATAGTAAACCTCAATAACATATATCAATTGCATGCTTATTCGAGCATATTTACGTGAGTTAGAACACAAACAGGCAGACAAAACCGAATTCATGAACACTTTTCAATTTTGTTCGAAAGTGTTAAACAAGTTGAAAATTGTACGTCCAGCGTGACAAATGATACTATATATTCGTACTATAGCTAGTTTTATAAATATTCACATCTTGGTGCAATAGCTGTTGCACTCTTATGCAAAAATGCATGACCACAAAATTTATTTTATGTGCCGATTTTCATATTATAGATATTAAATTTCAGAAAATATTTGAAAATTTCAGAACGTGAAATCCATATTTAGACTCTTTTTCCATTTAATATCTATTTCTCCGGAAACCTCTATCCAAAAAACTATCAGTAGATCAGTATCTATATGATCGAAAACTATCGAAAACTATCAGTATCTATATGATTGCTATAATTAAATAATTTTAATATACAAATTCGGTTTTTAAATTCAGTAATACCGAAATAATATGACTCCATCTTAAATAGGACGTAATCACCATGGCAACCTAGAATCATTACCTATCATGGGATACTATTGAATCAATTACGTATGATAAGATTTAATAGAATGAAGAAAACTTTTATTAATATCTTTTTAAGTTTTGATTCAATTTTCATAAAAATTTGAAATGACTCGACAAATTTCTGCAACGATTATAGTATATTAATTTTCAAATCATTCGGTTGGGTAGTTTTTGCGCTGTTATATGCGAATAGACGGACGGACCAGACGACGACTATAGTTGCTACATATCATATATTCTAATACGAGCAAATCTTGTGTGTGGTTATATATGCAAAATTTATCTTAAAAACGGCTCTAACGAGTTTGACGAAATTTCATATCCTACCGTTTTGGGGCACCAGAAAACCATTGGGCTAGGTCACATGTTCGAGAAAATTCGATTAGTGTGTAATTTTGGGTAATTTTGGGTCATGGTCTAGCTAATTGTATCTAAAAAACGGTTCAAACGATTTTGACAAAATTTTGCATCCGACCATTTTCGGGCACGAGAAGACTATTGGGCTGGGTCACATGTTCGAGAACTTTATATTAGTGGGGGATTTTTGGGTCAACGCGTGTCAAATTAATTTTATCTAAAAAACGGCTCTAACGATTTTGATTAAATTTTGTGTCCTACGAGTTTCGAACACGATAAAATCATTGGGCTAGGTCACGTGTTCGAGAAAATTCGATTAGTGGGTCATTTTGGTCATGGGTCATTATGGGTCAAGCTATTTTATCTTAAAAAATCCCTGACGGCTCGGCCTACAGGCACAGGTAGATTTCGAAGACGCAGACCGTGGGGCGCCTGTTTGTCGGGAATTGTGGAAGAAATGACCTTTTTGCGATGATGCTGCAGTTGGAACCGCCTACTTCGAAACCAAACTTGTTTGCAGGCGGAGCCAGCAAGGATTTTTTTTTTTTTTTTTTTTTTTTGACTATAAGAGTTGGTCCTATAAAAAACATGTCACTATAAAAGTTTTAGATAATATTAAGAGGATTTATAATAAATTTAAGCGAATTTGAAATCTTGGGAATTGACGAAGTTATGAATTTTTTTCTTCTAAAACCCCCCTCCCCCCCCCTTAAGGCAATTTTTAATTATATCAAAAATCTGTCATACATAAATTTTCGGCCCTTCTCCTAGAAGTAATAATAACTTCAAACGGATTCTATACGTATCATAATTAAGAAATTATGGGTTTTTTTCTGTTTTCACAAAAAGTCTCCCCCATTCCCCCCCCACCCCCCTTGGTTCGATTTTGCCCATTAACGAACTTGACCGAGATTTTATGCCCCTTGATTTTATGTATCAGTTTCGAAAAGAAGCGGCGGGAGTTGGAATCGCCTACTTCGAAAAATAACTTGTTTGCAGGCGGAGCCGGCAGGGTTTCTTTTGTTTTTAATTTTTTTTTTTTGCTATAACGGTTGGTTCTATAAAAAACTTGTCAATAGAAAAGTTTTAGATAATATTAAGAGGATTTATAATAAATTTAAGCGGATTTGAAATCTTGGGAATTGACGAAGTTCTGAATTTTTTTCTTCTAAAACCCCCTTTCCCTCCCCCCCCTTAAGGCAATTTTTAATTATATCAAAAATCTGTCATACATAAGTTTTTGGCCCTGTTCCTAGAAGTAATAATAACTTTAAACGGATTCGATACGTATCATAATTAAGAAATTATGTTTTTTTTCTGTTTTCACAAAAAGCCCCCCCATCCTCCCCCTTGGTTCGATTTTGCCCATTAACAAACTTGACCGAGATTTTATGCCCCTTGATTTTATGTATCAGTATCGAAAAGATGCGGGAGTTGGAACCGTCTACTTCGAAAAATAACTTGTTTGCAGGCGGAGCCGGCAGGGATTTTTTTTGTTTTTAATTATTTTTTGCTATAACGGTTGGTCCTATAAAAAACTTGTCAATATAAAAGTTTTAGATAATACTAAGAGGATTAATAATAAATTTACGCGGATTTGATATCTTGTGAATTGACGAAGCTATGATTTTGTTTCTTCTAAAACCCCCCTTTTTCCCCCCCTTGGGGACATTTTTAATTATATCAAAAATCTGTCATACATAAATTTTCGGCCCTTTTCCTAGAAGTAATAATAACTTTAAACGGATTCGATACGTATAAAAATAAAGAAATTATGACGGTTTTTCTGTTTTCACAAAAAGCCCCCCCATTTCCCCCCCCTTGGTTCGATTTTGCCCATTAACGGACTTGACCGAGATTTTATGACCCTTGATTTTATGTATCAGTTTGGAAGAGATTTATGCAGAATTTTTCCAGTTATCGTGGTCAGAAAAAAGTGACATAGATAGATAGATAGATAGATAGATAGATAGATAGATAAACTTTTGAACTGGGGGTGGTTTTGGGTTCTGGGAGTCATAATCGGCGTAGATCTGCAAAAATTTTTCAAAATTTCCAACTTAGGTGAGAATGTAATAGGTAGTATTTCTTACGAAATCTACCTAAAACGGCTCAGACTATTTACACTAAATTTTGCATCCTATGGTTTTCGGGCACGAGAAGACTGTTGGGCTAGGTCATGTGTTCGAGAAAATTCGATTAGTGGGTCATTTCTGGGTCATTGTGGATCAAGATCTAAAAAGCGGCTCAATTTACACTAAATTTTGCATCCAATGGTTTTCGGGCACGAGAAGACTGTTGGGCTAGGTCACATGTTCGAGAAAATTCAATTAGTGGGTCATTTTGGGTCATGGTCAAGCTAATTGTATCTTAAAAAACGGTTCAAACGATTTTGACGAAATTTTGTATCCGACTATTTTCGGGCACGAGAAGACTATTGGGCTGGGTCACATGTTCGAAAACTTTCGATTAGTGGGTCATTTTTGGATCAAAGCGGATCAAATTAATTTTATCTAAAAAACGGCTCTAACGATTTTGATTAAATTTTGTATCCTACGAGTTTCGGGCACGCGAAAATCATTGGACTAGGTCACATGTTCGAGAAAATTCGATTAGTGGGTCCTTTAGTGAGTCATTGTGGGCCAAGATCTAAAAAGCGGCTCAATTTACACTAAATTTTGCATGTTATGGTTTTCGGGCACGAAAAGACTGTTGGGCTAAGTCACATGTTCGAGAAAATTCAATTAGTGTGTCATTTTGGTCATGGGTCATGATATTTGAACGCAAATTTAATTTTGACCGAGCATAGCTCGGTCTTCCCTGCTCGTTTATATAATTACGAACGCACCTAAAAAAGCGACTGACTTCAAGAGCAATAATATTATTTGTCTTTCCATCAGATGAAACATATGTAAGATCGTTAAAAAAAAGTAAAAATATAGAAAGGTGATTACATTCAAATTAAATCTCTTTGTTTACGCATTTCCAGACTACTAAAAATTTACAATTTCAGTTGTTTTAACCCATTCAGGCACAAATATTCCGTTTCTGTAATGTTCAAAATACCAGAATTTTTTTATTTCATTTGAAAATAAATAAATGCGATTTGTTTTTGCTTGAATTTTAACAGCAAAATTGTAGCCAAAAATTCTGATATAAGTATAATTTAAAATTAAGTAGTTATAAATAATATATCACAAATCCTTCAAAGGGTTACCTTTAATCCATATTTTACTTTTGAGCACTTTCCAACATAGTTGAAATTTGTTAATGAATTCGGTTTGTCTGTCCATCCGTCTATCCGCGCTCTAACTCGCGTAAATACAGTCGGGTTGCCATGAAATTGATATATGTTATTGAGGTTGACCATAGCATGTTAGGTATTGAAAATGAAATGTGTAGCATTTATGGTTAGATTACAGGAGCAATCAAAAGTATTCCGATACATTACGGTCAATGGGGAACAATCGTTTTCAGTGTATTTTAATAATGTCGCACTATTTCAAACATAACAAATTTTCTGTCTGTCTGTCTGTCCGAGCTCTAATTCGAGTAAATATACTCGGATTGTCATGCAATTGATACATGTTATTGAACTTTACTAAGGCATGTTCGATATTGAAAATGAAGTGATGTGTAGCACTTATAGTTCCTTTATAGGGACACTCAAAAGCATTCCTTTACATTACGGTCTATGGGGAAAAGTAATTTGAAGTTTATTTTAATAATGCTACACTATTTCAAACATATTGAAATTCATATATATCACAAAGGTGTACTTACAAGAGGCTTACTTTAGAATAGGGTGTGCATAGCTCTTACAGTTACAGAGATACTCAAAAGAATTCCGTTTAATTATACACTCTATGGGGGAAAATCATTTGCGGTTTTTTTTTAAAATAATGTTTCACTATTTTAAACATATTGAAATTAATATATATCATTGAGGTGCATTACAAGAGGCTGTGTATAGCATATTGTGTGTATAGCATTCATCGTTCACTTACATCAAGGATACACAATAGAAATCGGTTAAAGTTCTGTTTGTTAACAATAATTGCTGGAAGTTCGTTTTCAGTTGAGCAAAGTGTTTTTAACCCTCTGACTGACACGAACGTGTTAATACGTTCACTAAGCTCCAGGTTTCACTGCAATACAAGCGTTATTTAAATTAATATAACTCTATGAATATAATGCAGTTTTAATACATTGAGTAATGATTAATACTCTCAAGGATTACATTCATACACATAATTAAGCTTTTTTATATGATATTGGAATAATAATCTTTGTTTACCATTTAAAATAAAATGCAGAGAAAATAACAATACAACTTTGCCCTTTTACAGAACAGTCAGAGGGATTAATACTTAACTAATTTTTTTGTCTATTACTTGATGTGTATAAATTTTATAGATCATATACAGTGCAGCACATAAAAGATCTCTAGTACATTTCCGTTTATTGGTGGAAACTCCGCAAGGGGTATTTTAAACTGTGCTATGCGTTTCATAGCTGTAGTAAAATTTAGCATTATACGCAGTATATATATAAATCTGTAGATCAAATACAGGGATGCACAAAATAATTCGAATATTTTTCCGAATATTGTTGGTAGTTCCTGAAATTAAGTTTTTAAATGTCTTATGCGTTTTTCAAATTGTTTATTTCACCTTATTAAACGACAAAGATTTGTAAAAGTATTTGGGAAGTGTTGGAAAGTGTCACATAATCTATGCTTGACGCATGACTTTTCGTTCTTGTTTGTTGTCTACTAACTATTTTTTTTATTCGCATCCACCCATTTCTGATAAGGTTGACTTACAACTGCTGATAGATGTACGATAAGAGAACTTGCAAAAAAATTCCTTGACACGAAGTTTGTTTTGTTTTTGAGAGAAGATATTATGTCATGTCAATACAGGTAAAAGCATTCTTGGAAAGACCTTGATCTAAGACATTCCTCAGATAAATTGTCCATTGACCATTCCTGATGATGAATTAAACATGAATCTCAAAGATGTTAAAAATGGAAAAGCGAATAACAAACCGTTATCTTGAATTTCATTTGTCTTCGTAATTAGGTGTTGGTTTCATAAAGTTGCAACCAGCATAAAGGATGGAATGTGTGATTTTCCGGTTTTGAAATTCCGGTAATGAGTTCGACAGCAGAGGATGTAGAATGCTTCCCTATTTCCTTGATTGCTACTTTTGTAGGATAATTTTAGATGAAGGTCAATAAACTTCTCACCAAATAAAAAACTGTTAGAATAAAATGTTTTTAGGTAGTACACTATGTAACAAGTTCGAAATTGTACGTCAAACGTGAGAAATGAAAAACGTTCGTACTATATCTAGTTTTATAAATATTCAGATCTTGATGCAATAGCTGTTGCATTCTTATGCAAAAATGCATGCATACAAAATTTATTTCATGTTGCAGATTTTCATATTATAGATATTAATTTTATTTTATGAAATTAAGTTTCAATACACTTTTATAAACAATTAATTACAATTCTATAACATTAAAATTATACTATGCGCAAATATCCAATACAAGACAATGTAAAAAAAAAAAAATCATCGTTATTATTTCAATGAAATGAATTATATCGTCTGTTATTATGACATGAATAATTTCCGTAATAAAATAAGTACATTTTAAGTTGGCAACATTTTATATTTTGTTGACATTTGCTGAAAATTCCAATGGGAAACTTAAGCCTAGCTTTGAAAATTTCAGACCTTGAAACCCATATTTAGACTCTTTTACCATTTAATGTCTATCTCTCCGAAAACATCTATCCAAAAAACTGCCGCACAGTGGTCAAAAATCGAAAAAAGATGGCCGAAAATAAAAAAAGGTTGTAGATCCTTCTAAAAATTTTTACATATAGGTTTTTGAGGTCACTGATTACGAATTTGATATCGAAATTCAAAAATTCAAAATGGCGGATCCAATATGGCGGACTTTTTTTAAAAAAAATTGTTTCTTTTCTGTAAAAGTTTCTTTAAGGGGGTTTTTGAGGTCGCTGATTACGTATTTGATATTAAAATTCAAAATAGCAAATCCAATATGGCGGACATTTTTATAAAAAAAAAAAAAAAAAATTGTTTCTGTAAAAGTTTGTTTAAGGGGATTCTGGGGGTTAATTTGTACTAATTTGATATTCCAATGAAAACAAAATACATTAGCGCATTCAATATGGTAAGCAAATAAATGAAAAGAGCTTACATTTTGTGAAATATAAATGTTTTGTATTATTAATAATAAAAATACAGTGCATTATTTCATATAAGCAGTTTGAAATTGTTAAACTTAAAAACAACTATACTTCCAAGAATGCAAACCAATGCAACTAGTTTTTTGGTATTTCGTAAAAAACATCATCAGGAATTACGTAAATGACTCTGATTAACGCAAGATAAACAGTATTTCGTTAATTAACTTTTACTTTGTGCATCAATACGTGATTTTTTCGTGTGTCTTTTCTTTTCACTTTTAAGACATAATTTATAATGAATTACATAAAATAAATATGTGCAAATATTCTTCTTACCTTTCAGAAGATCACACATTTTGCAGAATGTAATTTGCACACGTACAACAAAAGTTATTCACTGTAGAACGCGCACAACATTTACCGCGTAAGAGCACGTGCGAGCGAGCATTACAGAGCAGCTGACTTAGACCTTCGATACATAAGCAGGTATAAAAGATACCTCTTACTCTATGCGGGATAAGGCGCAGATGCTCCCTCTGAACGTAAAAAGGAGGTACTGAAATGAATTAAGAAACATTCATTTTTCGACTTTCGGCCAGCTTTTTTCGATTTTTGACCAGTGTGTGCCGTTAGATTATATGATTATTCTAATGAAACAATTTTAATATATAAATTCGGTAATACGGAAATAATGACTCCATCTTAAATAGGACGCAATCACCATGGCAAACTAGAATCATTACCTATTATGGGATATCATTGAATTAATTACGTATGATAGGATTAATAGAATGAAGAAAACTTTTATTAATACCTTTTTAAGTTTTGATTCGATTTTCATAAAATTTGAAATGATTCGACAAAATTCTGCTACGATTATAGATATCAAATTTCAAATCATTCGGTTAGGTAGTTTTTGTGCTGTTGTATGCGGAGAAACGGACGGACAAGACGATCACTATAAGTGCTACGTTTTTATGTAATTATGAATATTTATTAATATTTTTAACTTATTTTTCTATGTATTCTTCTTAATGGATGTCTCTTTTTTTTTCTTAGTTGTCAAAATATTTCTAAAACATATATATAATTTATAATTTTATGTATTAAAATCTTAACGAAACTGAGTAAGATTTTAACACTTCACATAAAATTAAATATATATTTTTGAAATATTTTGACAACTAAGAAAAAAAAAGAGAGACATCCATTAAGAAGAATACACAGAAAAAATAAGTCAAAAATAATATTTTTTCTGAGGAGATATTTTGAATGCACGAAAGCATCCTACCCCCATAGGTTTAACATTAGCGAGGGGAATTGGGAAGTTCACTGACTAACAGCCTTGATCTACGAAAATAAATATATAACCACGAACGAAAATATACAATAACTTCTTCCGAGTTATCTCCGATTCCGAAAAGCGTTGTTTATCTTTAGAAACCTCAGAAACAAAATACATATTATGGGAAATATATTTTCGGGATTTAAAGAAGCATTTATATAAAAACAAAGTTTCTTTTGCTGACACTGATTTTCGGCTCTATTCTATGTAGTCTAGCTAATACTGTCATAGAATAGAGAATTCTTCTGTCATAGAATTGCAGATTGATTTCAAGAATATAGTAAAAAAAAAAAAAAAATCCATCAAAAGTTTATTTCATATCCATTATCCATGAATCAATAGCGATTTCTATATTTGCTAAACAATAACATTTGCCACGAATCAGCTTCCTTTGAATTACCTAAAATATGGCACGCGATGCTTCACAAATTAAAAAAGCAATAAAAACAAAAATAAAATAATAATTTTCACGTTTTCCAGTTTGACCAATTTCAGCACATGCTTACATTGGACATGTAATCTCGGGATTTATGTTTACCATTTACAAAAACTTTGCGAGAATATTTTATTTATCATTTTGATCTGAAGATGTCGCCGTTAGAGCGAAGGAAACATATGTCATCTATATTAAAAGGTATTTTTAAATTTTTTGTGTTTGTTTTTTATCACTTTCGGCAATACTTTAATTTAAAGTTAACAGGTGATTTTATTATATTATTTGATTAATAGTTGATTTTTTTTAATTTCACAGTAAATTGGAGTTTTTTATGCATTATTTATTTATAGAATTTATGGTACTTAACACTTCTTTTAAGGCTTTCTTGTGGAAATAGTATAAATAATGAAAAAAAAAATTAAGTTTACTTCAATAAAAACACTCGAATTAGAGATAAATTTCTAATATACTGGTTGTTGATTCTAGATCTAGATTATTCCATTGTTAGAAGTAATTGTAACCAAAATAAATGTTTTCAAAGGTTAATCAAAAAATTGGGAATGAATAGACATCTACGAGGAATTACATTTTCAATTATCTTTTTTAATGCTATATATTTTTAACTGTTGATATTTTTTTACTATATTATTCAGGTGAAGTCTTGTAAGTTCTCTGCAAAAACAATCACTAATGTAATAGATTTTGCTTGACAATGGGTAAATGTATTTCCCTTTAAAAATAAAGAGCGCATATTTGTAAGCGTTTTAAACACTAAAAACTAAAATATAAAATAAATTTATATGAAAAAAACTTTATTTAATTTAATTTATTATTTTATGCTAACACACTAATGAAGAGATTATTTTATGCTAAATAGTATCATTTAAAGAATACTAAAAAGCTTTAAAAAATAATAATAACATAAATACATCAACTTTGATAATTATAATACAATTCAAGCGGATACTCGTTAAAATACAAGTATATGTGAAATGTTTTCAGTGTTTTTGTAATTAGTTTACATCTTTTAGATATGTTGTATTATTATGAATTGCTACATAACACCAGTTTCAAGATAAGACAGATCATAAGAATGTTGATATTTAAATAAAATCTATTAGTTTAAATAAAATCTTTTGATTAATGGCATTATTTTTTCTTATATTTTCCTTTTCGGAAATTTAAATTGAACCAGTGAAAGGCACGTATTTTAAATCAAATGAGTGAAAATCATGTATTTTAAAATCATTTTACATCAGTTGAGACTTTAATCTCGTGAAAGTGAAATGATTTCGCATCAATTAAATAAATTACTGTTTGCCTCTTATTGAATTATGATAAATCTATACAGCTTATAATAAATTAATATTATTCACAGATTTTTTTAATCTATTTAGTTTCCTCATATCATCAGCTCACAGAGTTTTGATTACTAATCATCAACGAAAGGATGCATGTTTAATGATGCATGATATTAAAAAAAAAAAAAGGCGAAGCATAAACTGTTGAATTTAAAATATGAATTTTTAATGATTTTTTCACTTTGTAGTCAAACGGACAATAATGCGCACATAATCTCCAACTATAATAACGGAGGAAGTTTGTGTGTGTCAATCTTTGTGTTTCTGCGCTGTGTTCTGAAAAGACTGCTGCACGCAGAGCTACAAAATTTGGTGGGAAGGTACCTCTATGCATGTAGTTTTGCACCTCGAAGCCAGATTTTTTTTGAATAGATTTTTTTTTAATTTAATTTTTAACGTGATTTTTAGTCTTTTTTCACGTTTCGCTGCGATTTTTCTACATTAGTAACGGGAATCCGGTTCCAATCTCTTCGACCAATATAGTAAATTTTATCCTCTTTTTAATAAAGTTTATGCAAAATTCGCACAGCGATTTTTGAATTTTTGGCGAATTTTTTCTTTGACACTAAGAAATTTTGCCAGAATGCTTGATTGGTTCGGTATTTGCTTGAGCTTCCATTTCAGCCTCAGATACGTTCAGAATCGTCATTTTTTTTCTCTTTTTAGCTTGGAGAAAGTTGACAATTCTTTACAGATAAAAAATCATGATTTTAAAAATGCGATTTTTAGTGTTTTTTGACGTTTCTCTGCGATTTACCCATACTAGTAACCGGAACCCGGTTCCAATCTTTTTGCCCAATACAGTAAATTTTATACTTTTTTCAATAAAGTTTATGCGAAATTCGCACAGCGATTTTTGATATTTTGGCGAATTTTGTCCTTCGACACTAAGTAATTTTGCCCTCAGAAAGCTTGATTGGTCTGGTGGTTGCTTCCATTTCAGCCTCAAATACGATCAGAAACGTTTTTTCTTTTACTTTTTTTAGCTTGGAGAAAATAATTTTTTTACAGATAAAAAATCATAATTTTAAAAGGGAAGGGCGGATTATTTATTATCCCGATTTTTTTTTAATTAGATTTTTTCTTTTAATTTCATTTTTATGAGTTTTTTAACTTTTTTTTTCATGTTTTGCAGCATTTTTGTTTAAAATGACGTCACAAATTGCCCACTACAAGTCAAACACCATTGGAGGGCAGTTGTGATTGGTAGCTGATAGAATTGTAGGCACAGCTGGAAGTCAACCGGGCAGTTGTGATTGGCAGATGAAAAGGTCGTCAGCTGATTACAATTCGAACAGCGAGTTGTGAATTTTTGCGATTTTTAGAGTTTTCTCATGTATATACGTCATTTATGTATTTGATTTTAGAAATTATCAACGGTAACTTACTGTTTTTGTATGTAAAAAAAAGTCATTTTGTTTATGTTTAGAAAGTTAATGATAATTCGTAATTTTGTAACGTCGTTGGTTAAATTCTGTGGGGCTGGAGGTGAGTGTTCGGTTGGAGTTTAAATATCGCGTTAATGCTCTGATCAAAACTCCCACCTTCCCCCCCCCCCCCCTGCCTCCAAAATCAGAACTATTTAATTATTAGTCCGATTCAAACGAAACCTATTCTCAGGTCCCCAGATACTAGATAAACTTCGGTACAATTTTTTTCAGCCGTTGGTTACCACTATTTCTGAACATTAATGACCTGGGAGGGGTATTTTCTCGGGTTCTATTGGCCCAATTTCAATGAGAATTAGTTCATTCAACTTAACACGAACTAATTAAGGTATAGATAACTAATTAAGGTACCGATTTAGCGTCACCTGGCGGTAGAAAATATAAGTAAAAGATTTTGCGGCGCGTGCGCAGCACGCCTGCTATACGGTGTCATAGGCAGCAGGGACACGTGCCGGAGTTTCGATTGGAAAGAGTTTTATTTAGAACTGAGTGAACCCCTTGCGGTGGAAAGTGAAACTAAACAATTTTGCATTTAAAATTTGTCCGATTCAAACAAAGGGTACGATTTCAACGACAATTTATTCATTCAACTTAACATGAACTAATTAAGATATAGATAACTAATTAAGACATAGATTTGGCGCCCCCTGGCGGTGGAAAGCGGAACTAAAATATTTTCTGCGCGAGCACAGAACGCCTTCTATATGTTGTCATAAGCAGCGGGGACACGAGCCGGAGTTTCGTTCGGAAAGTGGTTTGTTTAGAACAGAGTGCACCCCCTGGCGGTGGACAATGTAATTAAAAGATTTTGCATTTAATCTTGGTCCGATTCAAACGAAATCTTTTCTGAGATTCTTCCAAGGTCTCCCAGGTACTAAATAACCTTCGGTATCATTTTTTCAGCCCTTGGTTACCACCATTTATGAATATTAATATCCAGGGGGTGATTTATTTTCTCGGGTTCTGTGGGTCCGATTTCAACGGGAATCAGTTCATTCAACTTAACATGAACTAATTAAAATATAGCTAATTATTTAAGACACAGATTTGGTACTCCCTGGTGGTGGAAAGTGGAACTAACAGATTTTTCGCGCGTGCACGACACGCCTTCTACACGGTGCCATAAGCAACAGGAACGAGTGCCGTAGTTTTGTTCGGAAATAGGTTTATTTATCCACCCGGTGCTAGAAACTGGAAGTAAAAGAGTGGCTAGCACGTATGCTATACACGGTATCGTAGGCAGCGGGGACACGTGTGGGATAATTCGTTTAGAACATAATGCATCCCCTTATCCTCGAGTATTAAGAAAAGTATTAGATTATTTGAATCGAAACTCACAGTTTATGTTTCTGGTTTCGAAAATGTAAATTTTGTGAAAATGCGACGGTAACATTTTTTTAAAATTTTTGACAAAAAACTTACCTTTTTTGAATCAAATGATCCAGACATTTGAGGGGGTGGTATTAAATTTACTTCCGCTTCGGGTAAATCTCTTTATTTAATTTCCGAAAGACAAAGAGTTTTTCCAGAGGAAGGGTTTCGTGCCGCGATTTTTAGAGTGATTTCGCGTTTCGTATTATTTTTTGACTGGACCGGGTAACGCCGAGCGGATATGCTAGTAAATAATAAACTTAATAAAATATAAATTTCTAAAGATACTTCTAATGCATTAAAATAGTCCTTACTATCGATATTTTCTTTTTTAAAGCTTGTCTCTAATCATGAAATTTAGACATAAAATATACCCTATTTCGACCCTCTTATAATACTACATATTACACTCTAAGAACGACATTTTCAAAACTGAGCAAAAAATACTCAAATCTGAGTATGTCGCATAGTCAAAATGGCTCCGAATCAAAATTACTCAAGTTTGAAACATGTATATTCTCATTTCTGAAAACATGCACACACTCAAGAATAAACATCATATGCTCATTTGTCATGTTTGACGTACAATTTGCAACAAGTTTTTTTTTTTTTTTTTTTTTTTTCCTTTCACGTAATCTGCAGCATTTAATCTAAAACTTACTTATTTCAACGTAAAAAAATCATAAGGGAGTAATTTAAGCTAATAATTAAAAAAAAAGAATATTAACATCATCATGATTCAACCATTTTAAACTATTTGAAATAAAAGTCAATTAAATGCAGGTGAATACAATTCATACGATTTTAATTTAGTCATACTCCAGAACAATAGCTATATTATAAAGCAAAAACATGTCCGTGAGTAATGCTGACGTCATATTGACGGTGGGAGCAACCCTACCAATAAATTTCGCTTTTATTGAATTTAGTATTATTATTATTATTATTATTTTACTTCTAAACATCGCACAATTTTAATTTTTACACCTTCGAATATGTAGAAAAAAAAATCTGTTTAAAAAATGTATTTTTGAAAGCAAATTGGTTTGAAAACTGTATCTCAATTTACTGATTTTTTAAATAATTTTCAAGCATGAAAATTTTAAATCTCTATCGCGCGCAGCCTGAATATGGAAGATTATCCCATTTGAACTTAAAACAATATAAATAGTTCAACCTCTGTTTCCGGCTAATATTCCATAACGAAGTTAAAATTCTATCAATAAATAAATAATTAAATAAATAAAATGATATAAAAAATATATAAATAAAACTTGTTGGAGCTACATAGGCTATGTAATTTGCAAAAGTGTTCAAAATAAGGCACCAATTAAGATTATGTTGATGAAATAGCTCTGCCATTCATTTTTTAAATGTTACGCTTTTTAAATTTTAATACGGTTCCTAGATCATAAAAATTATATTCAGAAAATTTTTTTCAACGACCTCATAAGTACAGCAATAAACATTTCATTCTTCTGCGACCAAAACTCACCGAGTTATAATACTTTTGAATTTTGTGAAATTTCGAAGCCTTCCGGAACTAAAAACAGACAGATAATTTTTTAGAGGCGTAAAGCTCCGAAATTTCATAAATCAAAGTACCATAACTCGGTGAGTTTTGGTCGTAGAAGAATGGAATTTTTACTGTTATACTAGCCAGAGCATGCAAGACAAAAATACTTTTATAAGGGTGTGCATTTACATGTTAGAAAGGAATTCCATGTTAATTTTCCAGTTTCCAGTTCTTGTATTTCTGGAAAAAAATTGATGAAGTATAATTTTCAGAAGTTTTTTGTAAGTTTTTAATCCATGTCACTATTTTAAGATTAAAATTAATATATATATATATATATAAGCATCTATATTCAGAGCCCCATAAACTCCATATGGAGATTGGGGCTCCCATATTGTTTGAGGGCCCCCAATTTCTCAAAATAATCTCGAATTATAAAATAAATACAATACAACCGTAGCATACAAACATATGGGACAGTTAAAATTTTACACCAATGTATTATGCTTAAAAAAAATGCGTTATTTAGTTTTTGTGATGCTAATTAGAGCCCGAATGTCTTAAGTTGTTCACATAGGCATGTTTCACGTAATATTCAGTTTCTAGGAATTTGGCAGTTTCTTTTAAATTAATTTGCAAATACTGAGATAGTTCAGTCTTCAGTGTCGTCAAATAGGTGAATATATTTTTAATGCCAACTGCGTAAGCAGAAATCTTATTTAATGTGTATTTTTCAGAGAGTACATAAAAGCATTTTGGGGGCCCTGGAACTGAAGAGCTAGGACATGCGCCCCATGTGCCCCTGTAATAATCAGGCCCTATCTATATCCTAAAATCAATTTATATGCCGAATATTAAATTTCCAACTTCAATACTTCTATAGAAATGGATGATGAATGATTGATTGGATTGGATTTTTTTTTACTCACGTATTACAGAGAACAATACATAAATACGATAATATGAGTTATTACTAATTAAGTTTGACAATGCGCATTTCCTCTTGTAACTTGTATGGCATGATTATTTCAGAGCATCTAATGGAATAGGTAGTATTGTCAGTTTTAAGATAAGGCTTTTTTAAAACGATATTATATACTTCCTCAATAATAATAATAATAATAAATGAAGCTCATCGCTGTTACGAAAACAATCGAAATTTTTTTGTCTACATATTTGTATGCGTGAAGATATATATGGCCATACTAAACAAAGAGAAATATTGGGTATAAATTTATATGGGTGTCCGAAATGTTCTGCAGGGATTTTTATTGTAGATCAATTTATTCATTCTAAAAATGTCGAACAACTTGCATTTACACCATTGCATGAATTCTGTATATGTTCTGTGGCTTTATGAGTTGTTATCAGTACTTTAAAATTTTAAATATGTATATGAATCAGTCATTCTAGAAAGGGAACTCGTCCAAAATTGTCAAAAATGGTTTATGCATGAATTCTGCATATGTTCTGTCGCTTTATGAGTTGTTATCAGTACTTTAAAATTTTAAATATGTATATGAATCAGTCATTCTAGAAAGGGAACTCGTCCAAAATTGTCAAAAATGGTTTCTGCATGAATTCTGTATATGTTCTGTGGCTTTATGAGTTGCTATCAGTACTTTAAAATTTTAAATATGTATATGAATCAGTCATTCTAGAAAGGGAACTCGTCCAAAATTGTCAAAAATGGTTTATGCATGAATTCTGCATATGTTCTGTCGCTTTATGAGTTGTTATCAGTACTTTAAAATTTTAAATATGTATATGAATCAGTCATTCTAGAAAGGGAACTCGTCCAAAATTGTCAAAAATGGTTTATGCATGAATTCTGTATAGGTTCTGTCACTTTATGAGTTGTTATCAGTACTTTAAAATTTTAAATATGTATATTTATCAGTCATTCTAAAAAGGGAACTCGTCCAAAATTGTCAAAAATGGTTTATGCATGAATTCTGTATATGTTCTGTCGCTTTATGAGTTGTTATCAGTACTTTAAAATTTTAAATATGTATATGAATCAGTCATTCTAGAAAGGGAACTCGTCCAAAATTGTCAAAAATGGTTTATGCATGAATTCTGTATATGTTCTATGGCTTTATGAGTTGTTATCAGTACTTTAAAATTTTAAATATGTATATGAATCAGTCATTCTAGAAAGGGAACTCGTCCAAAATTGTCAAAAATGGTTTCTGCATGAATTCTGTATATGTTCTGTAGCTTTATGAGTTGTTATCAGTACTTTAAAATTTTAAATATGTATATGAATCAGTCATTCTAGAAAGGGAACTCGTCCAAAATTTTCAAAAATGGTTTCTGCATGAATTCTGTATATGTTCTGTCGCTTTATGAGTTGTTATCAGTAATTTAAAATTTTAAATATGTATATGAATCAGTCATTCTAGAAAGGGAACTCGTCCAAAATTGTCAAAAATGGTTTCTGCATGAATTCTGTATATGTTCTGTCGATTTATAAGTTGTTATCAGTTCTTTACAATTTTAAATATACATATAAATCAGTTATTCTAGAAAAGGCACACGTCTAAAATTGTCAAAAATGGTTTTATTGCAGACAGGGCCCGCTTAAGACTTAGAAATAAGGAAAGCCCGAAGTCACACAGGGGGCCTCCCCTTTTACTCTACCAATTATGCTTCAACAATTCGAAATTTGATCATCAAAATTTTGAGTAAAACACACTTTTAATATTAAACTAGTTATAATAATATTTTATTATATACATAATTATACACAATAAATTTCACGAATGTCTACTAATGTTAAGACATATTTATTGCAACTTAAAGTAGACACTTAAAAAAAAGTAACTTTATATTTTTCAGAAAAAAAGTTTTTTGTGTCCCCTGAAAAGTTCATTTTTAGGACAAGTACCCTTTCATATATATATATATATATATATATATATATATATATATATATATATATTCAAAAAATTCCCTCCCCAAAACACTCGAAAATCATATTAAAAGAAGATTATTCAAATTAATAATAAAAAAAAAAAAAAAAAAAAAAAAAAAAAAAACGAGTTTTAAAAAGAAAAAGTTTCTAACAAGAATTAAATGTAATTAAAAGTTATTCAAAGAGAAATTTATTTCTTAGAAAAAAGCTGTCTGATGTTTGAAATGTTATCTATAGATTTGTTATATTAAGGAAATATGTTTAATTTGTTAAGTCAAATGTCTTTGTTAAGTCAAACAAAGAGAAAAAATCGATTTTTTTAAATCAAATTTTTATATTTTTGCAGTGTGTAGAATATGTACGTGAAACCATTTTGGATTGTTAAAATTATTTACGAAGTTACAGCCGTTTGAATATGACCGTGCGTCTGCTGAAAAACAGGTAGTTTGTTTTACAACATGCGTTTTCTCAAAACCAAGTTTTTCAACACAGGATGTAGCACAGTGTTCTAACCGATTAACCGATTATTAAAGAAAATAAAGGGGGGGGGGGGGGTGTTCTTTGAAAGATAATCGGGTTTTTAAGGGGAGGAGGGGGAGAACATGAAAAATTCTAAATATTATTACTTTCTTCTATCTTTACAAGAAGAAAGTATTGGATTCATGAAAATTTTCGACTTCCGGTTTTCGACGGATTTATACGTTTTAGAAGGTCCTGAACACGATTTGACTATTTTTAGAAAATGTCTGTCTCTATGTGACAAAAATTTTGTGGGCGCTCTATCTCAAGAACTAATGCTCGGAATTTAATAAAACTTTATATTCAGTTACTCACTGCACTGTAAAAAATGACCAATGTTTCTTATTTTATGAAAATATGCTATAACCACGAACGAAAATATAATATAATCTTCTGAGTTATCCGAAATTTCAAATAGCATGTTACATTGTCTTTTGAATCCCCAGAAACGAATACATTTTCAAAATTTAAAGAATAATTTATAAAAACAAATTATTTTTAGCTGCCCGAATTTTTCAGAAACGTTTCCGAAGGGTTTTTATAGTGTATTAATTAGTGTCCTCAGCCTGGAATACCTGTTTTTCAAATGTTATCCATTCTCAAGTACACGTTTTCAAGCCGCATAAGTTAATTTATACATGAAAGAGTAATGAAATAATCTTAATTTTAATGTTATTGTTAATGCTGTTAATTTTGCATGTTTGTCTGTTAAACATTTTTTTATTGAGCATGAAAATGTTTACTTCAGAATTGATAGCATTCTAAAAACAGGTATTCCAGGCTGAGGACACTAATTAATACACTATAAAAACCCTTCGGAAACGTTTCTGAAAAATTCGGACAGCTAAAAATAATTTGTTTTTATAAATTATTCTTTAAATTTTGAAAATGTATTCGTTTCTGGGGATTCAAAAGACAATGTAACATGCTACTGGAAATTTCGGATAACTCAGAAGATTATATAATATTTTCGTTCGTGGTTGTAGCATATTTTCATAAAATAAGAAACATTGGTCAATTTTTACAGTGATATAAATTGGTGCTGATTAGTTTTTGGTAAAAATCGGCCAGCACCTAGCGCTGCATAGCAGTATTTTTCGCGATTTCCGTAATAGCTCTATTTCAAGAACTAATGCTCAGAATTTAATAAAACTTTATATTCAGTTAGTCCCTGATATAAATTGGTGCTGATTAGTTTTTGGTAAAAATCGCCCAGCAGGTGGCACTGCTATGCAGCATTTTTCGCGATTTCCGCAATAGCTCTATCTCAGGAACTAATACTCAGAATGTAATAAAACTTTATATTCAGTTAGTCTCTGATATAAATTGGTGCTGATTAGTTTTTGGTAAAAATCGCCCAGCACGTGGCGCTGCTATGCAGCATTTTTCGCGATTTCCGTAATAGCTCTATTTCAAGAACTAATGCTCAGAATTTAATAAAACTTTATATTCAGTTAGTCCTGATATAAATTTGTGCTGATTAGTTTTTGGTAAAAATCGCCCAGCAGGTGGCGCTGCTATGCAGCATTTTTCGGGATTTCCGAAATAGCTCTATCTCAAGAACTAATGCTCAGAATTTAATAAAACTTTATATTCAGTTAGTCTCTGATATAAATTGGTGCTAATTAGTTTTTGGTAAAAATCGCCCAGCAGGTGGCGCTGCTATGCAGCATTTTTCGCGATTTCCGCAATAGCTCTATTTCAAGAACTAATGCTCAGAATTTAATAAAACTTTATATTCAGTTAGTCTCTGATATAAATTGGTGCTAATTAGTTTTTGGTAAAAATCGCCCAGCAGGTACGTGGCTCTGCTATGCAGCATTTTTCGCGATTTCCGAAATAGCTCTATCTCAAAAACTAATGCTCAGAATTTAATAAAACTTTATATTCAGTTAGTCTCTGATATAAATTGGTGCTAATTAGTTTTTGGTAAAAATCGCCCAGCAGTTGGCGCTGCTATGCAGCATTTTTCGCGATTTCCGCAATAGCTCTATCTCAAGAACTAATGCTCAGAATTTAATAAAACTTTATATTCAGTTAATCCCTGATATAAATAGGTGGTGATTAGTTTTTGGTAAAAATCGCCCAGCAGGTGGCGCTGCTATGCAGCATTTTGCAGGATTTACACGATTTTAGTGATAGTCATATCTCAAGAAATAATGCACGGAATTTAATAAAACTTGAGTTTCAGTTAAACCTTGATATAAATTTGTGCTGATTCTTTTTAGTGTATGCGAAACCTATGTGAGATAAAAGAAAGTTTTGAGATTGACACATCCGACTAGTTTTTCTAAGACTTTAAAATTGCAAAAACAAACTCGAAATCCGTAGGTCGATTTTCAAACAAATGCGTTTTTAAAATATAAGATAAAATGCTTAAGTGATACAAAGCGAAACACAAAAGGATTATAAAAACCTTTTAATATAAAAATCTACATATGTTTCAACGCTCCAACGGCGCCATTATCAAGATATACAACGACAACGATAAACAAAATAGTCTCGCAAATTTTTAAAAATAAACTTGAAAACCTCAAATCACGAGATCATATATGTAAAAAAGCAGGCGCTTAAAATAAATAGTCAACTGTACACGTGAAACTTATCACGTGTTATTGTTTTTTTTAAACTGAAAAGTACCTCGTGTCAAATTATTTGGATGAGTTCTTCTTGATATAAACTTGCCAGGGCTGTGGTTTTTCTATTATACTTAATATCAGCTATATGCTCCTTTTTTCTGTAACTAAATTTCCCGCTTGTCATGGTCATGCCAATATAGTAATTCTTAGATCCGTCTTCTTTAATAAAAGGTATTTCATATACTCCTGAATAATTCTCAAAATTAATTGTGTCAATTTTACTGCAAATTATATTCTTTAATTTCTGAGCGGGTTTGGCTATTAAGCAGATATTGAAACATTTAAGTCTGTATTTTAATTTTTCAAAAAATCTTGTATAATATTGAAGAGTATACAATTTGTATTTTTGCGAATCAACTTTGTTTTCTGTTTTCTTATTATTGGCGATTATTCACGATTAATTTATTAATATGGTGTACCTTAAAACCATTATTACAAGTAATTTTACGAATATTATCCAATCCATTATTCAATTTATTTTCAGTACATACTATATAGGCCCGTCTTATGAAAAATCTGTAGGCATGGAAAGCAGGAAATTTAGTTACAGAAAAAAGGAGCATATAGCTGATATTAAGTATAATAGAAAAACCACAGCCCCGGCAAGATTATATCAAGAAGAAATCATCCAAATAAATTTCAATGAAAGTAAAGTAATTTTTCCTCGCCAGTCTATACTATGCATTCATAATAAGAGAAACCATAGAGATACTAACACGCTAAAATACAATATGTAACGATGCAGCATCTTTTAACTTACCAAAATTGTGGCTCAAGTTACTCCATGGTTACAAATTTTAAAATAAATAACCAAGTAAAAATAAAAGATAACGTGCGTAATTTTTAAAATGTACATGAAAATTAAATTGATAGCATTTCAAATAATATCTTTAAAGACCGTGCAATTATAGAATATTCTCATTTGTTTTTGAAAATGGCTCGGAATGAGCCGAAACATGCCAACAACCTAATAAAAGTTATTTTACTGTGCATTAAGTTGTTAATTTACACCTTTTAGCATTTAAAATAAATATTATTACACGGTGTTATAATTTATTATAAAAAAAACTTTTTACCACCAAAAACATGAGACGTTCAAAAATTGCTAATGGCTGTTCTCCAATATTCTGAATAGTTATTGATTATCAATTGTAATCGATATTGGTGGCCATTCCTATACAACTTAGAAGGCATTTCAGAAGAATCAAAAGGGAGAAATGTCTCAGAAAATGCTGAATTAATGATTTCAGCCAGCATCTTTTATGCACTTTGAATATACATCTGACAGTCAGTCCGGGCATTGTCACTACAACAGAATACATTGATGGGTTAAACAGCAACTCCTTCTCACTTAAGCTTAAAGATAAAGTTGAGTTGCCAACTGAAAAAGGATGGATCCATATGGATAAAAATGTGCTGTACAGTGGACTCTCGTTAAATGCGTCTCCGCTTACAACATACATCTCCGGTTAATGAGGACAGTTTCGTTTTCCCCATCATTTTCTATATTTGCAATTAATGTTAAGGACATCGCTTAATGCCTATTACTCATCCGATAATTATGGATAATATTTTCACAAATTGATCAGGTAAAATATAAACCAATTTTGTGTATTATTTCTTCAAAAGCAACTTTGATGTAATTTTGGTTATTGAGAAATCAAGAAATTGTCAGTGATAATAATGAAGAGAAAAAAAAACTTTTTACCACCTAAAACGTGAGATGTTAAAAAATTGCTAATCGCTGTTTGCCAATATTACAAATCAAAATGTGCTGTATAGTGGACTTTCGTTAATGCGTCTCCGCTTGAGACGCACATCTCCGGTTAATGAGGACAGTTTCGTTTTCCCCATCATTTTCCATATTTGCAATTAATGTTAAGGACATCGTTTAATGCGTATTACTCATCCGATAATTGTGCATAACTTTTTTCCCAAATTGATCAGGTAAAATTTAAACAAGTTTTGTGTATTATTTATTCAAAAGCAACTTTGATGTAATTTTGGTTGTTGAGGGATAAGCAATTGTCAGTAACAATGATGAAGAGAAATAAAACACACTTTTGCTAAAAAAGTGATTCGTTGAAAAATTACTAACGATTGTGCATTTATAGTAACCAATCAATATGTGATGTAACAGACAAAATTTTACACAGAAAAAAAAAAAAAAAAAAAAATGTTGATTTTACAGTATAATATTGGCATCCCAGCTGCCAGTAATAAACTTGTTTAGTGTATTTTGAAATTCAAAGGTATTACAATTATATATCTATCTATCTATATATTTATTTATTTATATAACCATTAAATAAACGTTATAACCACCATCAAAAACTGTGAAATTATGAATGAAATTAAAATAACTAATTGACAACAAAACAGGTCCCCCCAACAAACTGAAAATAGATACCAAAAACATAGTATTAAAAAAAAGGGCAGAAATTAAATAACAGAAATGGAATAATGGAAATTTGTGGAATGTACACAGAATCTTCAGGTTCCAATTGCCTAAATTGCCACAAATAATATGTGTGGTTTCATCTTCATATTAGTCATAAAATAGCTAAAGAATATGAAATGGGGACAACCACACTAGAATGTAGAGAAATACACAATGAAACAACAATTAATTTCAAAATAAAACATGATTAAAAAGGATTGAGGGAAAAAAATAATTAAAAACTTGAAATTACCTCATTTGAAAGCAAAATCTAAACTTGAGTCAGCATGTATTACAAATTACAAGAATTGGAGCTTTAAGCACATGTTGCCAAAAAAATAAAAAAGGGGGGAAATTATTTAAAAATTGATGGACCATGGATCATGGAACAGTTTGTAATGCATAGTCAATCCCATTCCCCAATATACAAAACCAGCACCATCTATAGAAAAACCAAAATTGAACTCCACCATAAATTCAAAAGAATAAATCAATGAAGTGCGGCCCAGTATTGGAAAATATATACAATTATAAAATAATTTATTGCATTATTGGATGATATTTAAAACACTGTCATAAGACAGATAATTGAACAAAATTATGTTAATAATGTATTGTGTTAGTATAATTAAAAATAATTAAATAAATAACTAAAAATAAAATAAATAAAAATAAATAAAATAAATGAAACTTATGACTATTGATTAATGTATATTATAAATATTTGTACCAAGCGATGACATATCCCCACTTATATTACTATGACATATTGCATCATATCTATCTATATATATATATATAAAGTAATAATAATAATTTGTTCAAGTAATGCAAAGAGAAAAGTGAAATATTACTTTAATTAAAGTTAAATTATATAAGTACGGCAATTTCTTTGCATACTTTGTTTGTCCTTCAGTAACTTATACTTTTGTAATAATAATTTGTCACTAACTTGGTTTTTAACTAAAGTTACTAAATTAAAGAAAAAGTTGTTTATTTTAGCATTAAGTTCATTACCTATTTCGTTTCTATACCAAAAACTGAATTCAATTTATTCAACGAAAGGGATTATTTTACATCATTCAAATATTTATATCGTTTAATGCGGACCTCCCTTGGAAATGCGCACTAACGGGAGTTCGCTGCTGCATCTATATTTGACCTAGTAATAATCAAGATAATTTTCATTGAATTGTCACAATTAGAGGGATAATTTACATTTAAATTAATAAATATCCAAATCGAATTATCATTTATTTTTACTGGTGTGGGTGAGAAAGAGTGTAATTATTCGTTATATGTAAATGGGGATTTTAACTAATCAATCCAACATCACTAATGCTCATTTTGTTAAATCAGCTAATATAGAGATTAACATAACTAATTTATTAAGTTCATTTTATTACTAAATTGTATAAAAAGTAAGATTAAACAAACATTTGAAGAATTACTTTTTATTATTCCATTAATTGAGCATAAATGCAGATACACATTTACCGGTGCCGCAAAAGCTCTTCTCAATGATCTTTGATCTATTTAAAGGTCAAATTTTACTATTTAGGTCAAATCTGTCATTACTGATTTTGAGTTAATGGATTTCAGTTTAAGCTGCAACTTTAAATGCAAATGTCGTTATATTAATCGCAAAATATGAGTGACAGAAATCACATTTATTTATTTTGATAATTATTACCAGGATCCGGAAGTTCATCACCTAAAAAGTCTCTAATTAAATGCTCTAAAAATACACCTAAAGTAACACAAAAAAAATGACATTGAAACTAGAAAAAAAAAATGCTCTTAAAGTTTTGAAAAAAGGCCATAAACATCTGATGTCGGAGTTCTCTTAATCCTTAACTTCTGCTACCAGAAATTGTTGTAAAGCTACCGTGAGCGGTCTCTGAGACTGCTGGATCGAAAGATGAAAAAAAGGCTCGATTAAGATACATACCCATCGAATGCTGTATTTACTAAACATTATATATAGGACTATTATAATTAAAATTCACCTATTCAGAAGTTTCCAGCGATAGTACTAGGGCTAAAAACAAAACAAAATTTCACTAGCATCTATAGTTACTCTGAAAATTACAAGTTAAACTGTAAAGATGAAAAAAAAAAAGCAGAAGTCTGTGAGCCCGCTAACAGCATTTAAGGTATCCGCTCACCTTCGGGGGTGATTTTTTGAAATTTGTGAAATTTTCTCTTTATACCAATTTTTTCTAAGTTAAAACTTTGAAAAATATATAAACATTTTAGAAATGACACAGAAATAATCTTTTAAAATAGAAAAATAGTCAAAATTATGTGAAAAATTGACAATTGTGCAAAACATGGTAACTCAAAATCAAATCAATGCATTCACATTTTGTAAATTGCATAATACAGAGTTCTCTAGGAGATAGACTAGCCGCATTATAATAGTATCTCTATCGCAGAAGCTGTGGCACTTGAAGTACTAATGTAATGAAAAATTTGTAAAATTTCTTACGACTTTTTAACTCATACCAGTGTAAATATAAAACTAATTAATATATCATCATGATTGTAGTCTATTCCCCCATTAAACATTTGTAAAATAAGTAAAACAAAATTCGAGTTATTTCATGCACAATTGTTTGCTATAGGAGGTTTTGCGTACAGTGAAAATCTGAGAAACTTCATTTTTTAAAAACGCTAAAAATAACTTTTAAAGGCGGTTCTTACTATAAAAATAATTATTATTCTTTAAAGGTTTAATTATATACTACATGTATTTTCTAGAACATATAATCCAATTTAAATGTCAAATCTCGAAAAAGAAGAATGTAAACATGCATTTCAGCTTACTTCCGGTTTGCAGAACGATATATCCGGTTGTAAAATTCTTCGGCAAGCTGTAATAGATGCAAATTTAAAAGGCTGTAATTCGGGTTCTAATTCGGATACACACACAATTAAAGCAGAATTCGATAAATGAAAGATCGGATTTTAATATTATTTCAAAAATGAAAGGCGATATTTTCATCGAAAATGACGTTTCAAAAGTGTGCGGATACCTTAAGGGTAAATAACTTTATATTATATGTTTTCAGAATTATATCAACAATGTGAGTGAATAGATTTACATATAAAATGTAGTTAAACTATAAGTTTGAAAAACGTCGTGTTCACTTTGAAATTTAAATGAAATATATAATAATATTTATTTTACTTAAAAGGTGCAAATACACAAAAAGGTTTTTAAACGTAAAAACCCGTCAAAAGATGTTAAAAACATGTTAAAAACCCGAGCGCTTTCAACTGCTCCAAACAGTCATCATCAGGGGAAACTCGGAAAGTGTGAAAAGTCATGAATTAACCAACGAACATTCATGACTTTTCACACTTTCCCAGTTTCCCCTGAGGATGACTGTTTGGAGCAGTTGAAAGCGCTCGGGTTTTTAATATCTTTTTAACATTTTTTGACCGGGTTTTTACGTTTAAAAACCTTTTTGTATATTTGCACCTTTTTAGTAAAACAAATATTATTATATATTTCATTTAGATTTGCATAACTTATTTTCAATTTATTCTTACTACAATAACATTAACATAACAGGTAAAAATACGTTTTAATAAGAATTTTAATATTGCCGGTAAGTAACATTCAAATTGCATTTACATATAATTAATTGTTATTTTTTTCCACATTTTCAAAAGTGAAGGGCTGCCTGTTATACAGAAGCAAGTTTTTCTACCTTGAGAAACTTCTTTCAACGCCTACAGATGAAATTGTTGGCAATTTTTAGTGAATAGGCATTTACGGATAAATCTTTCTGAATTCCGAACATTGTAGTATATTCAATTAAAACTTCAACAATATTTTTCAGTGTCAAGAATCAAATATTTTTTGCAGAACATTGTTTAGTTTTATAAAATAGATTCTCCAAATTCTAATTATTATTATTATTATTATTATTATTATTATTATTATTATTTTTTAATATTGTTACAAAATTTTTTAGGCGCCGACAGGGAAGGGCCATTGGTTCTACCTGGATTTTGAAAAATAATTAATTAAATTTTCTTTTTTTCTAATGATTTTGAAAAGAAATAGAAGCGAAAAAGAAACTAAGAGTGTTTCGTCAAGGGAGCTCCACCTGAAAGACATTTTTAGTTACGTTTACTTTTACATTCAAATGTTTAAGAACTATCTTAATTAAATGGGGGTGTTCAGTGGGTGGGGGCAATGCCATACACTGACGAAAAATATAATTTTTTTTTTTTTTAGATTTTTCATTTTGAAAAAGCCGGTAGAAGCTTACTTTTATATTTTTAATATTTCTGTTTTGTTACAGTTCTGTCTTTTTTTTTTTTTTTAAGTTTGAAAGTTGTCTTAAGCGGGAAGGGGAGGAAGGTGGAGAATTCTCCCTGACTGTAAATCCGGCTTTTTTTTTTTTTTTTTTTTTTTTTTTTTTTCATTACGAATTTTCAAATCGCTCGCAGAATTTTTTTTGTTAATTTTTAACATTGTCTTTTATCTTGATATGTTTAAAGATTGCCTATCACGGAGTGTTCAGACAGAAAATGCTTAACTTAATTTATTTCATTTTTATATTCCCCAGTTTAAAAAATGCGGCCTAGACTACATACCACACGTGTTCGAAAATCTTGCCACTCTCTGGATTTCGCTCTCCTTGCGCCCATGTAAAATTTAAAGCGTTTCTCTGCAACTAAGGGATGTCCTCAGCCTTTTGGCTTTCTCGGGCTACACTATATTGCCAAAGGTGATTGGGCACTTGCGATTTTAGACGTTTTGTTAACTATCTAGAAAAATACATGAGGAATTAACCTGAAACTGAAGGTGTGTAAACAGTATAGTATAGGTTATATATTTCAGCGAAGATTTTTTCCCGAAACCCCATAGGGGACTGTCAACAAATTGAAAAATAACGAATATCTTTTGGATTACTCTGTAAAAACTAATGTAGCAAAAGCGTTCAAACTCGAGATTATTAATAAGTGGCTTATTGTAATATACTGTGTTCATTTTTATGAGGATAGCATGTATACTTGTAGAGAAATTAAGGTTTTTATAACAGCAGTCCCAAATTTCGCCAAGTTTTTTGCTTATAATTTGCAGAGTTCTTAAAATAAAAAAAAAAGTTACTTTGAGAAAATATGTCAAACAACATTGTACATAATACTCTGCAATTAGAATTAAAAAATAATAAAAATTGGATGAAAAATGAGCAGGTTTACTAAAAAATGTTTCACTGCGCATGCGCGAATGCAATCAAAATATAATATGCATAATGTAATAGCTAAGTATATAGAGCAACTTTTGTGAAAGTCTCAAAATCATAGCTTGAAAATTCTGAAAATTACCGTCGATAGAATAAGCTCGAAATCCGTTGTTCCCAAAAGGAAGCAAAAAGATGAGGGGTTGTATCCAAATATAGTAGTACGTGCAATATTGTGTACGCTATCCTGGCACTAATCAACAGATATTTGACAGAGAATAGTAAATATATAAGTTTGAGGAACGTATTGAATCATGATAAAAACCCGATTATGGAAATATTTGCATATTTTAACATTTTGAAGGTCTCTATACAACATGTTTAATTTTGAAATTGATTTTTTTTTTTAAATATCGTATTTAGTCCACATGGCAGATGTTATTATGAAAGAGTATAATAGCGGGCTTCACCCGCTATCGGACCGGTTCAGATTTTCGAAAAAAAAACGAGAAAAATAGACCGGTAAATTTTTACTTTATAAAAAACATGATTTTTTTTTTTTTTTTTTTTTTTTTTTTGAAAGTGAATTTATTTGGATTTATTAAAGAAAGGATAAAGTGTTTTGAAAGGAAGGATTTTACGAATTGTTAAACGAGCAATTTTATGCAAAAAATCACCAAATCATGTTTACTAAAATCTGAAATAAAAAAATTCCAAACATTTTAAAAGGATTTTAAACATTTTAGGCAGCTATTACAGGCAATAATAGCGAACGATCTGCTTCAGATTGTTCGGATTTTATTTAGTTGGTTGGTTGGTTTCGCCCAAAGGGCCCGGTTTTGCAGCTTTTTATTTCTATACAGCTGACATGATCCATATAACTGTGAAACTAAGTCTCCTAATTTTGAACCAACTCCAGATGAGAGACCTGCATCTGGGGATTTTATTTACAAGCACAGTTTGGTAGATTGTGTAACGAAAAAAAAAAATACATTTCCAAATATTTGGATGTCACTATACCCGTGTAAAGTCTGAATTTTGAGTTAATAGTTCACATTTAATCGTCTGAAAATGAACGAATATTCAGTGGGACAAGGAAATATACTCAATTGGCTTCAAATATATTTTAGTATAGATCCATACCTTACCCGAGATTCGAATTTTTAATTCTTGGTAACTGGTACACATCCTGTGTGATGTGATGGAGCATTGACTTTTAGGAAAAATCCATCCTCGTAGGAATCTACTAATCTAACAGTTGAAAACTAGTCGTTGGGGGCCACCGTAATACTTACCCATCATGGATATGCATAATATAAAATATGAAAATAAAACATATGTAAACTATTTGTAAAATACACTGCAATTCGTATAAAATCCTGGCTTGATGACGTCATAAACTTTAAATGCTCTATTACGGAATTGCGTAAGAGAAACATCCTTTTAACTCCAAAAATGTTAATAATATTAACTAAGAGTTTACTGCATCGGATTCAGCGTCTCATTTCAAATTAAAACAAATCTTTGATTTGAAATTTGGATGAAATATAGAGCCATGAAAAATCGAAGAATGTGGAAAATAGGATTACAAATACCTCGGCAATTTATTATCCGATCGACTTCATTCTTTATGCAAAAATTATGTTTTTTTAATTGTCTTTTGTATTCAATTTAGAAAAAATTTATATACCTTTTATCAAAAATAATATTTCGGGAGTCCGAAAAAAATAGTTCCGGATAATCGAGGTTACTGAAATTCAATAGACTTCATCCCATTATTGCATATTAAATATACACCAAATTTCAAGTCTGTATCTCTATTTGTTCGTGAGATAGAGCGTTCACAGACACACACACACAGACAGACGGATAACAATTTTTTTTTTCTAAAAATATGTTTTTCGGAATCTCCAGTGTCTAAACGATGTAAATCCGTCTTTTTTTTTTTTTTTTTTTTTCCGATTTTTAAAACGATTGAAAGACTTACCCTATACTACGTATAATGGGTAAGTAATAAAAAAAATACTACATTAAAATATGAAATTTTCAATTCCCTGCCAAATCGCATTTTTTACACCACTAGACCGCGTGTTAGACAGTCCTGCTCCAAATGCTAAACGAAAAAAAATAATAATAATAATGAAATAACTACACGCCCCCGACATAGCAACGCTGACAAAACCATATTTCCCATTTCAAATTCAGACATACCCAAATACAAACGCGATGAAGAAGATGTGCGTTGGTTTTTCCGACAATCTGTCTCGCAAATATTTCAGCGTTCACCTGACCCCGCACTCCTCACATCCCAGAGGCATATATATAAAAGAGAGGCAGAGAGAGAGAACAGCATCATAATCAACAGTCAACGCGACCTCTGCTGGCGGAAAAAACACTACTACATACCCAGTCGTCCGGACAAGCGACATAATCATCACACCTGAAATCGGTGTTAGTGATGTAAGAAGAGCGATCGTCAACAAATCGTGAATATTACAATATCAAGGACAATGAAAGGCCGTTTTTTCTCAGTGCTACTCGTTCTGCTGTTCGTCGGCAAAATATCGTGCAGTGCGATACCCATCTGGGAGATGCTAACTTATCAAGAAAAGGTAATTTTAGACTATTTTACAACATTTAAATATGCCAACCCTTTTGGATACGATTTTAAACACTTTCCAACATAGTTGAAAAGTGTTTATGAATTCGGTTTGTCTGCCTGTCTGTCTGTCTGTCCGTGCTCTAACTTGCGTAAATATATTTGGATTGTCATGCAATTGATATATGTTATTTAGGTTTACTATGACATGTTCTGTATTGAAAATGGTGTGTGTTAGCACTTACAGTTTTTTTTATTTTTACAAAGACACTCAAAAGAAATCAGTTACATTACGGTCTATGGAGAAAAATCATTTGCGGTTTATTTTAATGATGTTACACGATTTCAAACTGATATATATCACTGAGGTGCACTACAACAGGCTTACTTAGAATAGGGTGCATAGCACTTATAGTTCCTTTACAGGGATACTTAAAAGAATTCCGTTACATTACGGTCTTTGGAGAAAAATCGTTTGGGGATTATTTTAATAATGTTTCACTCTTTCAAACTTATTGAAATTGATATACATCACTAAAGTGCATTACAAGAGGCTAACTATACAATATTGTGTGTGTAGCATTCATCGTTCATTTACAGAGACACTCAAAAGAAATCCGTTACATTACGGTCTATGGGAAAAAATCATTTGCGGTTTATTTTAATGATGTTACGCAATTTCAAACTGATATATATCATTGAGGTGCATTACAAGAAGCTTATTATAGAATAGGGTGTGCATAGCACTAATAGTTCCTTTACAGAGATACTTAAAATAATTCCGTTACATTGCGGTCTATGGAGAAAAATCGTTTGCGGTTTATTTTAATAATGTTTCAATATTTCAAATATATTGAAATTGATATATATCACTAAGGTGCGTTCCAAGAAGCTTGCTATAGAATATTGTGTGTTTAGCATTCATCGTTCATTTACAGGGACCCACAAAAGAATTCGGTACTGTCTGTTAACAATAATTGCTGGAAGTGCGTTTTCAGTTGCTGAAAAGTTTTTAGATTTAACTCAGTTTTTGTCTATTACTTGGTGTGTATAAATTCTATAGATCATATACAGGGCAGCACAAAAGTTCTCGAGTACATTTGAGTTTATTGACAGGAATTTCAGAAGGGGAATTTTAAACTGTACTACGCGTTTCCTAACTGAACTAAAAATTAGCATTCTATGTAGTATATACACAAATCTATAGATCTTATACAAGGCTGCACAAAAGAATTCGGATATTTTTCTGAATATTATTGGCAATTCTCAAAATTGGGTTTTTAAAAAAGTTATAAGTTTTCCATTGTTTACTTAGATATCATATCTCACCTTATTAAACGGTAAAGATTTGTAAAAATATTTTCGTAGTGTTGGACAGTGTTACATAATCTATGCTTGATGCATGATTTTTCGTTTTTTATTTATTTATTTATTTAATTTTGGGAGAAAATTACTTTTAGAATAAAAAAAATTAAAAGTAGCCACCCGAATTAGAAAAATTAACCTTTTAATATGCGAATTTTTTTTCAAAGTATGTTTTTTTATACTCATACGAGGAAGCGCTTTTAATATCGTGGTTTTCATGGTTTTTGTCAGATTTATGATATTTGCGATGTACCGTTTGGTAGGATTTTTTGATATCGGTAACACGATATATATTTTATATCGGTTTTATCATTTTTATCGATATATCGCCCAGCCCTAGTCAGCAACGCATGGCCTTTTTATTAAAGAGGATGGTTAATCTGCAGAGGACTTAACAGTTGTCAACAAAAAAATTTTTTTTTCAAGGAATCGAGTTAATTTTTTAGTTTTATGAATGAAAAAAACCATTTCGTCATTTTCGACATGGATAATTTTGTGGCGCATATTATTGACATCTGCTATCCAATTTCTTTTCAAACTTTTTAGGTGCGTTCGTAATTATATAAATACGTAGCACCTATTGTCGTCGCTTGGTCCGTCCGTCTGTCTGTCCGTCCGTCCGTCCGCCTGTCTGTCCGTCCGTCTGTCCGTCCGTCCGCATATAACAACGCAAAAACTACCCAACCGAATGGTTTGCAATTTAAAATATATTATCTTTGCAGAATTTTGTCGAGACATTTCAAATTTTATTAAAATCGAATCAAAACTTTAGGAGATATTAATAAAAATATTTATTAAGAAATTTGAATTTTTTTTTTTTAAATCGGTGCTTTCTTGTTATAGGAGCTTCCGAAGTTTAATCGTCAAGCGACCCAGATACTTATTTTATTACAGAAATTAATCTGCAGACGATATAATTCATTTCATAGAATTAAAAATCAGAAAAGATCTGAATATTTATGTAACTAGCTATAGTACGAACGCACCTCATTTGTCACGTTTGACGTACAATTCCAACTTGTTTTAACTTAAAAAAAAAATTAAATTAAAATTCTTTATTTTAGCTGTGCGCAGACGGTAAACCGCCAAGTATTGTCACCATTGTCATCATTCGAATGGGATTCATTTCATTTAAAATCCAGGACTTTAATTTAAAACATATACATTTAAAATACATATATTACATACATTTAAAATACACTCCTTTCATGTGAAATACAAAAGAAAAAAGAAAGAAAGATTTTAAATAATAATTCTTCCCTTTATTTAATAGCAGACTTTTGTCATTACATAAGGCGAGTATATTCTTATAGCGGTAGCATGGAACTAAATTTATTTATTAAAGATTAAATTTTAATTGATTTAAATATGCATCACGGCGCAGCGTAGGATTAAGGTTGAATGAAATTTGACACCTTTAGGTCAAGGTCGAGTGTCACGTATACGTTGCATTTAGGGTGCGTATTTTAATTTTTTAGTACTTTAGTCGTAATTTTTACGTTGTCTAATCGTAGAATTCTTGGATTAAGTAATACGAAAAATACTATATAAAATTATTGGTATAAAAAATTTAACTGTCGTTAAATGACGCCCATCCTGAAAGGGTTAAGGGAAATGTCATTTATACTGAAATCTAACGAATATTTTGGGTTACTATTAGTAGGATAATAGGCTACGTGGAAGAATTTTCTACAGATGTTCGGAAAATGTCGTATTACAACATAATTAAATAGTCATAAAAACTTAACAGTATTTTTTTTTCTTTTATTGTCATAAATTATGGGTTCGGCCAAGAAGCCCTTATTTTAAATTTAAAGAATGGACCATGCATTTAAAATAAAAGTCTTCCCGATGGTATACATAGCTTTTAGTGAGCTTTATTATTATTATTATTATTATTATTATTATTATTATTATTACTAAATGCTGAAACATTAACGAAGTGCTAATAGTACATATACTGTCATTACTGCATGAAGATAACAACAAAAGTAAAGGCAAAATAATAGTAAATATAAGGATATGTCCCATTATTGATACGTTAGACGCGAAAGGGTAATTAATAATTAAAGTTATAAATTCCTAGTTAAATTAACAAAAACAAATCTAAAGGCAGGATAATAGTAAATGTAAAGACGCATCCTATTATTGGTACGCTAGATTATTAATTAAAAGAAAAAAATCTTAAGATTTTTCATTTCCTTCCACTCGTAAACGAAATTTTGAATACTTTTTTTTTTTTTTTGCTTAGATTTAATAATTAACAAAATAACTGCTCATAGTCAATAATTTAGTTTTTTTTTTGTTTTTGTGTTTTCCAATCGAAGTATTTGCATAAAATTATTTTGATTTTATTTACTACTGAGCACCGAATGAAATTTTGGATTAATTGTAAAATCGAGTGCTGTTGTTCACGGACTTGAAATAAATCCGATTTTAAATAGACCTTATATGTCAGAATTGTCAAAATGTAATTAATAAAATCCGCTGCCAGTTGAATGTTTATTATTATTTTTTTTTTAAATACGTTGTGTGTGAGTGAAAAGAAAAATATTATGATTATAGTTAACTTCTTTAATATTGAAATAATAATTACAAACTTTCAAAACAGTGAGAAAAATATACCTATTTCACAAAAGCAATATCCGTTTAATTGCATTAAAAAATATATTTGTGTTTAATAAAGTTTTCAAATAACACAATCAAATTTCGGAGCAATAAATAATAACTACAAATTTGTTTAAATATAACTTTCATTTATGTAATAAAATTATTTCTTATACAGGTGGTGGAAACAGTATGACAAATGTTCTTTAAATAATACTGAATAACATTCTCTATTACTTCATAAAAGTATCTGGAGGAGAAATATTGATAAATTGTTCAAATTAGATTCATATTTTGGAACTCAACAATACATTAAATATGTTCAATGAAGATGAGATTATTATTATTATTAATCATTAAACGTGATAAAAATCTTTTTTGTAATTTGGTATTCTACTTTCTTTAAAACTGTAATTGCGTCATTGCATTTGTAAGTATAGTGTCCTTGAATTTGTACTGAGTGTGTGTAAAAGTTTTCTAAAAGAGTAATTACTGTCTTTTCTCATATTAATGAATTGTATGATGCTTGGTTTAAAAACTTTTTTTTTTTAAAGTTGTTATGACTATCGATGTTTAAAAGTCATTACTATTGATGTTGCATATTGAATAGCAGTGAGTCATAATTTTCCTCTAAAAAAGAAATATTAGTAGAATAATAGAAAACTAATAATAATAATAAAAAGAAAAGTGCCCATTTAAACTGATAGCATTGAGCTCATAGGCTATTCACACTAATTGTATATTATACTCTTATTTCAAAGAATAATGCCCCTCGAAAAAAAAAAATCGACAATAATTTAAGGGGGGGATTGCCCCCCCCCCCCACCGTTCCCTCCTTTATACTTAACCAATGAACCCCAAAATTAGGGAAGCACCTTATCACAATGAACCTATATACAAAATTTGAAGCAAATCGGATAATTCTGCATGAAAAGCCCATTTATCTAAACCCCCTTTATACTTAATCAATGAACCCCCAAAACTAATCAGGGAAGCGCCTTATCATAATAAACCTATACACAAAATTTGAAGCAAAACGGTTATTTCTATCAAGAGTTATCGCGTTACGTACATACATAGATACGTACGTACATGCAGAACCGGCGGGCACATTATCTCTCAAGCTTTGATAGCCTGTGAGCTAAAAAAAGATAGAAAAATCATGCTCCAAGCATAGACTATGCAACACTTTCCAACCAATTCAGAATACAATACAGTAAAAAAATACTTCACCTTTTAATAAGGTGAAAGATGATATCTAAGACAATAAAATAATACTACAGATGCTAAAATTTAATTGAGATTGGAAACGCATTGTACAGTTAAAAATTCCGGTTCAGTTATTTTCGTCAGTAAACAGAATTGTACTGGAATTCTTTTGTGTAGATCTGTATATAATCTATAGATTTTATACACAAGTAATATGCAAAAAATTAGTTACATTTAAAAAAGCATAATCATAAATTAAAAAAAGTATACCACAACTGTGAATGCGCTTCCAGCAGTTATAGACAGTGTGCTGTAACCGAATTCTTTTGTGTGTCCCTGTAAATGAATGATAAATGCTTTTCATAATATATTCTACAATAAGCACCTTGTGTATAATTAAAACATATTAAACACCAGTGGACCCGTGCGAAGATTTCGCACTGCAGCCTAATATGTTTTAGCAATATCTGATATTTTTTAGATGCAGGTTTAATTTTCCTTCAGAAAATTAAGGACTAAAAATATCTGAAAACAACATTAGTCAAACCAGAATATCACCAAATTTATTCCATCAAAGTTACACTAAAAATTGATCACAGATAGGAAAGGCAAAAAGAAATTATCAATCGTATTTTAACTGCATTAGAGGATGACATCATTTGTTTTGAAAAAAAGAAAACATTGGACAAAGAAAAATAAATTTAGCATTTGAATTTCAATTTTATTTTTAAATCTTAAATATAAAATAAACCCGTGCAGCAACAATGTCCCACTTTAACTTTATTGAACTATTTATTTATTTATTTATTTTATATATATAATCATTGTTGAGCACGATATAATACGGTATTTTATTTTTGTGGCAACACATATTTGAGAAAAACCTTTCATTTCATTTATGAAAACAATGTTGATTTAATTTTTAATGAACTGCAATTTTTAATCAAAAAACATGTTTTAACGAAATGTGAGTATACTATGACAGAAGCCTGTTCAAAATCCTTTCATATGGTAATCTCATTTATCGTTCTGCGTTTTATGTTTGCTTAGAAAAAAGGATATTGACAACAGAAATAATACATAGGATAATTGTATTTGAGTGACATAATTAAAATACACTGCAAACGATTTTTCTCCATAGACCATAATGTAAAATTCTTTTTAGTTTCCCTGTAAACAAACTATAAATTCTACACACTTTATTTTCAAATATGTTCACAATTCATTTCCAACATGCCATAATAAACCTCAATAGCATATACCAATTACATGGCAATCATAGTATTATTTACGGAAGTTATAGCACGAACAGACAGACGGCCATACAAACCAAAGTCACAAGTTTAAAAAAAAAAAAAAAATCTAAGAAATTTAAAGCATTTCTTAGAATGCAACGATAAGTATAATTTATGAAATGCAAGAAATTATAATTACTGTGTAATATTTTTTTGCAAATTATATTACAAATAAATAGTCATAACATCACTGCACTTTATAAATTGAATATAACAGTCTCCATGTTTTCTAAAGGTTTGTAAATATGTTTTGAGCAGTGAAAGATGAGTATTTTACCTGTTTAGACCCATTCCCGCTTATTAAGTGTCCTTTCCGCTCACGCGAAAACACTCGCTTGCTAATGTTAATCCCATGAAGATAGAATATAAGGTATGATAGTTAAGGGCTCATATATCGGGATAGTTTTATTATTATTATTATAATCACTCTATATTCTTAATGACACGGCAAAATGTGATATGGATTTTACAGTCCGTAAAAAAAAAAAAAAAAAAAAAATGTAATTTTGTACTTGAATTTTGCTTTTTGATATAACTAACATTTTTAGGTAGATTTCGTAAGAAATACTACTTATTACATTCTCCCCTAAGTTGGAATTTTTGAAAAATTTTTGCAAATCTACGCCGATCATGACTCCCAGAACCCAAAACCAACCCCAGTTCAAAACTTTATCTATCTATCTATCTATCTATCTATGTCACTTTTTTAGGGACACGATAACTGAAATAATTCTGCACAAATATCTTCCAAACTGATACATAAAATCAAGGGACATAAAATATCGGTCAAGTTCATTAATGGACAAAATCGAACCAAGGGGGGGGGGGGGGCTTTTTGTGAAAACAGAAAAAAACCCATAATTTCTTAATTATGATACGTATCGAATCCGTTTAAAGTTATTATTACTTCTAGTAAAAGGGCCGAAAATTTATGTATGACAGATTTTTCATATCGTAAAAAATGGCCCCAAAGGGGGGGGGGAGGGGGATTTTAGAAGAAAAAAATCATAACTTCGCCAATTCCCAAGGTATCAAGTCTGCATAAATTTATTGTAAATCTCCTTAATATTATCTACAACTTTTATGCTGACAAGTTTTTTTTAGAACCAACTCTTATGGCAAAAATGAATTAAACACAAAAAAAATCCCTGCTGGCTCCGCCTACAAGCAGACGTGAACACAGAAAAAAACCATAACTTCTTAATTTTTATACATATCGAATCCGTTTAAAGTTATTATTACTCCTAGGAAAAGGATTCAAAATTTATGTATGACAGATTTTTGATTTCATTAAAAATGCCCCCAAGGAGGGGGGGGGGATAAGGATTTCTGAAGAAAAAAATGCACATAACTTCGTCAATTATCAAGGTATGAAATCCGCTTAAATTTATTATAAATCTTCTTAATATTATCTACAACTTTTATACTGACAAGTTTTTTATAGGACCAACTGTTACGGTAAAAATAAATCCTGCTGGCTCCGCCTACAGGCAGAGGTATATTTCGAAGTGGGTGGTCCAAACTGTCACATCATGGCAAAGATATCTTTCTTCTGCAATTCCCAATAGCCCACGGTCTGCGTCTTCGAAATCTACCTGTGCCTGTAGGCCGAGCCGTCAGGGAATTTTTTCTAATATTATACGTAAAAATTTAGGTTTTAAAGATTCGTTCTAAAATTTATAACGTATCATACTCTTAAAAACTTTGAAAGAGACTGATATCACTGCTTGGAATATTTTCTTTTCTATGGCTAACACTGTTGTAGAATGACATACGAGTATATGAGACGAATGACATACTCGAATGACATATGACTCGAATGACATCCCCGTATATTGTTCACCCAAAACAATAGTGATTTGATGTATAAATATTTTTTGGACCAGCCTTATTTATTACCAGTTTAAATTATTTAAAAAATGTTCATATATGTTGTATTTCATTACAACATATATCACAAAATGTTGTAAAGATCGAATTTTTTAAATTTTTTATATAACATTGTATTAAAAAATATATACATTCTGATTAATAATCCTAATTATTGCTTTATTTATATTACATCATTAAATGATATATTAAATTTCCAATATTGGAGCAGGTATAACGTTTCTATATTTAAAAAAATGTAAACATCCGTATAATGTATACATCTAAATTTAGTTTGCTGGTATTCATTTTCTGTACCTAATTATGTCCATATATTTTTCGCTTCTTTTCTTCTAATTTTTCACTGTCAAAATTCAAAATATACATTTAACTTTTCAAAGAAAAGTTATCGCCATTCTGACAGCAAACCCATGCAAAAAAAGATTGTTTTTGTACCATATGTTGCAATATCAATTTTCTTTTACTAGTATATTTTTGGTGTATTAACCGACATTCAGGGTTGGAGAGAGGGTGGGGCAAAACCTGGCAACTGCCCAGAATCCCAGATTGTATGCATCTGTTTTTCCTTTACAACTTGATGACAAACTCTACTTGAGTTTCTTTTTCTTTAACTGAATGTATTCATAGGGAGCTGGCTATAATGAAACAGTTTTTAGAAAAGATATTTAATCATAACGTTAGAAACATATTTTTTTCATAATTGACCAGAAACACGTGAAATAGGAGATGCAAAGTTATTTATCGCGCGAATCATGTATATCAGTGCAGAAAAGAAGTTTAGTAGTTTAAAATTCTGTTTGTTTTACTGCCGCATGGCAGTATTTCATAGTAATGTTTTTAGTGAGTATTTTTCCCTTTGTCAGATCTTAGAATCCTTTAGAAATTAATGTTATTTGCTATAAAATATAGATTAGAAAAAGTAAGTGGGTAAATTTTCAGATTTATGCTCCCTCCCTCCTTTTTTTGCCGCATGGTTTCGTAGAAGTTGTAAAAAATATTGTAGTAAGTACGCTTTAGGCTGCGTTCAGTATTTAATTAATGACGGAGCTGCTGTATAATATCTTACTTTTGTCAGAATCTTCGAGATTGCGCGATTTTGATGTGGTATGTGGTCTGTAAATAACTGTTTTTTTTTTCCTCTAGTTTTTTCTTTTAAATCATTTCAGTTACCCGTAATATTGTAATTAGATAAAATTTAAACATTTTTTTTTGTGTGTGTGTGTGTAAAAATGTCTTGATTATTATAAAATTGTACGCAAAATGCATTTATTATGCACGTGATAGATAATCCAGACCGGATATACTACTATACATAATTTTATGTATGTTTTATATCCTTAGGGGCGTGAAATGTGTCCGTCAGCTCTGGACGGACCTCTGAAGAAGACGCTAATGGACATCAGAGGCGCGTATAACAGCAATTACAAAACACTGACCACGCACTTGGATGTATAGGGGGGGGGGGGGGGCGGGGACTGATGCTCGCACGGCAACCAAATTGCCTTCAGACTATCCCTGGTTATGTAAGAGAAAATGTAATAATAATTTAAAAAAACACACATACACACACAAGTTTTAAAAAACAATCACATTTCTCTTGGGCATTCTGACATTTCTCTTATACGTCTATTCTCTCAACCGTCACAGTGACGATCCGGAGACTGACGGATAATAAAGACTCCACTATAAATGAATTTTAATATCATAGAGAACAACATTTGAAATATTTTGGCAATTTTAGGAATACTTCTTGTACTTGTTTTAGAAATTGGTACAACAAATAGTTAATTGTTGTTTTAGAAAATAACAATTGGTCAGCGGTAAGAAGGGACATCCTGTCTATTTTTCTGGAAATCTGAGAAGTATTTGAAAATGTAGCTATTCTTTTTTTCCTTTTACTTTAACATAATTCTACATCAATATTGATAACGTGTATATTAATACTAATTAGTAATTTTCATCGTCTTTAATATTCATTATTATTTTTTTTCCTTTCATTTTCAGATGGGTCGATTAATGTATACATATGTGTACTTGGTTGAAAGGTACTGCAAAACATCGTCAGCCCCAGGTATGTTTTAATAATGGAATATATTGTATATCTTGGCATTTATTTGTAGCTTAATTATTTTGCGTAGTTTACTAGATCAACTTAACAGGCCCTGGTCACATTGTCAAATAGTACGGAACAACGGAGAAATAAATGATAAAATATTTTTAATTTAAAATTGTTCTAAATTCTAAAAAAAAAAATAAGAAAAAAATCAAAAAGAAAAGAAATGCATTAAGAAATGTAATAAATAGAAAAAAAATGTCCAGTTAAACTGAGGGCATTGAGCTCACAGGCTATTCACACTAATTGTATATTATACTCTTATTTCAAAGAATTTGAAAATCGCCCCTCGAAAAATAAAAAAATCGACAATATATTAAGGGGGATTACCCCCCCCCCCCCACCTTATAGTTAACCAATGAACACCCAAAACTATTCAGGGAAGCGCCTTATTATACAATGAATATATATACAAAATTTGAAGCAAATCGAATAATTCTGCATGAAAAATCCCTTTATCTAAAGTAAGGGGGGATTAGACCCCTGTATCCATCTTTATACTTAACCAATGCACCCCCAAAACTAATCAGGAAAGTGCTTTACCACAATGAACCTAATATACAAAATTTGAAGAAAATCGGATAATTCTCATAACCCATTTATCTAATTTAAGGGGGTTAGCCCCCCCGTTTCCCCTCTTTATACTTAACCAATGGATCCCCAAAACTAATCAGGAAAGCTCCTTACCACAGTGAACCTATATACAAAATTTAAAGGAAGTCGGAAAATTCTGCATGAAAAACCCATTTATCTAAATTAAGGAGGGGGGGGGGGTTACCCCCCGTTTTCCCCCTTTATGCTTAACCAGTGAACTCCCCAAACTAATCAAGGAAGCGCCTTATCACAATGAACCTATATACAAAATTTGAAGAAAATCGGATAATTCTGCATGAAAATCCCATTTATCTAAATTGAGGGGGGGTAGTCCCCCCCCGTTTTCCCCTTTATACTTAACCAATGAACCCCCAAAACTAATCAGGGAAGCACCTTATCACAATGAACCTAAAAACAAAATATGAAGCAAAACGGTTATTTATATCGAGAGTTATCGCGTTACGTACATACATACGTACATACATACATACATACAGAACGGGCGGGCACATTAGCTCTCAGGCTTTGATAGCCTGTGAGCTAAAAAGGTGTTTTCCTATTAACTAAAAATTATGTGGAATTTACGCCATGTTTTGAATAGTTTGAAAGACAATTAGGAAATAATTTTCATCCATTAACGAGAAATAATATTAAATGTTGAAATTTTAATTTCAAATAATTACTCTTAAGTTTCTAATTATTTATTAAAATGTTTTTTTATTATAACAAACTATAAATGGATTATTACATTTTTAGGCTTTTAATTATCAAAAACAACGTGTTTAAATATTAAATTTTAACTGCGTATAGTAGAACCTTGGTTCTCGAACGCTCCAATTATCATACAATTCAGATCTCGAACAAGACAATCGAGCGAAATTTGATCAGGTTCTCGAACAGTGAAAGTGTCGTCGCCAAATTGATCAAATGAACAAACGCAGCAAAGGCAACCGAGCTGATTTTTAGCTCACAGGCTATCAAAGCCTGAGAGCTAATGTGCCCGCTGGTTCTGTATGTATGTATGTATGTACGTAACGCGATTACTCTTGATAGAAATATCCGTTTTGCTTAAAATTTTGTTTATAGGTTCATTGTGAAAAGGTGCTTCCCTGATTAGGTTTGGGAGTTCACCGGTTAAGTATCAGGGGGGGGGGGGACGGGGGGCTAATCCCCATTAATTTAGATAAATGGGTTTTTCATGCAGAATTTTCAGATTTGATTCAAATTTTGTTTATAGGTTCATTGTGATAAGGCGCTTCCCTGATTAGTTTTAGGGGTTGATTGCTTAATTATAAAGAGGGGAACGGGGGCTAATCCCCCCTTAATTTAGATAAATGTGTTTTTCATGCAGAATTATCGGATTTGCTTCAAATTTTGTGTATGGGTTCATTGTGATAAGGTGCTTCCCTGATTAGTTTTGGGGGTTCATTGGCTAAGTATAAAGTGGGACGTGGGGAGGCTAATCCCCCTTTATTTATTCTTGATTTCTTTATTTTTCGAGAGGCATTATTCTTTGAAATAACAGTATAATATACAATTAGTGTGAATAGCCTGTGATCTCAATGCCATCAGTTTAACTGGGCACTTTTCTTTTTATTTATTATTATTATTCGTTTGACGCAAAGTGCACACATATAAACATGTAGGTAATAATACATGATCGCAGCATTAACGAAATTCATGCATTTTGAGATTCTTGTTCAGCGAGATTGCTGAATCCACCAATTTTTGTTCCCGTTTCTTCCCTCGTCATTATTTTCCTGATTTTCTTCTTATTTTTCTTTTTTATGAGAACTATTGCCCATTGTTAGTTATATTGGTTAATTGGGGCCCAATACTGCGTCACTTTTGCATTCATCTGAAATAACTCCATTGAAATACCAATGCTGGATTAGATTTTTATTAGATTTACATTGGATTTAGATTTAGACTTCGTTGAGTGGCAATTTAATATGATATCTGTGTTTTGAAACTATACGAGCCCTGCTTTTTTCTGAAAGGTCTTTGGTAAGTTCATTTCCTAGCGAAATTTATCAAATTTATACGTTAGTAAGTAGTAGTTTATTTTATAAAAAAAAATTAATATATTTAATAGTCTAACAAAATATCTCCAAATATATGATATAAATATATATTCGTTCTGATAAAAATTTACCAAACTTTTCCGCAAGAAAAAATATGTAGGTGGAACTAGGTATTCAGAACACGTCTTTAGTCAACGGTGTAGGTTTTAAAACACGAGTATACTCGTGAACGGTCAACAAAGTGTTAAAAAAAAGCGGCTAGGACATGAACGATTCTGTGATATGGGACAACTAGAGATGAGATGTACTGTAAAAATAGTTCCGTATATTTACAAGTGATTTTATGTGAAATTTCTGTCTTTTATTGGAAACATTTTGTTTTGAGTGGAAATGGAAATTTCCCTTTTTATCCTTACTCGTTGAATGTTAAAAACGGAAATGTTCCTTTCAAGGCAGACAAACGAAATGCTCCTTTCAAGACAGGCAAACGGAAATTTTCCTTTTTAATTGAGATAAAACGGGAAAATTCCAGTTAAATTTTCGTAATTGACGTTTTGGCATATAACCAAGTCGTTGGATGTGGCCAGATCAATTTTCCTTTTTAAACAGCGGAAAATTTCCGTCCTGAAAACAGTGAAATACTGAAACGGAAGTTTTGTGAAAAAATGGAGAATAGACGGCAACTTTGCTGCCAATACATTTTCCGTTTTTTCACGGAATTAATTTTTGCAGTGTGGACTCACCCCGGAGCCCGAGCGTCCGATCCCGATTTCGAGCCCAGACCCGACACAGGTTCATAGTCATGATCTTCTATAGGTTATGATTAGTTTTGCCAGGTGTCCCGATTTACGCGGGATGTCCCGATTTTCAGAGGCTCCAAAACCTGTCCCGCATAAACACTGCGCAGGACGTCAAAAGTCCCGATTTTTCACGATGCACAAATTCTTTTAAATTTCTCTTAGTACCATGCTATTCGTTAGTCCGCATCGAGTGGAATTTAATACAGCGAAACCTGTGAAGACAAAACCTGTCTATAACGTATTTATTTTTAATCATACCTTCCAAAGGAACACCTTACAAGTTAATCTTCCTAGATGGAAGCCTTCTTAAAAGGGAATCTGTGCGGTTCTTAGAGATTTTATTTTTACAAGTTTTATTCTACTTTGTTCAGTAAACCTTCTGTAAACGGAACCATTATAAAACGGAATTCTGGTTTAGAACTAACAATTTCATTTTCCCTTTGATAGGAATACTATACAATTAAACCTGCTAAATAGGAATTTTGTATCAGTATACCTATCGCGATTCCGCTTTGAAAGGTTTTACTGTATAAGACTGTTGGATTTTTTTAGTATAATAAAATCTGCTAAGACGGAATCCCAAAGTACAGGAAAAAATTCTGTTTTAAAGAAACTTCCGTTTTAGCAGATATAATTAATTGTATGATATTCTTACCGTGATGACAGTGCAATTTTTACGTTTAAACAAGGATTCCGTTATAGACAGGTTCTGTTTTCATACAGTTTACTGTATTTTTATGCCCCGATTTAGAAGCCGCTGTCCCGCTTTTTGTGACATTGGACCTGGCAACAATACTTATGATCCCATGTGACCGCTCTTGGATATAGCCAAAATTGTTAGGTGCGTTCGTGATTATATAAAAATGTGGCAGTTACAGTCGTCGTCTGGTCGTCCGTCTGTCCGCATATAACAGCGCAAAAACTACCCAACCGAATGGTTTGAAATTTAATATATATAATCGTTTCAGAATTTTGTAGAGTCATTTCAAATTTTATGAAAATCGAATCAAAACTTAAAATGATATTAATAAAAGTTTTCTTCATTCTATTAAATCCTATCATACGTGAATAATTCAGTGATATCCCATGATAGGTAATGATTCTAGGTTGCCATGGTAATTACGTCCTATTTAAGATGGAGTCATATTATTTCCGTATTACTGAATTTAAAAACCGAATTTGTATACTAAAATTGTTTAATTAGAACAGTACCGGCAATTTTGGATAGATGTTTCCGGTGAAATAGATATTAAATGGAAAAGAGTCTAAATATGGATTTCAAGTTCTGAAATTTTCAAAGCTAGGCTTAAGTTTCCCAATGTCAACAAAAGATAAAACGTTGCCAACTGTAAATGTACTTATTTTATTACGGAAATTAATTATATCATAATAACAGACGATATAATTTATTTCACTGAAATAATGATGATTTTTTTACATTGTCTTGTATTGGATATTTGCGCATGGTATAATTTTAATGTAACAGAAATGCAATAAATTGTTTGTAAAAGTGTACTGAAACTTAATTTCATAAAATAAAATTAATATCTATAATATGAAAATCTGCTCATAAAATAAATTTTGTAATCATGCATTTTTGTATAAGAGTGCAACAGCTATTGCGCCAAGATCTGAATCTTTATAATACTAGTTATAGTACGAACGTCGTTTGTCACGTTTGAAGTACAATTTCCAACTTGTTTTTATACTATAGAGAATTAGTGATAGGAGTATTCGAATGCAAAATGTCCGAGTTCTCGATTCAGTTGAGCTCTCGAATGGTTTCGATTCCAGAGAGGATTATTCGAATACAAGCCACCTGACATTCATGTTGACACAGAAAATTGCGGATGCTCGAATGCTAGTGTTCAGGTAGTATAGGCTATTCATTCGGCCCTGTCCGAGCTTCTTTTCACCGTTGTCTAGTAGGATGATCGGCATTATTTTAGCTTTTAAATTTGTTTTATTTTTACACATGTTTTAGGCCAGCTAAGCTACGCATAATCTTCCTTTTAGTTAAATTGAACATACAAAAAATTTAAGAAAACGATTATAATAAACAAAATTATTTAAATTTGCATTTATGAATACGTAGAATAAACAAGATGATGAATGAGCAAAAAGGTCGCCACTCATCCGGTTCTGGATTAAGTCACATTGCCAACTACACTCGAGTGCAAAGTATTCGAATAAATCCTTCGATTCTGAAAAGTTTCGATTCTTAAAAGATCTGGAATTGGCCCATCACGATAGCGAATCATTGTGCTATCAAACAGTTGAGTTGTAAGCATCAATGCAAGTTGGTCCTTAAAAACTCTTATTCCATTGTATTGACATACAAAAATAAATAAATAATAAAATGAAATAAAGCAAATAAATAAAGTTTTAATATTTAAATAAAGTTATTCTTCGATAAAGAGAGAAAAAAAATCATACTGTCAAAAAAAAAAAAAAAAAAAAAAAAAAAAAAAAAAGCAAAAGAAAACAACACGGAAGCATAATTTAATCCTGGTGATATTTTTTTCCGGAAAAAGTAAACCATAAAAAATGACAAGGTTTAAGAATAAAGACAAAACAATATCAAAATAGTTCCTTCCAGACCCAGATTTATAAATTGCAAAAACAACTGAATGGATGGTCAAACACGTGAACATTTTTCATTCCGACGAAAGAACTCTGGCATCACGAAAACAAGTTTTCTGGGAACGCGTCCTTGCAATAACTTTTTCTTGCTCTCTTGAAGTTCACAGAAATCGCAATTGCTAGTCACATAAAAATAAAATGAAATAAATCACAGGTTTTATAGTTCTCCTTTGACTAGTTTTTCACTAGCGCTTACCAGCTGGGAAACTCGGTTCGCAAGCAACCAATCAGAGTGTGCTAACGGCAAAGCTTCGCCAACGTGTCGCCAAAGGAGGATAGCCCCAACAGCAGCTGAGAATTTCAGCTCTCCTTGCTGGTAGGTGGGAGAGGCTGAGTTCGAAACCATGCTGCGCTCGTCGTCCTAACAGTTCGGAGTTTTCTGTGGTTTTATTTTAACCTTGCGTAAATACAGCTTAAGGTTAAAACACACAAGGTATTTAGTAAGCGGAACCTTTAGTGCGGTGAGGCGCTCCCTTTCATGTTTTATGACTTATGTCGGGAGCCTAGAGGTCAAAAGTGGACGTCGTTGATATGTTTATCACCGCCTCTTTCTTTTGTTGAGACTCCTCTTTCTTTTGTTGATGACCACAGAACCTTTGGAAAAGAAAGGCCAATCGAATGATTTCCGAGATTTTACTGAGGATTTAAAAAAAAAGCATATAAACGCAGCCTTAGGTTCCCTTAGGAAAGCCCCAAGGAGGGTACCCCCTCCTTGGCCTATACACCACGTGCAGATAATCCGCCGTAACAAAGCAACAACAATAACAACATAGAATATATAAGGAAGAAATGGCTCTGAATTGTATCTGTAATACTGGGTGGGGTTAGTTGAGCTTAAGCCGAAAGATATGCCTCTCCGCCCGGTTTGACCTTGACCTTGTATCTGTAGTAATCTTAATTAAGATCGGTAGTAATCTTACTTAAAATCTTACTTTTAATTCTTTTTACAATTCACACGAGAATGATATGTAAAAACAGAGAATGTTAAATAATTTAGTAAATTTAATAATTCTTTAGCAATTTTGTTTTTGAAAAGAGCAATTTGACCCATTCTAATTTTTATAATGCATAAATATGTAGATTTTTTATCTTTTTTTTTATTTTTTACAATTAATTTGAAATTAAATTAATTAAATTAATTTAGTTAAGAGGGGAGGATGCAGGGCCCCTGATAAGAAAGAAAAGAGTATTCAATTCTCTCTCTCTCTTTCTTTCTTTTTTTTTTTTTTTTTTTTTTTTGTAAAATGCTGGTAGAAACTTACATATTCTTCTTTTAGTACTTAATATTTTTAATTGTTAAATTTCTTTATTCATTTTTTAGGTTGAAATGTTTTAAAAACTGTCTTAAAAATTGCGCGAAGGTTCTAACAAAAAAATTCTTAGCATGCGCTCAGACGACAATGGAAAGAGTTAGATTTTTGCTTTTTGGCGCGTTGGCGAAAACTCTTCGCTGGTTCTCTGTGATTGGTTGCTCGGGAGCTGAGCTTCCCAGCTGTTAACGTTTAGTAGTCTAGTTCTACCTGTGTTCGACCTAAAAAAAAAAAGAAAGAACGCAAGAGAATGTTCTTCTGATACTTTTCAGCCGGTGTTCTAGACGGAACTTATCCGTCCTTGATACCCAACCTGTCAACTTTAGATGATGCCAAGGGCACGGCGGTTCTTTGAACTTCAGATCATTTCCGGGATGTCAATTGCTTCAATTGTTTGGTTATAAGCTGTCATTATATTCCTGACCAGTATTATGAAAATTGGCGATCGGATTGCATGAAAATTGCATGACTTCACCAACACCGTCGTCAATCAGTGTAATCGATCCAAGGAAGATTGTTTTTCAGACTATTTTGCGCGACGTGCTTGTGCACTTACGTTTTTAGCGTGGGTGTCGTTTTTCGAAGCAGTTTGAGCAGCTACAATCTGCAGATGTTGGATTTTTGTAATTTTTATTTTTTTTAATTCCCACAAAATAATACTTTAAACAATGATGAAATTCTCAGAAATGACTTTTTTTTTTAAATGCTCGAAAATGATAATATTTTTCTTTTAAACATGTTTTGATATTTGATAATCTATCTAAAATAATAATTCAAAAAGAAAAGTTAGAAAGAAGCGGAAAGAAAGGGATGTTGATTTAAGTACATATAATTAGCATTATAATTATGCACAGATAATTAGCGGGGGAGGGGGGATGTATGGGGTCCCACCACCTAGGAAATTTTATGGACACATTTTTATTTATTGGAAGTTTTTTAATCACTTCATTTTTAAGAAATCTACTATATTGAAATTATCATAGTACAGTGAATGTTCTGTAATTATTAATAAAATTATACATGTTTTCTTGAAAAAAAAAATTGAAAATTGAACCTCCCTCTCCCCGCCCCCGCTAACCCCAGACATGTTTTTCTTACCACGATTTTGTTATCATTATCGTCCGATTATATATATATATATATATATCATATTTTTGTTGTGAAATTACCGTGTCTTAGGCTTAAGGCTCCTCTTCAGTAAACTTCCTGATTCCCCTCACTAATGTTATTCCTATGGGCGTAGGATGCATTCGTATTTTTAAAATATCTCCTCGGAAAATTAATATTTTTAACTTCTGTTTTCTTTGTACTATTCTTAAAGAATGTCTCTTTTTTTCTTAGTTGTCAATTTTTTTCTAAAATATTTACTTAATTTTATATGAAACGTTAAAATCTTATTAAGATTTTAAAACAAAAAAATGTAAATTAAACACATAATTTAGAAATATTTTGATAACTAAGAAAAAAAGAGACATTCTTTAAGAACAATACAAAGAAAACAGAAGTTAAAAATATTAATTTTCCGAGGAGATATTTTAAAAATACGAATGCATCCTACGCCCATAGGAATAACATTAGCGAGGGGAATCGGGAAGTTTACTGAAGAGGAGCCTTAAATCTTCTATTTTAAGAAAGTCTAAAATTTTAAAACAGCCACTAATGAAAACCCCCATCATACAGTATTACATCGTTTGTACCAAAATTATGAAAATTGCACGATTTCATCAACATCGTTGTCGATCAGCATTATTGATCTACCAAATATTGCTTTTCAGATAATTTTGTGTTGACGTGCTTGTGCACTTACGTTTTTAGCGCGGGGTGTCGTTTTTTTGGAGAACTTAAGGCGGTTCTCAAAAATTACAAAAAACTTTTCAAACGTCGTTTTTTTAAATCACCATGCCATCTAAAAATCATGGACTCACCAAAACATTTGCCTTTGTAAGCTCGTTAACTTAACTGTTTCTGGAGCTGTTTTGCCCAAACGATAGCAAAGTTTTATGGCACAACGCATTTTGTTTTTTAACTCTGAATCACTTACCTCCATTTCTGCAGGGCAAATAAAAACAGTTCTTTAAACAAGCACGAAACTAGGAAAATAAAATCGTCTGCTTCGTTTAGAATATTTATAAACATACAGTTAACAGTTTGAAAAAATCGCCTGCAGTATTTTTTAGTTTCGCGGTGTTGAGACATAACGTAAAAAAATAACTCTCAGTTTTTAGGAAATGCCCTTTGTATTTTTCAATGAGATGTACCTTTCTGACATATTTTCTCACTTATTTTTAAACTCAAAAGCTTGACACTTGCAGCCATTATTATTGAAGTGATTTGTAATCGATCAGTTTATTTTTCATTTTTCGATAAATGAATCACATTTTGAGTTATAAACAATTACTGTCTGACATCAGTTTTTTTTCTTTTCCAAGCTGTTGCTTCCAGAAATTCGGTTCAAAACGTTAACTTTGATAGCATTTTCTGAAAGATCGTCTGCGTTTACCAAAAAAGGAAAAAGAAAAAGAAAAAGAAAAAAAAACACCAGTTCAGTTACAAAGTTTCTGAATTTCAAGTCGATCCGATTTTTCAAAAAATGTCTAGAATATTTTTTCAGATGAAAAAAAAAATATATAAATTACTTTGTTGTATAAAAGACAAAATTGATGTTAGAGATATAATTGTAGACTACTTTTCCATAATTGTATTAAATTATGGATAAACTTTCTTTCACTTAGAATTCGGGATGGTTTCAGGTTGACGAATTTTTTCTGTTGTTGGGTTCGGGTCGGGTTTTAGGTTACTTTAACTAGAATCTTCGTGTTCGGGTCGGGTTTCGGGTTACTTTAACTTGAATTTTCGTGTTCGAGTCAGGTGTAACACGACCCGCGCCGGACTTTATTTGAGACATTTTCTAAGAAGAGTATATTGTAAAAAGAAGCTAAAAACTTTCATTTTCTGATGAGAAATCAAAACTAGCGTGTTGTGGCCATCGCAAAACTTTCTTCTAATATAAATCAAATCGTCTGACAACTAAAATTAAATTATAAGCTATTCGTTCTTGAGACATAGCTATTGCGAAAATCCTAACAAAAATAGCATAGCTGTGACACCGACTGGGCAGTTTACACCCAAATTTAATCAACGTTTATTTATGTCAAAGTCTAAAAGAATATGAAGTCTGATGAAATTCCGTGCATTAGTTCTTGAGATATAGCTAATTTCGGAAATCGTAAGAAATGCAGCATAGCAATGTCACCTGTTGGTCGATTTAAACCAAAGCTTACTCAGCACCAATTTATGTGAAGGTCTAACTGAATTTGAAGTTTAATTAAATTCCGTGCATTAGTTCTTGAGGTAGAGTACCCACAAAATTTGTGTCACATACAGACAGACAGGTAGACACATAGACATACATTTTCTAAAAACAGTCAAATCGTGTTCAGGAGCTGCTAAAAGGCATAAATCCGTCGAAATTTTTCACGAATACAATGCTTTCTCTTTCTATAGATAGAAGAAAGTAAAAATACCGATGCATTCCACTGCCATATAGATTTAATATTAAAATGTGAAATTTGGAATTTGACTATTAATGAGCCTTAATGATAGAGGAACTTGGTCTGTTATGGAATACCAAGGTTTCTGTTTGCTAAAGTGCTGCCACCAAGCGACAATGTTATAAACTACTGAAGAATGTTTCCAGAATGCCCCCCCCCCTCCCCCCCCCAGAACGCGCAGTTCTTCGGTCGGCGTCAGGGCGCGTTGTGTGAATAAATATTCGTTTTTCGTCTTTAGAAAGCTTCAGGAGATAACTTTTCATTATTTCTTATTCATTAAGATAGAAGTAATATTTTTAACATTGAAATTAAGCATAATGTACACCGAAATACTAACAGTTTATGATGCAATACGCGGTTTTTAGCTCGAGATTCACTCCAATAAATATAAAGTAGCTTTTTTACCAAACTGGCGGTGTCGGGTTATATGGAATACCAATATCAATACTCCATGATTATGGTGGCGCAAAGATAGATCCTTATATTTGTGACTTGTGCAAATCTGGAGTATGAACTGAAGTGCCCTATATTTACTGGCCACTATATTTTGATCATGCTCTCTTGATACCACACTGAGAAAAATGACACTTTCAAATCTGAGTAAATCGATGTTTTCATTTTGTTATGAAACTTTTTGTTTCAAATAGGACGACCTAATGCTTTGAAACCAGAAATACCAGAAATACTCAGACTATTGAAACATGGACATACTCAAAAATGAGCACATAGAGGTCAGTTCATACTCATTTTTGAAAAATATTAAAAAATGATTAGAATCAGTTCAAACTCATTTTTGAAACATGGACATACTCAAATATGAGCCTATGATGTTTTATTACTTTCTTCTATCTTTACAAGAAGAAGTATTGGATTCATGAAAATTTTCGACTTCCGGTTTTCGACGGATTTATACGTTTTAGAAGGTCCTGAACACGATTTGACTATTTCTGGAAAATGTCTGTCTGTGACTCTGTCTGTCTGTCTGTATGTGACAAAAATTTTATGGGCGCTCTATATCAAGAATCAATGCTCGGAATTTGATAAAACTTTAGATTCAGTTAGTCCCTGATATAAATTGGTGCTGATTAGTTTTTGGTAAAAATCGCCCGGCAGGTGGCGCTGCTATGCAGTATTTTTCGCGATTTTCGCAATAGCTCTATCTCAAGAACTAATGCTCGGAATTTAATAAAACTTTAGATTCAGTTAATCCCTGATATAAATTGGTGCTGATTAGTTTTTGGCAAAAATTTGACACATCCGACTAGTTCTTGAGTGTGTGCATGTTTTCAGAAATGAGTATGAACATGTTTCAAACTTGAGTAATTTTGATTCGGAGCCATTTTGGCTATGCCACATACTCAGATTTGAGTAATTTTGGCTCAGTTTTGAAAATGACGTTTTTAGAGTGCATTACACGTTTTTTTTTTGTTTGTTTTTTTCTTTCAAATTCTGTTTTTTTTTTTCATTTTTAACCCTCCTATTCCATATTTCCCGACTATCTCATAATGCCCTCCAAAAACGTTTTTCATTATTAGGTGCGTTCGTAATTATATAAATACGTAGCACCTATAGTCGTCGTTTGGTCCGTCCGTCTGTCCGTCCGTCTGTCTGTCTGTCTGTCTGTCCGTCTGTCTGTCCGTCCGTCTGTCTGTCTGTCTGTCCGCATATAACAACGCAAAAACTACCCAACCAAATGGTTTGCAATTTAAAATATATTATCTTTGCAGAATTTTGTCGAGACATTTCAAATTTTATTAAAACGAATCAAAACTTTAGGAGATATTAATAAAAATATTTATTAAGAAATTTGAATTTTTTTTTTTTTTTTATATCGGTGCTTTTTTGTTATAGGAGCTTCCGAAGTTTAATCGTCAAGCGACCGAGATACTTATTTTATGACAGAAATTAATCTGCAGACGATATAATTCATTTCACAGAATTAAAAATCATCAAGATCTGAATATTTATATAACTAGCTGATACATATATATCTGAATATTTATATAACTAGTTAAGATATTTGTATGAACAGTGTCATAAAATATATACTTAACTAGCTGTTTAACCCGTTCTACGCACGGGATATAATGAATTTAATTCTAAAACGTGCGTACGAACGCACCTCGTTTGTAACGTTTGACGTACAATTTCCAACTTGTTATTACAGTGGAACCCCGATTTTACGTTTTTCACGGGGCCAGCAGAAAAAAACGCACGAAACGGGAAAACGTAAAATCGGGGTCGAATAGAGAAAAACACTTCCAGAAAACAAATTATACAAAAATAAACTTACTAATACCATATTAGTATTTAAAAAAGTCTGTTATTCTTTATTGCGTTTTCTTTTTAAGTGTAATTTCACATATACTCTATTTTCAATACATGCAAGTTTTTGCAATTTGTTTTTCATGTCTGGTTAAAATTTCTTTAATATTTTTAAACCCGCAATGGCCTCTGCCAATGAGGGCACGTTGTCTTCTGGATCTTCATCAATATCATCCTGACTTCAATATTGCGAAATCAAATCGGAAATAGTCTGAATGTCTGTGGTAGCGATAGCATCCTTATCGGAATCAATGTACTCACCAACATTGATGTCTGCAAGTATAATTTCATCCATTTTTTTGCGTAGTCTTCCATAGAAAGCTCTTCCGGTTGCGCTTCACTGTTAATTTCGGATTTTGAAAATTCTCCCTTCAGAAAAGCATTTGACATGCATTATTCCTCTACACCATTCCACGCCAATGATATGAAATGAAATGCCTCCAGCACATTTAGCTTTGTTTTCTAAGCATCTTGAAGCTCAACTGAATCAAGTGAAAAAAGGCCTTTTCTTACCAGTTGCTTTCTATAATGCATTTTGGAGGATCTGTTTATTCTCAAGTCACATGGCTGAAGTAAACTGGTACAGTTGAGTGGGGAAAATTTTATGCCCACATTCTTTAAATTCAGATTAACATGAGTGCACTGGCCTAAGAATAAAATTATTTTTCGCTTTTGTAAGCTCATTTTTATATTCAATTTTCTTACAAAATCTTCAAAAAGATTTAGGTTTATCCAAGCATTGTGGTTGGCATTGTAATCTGTCTGCTAACTTTTAATGTTTTTGAAGCATCGAGGATTCTTGAATTTACCAATCACAAAGAGTGTTAGCTTCTCAGTTCCGAAATAACAAAACTGTTAATCGCACTTTTGATAGCTTCCGACTGTTCCATGTTTCTCCTTTTACGGTGTATGTTCTATTAGGGAAGAATTTAAAAAAAACAATCTGGTCTCATCTGCGTTAAAGATGTCTTTTTTGAGTAATTACACACAAGAGAAGGCAAATTTTTTTTCCATCCAAACCTCAACGACCGCAGTATTTACTCCATCTGCCTCACCACAAATAAACTTGTAAGACAAGTTATACTGCTTCTTGAATCGGTCAATCCAACCGTTGGATGCCATGAAATTCTGCATTTCAAGTCAAGAAGAAATTTCAAGAGCCTTTTCCTACAAAATTGAGCCATTGATTGGAATCTTGGCAGAACGGGCTTCTTAAACCACTCGTTCAAAATCTTTTCCAGTTCGTCAAAATGAGAGGTTTTCAATGTTTTTCTTTTCTTTGACAAATTTCCCAGTTTTTCAGATTTTAGTTCCACAGAGACCTCTTTTGTTTTAGGATGGTTTGTAACGTGGAATAAGCGATACCGAACGATTTTACGAGTTTTATCTTTAGTTCCTTTGGAAACTTTAGATTTTTCGATAATTTCTGTCTTTTCGGCTACAGAGAAACATTTTCTTTTAGACATACTACTTTTGTCTGGTAATCACTATGAGATAGCAAAAGAAAGTTACTCCACTGCGAGTTGAAATGAATGAACGACGGTAAAAGAATCACCTCCCCTCCATATCACGTGACGCAGGTTTGGTCAAGTGCTGATAGACGAATAATAGTCTTCATTACTTTGAACTGTTTTTGGTAACAATCAAACAGTTGACCAAGTGGAAAGCATTTTTGTTCTTTTGAAAATTTTTCCATGAGCGAAAAAAGACAAAATTTCCTGAAGTACTTCGACTAAAATGACGTACCAAGCGGGAAACGCTAAGAGTAAATAACGTAAAATCGAGGTACTTTTGACATTATCGGAATAGGAATTTTCTGGGATCGACGAAAAATAACGTAGGAAGCGGGATAACGTACGAAACGGGTTACGTAAAATCGGGGTTCCACTGTATTTGTTTGCATGTGATGAAATTCCATAAAATGATTTTTGTCTACAAATAACTAATCATAGGTAGTTGAAGTTTGTGATTGGATTCGCTTTTCGTGGGGTTTTAAACAATATCGAGTTGTGATATTGCCTCAAACGTAAATGGTATTCCATAATACACGAAGTTCCCCTATATTTTCATAACAACTTTTTCTGCAATCCCCAAATCTAACAAACTTGAAAACTAAGAGTTTGATATATATTGCTTTTCAACTGTCAAAACCAGGGTTTTACAAATTTGATAAAATCTGGTAGCCAACAAAAAATTCTAGTCGCCAATATTACCCCCCCCCCTTCCTTCCCCCGACACTGATTTTCAAAAAGAACAAAAGTGTATGAATTAATTGAGAAAAAAATAATAAGCATAATTTAGGATTAGTTACATAGTTTGGAATTGTTACATAATTTAGAAAGGTAATATAAACCCAGTTTTCTAATGAAATTTATCAAAATTATTTATCCGTGAAAAAAAAAGAGAAATTCTGTAAAAGCTGGATTAACCGACATGTTCGGAAAATGGTGATTGCCGAATCCTTCCAATGCCCAGATAGGAGTGCTACAAAATCTATTTCTGATGAGGGGGGGGGGGGGGGGGTCATCGATGAAATAGTGAAACAGAAAAACTATTTTTGCCTATTTTCCTGTCGAAATCAATCAAATAATTCTGTTTTTATTATTTTAAATTTGCATTTGCTGAACGTATTTTTACCAAATTAAAAATGGTGAAAAAGAGAAAAAAAATTCCGTTTGTATTCAATCCTTAGGTCAATTTTTCTACAAAAAATTATGATAATAATAATAAAAATGCCAGATTAAATAACTTGGGGGCCAGATAGGAAAACTTGGTCGCCAGTGGCGACCTGGCGACCGCATTTCTCAAGCTCTGGTCAAAACATTTTCGAACATTTGAAAAAGGTTATTATAAAAATTAATTTCTCGACTGCTATGTTACATAATGAAAAATAAACAACCCTGTGTCTATTTTTATCGGGCTCAGTAATATCCAAGACACAATACAAAAACCGCAGTCATACAGGTAAAATGGTAAACAACTAAGTAAGGCGATTCCCGCAGGATCTTAATGACATAGATTTCAGTCTCTTGTACTCCAGATTTTCAATGCCGGACAATTGTTTAATGAACAAAAAAAAACTATCCATTTACTTAAAGGGGACAAATAACTGGTTCACTTCAAGGACCAAGTTTCAATTATTACTTTGAAAATTCATTAAAATAAACGTGTTACTGCAACTCTTAATAAAGACTGACTGTATTTTCTTTTTAAATCTAAATGACGTTTAAATTTCTAAAATGGAAGCAGAAGTTCAGTACTAACTATCAAATAAAATTTTCAAAAATCTCTTGCTAATTACACTGAAATTTCTTTCTTTTTAGGGTTCCGTTCTTAAAAAGTAAAAACGGAACCATTATAAGATCCCTTCTGTGTCCGTCTGTCCGTGTATGAAAAGTTATCGCAATTTTTACATGTATATTTTTGTTTGTTTGCTTTTGAAAAATAACTTGATTTTGAACTACTCATAATAAGTCGAGACTTCTTCATAATATATATATATATATATATATATAAGGAAGAAAATTTGTGTATAATGTTGTAAAATATGTGTAAAAAGAAAAAAAAATTTAGGTATAATTGATATGTCAGTTTTAATAAGATTAATAAGATATTAATTCAAATTATATTTTGTATGTTTCGAAAAGTTTTTTTTTAAAGTATAGCTGGCCAAAAAAGGAGAGGGAGAGAGAACAGCCTATGCATTTTAATCTCCAAATTCTGACAGTAAAAAAAAAGGAAAATAGCCATTCAACTGCAGATTATGTGTTTTTTCAATTTATGTTTAAAAAATAAACTTAGGGGTCATCTCCAAATTAAAAGTATACCAAACTCTGAAATTTTCTATATAAACACCTACTTTTGACATCATATTTGGATATTTTGAAAATAAGATTATCTTAGGATACCAAACGAGATGTCATTCTATCAAGTAGTTTAGGAATTATAAAGGTTTAAAATTTGAAACTCTTAATGTTAAGTTATTTGTTATCGTTTCAAAACAGAATGAATGCAATGCGGGTATTTTTTTTTTACCATAACTCAAAAACTACTTGGCAGAATGAGCTGTAATTTTGGGTTTGCATATTTGAAGTACATAGAAATCGATTTCTATTTTTTTTTTAAATCACAGGTTACAATTCATTATTTTTTCCGGAAATTTATTTCGATTTATTAATTAACTTTCGAAACAAATATGAATTGTAACCTACAAAAATTGATTTCTAGAAGCTTCAAACATGCGAATCCAAAATTACTGCTCTTTCTGCCAAGTAGTTTTTGAGTTATGCTTTAAAACTAGCCGCCTTGCAATCTGTTTTGAAGCGATTACAAATGAATTTAACATTAGGAGTTCCAAACTTTAAACCTTTATAATTTCTAAACTACTTAACCAAACGCGTCCTGTTTCGTATTTAAGGTAAAATTTACCGAAAAACCCATATATAATCTCAAAATTGGTTGTTCATACTGAAAATTTCAGAGTTTGGTACAATTTCAGTATGAAGACGACCCCCTAAGCTTTTTTTTAAACATACATCAGAAGAGACCATAAATAAAACCAGTCGAATAGCTACTGCCTTTTTTTATCTGGGATAATTTGGAGATTAAAATATATGAGGTTAAAAAATATATGATATTTTATAACATATGATATAATATATAATAATTAAAATATATGATCTTTTATAATATATGTTATAATATATGATAATTAAAATATATGATCTTTTATAATATATGATTTTTTTCCTTTACCGACTGTACGTATTTTTGGCAATTCTGTTATTATCTCGCCTATATACTTATTAACTGTATAATAAGAGACAAGAGAAGATTGCCTCTATATCTCTCTGTGTAATGTTTCACATTTAGCCCCTTATTTAACTGTATGCTTAATGTGTGTATATTCATATTTTGTATCAACCATATATCCAGATCTGTATATTAATTTGTAGAACAAATAAAAAACAGTTTCGTAATTCAAGAAATCTACATTCTAGTCTTCTGTTAGTCAAAAATTTAATTTTATTACTTTTTAATCCGATAAGTTGTGTTAAAAGAGGTTTATTTTTATTTATTTTTTATTTTTTACCCCAATTCAATTTAACATAGTCTTTATATGAATATTGAAAGACCGTTCATTTAATAAGAAACAGAATATTTTGGTAGATCCTGTTTGTCTCTTATCATCAAATCTTTTTCCAAGAATCATTTCCAAAATTTCCGTTGCATTCATTCCTCGGTTATTTAAAGACCGTCTATAAAGCATTTAATTATTTTAAGTTTGAATAAATGAATCTAAATAGAAACGAGTTAAAAAATAATTCAACTGCTCGACTACATCATCAAATATCTTATTTATACAATTGCATAATAAACACGTCTAAGTAGATGGAAGATTCTACAAAAAAAATTCCTTATTTTAATTTAATAGCTGATGCGTAAAACATTAAACAAAATCGTAATAAATAAATTTCAACAAGTAAATAATTATGTAAAATTTATTCATTGATAAAATAGCTTACAAATAAAACCTGAGATCAAATTTAAATTTTGATCTCAACTCAATTTTTAAAAACAAGTTTCATTAGTTAATAAAAATGAATATCACTATTTAGTATGAAATTGCCTTTTTCTTCTTTTTTTTTAGTTAAAAGAATCTTTTAGATGAATATTTGCATTTAAAAATTTCATTTAATTTGCACATTATGCCAGATTTACATAATGGAGTATTTGTCAATAATTGTGAAGAGGAATTTCAATGATTGCTGAGAACAAAAAAATTAATCTTCAAAAATAACAGAATAAAATTTATATTCATTTATATTCATTTTATGTACATTGAACACAAATTAATTCTAAAAAAAAAAAATCAAATATTCTAATATCTAAAATCTTTCATTAGATTTTAATTTTTAGCAAAAAAATTGTTATTCTTTCATTCTAAAATCTTGCATTTTTAACCTGTAAAACTAGTTTTTTCTTTAGCGTTATGTTTAAGAAGAATAACACTACTTTAACTATAACTGGGTGTGGGGGGGAGGGAGGAATTTCATTTGGCATTTCAGTATACTCTTCTAAGTATTGCATACTACTTTAACTTTAACCAGGTAATTCAGATACAATTTCAAATTTTACAATACTCTTTCAAGTATTGCATTAAAAGAAAACAAAAGAAAGAAAGAACGTAACAAAACAAAAAACTCAATTTTAAGCAGAAATTTTTTTATTATTTTATTCTAAAATCCTGCATATTTAACCTGTAAAACTAGTTTTTCCTTTAGCATTATGTTAACGCAGAATAACACTACATTAATTGTAACCGGGGTGTATTTTGTGTGACATTTCACTATACTCTTCTAAGTATTGCATACTACTTTAACTTTAACCAGGGTATTCATATACAATTTCAGATTTTACAATATTCTTCCAAGTACTGTGTTAAAAGAAAAAAAAAAGGAAAGAAAGAACATAACAAAACAAAAAAAAAACTCAATTTTAAGCAAAAAAAAAAAAAAAAAAAAAACTGTTTTTTATTCTAAAATTTTACATTTTTAACCTGTAAAACTGGTTTTTTCTTTAGCGTTATGTTAAAGTAGAAAAACACTACTTTAAATGTAAGGGGGGTGTATTTCATGTGGCATTTCAGTATACTCTTCTAAGTATTGCATACTACTTTAACTTTAACCAGGGTATTCATATACAATTTCAAATTTTACAACACTCTTCCAAGTATTGTATTAAAAGAAAAAAAAACTCAATTTTAAGCAAAAAAAAAAAAAATATATTTTATTCTAAAACCTTGCACATTTAATCTGTAAAACTAGTTTTTTCTTTAGCATTATGTTAACGCAGAATAACACTACATAAATTGTAACCGGGGTGTATTTTGTGTGGTATTTCACTGATAGTTATTAACTATCAGGTTTATAAATTTCTGTTTCACTGTGATGATATCACAAAATCTATATTACTTATAATAATTTAAATAGGTAGAGACCAAGGCACATACACACCATCAAGCTCAGAGTATAATATTTTTTGAAGTAATACAAATGCAAGATTAACCCATTTTCGCACAAATGTGTGTAAACGCACCATTTCAATAAATATATTTTTATTAATACTGTGACGTATATTTCTCACTAATTTTATTTTTCTGCTATTTTTAAGAGTTCTGGAGACATCTATCAAATATTAGTAATTCAATTGAAGTAATCACTTTCTGTTGAGAAATTTTCAAAATACGTTGTTTTACTTACCCATCATACGTAGTATAGGGTAAGTCTTGTAATCGTTTTGAAAATCGAAAAAAAAATTTTGACGGATTTACACGTTTCAGATACTGGAGATTCCGAAAAACATATTTTTAGAAAAAAAATTTGCCGTCCGTCTGTGTGTCTGTGTGTGTGTCTGTGTCTGTGTGTGTGTCTGTAAACGCTCTATCTCCCAAAAAAATTGAGATAGAAACTTGCAATTTGGTATGTACTTAGTATGTAATAATGGGAAGAAGCCTATTTCATTTCAATAACCTCGATTAACCGGAACAATTTTTTTCGGACTCTCGAAATATTCGTTCTGATGAAAGGTATATAAAAATTTTCGAAATTGTTTATTTTAAGAAATGAATATAAAAGACCATAAAAAAACATAAATTTTGCATAAAGCATGAAGTCGATCGGATAATGAGTTGCCGAGATATTTGGAATGCTATTTTCCACACTCTTCGATTTTTCATGACCCTGTATTTCATCCAAATTTCACATCAAAGATATATTTTAATTGGAAATTTGACGCTTAATCAGATGCAATAAACCGCTAGTTAATAGGATTATTATTTTTGGAGTTATAAGGAAAAACCTCTTTCAAGCAATTCAGTAATCGAGCCTTTAAAGTTTATGACGTCATCAAGCCACGATTTTATTCGAATTGCAATGCATTTTATAAGTAATTTACACTTTTTTATTTTAATATTTTACATTATGCATATCCATGATGGGTAAGTATTACGGTGGCCCCCAACGACTAGTTTACTTACCCATCATACGTAGTATAGGGTAAGTCTTGTAATCGTTATGAAAATCGAAAAAAAATTTTTGACGGTTTTACACGTTTCAGACACTGGAGATTCCAAAAAACATATTTTTAGAAAAAAAATTTGCCGTCCGTCTGTGTGTCTGTGTGTCTGTAAACGCTCTATCTCCCGAACAAATTGAGATAGAGATTTGCAATTTGGTATGTACTTAGTATGTAATAATGGGAAGAAGCCTATTTCATTTCAATAACCTCGATTAACCGGAACATTTTTTTTCGGACTCTCGAAATATTCGTTCTGATAAAAGGTATATAAAAATTTTCGAAATTGTTTATTTTAAGTAGTAAATATAAAAAACTATAAAAAAACATAAATTTTGCTTAAAACATGAAGTCGATCGGATAATGAGTTGCCGAGATATTTGTAATCCTATTTTCCACACTCTTCGATTTTTCATGACCCTGTATTTCATCCAAATTTCACTTCAAAGATATATTTTAATTGGAAATTTGACGCTTAATCAGATGCAATAAACCGCTAGTTAATAGGAGTATTATTTTTGGAGTTATAAGGAAAAACCTCTTTCAAGCAATTCAGTAATCGAGCCTTTTTATGACGTCATCAAGCCACGATTTTATTTGAATTGCAATGCATTTTATAAGTTGTTTACACATTTTTATTTTAATATTTTACATTATACATATACATGATGGGTAAGTATTACGGTGGCCCCCAACGACTAGTTACTTACTCATCATACGTAGTATAGGGTAAGTCTTGTAATCGTTTTGAAAATCGAAAAAAATTTTTTGACGGATTTACACGTTTCAGACAATGGAGATTCCGAAAAACATATTTTTAGAAAAAAAAATTTGCCGTCCGTCTGTGTGTCTGTGTGTGTGTCTGTGTGTCTGTAAACGCTCTATCTCCCGAAAAAATTGAGATATAGACTTGCAATTTGGTATGTACTTAGTATGTAATAATGGGAAGAAGCCTATTTCATTTCAATAGCCTCGATTAACCGGAACAATTTTTTTCGGACTCTCGAAATATTCGTTCTGATGAAAGGTATATAAAAATTTTCGAAATTGTTTATTTTAAGAAATGAATATAAAAGACAATAAAAAAACATAAATTTTGCATAAAGCATGAAGTCGATCGGATAATGAGTTGCCTAGATATTTGGAATCCTATTTTCCACACTCTTCGATTTTTCATCACCCTGTATTTCATTCAAATTTCACTTCAAAGATATATTTTAATTGGAAATTTGACGCTTAATCAGATGCAATAAACCGCTAGTTAATAGGATTATTATTTTTGGAGTTATAAGGATGTTTCTTTCAAGCAATTCAGTAATCGAGCCTTTAAAGTTTGTGACGTCATCAAGCCTCGATTTTATTTGAATTGCAATGCATTTTATAAGTATTTACACATTTTTTATTTTAATATTTTACATTATGCATATCCATGATGGGTAAGTATTACGGTGGCCCCCAACGACTAGTTTTACTTGAAACGGTTATTGACAAATTCGACTTTTTGAAAATGTATAATTATTCCACTTGAGATTAATCATATGTTTTTATAATGGAGTAAAGCTGTAAGTTCTGTAAATAAAATAAAAATAAAACAAATGCCATAAGAAAAACTTAAATTTTTTAATTTAAATTTAATGGTAAATTATTAATGGTAAATTAATAATGGTAACGTCAAATTGAATAAAATATTATTTTTCTTGTACGAAACTTTTTTGGTGTCTTAATGAATGTAATTTAAGCAAATTTCAATGCAAATAATACCACATTTTATAAAATTTCTATGCTTGGCCGAGAATGGGTTAGTTGTAACCGGGGGGGGGGGGGGGGGGTATTTCATGTGGCATTTCAGTATACTCTTCTAAGTATTGCATACTACTTTAAGTTTAACCAGGATATTCATATACAATTTCAAATTTTACAACACTCTTCCAAGAAGGACTATTAAAAGAGAAAAAATGAAAGTAAGAACATAAAACAAAAAACTCAATTTTAAGTAAAAAAAAACTGTTATTCTTTTATTCTAAAATCCTACGTTTTTAACCTGTAAAACTAGTTTTTCCTTTAGCATTGTGTTAACGCAGAATAATACTACATTAATTGTAACCGGGGTGTATTTTGTGTAGTATTTCACTACACTTTCCTAAGTATTGCATACTACTTTAACTTTAATCAGTGTATTCATGTACAATTTCAGATTTTTCAATACTCTTCTAAGTATTGTATTAAAACGGTAAAAAAAGAACATAACAAAACAGAAAAACTCAATTTTAAGGAAAAAATCTGCTATTGTTTCATTCTAAAATCTTGCACTTTTAACCTGTAAAACTAGTTTTTCCTTTAGCGTTATGTTAACGCAGAATAACACTACTTTAAATGTTACCGGGGTTGTATTTCGTGTAGCATTTCACTGTACTCTTCCAAGTATTGCATACTACTTGAAATTTAACCAGGGTGTATTTCGTGTACGATTTTCCAATGCTCTTCTAACTATTGTATTAAAAAAAAAAAGGGGGGGGGGGAGGGAATGGCAGCAACAAAACAAAACAGAAAAACTCAATTTTAAGCAAAATATCTATTATTCTTTTATCAAAAATTTTGGATTTTTAACCTGCAAAACATTTAGTTTTGAATCATTAATTTCGAATCGAAGTTTTTGAAGATTATAAGGCAGTACACATGGTAAAGGAATTTGGATTGCTTTTTCATCCCAAAATAATAACTAACTTTTCTGCGCGTTTTAAGTAATTGCATGTGTAGCTAGGTAAATGTAATTTTCTGTTCTCAGTTTTATTAAGATAATTGTATTCGGAGGTAGATATAAAACATTTACTTGCAGGTTATTGTATTTCTTAATTTTTTAAAGTTATCGGTTATTTATTTATTTTATGCGAAATATACGTGTCATGCAAAAAAAAATTTGACCATGTTGTGTATGATAACGACCATTTTCTAAATAACTGAAAACCCACATATGTTTGAAGTAAGAATAATGATGAAAATCTGAACTAAATATAACTCAGAAAGTTGTAAAAAGTTTAATCACAATTTTTTTTTCTTCTTCTAGATGTTGTATTTTAAATGTGATCATGTAGTGAACACTCTGACAATTTTACGAATCTCGGAGTTCTGATAATTTGTATGTATAATTTTGAACTGCTTAGAAAACTATGCTATGTGATAACTAATCAATTCAATCTTAAATTTCAGATTGCAGAAAAATCATGACACTCCATGGAGTATCCAACCTTCTAAATTATGATGAACATACTTTGGATCTTTTAGATCCTGACCAAAGGAATGCATCAGCATTAAGTAAGTAGGATTTAGGTGATAATTTAGTCCATTCGTTAATAAAAATTAACCGCCTGTTATTAACAAAGTCCATAGTTGTTTCAATACGTGAAAAGTGTATAACGAAGCTGTAACTTAAATGCTTTAAAAAGTGTAAATAAAGCTGTATTAATTACTGTTTAATAATAAATACATGAAAAGATAAACTTAAAAAAATTAAGAAGTTGGAATTTTATATTTTAAATAACTTGAAATTTTCTATTGCATAATAATAATAATAATAATAACTAGCGTTTTGTTCGTGACTTATTGTAAGTTATTTAAATACTTATCTTCTACAGTTACTTTTCATTTTCGAAATAGGTGTAATTTAATAAATTAATTATGAATAATTTTTAAATGTTTCTAATAAATTGTAATACTGAAATTCGCAGACCTGTTTACTTTTAGACTAGCGTATCGGTTTGCCCGTTTTTTTTTTTTTTTATTGCAAACAATTTTTACATATCTTTAACGAAAATATCGTGGGAATAAAAATAAGATATAAGAAAAATAAGTTATGAATATTTTTTGTAGAATTACTATAATAATAATATAATTGATTATTATTTTTTTTTTAAATGTTAAACATCTTTTTATTCTCATCTTAAAAAATAAAAATTTTGAGAATTGCTCTTACATATTTTTTTTTTAAGAATAAAATAGAGTTTTAATAAACTTATTTTTCTTATAAGTATACCTTGTACAAGGTGTCCCCCTTGTTGTTGTCCAGAAGCCAATTCATAAGCCGTTAGTTATAGAGGTATAGTACCAATTGCAAAAATGTTTCAAACTAAAAATCCCCACCATAGTAAAAGTTATTTAAAAAATAGTTATTTTTATAAAATATACAAATAAATTTTTATACTAGACCTGGGTCCTATAAGTTATACTTGGAAATATTTTCGCCATTATCTAAAAAGTAAAGCAGTAAAAGTTTCATTTATGCACAACCAAAACTTACCGAGTTATAATATTTTGAATTTTTAAAAAATTTAGCGTTTTTCCGTTTTAAGTTTTAGTTTTATCCAGTAAATTTACTACATGCACATAAAATAATTCTAACAGTCTGCGTTATCCAAAGCACTTTTAATAAATTCATTTAACGAATTAAAGGAAGATAAATATTAAAAAATTTCATTAAAGGAAGCAAAGGGGCTACTTCACTCAGTCGAAAACACCCGCTCGATAATGTTAATCCTATGGGGGAAATAATTTACGATATCTCGTTCGCATTTCAATATTTAATTTTTTTTTTTTTTTTTTTTTTTTTTTTTTCATTGGATAGCTGAGGTCAATATCTATGCATGTTCCTTTGTACTTTTTCGATTTTTATTACAAGTTTTTTTTTATTAAGATACTTTTACTTTCAGAACCGGTTTCGAAAGTGAAAATATCCTCAATAAAAAAAGTGCAAGAAAAATCGAAAAAGTACAAAGGAGCGTGCATAGAGATTGATCTCAGCCAATGCCAAAAAAAAAAAAAAAAAAAAAAAAAAAAAAAAATCATTTCAAAATATTGAAATGCGAACGAGATTATCGAGCGGGTGTTTTCGCCTGAGTGAAGTAGCCTCTTAATCAAAACGTATTTTCATAATTTAATGTATTTTTGCTATTTACGTAAAAGTACTGATAAAAAAAAAGAAATATTTTTTTGCATATCAGATCTGCTGTGTTGTTGCTATGCTCGAATTTTTCACCATAAAACGTTTATTTATTTCGAAGTACTACATAATGTTTTAATAGATTATCTCGCAAATTCAACATAAGGCTTTTTTGTGCTATTGTATATGCATTATATTTTTATATTTATAATACATTGAATGAATTTCTTTTTAATAGTTTGGCAAGCCGCTACCAAGTCACAGTATAAATTCCCCATTGAGAAGAATCATGATCATGATGTAATCAAATCATCATTAAGTAAGTTTCACTTTAAAATATCTACTTATACGAGTTTTTGCGTCAAATTTCCAATATTTTACGCTAGTTTTAAAATGAACTCAGAAGTAAGCAACTTCTACTAGCAGAACATTACATATCCAGGTCTTTCTGATGTACCGAATATTAAAACTATTGTTACAGCTTAAGGCAAAAATATATTAACCACCAAAGCTGTATACGAAGTATTGACAATTTATAATCCCTCTTATATATATAAAACTACCATCTTACCAGAATTTCTATAGAGTAAATTTTGTTTTATTTAATCGCGGAATGTCTGTCATTAAATGAAACAAAAATTACCATGCAAAAATTATGGTAAAATAGCAGATTTTTTTTTTTTTAATAAAAAAGGGTTTAATTTGCGATTTTAAAGCAATTAAATTTTGAAAAAAGAAAAAAAAATACACTTTACATTTTATCAAAATTATTCCGAGTGTTTATTTTACGTATTAGATAATTGAAAACCCCTCTAGATACCAGCATTTCTCATACTACGAAAATTTCTAAAGTTTTGATGATTTTGAAAATAAAAAAAGAGAAATTGAAGTTTAAAATGAGATTTTTACCATGCAGTAAAGTTGTCACTGCCACACTTATTAAAACACTTTTTTTTCTTTTTCACTTCATGGAGTTATTATTGCTAATATGCCGCTATATCATTTACAAAAAAAAATGTATATTATTCATGTTTAATGTAAAGCTATTATTCCGACAAAACACCTATTCTTAATAGATGTTTAATTAAAGTATTATTTTATTTTAAAGGTTTAAAATCTAAATCAACATTACTGTGTTTTTCAGTGCCTGCAGCGCTCTCAAGTAACACGTGCACCCTAATTTTTAATACATTTCTGAAGGAAAATCCCAGAAAAAATAAGAGAAATCATTTCAAACTTTATTCTGTTAAAATGTATAAGTTATTTTTAAAGTTACAAATAATCACAAATAATTGCTTCATGTTTCCGGAAATTTAAAGGTGAAATGACCAATATAATCCTGCATCGGGTCGGATAAAATGATTTGTCCCGAACCCGACCCGACCAGCGGATCGGGTCGAGTCGGGCTGACGCTATCTTTTTTTGTAGTGTGTCGGGTTGTCTTTAAATGTTTCGGGTACGGGTCGGTTTAGGTTTTTAAGCTTTCGGGTCAGGTTTGGGTTGACCCGATTTTTCAGAAGAAAACCCTGAATATTTTTCAACTGAACAAAACTAAATAGTTGAATATTAATGAGTATAAGTGTTCATTTTCATAAAAAAAAAAAAAAAAAAAAAAAAAAAAAAAAAAAAAAAGAAGAAGATCAAATTGATAACAGATATAAGTAGACTATTTTTCCATAATCACATTAAAATATGAGTTTTTTTCCCCCCACTTCTTGTTGGGGTTTGAATAATTCGTGTTCATGCTGGGTTCGTCATGAAAGGGTCTCGGGTTGACGAAATTTTCTTTGTCCGGTTTCGGGTTGACTTTAAGCAAAAATTTCGGTTTCGAGTCGGGTACAACGCGACCCGCTCAGAATTTTAAAGGCTAGTGATAATTTTTACAGATGCCAATTAGGATGTCAAATCCAAAATCTTCATGTATAAAGTAAATTTGGATTGCTTAAAGTAAATTTTAGAGGAAAAAACCTTGCAACACGCATGGAAATTACCGTATATTTACAGTTTATCTTTATTTAATAAAAAATATTCATTATAACATTATTTAAAAACACATTTTTATTTTAAAAAAAAAACACCGTTTAAATGTAAAGTTATATAGTAATTCAATTATTTATGTCCATTAATTCTGTTGACTTTGACAATAATTACTTTGTAAATGAAAAAATCTTAACAGAACAGATTCTATTTAAATTAAAAATATGTAGTTTCAAATTGCACTGCTATATTATTTAACATCAAGTTAACGATTAGATGACAAAAGATTTTCTGGCTGAAATTTGTCTATCAAACCTAGTAAAAAAAATAAAAGAAAAGAAAAACAATTATCATTCAAGAAAAAAGTACCTACTATATAAGCTGAAAAATTTAATTAAAAATTATTTTTATTATTATTCAAAAAGTTTTTAAAGTATTAAATGCACCATAAATAAATGCAGAAATTTTTATTGCTACTGAAAAATAAAATTAGGATATATATTTTTTTAAGTCCGAATCTCATCATTAAAAGTCACCAATCATGTCGACAATTCTTAAACGCTGATATCTTTCGAAACAAACATAATCTTTTCTTATATGAGGCCAGGCAGATTTTGCCCCAAACAGTGTCATATTCAAGCTGTTCCTAACACTGTTTGGCGATAAATACCAGGAAGAGCCAAGATGCGCGGTTGTGTAAAATACCATATAGATCTATGCGTGAGATGGGCACAGCTTTCTGGGGCCCTCAATACTACAAGAGCAGTGAGCAGTCTGTTGTCAAACTGGGTGATTTACGACTTCTCGAACATAACCCTGTGGAAAAGGATTAATGTTTTTCGGGTATAGAAGCCAGCGAGCGACTGGTATATTTTTATTCTTATTCGGGCTACAGTCGAAACTATCTTAAATTGCTAATATTTTAATAAAAAATTATGTTTAATTTTAGCAAATTTAATGTCCAAAGTACCCTATACGACGAGCCGCCCCTGTGTACAGGACATACCAAGGTCTCGACCGAGTTTGTTAGCCAGCTCCATCCGCCATCTTGTTTCAAAATGGCGGCCACTTAATTTTTTTTTTAATTCATAAAAATGGACAAAAAATTTATAAATTGAAACAACTTTTTCCGTTAAGTGTTAGATCGTGATACAATGATTCCGGAGCTTTTTGCTTTATCTTAAAAAATGGCTGAGATATAGCAGTTTGAAATTCTAGAGTGGCTGACATTCTGAAACAATCGGATTTTTATTATGCTCTAACTCTCGTATTTATTTAACGATCTGCATGTGACTGAGCATGTCAATGTGCACAGGGCATACCAAAATCTCGGCCGTGTTCGTTGGACAACTTCATCCGCCATCTTATTTCAAAATGGCGGCCACTCAAAAATTTTTTAAAAGTCAAAAAATTTGACAAAAAAAAAAAAAAGGAAAAATTTGTTTCCATTAAGTGTTCGATCTTGATACAAGGATTCCGGAGCATTTTTTGTTTTGATTTTATCTTAAAAAATGGCTGAGATAGAGCAGTTTGAAATTTTAGGTTGCTGACATTTTGAAACAATCTGATTTTTGTTATGCTGTAACCTGCGTATTTATGAGCAAAAATGTGTTGAAATTTTAAAAACAAGGGATATAGAAGATATCTTTTCCTACCGGTACAGGCCGGGAGGACTTTTATAGATAACTTTCATTACAAAAAGCCACCTATTGCAGCCGTTCGGAGGACAGCAATTCCAAAATTTTTAGTATATTTTCACGGATCATGACCCTCAGACTCCAAAACCACCCTTCGTTCAAATGTAGATTTATATATATATATATATATGACATATGTTATGCCGTAACTGTCTTATTTATGTACCGATTTGGATGTAACTGAGTATGTGTACAGGACATACCAAGGTCTCGACCGAGTTCGTTGGCCAACTTCATGCGCCATCTTGTTTCAAAATGGCAGCCAGTTAAAAAAAATTTAAAAATTGAAAAAAATGTATAAAAAATTATAAATTGAAAAAGTTGTTAACGTTAAGTGTTAGATCATGATGCAAGGATTCTGGGACATTTTTTGTTTTGGCTTTATCTTAAAAAATGGTAAAGATATGGCAGTTTGAAAATCTAGGGTGGCTGATATTTTGAAACAGTCTGATTTTTATTATGATGTAGCTCTCATGCTGAAATTCGCATTAAAATTTCCGTATAACGAAAACCGGAATTGAATCTTCTATAATCGGTTCCAAGTAATTTAGCTTCGGGTGTTTGAGAAAATGAGTTGAATTTTTAAAAACATGGACTATGAAAGCTACCTTTTCCTCCCGGTACAGACCGGAAGGACTTTTTTTTTATTCATGACACTCACAAGAAAAAAAAATAGGTGGTACGCGAGGTAAATATCAAAAGGTACGTAAAGAAGAAATTTTATTGTCCCTACCAGTATTTCGAAACTATTATTTCAGTATATATTTCTATTGCATATGTTAAAGAAATTTTCCCGTAGATTATTAATTGGATATACTGGTACAGGAGGGACAGTAAAATTTCTTCTGTATGCTTCGAGTACTGCTAATTATAGAGCGTTTCTGTGCATTTGCCAAGAAATATATTAATAGTTCCCAGTTTCATTGTTAACAAGTGAAACTAATCCATTTTTTTTTCAAATTTCATAATGATGTTTTTCTTTTCAGATGATGATTTCGAAGCAGCCAGCAGCAGAGATGAGCCTCAAATGATAAGAGTTCCTGCCCCCAAATTCCTTCTACGACAAACCATTCGAAAACAGCGGTATTGGAATCGCTGAACTAAAGATGCGGGATTTCAGCGAAGTGCCAAGCGATTTCATTTGTACATTACTTCATGTTCATGTTCCTCATTTTTTCAGATTTATTTAAATAAACATTCCTATTCATCATATTTACCATAAACAGAAGACTAGTTTTCTCAGTACAACATACACTTTTACATACATAGATGCAAAGAAAAAACAAGAAAAAAATCATGCGTCAAGCTAAGCATAGATTATGAAACACTTTCCCAACATATTCACAATACGCTAACAAATCTTCACAGTTTAATAAGGTGATGTCTAAATAAACAATTTGGAAAAAGCATAAATACATTTGAAAGCACAATTTTAGCATCCATTGCTGGAAAAATATCAGATTTTTTTTGCAGCCTTGTATATGATCTACAGATTATACTACATAGTATACTAAAGTTTAATTCAATTAGAAAAGGCATAGCACAGTTGAAAATTCCTGTTCAGCAATTTTTGCCAATAAAGGAAATGTACTCAAGATCTTTTGTGCAGACCTGTATATGATCTGTACAATTTATGCACACCAAGTAATAGGTAAAAAATTAGTCAAATTTAAAAACAGGTACCACAACTGAAAATGCACTTCAAGCGATTATTGCTCTTAGACAGTACTGTAACCGAATTCTTTTGTTTGTCCCTGTAAATGAACAATGAATGCTATGCACCCTATATTCTATAATAAGCATCTTGTAGTGAACCTCAGTAATATATATCAAATGTTTGAAATAGCGTAACATCATTAAAATGCATTGCAAACGATTTTTTCCCCATAGACCACAATGTAACGGAATTCTTTTGAGTTCCCCTGTAAGCAAACTATAAATGCTACTCATTTTTCCATACCAAACATGCCATAGTAAACCTCAATAACATATCAATTACATAGTAATCCTAGTATATTTACGCGAGCTAGAGCACAGACAGACAGACAAACCGAATTCATAAACAATTTTCAACTTTATTGGAAAATGTTAAAAAGATTACTGCCACTAGTGGTGACGGGAGTTGTTCAGACTTCACATGGCAAGAAAAATAGTAATCAGTGAGGGTTAAAAATTATAATTTAGAATAATGTATCAGGATCCTGATATGAGGGACACTGTAACGGTGATCAAGCTTAAGCAATTAGCAAGTTATATTTAAATTATTAATTAACTTTCAATATTACATCCACTCAAAATAGTAAAAAATGCAACCCCCCCCCCCCCCACCTCAAAAAAAAAAGGAAGATGAAAAATTTTAAGAAATGCATGATTGCATCTCATTCACTTGTTCAAGGCACTTCAAATAATCAATTGTATGAAATCCAGTCAATAAAATCGTATTAATCAGGGTTGGTACTTATACAGGAAAATGAAATTTTCTGACTTTTCCAGGAGTATTTCAATAAAATTATAGTCTAGCGGTGTAGTGGACACACAGAGAGTAAAACAAATATTGTATCACTCAAAAACACTAAAATTTCCGGAATGCCGATGATAATAATTAAAAGCTCTTTTTTCTCAATACCACACACACATACATAAAAACTTGCTCAGAGGACAATTGGAACTGTTCTCTTTAATAATTTATGATTATTACAAGCTTCAAAATGAAATTTTCTACAAACTGTAAAAAATTGCTATACAATATTTGTGCACTGAGCCATCATCATTCACTTCTTCAACTGCATCAGAAAATCACTAATCTCCAAATAAGCTTCATTTTCAACAGGAGGTAAAGGGTGGGAGGAAACAGACATTTCTGTAGGAGTAGGGGAGATGTGAACTTGTCATAAATTATTTTTTTATAGTTACTTAAAAATAAAAAACACACTGCTGGAAAAAGTTTGAAAATAGGGAATAATGAGTAAAGTGTGGATGGGAAGGGGACAGAGGATGAAAGTGGAGATTTCCGAAAAAAGATAATATGTAGAATTTGCCAAAACATGGAAGATTCTCATCTCTGGTAGCCCAAAGATCACAATGAAATTTTATCAAATTCCCTGATTTTTCCAGATTTTGGAAAAAATATTGAAATTCCCTGAAACATTTGGCCAATATTCTAATTCCCTGACTTTTCCATGTTCTAGAGGTAGTGTAGCAACCCTGTTAATGTATTGAAATACATTGTCTCTGTCCTGCCTCCCCGCACCCTCCCAACTGCCTGTTGTCTCATTGATTTATTTATCATGAGGTAACTTATTTTCATTAATTGTAACTCTTTAGAATTCAGTATCTTAAATATTCTATCTAAAATAATTAAAATATTGAGTTTCTGACAGTGATGATATTAATACTTATTTTGAAAAATTAATTACTCTCATAAATATTTTATTAATTATTGATAATCTTTAATTATTGAATTATTTAAAAAATGAATACTTAAGCTCTTCCCATATTTTTTGAATAATTGCTATGTCATCAATCTAAAAATCAAATACGCTATTTTGTTTAACAAATGAGACAACTGATTTTAAAAATGCAGTCATAAAAATCATTTCATTAATATATTTAAAAATAATACTAGTAAACCCAAATTTCATTAACTCAGAGTTAGCTTAAGATAATATAACATTGTTAAGATAATATAATATCTGCTCAATTTTATTCTATCAAAATCTAAATAAATAAATATTAAAAATAAATGAATAAATACAATAAAAACATGAAAACAATTATATCCTTTTTAATGATCACCAAATTCAAAACACATATTTAATTAACAAATATAAAAATCAATTCTAACAACAAAACAAGCATAAATAAAAATACTGATGAAATAGATTGAAGTGATAACTTAACACAACACAGGTAATGGATCATGTACGTTTTTTTTTTTTTTTTTTTTTTTCAAAAACAAAAATGAGACAATATACCAATCTTTAGAAAATATGGTTGCAATTTTTGTTCAAGGACTATTACAAATGAATGGTGATTAAGATTAACAACCTCATCACTTCACGCTTCTGTCAACATTAAGAGTTAAAAGATAAACATAAGAAATTAAACCTATTTCAACAAAATCTTGTAATCAAATAAAAATACAAGCAGGGCTCTCGCTGACTTTTGACTAACTATAGTAATTTAGCTATCATCGAAGGAAAACTATTAGCCAAATGAAGATAATGTTAGTTAGCAATTTATTCATCATGAAAAACTTATTCTAAAATTGTTCTTTAAACTCCCTAATGTATTCTTTTTTCAATATGTGTTCAAATTTTTGTAAATGTTTTTAGAGCAGTTATTGATCTAAATTGAGCTACAGAAGTTAATGCAACAAATGTATTAAAGATGCTTTGCAAAGTCAAGGAAACAAGCAAACAACAACAAAAAAAAAAACTAGCAAGATATTTTTTTTTTATACTGTTATGAAAGAAAACCAGAGTAAACTCATACTTTGGGATAGCATTTTATTTAGTTAAATAAAAACAAATAAAGTTTTTTTTTTTTAATATGAATAAAGTTTGGAAAAAATCTAGATACAAATAACAAGTTATACAAGAAAACTTTAAATCATTCAGTAACATTATTGAATGATTTTTTTTTTTTTTTAAACTCTCACAATTTGGCTATTTCCGACTTTCAGTTTCTCTACAAATGAAAAATCGACAATGAGAACCCTGGAGTATTATTACCTGAATAATGATAAAGTAGATATACAGCAATTGTTCTAGACAAAACATATTATAACTTACATTATGTTATTCATTATAATGAACTTTGATTCGAATATAATGAACCTAGAAGCTTAAATTTCTGAATTAAGAATATAATCATAATAATGAAAGTAAATATTTCAACACAGATTTTGTCCCTCCCAAAAGATATAAATAACAATATATTGTAATTTCTAATATCAAGGCTCTCAACACATCTTAGCCCCTAAAAAGGGAGATAAGAGACCATTTATTTTTTAAAAGGGACTAAGGAGGACCATTTATATTAAAAAAAAAGGCCCATTTGTCTAAAAATACTGCACCTAAATATACAAGCAAATTTTTAAAAATTACTCTAAAAAACATGTTAATGGGTCATATTTATAAAGATAATATATATATATATATATCATTAAACAATCTGTACAACTTTATTTGAACACAACTACTACAGGAAGATAGAAAGTATTCAATACTTAGATTCTTTTTTTTTAATGAATGAAAATATTTTCAAGTAATTGAAAACAGACTAAAAACAAATCAAAATGTATAAAAATGGACTAAAACAAACTTAAAACTGATTTTAAAAGGGAAAGGGGACCATGTGAGAGCCCTGTAATATCTATTGATGAAAATTATACCACAAGCCAATAATTAACAATTTATTATACAGCAAACATTTTTGAAAAATGCGTAATTGGTTTACTTTAATTTATCAAATGAATATATAATGTGCAAACTGAAATATTATATTTTAGATAGATTTTTTTGCTAATTTATGATTTTATACAATTGTACTATAATAATTCAATTTCAGCTTAATAATTTTCAATTAGAATGGACAAAATATGTTTAAATAAAACACCAGAGAATTATAAAATTGATAAGTTTTTAAAAAGGGATAAAAAAAAAACTCTTTATAAGTATTCCTAATTAAAATGGAGTATGTTAATTTTCTATATTACATAAATTTGTTACAAAAAAGATAAATGCAAATTCTTTTTTTTACAAATACTATTTATTTGTGATTAATAGCATAACTGATAGGATTTAAAATAAGCTCTCTTTTTGTAATAAATCAACCAAAATAAAAGCACTTTATTCAATTAATTTAACAAGCACACAGTTTTACACAAAAATGATAAAATACTGATAAGACGCTCAGACTCAACATTCAACATAGAAGGAGAAAGAAAAATAAAGAAAAAAAAAACATTTACAAAAGAATGAGAATTATGAAATAATTCACAATTTTTCTTAAATCATTTTGATATCCTTGAAATATAATTAATATAAAGTGATAAAAATGTGAGATGATACTACAATTATTGGACATAATTGTTTATGGTTTCCCTGTGATGTCTACTAATTAAAATAACATTCTCGAAAATAAAAGAAAAAAGAAAAGACATAGAAAAGAATAACATTTTTTAACAACAGATTAAAACTAAAATATGACTAGAAGTAATTTTTTAAAAATTATACACACATCTATCAATTTCTTTCCCAATTTCATTAAATGATATGATAAAGAAGTTAAAAACGGTTTCAAGTTTTTACATCATATATATATAAAATCTACCTGAGTTAACTCAGTTTTTTAGGTGAAAATTCTATGACAATAGAAAAAAAAAATGTCAATAATAACAAGAACTAAAACAAACAAAAGAGAAAGATAAGCTATGATGTGTTCCAACTGCAGTAAGTGAAATTAATATATACCAGGATGTTCAGAAAATAGTATGTTCACTCAATGTGTCTAATATATGACTTCATTCGTTAAGCTACAGTAATTAATCATTTGAGAGTGCTCCACAAATTATATTGCCAAAAAAGAATTATGGGAGATTTTACAACATGAGTGCATATATGTTTATGCACCTACCCAACTATATAAAGGGAGAAACATTCAGAAATCGAGAAGAAACAGAAAATGCCTTTTAAATTTTATTGCACCTAAAAAAGCCAAAATTCTTTCTAATTAGTATTGAAGCACTAGTAACCCATTGACACATGTATTTAGACATCAGTGGGGCACGTTTTGAATTTAAAAAATGTTGTTTATTATAACCCATATAGTTTTTCATTCTTTACCTTCAAATGTGCCATTATTTTCCGAACAATCTGATATTAAGAATTTCTACAGAACATTACTTTTCAAATACCAGTGTGGCAACGATCTTCCAGAAAGACTATTGTAGTTTTAAATCAAGTAGGAAGAGCAATAATGCATAAGTACAATATTATGCCAGCTGCATTACCTGCAATGCCAATTTTCACTTCCTTGTTCTTATGTGGTTGAAAAACATAAATTTTAATTTTTCAATAATAATCTATTTTGAAACTTTAAAAATGACTTTATGAATTTCATATGTTATAAATAAAAACATTGTTATCATGGCATTTTAAATTAAAGGGACATTTTAACAAAAACATCCCACCTCCCCTCAGATATTGCAAAATCCTATGAGTAAAGATGATAGATTGATTAGGTTCATTTTTGGCTACCTGATAGAAAATAAAAAAATACTCTAAGATATTATGATGTTTTAATGTAATTTAGGATCGGTACTGACTGCTTTCTGAGTGATTTTTGTTTGAGAATTGTTTAAATAAATTCTACAAGATCACATATATATATATATATATATATATATATATATATATATATATAGCATAGGTTTATTTAGCAAGTTTTAATTAAATGTTTTAATTACATTATTTCTTTTTCTTTTCTTTTTTTTTTTAAATGTAAAGTGCCATCCATTTTTTTTTTTTTTCTTTTTGACACAAATATTAACATATAAAAAAAAACTATGCTTCATATCATAAAAATTAAAATTGGATGCAATTGAAATACATTAAAATGTTTAAATAGACTAGTTTTTCAGATCTTGCGTAATACATTTAAACAATCTTTAAAAAAAAAAAAAAAAAAAAAAAAAATCAATCTGATAGGCAGCAAATATGGATGGTACTTTACATTAAAACAATCAAACAGATTATAAAAAGAAAAAAAAAATTGAGTTTATTGGTAAGGGGGCAAAAATCAATACTTATCAACTCACCCCATTTAGAAAAAAAAATTAAAAAGATAGAATCTATTTTGATACAAGATTACATTCTTTGATACAAGAATCGTGACACAAGAATTAGAAACATCTTAGAAAAGGAAAACCTTTTTTTATTATTATTATTCTATCAGAGAAAAAGGGCAAAAATTAACCTGATCTATCCACATTATTTATTACCTAATACATGGGATTTTACTATCTTCACAAATCAACAAAGTGTTTTCTTAAATCCCATTTAAATTAAGAAATGCAGCTCATGACATATGATGATACTAGAGCCACATTTTAATCAGCATGCTTGCTGAATTTTTGACTAGATACAGTGTAAAATATTTTAATACATTTATATAATAAAAAGATTATACAACACATAAATAGAAAAAGGGATTAGTGTTATAAGCACAATATATTGATACTGCATAATAAAATATTTTGCTGTATGAGCAATTATTATTTTTTCATATTCAATAATAATAAAAAGTAAAATAATAATGGTCTAATAAGAATATAATGCACTTTCAGAACTTTAATAGCTCAACATAAACAAATAACAAGTAGGTTATAACTAAGGAAAGGAAGTGATATTACTGAGCTAACATAGTAATGAGTTCAATCAACTGAAAAGCATGAATTTTTATTCACATCAAAAGTCAGTTTTGATATAAATCATTCAAAAGTAAACAAGCAAAAGCATTAAAAATTGTGATTTTACTGATTTATGCAGAAAACATTTTATGTTTGCCAAGTCGGGGGTGTTTGCTATCATCATCAACAACAGTTTGCTTTGTTTTTTGTTGAAAGTTCACTATGATAAAATTAAAATTAAAAATTCTCTATGCAGTTATGTAAAATTTTAGGTAATATAAGTAATGTGGTACAAATGTAAATTGTAAACTAATATTTCTTTTAAACAAAATGCAAAACATAAATATTTTCGCATAGTATCACAACAATGTTTCTCAATTTGGTATCTTTAACATAAAATAAAATTAAGAAATTTTTGACAAACAATTTTAATTAAATAAGAAAACTACTAAGTGCGATTTACCAATGAGAACAAACAGGTGAAATTTTGCACCATCTTAATTATTTTTAAGTTGCTTTTATTATTAAAGTAAAGATTATACTTTAATAAAGAATAGCATTTTGTGAAAATACTACATATTTTAATTAAAGACTGCATATTCAAAATGCATAATATTACAATAATAATAAAAATAAATAATAAATAAATAAAATAAATACACAAACAAAGGTATTTTTCCAGAACAAAAATTATGTTATACAATTATTATTCCTCATTTGTTTTATATTTTCAAAAATTAATTATCCAACAATATAAAAATTTTGGCAATCTAGTACAATCAAAATACATACAAAGCAATGTTTTATCAAAAATTATATTTTCACATGCAAAGTCTAACCATGTATCACATTCAGGCAAATATATATATATATATATATATATATATATATATATATATATATATTCTAAGAGATTAAATGAACAATTTTTTGTTGGAGAAGTAAAAATATGATGTTACTTTAAGATTTGAAATTATCTTCTGCAGTATCAATATAGAGTTAAATTATTATATAAAATGTTAGACGATAAATCACATAAAAATAAAAAAAACCTAAAAGCACAATAACAAAAGATATATTAAAAAACAGAAAAAAATGATCTAGAAAAGACAGACTTCAATAGATATCAGTAAATATTCTAAATAGATATCAACATGCACAGCAAGGATATTTATATTAATCTCATTATATACGTTGATTTTTCAAAAACAATATCAATCTCATGCTTTAAAACTACATTTTAAGGACTAAAAAAAAAAAAAAGAAAATCCAGAAATTTAAGAATGTTTAAATAAATAAATAAAGGTTTTAGATTTTATGAAAATCTTGAATAAAATTTTAAATCAGAGGGTTATTTTAATATAATATAATTTCCTAACAGAAGAAAGGGTCTACTTTCTCACCAACCACTTTCTATATAAAAAAAAAAGCTCCCTCTCTCCAACCAATGTGATTTAACAGCAATAATGCAAATGGATCATTCTCAGAAAAAAGGAAATTTTGGCTTCGAAAAAAGAATTTTTTCTTTCTTTTCAATCCCTGATTTTTTTGCTAATAAAATGTTTGTGCATCTGGCATAACGAGAAAAATATCAGCAGAAATTATTAGCCTGATTTATGGTTTTAATATCAGAACTGCATGAAATTTTATTTAGGTTTTTAAAAATGTTTCACACCAGAATTTTTATTTCACTTTTCTTATAAAGAAATTTCTATTTCGAGTTGAAATATACTGATTTGATACAAATCAAAATGACCACTTATTGCAGTTCCAGTGTTAATTAATTAATTTGATTTCTAGTGTGGTATAGTAATGATATGGGATTATGCAACTGGATCATTTTTAATTTTTTGATGACCTTTTCTTTACTATTTTTGAAAAAGTGTTTCTTCAGTGGTCATTTTTTTTTTTTAAATCTTGCTCATTTTGAGCATAACAAATAACGGCTAAATTTGTTAATAAACTCAAGGAGGGGGGGGGGGAGAAACTCCATTAATATTTTTCTCATTATAGTTTGACCTTAAATGAGTTAAATAAAACTTAGAAAATTAAAAAAATCTTCAAATTTGTCATTTTATATCGTATGTTGGGATTACCATGTTTTCAAAAAGACATGGTAATGACATTTTTAATATTAAATTCAATTTTAGGCTTAATTATAGCGATTGAAGGTTTATAGTATATTTATTTTGAAAATAGTCCCAGAGCTCTTTATAATTCAATGAAACAGTTATTAATATATATTGTTATATTTTAGTAATATGAAACATGATAATGGCACATAAAAAAACACATTGTTCCCAATTTTTGAATTAAAGTATTAAAATGAAACAGTACTACCTATTTCAACAAAGGACATTACTTACTGCTAGAAAGGGCTAAGAAAGCAAACACTTAGCTTTGCACTATGGTAATAACAATTAACTCTAGGGGCAAAGTTTTTTGGCTGCCAGAATGATTGCTCAAATTGTGATACATGTTTTTGGCTTATAATTTCAAAGCTTTATGAAATTTTTATGTTCATTTCATATGTTATATCTGTCATTTATGATATATGTTACATCTGTTTACATTTTCTAACTAAATAAAGAACAATCTGTTTCTTGCAAACTTCCATTATCATTCGGGTTTATTATATGTCCCTCCAGAAAACTTAATCATAGCAATAATATACAAAATCATAAACAAGGAATTTTGATGCAAACAGCTTTATTCTGGGTCTTTAATGAGGCTACTTTACTCGCACGAAAACACCCGCTCACTAATGTTAATCCTATGGAAGAAATATTTTAAGATATCTCATTCGTATTTCAATATTTTAAAACCATTTTTTCTGCATTGGATAGCTGAGGTCAATCTTTATGCAAGCCCTTTTTTATTTTTTCGATTTTGGTTGCAGTTTTTTTTATTGGGGATAGTTTCACATTTGAAACCAGTTCTGAAAGTGAAAGTATCTTAATAAAAAAAACTTGTAATCAAAATCGAAAAAATACAAAAGGTCCTGCATAGCGATTGACCTCAGCTATCAATGCAAAAAAATCATTTAAAAATATTGAAATGCAAACGAGATATCTTAAAATATTTCCCCCATGGGATTAACATTAACGAGGAGTTGTTTTTGCGTGAGTGAAGTAGCCTCTTAAGATGGGAGTCATGCCTAGTACTTAAAAATTTTTTGCCGAGGTACCTTCCAGACAATCTTCTGTAGTCAGGGTACATGTACGATGCATTTAGCAACAGTTAGATGAAAATTGGGAACACGTAATGAGTGTGATGATACACTTATGCATTTTTGCCATTAAATCGCATTGTTTATTACTATTTTTTTTAATAGAAAGTGGTTGACAGTAAAATGAACAAGTACTGAGGAAAAATACTCTAACTTTTTTTTTCACTATTAACAAATGATATTTTATTAGTTATATGATTCATTTCTCAACTAATATTTTAAACTAACAAAAGGAATAATAACAACAAGAAAAAAAAAATAACAAATAATTAAAATTTAGTTTTAGGACATTATATACATTATTGTAAAAGTTCTAAGGAGAAATATACTGTACTGATAGTGACTTTTAAGAAACACATAAAAGCTTAAAGGGATGCTTAAAGCAATCCTCACTGATTGCAAAATCCCATGTTAACATATAGAAAATTTTAAATGCAAGATTATTCATTATTATCTAATATATCAAAATTCAGTTTTCACCATCAGAAAGTAGAAGTCTGATGCCAACATATTACATTTTTTTTTTTAAACTGTGCCCTTAAGTTATTATTTCCTTTTATTGGAAAGATGATAAAGTTAAAAAAAATTGCTCAAGCAAAAATTTCAAAGTTTATTAAATTTTTAAAAATACTTAAAATTTGTAAAAATAATTTTTGAAAACACATGCATCATTATTAGACATACAATTTTTAATGATGAAACGCAACTTTTGATAAGTAATTAAATTTTTAAAAATACTTAAAATTTACAAAAATAATTTTTGAAAACACATGCATTAGACATACAATTTTTAATGATGAAAGGCAACTTTTGATGTGTTGCCTTACTTGTTTAAACTTCCCCCATAGGTTAACATGGGATTTTATAATCTGTGAAAGGAAAACCTGTTTTGCTAGTGTGTCCCTTTAAGAATCATATGCATCTTCATCACTCCCATTCATCAGAGATGAAGATGACAGAGACAGTGAAGCTTTGTGATCATCAGAAATATCAGACATATTGTCTGCTTTATCATCTGAATTGGCCTGACAACCTTTACTACACAACTCACACCCCTCGTTAGTTTCAGTCTCGTGAGATTCCATGTGGCCTTTAAGATGACTCCTCAGAGGAAAACACTTGTGACATACATCACACGAGTGTTTGGCCTTGGTGTGAGATAGAAAATGAGTTTTTAATCGGCTCTTCACCACAAAGCATTTGCCACACAGTTCACAATTATGTGGTTTATCGCCAGAATGCAAGAGCGTATGAGTTTTTAGATGAGACTTTTGTCTAAAAGATTTACTGCAAATGGTGCAGTTGTAAGGTCTCTCTCCAGTATGGATCATCATATGTCTCTTTAGGAAGTATTTCTGTTTAAATGATTTTTGGCAGATGTCACACGTAAATGGACAATCATTTGTATGAGTTAAAAGATGCATTTTTAAATTGCTCTGTTGAACAAATCTTTTTGAACATATATTACAAATATAGGGACGTTCACCAGTATGAGTTAACATGTGCCTTTTAAGATTTCCCTTTAAAGTAAAAGTCTTTTTACATATGTCACAGGTATGAGGTCTTTCCTTCAATAGCAAATCTTCATGTTTTCTACTTTGCTGGAACATAAATGCTGCTGTAGCATATATGTTACATATAAATTGTTGTTCTGGAGGAGGGGGTTCGCTCAAACTACTATCCTCATCCATTTTCAAAATCTTGCGAATGACTTAACGAAAATTACTCAAGGAAATCCATACTAAGAATGTTTGTTGTGCTTTTTAAACAGTCACTTCACAATATCCTTTTATAAATCTGTAGTGTAAAAACCTATAATGTAAAGAAATAAAAATAATGAATTTTTTGGACAAATAAAACAATCATAACTTTTGTTAAAGAATCAAAATAAATTGTAAGTTAATGAAAATATATAATGAATTAAAAATGACAAAAATAGAATTTACAATGTCAGTAATTTATTTTGATCAATGTATCAGCTTTAAAATACTCTATTGTCCCATATTTCCTCTGATTTAATTACTTCAAAGAAAATGCTTAATGTACCTTTTACCATAAAAATATAGTATTGTGATGTTCAAAGTTTGTACTTAAATTAAAATTTGACAAGTGAGCTTGACTCACAAATTATAAAATTTCAAATTAGTCAACAAGAATGTGAGTCAATTAAAGGAAAATCACCAGTCAGTTTTTAATAGGCCAGTAATAATAATAAAAATTGCATAGTCATTGACACATTGCACACATATTAAGGATGGTATAATTGGAGACTTTCACTGGTAACTATCATAAATAAATATTATTATAATGGAAAATGATTTTTGCCTATTTTTCATTCTTTCAAAACCCTTAAGAGTTTTAGATATGGTAAACCTGTTAACAGTTTTGCCACGCAATTTTTTCTAATAAACAATGGAAGGTAAAGTTAAATTTAATAAATATCAAAATTGAAACAAGTCAATCCTTTATAAATATAGGTTGCAATTGATATAATTATTTTTTTAAGATACTTTTTCTCTACTAACTCAGCAGGTAAAACAATCCACCACTTCCCTAATTTTTTTATTGCTAGTAAAAGAGAAAGCAGACATTAACTGAGATATTTGCAAAATTATTTTATTATTTCAGGGTAGGGGAAGGTTGTCAATTTGCAAGTCAATTGTAGACTCACTACTGCAAAGTTAGTCATGTTTTGTTGATTCTCTGGAATTTATATGTAAAAAGCAAGTAAACATAAACACTGATATTACAGAGGAAATTATTTGTAAAGTTTATTATTAAACTCTTTCAAATGAAAATACGTAAAAAAAACTGAAATTATTAAAAATGAGAAGCAAATACTAAACAATAATATTATACTAGTTTAAAATAAGCTTTTTTTTAAAACTGATATATATATATATTTTAAATCTAAAGCAAAAAATCTAACACTGGCTTTTAAAAACAGAAAATATAGAAGCAAATTTCAAAAGATAGGAGAGAGATTTTAATATTAATATCAAAGAATTTTAGGACTATGCTGTCTGCTATATTACATCTTACTTCTATTGATGATAATTAAAAAATGCTTATAAATTTTATTTATACTGTTCAGTTTTTACTTTTTATCATGAGAGAAAAGATTGTCAAACAATTTCATTTAATTGAAATTTGTATAAAGAACAGTCTAACTCAGACATACTCAACTTTAGACAGGTTGCAACACTATTAAAAAAAATGATTAAAATAGTAAGATAACAAAGTTAATATTATCAGTAGGGTTAAACATTCGTCATGGAAGAAATGTTACCAAAAAATTTTAACACCACTATTTCCAAACATTAAACTTCATAGTCACTTTCTATTGCAAATGTAGCAGAAATAGGCTGTGAAGTTTACTGTTTGGAAATAGTAAAGTAAAAACTTTTTGGTGCCAATTTTTTTCCACGACAAACGTTTAACCCTAAAAAGCAGTATTATCAGGGGTGGGAAATTTTCAGAAAATCTTACCAGCCAGCACAATGAAACATACAGTTGAAAATTCATAAGAGAAAATTTACGCAGCTGGAAAATTTACTACAATCATTACTACAATGAATTGTATTAATTTTTTTTATAATAAAATTTAGAAACATATACAACAGAGGAAAGTTTCATCTAGAAGTTAATGCCATCTTATGTTTACATTGTGGCAATTGGGAGAAGAATTGCAAAATATGGCTAACAAATAAAAATATAAAAAAAAGCTTTTTTAATATTTTCCTGTAGTTTTCAAAAGACTGTCTAAAAAATTCACTCACTTTGTCGGAAAATCCACTCACCAGTGGCGAGTATAATGATGTAATTCCCCACCCCTGAGTATTATCTATATAATAAATATAAAACATTATAATAAAACAATGCACATTTTTCAAGTTTTAAAGAAAAAATCCAGAGATTTTTCTCTAATAAATCAATCTTTTGCTCAATGCCAAAACTTTATTTTTTTTAATTGTAGTAATATACAGTGCTAATTTAATTAATTTGGAATAATGTTTGATTAGTGTTGAACATAATTTTATATTAATTATAAATAACATGGTAGATTTTGTCTTCACATTAAAATATATAAAATAAAAGTGAAGATCTTTAAATACTTTTTATGCACACCTCAATTAATTTTATAAATATTTATTAATGAATATGTGTCTCAGGTCATACAAAAAAGGTTGCCGGGTCATATACAACAGCCTGCAAGTCACAGGTTGAGTGTGGCTGGTTTAACTCAACATGTACTCAAGATGAAGGTGGAAAAATACCACTTTTTTGTGTATCTTTTGACATTCAAACAGGGGTGGCATCTGGAGTCAGCTGGGGGACCTCGATATTTCGAAATTCATCAGTCATTTTAGGTCAAGTTCAAAAAATTGCACTAAAATTAAAGTGTCAGTTTTCACTAAAATAAGAACATTTTCATAAAAGAAATACAGTAAAACCCTTGTTATCCGAAAAGCATGGGACCAAAGGATTTTCAGTTAACCGGGGTTCCACAGGAATTTTCAGATAACCGGGACGCTTCCTAATTTTATTCTACCAGATGACACTACTCACCCTTCTCAATTCCCCACAGTCGGGTAAAACGTTAGTGCTTGCAGGTGCTGCAAGAGTCCATATTCTAAATTCTATTCAATTTCCCCTTCTACACGTGTTTTAATTTCCTTCAAACTTTATTTACGATGAGTAATATTTTAAAATACAAACGGGTTTTTATAAGCATGAAGAGCTCAACGAGTTGAAAAAGTTGATATTGGCACCTCAATATATTGATGTGCAGGAAGATGTAACAGGTTCAGATCTGTTGTTGTTTAAAAGGTGGCGTGATAAGGCAGAATTGAAGCAATGTGAAGTTGAAAAAAAAAAAAAAAATCACAACATATTTTGTAAAGAAATTAAGTGTTGTATGTGTCTATGCAATAAAATGCCTGCATTTACACAATAGTTCAAATAAGTAAGTTGACGCTATTTATTTATTTCATAAACAACATGCTTGTTTAAAAATAAAATTTTTCATATTTAAAAAAAAAAAAAAAAAAAAAAAAAGTTTTTAAGGTATTTTGGTTAAGCCGATTTTCAGATAACCGGGATTCACATAATCGGGGTTCTGCTTTACTTTAAGCACAGAAATTACTGTAAGAATAATTATCACAACTATAATTTTCACAGAATAATTAGGCACAGAAATTAATAATATTTCCTAGTCTTGCTATTGCGACATTCTCAAAATGAGACATATTTATCATAAGACAGTATCTTGGCTAATTTTAAAAATATATGTGAATAAAAGTGTATCAATTGTTTCTTAGCTGTGCATAACAAGATTTAAAAAAAAATTAAATGTCAACCATTCCTTTCCTAAGAAAGTTTTAAAGGCACCCCTGCCTTCACTGAGATTTATTATTTAAATAAAAACAGAATCCTTCTGAATTGTTTTATCTTTTTTATATTTTTGAAACAAACTTACGAAAAATAAGATATCAACTACCTTCCCCTTTTTATTTTCTCAAACTCAAGAAATCTCAACAACTTGTCTGTTAACCCTTTCCAGCGCGGAGTAAGTTTGTTTTTAAAATGATGAAAGTATCGACTGACACCAGAATTTACAAAAGAATTTAATAGAAAATAAAAACGTGCTTATTTTCCTGTAGTTTATAAAAGTAAAAATTTAATTAAATATTATTGGTGCCGTGTGTCAGTTTTGGAATTAAAATTAGATGTCCCTTTTTGTGACCACCGCCCGCTAAAGGGTTAAAGAAATCAGAAAATTTTGTTCATGAGATATACAGGAATAGAGACACTTTGAAGATCAAAAGGAATAATCTTTTTCACATTTTTGAAATTGCTTCATTCGATTTGCAATGTAAATAACAACCATCATCAGAAATTTAATCCAAACCCTGGTATTTAGTTTCTCAAAACTAAAACGGTAAGTAACTATATCACCAAATGCCCACAAATACAGAAAAGATATGTAAAAAAAATTTTGCAGAAAAAAAATGGAGAATTTTCAATATTTCCCAACGTTAAATTCTAATGAAGGTAATTCTTTACTACATTTGGTGCAAAATCACGACTTCTGTTTGTCTAACAAAAAAGTACCAAAAATAAATATAATAGTTTCAACTTTCAAAAATTCAATAAGTAAATTAAAATTAAATAATACGTAAACATGATTAAAAGAAATAAAAGAACAAAACGTGTTCTACCAAATCAAAATAAGCTTACTTTTTTAAAACTCACTTACATTTCTTTTACTCTTTTTCAATTTCCATGTTTTAACAAGAGCCATAAGAGTAGCATCAAAAACCTTGCCATGTCCAGCACGCTGTCAAAAACAAATTTTTATTACTTTCTAATTAAAAAAAATAAATATATATATTTTTAGTTGTAAGCATCACAAATTGACAATCAAGTAATAAATTACATTAAATGTTATTAAAACAAAGGTACATTGATTTAATTCAAAACATACACAGCAGATAAAGAAGATGAAAGTTTTTAATTCGGATATAGTGGGGGGGGGGGGGGGGGGGTACTTGAGACCAATAGGCGAATTTCCCGATTTTTTCCTTAATGGTGAAATTTATGAGGGTTTTTCATGTGAGCATGGATGAATTTTGCAATTCTTTTCCTACAACAAACTGCTGACTTTCTCGATTTTTTACTCACGACCTATTGACGAATTGTGCAATTTTTTCTTGCGACAGAGTGACAAATTTTGCGATATTTTCCCATGACCGATAGACCAATTTTGCGATATTTTGTTGCAACCGATAGACGAATTTTGCGATATTTTCTCACGACCGATAGACGAATTTTGCGATATTTTCTTGTGACCAATAGATGGTTTTTGCTATATATTTCCCACCTTTTGGTGAAATTCACGACAGCAAATTTTTGCGAACCCAAAATAATCAGGGCACATTTCCAGCTATATAAAAAAGGGCAGGACGCATTTACAACTAACTATAAAAGAATGGGCAGGGTACCCTCTCGAAAATGCCAAGGGGAAACATTAAACTACATTTATGGTCATGGGCATATCCAACAAGTACCTTTAATTTCAAACACCTCTATCAGAGTTAAAATAATATTAATAAGTTCTATTCAAATTAATCATTAGTAAATTTTGCAAGTTGTTAACATCCATTTGGTTCAACATCTATATATGAGAAAACCTCTTATGTGAAATTGCAGAAACTGGCATAACAGTCGAAAAGTTATTTTTGTGTCAAGTAGTACTTAATATTCCTAATACAGTAGACGCCTGACTATCCACCTTAACGTGAAAGCAGGGCAGGCTGAATAACAAAAAACTGGATAAGCAGGGGTTAATATTCACTTTCTCCCCCCTCCTTCATCCCAATTAAAACACACCTTTTGGTCCAAAACACCCTCTTTTCATATTTTCTTACGTCTTAGTACAAGTTGGCACTTTACAAATGTTTGCTATGTACTGTACTGTACATTAAAAAAAAATTCTTAGTGAAAAAGGTATTTTAAGAATTAAAATATTCAACACATATTAAAATAAATTTTACAATGTCTAGCTTAAATGCAGGAAATATAAAATCATTTTGAATCACACCTAAGATAAATGTTTAATACTTTGAAGTAATAAATAATATAATATTTGAAGAAATTTTCCTCTTTATTTATTAAAATTTTATACTATATACATATTGTGCAGATATATATCAACCACATTCAAAACAACAGATATTAATTATGCATCCTAAAATGTCATATTCGCTGTTTTACATAAAAAATAAATTTATAAAATCATTAACTCATTACCAATTACAAGAAATTAACAAGCGGCCAAATATAAACAAACCAAAACAACAGCTTGGCTTGATTCACTTAACGCTCAAATATGACGGCAAAATGAGTTTTTTTTTTAAACCTAAATTTATAGATCGAAATAAACATTCTAAAATAACTTACTAAAAATTAAATTCTAAATGATAAAAAATAAACCTTTATTTTCTAATATTAAAAGATAACAAAACATAATTCTACAATCTATTAGTAAAGAGTTCAATTTTTAAGAGATGTATTCCAGACACAACTCGACCGGTTAACAAGCTTAACATGTGTTTTGCCGACGTGTCGGCTAAGTAAGCATAAACTTTGTTTGTGTATAGTAGATTTGGGATTTAAATTTTTGAAATATTTTGTGTGTAAGTTATTAATTTTATTTGTCGTAAACATGGCTTTAATGAGTGAAGAAAGACGGAAAGAGATGGAAGAGGAAATGAACAGGTATTTATTTTCAAGCTAAATTTATCTTCATGAAATAATTTTTCAATACATTAAAAGAATTACCAATTTTTCGTAGACAATGCAAAAACATACTTTTAAATGTAAAAAATTGAAAATAAGTATTCTTAATGGTTTACTGATCAAATGTTCTCTATCATAATTAGTAATATTTTGACGAAGAAAGATTTTAAAAAGTTTTTAACGAAGTAGTACCTTACACAATTGGAGTGGAATAAACTTCTATAATCAAGGCACACAACAATTGTTCGTGATAAAGTGAGCGATGATGACAAAAATATAGTTTTAAATAAATAAAGTTCCAAGAAAAGAAGAAACGAAACAAAAAAAAAAGATTTATTTGATTAAAATCCGATTTTTTAAATTTTAATCAATTTTTATGGGGGTTGCTTTCTTGTGTTTCCTGGCTAACCAAGAATTGTATGTTTCCAAAACAATTAAATCTCTAATTAGATAATATTAAAGAGTATAATTTCTATTTTTATGTTTTAATTAATGAAATTAGTAATTATAGAAATAATAAAAATCGCAAATAAATTATTTCACTATAGTTAATAGTATAAATAACAAATCAAAAAAATATCATGGCAGCTCTTCTTGCACTTGCACTTTATAAAATTACTGCATTTGCATAAACATAAAGTTACATACACATGTGGCATGTAAACCAAAAAATTTAATTACATCTATTAGTTCAATGCTTTATATGCCTGATAAAAATTTATGGTAATTTTATGTTAGCCGGGTGCAAATCTCACCAATAATTTTTTTTTTTTTTCTCGCCACCAGCAGCTTTTATTTTTTGTGTGTGCAAATTAAAAACAATGCTTTGATCTTGAAGTAAAATGTTTTGGATTATGGTAACACTTATTATTCTTATTTTAGGTAAATTAAGTACAATGCATGTATCTATATTAATAAAAGAAAGTTTCGCTCTGTGTGTGTGTCTGTTGGCGATGGCTAGCAAAATCTAGCCCACCTAGAAGTCTGGAAATTTAGGTGTAGATAGTCCAAGGTCTGGCCATGTGCACATAAGCCTCAGAATTTTAATATTTTGATAATTAGCCTAGATATTAATTAGATTCTCATTAAGCATCGCTTCTAAAATGTCATCTTTTAAATCAAAATGGCGAAAGAAACGAACTGGTGCATTGGATATGGATTTGCAACCGGAAATGAACGAATTCGAAATTATTTTACTAATTAGCGAATTTTAAGAAAACTAATTGAGATCAATTTGAAAATTTCTGAGCATATGTAAAAAAATATTCGGCAAAATTCTCAAACAAGGGCGACCCCCGATTTGGCGATTTTTTTGACGTGCGCCAACCTAAAAAACGGCAACCTCCAAATTCCACCCAATCAGAACACGTACTTTTCGGCAGACAAGTCACTACTTACACAGTTCTTAGGCCAATTTCTTTCACAAAGTAAATACTGATTTTATTTCGTTTTACTGCTATTTACAAAGTTTTGAAAAGTTTTTTTACGAGATTTCTCCATTTTTACATACTTTTAGCAATATTTTCATTCAGATTTTTTAATTTTTACAACTTTTAGCTATTTTTTCTTCCGGATTTTCTCATTTTTTACAAATTTTTAGCTATTTTTCCTCTGGATTTTTCCATTTTTACAAATTTTTAGCTATTTTTTCCTCCGGATTTTTCCATTTTTACAAATTTTTAGCTATTTTTTCCTTAGGATTTTTCCATTTTTACAAATTTTTAGCTATTTTTTCCTCCAGATTTTTCCATTTTTACAAATTTTTAGCTATTTTTTCCTCCAGATTTTTCCATTTTTACAAATTTTTAACTATTTTTTCCTCCCGATTTTTACAAAGAATTCGCAAATTTAACAATCAATTTTTTCCTAACAAATAAAAAATCTCTAAGAAAATACCACTTAAAATTTGTAAATTGCAACAAAACGAAATAAAAGCAACGTTTATGTCGTGAAAGAAACTCTCATAGAAATTGTGTAAATAATCACTTCTTTGCCACAAAGTACAGAGAAAATCTCTAAATTCCTAATTTTTTAAATACATAAAATTCATTCAAGTATAGCGGTCAGCAACTTATGTATATACGCTTCGCGTACACTAACCGAAAAAAAACATCACTGGACGCATGAAACTCGCTGTACAGCAATCTCTAGAATGCATGAAACTCATTCACGCAGCGGTCAGTAACTTATGTATGTACGCTTCGCGTACATTAACCGAAAAAAAAAACATCACTGGACGCATGAAACTTGCTGTACAGCAATCTCTAGAATGCATGAAACTCATTCACGCAGCGATCACTAACTTATGTATGTACGCTTCGCATACATTAACCGAAAAAAAACATCACTGGATGCATGAAACTCGCTGTACAGCAATCTCTAGAATGCATGAAACTCATTCACGCAGCGATCAATAACTTATGTATGTACGCTTCGCGTACATTAACCGAAAAAAAACATCACTGGATACATGAAACTCGCTAAACAGCAATCTCTAGAATGCATGAAACTCATTCACGCAGCGATCAATAACTTATGTATGTACGCTTCGCGTACATTAACCGAAAAAAAACATCACTGGATGCATGAAACTCGCTGCACAGCAATCTCTAGAATGCATGAAACTCATTCACGCAGCGATCAATAACTTATGTATGTACGCTTCGCGTACATTAACCGAAAAAAAACATCACTGGACGCATGAAACTCGCTGTACAGCAATCTCTAGAATGCATGAAACTCATTCACGCAGCGATCAATAACTTATGTATAACTTTTATTTTAAAAATTACCGAAAAAAAACATCACTGGATGCATGAAACTCGCTGTACAGCAATCTCTAGAATGTACGAAATTCGTTCACACAGCAATCAATAACTTATGTATGTATCCTGTACACATTATCAAAAAACAGAAAAACAACACTCGATGCACGAAACTACCTCTACAGTAATATCTAAAATGCAAGACACACACTTATCAAATAAAATCAATAAAAATTCACTTACTTTTATTTTACAAATTTACCCTTTTTTTTTTAAGGCTTCGGTTTGTCATAAAAGCTATCGGCGATCACTTCTAATGAGGCAGCAGTATTTATACAAAAATAACCCTTAAACTGATGTATATTGACGATATAAGCAGGCACTTGATGTCAAGCACACAAGTCAGATGTATCTTCTCAATAAACAAACAAACCCTTAAACTGCTCACTCAAGAGGACAAAATTCAAACTTACCCCGAAATAATCTAGCAAAAACACCTAAAATATCCTATATTTTCATTAACAACACACTACACACACTATTTCAAATTCGTACTTGCCGCTTTGCCGAATTCTTCATAAAAAAACAACACGTCAAAAGATTAAATTCACTTCACTTCGCAAAACCCAGAGTTCAAACAAAAATAGACATGCGATGTGCCGTGATGCAACACTAAAGTCGACCCAAACAACTTGGGACTTGATTTGAAAACCTCTCACTGTCCAATAAATTCAGCCTTTCTTCCATACACTGTTAAAAATATCGTGAAAAATTACCTCTGTTTATAAAGGCTCTCTATTTTCTGACCAATGAGAATGCTACATGAACACCCTTGGTGTTCTCATTGGTCAGAAAATACAGAGCCTTTAAAAACAGAGGTAATTTTTCACGATATTTTTAACAGTGTATGCTTCCTTTTTTGGGCCTAGTAAATTCCGAAATTACCGGCTTCATACTCAAAGACATTTTTACGGTATAGGGCACCTCTATCTAGCTCATCACTCTCTGAATCCAACAATACGGCACACAATAAACCAACCAACCCAACCAAACGAACATAATTCACTCATAAACCAATCAAATTTCTAGATCAAACCGTAGTAGGCGGGGAAGAAATGCAAGAAACAAACCGGTAGCAAGAAAAACTCATTTATCGCTTTGCCAAATTCGACGCAGCCAAGCATCGGCCTTGTTTGAGGATTCAACCAAATATTCTGTATCTGACTATGTGATTTTTGAAAAATTCGGTTGGTAATTTTTTTAAATTTATGCAAAAAACTGCCAAAAATCTGCCGGCGCCAGTGAAAACGATCCGAGAAAGTTTCAGACAGGGATCTGCTTTCATTAAAAACTGAACTACAAAGAGATCTGTTTCTCGGGCCGATCCCTTCATTTAGTTTGCGAAAATGAAAGGAAATAATTGCCAATTTTTACTAATTAACAAAAATTTAGGTAACTAATTAAGATATAGATTTGAAATTGAGGTCAGGAAGGGGTGTCATCTGCCGGCTATTTTAGCGTAGCGTCTTCGTTATGTTCTAATTATCAGAAAAATGTAATTCTTTTTTTAATGAATCGCGTTAATGTAGGTGACAGTGGTTCTCTTGAACAAATTATTCATTATATTTGCGGGCATGGGAAGGGAGGGGGTTAACGCCTTTCTCTGAGATTGTAATTATCTCGGGCCCGGGCAGGTTAGCTAGTTTTAAATAAAATGAGTGAAAAGTTTATATTTTACATTAAATGAATAAATACATTAAGAATGAGGGCGATGGGAACAACATTTGGCAATTTATCACTTGCTCCCAGGCTAATATAAAAGTACCAATCTTACTATTTACAAGCTTTAACTATTGTTTACAAGCTTAAGGATTTTTTTAAAGCTTCTTTCATTTAATAGACAAAATATCCTTACAGAAACATTAAAAAATATGTTCCTCTTAATATTTTTTCTTTACATCATTTTAAAATAAATTTAAATGACTGATTTTAATCATCCAGTTAAAATTGTTGACACACTACCAGATAATAGAAGATTCCCCTTGGAAAGTGTGCCATAAAGTTTTAAATTATATATAAATATTTATTGGCTAATAAAACAATATTTCTGAAGAATCTTCCATATCCAGGGTTCACAACAGATGAGTATATTTGACAAATAATGGATTTACTAGCTGTGTTACTCTCGCTTACTGATGTTGCTTTCCTATGCTTTTTGTTTTCTACATTTTACAAAATTACATGCAACTACATCCTTGTTTACATTGTTCACATTTGTTAGCAACTCATAATTGCATCGCTGTGTTCCAATAAATAAAAGTTTGAATATTAACTTAAAATAATATGAACTTTATATAACAGTTAAATGTATGGAAATTTTAGTTACTGCAGTTTCTAATATTATGCTCTCTGCCTGTGTACTTTCCTAAAAACACTTAATTTTAGAATTAATTTTGTTTATTAATTTTTCAAGTAAATTTTTAATTTAGTACAAAAAATGTAATAATTTAACTTTTTACTAATTTAACATTCGAATTCTGAATGCATATTATCAGTGACAAAAAGATAGGTCACCAAAAATGGTTGTCAGTTTGTTTAAAAATGTAAATAATATAAAAGTAAGCTAAATTTATACAACACAGTACTTTAATATATATTTATTAAATACAAAACATCAGGTTGGCTTCTTTTAGTAATAAAGGATATTAACAATGGTAGTTTCATTTCCGGAAGGACGTCATGTCTACTGGGTGCCAGAATGAATAAATTTATACTGGTTGTATGCAGGATTTTTGTTAGTGTGGGGGGAGGGGAAGGGGAGCAAATGGTGAAAATTGGCCAAAATTTTTATTTTTTCAATGATTTAGCGGGGTTACAGCCCACCCCTGCCCCCTTCTGCATATGCCCAAGATCTATTACTATATAACTAATTCTGCAATTGCTTTTAATATGACAACTAATGTTAGATTATCATTATCTATTGCCTGAGTTTCCCAAACTCAGGTGGTACAAAAGCCTTTCGATACATGTACATGGAACTTCTGTTCTGAAAGGAGTGGAGTTAAATTGTTATTTAGCTTTCAGAGTTGCAACACAATTTTCTCGACTTACAACAAAACAAAATTGGTACTTCCTTGTTGTAGATGTGTCATAAGTTGTATGATATATGAGTTATAGTCATCATATATGACATGTGTATGACGATATATAATGTCTTGTATGATGTAAATATGATATATAAAGCAAATATAAGTGCTGCATATGTGTAATATATAACATTGTATATTATGTATGCCATGATGTAAGGCATACATATGATGTATATAAACTTCGTACTTGGCAGTGATTTTGGTGAAGTTGTAACTGCAACCTTGGCATATAATCGCAATTACGTGAGCCACTATAACAAGGAAGTAGCACAAAATCTTTCAGAACATTTTTTTTCTTCTTTGTGAAGCTTTTAAATAGCAGAATAGTATCATTATTTCAACTCTTATATAATTTTATTAGGGAGAATAAAATAATAAAAGTACATTTTGAATTGGATGTAATATAACAAATATTGAGAATGCCATATGGCAGATATTAATGACTGTTTTCCAAAAAAATTAACAAAATTTTTTTATCTAGAAATCTTTTTACTCTGCAATGGAACTCTGTTAGAACACTTTTAAAAAAGAGTGAATTAACAGTGTTTTATTTGCTGAAATAAATGAAATAGCTACTGTTTTCTGCGAAAGCTGTAAAATATTTGCTTCACTTTAGCACAACATATCCTTGATGTGAAACTATATTTTCTTCCTTTCTTAAAATTAAAACAAAATTCAGGAATAAATTAAGAATTTTAAATTGATAAATTTAACAAATAATTAACTGGACATGGAAAAGCTATACTCAGACCTTGCTTCTCCTCAGCAAAACTAGTCGAGTTGGTGTATGCAAGGTAGCCTGTATAAGTAAGCTAACAGTACATATAAGCTCAAACGAAAAAGTTATTTTTGCTCCTGTTCCAAAATGTTTTATGATATTTTGCAGATTTTTAATATGTAATTATGATGCTTCTGCATGTATTCATATCATAAAAGAAGATAATTAAAGTAACATTTTAATAATATGATTATGCACTTTTAAATATTAATATACAGGTAAAGGACAAAATTAGCACTAGCTACCGGCCACAGTGCCACTAAATGAAAAAAGTGGCTATTGAAAAATTTTATGTCAGCGGCCACCTTCTGGCCACTTTCCTGCAGGAAGAGAGTAAAATTTTCTTGCATTATATCAAAGAATTCTACTTTTGCTGATTGAAATATGTTTATATTAATATATTTATTTGGGCTATTTAATTTTAGATTAATAGTAATAGAAATTTTAACAAAAGTTTACTGTTCAGCACTTTTAAATAAAAAAGTGGCCGCTAGTTTAAAGACGGTGGCCACTTATAAAACTGTTACTGCTGGCCACTAACAAAATTTCCCAATTTTGTCGTCTATATACAGGATTGGTTTATTAACTGTAGGGTCTTGGACACACATGCTTTTTTAGGGCTTTTTAGAATAGTTTATATATACATAATAATTCTTTTATTTGGCCTATTTTAAAGTTCTATGGACTCTGGGAATGTATATGGAATTGCCTTACTTTCTCTTCCACAATCTGTCGAATAGAAAATAGCTATTGAATCAGTTCATTGGAGATAGATTCAAAAAATGAAGAATGATAAAAATCACTCCTCTTGTAAAGCTGAAGAATTATTGTGCCAAGTCCACCACTTGCAAAAGCATTAGCCATTTGAAATCAGTGAACATATTAATTTTAATTATTGTGCAAAATAGCAAAATAATTTAGACAACTGTGACCATGAACATAGAAATAGATAATTATTTCTAACGAAATAGCCTTTCAAAGAAGAAAACCATTCCTCGAAAAATGTTTCAAATAGGTGGCACTTGTATAGGACAGTTGCTCTATACGTCACCAGTTCATCTGCTTCTTCAAATCATTTGCTTAACAACAATCATCTGGTGGGTATCCGATATACGGTTTCCGTTTGTTGTTGTAGGTGCCGCTACCTTAGTAGAGATACTCGCCGGCTGCGCAGAACCATGTGTGCAGCTGCCATTAAGTTTGAAAATCATGACACAATATTAACACTATTTCTTTAGAAGTCCTTATATATTCAGGACTGTGACATTACAGCTGAAAAATTTGAAAAAGCTAGCCAAGTATTTATATTAAATGTTTCTATCAACTCTGTAGAAATTTTATATATGCTATGACACTCATCCCAGATCATGTTATGAATTATAGAGTGTTAATGATTTACACCCCACATCCCCCTAAAAAAATAAATAATAATTGGCTATATGGGCTAAATAAGTGGCTAAATGTGCTCTTGTAAAAAGCTATCTTTATTATACTAACATCAAAGTAATGAATTTTTTCACTGCCATTTCATTATTTTGTGTGGATTTAACGCAGTGTATGTGTAACCACTAACCTAACTTGGTTTTAATTAGTTTGCAAAAAAAAATATATATATATATATTTTGTTCATTTTCTCTGTTAATCATGTGAAATATTTTAGGTTTGAGTTAGAAATTGCTGCACCTGGTGCCAAACCTCCTTCGAGTGATTTATTAATTGGTAGTAAACCTCTTTCTCCTCCTCCTGCACCTCCAGCTGTTTCAGTTTTAATTCCAGAAGGTATTGTATTATTTGTATGTTCCAACTCCTTTTCATGTATTTTACCTCTTATGTTGTAAAATGTTTTGAAAAACGGGTCTTTAAAAATAATCTTTCAATCTATTAAATACTATTGTAAGAAACTTTGGTATTAATTCCCCATTATCCTGTCGACTGCTTTCCATTAAAAAAAACTATCACCAGACTGTAATGCCAATAAACAAATGGAAGAATGTTTCCATTGGAACCTCAAACATATATATATCAGGGTTCCTACGTGACTGGAAAACAGGGAATTGTCAGGGAAAATGACAAATCCTCCAAAAGTCAGGGAAAATTTAAAAAAAAATTTTAAACCTGGAAAAGTCTGGGATTTTTTTTTTCTATGCACTATCATATCTTAAAATTCTCCTGAGTTCAAAGGTTTGTCTGCAAAAAAGTTCCAATTTTTTATTTAACGAATCATGATCACATCACGTTTGAATAGTGTTCTGTGCATGTCTGCTCCGCCACGAAACTTAGCTGCTGTGAAGCTCACCTCGCTAGCGACCAATCAGAGTCCGTTAATGCTGATAAAGCTACGCCATGAAGCCTCACTGCTGGATCACTTTGATTGTTTGCTTTTGAGCCGAATTTCCCAGGTACTAAAGATCTGATTCCACTTCGGAAGCGAACCTTCTTTCTTTGGCGGTTTCATTTGAAATCGTAATGAATCTTCAAGAATTATTATAACTTAATTCTCAAGTGTTTGTTTCCGCGATCTTTTGAGGAAATTAGTGATAATTTTCCTCGATTGTTTATCGAAATTCAGGATTTCGTTTTCTGCAACCGATTGACAAAATTCGTGATTTTGTTTGTGGGACCATTTAACAAAATTCGCAATTTTTTTTCGCAGCCGATTGTTGAAATTTGTGAATTTTTTTTCAGCAATCGATTCAAGAAAATTGCTATTTGTTTCTGAGATCTTTGACAAAATACAATATTTTTCCACAATCGCTTGAAGAAATTCTTGATTTTTTCCGCCACAGGTTCATGAATTGATTTTCTGAAATTCTGCGATAGAAAAAAAAACACTGACTTTCATGAAAATTAAAAAATAATCATAGAAGAATCACATGCCTGTGAAAGAATTTAAGTGAAGAATAATACCACACAGCATTTTTTATTATGCGGGATTTTTCTATTTTATGTGCGATTCACTCATTCCTGCACTTCATTTCAAACGCTGCCCCTCAAAGAAAATGCCGCCCTTGCTTCTGAGGAATGAAATTCGTCATTAAATATTCGTATAAACACGATTCACTCATAATTAATATACATTAAGAAGGTTATTAAAAAGATTTTTTTTAATGTCCGAATATTTGGACTGATGATAGATTTTTAAAAATTTTTGGAACTGAACGGCTTAAATTTTCAGAATTTACAAAACAGCATCACCCTTGGCTCCTGGAAAATTGATGCAACGTTCTCAGAAAATCGTCGATGCATTTAAAAAATTACGCGGCACATAAAAAAAAATCACACGCCACACCTAAAAAATAGCATGACGGATTTAAAAAATTGTCCTTCATTAAATATGCCTAGAGTAATCTCAAGTATAATAAAATATTTCAAGGTAGTTATGCAAAACTGATCTCCCCCCTCCAAATTTTTTTTAACTTAAAATATTAAAAATTATCAGAAAAAAAATTAGAATAGATGGTTACAGTAAAATCCCATTAATCCGCTCTTCCCGATTAAGCGCCCTCCTCCCACTTTGTAAACAAATTGGGAAATTCAAAAAATCCCGAGAAAGCGCCCTCCCCCAAAAGAAATTCCACCGCACACATCAAGATCAACACCAAAAATTTTATCTCATGAGTGTTTTTTTTTTTTCCTGATGGATCAGAAAGGCGTGACGATTCTTTGATATATCTCAAACGTGTACAAACACAAAAGTAACATACACAACTTCAACTAATGTCAATCAGACAAAACAATATAACCAAACATTAGTTTTGCTGTAAATTTATCTCCATGGTGATGTGAAGGTAATAAAAATATCGATAGTGAAAGTTTCTCATGAAATAAGTTAATAAATGTGTATTTGATGCTGTGTATGAAATATTTTGATTAAAAAAGAATCTATTTATTTTATCAAAGAATTTATAGTCGTATTTAACGTTATTATGAAAACCAATCACAAAAAATTTATCGATTGATTGATCAGTAGATGGCGCCACAGTTGAATTTGTAGCGTATTTTGTGCCATCTTTGTGATAGCAATGTTTTTCGTTTTAAAAATCTGGCAACATTTGTTCTGTATGTTCTCAATTTCTGTGATTTGTATTATTTATTTAGCATTTATAGATACGAAATCATCATTTAACAACAACAAAAAAAACGGTTATTTAATCTCCCTAATTTACAACAGATGGTGACACCACATAAAATGTTACTAGTTCTAGAAAGTATTTCAGGACATTTTCAACTGTAATTTCTCAGTGTTTTTTAATTATTTTAAATTAAGTTCCTTTTATTTTTCTGTTACCATATTAATGACAGATATTAGTGTTATTATTTATCTAAATGCATTCCAGTTTGCAAAGCTTTTGAAATCCAGAATTCTGAAATTGCCATTAATTGTAAAGTTTTACTTTTTCTATTTTGTATATAATTTTTTGTTTCAAAAGGTTTTTCTTTTGTCACTTTATTAAAATAATGCATACTTTGCAACGATTAGTCATTAGCATATCTCCCCCCCCCCCCCCCAGTCCTGGTACCACTGTCATAAAATAATTCATTCACATTCAAATCTATTTTATAATTGTTATAATGATTACAAAATGGGCTTTGATCTGAAGCATTATTTATACTTTTTACGTTTAATCAAGAGTTTTATCTATGTATCTTGTTTCTAAATTTTATTTACCATTGCTTTTATCTGCAATCTTGTCTTACAGTGTTGGCTAAAGCACCTCCTCCTCCACCACCGTCTTCACCTCCTCTTCATGCTGTTTTAAGGCCTCCTCCTCCACCCCCACCTGCAGTTCAAGCACGTCAACATGCTGCTCCAATACGATTTATTCCCCATCAGATACAAAGACAGCCTCCAAGACCTCCTATGAGGCATAACTTTGTTCCTATGAGAAGTATACATATTGAAGGACCTCCAGGTCCATTTCCCACTCCAGGAATGATGGGACCTTTTGTTCCTCCTATGGGTCAAAATCCACCTATTGTAGGTTCTCAAATTCCTGGACCTCCAATGCATCATATGGGCCCTGGACACATGCATATGATGCCTGGTCCAATGCCAATGCCACATCAGATGGGAAATATGAATGTTAGTCTTCCCATGCCTCCAGGATTTTGTCCACCGACTGGCCCTGCACCTACAATGATGCCTGGAAGGATTCCATGTGATCCTCAAACTTTCATACAAAATGAAGGAGCTCAAGATTTTGTAGCGGTATCTACCTCTGCATCGGCAAGTGAACCCAGTTCTGTTGTTGTTGCTGCACCAGCTATTTATGCCTCACCTTTTGTCAAAAGTCATGCAGAAAATAGTTCAGATACGCCAGCATCTACGAATGGGCAAGATAATGTTAATACCTCTACAGGGATTGTTAATATAACAAAACCAGAAAAACATTCTATGAAAAATGAAGAACATGTTGTTGGTAGGTTATACCTTTTTATAGAAATTATATTTAGTTCAAATTGGAACAAATTAAAACTAAACAACTTAAGTTTTGATAATGTGATTGTAACTTTTTTTATTATTATTATTATTAATTGTTGCATTTAACATATATATTTTTTTTACTTTCTTCTACTACATAAAAAAAAAAAAAATCCATATTTTGGTGGATTTATATATTTTAGGATGTCCTAAGTAAGGACATCATATTTTTGGAAAATGTCTGTTTTTGTGTTACACAATTTCCATGCTTGCTCTATCTAAAGAACTAATATATGAAATTTCATAAAACTTCAATTTTTGGTGATACCTTCACATAAACTGGTGCTGATTAGATTTTGGTGAATATTACTTAACACAGGTGACCATGTTTTTTCATGATTTTTGTGCCAGTTACAGCTTGACATCTGTGGGATGAAATTATATCAAATTCAATATATAAGCAGTGTTGCCAGTAGGCTACTTTTTTAAAATTCAGATTGTTTGATTCCCACCACTTTTTTGAAGGAGAATTATTCACCTTATTTAATGATAGATTTAAATAACGTGAGAATAAGGCCAATTACGCTATTTTTAAAAAAGTGGTGGGAATCAAACAATCTGAATTTTTAAAAAGTGGCCTACTGGCAACACTATACATAAGATGCTTATTACGAAATATTATACTTATTGAATTTTGGTTCTGATGACTCAACAGAAAGTGTTGACTGTGCTTGGAAAAATTTTTATAATTGGGTCTGTGTATTTTCACCTGTGTTATTTGCTGTATAACTAAATTCATTGTTGTAACTGTCATGCACTTTGGATTAGATTGTTGTCAGAAGTGTTTGTTTGATGCCAATCTTAGCTTTGTACCCAATTACAGAATAATAGCCCTGTGCTTTTTGCAATAAACATTTTATCCCAATTTCTGTGTATTTCTATGTATCCCAATTTTGGATTTGAATATCGAACAGGAAACACCATTGTGCAATGCCTTTTTTTTATTCACTGAAGATGACCACAGTAATTCTATTTCCAATTCCCAGAAATTTACTGTATACTTCCTATTTATAATTATTAGTGTGTAATTGCACTCTTTAAATCAGCCATACTCAACCTGTGGCCTGAAGGCTGCATGTGACCCGTTGACCTTTTATGTAATAAAAGACCAAGATACACCATCTTTTATCCATATGTATAAAATATTGTGATATGCATAAAAATTGATAAGGTTGTTCGAGTTGCAATTTCTAACTTTATGCTAAGAACTTTTAAATTAGTGACATAATGTATCACTGCACATTATTATTTTTTTTATTATTATCAATAATTTGTAGCAAAAAAATATTTGATATTTCCACTAATATTTTACATTTTTTTCATGAGAAAATAAAATTTAGCCTGTTATATATAATTCATGTAAAATTATTTTAAAACATCGTAAATGTCATTTTCTAAGTCAAAAGTTCTTGTTACACAATGCTTATTTCCAAACATCCAAATGCTTATGAAATATTGGATAATGCCACTTTTCAAAACATTTTTGTGAAATATTACAGGGCCAACTGTTCCATCTGTTACAAATAATGAAGAAACTGTTGTGAGTAGTAAAAAGAAGGAAAAGAAAAAAAAGAGTGTTCGTATGGCTGGTGGTCAGGCATGGGAAGATAACTCTTTGATGGAGTGGGATCCAGGTGAGTGCAATGTTAATAATTTTTCATTTATTGTAAGAAAAGCTTTTGTCATATTTTAAGAGCTGTAATTAATTAATGTATAAAATATCTAAATCTTAAAACTTTTCTTTTTTTTTCTAGAAAGTGTTAAATTTGCTACATTCTGTTACATTTGTGTTACACATTTAGCTAATCATATATTTATTGTAAACTAGCTTTGCTTGTGTTAACCATAGGGGGCCTTTTGTATAAAATAAATAAAATACATTATCCTAAAAATATGGTGAGCACACTAGCAGTGATCACACCTATGAATCGTTAAAAAGACAATTAGAAAAATATTACATTACTTTGACGCAATCATACTAAAATCTCTCAGATTTATAAATGAGAATGTATGTTTTCTTTGGCACATGTAACAGGAAAATATATGCTTTCATTGATAATACAGGTGGAGAAAAGCAAAAAATTCAATCAAATAGCATAGCATTTAGTGTAATTCTATTTTGTATGGCATTTTAAAATGGAAACATATATTCAATGGGTTGAAGTATCATAGTTGAGATTTTTTCCAACAGAGCAAAAAATGCCGGGGCCAGGACTTTAACCTGGGTACCTTGGCTTTCCATGCCAATGCTCTTCCTAATGAGCTACCCCAACGATATCCTGGCTGGCATAATTCACTTTTATTTGTTGGACATGGCTGCTAACTGCAGCGATAATTTCAATCATTGAAGCTATAACTATAGCATTTTACATAATGAAAGTGTGATTTAACATGGAAACTCCTGTATACCATGTAATTACAGTTTGCAGCCACGTCCAACAAATAAGAGTTAATTATGCCAGCCAGGATATTATTGGGGTAGCTCAGTAGGAAGAGCATTGACATGGCAAGTTCGGTGGGTTTATGATGTCAGCTGAAATGGATCTGTTGTGCGTAACTATGCACAGCAACATTTTTTCAATGCTTTTTCTTTTTTAATATGCCGCGTTGTTTAAGGTCGTTATTATTTTTTAAATTAATGAAATACTAATAGATGGATAAAACATCATTAAAAATACAGATAAATGTCAAATAAAAATCTTTCGATGACATAACAAGCACGTATAACGCATCTGATGTCAATTGAATGTGATGCCACAGTGACACACTTTTTTTTTCCTATATTTTGGGACAATTTTTTTTGTTTTTTGAATAGTGGTCGATGAGATTACAGATAAATACCCAATTTTTTATAACATTATTATAAAATTCCCCAATGCAGTGACATTGTTTACTTAGCCATTTTATACAAGTTGATTTTCAAAATGTTTAATTGGTGTTATTTAATCAATCATGAAAACAGTTTTTAGCTCTTTTGACAGCAGTTGATTCGGCTTTAAAATACCTCAGTGAAAGGAAAATGAATGGAAACCTGATTACAGCAGATCGCCACTGATCACTTAATTATAATCCAATCTTCCGTAATCATTTTAGAGTTAATCAAATTAGCATGTTTTTAGAGTTTGCGGTGTTAGAATGGGGGTTGGTGAGTGTAGCTCTTAGGGGGCAGAGCACCCTAGTAGAAAAAAGAAATAAACGCTACTAGACAATGATGTAATTAATAATGCAACTAGGGATTGTTAATAACAAAAGGGAGAGGGAGGGAAACTACTTTTTTTTTAATATCGCATTTAGTCCACATGACAGAGTATAGTAACAGGCTTCGCCTACTATCAGTCCGGTTCAGATATTCAAAAAAATGAAAAAATAGACTGGTAAATTTTTACTTTATAAAAAACATGACTTTCATTTTTCAAAAAAAAAAAAAAAAAATTATTTGGATTTATTAAAGAAAGGATAAAGTGTTTTGAAAGGAATATTAAACAAAACCCTTTGTGCGATCTTCTATCACACTTACCCACTTGTTTTAACTTCTTTTATACTTCTTTTATTTAACATGTCTATCTCAAAATCTGCATATCTCAAAAACTTGCAAATATCAAAATTTACTGATTTCTCAGCATTTTCAGAAGTCTAATTGTTCTGAATTTTTTCCACTATTATTGTTATTTCCATTTTGGGGGTCATAATTCTCAACAAATATTTATTCCATTGGCAACAATATACCTGTGTGATGGAACACATTTGTATTTCTTGGAAAGTATTGAGGACGCGAAATCTTTTAGGAAATACAAAACTTCTAACGATTATTTTCATAAAGTATATCAACTTTTTGCTCAAATCTACATTCTTCTGTGTCATATGGAAATGTAGCATTCTCTCGATCGTGTGTTTTAATTTAGTCTAAAATTCCGTATTTTTAATTATTTCAATAATTTGTCTTTACTACTTATTTAATTCACCTTTCCCATATTTCGGCATATTTAATTCCCTTTAACCCTTTAAGCACCATGACTTACCTGCATACGTCATGAACTCTTCTATTTGAAATACCAGGACGTATGTGCATACGTCTTCATTTTAAGTCCAGACTGCAATTTTCTAAGCATCTGTTTTTTTTTTTACATCGCTAATTGCTATTGTGATTTGTTTTGTACGGACATTATAACAATAATTATTTTTGCACAGAATAACACATGGGCTGATAAGTTCCCGGTCTAATAAAGAAAACACAACTTTTTAACAAAGCTTTATAACTTTATGACTTTAATAAATAACATAACTTTAATAATAAATAATAATAATTTAATAATAATAATAATTTTATAAGAATCATTTTATAATAATAATTTAATAATAATAATTTAATAATATTAATTTAATAATAAAAATTTAATAATATTAATTTAGTAAATGAATAATAATAATAATTTAATAACAAATAACATAATTTTATAATGAAAAAGCTCCAAACAGTACCCAGAACTCGTTGTTGTTTTTGGTCAACAAGCGCGGCAGCCACTTTGACAACAGCTTTTTCATAGACAAATGTTCATTCAAAATAAAACCTACACGTTCCTTGGATATCTTCAGAGTCTGAGCTATCTCTTGCAACTTCACTTTACGGTTCCCCAAAACGATTTTGTGGACTTTTTTAATGTTTTCCGGAGTAACCACCTATTTTGCGTGGTGCATCACTTGTGTCCATATGACCCTGTTTAAATTTAGCAAACCAGTCAATAATGGCTGATTTACCTAGTGCAGTGTCCGGATAACGCTTATCAAGCCAAGCTTTTGTTTGAACGATGTTTTTCCCATCAAATAACAATTCTTGAAATTCTTGTTTATCCATTTTTTTGTTTATCAAAAAAGTCGTTCAACTGAAACCACTCTAACGTTTTATCCACATTGCGAATCGTCATGCCATTTTTTCTGCTACCTTTTAAAGGTTAGTATTTACTAAAAAAAAATATCGGTTCGGCGATTGCAACGCCATATGTGTGCCAGACCGGGAACTTATCAGCCCATGTGTTAGATGGTGTTACGTGTAAAAAAAATACATTAGTTTCCTTCTGCGATGAAGATTGGAACTTCAAGCCTTATTTCTGTTTGTATAATATAAATTAACCTTTATATCATCTCTTTACATTACATGTAATTAAATATTTCACGTGTATTTAAAAATAATGACATAAGCTACTTTTGACAAAATTTAATAAATCTGGTATTCAGGATACTATCACTAAATTGAATATGGTGTTTAAGGGGTTAATTTGGTATTTTGCTCATAGTTTCATGACGATTTCTCAGTGAATGAATCTTCTGTCACGCTGATTGCAACTTTAAATATTTTTACCAGCAAACGAGGGCGATTTTGGCTGTATGCCATTTTTTTTAGCCTTCGTTCTTCCTTATCTCCCTTGTTTGATAGTAGGTGTGCAGAACTTGACTGCAAGCAGCATGCGTTCCTTGCTTGCATTCGCTTGGTGTGGCGTCCAGTTTTGCATGTTCCAATTGATTGTTGGATATTATGGCGACATTCAGAGCAGATACATCTGATTTTCAGATGAATGTCATCAGTTGTTGCTTTTCAGTTTCCTCAGAACGACATCCCTTTTTCTGGATCCTAAAATCATGGATTGTCATCAGGCTTTTCTCCTTTTCAATTCTCTTTAAATTAGTTAATAAATACTTGTTAATACAACTTCCATGATGACCAAAGAACAAAAATTGAAATACATTTTTAAAACTTATTTTGATAGCAGGTGCGCAGTTCTGTCCCTCTCACGAATGTTGATATACCTTATAAAAATAAACATTTTGCATTTCCTAAAAGGATGCAAGTCCCCAGTACTTTTCAAGAAATTAGGAAATGTTCCATCACACAGATATGCAGTTGCTAATGCACTGAGAGGCATGTTGGGCAGTTCAAGTGCTCAGGTTCAGATAGTTTTTCATCCCATCATTTTTTCCTTATTTGTTTGTATGGTATTCAGTGTTTTATTTCATCCTTATATCTTCGTCAGAATAGTAATATCTGGTTTATTTCATCTCCATGTTCTACTACTTTTTAATAGTACATTCCATTACCTAGTCATCGAACCTAGTGGTGATTGATACAACGCGTGTCATTAAAATAGATTTTATCAACTGTATTATTTTCAAGTTCACATGCTCACCATGTGTGTAATTTTCTTTATATATATTTTTATCGCTCAGTACCTTTTTTGTGCGACGTTATGTTTTGAAATAAATATTTAGAATAGAAAATTTATTACTGATGTCTGTCTAAAAAAACCTGTTTATCTCAAATTATTTCTTCATCTCAAGCAATTTGAGATAGAAGGTTTGACAACATATAATTTAATTTTTCTTAGGGGTGCAAAATCCTCTCTCTTTTCATGTTTTAAATTCTTCAAGTACTTTCTCATGAACTCAGAATCACACCTGCATTATTGAATGTAAATTTTTGTTAAAATATTCTAACTATAACATTTTTGTGATGATAAATCACAATGATGAGCAATCACATATACAGTGTAGTATAACTATTCAAAAAGTATTTTTAATGAAGTATAGAGATTAAAAAGATATTTTGATTAAGATTTTGATATTTCAATTTCTTTGTATGTGTATGATATATTATATAAAAATTTTGAAATTTCAGTAGCATTTCTGTTGAAATTGAAAATAAAATATAGAAAATCTTTTAAAATTAAATAAGATGTACTGTAAGCAAATAGTTGTAATTTTTTTTTTTTTTAATATATTTCAGTTTTTGTTCTTTGGTCACTATGCAAGTTGTATTAGTTTTTTTGAGCACTTATATTTCATTCAAGCTTCAATTTTAAGATGCATTAAATATATTCTTTATTTTTTTTTAAATAACTGTATTCAAAATTATGTATCTGTATTATTAATAAATCAAAAATTGGTTCTAAAAATGATATCAATTTGTAAGAATCTTTTTATTCAAAGATGTGACTAAAATAAATCCTTTTTGTTAAATTTTATGCAAACGATATTTTTCATATTTTGTTCAACAGAGTCAAATTAATTTAAAAATAATGAAATTCACCACATTTATAAATTCATATGATACATTTGCAAATAAATATTTGCAAACGTATATATTTGCGTGTTTTATATCGTGTTTTTTTAATCTTTGGACATTAGTTAACGTTGTAATATATTTTTGCAAAGTCTTTTATTTATCACACATTTTTTTAAAAATTGTTATTAGTAATCATTACATTTAATTATCCTTCTTATAAATTTTCAAATTTCAAAAATTTTGGGAAATGGCTTTTGAAAGTTTGCCTCATAATTCATCTTGTAAAGACCTTGTTTGCACGAGGATTTTCAAATGGTAGCAGTTGAAACAAACTAGGTCATTAGTTGTCCTTAGAATAAATTTTTGTTTTATTAAGATATAAAACACAGAAAATAATTAATGCAGATTCGGTTTGGGAAAGTGTTTGGTGCTTTATCTGTGTATAGCCATTGCAAGATTGGTTGTAATATGCATCTCATAATGCAATAAAAAATTGATAATTTTTGTTGGGAAGAAGAAATGCACCGAGCAGGCGACTTTTATGGGCAAAGATTTTCATTCAGTTCATGAGGCACTCACTCATTTGTCAAGTTTGTTTGAGTTTTTCATTTGGTACAAATGTCAAAGAACTGTTAAACCAATTTTGTTCTGTATATTCATTGAGTTTCCTGGCCAAATGTTTGGTTGAAGTTGTGAGTAATTCTGCCGTTTTATGTTCTATTTTCGACTAATAATACAATAAAATTACTTATAATTTCTTTTCTTTTCATATTATTTTTGACATTCTAAAATAGACAATTGCAACAAAGCTATTAGCACAAATCGTTAAAGTTAATTTCACTCTTCAAAATGGTATGTTACATGAACGTAGTTAAAAATTAAGCATCAAAGTTTAAAATAACAAAACCACAATTTATTTTTGTGGCAACTCTAATCTTCTATATCCATTTTCTGTTTTTATTTCAGCCATATATTTTTGACCCAGCATATAAAAAGGTTTCATTTATTATATCACCATGATAGTGTTATAAATTATTCAGTTTATATTGTAATTTATTCTTATTCGAGATAACTTAATACTTTTTTTTTTTTTTCAATTTGTAGATGATTTTAGGATATTTTGTGGTGACTTGGGTAATGATGTCACTGATGAAGTTTTAATCAGAGCTTTTAGCAAGTATGCTTCATTTGTTAAAGCTAAAGTAATAAGAGATAAAAGAACTAACAAGACAAAAGGTTATGGTTTTGTTAGCTTCAAAGATCCACAAGATTTTATTAAAGCTATGAGAGAAATGAATGGTAAGTACATTATTTTATTAAATCAATTCTATTTTGTTTGAAATTAAAATTTCTTGTAAAATGTAATATTTTGTATAGATTTATATTTTATTTTGTTGTATATCTTGTCTTGTTTTTTTTTTCTTTTCTTTTGTATATTTTGCATTTGCAAAGCAGTTCCTACATGAAATTTCAAAATAACTGTATGTTGAATTCTGATTATTTGTGCTTTTTTTTGGTTTTTACAGATTGCATATTTAGTCATATTTCTCCAGACTTCTTTTTACAGTTACATACTTAGTTAAATATAATTTTAGACAAGTATTAAATAAATTATAATTACTTATACAGAAAACAAAACTGACAGCATCCAATTATTCATACGGTCTATTATATTGTTCAGTACAGAAAATTCACTAGTCTTGTATCACATGATCAAATTAATCATATTTAAAATTCCTAAATAAATCTATTAAATCTTAGCTTTGCAAATTTTCATATTTAAATATAGTTGAAAATCTTACGATATGTTCAGTCTTATTCAAAATTTTGCAGCCATTTCTAGTCTAAACTTTAATTTCAGTGTATATAAAAGGCATTCTCATACACACCATCATGTTCATTAAAGATTGTGTTTTCATTCATAAATTGAGAATATACATTGAAATTCATATCATTGCAACTATGTATGTAAGCTATGTAATTTTTACTGACTTTTCATTTTGTACATATTGACTCAAATCCCTTACAATGATAACAATCATGACCCACTTGATAACAATAACAACCAAATTATTTGAATGACATTAAAAGGTTTAATCATGAATTTAAACTCGTATGTGGAATGATAATTAGTAAAGTGTAAAAAAAATATTTTTTAAATCAGATTTTTTTTTTAAATCTGAATTTTATGATTTTTTTTCCCTGCATTAAAATATAGAATAGCTATTCAAATGAATGATCGACGTAAAAATAGCACAAATAAAAATATATAAAATGGCAAACAGCTGTTTCGGAGCCCCTAAAGCTCCATCATCAGTGCCAAATTTAAAAGATTAAAAACTGATCCAAAAGTTTAAGCTATGTAGGTATGCTTGCATCTCCGCATGCAACTAAGATAGAATGGCGCTGTGTTTAATCACATGTGATGTAGGAGACCAATAGAAGCTCTCAGCCAGACTGGACGAGTTTAAGTACGGAGGAGAAAAAAAGGGGGGGGAGGGGGAATCGAAGAGAATGAATTAAATGAAAGGTAGCCAGACATTTGAAAAATTTGGTGTACTGGACATATCATTAACTAAGTTGCCTGAATTCTTCCATATATGATAAGCTTCCCAAAAATCAAGGTTGTAAATCGATGAGCATTTCTGTATTATTGAACCTTCTGAAAATTTAAAACTGTGATTTCCAGACCAGCAATGGTTAGCAATCACAGAGCGTTTAGTGTCACAATTTTTAACATAGTTTTTATGTTCCCCCAAGGTGACCTTAAGGGGTCGCTTAGTTTGATTTATGTACATTCTATCACACTCGCAAAATATCTTATAAATTCCCCAATGTGAAAATCTGTCAATTGGATGTTTGAAAATCTGTAAATTTGATTTTGTTAAATGGTGCATAAATTACTTAAAATCGATTATTTTCAAAATTCTGGATATTTGATGGCTTATTCTCAGAAAATATGGAAGTATAATTAAATTTTCATTGCAAACATTGTTAACATTGGAATGTGGATGTTTAATTAGTTTATTATGAATTGAATCAACGATTTCAACAGGATGACCCTGGTCAATGGCAATTGATTTAATGTGGTCTAATTCTGCCTTGAGTCTGCTCAAATCCATCTACTTTAAATATAGAATAGCTACTAAGAATTTTATGTTTCCAAAACAATTAAACCTCTAATTGCTAACATAATCTATGTTTTTATGCATTAATAAAATTATAATTGTTAGTTAGTAATTAAAGAAATTATAAAAACTTGCAAATTAGCAATTTCATTAGTTCGCATACAATAACATCATGTACATTAATATTTTGTAATAATTATGCAAAACTATATTAAATGCATTTGTTAAAATTATTATTTGCATTTAATATTAAATTGTTAACACTGCTTAAAATTAATAATTATTAAACAATTAACTCTCTAATTAGGAAAATGAAAATAATATAAATTTTTATGCTTTAATTACTAAAATGATTATTATTAAACAATTAACTCTCTAATTAGGAAAATAATATACATTTTACTTACCTATCCTACGTAGTATAGGGTAAGTCTTGTAATCGTTTTGAAAATCGAAAAAAAAAATTTGACGGATTTACACGTTTCAGACACTGGAGATTCCGAAAAACATATTTTTAGAAAAAAAAATTTTGCCGTCCGTCTGTGTGTGTGTCTGTAAACGCTCTATTTCCCGAAAAAATTGAGATAGAGACTTGAAATTTGGTATGTACTTAGTATGTAATAATGGGAAGAAGCCTATTTCATTTCAATAACCTTGATTAACCGGAACAATTTTTTTCGGACTCTAGAAATATTCGTTCTGATAAAAGGTATCTAAAATTTTTCAAAATTGTTTATTTTAAGAAATGAATATAAAAGACAATAAAAAAACATAAATTTTGCATACAGCATGAAGTCAATCGGATAATTAGTTGCCGAGATATTTGGAATTCTATTTACCACACTCTTCGATTTTTCATGACTCTGTATTTCATCCAAATTTCACTTCAAAGATATATTTTAATTGGAAATTTGACGCTTAATCAGATGCAATAAACCGCTAGTTAATAGGATTATTATTTTTGGAGTTATAAGGATGTTTCTTTCAAGCAATTCAGTAATCAAGCCTTTAAAGTTTGTGATGTCATCAAGCCACGATTTTATTTGAATTGCAATGCATTTTATAAGTAGTTTACACATTTTTATCTTAATATTTTACATTATGCATATCCATGATAGGTAAGTATTACGGTGGCCCCCAACGACTAGTTTATTCATTCTTTAATTACTAAAATGATAATTATTAATTTAGTATTTATTCTACAAAAAAAAAAGGGGGCAGGGTAAGTTCCAATAAAGGGCACTAGTTCAATAGAAAAAGGATTATTTCTTGAGAAAATATGTTAGTAATGTGATTAGTAATGATATAAGAAAAAAAAAAGTTTAATTTTTTAATTTGATAAATAAAGTGACATTATGAATTACAAATTGAAAAGCACAATTAAATTACAACATGATTTAATAATTTCCTGTTTTTTCTGAAGAAATAAAGTTCTATAATTTTTGCAAAATCTTAGGCACACATATTTAAAATTACTGTGGAAGTACTGTGGAGTATGAGGAAGTTTTTACAAGAAATCTCGGGGTACAGTTAAAGCTGCATATTCACTATTAAAAAAAAAGCAGGGTGCATTTTGTAAATTTTAAAAAGGGCAGGGTGTTGAACGCTTAAAAAATGGCCTACAGTAATTAAGTACAGAATTAATAAAAACTGAAAACAAGTAACTTCATTAGTTAGTAGCACAAATAATAAAACAAATATCGTTTGCAGCTCGTTTTGCATTTGCATTTTAAAAAATTACTGTTAACCGCTTAAATCTTAACTTACACACATGTATGTGTATGCTGACCATATATACAGTCAAACCCCAATTTAACGAATCATTCGGGACTAGCACCCTTGTAGGGTCGGACCACCCAGTCCCTACCCTACGAACTTGAACACACCTTACCTCCCAACCACTTAATCCCTGACCATCAAGGAATTCCTAATCGTGCTATGTGACCGGTACCTAGGGGGATAATAGTCACTACTAATGGTCCAGGAGGACCGTGGAAACCTTGCTCCCAAGCACCATAGAAGCACCTCCGCTCGGGAGTTCGTAACTTGAAAGTTAGTTTTGAGAAACCCCTGCTCATCCAAACGTCATAGGGACAAAAAACTCCGAACTGTGCATAGACACGCAGACTGATTCTCGACCCAGGTCCTGACTTTGATCTAGATGCTGTCACTTTAACTGACGAGTCTCCGGCCCAGTTCCTCTTGGTTGGTTGATAGGGTAGAACGGACCACCGCCCTACAAGAGCAGTGGGAGAACGGACCATTCTCCAATCAGAGCAGTGGGAGAACTGATCATCCCCCTACCAGAGCAGTAATTCCCTTCTATCTTGCCACTACGGTGGCTACGATGGGCGCAAACTACCTTCTGGTCAACAGGATGTCTCCTTTTCTCGACCGAACTTTAAAAATGGCGCACTACTACTCCAGATCAATATCCTGTCAAACATAATGTTTCCCTGATGAAAATGACTTCATGTTCTAAAGAAAACATTTACTTTCATTAAATTAAAAAATATATATATATTTCTAAAATTATGATGAAATTTTCAGTGTTTTTTTCATTTTGCCCATACATTTAAAGGTAAATATTGAAACTGAATTTGCATAGTTATGCTAATGGAAATTGCTTGCTTTACTTGTCAAAATTTAATTGCTAAAACTCTTTCCAAATTTTCATGGTATTTTTTACTGTTATATACCCTGAACATTAATAACAAATATGATACACTTCAATCTTCCAGTTTTGAAAAAATTCAATTTTTCTATTTTTTCATCCATGATTATCATCAATTTAGGAACTCGGTAGACTGTTTAAGCAAATCACACTATATGCAGCAATTTGATTGAATTCAAATTCTTATTTCTTTTAATAGATAATTCTATGCATTTCAGTCTGTGATTTAAGTATGAAAACTGTGCATTTTTCTATCAATAGTATGATATTTTTATGTTATTGCAAATTATTGTAAATTTTTTATTGTATCAAATTTTATCGAATTCGTTAAAAGTAAAGAAAATCTCCACATAAATACCTAAGAAAAATGATATAAACACATCTAACAATGTCAATATATATCCATGATCATAATCTTTATTATAATTTAAATTTTAGGTTAAATCTTTAAAATTTCATGTAATTTGAAATGCATATCTTTAAACATAAAACATTTGTGTGTACATAAAACACATTTTTGTTGCTGTTGATGTTTTTTTTTATCTTTTTTGACAAATGATAATATTTCTACTAATTTCATTTAAGTTGAGTTTTACAAGTAAACTAATAAATAAAATGCATTCTTTATTGAAAACAAAAAGTACAGGATTTTTTAATTTTTAATTTTATTCCTTCTTTTCATTTTAAATCAATAGTTCTTAATGATTTGAAACATTTATTACATTTTCTTTTTTTTATTCTTGCTCAAAAAACTGTATATGATGAATATTTAAAAATATTTGTTTTTGCCAAAAAAAAAAAAAAAAAAAAAGAACGAAAAATCATGCGTCAAGCATAGATTATGTAACACTTTCCAACGCTTCCAAAATAATTTTGCAAATCATACCATTTAATAAGCTGAAAGATAACATCTAAGTAAACAATTTGGAAAACGCATAACATATTTAAAAACATAATTTCAGGAATTTCCAACATATACAATATTCGGAAAAATATCCGAATACTTTTATTCAGCCCTGTATATGATCTATAGATTTGTATATATACTACATAGGATGCTAAATTTTAGTTCAGTTAGGAAACGCGTAGCACAGTTTAAAATTCTCCTTCTGGAGTTTCTGTCAATAAACGGAAATGTGTTCGTGAACTTTTGTGCTTCCCTGTATATGATCTACAGAATTTATACACAACACGTAATAGACAAAAAGTGAGTTAAATTTAAAATCACGTTCAGCAACTTAAAACGCACTTCCAGGAATTATTGTTAACAGACAGTAGAGAATTCTTTTGTGTGTCCCTGTAAATGAACGATGACTGCTATACACACAATATTTTCTAGTAAGCCTCTTGTAATGCACCTTAGTGATATATATAAATTTCAATGCGTTGAAAATAGTGAAACATTATTTAAATAAACCGCAGATGATTTTTCTCTATAGACGTAATGTAACGGAATTCTTTTGACTGTCCCTGTAAAGTAACTATAAGTGCTATGCACACCCTATTCCATATTAAGCTTCTTGTAATGCACCTTAGTGATATATATCAATTACAATGTGTTTGGAATTATGTAACATCATTAAAATAAGCCGCAAATGATTTTTCCCCATAGACCGTAATGTAATGGAATTCTTTTGAGTGTCCCTGTAAAAAAACTATAAGTGCTACACACTTCTGTTGAAATAGGGAGCATGCTATAGATAACGACAATAACATATAAAAATTGCAGAGCAATCCGAGCATATTTACGGGAGTTAGAGCACGGTCATACGGCAGACAACCAGACAAACCAAAGTCATAAACACTTTTCAACTAGGTTGGAAAGTGTTTTTAAAAAAATAAATCTGTAATATCTTTGAGATAATTATATATACATAATTAATCAGTAATTTTGTATTGACAGTCATTCACTTTTTAGATTATATTATTTACCAATTTTCCTAATTTTTTTGTATTAAAGTAGAACACTGCCTATGTTTCAATGAGTCTGACCTAATGTTTAATCAGATTTTTCTGGCAATATAATGAATGGTAATTTAATAACTCATTATATTCACAGATCTTCTCTCCACTGATCATCAAATGTTCCAGTTAACATGACATTTAACCAGTACTATTACAGTAGAAGATCCTTATAATGCACACATTGAGACGAGCAATTGTGTGCATGTTATAGAATTTTGCGTTAGATTACATTTCACAACCCATTAAACAAATCTTGTAAACATGGCCAAATATGTATTAAATATATCAATATACAGTAGAAACATCTTTATATTGCATTCCTTGGGAACAGAAGTTGTGCAGATTATAATTTTTTGCATAATTTAAATAATTTCACACTTTGTTAAATTATCTTATAAACATAATCCAAATATTCTTGGACCAAATCATTACATTACTCATTTCCATAAAAATTTTAATTTAAAAATAGCAATTTTTCCATTAAAAAACTCTTAATTAAGGAGATAAAGATGAAATAATGTCTGAAACTTAGTCCTGTAGAGGGTAGCAATATTTCTACAATGTGGATTGCAGGCATTTTTCTTAACTGCATTTCATTAACTGTTCATTGTTTACATCTGAGAAATTGTGAGTTATATATAGAATTGCATTATAAAGATCTTCTACTGTATTAGCAAACTCATTTTCTATAAATAGTGGGAAGCTATAAAACAAGGTTTCTTGAATTTGCCTTAAGTAAAGATGATTTTGCAGTGTTAATTTTATTAGGAAGTTTCCAACTTGCATACAGACTTAACATTTTGGAAACAAATGCAGTGAAACTCCAGTGGGTTAGTGTGTTCTGCACATAATCTGGATTATACAGAAATCGAGATAAGGGATCAATTATCAAGAAAAAGTGATGTTGAGAAATACAAATTTCTCTAAAATCGCTTTACCTTAATAAAAAGATAGGGCTAATACAGTAGGTGATCGGTTAACAAACTTAATCCATTCCAAAATAATGTTCGCTAACCGATCACAGATTTAGACTACTAGATTTGTATGGAAATTCAATTAATTCATTCTTAAAAGCTAAATAATATATAAAAAAATAATATAAATTTTCCCTAAATTTATTTAAATGTAATAATAACAAAACATACATACAGTCTTGTCCTTCCTTCAGTCATGCTTTTTTTAAGTTTGTGGGGCATTAAATATTTGACAAAAGCTTTTCTTTCTGAAGTTTTCAATCTTCCCATTTTAATAGGGTTAATATACGTCCGTATTTAATATGGACAGATCGCAGTTTCATGGCTTTGTCCGTGTCATGCTGTACTTAAAAAAATAAATGACATGCCATTTGTAAAAACTTTTAGGGTCATATTCATTGACTACAGCATTACATCATATAAGTTTATCACTTTGACCTATCAAAAACTCCATTAGTTCTCTAAAAGATCGTGTTTACTCCAGAGCCTGAATAAAGATCAAGTGGAGCCTAGAACATGTTAATAATTTAGGAAATAAATTTCAGTTAAAATAATTAACATCCAATTAAAAATATTTCTTTAAAAAAGGACACAAATTATAAAAATTACTGTTTTTGTACTGTTCGTTCTGATTTGAAGCCCCTAAAATGCTAAAATACAGGGACCGAACCCCTGGTAGCCCCTGATTTATTTAGGCCATAAGTGTACAACTGTTTAAATGTTCTCTAAATCGATAATAGTAGATGCAATTCCATACAGCTCTGCAAATCTGAAACACAGCATTGCTTCTTCTTGGCTTTGTTCTGTGAGGTGTTCGTTAACCAAACATGTGTATATGTATTTTTTAAATATTTCTCCCTCACGTAAAATGCATGGCGCTTTTATTATCTGCACACCACACACATTGCACAATACATAGGCATCACCCTGGTTTGTAGACGATTGTCTAGTCTATATGACGTAAAAGATTGAAAGTACTACGTGTTTGCAGAGACTGGCTGCTTTTAAAAAAGAAAAATAATAATTAAACAAATATTAAGTATCTTTTTTTTAATTTGGTAACAATTTATTTCGCTAATGAAAACTTTTGCGCTGCTTCGCACCATGGAGTCCTAGAATCTTTTTGCATTTGAATCTTCGTTTTTTTAATACTGCTGTCTGGAGAAGTATTTTTTATTATGGAGAGTAAAAAACAAAAGAAAAGTATTCTCTCTTTGTATTAAAAAAAAAAGTCATCTGTAATTCATAAAAGTGATAATAAGGAACAGAATGGTGGCAAACAATCAAAACCAAATGAACCAGAACAAATCATTCATTGCACTTCAGAAAGGTAAGTTTTTATTTATATTATTTTATTTATCCTCCACTTTTATCATAGCTTGTTGGATCCAAATAAACCTTCCCCCCCCCCCCCCCCCAGCCAGCTAATTTCGATTATGTAATATAAACATGAATGGTTTATTTTAGCAATGCATATTTTACATAATAACTTTTTGAGTTATTTTGCAAACTTAATTAGTTTTGATATTTCTCATATATGAATTTATTTTACAAGCATGTAAAGTTTTTTATTATTCAAGCCGGTTTATGTATATAAAAAAGCTTATTTTTTTACAATTATAGTTGCTTACAGTTTCTATCAAGAGCAGCATCTGTTACTCATCTTAATCACAATCTTAACTTAAAATTCTCATAAGATGTTCCATTATAGATGTTGCAAAGTTCCAAAATATTAAGAAGAAATTATATTCAAGCAAAAAACATTTGTAACTTTTATTTTGAATTTGGCAAAAATAAGTTAATCAAATGTAGGGTTGAAGGTAGAAATTTTTGCTGGCTACCAGATTTTATAAAATTTGTAAAGCCCTGCTTATATAAGTAAAATTTGTTCTGCTTAACAATTTGTGAATCTGAGCAGCAAATCTCAGCTGTAGCATTTAACAATGCATTGCATAAAGTCATAGATTTTTTTCCCATTGTCACTTGCTGCTAAAATCAAGTGCTAAGCCATTAAAGGAATTAACTTTCTTGGTGGCAACACTTGTCTATTTATTTGTTATTAGGTCTTCATGTTTTAATTCTGGGTTTCTTATTTGAAAATGCTTTATTTAAAAGATTTATTGTTTGCATTTAGAGTTCTTTTTCTCTAATTTTCTAGATTATAATATCTCCTTAATTTTGCTATGAAATTTCTAATGCGTGTATAAACTAATATTTTCGAGACAAACACAAAACATTTCCTTGTATAGTACCTTTAATTTTTTAATGTCCTCAGTTACATTGCATTTATTTAACCCCGTACATGTCTGCTGTTCTTTTTGTATCCCTTCAGATGCGATGTAACAAGAGGACGTTTTATTATTTAATCCGTGTATTCAATTTCTAGTGTATAAATTGAACCCTTTGGCAAAATCAGAAAGTAGCGAAAGTAGTGAATACTTTTAAAATGTAGTTTATAGTCTCTACTTTTTTAAATAAGTAGTTGTAGTTAACTACATTTTCAATAAAATAGTTGTAATTGTAGTACGCTGCAATAAAAAAGTAGTTTCTCCGACCCCTGATATACATACATATATTTAGGTATATTAATTGAACATGTCCAACAAAAGTAATTGTTTTGCCATAGACACACTTTGTATTATCCAAATATATAGATTTTTAAAATTCCAGTTAAATATAAATTTTTACATTGGTTTAAATAGGACTTTCTAGGAAATTATATTATTACAAACAAATACAATAAAAACACAGTATGCTCTTTTTCTTTTTAAGAATGCAGTTTATTTCCTGTTATTGATCGAGATGATTGGAGTTTGGTTAATTAGAGTTTTACTGTTTAAAACATTTACTTGTAAGTTACCATCTTTTTTAATTTTTTCAACATCTTCAGTAACATCACACTTTTTGATAATCGTGTGTTTTTTTTTCCATTGATCCTCAATTGCATAATATAACAGGCACGAAAAATCTTGCGTCAAGCATAGATTATTAAACACTTTCCAACACATTCAGAATACTATTTTAAAAACTTTCCAGTTTATAAAGTGAAAGATGATGTCTAAGTAAATAATTTAGAAAACGCATGACACATTTAAAAACTCAATGTCAGGAATTACCGTCAATAGTCTGAAAAGCATCCAAAATCTTTCATGCATACCTGTATAGGATATATAAATTGGTATATGTACTACATAGTATTTTACAATTTGCTTCTGTTGGGAAATGTATAGCACAGTTCAAAATTCCCATATAGCAAATTCCACAAAAAAAATGCAAATGTTCTCGAGCTTTTGTGCAGCCCTGTATATCTTTAGAATTTGCATACATTCAGTAATATACAAAAAATTAGTTAAATTCAAAAACGCCTACCACAACTGAAAACACACTTCCAGCAATTATTATTGATATACAATACCGTAACCGAATTCTTTTGTGTGTCCCTGTAAATGCACAATGAATGCTATATGCTCCATATTCTATACTAAACATCATGTAGTGTGCTTCTGTAATATATACCAATTTCAATATGTTTGAGGCAGTCTAACATTATTAAAATACACTGCAAACGATTTTTCCCCATAGACTGTAATGTAACGTAATTATTTTGATTGTCTCCGTAAATGAATTATAAATGCTACACACTTCGATTTCAATACCGAACAAGCCATAGTAAACATCAGTATTGTATTTCATTTGATGACATTAAGAGTATATTTACATGAGTTGGAACACGGACAGGCGGCAGACAGACAAACCGAATTCATAAACACTTTTCAACTGTGTTGGAAAGTGTTAAGAAGAGATTACATACACTATTCATCTTTATCTATTAGCTATTGTTTATTCTAAATTCCTTTTAAGAAATTTTGATTTTATAAGCTTTTTTTCAGTTCAATTTTTGTTTGTTGTGTAAGTTAGGAAAAACTTCTAACTTCTCTACAAAACTCAATTATGTTAATAAAATCAAATGTTTGCAAAGCTTACTATAAGCAAGACGACTCTAAGGTTTCCACGATTCTCTTTGTTGTAATGAAAATTATAGCTTTGTTTCTAATGCCCATTTTTCTTTAGGAAATCATATCAGAAACATTTCATGTTTGGCATCATTCTTTAACATATCTAATGTCACTACCTTTTTGATTTAGAGATAAGGAAAGAAATGATTGATCAAATCAATGAAACATTTTCTAACACAGTTAGGTTCTTAAATATATTATTATTAATTTTCTACATAGAATGTGACTACCAAATACCAATTATTTGTCTTATTTACTAGTGTCGGAAGCTTTATTTTTATAAAATACTATATTGTTTTCTAGGAAGTATACTTAGGCTAAAGACTATAGTTAATATTTTCATGCTCTTTGTTGAGAATTATAGCACTTTATTTTCTTAAATATATTATTATTAATTTTCTACATAGAATGTGACTACCAAATACCAATTATTTGTCTTATTTACTAGTGTCGGAAGCTTTATTTTTATAAAATACTATATTGTTTTCTAGGAAGTATACTTAGGCTAAAGACTATAGTTAATATTTTCATGCTCTTTGTTGAGAATTATAGCACTTTATGAAAAACATATTTATCTTTAATCTACATAAAGTTTTCCGTTATACTTTATTTTCTTTAAATGATGAAAATATTGTGTTTTCTGAAAACATACATTTCTTGGAGTTTTGATGAGAAATAATACACTGCCAAATATATTAATATAAATAATAATATTTAATATGCATAAGACCTCTTAAAAATATTTTTGTGAATATGAGAAATAGAAGTAGTTTTATGAATATTTTTTTTAATGATTCTTCAATTATTTCCAGATCATGATTTTGCTCTTATTATTTAAATAAAAATGTGAACTTTTCACAAAACTTTTGTGATTTTTCTCTTTTTCTAAATCTTGTGTGTGACTGAATATTTCTCAATAGATTTACCAAAGCATCTTTTCAAGACCAGACATGTTTGCTCTTGCCCAATCATTCTCTTTTAACTACAACAGAGCTCTTTTTATTTTATTTAATCAAATACATTATTCAAATTCAGTTTAATTTCAATAATTTGTTAGAGTTAGGTATATGTTTTCGATTGAATTCTTCAAAATAAAAATAATTGCCAAAAATCAAATATTGTGTTCTGATTTTTGTACATTCTTTTCTACTGCTTTTGGTTAATAAAACTGCTGTGCTTTGATTCAATTTAATATTTAATAAAATTAATATTTATATATATATATATTATTAAAGTCCTTTTTTATAATAAAACTACATTTAAATTTTATTCATCTTAATTTTAATGTGTGTGTTTATAAGCAAAATTGAAAAAAGTTGCAGAATACATACTTACATACACACATATGTTCATATGCATGCATATAAAAAAGAATAAATGTAATAATTAATAAAATTAATCTAAAAGTAAAAGAATTGGGCCATGTACAGTTCTAGAAGAGAATAGTTAAACATCCTTACTAATTCTGCTCCAAATAACAGTCGAAAAATTAAACTAGTGCTAGTCCATACTGTCTATTTTTATTTGATAAATTTTAATTTTTCTTAGAGGCTAGCTCGATATTAAAAATAACACAAACATTAATTTTTAGAATAGCAGAGCCGAAATTTGATGCACTAACATACAGAAAATACTCTAGTTAACATAAATAATAATAATAATAATCCTTGGCACTTCTATGATTAACTTCAATTAATAATGATTTCGTAAAGAGAAGTGTTTGGGATTCTTTCTAAATTGAAATTTGGTATACTTCAACCATGATAAGTTGTCCTATGACCTTCAACAGTTCGCTGTGCTACAGTGCAAGAAAATAGATAGGTGGTGGTAAGTCTAAAAGGACATATGTGGCAAAGTGAACACTTTACTTTGTGAAAAATTTCTATTTGTTTCTTGTTATGGTTGTAACCCTAATTAACAAATAAATCAGTCTAAAGTTGCATAAGTTAAAAGCCAGCTTATCATGATTAAAGTCACTAGACTCCTAAGATTGCTCATGACTATCTGGTCTAATCAGGACCCGACTTATGCAGGGGCATGTGGGGCAGCTGCTCCGGGCCCCCCATCTGAGAGCCCCCCCCCCCCCCTCTCCTTTGGTCTTAATTAGGATTTTTTGTTAAATTGATGCAAAATGGTTTAAATGGGCAAAAAGTGACGAAAAGATTTACATTTTCAAAGATTTAAGAAGGGAGTGTAGCCCTCCACTTTCACCCTTTGCTTCCTGTGCCCCAAGTTCCCTCCTCCCCAAAAAAGAACAATCTACATCCTCAGAAAACTAATGTTATAAAATTTTATATAAAAATAGTTTAGAGCATGGGGAATGAAGTGACAACATAACAAGTGTTGAAATTTGTTGCTATTAGTATAAGTGCATGCCTACACTTGTCTTTCCATATTATGGAATCACCCAAATGCACACGGTTGTACTACAAATATAAAATTTTATATAATATGATAGAAAATTTTATATTATAACAAATACCCAAAAGTGACTGAAAAACCTGTATTTACACTTAAAAAGCTCACATGAGTCGTTATATTCCTATCCTATACACAAAACAGTGTTCTTTCATCTGTTAAAGTTGTGACTATCTTTCATGTGATACCCTGTATACAGATATAAATAGCACTTCATTAGAAATTTATATATACCTACAATAGGTATGAAGTTTAATAATAGTCACTTCAACATAATTCCCGAACAATTTCTATGGATAGATAGAAGCCCCCCCCCCCCCCCAGAATGATGCTTGCTCCGGGGCCTAAGATAGTCTAAGTCGGGCCCTGGGTCTAGTTAAAAGAATTCTCCACAATCAAATGAGGAATTACTTTGCCAAGCCATTGGAAGAAGGCATCTGCTAAGATCTACGATCCCTTTACTTGCCGTACACTTACATTTTGGTATTTTGTTTATTTTAAAACTATTTATTGCATTCATTCTGTACAAGGTACATGATTTTGTGTTCCTTACAATTAAGTTAGACATTGTAAATTTTATCTTAAATGGTGTACAATGTTTTTATTCTTTAACTTCCATTTTCTATAATAATGTACAAGACAGTGGATATTAAACATTTATAAAGTACTACCCTGTATTGAGAGGTCAAAACATATGAATAAGAGCTGGTTTTGCTATAAAAAGTGTGTTCTAATGATATTGGTTATCAGGAAGTGGTTATTTATAGAACTTGGCCTATCCAACTTTTTTTTTTTGTTATCTAGCATGCCCTTTTGCCATATTAGGCTGGATAGTCAAGAGTCTACTGTACTTATAACAATAAATTTTTCAGTAGTATAAAGAATTTCTTTTTCAGAAGAATTTTCATACGAAGTTTTCTGGCCAGCAATACTTTAATACATTAAATGATAATTAAGTCTCAAATCTATCACTTTTTCAACTCTTACATTATCCCCAGCCTGTATTATGGTTTTTATTTATTTTATTGTTATTATTATTATTATTATTTAGGATGACTAAAAAACTACTAAAAAAAATTAAAATTTGTTTTTTAGAAAGTATTTAAATGATTAAAATGCAATATTTTCTTTATAGTTTATAATTAATATTTTTTATGTGAATTCCATATTTCATGCCATAAAACTAAGATATTTATGTGTGGATTTTTAAATCGTATGTTCATACAAAAAATCAGCATGCTAAGATTTTTATTTTAGGAAAAATAAGTAAAAATACATAAAAGTAAATTAACACTAAAAGGTAAAATATTGTGTAGTTTTAATTTAAAAACTTTTGGTCCAAATGATTTGTCCTCTGGGCATAAATTTAAACATAGAATAAAAATATTTTGTCAAAATTGGGTGTTAAAAATATGTAAGTTAGTTCAAACATTAATATGTAGAGGCTTAGTTCATGTGTACCATTTAATAATAGATGTTATTGCCAATCAAATGATACTAGTATCATTTTTATTACACGATTGGCACTAGAAAGATTAGGATTGTTTGCTTGTTTGTTTTTTCTTCCAAGCACTGTGTATCTAGATAGTAATAAAAGAAAATAGATGCAGGCAAATTTTATTATCACCGACCATATTGCTACTTCTTCTTTCTACTAACAAGTATAATTACTTTAATGTTGTTCAAAGGACAAAGTGTAGTATTAAATTTAATATTTCAACTTCTTTTAAATTTGTCTTGTTTTTTTATTGTTAGTGAAACCTTTTTTAAAAACAAGGAAATATTTAAGACTAATCTTTTTGTTTGATTGTTAGAAGAATATAAATTTAAGGTATCCAAATCTGAAGGTAACTGTTGTACAAAAATATAATACATGTGGTTTCATCTGTACTGTATTGTGAGAAAATTTCATATAAAGAAGGTCCAAATATTTTCTTAAGACATTTATTAAATAATACATGTAATTACACATATACACAAATACATAACTTTTATAAATATTTATATCTTCAGTTATGTTTTCTACATTCATATTGATCTAAGAAGATGTCTTTTAATATTGCTTTTTTATTTAGTTATTTGCTCTTTTTTATATATATTTTAATACTTTGGGCTATTTTATTTACTGAAACAATAAGTATTTATTTAGAAAAAAAAAATAATTTGATAAAATTTCAAGGAAATCTTTTCTATTGAAAAATAAAAGGCTTTCATTTGTCCAATCTTTATTTACTAATATTATCAGTTTAACTTATCATCTTCTTCTAAATTTAACATTGCATGTCTATAAATAATAGGGGATGCAGGATTGGAAATTACTTATCGTTTTCTAAGTTTCATTATTCCTTAGCTACTTTGGTATGGGTACCAATATCCTAATAATGTTATATGTTACCATCTAGAATGTACATGTCAAACATATTATCTGTCTGTCCTTTAAATGACAAAATCTCACTGTGTGATGTCAAATAGTGTATTCTTTATTGGCCAGTGGCGTATCGTATCGTGCTATTTGAACGTGGGTATGCTACAGAAGCCATCAGCAGAAAAATCATACCTCAGCAATTCTTTATCGTTTCTTTGCACTAGCGAAGTAGGGTTGGAAGGGAATTAGCTATCAAAATCCTTTTGGAGCATTTGAAAAATTAATATCATGCACACAAAATCCGTTTTATATGAATACATGATTTGTAAAAAGCAACATAAATGAAAGCATAAACAGTCAAAATGTTTTAACGTACAACTGTTTCAAGTCTTCATAATAAAATTTCTTTAGCGCGAAATGAATGAATGAATGAAAGAGAGAGTGAGAATAATAGTTCGTATTACTGCTACTACTTTTCATTCCTCTCTCTCCTCTCCCTCCACCCCCCCCACTCTTTTTTTTTTTTTTTTTGTAAGATTCTGAATGCTAAACTTATTTTGGTTGCTTGTGCTTTTCATTAAGTTGGTTTTACACGTCACATATTTACTAAAAAATACTTCATGAACGAGTAAAACAATGGAATGTTCATTTTACAAGTAAAAATGATTCGAAGTTCCCCTCAGGTGTAACCTCTCCCAGTGGCTGCACTACAGATTTTTAAACCATGAATAGAAATTAATGCACACGTTTTAACATATACATATTTTAAAAAGAAAGAAAAGAATGTCTGATATTGTCTCTTACTTTTCTTTGCCTACAAACTAAATTAAAAAAATATTTGGGCAGGGTGTGCCTTTTTTTTTTTTTTTTTTCAATTCAAATAGAGTATATATCAAACCTTGTAAAATAATAATTTAAAAAAAAATCGTTTTTTTTTCGATCTCTTTCTGTTATTCTTTATGAACAAACGCCGACAATACAAGGCAAATGGCAGCACCACTGAGCAACCACTGTGCAAAAACTACACTCACAGTGTCAGCTAAGAAAAACAAGCAGGTAAGACCGAGCTATGCTATGTCAAAATTAGCTTTGAGTTCAAATATCATGACCCATGACCAAAATGACCCTCTAATCAAATTTTCTCGAACATGTGACCAAGCCCAATTGTCTTCTCGTGCCCGAAACCCGTAGGATATAAAATTTATTCAAAAAAGTCTGAGTCGTTTTTTAGATAAAGTTAGCTTGACCCACAGTGACCCAAAAATGACCCACTAATCGAAATTTCTCGAACATGTGACCTAGCCCAATAGTCTTCTCGTTCCCTAAAACTGTAGGATACTAAATTTAGTTCAAATCCTCTGGGCCGTTTTTAAGATAAAATAACTTGACCCATAATGACCCATGACCAAAATGACCCACTAATCAAAAATTCTTGAACATGTGACCCAACCCAATAGTCTTCTCGTGTCCGAAAATGGTAGAACACAAAATTTAGTCAAAATCATTTGAACCGTTTTTTAGATACAATTAGCTTGACCCTGACCCAGAATGACCCACTAATCGAATTTTCTCGAACATGTGACCTAGCCCAATGGTTTTCTGGTGCCCCAAAACGGTAGAATACAAAATTTCGTCAAAATCGTTCGAGCTGTTTTTAAGATAAAATTTGCATATATACACACACACACACACACATACACGCAATTTTTCTTCGTATTAGAATATATGATATTGTCTTCATTTTAGCCCATAATAAAAATATCGCAATTTTCACTAAAAGCGAGAAGAAATCGCGTATATGTGAAAATGCTCCGATTTCAGATCATACTCTGGTTGCTTAAACTATAACTTAAACTATATAGCTAACTCCCTTACTTTCTATAACAGATAATGAAAAGGAACATTACAGCAAAGAGTAATCCTTAAAAAAAAAATCAACTCTTATAATGAGGAAGGGCTAATTCTGACCATTATCTCATAACTTACAACACAGTGAGCTCCATATGTGGAGCTCGGTGTCTAGACATTGTAAGAAGACACCTGCATTGTGGGGGAAAGCATTATCCGATTATAAAGAAACTCTAGAATTAACTTATGCAAGATATAAATCTTTGTTGCATTCAGCATAGCAATTCAAAAACTTGAGGGTAATTTTTTCTTTTAATTAAGTTGTTAAGTGAATATTTTCATTAAAATATTGTTGAAGTTTAAATAACTTTCGCAATGCATGACTAGCATAACCAGAGGATCCGCCACTGGGCCTGAAATGACTCAATCTATAATAATAAAGATAGAAAATTGTGTGTGTGCTGTGTTATGCTGCGTGCAGAGCTACAAGTTTTGGCAGGAAGATACCTGTATGTTTGAAGTTATGCATCTAAAAGCCAGTTTTTGAAAATTTTTTAATCAGATTTTTTAAATATAATTTTTAATGCAATTTTTAACTCTTTTTTTTTTTTTTTTTTTTTTTTTTTTTTTTCCGCATTTTGCGGTGATTTTTCCACGCTAGTAAAAGGAATCAGGTTTGAATCTTTTAGCCCAATCTAGTAAATTTTGTCTTATTTTCAAGAAAATTTATTCGACATTCGTACATCGATTTTTGAATTTTTCGCGACATTCTTTATGGGATTTTTACACTGTTTTCGCGTTTCGCGGCAATGTTTCGTCATTCATAAAAGGAATCCGTTTTCAATGTTTCAGCCCAATGTAATAAATTCTGCCCTCTGCTATTTTTGAATTTTTTAGAGTTTTTTCGCATATTGCTGTGGTTTTTCCTCATTAGTGAAAGGAATCTAGTTTAAATATTTTAACCCAATATAGTAAATTTTTACCTCTTTTCAATAAAGTTTATTCGGGATTCGTACAGGGATTTTTTTAATGCGATTTTTAGAGTTTTTTCGCGTTTCGCGGCGATTTCTTGACATTCGTAAAAGGAATTAGGTTTCAATCTTTTAGCCCATTATAGTAAATTTTGCACTCTGCGATTTTTAGCGTTTTTTCGCGTTTCTCTGGGATTTTTTCACATTAGTAAAAGGAATCCGATTTCAACCTTTCAGCCCAATATAGTAAATTCTGTCCTCTCTTTTCAATGAAGTTTATTCGGAATTTGTACAACGGTTTTGGAATTTTTCGCGATTTTTTTTTACATTTGTTAAAAGGAATACGATTTCAATCTTATAGCCCAATATAGTAAATTTTGTCTCTTCAAAATAAAGTTTATTCGGAATTCGTACAGCGATTTTTTAATTTTTAGCGATTAATCTTTTAGCCCTATATAGTAAATTTTGTACTCTTTTAAATAATGTTTATTCGGAATTCGTGCAGCGATTTTTGAATTTTTTATGTGATTTTTAGAATTTTTTCGCATTTGCGACATTTTAAAAATGAATCCAGTTGTAATTTTTTTTGTCCAATATAGTAAATTTTGTTTTCTGCGCTTTCTTGATTTTTTCCCCCGAATTTTTATACATTTTTTCGCGTTTCCTGACGATTTTTTAGCACTTTCTTAAACGAAAAGAATTCTCCGGTAAATTTTGCTACTGCGGTGATTAAATTTAAGTTGAAAGAATTCCAATTCGGTTCCTATAGCAACGTGGACGACGATGCTGAAAATTTGAATTTAATCTGGATCGAAGTGAAAAATTGCTATAATTTAAGTTCACGTAATTCGAGACTCTGGTGTATATTGCCGAATGCAGTGGAGCTCGCATCCCTAGGTTTGTTTAAGATCGAGGTTCACTTGGGATAAACCGATAGCGAAGTGAGCGAAGCTCAGCTAGTATTGTAATAGGGAAACGTTGTAGCACACAGAACATAACATTGATCTATTTCCCATCCCTCATTCTATACATTCTTTGCTGGGGAAGTAGTATCAAATATAAGGAATACTCAAGCTATCTATGTGGGAAAATAAAGAAGAGAAACATTCCTCTGTTCCATTCTTATTGTTATTGATCAATACTATGATATTACTGATCACATATATTACTCAATTTGATTTGCAATGACTCGATTGTTCCCTGCTGCTGTTGTTTTCTCGATTTCGCACAATTATTTCATTGAAACATATTCATTTATTGTAGTACTTCACTGTTGTGTATACCTGTCACCTTAAGTGCCATATGTAACAAGATAAATATTATAACTGCATTACTGTTCTAACACAGTTCTAATATTATTTGCCTTGTGCTAAATAACGCCCACGTGCATGTAAATGGTTGTAAAATATTGAAGAGAAATTATGTGAAATATTATTTAGATGTATTTTGGAGAAATAGGTGCAGAAGTTTTAAATGTGATGCAATGTATTATGATCTGTACCTAATGAAGACAAAGGGGGAATAAATCGGTCAAGTACGAGTGTAATTCGCGCTCAAAGGGTTCCGTACATTAAATTGATTAATTACTATTTTTACTATGATTAAATTTATGTATAACAAATTTTTGATATAATTAAAAATGGCCCCAAGGGGGGGGGGGGATTTTAGAAGAAAAAAATTCATAACTTCGTCAATTTACAAGATATCAAATCCGCTTAAATTTCTTATAAATCCTCTTAATATTATCTAAAACTTTTATATTGACAAGTTTTTTATAGGACCAACCCTTATAGCAAAAAAAAAAAAAAATAAATAAATAAATAAAACAAAACAAAATCCCTGCCGGCTCCGCCTGCAAACAAGTTAGATATCGAAGTGGGAGGTTTCAACTGCCGTACATGGCAAAAAGGTAATTTTTTCCGCAATTCCCAACAAACAGGCGCCCCACGGTCTGCGTCTTCGAAATCTACCTGTGCCTGTAGGCCGAGCCGTCGGGGATTTTTACTTTTTAAGTACGGAACCCTAAAAAAGGGGTGGAAGTGGAATGTAGGTTAGTCAATCTTAATATTCTCTATCAATTATTTAACAATATTTGGAGTAACAAGTGCTTTCAGATTGTTCTATTTTACCCAAGAAATTATTATTATCTTATACATAAATTACATTAATTACAAATAATATATATTTTTTTAAATTGTGGATTAAGAATTCAAACAATTTGCAGAGAGGCAAAACTTTCATATTTCACCTCGTTCTCTCAGTAAAACAAATCTTTATGGTTTTTACTCTTAAATGTGATAGTAATATAAATACCTTCTTAAATTTTTCTGCAGAAGATTCAGTCTTATATAAAGCTATTATATTTTCTATATGAAACTATTATACATATTTATGGTGCTACATGAAGCTACTATGCTTTAAAATTGCACTACACTATACTTTCTGAAACTTACTAAACTGATAAATATGGTACATCAATATACTCTAAAAGGAATTCAAACATAGTAAATGTAACTTATCAAAGTTAAGAATAATAAAATACCTGAAATTTATATCTAAAAACAATATTTTGATGTGTTGTAATTTTTTCTTAAAACTTCTAAAATATCAATAAAGAAAATAAAAATATATATAGGTTACCTATTACCAAGACATTTTTATTGTAAATTAGAATAGTTAATGCTTTGTGCTTTATTTGTTATATGCAAATAGTTGGATTTAGTATTCAGGGGTCGATGCAGGTTTTTTTTTTTTCTTGGGGCCCATTTTGTGAAAAATAAAGGTTATTTTTGTGAAAATTATTATATTTTTGTAAAAAATAACATTTTGTAACAAAAGTTGAAATCCAGCTAATCAAATTCGAACCAAGCATTTATAAACACAAACTTTTTAAAATCCTTTTGCTGAAGTTTTTCTCTATGGTGAACTTGTTTGTTTACAAATTACACATTTTAAAACGTCACAAAATAATAAATAAATAAATTTATGGAACAGAATTTTGTGAAGGGATCCTTTTATCAAATTGATTTTTGTGAAGGGGCCCATTTTATCAAATTGGTTTTTGTGAAGGGGCCCATTTTATCAAATTGATTTTTGTGAAGGGAACATTTTAATAAAAAGATTTTTCTGAAGGGGCCCTAAATTTTTCCTGGATCGGCCCCTGGTATTTTAGATATTTTGTATTTGCAAAAAATACATATCGGCTTTAAACAGAATTTAATCTTACTTACAAAGAAAAAAAAAAGAATCAGTTTTAGCTTTGACGCCACAACTAATAAATTTCTGCTTGGGATATTAATTTTTGTATTTATTGAGTATTTTTGCTTACAAATTATAGAAACTTCTTCCAAACCATTAAGAAAATTGCAAACTGAAGAAATTGCAATGGAGCAATATTGATAATTTCTATTTATGTAATTATTATTTTTACAATTATTCATTGCTTCAGTGTTTGCTCTCTGTTGAAAAGCAGAAAACAAACTAAAACATTGACTTATAAAACTTTAAATCTAGTACCAGAAAGCATGCATTTATTAAATGTATATAGAAAAGTCAGTAGTTCGGCTGAAACCATATTCTACAAAAATACACCGTTCCACACTATATTGTTCATAATGTGATCTCGTTATCTTCTCGTTATCTGCTGATAGTCATTCTGCTTAATAAAGTATATTCTGTTAATTGTACTAAATACAGACCTAATTTTTTTAAAGCAGGAAACACTGTATTCTTAATGTGGGTGCTTTTACATTAAGGCTCCCGTTGACTCGCGCGAAACCACCCGCTTTCTAATGTTAATCCTATGGGGCAGTTATTTTACACTATCTCGTTTGCATTTCAATATTTTTAAATGATTTTTGCATTGAACAGCTGAGATCGATCTCTACAACACCTCTTTTTTTTACTTTTTCGATTTTGTTTGCGAATTTTTTTCGTGGGGATACTTTCACTTTTGAAACAGGTTTCGGAAGTGAAAGTATCCTTATAATATATATATGTATGTATGCAAACAAAATCGAAAAAGTAAAAAAGGGGCGATGTAGAGCACCGAAATGTCGATTCCTATCAGACTAACTGGTGATTTGTGTCGCATATTGCCATGAGCTGTTGGAAGATCTTTACCTTTCCTCAATTTGATAGATCAAAGTTGAGCATCCTGATCTCAGTTATCCAACGAAAAGGGAAAAAATCATTTGAAAATATTGAAATGCAAACGAGATATTGTAAAATAGCTGTCCCATAGGATCAACATTAGCGAGCGAGTGTTTTCGCAAGAGTCAACGGGAGCCTTTATTTCCTGTCTTGCAATGTTTGTACAGTTACCTAGCTAAACATCTTAAATCAATCTATCTTTCCATAGCTAGAAGATAATTGGTATAGCAAATGCAATATGAAATTAGCTGTATATTTTTGTTCACTTTCAATGTCGTCTGACGTACCGCTGCCAAAATTAAAATCAATATCTTCTTTTTTATTTGTGAGAATCGAGTGGTATGTTGTCATTACCTTGAGTGGTACATGCATGATAGGAAGAACTCTTGCTGTTGGTTTTGGCAAGGATAAATATGTCTGTATTGGTTTAGTCTTGATTATTGGTAACCGGTCATATTTAGGATCAAAATCGTAGCTCATTATGGTTTTCCCATTCAGTATATTCTGTGGATGTACAACAGCAATCGGTACAGCTGGGTCTGGATTACGAGATAGCACCGAAATGTCGATTCCTAACAGACCAATTGGTGATTTGTGTCGCACATTGCCATGACCTGTTGGAAGATCTTTATCTTTCCTCAATCTTGATAGATCAATGTTGAGCATCCGGGGTGGATTCGATGACTTTGCTTTTCGAAAGAAGAAGGTGGGCTTATCTTCTTCCGTTTGCGAACTGTGTGGTAAATAGTAGAATTCTCTTAACCTAGTATCTTTATATCTGTAGTCATCTGTACTTTCATCATTCTTATGATGGAAGAGATTCCTTTGAATTAAATAACTCGAATATGTCGCTTGAATCTGCACCAGCATTATCTGCAAAACTAGTGATCTGTATTTCTTTGGGATATATGTCATCCTAATTTTAAAAAAAGAAAAGAAGAAAAATATTAATCATTTAAATAGTTTATATAAAACCATTTTGCATATACTATTAATCCCTATATATTAACAGAAGCAGCTTTAATTGCAATTGCGCTCTGGGCGATATTTTTTAAAGTCTTCAATGAATGATAAGTTATAAAAAATTATTAAGTATTAACCAAGAATTTTGTATGTTTTCTGCCCGTAGTTGTCACCCCCACCTTGCCACACGCTGAAGCCATCGTTGCATATTATTAGGCTGTACCAAAAGTTTTTTTTTTTTTATGCTTTTATACTAAAGCATGTAGCAGGCACTTTATCATATATAGCTTATAAAAAATTATTAAATATTAACCAAGAATTTTGTCTATTTTCTGCCCGTAGTTGTCGCCCCCACCTTGCCACACTCTAAAGTCATCGTTGCCTATTATTAGGCTGTATCAAAAGTATTTTCGATTTTTTTTTTTTAATGCTTTTATACAAAGCATGTAGCTGGCACTTTATCATATATAGCTTATACAAAATTATTAAGTATTAACCAAGAATTGTCTATTTTCTGCTCGTAGTTGTCGCCCCCACCTTGCCACACTCTAAAGTCATCGTTGACTATTATTAGGCTGTATCAAAAGTATTTTCGATTTTTTTTTAATGCTTTTATACCAAAGCATGTAGCTGGCACTTTATCATATATAGCTTATACAAAATTATTAAGTATTAACCAAGAATTATGTCTATTTTCTGCCCGTAGTTGTCGCCCCCACCTTGCCACACTCTAAAGCCATCGTTGCCTATTATTAGGCAAGGCTGTATCAAAAGTATTTTCGTTTTTTTTAATGCTTTTATACCAAAGCCTGTAGCTGGCACTTTATCATCCCTATTGTTGAACATTAAATGTTATTTAAGAGAATACATGTCATTCTATATTCTGTAATCATCCAGGCTTCTTTCTTTCATTTTTAGGTTACGTAAAGAGTGATACAAATGTTGAGATTTTATGCATCTTAAGGCATAATTTGAAACTAGGCCTTAAAACCAATGAAGCAAACAGTGTAATCAAAATTAATGTACATGCGTAATTTAAATATTAAATATACTGCTTTTAAACCTTTTTTTTCCCACCAAGTTATGTTATGAAGATTTTTTTTTTTTTTTTTTTTTTTTTTTTTTTGCGTATTTTTTAAAACATATTATTTTAATTTAAGACAACTAACAAAATCTGCATAATTGTATGTGTATAATTTTGTAATGATATTAGTTTTGTTTATTAAAGTAAGAGTTTTACTGTTGTTGGTGGTGGTCCTAAACTTTTTTTCCAGCACTGTACGAATCTCTAAAATCACGAAATTCGAATGCAAATGTAATTCGTTATTTCAGTGATCCCTATCACTATTTTCCTTCTGCGCTTCGCGTACACGGGGAGAAAAAACAAACTATCAATTGGTTGTCGGCTAACTTGCTGTGTATAAAACTTTTTAAAAATCATAAATTTCAAATGACAGTGTAATTTGTTATTTCGGCAATCGTAATAAATATGGTCTTTTTTAATCTTATGCACGTAAAAAACAAAATTAAATTAAATTAACGTCACCCAATGTGCTTTATAAAATTTAGCATTTTGCCAAAATCTTTACAAAAGAATGAGAGATATTTTTTACAATAATGAATTTGTTTCACCTACGCCCACTTCGCCTTAACTTAAAATTTTCGGCTGGAATATTGAAGCTAAGCTGTTTTTCAGTCACATAAAACATAAAAAAATATATATATAACATAAGTTTCAAAAAAGGTTTCCTTTCAGATAGATATCTTTAAAAAGAACGGATATTGTGAATATTGTTCCGTTTTGGTCATATGTTTCTCTACTTTGTATTTTGTAAAATCAAATTTTCCCAAACGAACTTTTTTTTCTTCCTTTCAACGAAAACGAAAGGACAAAGGTATTTTTCCACAAACTTTACAAACGTAAAGTGAAGGAGCCGACTACAAACAAAGAAGAAAAGAAAGCCAAACCATCTCTGATATCTTAAAGCCTAATCCCACATAAAAGGATAAAGATTTTTCAGGGCGTGCGCTATTCTATGAAGCCTGATAAATGCTTTGAACGTTTTGAACACCTGAGTATACCTGAGATAGTGCGCCTTTTTTCGTCCAGTCATACGTCGGCTGACATTTAAATCATTCATTCTGATTTCCAATGATTCGCCAAAATAGTAGATCGATCACCCGACTACGCAGTAAGGAATTTTGAGGATTAAAAGATTTTATTATGTTTAATGTAATATGAAACCAGAACAGGACAAAGAAAATACTGTAAAAAAAAAAAAAATCTCTATTTCTTTTTTAGTACAGCTTTGACTAAAAATATTAATATATAGGGTGAACATAAATTATTTAGCGCATTTCAGTGTTCCTTAAAACAAAAACAAAGTATTGTACTTACATGTTTAATGTTTTATTGACAAGCAGATTTCAAGCAGTTTTATGTAACATATTGAATAAGTTCTACATCAGCTCCATTTGTCGCTTGTAAAATATAGAGTCTGTAGTCAATTTCATGTCAAACGTTGCGGAGCATCTCAGACGTTATTCCTCCAATAACATCAGTGATTCGTCCTTTTAGTTCATCAATATTGCGAACATTTATTGCATACCCAGTCTTTGACAAATCCCCAATGGAAAAAATCTAGGGATGTTACGTCAGGTGATCATGCAGGCCAAGGAATCGGTCCACCTTGACCAATCTATCGTTGGGGAAATGTTTCCTGCAGGTAACAAATTCGCTAAACCGCTCTCTCATTTAAACGATAACAGAAGTTGTTACGTTACTTTGTTTTGGTTTTATCAAACTCTGAAAGGCGCTCAATAATTTATGCTCACCCTGTATTTTTAAACCTAATAGTCGGATACAAATGTCTAACTGCAAACAGTGAATTTCTTTTTTAAATTATTACTGTTCGTAAAAAATGATAAGAAACGAACAACTCAACTTTGAATTAACCCCTCTTAATTATTTTCGTTGCTGAAATTTTTTAACCGACTTTCGACGAAGGATGTTATGCAATTCGCTTATATCTTGTTTAGGGTTTCGTTCATCTCACGAAATCCTATTCGTCTCGCTTCTTTGTCTGTCTGTCACAGATCCATTCTCAGAAACTGTATAAGCTACAGACTTGAAATTTTGTGTACTTACAGCTGAATACCTACTGTCACGCTGAAAATCGTAAAATTTTAAAAAAGTCGTATTATTTTAATGTAGAGAGATTAAAAATATATATATATATAACAGCCTTTTCCTATTAAATTTAAACATTTTTCTTCATAGCAGTTGCCAACAATTAAAAATCCACAATAAAATTCTTTCTACAATAATTAATTTTCTATTGAAAGATTTCCACATGAAAAATGTAAATGAAATAACAAGTTTCGCCAATTGAAAAAAAGATTAATATGACGTCATATTGGTAATAAAACGGAAATTTTCAAACATTTTCTCAGTAATACAAGGAGTATGAGAATGTGTAAGTACAGAAAGCAGGTTAATATGACTCATTGGAGAATTAAAAAGCAAATTAATCTGACGTCATATTGGAAGTTTAACGGACTTTTTCAAATGTTTGAGAATAATACAGAGAGTATCAATATGAGCAATAGAGAAAGCAAGTAGATATGACGTCAGCAAGTGATTATAACGTCATATGAGTTTGAGGAACGTATTGAATCATGATAAAAACCCGATTATGGAAATATTGGTATATTTTAACATTTTAAAGTTCTCTATACAACATGTTTAATTTTGAAATTGATTTTTTTTTTAACTATCGCATTTAGTCCGCATGACAGATATTATTATAAAAAAGTATAGTAGCGGGTAAATCGAAAAAACGAAAAAATAGACCGGTAAATTTTTACTTTATAAAAAACATGACTTTTTTTTTTTTTTTAATGAAATTTGTTTGGATTTATTAAAGAAAGGATAAAGCGTTTTGAAAGGAATATTAAACGAAACTCTTTGTGCAATCTTCGATCACTCTTACCCACTTGTTTTTCTATTGTATGTACATCCATTACTCTTAAACGAGTTGTCCGATTTTCACACTGTTTTTTGGGAGAGGTTTCGGTCTGCAGATGGTCCTGTTTTAATATTATTAGGATCTAAAATGACATGTTTGTCTGTCTATTTGTTTTCATATGTTTTTTATTATTATTTTACTTTATAGCCTTTAATTTTCGTAAAAATTAACCAAACATCACGAAATTTCAATATAGTGTTAAGGTATAGTCGGCCAAGAGCCCCTCCCCCCTCTATACATTTTAATCGCCAAAATCCTTCTAGGGAAAAAAATGGAAGTAACCATTCGACTGAAAATCGTCTTTCAATTTATGTTTAAAAAATAAGCTTAGGGGATCGTCTCCATACTGAAATTGTAACAAACTCTAAACTTTTCAATACGAACACCTAATTTATTTCATCATATTTGGTTTTAATAGTCTGTACGAACACCTAATTTATTTCATCATATTTGGTTTTAATAGTCTGTTTGGATTGATATCAGCCTTAATTTCTGATTACATTTGTGATTTAAATATTTCGATCCTATTTCTTTCTCTAATATAAAAAATATACCACATTGTTCTCGTGGTATTTCTCTATCAAATCATGAAATTGAAATACCTCATCAATCATCTCTATCAACAATTACTCTACTCTCCATTATACTATAGCTTAAATAGGCATGTTAATGAAGATATCGCATTTAATCGACTCATCTGATGTTGAAATAGCACGATGAGAAAGGAGTCAGTGAAATGAAATATTTTAATCTTGCATTTGTATTACTTCAAAAAATATTATACTCCGAGCTTGATAGTGTATATATGCCTTGGTCTCTACATACCTAAATTATTATATAAGTAATATAGATTTTGCGATATCGATATCATCACAGTGAAATAGAAATTTATAAACCTGATAGTTAATAACTAATTTATTAATTGCAAGCTGTATGCGCACATATGTGTCTGTGTTCAAAGTTTTTGCATGACTTTGACATACATGTGTTAGTGTTATTATTATTAAAATGTACTTACTGAGTAATGCATGTGATGACATCACGAGATGTGTTGGCTTTACACAGTCATCGATCGGTGACACCGTACGCACCGTCAGCTACATTCCGAAATATAAGACTGTTGCTTTTATATAAGAGTGAGGCTGAGTGTTGCTTTACACAAATAATAGTGGCCACTTCCAACACTTCTCGTGATGTCGCCACGATTTCGCACGAAGCAAGATAGGTCTGTTGATTTTTCATTTATTTATTTATTTATTACAATTTCTTTAATGCTGAGGTTATGAATACATATTCAAGTTCGGCTTGAGCGAGATACCTAGTATTTTTGAATAAATAAGTTAATTTATACTATAGCTGAATATAAGAAATTTTGGCTACTAGCCATTGGTCAGTAGATGAGATTTTTATAGTGGCACGCTTCTTTCCAGTTATTGCTTTTTATTTAGTAGCCGTCTGTTGAACGGTAGGAATGTTTCCATTGATAGACAAAGCGTAGATAAATAGTATTTGAAAACTGAAAAAGCAGTGTATAAAAATTTCTTAAAATTCCTTTTATTTAAATCAAATAATAAAGGAAAGTTGTTAATAAATTTGTAAAACAATCATAAAATCTGATTTTTATGAGCAAACTTTGTCGGGTTGGAAAGGAAAAAAAAATGGTTTATTTGGTTTAAACCAGTTTTATTTTAATATCATTTTCTATTACATATATATGCATAGGTGAAACCCCAAGTAACTGACACTTTAAGGATTCTTTCTTGTTCAAATCACTATTACAAAAATTTAAATCTATTTCATACTTACCTTTGTTTTTGAAAAGATAGAAGAGATATATTAAAAAAAAATATTGTCGGTAAAATTTTGAAAAATTATACATTGTACTGTTAAAAATTAATTTTATTCATAAATACGGTCAAAAACTCCAATAACTGACACCATCCCTATTTTGAAACACCAATAACTGACACAAAGTGAACCAGTGACTGACACTTTATTTTAAAAGATTAAAATGCTTTTAAGAAAAACTTTATTCTTTATTATAAAACAAAATACATTAATATTTATTATAAAGAGTGGGATTTAATAAGGTGTACTGCATTATTAATAATGCAGAGTATATAGTAAGAATATATAGCAGTAATATTTAGTACTGCATTATTAGTAATGCAGATATCCAATAACTGACATTTATGAACCAGCAACTGACATTTGGCGTTTCAGATACTGGTAAAACAACTTAAATTTTAATGGTGTTCACTACAAGATAAATTTAATTTATCATTATGCATTTTTAAACAGTTCAAATAATAGATTTCAACTTTCTTTAATATAACCAATAACTAACACCCCTGTCAGAGACTGGTAAAATAAAATTCTAGGAACCAATAACTGGCACCCCCTCCCCCCATTAAGCTAAATTAAATAACTATAAACCCTAAATTATGGCCCTAATATATCATATGCGTCTTTAAACTAATTTCTACTAGTATAACTTTTTAAAAAAGTTTAGGATTGCAAATAGATTAGAAAAACACTTCTTTAATTTTAGAAATAAGATGGTTGCTTCAAAATGGCACTTTTAGTATTCTCAGAAGTTTCTTCCTCGTTGAATATGTCCATGGCCGTCTGTCTAGTGGTGAATAAATCGACTCAAAAATAAAAATAAGTGTCTCATTTACCACTAGATGACATTACTTTGCAGAATTTTACAACAAAATGCTTATTTGAGTTAGATTTTTGCTCAAGTGTCAGTTACTGGTTAGGTGCCATTAACTGGGAGTTTCACCCTATTTGTTGATAAAAATAAACATAGTTGGATAGTATATAAGTAATATAAAAATAATATAACTTCATTTGAAAATAATTTAAATTAAATAATTAGAGTCAGTTATGTAGAAAATTGAAATCGTTTGTAATTTAAACATTGTTAGTAACAGCTCTGTCTTATGTTCAAAGAATCTGTTCTAACACAGTGAAACATTGATACCTTGAAAATGATATCAAGAATCTTTTGATTAATAATAATAAATAAATATTTTATGTAGTTTCATGAATAAAATATATTTTTCCATAGCTTTTCAAAACATTTTCTTTGAAATTTTGTCTGATGTCTGATTTTTCTGTCAGAATATTAAATGAGCAATTACCGTGTGTCCCACAAATGACTGATGGATTTTAAAATTCAATAACTAGCAAACGGTGACAGATATTAAAAAAATTCTTGAAGGAGGGTTATATATGATGTCGGGAGTTTTTTTACTCTGATTCTTGATTTTAGTTCGAATTTCAAACAATAGATGGCGCTGACAGCGGTTGGCGCTCATTAGAGGCCGAAACTGACGTCACTCAGCATTGATGCGAAGAAAGGAGATTAAGGCTATGGAGTGGATCTCATTCGCCAGTACAATCTTGCTCTAAGGCCCCGATTCTGAACTCATTTAATATGATTTCAATGGAATGAAATGTTGCCATGGAAACAACAAATTCTTTGATAGTGGAATACAGCGTTCAGATCAGGGCATGAATTTAACAAGCAGTATTCGAGTTGCAGGTGATTTTACATTTATGAAGTTTTATTTTCCGGGATTAAATTACTTTTTATGGCCTGATTTAAAGAATATTTTATGCATCATATTTTAAAATTAGGTGAAGAGATCTTGCTACAATATCTGCTAGTGAGTACTTTTAAAAGCGTGTACACTATTTATTGAAAATGGTTTATTTCACCTAGTAGTTTTAAAATACGATGAACAAAATATTCTTTAAATCAGGCCATAAAAAGTAATTTAATCCGGGAAAATAAAACTTCATAAATGTAAAATCGCCTGCAACTCGAATACTGCTTGTTAAATTCATGCCCTGATCTGAACGCTGTATTCTACTATCAAAGAATTTGTTGTTTCCATGGCAACATTTCATTCCATTGAAATCATATTAAATGAGTTCAGAATCGGGGCCTAAGAGCAAGATTGTACTGGCGAATGAGATCCACTCCATAGCCTTAATCTCCTTTCTTCGCATCAATGCTGAGTGACGTCAGTTTCGGCCTCTAATGAGCGCCAACCGCTGTCAGCGCCATCTATTGTTTGAAATTCGAACTAAAATCAAGAATCACAGTAAAAAAACTCCCGACATCATACATAACCCTCCTGCAAGAATTTTTTAAATATCTGTCACCGTTTGCTAGTTATTGAATTTTAAAATCCATCAGTCATTTGTGGGACACCCGGTACGATCTTTTATTCAAGAGAAAGCTTTTCATACGGAATTCCTAGAATGGTTTGACATTTAGCAGTTGAATCTTTACGCATTCTTACGAGAAGTATTGTGTATTGTAACTTGATACTTCTCCGAAACTGCCAGGTTTCCGTAAAAAGCGACAGTAAAATAAGCAGAAAAATACCTATTTACTAGCATTTTAAACTACTGAAAATAATTATTTGCACTGTAATATCTGTAAATAATTAAATGCACTGTAAATTTACAAAAAGTTGATATTCACTAAAATATTTAAACAGCCACCAGACTTAATAAATAGACTTTTTTTCTCAGCTATGTTATAATATCCTCTTTAATAAAAAGCTACGCGTTGCTGACGGCTGGCTTTTTCGCTAATCGTTGCCACAGATTAATCTCGGAAAATGAAACATTTGAAGTTACTAAAAAAATTAATAGCTCGAAAAGTATTTGTCAGAAAATTGTTAGACAAACTGCGTTAGAAAGGTAAAAAATTATATTTTTCTTGATATAAATTTCATATCTAATGATTATGCCGGTTTTCAAATGTTGAATTTCAAAAATTACCAAATTTCACAAAGGAGTACCATAGCAAAACTTTCACAAGTAAAAAGATAATGATAACGGCAATGTGTCCTGACGTGTATACTGGCTTATAGCATGAGTCATTTCATATACAAATGCTGTTTGGTGTTGTTATTGGGCAATCTGAAAAATATTATTAAATGTAAAATATCTATTAGAGTTTTCAATAAAAAATAAATGGTTTTCGCCTGTATTCTCTATCCCGGGAAGCCCGGGTTGGATGCCCTAGTTTATTACCATAAATGGCTAAATTAAAAATGAATAAAATGATATTATTTTTAGTCATTTTTTATGAAACGATGTCTCAAGCGAATCTTATCTCGCCCCCCCCCCCCCCAATTTTCTTGTTAGGTTCAAAATAGCGGGTTTGATTATGTTATAGATATGGAGCATTTAAATACATCTTGTTACATCTTTTAGTTAAAAGTAAACAAACTTATTCAACAGAATTTTGATTTAAAAATTTTAAAGAAAAAACGAAAATTTTTAGTTTTTTGAAATATCCAATCTCTTGTGCGATTTTGATTATCGGAGCCCACACCAATAAAAGGTTTTATCTACCATGTCCACGACTGTAGTATCTTTCTGCGGTGAAAACTAGTTTACTGAGCGTTTTAATATTTTCTTCTTGACCTAATCATTACTTCCCAATTATAAACAAATTCATCTTCACGATAGTATCTGCAGAAAGGTTAACTTTTTTATATAAATATCAGTATATGAGGTTGTTAATAAAACTTTTATAATTAAATACTTGTGATTTTTTTTTTTTTTTTTTTTTTTTTTTTTTTTTTTAGATAACTCAAAGTCAACATTTTTGTCCATTAAGATTCAGCAAGTAACAGAAAAGATAGATTGGTATTATTAAAATGCTATATCTGGCACACAATTTTGAATTTCCTCTTATTCAATATCATATCTTGCGTTTCTTTATCAAATTCTTAAAGGATAATCTCCCCAATCGAGACAATTTTCTTCTGCAGTTTGACCAAAATCTTAAAATTATCTTATGCTATTGCTGTAAATAATCTACATTTTTTATGAAAATGCTTTATGGTAAAAATTGTATACATATTTTTTATCTATTTTATCTTTGCTAATTTCACATGTTTTAAAACAACTCTTTAGGGCATCAGACATGTTCATCAGTACATGCTAATTTCCATCCTACTTCCGTACAAACATGGCCTAAACTATGTCTCATGTAGACTGCTGAGATAAAGTGTTAAAGTAGAAATTATTCATATCCAATAATGTTAAACAGTTAAATTACAGGAAAAAAAAAAAAAAAAAAAAAAAGGAGAGAGAGAGAGAGAAAAAATGTTATATTAGACTAGCTGATCCGCCCGGCGTTGCTCGGGCCCGTGATAATAACCTTAAACAGAACTCAAGTTTGTATGATTTTTTTTTCGTTTTTTAAGAAACTGCATCAAGGGCCCCAAGAAGGAGATTAATATTCAAAATTGGTAGTAGCTGAGATCCGAGAAATTTTTAGGGGGCAAGGTCTTAACTGTAATGTAGAAATGGGGGAATATCTAAATGAAGAAAGGGGTCCCCAAAACGAAGAAGATCATATAAAAAGGGGGCAGGTTATTAAAAAAGTTAAGGCAAAAAAACTTAAAGTTGTCCAGGGGGGCCGGTCTTGTCCGAGATTTTTTTTTTCGTTCATGTAGTAGCTGGAAGTTGTTAGAAAAAAAAGCTAGTTAATCGGACGATTTTTAACCCTTTAACGGATAAAGCACTTTAATTGTTAAGATGTTGAAATAAATGACTGACACCGGAAATTATGAACAAATTTATTTTTATATAATGAAAAAGCGATATTTCACATATATAATAAATGAAAAACATTTCTTTTAAAATTCTGCTGTCATTGTTGAGTTTCGTAATTAAAGTTTTGTGGTTTCGTGGGGAAACCAATGAACGTTAAAGGGTTAAGGGAGCTATAGCAGGGCGCTAAGCTGAAGGATCCTAACTGGAATGTAGAAATTGGGGAATAACTAAATTGAGAAAAGGCCCCAAAAACGAAGAAGATCGGATTAAAATGGGGCAAGTTATTAACAATTTAAGAAACAAAAACTTCAATGGGTTCCGTAGTGGGCCCCAGGGGGACCAGAGTCTTAACTGGAACGTAGAAATGGGGGGAAAGCTAAATGGAGAAAGGACCCCAAAAACAAAGAAGATCGGATTAAAAGGGTGCAAATTATTAAAAATTTAGGGCAAAAATCTTAAAGGGGCCACAAGTTTCCCGGGTCTTAAAAAATTAAAAATATGAGCCTTAGGTGCATCAGGACCTGCCTCGAACTATCCGCACCCAAATTTTCAGACTTCTACGTGTGGTAGATTTCGCTAACCATCGCACATACATACGCAGACGCACAGACTAACAGTTCTTTCGTTCTATTAAAAAAAAAAAAATTGTTTTTTTTTTTTTTTTTTTTTTTTTTTTTTTTTTTTTTTTTTTTGGGGGGGGGGGGGGGGGGGGGGGGGGAGTTTGTTTAAATTATGACAGAATGATTTAACTGCACAAACTCTTGAGTTATATTTTGATGGATTCGGTTTCTTTCTTTCGTTTTTCTTTTTTTCTAACCTCTGACCCGTGGCCCACAAAACTACTACTATTTTAGAATAGAATAATTTGTCTTATATAATGACAGAAATGTGCAGCTAAATAAGACGAAGATTGCTATTCGGAAATTGTGGTGACAAATGACTTTGAAGCAAAAAAGTTGGACGGGGACTAAAATGCGCAGACATTTAAGAGGGCTTCTGTTTATTAACTACATTTATTTAGGATAGAGGTAATAATTTTTATACATAATGTGGATCTTTTCGGAAAATAAGAGATTTCTCTCGTTTCAGGAATTTAACTGAGTTGAAACAAAATCGAGGGGAAAAAAAAAGTGGGTAAGTGTGATCGAAGATTGCACAAAGGGTTTCTTTAATATTCCTTTCAAAACACTTTATCCTTTCTTTAATAAATCCAAATAAATTTCATTTTCCAAAAAAAAAAAAAAAAAGTCATGCTTTTTATAAAGTAAAAATTTACCGGTCTATTTTTCTCGTTTTTCAAATATCTGAACCGGCCCAATAGCGGACGAAGCCGCTATTATACTCTGTCATAATAATATCTGTCGTGTGGACTAAATGCGATATTAAAAAAAAAAATCAATTTCAAAATTAAACATGTTGTATAGAGACCTTCAAAACGTTAGACGTCAGATTAATTTTATTTTTAATTCTCTAATGACGTCCTATTAAGCTGCTTTCTGTATTTACACATACACATACTTCTTGTATTATTGAGAAATGTTTGAAAATTTCCGTTTTATTACCAATATGACATCATATTAATATTTTTTTCAATTGGTGAAACTTTTTTATTCATTTTCATTTTTCACGTGGAAATCTTTCAATAGAAAATTAATTATTGTAGAAAGAATTTTATTGTGGATTTTTAATTGTTGGCAACTGCTATAACGAAAAATGTTTAAATATAATGGGAAAAGGCTGTTATATTTTTGCTTTTTTATCTTTCAGTATTAAAATAATACGATTTTTTCAAATTGTATGATTTTGAGCTTCATAGTAGGTATTCAGCTATAAGTACACAAAATTTCATGACTGTAAGTTATATAGTTTCTGAGAACCGGCTCTGTGACAGACAGACAACGAAGCGGGACTATAGGGTTTCGTGAGATGAACGAAACACCAACAACGAAGCGGGACTAATAGGGGTTCGTGAAATGAAAGAAACCATAAAAAGGGGGAGAGAGAGAAATTATTTGGCCAGTTCGGCAAAATTTTTAATGACGAGTACTTATTTTCAGTTTTAATTGCGACGATATGTTGTGATTTTGTTTGTTTCGCACGCCTGATTTGCCCTTTAATTTTTGCTAGGTATTTTAGAATCTCCTAGAAAATTTCACATTCAATCACTCTTTTGTGTGTCAATTCATTGTCCTTTCAACAGTTTGTGAATTTTTTCTCTTCGGGCAAACTTTATATAGCTGTCTGCTCTTTAAACGAATTTGATGTTCTCGGATTTCCAAACTTCTATTTATAACATTGAAGATGTCTCATCGATCATTTCCTATATTAATGACATTAGTGTTAGTAACTCTTTTGATGTCTTTTGTTACGTAATCATACTTCGCTCAAAGTATTATGTATGCCTGTTACTCGTTTATTTCGTAGAAAGTGGTCATAGATTAATTTAGTAGCGTTCTCGTTTATCATTGTGGCATTTAAAAGTGCATTTTAACATAATAAATATTTCTATTTACTATAACTGGAAAACTCTTCGACGAAATTATGATGCAACAGGTGCGTCATTTGCTTAGTACTAGCAAACCTGCCCACCCTTACCCGGGGCCATAAAAAAAAAAGTCTATTCGTGAGCGTTTTTTTTTTCCCCTTTCCTTATCTGGACAACGAGGATGACAATTTTAAATTGCGAAAAAACCCAGAAAATATAAAAACGACCTTAAAAACTTTTTGAATTTTTTTCTGCATTTTTCTTTTGGGCAACGTATCTAAAATAACATAATTTAAATTGTTCTATTATTTGTAAGCTTAGCTCTAAAATTTGTGCAGTGATTTTGTATAATTAACGGGTTATTAAACTTTCTCTAATTTCTTCCGAATAATTTGCGCTAATTACATTTCCTCAGAACTTTGCAAAACTGTTTCCTTTTTATGAACTGGGTGATTGATAAATAGCGAAAGAAGAAGACGTAGAAATTTAAGTGGACTTATTTATAGTACGAGTTATACCGGAAAGGCATCGGTTCAGGCAGCTAATAATTTAGTGGGGGTAGGGGGAGGGGGGTTCTCATGAGATAAATAAGGGGATATGGGTGAGAGTATTGGAAGTTGGAGAAAAATTATTTGAATTGTATTTATTCTAAAATCGGGAATTTAACTACCGTAATATCTGTCTTGTATATATTCATTTATTTAATATTTAGTGTACAAAAATTAAAATTTAATTCATCTTACAACCTGCTTACACACTTACATGCAACTTTCGATACATAGAATTTATATGTAACAACCCTTTTCTCAACAAACGTAAGTAATGGTGAGTGATGAGGAATCTCCCCTTACCAAATCCACAGCACACAACCTTTTCCTATTTATATGCTTACACACATCTTCAACCTGCTTACACACTTACATTCAACTTTCAATACATGGAATTTATATATAGCAACCCTTTTCTCAACAAACGTAAGTAATGGTGAGAGATGAGGAATCTTCCTTTACCTATTCCACAGCACACAACCTTTTCTTATTTATATGCTTACACACTTCTTATATACATCTTATAACTTGCTTACACTATGTATGCAATACAACTTTTAATACATACAATTGATACATAACAACCCTTTTCTCGACAAGCGTAATTAATGGTGAGTGATGAGGAATCTTCCTTTACCAAATCCACAGCACAGCAATCTCTACAACAGTGACTCTTTTTCCTGATTGGGGTGTTTTTTCATAAATGGAATAAAATTCTTTCGGTGTTTCAAAGCAATGAGAAACTGTTGCTCAAAGAGGGAGGAGGGGGGGGGGGGGGATGTTTGTAGGATTGCATTCTGTCACTACTCTTTATTAATAAACAATAGCGACTTGCGCTGTATTATGTATAAAATACAACTGGAAAGTTAAAAGTTTTTTAAATATATATATTTTTTTTTTTATTGTTGTTTCACATCATTTATAACATTTTAATAGTTCAAAAATATATGTATAGTAATTAAATGTTATTAGTAAACACATTTATTAATAACATGTGCTCTTATTTAAATGCAGTTTTGTACTTTAAGTAAACGTACATAATATTTCTATATAAAATAATGGAAAATTCTGTTTTACTAGACCGTGCTACTTATAATGGGAAATTTTTAGAGAATGTTATACTTTAGCAACAGATTAGCAATTATAAAAAACTAAATTTAAAAAAGGATTGTTAAATTTGTTTGTGAGTGGATATATACATTTTTTCCCTTTTAATCGGAAAGATCACCAAGTACATCGACATTCTATGGATGATAATCTTGCTCAACTTGTTTGCTTGAGCATTTCACCCAGTAGAACTTAAGCAAGCTTAAGCCCATAATTTTTGTCAGTATCCCTCTATTTCAGCGGTTCCCAACCTTTTTTCTCTCACGTACCCCTTGCTTAGACTTCTCATTTATGCGTACCCCACATGAACCTGTTCCAAATATTTTTGTTTTTGTTCATTATAGTAATGTTCTGGTGCTAGTTATCAATATTAGATGCAATTCTCTTCAGAATTCCAATTTTCAACAACTTACCATATTGTTGCATAACACAATATAAAGTGGCTCAAAACACTAAATATTAGCTGAAGATTTCAAATTAAGCTCTCACAAAAAGAAGGGATGAAGCTACATCAATTAATACACGTTAATGAGTTTATGCTAATGTTGACCAATTCAACACTAAAATGATGACCTGCTTTCAAATGGGTTTTAAATGAAATTGGAAAACCAGAAGACCCGATAAAATTCATGTTTTTATAGGTATTTCTAGAATTATTAGAAAGAAAAGAGTAAGAAAATAAAACTAGGGACACATGCGAAATCGAAAGATGTTATTAGGAGTGGTCGGAGATAATAGCGGTATGTGATCAACCAATTACTAATTTTAGGCATTTTCCTTCATTTTATGCGATCAGACTTTTACACTGTTTCTCTGTATAAACGAAAAGTTTAGAGTTTTGTTTTTCAGTTTTCATTTTGAACTTTATTTTTTGCGTTATCCGCCATTACCAATGTAATTTTTACACTGCAAAAAATAATTGTTGATTTTGCAGTATAAAACTGGCATCCAGCTGCCAGTATTATACCGTAAAATTAACAGTATTAAACAGTAAAATAAGCAGTAATACGCTGCCGTGCAAGCAGTAATACGCTACCGCGCATGCGCGGTAGCGTATTACTGCTTGCACGGCAGCGTATTACTGCTTATTTTACTGTTTAATACTGTTAATTTTACGGTATAATACTGGCAGCTGGGTGCCAGTTTTATACTGCAAAATCAACAATTATTTTTTGCAGTGTACGTACCCCCAACTGTTCTGCCAGGTACTCCAGGTTGGAAACCGCTGCTCTATTTGGTTATCTTTTTTTCCTAGTCCGAAGAGTGACGTAGTGTTAAGAAAGTGTATTTTGAAGCTCGGAGAACTTGGAAGGAACTTTATATTATTTGTTTTGGAAGGAGATAGTTTGACACGGAGCAAACATCATGTTTGTGAACGTCTCGGGATTTGCAAAATTAAAATAAAATTCGTTTTCTGGCTCTTCTAAGAATGGAAAATTGAATGTTCACAAATTATGCATCGCCCACCTCCCCTACTTAATAAATTTTGGTATTTTTGAAACACAGTAAAGCGCAGTTTATTAGTTTTTTAAAATAATTAACCTCATTTAATTTTTGTTTTATTAAATAAAAATTAAAAAAAAACTCTTTATGCTATTTTTGTGAAGTTTTATATATATTTTTTTCTTTATCCCGTGTTTCATTATTTCATATTTTGTAAATTTTTAAATTGCACAAATGTAACAAATGCAGTAAAACCTCCCAATAAGGGACTAGGTATTTTTTATTCCTTAAATATAGGTGTCCTTTATTAGGAGATATGACTGGAAAAAACAGGTGATACGTTATGAATACGTAATGTAATTTAAATTCGATCAAGAATCAAAGATGATAGAAATTTTAAAAAAATGATACTAATAATTCCGAAATTTGTATCTTCCGTAGTTTAATAATGAGTATTTATTTAAAACTAGGGTATCCAACCCGGGCTTCCCTGGTTACAGAAAATAGGGAGAAAACATATTTTTTTATTGAAAACGCTAATATATTTTTTGCATTTAATATATATTTTTAGATACACACAAACCTTCGTTTTTTTTACATACTAAGTTTACTAACTAAATTTAATCATTCACTATCACCTATACATAAAAATAAAATAAAACAAAATAAATCTAGACTTAATCCTCCGTCAGGCACATCTCTGAAATCCCCGGTTCGGGCGCAGTGCGCCTGACAGGCATCTGTTTTAAAATCGTCATTATCACCTAATTAACTCGACTCTAACGCTCTTAGTGACTTTCATTAAAAAGTACAAAGAGAGGATATTCGAGATCTGATTCAAAAAATCTCATATATTAAGCTCAAAACAAGTAAAACACTAAGCCATTTCCTAGACAGCCTTTACTAAGCCATTTCCGAGACAGACTTTACTAAGCCATTTCCTAGACAGCCTTTACTAAGCCATTTCCGAGACAGACTTTACTAAGCCATTTCCGAGACAGCTTTCACTAAGCCTTGGCAGCGCGCATAACAGACGCACACTGCGCCCTACAAAGGGTTAAAAAAAGGAATTTTGCATTCTTTTGAATTTGATTCTCTAGCCTTTGCAGTGGTTGATATTACAATTCCAATAAAGAATAAAAAAAAAAAAAAAAATGTTTTTGAATTATTTTTTTAAACAAGTTGGTGATGGAGTTTGTTACGGCCGATTATCTGTTCCAGGTATATAGGCCGAAGAGGTGGAGTGGGGACTGCTTTCTGTGGGGAATCTTACTAGGGAACCTAACCCGTATTTACACATCGTTTATGCAGGTTCGAAGAAAAAACTCCAGCAACTCCGAACGGTTAGGCCAACGAGCACAACTCGGGCTCGACCCAGCACTTCCCGTCTACCAGCTTTGAGAGCAGAACCTCTCAGCCGCTAGTGTGGCTTTATATATATAAAAGAACAAGGTGCCTATAAGTAAAAAATTTCATTAAAAAAAATAAAAGAAACTAATTTTTTATTTCATTCATTTATTGAAACAAGCGTCTTTAGAACAATTATTACTGTCTCTTAAATAGAGGGTTTCTTATTTAGAGATTAAATGCATTGTACGCTCTATATGAAAATGGGGACAAATGAAGCTGTCCCTTAATTAGAGATGTCCTTTAAAGGCGATTTTATTGTATACTAGCTGTTACCCGTGACTTCGTTCACGCAACATTAAAAGAAGAATAATTAAGCAAAATATTTTACTCCAAAAAATTAAAAACGTTAATAATTAACTAACTATCACATTTCATAGGAGACAATACGGTATTTTTTATTAAAGGGACCTTGACATAACTGTCTTAAAAAAGTGAAATTTTGTGCCAAATAATCGCGAAAATGAAATTGCAACCAATGCAAAAAAGGAGGGCCAAATAAAATCGTGGAAATAGACGAATTGGGTAAAAACAAATGTCAATTTTACCTGATAAACAATTTTACTTTTAACGCCTTTGTGAAACGTTTTAACAGCCATTCTTAAAAAAAAAAAACAATTAGAAATAGTATATGCTTTTTCTTTAAATTCAATTCTGCCTCCTTGGTTTAATATGCAGTGGAAACAAATCTTGTTTTCTAAATGACAGTATATTGACAGGCAATTTTTGTTCTCCGGAATAAATTGATTCATGAAGTTTGCATATGTGAAAATGTTTTTATTTTTTGGGTAATTTACTAAAATCAAGATTTTGTTTTCACCATCTATTCAAAGTGAAAATAAATTCTGTTTTTCAGTTTTAATGAGAAAATGGTGTAAAAAATATACTGATCTGTTTTATTTCTCCTTTGTTATACACAAATATGGAGTAAGTTACTTTCCGTTTTTAGAGAAACTTCGTTAAAAAAATGGCATTTAATTTAATTTTTTTAATTCTGAGAGTTTTTGACAGCCTCGGATCAATTATAACCGGTATTCGCGAAACCGGTAGTAAATCGCGTTGCGTTGGATAGTCTAGGAGTAGTTGCGAAATACAAGCACACGGTCAGATTTTAATATAATAGATTCGTGTTCATTTTCATTTTCTTAAAATTATGATGTGATTTTTAGCATAAAACTCGGATACTCATGCGGAACGAAATAACGAATACTCATGCTTAATAGTCAGTATAGATAACAAAACATTTAAATTTTTCGTTATAAATATGGCGTGAAACTCATCTACTTTCTATACTTACTGATCCTTGTATTATTAATGTAAGGAATTGATTCACACTCATTTTAAAACATATTGGAAAATTCCCGTTTTATTTCAAATATGACGTCTCCTTTTCCCCCAGAGAAATCCCTTTTTAATGACATAATTCTTGTTAATTATCTTTTCTAGGCAATTAATTTCAATACTGGCATAGGGAAAATTATGTTACTTTAACGAAATAATATTAAATCTTTAGGTTTTATCAACAAAAATGGAACTATTAACATTCGTCATTTTTTTTTAGGTAATCGAGTTATTTCTTTTAGTTTTAAGAATGAAAGATCACTATTTCTCACTATCCATGACATCATTTTCGACATGGATAATTTTGCGGAGCATATTAATGACATTTGCTAATCATTTTCTTTCGAAACTTCTTTTTACTTTTTTAAAATTTAAATAAAAAATACGGTATAGTTATATTAGCCGTGCGCAGACGGTAAAACGGTAAGTATTGTTACCATACAAAAGAAAAAAAAAAAAGAAAAAAAGTGAGGAAAAAACCCAAGATCATTTTATTTCACCAATCAAAGCATATCCGCTTTATTTTCGATAAATGACGTCATATTAGCCTGTTTCCTATGGTTACGCATATTGAAACATTGTATTATTATCAAAAACTAAAAAAAAGTACGTTTTATTTCTAATAATATTATTTAATCTTCTTAATTCCTTAATTTGTTTTATTTAATTTTCATTTTTCCCGTGAAAATTTTTCAATTGAAACTAAATTGTTCAGTAAAAATTATTATTTCGGGTTTTGAATTAGTTTTGGCAACGATAAAGTATTAGCAACGGTAAAGTAAATTTAACCATTTTAAAATGCTATACGAAAAAATGTCCATTCTGAATGAAAATAACGAAATTTTGAATTATTAAGAAAAATATTTGAATAAAATAAACAAAAACCAGCCTATGTTCATTTGAGGGTTATAATCAGCCTATATGCAAAGATACAGGATCATTAAATGCTCCATTTTGACGCTGGCTTCAGCCTAACATTTGCACACAATCAGATTTATAATATTATTAGGATACAATTAAGGGGGAAAAAAAATAATAGAAAACAGATCTGATACTCATTTGGATATGCTACGTTAAAAAGAAAGTAATGAATGTTTTCTTAATAAAGGACAGTTCTTTATTTACATGTATCCGTACTTTTCATCCAGTCTACTTTCATCAACATCATTTATTATTTGTATTATTACTATATATTTATTATCCTTTATGATAAAATTTATCTCGGCTGCTTTAAAACTGTATTAACTTTAGTAATCCTCGTTTACTTCTTTGTAGCGTTGTCAAAAATCAAGTTTTTTTTTAATTAAAACAAACAATCGTATTTTTATTTTTATTATTATTTAAATCCGATTTCTAAAAAAAATCCAATTTTTTTTTCTTTTACGATATTTACAAATTAAAAGTTGCAAATGATATTATTTAAGTTATAATTAAATTTATTAGGATTAATAATTAAGTTTCCATTACTCTATTTATTTTCTGAATTATAATGTGCTGTATTAGAATTTGTGTATGATAAACTATGTGTTAAATACATGAAACCGTTTTTTTTTTTTTTTTTTTTTTTTCCCCGATTCTCAACAAAATTATCGTAAATTGCAACAACAGATAACACCCTATCAATTAATATCAAAAAAGAAATTAACTTATATTATCTGAAGAAAAATAAAGAAAAGAAAGTTGTTCTTTAGCAAAACAAGACGTTCTTCATTATTTACATACATAATTCTCTCTTAATAGAGACGGGGGGGGGGGGATTTTTAAACACCAACAAAATTATCTTTTTCCTCGCTTCTAAAATGTTTTACATGAATTTCTGAAATAGAAAAAATTGAAAATTCGAATGTCATCAGCATTAAAAAAATATATATATTAATACAGAAGATTCGAAAGCTAGTTTTCTTTCTTATTTAATCTTTTGCATAAAAACATAAGCTTACATTTTTTTTTTCATTTCTTAGTCTATTTTTAAGTGTCTAGAGTCTAGACTAATGCGAATGTGGAAAAATACTCTTTCAACAGCAGTTAAGGAAGCAAATGGCTGTAAAAATTTGAAATATTGTTTTTTCAGTCTCTTTATTAATTATTATTCAAAAAAATCTCATATATTAAGCTCAAAACAAGTAAAACACTAAGCCATTTCCGAGACAGCTTTCACTAAGCCTTGGCAGCGCGCATAACAGGCGCACACTGCGCCCTACAAAGGGTTAAAAAAAGGAATTTTGCATTCTTTTGAAATTGATTTTCTAGCCTTTGCAGTGGTTGATATTACAATTCCAATAAAGAATTAAAAAAAAAAAATGTTTTTGAATTATTTTTTTAAACAAGTTGGTGATGGAGTTTGTTACGGCCGATTTACAATGTCAGATTCAAAAAGAAAATCCTGTAAGGGATCTTATTTGACCAGAAATTTCATTACTAAAATAAGAAAATTTAAACAAAATATTCACAAGTATTTTTTTTTTTCCTTTTTAAAGCAATGACTTTTTTAATCTAGTGACATAAATTCTGATTTAAATCAAGATTTAAAATGGGATACAATTTTATAGATAAACCAGTCAGTTTGCAAGCTGTATTACAGATTTTATTAAGAAATATATTTTTTTAACATTGACATTTATATACATATATATACCGGGTGAACCAAAAGTTCGTTAAAACTTTAAAAATTCATAAAAAGGGAAGAAATTGTGATAAAGAAGTGCGGTTTGCACGAAAGGGCTCAGAAGGTAGTCGGATTTTTTTTAGCAGCAAAAAAACTTTAGTTAAAAAAGTCACCTGTAGATGGCGCTGACGACACAATGAACAGGACAACACTACGCTCCATCCATTTATTCTTGCAATAACAATTGTTCAACATGACATCCAGAACATTGTACGATACAACTAAGGCCACTCACAACGCCCGTTACAGCTGAATGCAACATGTCGGAATGAATTGCAGAAACCTCACGACAGTTCGGCCAATGTTGAAGGTGATGAACGGTACACAAGTAATTTCAAATAGCCCCACAACCAGAAGTCTACCGGAGCAGGATTAATTTGCATAATTCTGCTGAATCTCTCGCATGTTAGCGCCATCTATAGGTGACTTTTTTAACTAAAAAAATTTTTGCTGCTAAAAAAAGTCCGACTAAGCCCTGTAAGCCCTTTCTTGTAAACCGCACTTTTTTATCGTAATTTCTTCCTTTTTTATGAATTTTTAAAGTTTTAACGAACTTTTGGTTCACCCGGTATATCAATCATTGGTTTCCCGATATGTTATAAGGAGCTTAATATTGTCGTTTTTAGGCTTTATCCCGAAAATATTCGACGAAATAGCATATGTTTAATATGAATTATTCTTATGGAGATCCTCTGAAGAATCCATAAGATATTCATAGTTTCTCATATTTGCATCTTAAATTTATTGTGTTTTATTTTTGTATTGTCTTTTCTTTTGATTTTTGCGCATGTAATTTCATTATAATTTGTGTGCGTGTGTGTATGACACGATTATTTAGAGTATTCATTTCATGGTCAATCAATTGTTTTCCCCCAAGACTTCAGTTACTTCAGAATTGACAAATTTCTCTTGATATGAAAGTCGAATGCGTAGGTTGCTTTCAACCGTTTATGTTCTTTCAGATGATAAATTATTGTTGTTATTACTTACTAGGACATCCAACCCGGGATAGAGAATATAGGTGAAAACCATTTTTTTTTTTTATTAAAAAATTCTAATAAATATATATATATATATTTACATTGCCCCCTAACAACATCAAATAGCATTTTATATTTGTCAATTATATATTTAAAAATTGTCAATTATATATTGAAATAAAATTTTGAAATTTATTAAAAGCGGTAATTCCGTATTGGTCTCGTGTCAGAAGTTTAATAAATAGCGGGAAAAAATCGCTAAAAAATTCTTTATCTTCAACAGTTTTTTATTATTATTCTGGTAATTTCAGCGGTTTTAAGCGCTTATCTCGATTACATGTCTATTAAATTTGTGTTTTATTTATGCTATTTTATTTATTGCTTAATGAAGTTTTAATTTCGTTATGGGATATTAGCGGGAAACAAATGCTGAACTATTTATATTGATTTAAAAGTGCAAGCGGAAAAATATTTGGAACCGTCTGCATGCGATTAAGATAGATTTAAAAAAAAAAAAAAAATGCTTGAAATTTAGTTTAAATGCTATAATAAATGAGTAAATTGCGACACAGTTTTCAAACAAATTGCATTTGAAAGTAGATTTTTTTTTTTCTCTGTATAACCATTAAAAAATTTAAAGTATACAATGTTTTGAAATTTAAAAAAAATACAGTAGCAAAAATCACAAAACCGAAATTTCATCGTCAAGTGTTTCCATTCTCAAAATGACGTCAACGTTACGCATGGACACGTATGTCCTTTATAATATAGATAGTATATAAATGATGTAAATCAACTAACCCTGCTTCCTTGTCTTTGGGTATCTCTTTTCTCATACTTGTATTTTAAAAATCTCATTTTTAATGAGAGATGTTTCTTTCTTTAATACAAGTTAATAATAATGTCAAACATTTAATATGTAATTAATATGTTGCTTCATTTTTTAAAATCAAAATCGGGATTGTTTTTTTTTTTTTTTTTACGCATTTGGCAAAATAGATTTGGCAATACTTGAAATGAGAAAAATAAACTACATTATAACATTGATTAAACATTAATTGTGAAAGGAATCATGCTTAATTCATTTTTGCTAAAACAATTCATCTTAAATATACATAATGTATGAATTATCTATAATTTCAATACATCTTATACAGGATTTGAAATATGGATTGGATTTCAGAGAATTTCCCCCTTTAGTACAAATTTTAGGAGGAATTTTTCAATTTGAGGAGGTGGTATAATTCAAGTTCTTAGTTGTTTTTTTTTTCTTTTGTATTATTACAATCACATTATATTTACTGCAGTTATTACAATGCTATCAAAACATTTGCTTTTTTAAATCATATTATTATATACAGTACACTCTCAGAAATCTGCACAGCTTGAGACCAAGGGCTTTTAGATTTCTAATTTGTACGGATTTTAGATCATTCGCGAATAGGAAGGTAGAAAATAATTAATGACAATTTTCTTATCCCTGGTGCAAAAAATTGCAAATTCACTTTTTTTGCACGGTTGTTTGACGAAATTCGCTATTTTTTTTTTTTTCCCTCCCGTGACCAATGGGCGAAATTCACAATAAATCGTGAACGATTAAAAAATTGATTTTAATAAATTCCGCAAAAAAAAAAAAAAAATAATAATAATAATAATAACAAGAGGGGAAAATTCTGCTATAAGGCCGAATATAGATTGCCACACACGGCTTTTATTTAAAAAATAAATAAACTAGCTGTAACTCAGAATAAAAACGCAATGACAACAAACAATTTTAAAATATCTAAATAACAAATAAAAATTCCCCTGTTAAAGTGTTGTTCAATAACCATTCGATTTAGAAAAATATTTTTCTACCACTGAGCAATTTTTTTAATGAAATTTAATTCATGTTGTTATGGCAGCAGACGATAAAACGATATCTTTGGAATAAGGGAATAAATAGAAGAAAAAAATTTGTTGATGTTTGTGATAAAATGTTTTTCTTTATTTTTTAACAATGTATATACATAATTCACTTTTATATTTTAAGAGAATAATAAGTTTACTATAATTCGTTACTCATGCTATGGCCAATATACACGATACACGTCGAGCCACAATGCCTTTATCATTATCTTTTTACGCGTAAAAGTTTCGCTACGGTACTCCATTGTGTAGTTTTGTAATTTTTTAAATCTAATATTTGAAAAACGACATAATCATTAGATTTGAAATTTATATCAAGAAAAATACAATTTTTTACCATTCTAACGCAGTTTGTAAAACAATTTTATGATAAATACTTTTCGAGTTATTAATTTTTTAAGTAACTTCAAATGTTTCATTTTCCGAGATTAATCTGTGGCAACGATGGATTGCTGTGACTTTTCATAAACATGAAAAATGATAGAGATTGAAAGAATAAGCCACCCTGTGTGTTGCTAATAATAATAATAATAATTTGCGGAGATTTAAAAAATATATATTAGCAGAAAAATCACATGCCTGGGATAGAATTTAAGAGAGGGGGAAATCCCCATAGCATTTTTCATTATTCGGGATTTTCCTATTGTGTGCGTGCTTCGCGCAATCTCGCACACTATTTTAAACTTTGTTATAAATAAACCCGACATTTTCCTTTGATATTATGTTAAACCGTTAAAATCTGTAAAAAAAATCATTTTATTATTATTATTTTGTATTATCGTATTCTCATTATAAAATATAAATAAAAAATTAAGTTCCAAAATGTCATGTAACTTATTTTATTTTCAAAAATAGGATATTAGTAAATTTAAATGTTACTTCATTCATTGGTTCGCATCCGCCATCATCAACTGTAAATAGCTGTACGTGATTGAATCGATTCAAGTGAAGAGAAAACTGAAAGTAGAGTTACGCTCGCTGCAGATTTGTAAAATCTGTTGTTATTCTATCGCGTTAAATGTTGTTACAACGGGTCGTTTAATAGAAGTTGTAATGCAATTTTTTAGATACACCAGTTAGATCGTAAGCTTTAAACCTATATTACACTCAGAAAAAGGAATTGATTAAAACTACAAAACATTTTTGTTGAGTACATTTTGGTTGTTTTAGCAAAATTGGAGTAAAATTGAACCATTTTACTTCAATTAACAAAACATTTTTGCTGACGATACAATTTTTTTTTTTTTTTTTTTTTTTTTTTTTTTTTTGAATTGCAAAAAAAAAGTGGTTTTCAACAAAAAACATTTTTTTTGTTGATTCAAACTAAATTTCCATTGACATATATTTAAACAAAATTTTTGTTTAAATATGGGTCAATAAAAATTTTTTTGAATCAACAAAAAAATTTTTTTTTTTGCAATTCCAAAAAAAAAAAAAATTGTATCGTCAGCAAAAATGTTTTGTTAATTGAAGTAAAATGGTTCAATTTTACTCCAATTTTGCTAAAACAAAAAAATGTACTCAAAAAATAGGTTTTGTAGTTTTAATCAGTTTCTTTTACTTACCCATCATACGTAGTATAGGGTAAGTCTTGTAATCGTTTTGAAAATCGAAAAAAAATTTTTGACGGATTTACACGTTTCAGACACTGGAGATTCCGAAAAACATATTTTTAGAAAAAAAATTTTGCCGTCCGTCTGTGTGTCTGTAAACGCTCTATCTCCGGAAAAAATTGAGATAGAGACTTGCAATTTGGTATGTACTTAGTATGTAATAATGGGAAGAAGCCTATTTCATTTCAATAACCTCGATTAACCGGAACAATTTTTTTCGGACTCTCGAAATATTCGTTCTGATGAAAGGTATATAAAAATTTTCGCAATTGTTTATTTTAAGAAATGAATATAAAAGACAATAAAAAAACATAAATTTTGCATAAAGCATGAAGTCGATCGGATAATTAGTTGCCGAGATATTTGGAATCCTATTTTCCACACTCTTCGATTTTTCATGACCCTGTATTTCATCCAAATTTCACTTCAAAGATATATTTTAATTGGAAATTTATGAGTGTACAGATTTTATTTAGAAATAAAAAGTAATTTGAAAAAAAAAATGACATTCTTATATATATAAATATATATTTTTTATGTGACACGGTGATTTAGTGTTTTCATTTCATGGTCAATCGATTGCTTTCCCCCATGACTTCAGTTACTTCAAAATTGACATTTATATTGACAAATTTCTCTCGATATGAAAGTCGAATGCGTAGGTTACTTGCAACCGTTCATGTTCTTTCAGATGATAAATTATTGTTATTATTACTTATAATATAAATAAAAGAATACAAATAAAATGTTTATTTTCAGTAATTTAAAGAAGCAGCCTTCGACCACTGCTATCGTTATTGCTTTTTAATACGAGATACTAAAAATAAATACTATAACATTTTGATTTTAGTACCGTGTAGAGCTGCTTTGAATTTTTGCAGAATGCCGGATATCCAATATTCGGTCAGAAATTTTGACCGAAAATTTAAATTTCGATGTAAATACTCTTTTCATATGCAAAAGTACTTAATTATTTTTGTCATTTATTGCGCATAAAAAATACAGATGGTAAAGATTAGTAAAGATATACGAGTTGAAATTTTTCCAACTGAATCAAAAAGTGTCCAGGCGAGGAATTCAACCCAGAACCTTTTTGCTGAAATTGCCAATGCTCTTCCAATTGCACTATCTGGAACGACAACCGGGCGACATGATTCACTCAGACAACCTTGCCCTTTCCGGCACAGTGATCCCACTCTGGGCACACCTAATTTTAATTAAAAACTTGCATACGACACCAAGAATATTTTAATAAGATTTTGTGTCTACAATGAAAGCTTAAAATAAGGAGTTCTTATTTTCTAAAAAAAAAAAAAAAGTCGTTTGTAAATTCCGGTGTCAGTCAGTAATTTCTCATTTTACGAACAGAATTTGTCTGTACCGGAAAGGGTTAAGGTAATAGCATCTGGTTTGTCTTGTAGATTGCTCAACATAATAAGCCACGGGTAAAGGGACACCATTACACTGAAAAAAAAAAAAAAAAAAAAAAGTGTTGATTTTACAGTATAATACTGGGGTGCCAGTATTGTACTGTAAAATCAACACTTTTTTTTTTCAGTGTAAACGATGTGGAAAACAGATGTATTTTATTATTTTAACGCAAGCAAACTACTTGATAAAGATATCATGCAAATTGGATAATATAGAAAGATATCATACATATAATTAGAGTGGTATATTTATAAGATGTTGAATATAATCTGGCGTACGAAATATTATATACATATACGTATCATATAATATAAAGATATCATACATATAATAATAAGAGTGGCATTTATAAGATGTTGAATATAATCTGTCGTACGAAATATTATCAGTAAAATTTAATAAGGAAAAAAAGACCAGGAAATATCCATGTAACTACATTTCCCGAACTAGTTATCTTAAAATAAATCTTAGAAATACGAATCTGTGTAACCGCGAAGAATAGGGAAATAATGAGCAGAAACTATTCAATGAAAATTAACCCTTTGTGACTCGAAAACTGCGATTTGAAAAAAAAAAAAAAAAAAGTTAGAAAAAGTTGTTTAATCATGTAAAAAATAATGTCATAAAAATTAAAAAATATATTGACTAAAAAGTTTTTTTTTTTTTTCATGTCTGCAACAAACAGAAAATTACATATTTCTCATAAATATTGTCAATTTTCTAATGCAAAATTGTAAAGCATACGAACTTATCTTTGCAAAAAAAATATATTTTTCAACGTCTCCAGCCCTTTTAATCTTACAAAATTTACGAAGTTCATTTTAGCAATAACGATGCGAAACTGCTCAAATGATAAATAAAACTTTGATATGAAAAATTAAGTTAGTATCGCTGTCTGTTGAGAATTCTAATGAACAATTTATATTTACTACTTCACTGCAAAAAATAATTGTTGATTTTACAGTATAAAACTGGCACCCAGCTGCCAGTATTATACCGTAAAATTAACAGTATTAAACAGTAAAATAAGCAGTAATACGCTGCCGTGCAAGCAATAATACGCTACCGCGCATGCGGTTCAACACTGGCATGAGGGATGATTTTCTCACAAAAAAAAATTCTGCTCTTGGTTCTAAACAAGAACAATAATTCTGTTTAAATTCAACATTGTATACAGAAACACAATTACTTGTCTCTCAAAGGGTTAAGAAAACTCTAACCTAATCATTTTATCCCGCCTAAAATATTTTAAAAAGCATTTCATTACTTTCCGCTCAGGCATTCAAATTGAATCCAATATATTTATTTTAGCTATTTATTCTAAAACATCAATTAATTGCGTGTTACACATTGACTCAGCTAATTTATTTTAACATTTAAAAAAAAAATAAAAGTTATACAAAAAAAAATTTTATGTTCACAATTTATTTTCTAATTTGGGTTTCATCTCTTTTATTTTCACTGAAAACGTTCAAACTTACGGAATTTATCAGTACTCTCTCTAGAAATATCATTCTAATAAAATCGACAAAAATTTATCGATTAAAAATAAATATATAAATAAAATAAAATAGAAAGTAAAATATTTTGTATACTTTATTTGAGTTTAAAAAAAAAAAAGCATCCATACCAATAAATATTTAAAAATCATTAGTGTATCAAATTTGTCTGCAGTTTCATTAGGTTCTTTTAGGTCACTAAAATGTTGGGTAATAATGCAAATACATGTCATATCATATAAGGATCATTCTGCAATAAACGTCACCTTTTCTGTACAAATACCGAAGGTGGTAGTGAATTTTTGACAAATATATTTATTTAATGTTCTGGGGGTTTTACATAATATATAACATATTTAAAATATACATTTGATGAAAATTGATGATTTGTGATTTTTTATTATTTATTTATTTATTTTTAATGAACGCTTGGTAGTATACCTCCGTTACGTATTACACCTAATTTTCTCTATTAACTCTTCGTTTATTTTGTCAAAATGCGATAACTATATTATTCATTCCGTAATATATTTTTTCCCCTGAAAATTCATTTTATACGTAAATTAAATTTTATTTTGAAAGAAAAAAAATATTATAAGAAAAAAACAAGCTTATCTTGTATCCTCCGTTACAGTAAAATTATATACAATAATTTCCAAACATTAAAAGCATTTTTCACTTAATAAAAATATTCAGCGGCGAGAAGCATTCCTTAATTTCAGTTGTTAGCCGTGTCGCACATTGTCGTTAGTCATTCATTTTGAAGTATTCTCACTGAACTAGAAATGGTCGTAAACTTTATGTATCTTCCGCTCTTGATTTAAAAGGTAAGCATCGTTTATTTAATAAAAATAAGTCATTAATGCATATATGTATAGAGCTTTTTTTGGAGATATTTACTTCAAATTTCATTTCCTACACTAACTAAGCTGGCATTATGAAACACAACATTGCGTTCTCCATTACTACAATATTATTAAGGAAATTACCCCCTAAATCACCATAAAATAAATTAAGCACCAAATAATGTAAAAACCATAAACGCCCACCTACATAAATCTTAAAAGGCTTTAATAGTTAAAGCGCAAGGCTTTTCAAATTTGATAAAATCTGGTAGCCAGCAAACACTTCTAGTCGCCAGTAAAACATATTTACCCCCATCCCCCTCTCCCTCATCATTTATTTTCAAAAAACACAAAATAAAATTATGAATTAATTGAAGAAAAAAATAGAATAGAAAGCTTAGAATTATTAGTTACATAGTTTAGAATGGCACATAATTTAGAAAGATAATATAAACTAAGTTTTGTAATGAATGGTATAAAAATTATATATGTCTGGGAAAAAAAAATACTGTAAAGGCTGGATTAACCAGTATGTTCGGGAAATGCTGATTGTCGAATGCTTCAAATGTCCGGAAATTTGAGTGCTATAAAATCTATATCTGAGGAGGCTACTGTGAAGCAGTAAAACAATTTTTTGCATAATTTAATGTCGAAGTCAGCCAAATAATTTTTAATTTGCTATTGATGAACTTATTTTTGCCAAATTAAAAGTAAAAGTTAAAAATATTTTTTTGTTTGAATATAATTTCTAAGTTTATTTCTTAATATTTTGTAACTTTGGAACATCTATAACGAGATGTCTTATGAGAATTTTAATTTAACATTGTGACTAAGATGAGTAACAAATGATGCTCTTGATAGAAATTATAAGCAAGTTATTTCCGTAAACATGTTGATTGTAAAATAATAATAATAATAATAAGTTTATTTATATATACATAAGCCAGTTCGAATGATAATTATATTTACGTGCTTATAAAATAAATCCCAATATGAGCAATATCAAAACTAATTACGTTTGCAAAATAACTCAGAGTTGTTTTTTAATCAGCTTAAATAACTTAGTCGCCAGATAAAAAAATCTTGGTCGCCAGTGGCAAGCTGGCGACCGCATTTGTCAAGTCCTGGTTAAAGGTGAACTATGGGTATTAATGTAAATTTTTGAGAGAGAAATTTATTTATTGAAATTTTTATGCTCAAAAAGTAATTTTTTCCGTAAATTGATTGCTGCATATTTTGGTATACCTCTGTTGCCTATAATTTTATGATAAAAGCTATCGTATTTGATTTTATTTTCTTATTTATGAAAAATACTTTTAACTTCAGATAATATTTCTGTTCTATAAAAATAAATATTTTTGAAATATTTTCCTTAATTGTGGAAATTTAATTTATGTATTGATTAAAATTTTAGATTTTATTCAAACAGAATAAGGTGTCAATGTGTACTCGATTAAAATAATAATAATAATAATAAGAAGAAGAAGAATAGCAATCAAAGTACAGAAATATTGCATAACATTTTCCTAATATTTGCATATTGAAAGAAAAAAAATCAAATATTAAAGATATTTTCAAATACTGTTTAATACATATTTATCGGCAAAGAATAATTTAATCTTAAAAATCAATTGTTATAAAAAAAAATACAAACAAAATGTTTAGCTAATAATTTTTTGCTTTAAAATAAAATTTTCAATTTTGAACCTCCATAACAGCACAAGTTTACTAAAAATATAAGTTAATGCTTATGAATTTAGAAGAAAATAACTTTTTAAAAGTATTTTCAAGGAAAGCATTCCAAATATTAAATAGTTTCACGCATTGTTTAGTGCATATTTATCGGCAAAGAATAATTTAATCTTCAAAATCGATTATAAAACAAATACAAACAAATTGCCTTTATTAATGTTAAAATGTTTAACGAACAATTTTTGTTTTAAAATAAAATTTTCAATTTTGAACCTCATAACTAAATTTACTGAAAAATAAAATTAAAAGTTAATGCTTGTCAATTTAAAAAGGAAAAAATACCCTAAAATATTTTAAGCAAGTTACTGTTTTTACTATTATAAATGCAATATCTTACAAAAATACATTTTTGTTGTTTTGTTCCTCATTTAAAAAATAAGAATGAATTTTTAAAAAACTTTTGAACTTAACTAGTATGTAAGTAAAATAAAATAAAAATAAATAAAAAATAAACACATTATCTAGGATGTAAAACTAAAAAGAAAGATTAATTTAAGGAAATTAAAAAAAAAAAAAAACGTACCTGGAAATTTTCACCTGTGCGTGAATTTTTGTCGTAATTGTTTGTAAAGTGATTCGCGATGCGTTCGAGCGATCATGAGAATCAGCTACGAACGCCGGCGAAGAATTTATAAACTGTCGCCACCTGTTGACAGCCAATAATCGGATGCTGCGTGGGCGGATGGAGAGGGAATCTCGGATGGGGATAGAAGCTTCCGTTTGAAGTTCGGAACTCAACCGTTTCAGAGATAAAATTCTAATCTCTGTTGTTGAATAAGATTGTCTGCAAGTTAAAATTCTCCAAAATCTTTTAAATTATGCAGGAGTTCCATTCTACTTTCTTTGTTAGCATTAAATAAAATATGCTTAAAACACTAATAAAAATGTTTATTAACAAAATGTAAGAAGACTGAATTACTTAAAAAGAAAAAAAAAAAACAAGAACGAAAAATCATGAGTCAAGTATACATTATGAAACACTTTCCAACACTTCCAGAATGCTTTGACAAAACTTCCCCGTTTGATAAAGTGAAATATGATTCAGGGGTCAATGCAAGGTTTTATTTTTATTATTTTTATTTTTTTTGCTTGGGGCCCATTTTGTGAAAAGTAAAGGTTATTTTTGTGAAATTTATTATAATTTTGTGAAAAATAACATCTTGTAACGAAAGTTAAAATACAGTTACTCAAATTCGAATCAAGCATTTATTAACAAAAAGTTTTTTTAAATCCTTTTGCTGAAGTTTTCCCCTCTGGTGAACTTATTTGTTTACAAATTACGCATTTTAAAAGTCACAAAATAAGAAATAATTAATAAATAGTCAGTTTTTATGGAATAGAATTTTGTAAAAGGGCCTATTTTATTAAAAGGAATTTTGTGAAGGGGCCTGTTTTATTATAAAGAATTTTGTGAAGGGCTCCATTTTATCAAATTTATTTTTGTGAAGGACCCCATTTTATTAAATTAATTTTTGTGAAGCTGCCCTAAATAGGCCTAAATTTACCAATTCTGTGGAAAAGTCAGTAAAATTTGAAATTTCTCAGAAAAAGTTAGAAAATTTTGAACTTCAAAAAAGAAAAAAAAATGTACCTTATAAAACTAAGAATTTGAAATTGCAATGCCATTAAAATCAAACTTTGCTCTTCATAAGTACTGTAGAGTATTTCAACCTCTCTTGCAAACCATTTGGTCTACCTCCTTTCAGTCCTACTTTGTAACTCGGAGATTCCAGTTTCACCGAAACTTTCTACTGAATGTTGTAGAGTTGATTAGGTGTTTCACTCTTGGTTATTTATTTTTGTTTGGGAACTGAACATTTGTTAGCTTAATTTATTGAATATTTATTATTTGTATCAAAATATGCCAAAGCAATCTGTATTTAACTGTGACTGATGTGATAAAGAATGTCATCCTGGTTTGACAAGATGGATAGAACCTGATGCTAAAAGTGTGTATCTGCAAAATGTTTAGCATGTAAAAAGTTCGAACAATGTGTAAATTTTGCAAAAATATATGTAAAAAAACAGTAATTTGGGCCTCAGAATCAGTTGTGAAAGTTTCACTCTCAAATTGACAACTTTTGAGAATTTTTGTGTGTAACATCACAAAATCTCGATACCTGGAATTTTTAGCACTTTCCAACCTAGTTGAAAAGTGCTTATGACTTCGGTTTGTCTGGCCGTATGGCCGTCTGCCGTCTGCCGTCTGGCCGTCTGCCGTCTGGCCGTCTGCCGTCTGTCCGTGCTTTAACTCCCGTAAATACGCTCGGATTGCTCTGCAATTTTTATATGTTATTGTCGTTATCTATAGCATGTTCCCTATTTCAACGGAAGTGTGTAGCACTTATAGTTTTATTACAGGGACACTCAAAAGAATTCCGTTACATTGCGGTCTATGGGGAAAAATCATTTGCGGTTTATTTAAATAATGTTTCACTATTTTAAACGCATTGAAATTTATATATATCACTAAGGTGCATTAGAAGAAGCTTAATATGGAATAGGGTGTGCATAGCACTTATAGTTACTTTACAGGGACAGTCAAAAGAATTCCGTTACATGACGTCTATGGAGAAAAATCGTCTGCGGTTTATTTAAATAATGTTTCACTATTTTAAACGCATTGAAATTTATATATATATATATCTAAGGTGCATTACAAGAGGTTTACTACAGAATAGTGTGTGTATAGCAGTCATCGTTCATTTACAGGGACACACAAAAGAATTCTCTAACTGTCTGTTAACACTAATTCCTGGAAGTGCGTTTTAAGTTACTAAACGCGATTTTAATTTTAACTCGCTTTTTGTCTATTACGTGGTGTGTATAAATTCTGTAGATCCTATACAGGGCAGCACAAAAGTTCGCGGACACATTTCCGTTTATTGACAGAAACTCCAGAAAGATAATTTTAAACTGTGCTACGCGTTTCCTAACTAAACTAAAATTTAGCATCCTAGCATATACAAATCTATAGATCATATACAGGGCTGAATAAAAGTATTCGGATATTTTTCCGAATATTGTATCTGTTGGAAATTCCTGAAATTATGTTTTTAAATATGTTATGCGTTTTCCAAATTGTTTACTTAGATGTTATCTTTTAGCTTATTAAACGGTATGTTTTGTAAAATTATTTTGGAAGCGTTGGAAAGTGCTACATAATGTATGCTTGACGCATGATTTTTCGTTCTTGTTCTTTTATTGGTATGGAAAAGTCAGGGAAATTCATTGCTGATCTGGAATAGACACCCTGGATAGCCAACAGAGTGAAAAAGTATCCAAGCCGGGACTAGAACCGGGGTCATCAGTATAGCGCACTGACGTTCCTAGTGGTTCAGTTGGTAGAACGTCAGTGCGCTATACTAATGACCCGGGTTCGAGTCCCGGCTTGGATACTTTTTCACTCTGTTGGGTGTTGGCTATACGCCTTTTAAGCAATTAAAATTTGAAATATTAAGAAACATCATCTTTAAGAAATATAGGGGCGTCAAGCAACCATTAACCATGGAATAAATATCATGGTATTCAACAATTTCTAAATTTTGCAAAAAATTGTTTACAAGATTAGAAGTTTGTGCTTCAGAATCAGTTATGAAAGGTACACTCTCAAATTCATAACTTTTAATATTTATTGTATGCAATATCACAAAATGTCGATACCTACTTTTTTTATTTATTATTATTATTATTATGGGAAATCTGGAAACGTTAAGGAAATTTGTAGCTGAGCTGAAGTAGACACCCTGTTTAGATGCCTATCGAATTTTTCATGATCGGGTTTGCGGTTTTCGAGGCCTCCTTCACCGCTATCACGACAGTTGACGGTTCTTTTTGTGATTAAGTAAAATCAATTACATATTGGAAGATCAGCTTCTATAAAATTTGCAAGTAAATACTGTCGCTGGCTTCCGGACTAATAACAAATTTAGTGCATTTAAATTGGAAATCTTTCAATTCGTCGTGGCTTCAATTCATCTCAGCGAAAATGTCTTTGAAGGCGATGATATGAAAAGTAAAGTTAATTTAATAAAATTATTTAATGATATTTTTTTTTCTAGAGAATTTTAACTAACACTTTAAAGGTCGATTTTAGATGCAGTTAAAATATTTATATAGATATATTTCTCCTTTTTCGGCTTTAGTCTAAAAATTTCAATCATTAAAATGGAGAGAATTCTCTTTAAATATGTGAATTTTGTGAAGTTCCCAATAAAGAAATAAATTTTTAATGCACTAGACTAAAGTCATTTCTTATTTAAATTACATATAGAGTAGATATTGCTTTTGATCATCGGAAAAATGACGTGGGATTTAAAATAAAAGTAATAAGATCATGAAACAAAAAAAGCAAAGAATAATGCTAGAAAAATTACAAAATATATATATAAATTGGCATGGGCGTACTAAAAGGAGGAGGGCAAGTGAGCTACCACTAACCTATGAAAAATTAAGAATAAAAAAGTTCAGATAGAATAAAAACTCAAAATTCTGTTTGTAATTGTAAACGAACTGACTATTGCATGATTTAATATCACTATATGATAGTTTAGATTAAAGTTTATTATTTCCTTTATTTTATTACAAAAGTAAGCCGAAATTGTATTATAACTTGATTCTTTTCTTTCGCTTTTTATGCTTAACATAATTGAATGTTTTCAACTTTTTATTGAATGTTAGTGTTTAATGTCGTTAGCTTAGAAAATTGAAAGAGTCGCCATCAAAAGCATTTTCGCTGCGACGAATTGATGCCACGACGAATTGACGCTGCGACGAATGAACACCGCAATGAATTGATGCTGCGGCAAATTAACGCTGCGACGAATTGAAGCTGCGAAGAATTGTTCCGCCATGAATTGTGCACGACAAATTGACGCGACACCATTAAAAAGGGAGAAGAAGCTAGATAGCTAAATAGTTATTATACGAAATAGCTCACATTTTTTCTATTTATTTCTTTCAGTTTTATAGTTTTTAGCCACTAGTTAAAATTTCTTATTAGGAATCATTTTAAATTCATTTTTTAATTCCATAGTTTCCAAAAAAAAAAAAAAAAAAAAAGAAAGAAAAATAGACTTGGGTTCATTTTTTGTAAATCATGATAAGGGAATGAGTAGTTAAACATTGTTGATAAACCTTCCCCCGATAGGATCAAAATATTTTTTCTTTCTTTGGTTATTTTAATAATTTAAGATTTATGTTTACTGCCTGGCTCTTCATTTTGTTTGAAGATTATTTAAATGCGTTAAAACAACATGAGAAACATAAATTTATTTAGAAAATTGTAATGTGTTTCAATTATATCAACTTTTTTTTTTCTTCCCCGATATGAATCTTACATAACTCTTACATTTCTAACATATGTTAATATTTGGGGGGGGGGGAAATGTTAATCTGTGTAAAGTAAAACATATGTAAAAACTCCGATGGTGTTATGAGCGCTTCATATTAAAAAAGATAAAGAAACAAATCGAATTGATATAATTGAAATACATTAAAATTTGCTAAAATAAACCCATGTTTATGATCTTATGTAACACATTGATTTAAGCAATTTCCAAACAAAAATCAATGAGAGAGGCAATAAATATAAAATCCTAAATTATAATAAAACAATCAATGCATTTTAGAAATTAAAAAAAGTCCTTCCGGCCTGTACCGGGAGGAAAAGGTAGCTTTCCTATATCTTCGTTTTAAAATTTTAGCTAATGTTACACGAAAACAGCAAGCTAAAATGCAAAGAAACGTTTACAAAAGATTCGTTAATACTGAATTTGAATAAGAAATTCGCCAAATTATTGAGCAATAGTCAAATTGGCTTCATTTATGAAGACTTATTTTGATCGCCAAATTTGGCGATATTTCGCCAAATGTCGCCCAATTTTGTCGCCAATTTTGGCGTTAACGGATATGAATATATAGTTTTATGCGTATGATTGGGAAAATTATTACAACAATGAAAGAAAATAATTTGCGAGTAATCACGTTAATGTGCTGTTTTGTTTCAAAATGTCAGCCACCCTAGAATTTCAAACTGCTCTATCTCAGCCATTTTTTAAGATAGAGGTAAACCAAAAAAAGCTCTGGAATCCTTGTATCAAGGCCTAACACGTAATTAAAAAATAAATTTGAATTTTTTAATTTTTTGTATATTTATTTTAGATTTTAAGTTATTTTACATCTTTAAATGGCCGCCATCTTGAAACAAGATGGCGGACCAAGCTGGCCAACGAACTCGGTCGAGACATTAGTGACCTTAATACACACAATTAGTTTCATCAAAATCGATTCATAATTACGGGCGTTATCGTATGACATAGGTCAGATATATATATATATATATATATATATATATATATATAAATCAACATTTGGACGGAGGGTGGTTTTGGGGTCTGGGGGTCATGATCGGTGAAAATATATCGAAATTTTCCGGAACTGCTTTCCTCCGAACGGCTGCAATAGGTAGCTTTATACTTTTTTGTATAGAAAGCTACCTAAAATGACCCTAGTGTGTGTGTGTGTGGGTGGGGGGGGGGGTTGCCAAAAGCCATGCTTATCTTCCCATCTCCTCAGTCCGTCCTCGTCCAGAAAAAAAAAAAAGGTTTTACAGTGAATGAAAGTTTTTGAATGTTTCTTTTCTTATTTTAAAAAACGCTTTTATTTAATTTTGATTTTAAAATATAAATTTTGTCAATTGCGATGCGTCAACAAAATCTTCAAATGTTTCAGTTTTGTAATGCTTTTAATTGGCAATTAAAAATTCCGATTCAACAACGACACGAGCCATAGCAAGCTGAAAATTGTGACGTAGCAAGAATAAAGATTTACGTATATTTTTGGATTGCAATGCTTTAATGGTTTTCTAATCCTGGAAAGTGAGGAAAAGTATTTGCGATATGAAATAGCTCGCATTTCAGTATATTTAAATTCTTTCAGTTTTACATAAATAAGATTAAAGTTTTCTGTCGCCCCTAATTTTATTTTTTTTTTAATAAGATTTGAAATTTCGTTTTACTTCCGCGGTAATTGATTAGTTTCGATGTTTCTTTTCTAATTGTAATGATGCTTAAATCTGTCAAAAATTGTTACTTGTTATACAGTAAATATTGATATCATTATTGATTTTTGAATAAGATTTCGTACTTTGAAAAAAACTTTAAAAGCTCTTTGGTACAATCGTGAAACTGCTTTTACCGCGCCATTAGGATGCCATTTCTAAGGGAAGAATTTTTATAGTGATGCGAAAAATAATTACAGCATTTGGAAAGATTTTGCTCTGCGTTCGAGGTAACAATTCTTCCTGATACGCACCCTCCCCCCCTTTCCAAAAAAAAATCATCAACATCATCATCATCTGTTTTCAATCCAGTGCTGGATGTAAATTTCCCCCAGATTTTTCTCATTGTTTCTTGCCTAGTGCTTTGGTCTTCCAGTTAACTCCAGCCACTTTTCTAATTTCGTCGCTCCATCTTACCTGAGGTCGTCTTCTTGGTTGGTTTACATCTCTGGAATACCACTGTAGGACGTTTACACTCCATCTATTGTTTTGTCTTCTTATAATGTGCTCTGCATATTACCGTTTAATTATCATTGTTGATGGCAAAAACTTTCATCTGACATCTTATCCTGGTTATTCTTTTTTTGTCTCTTCTAGTCATGCGTAGCATACATCTTTCCATAGTTCGCCGTGTTGTTTGTAATCTTTGTACCATCCTTTTAGTTAGCGTTCATGTTTCCGCCCCATAAGTTAGTGCAGGCAAAACACAATTAGTTAAACACTTTCTTTTCAAGCAAAGAGGCATGTTACTCTTCAGAATAATTCCCAAAAGCACTCTTTCCATTCCTTTTAACTCCCTTAAAATATTTATAAGATGAATAACATTTCTATTTTCTGCCGCCCGTTATTTACATATATATATATATATATATATATATATATATATATATATATATATTAAACTAAGGATTTGAAATTTCGTTTTCCTTTACTGTTAAAATTCTTTCTTAAAATAATATCATCGACTTTCAACACAATAAAGAATGATCTCATAATTGATTTTTGGAAGTCGTAGTAGGTTTCTTAATTTTATGACTTACAATCGTGAAACTGCTTTTTTTCCCCGTCATTAGTATCCCATTGGTGGGAAACAGGCAAACGAAAAATTATAAACCTTTGAACTCCCACCCCATTACAATTTCTGCGAAGATTTTACGTTGCATCTACCTACGCGCGGGGTAAGGAAAAAGAATATTTACTCGGTAAAGAAGATTAGCTGCTGCCGTTTTTGAAAGGATTTTATTATTATATTTTAAGTCAAAATACTAGGTAATGATACCTAATCTAATGTTTATTTTCATCATTATAGTTTGTACAAAGATCAGTAAAATAACTCCTAGATGTTAAATATATTTACTTAAAGTAATAACAATCCAAAACAATTTTAGTCACTTAAAATGATAAGGTATACTGAGAATTATTTTTATTATATTTCGAATAAATATAATGGAGAACATTTTAGCTGAACCTTTCATTTTAATTGTATCAATGTAGCTTACATAAAAATCACTAATGCAACATTCAAACACTAGTTAAATTCAGAAAATTTGCATTTTTTTTTTCAATGTGCTCAATAATAATTGCTTCAAACATTTGAATGATAACAGAAATTATCCTGAAACTTCAGGCGTGTAAACAGCATAGTCGACGTCATATATGTCGGGGAAGATTTTTTCCCAAAACCCCATAGTGGGCCGTCAATAAATTAAAGAAAAACGAATATTTTTTGGATATCCCTGTAAAAACTAATATCGCAAAAGCGTTGAAACGGTACCACATGCTTAGGAGGCTTTTTTTAATAGACTATGTTCATTTTTATGAGGATAGCACGTATAATTATAATATATTATGGACAGTATATTTTGATTGAATTCGCGCATGCGCAGTGAAACAATATTTAGTGAACCTGCTCATTTTTCTTCCAATACTTACTATTTTTTAATTCTGATTGCAGGGTATTGTATATAATGTTGTGTGTCATCGTTCCTGAAAAGAACATTCTTTTATATTAACCCTTTCCGGCACAGTGGTCCCACTCCGGGCAGACCTAATTTTAATTCCAAACTTACATTCGGCACCAAGAATATTTTAATAAAATTTTGCTTCTATAATGAAAGCTTAAAATAAGGACTTCTTATTTTCTAAAAAAGTCATTTGTAAATTCCGGTGTCAGTCAGTAATTTCGCATTTTACGAACAGAATTTGTCTGTGCCCGAAAGGGTTAAGAACTCTGAAAATTATAAGCAAAACACTTGGTGAAATTTGGGATTGTTTTTATAAAAACTTTAATTTCTCAACGAGTATACGTGCTATCTTCATAAAAATGAACATAGTTTATTAAAAGAAGCCTCCTAAGCATGTGCTACCGTTTCAACGCCTTTGCGATATTAGTTTTTACAGGGTTATACAAAATATATTCGTTTTTCTTCAATTTGTTGACGGCCCCTTATGGGGTTTCCTGAAAAAAATCTTCGTGGAAATATATGACGTCTATCATTTTGTTTACACTCCTTACGTTTCAGGATAATTCCTCGTGCATCTTTCAAGATATTTAACGAAACGTGTAAATCGCAAGTGACCGGTCATCATTGGCCATATACACTATATTGCCAAAGGTGACCGGTCACTTGCAATTTTAGACGTTTTGTTAACTATCTAGAAAAATACATGAGGAATTAACCTGAAACTGCAGGTGTGTAAACAGTATAGTATAGGTGATGTATTTCCGCGAAGATTTTTTCCCGAAACCCTATAGGGGACTGTCAACAAATTGAAAAATAACGAATATCTTTTGGATAACCCTGTAAAAACTAATGTAGCAAAAGCGTTCAAACTCGAGATTATTAATAAGTGGCTTATTGTAATACACTGTGTTCATTTTTATGAAGATAGCATGGATAAATTAAGGTTTTTATAAAAACAGTCCCAAATTTCGCCAAGTTCTTTGCTTATAATTTGCAGATTTCTTAATATAAAAAAAAGTTATTTTCAGAAAATATGACAAACAACATTGTATATAAAACTCTGCAATCAAAATTAAAAAATAATAAAAATTGGTTGAAAAATGAGCAGGTTTACTAAAAAATGTTTCACTGCGCATGCATAATATGCATAATGTATTAGCTAAGTATAAAGAGCAACTTTTGTGAAAGTCTCAAAATCATAGCTTGAAAATTTTGAAAGTTATCGTCGATAGAATAAGCTCGAAATCCGTTGTTTCCAAAAAAGAAGCAAAAAGATGAGGGGTTGTATCAAATATCTGTTGATTAGTGCCAAGATAGCGTACACAATATTGCACGTACTACTATATTTGGATACAATCCCTCATATTTTTGCTTCCTTTTTGGGAACAACGGATTTCGAGCTTATTCTATCGACGATAATTTTCAAGCTATGATTTTGAGACTTTCACAAAAGTTGCTCTTTATACTTCGCTAATACATTATGCATATTATATTTTGATTGCGTTCGCGCATGCGCAGTGAAACATTTTTTAGTAAACCTGCTCATTTTTCATCCAATTTTTATTATTTTTTAATTCTGATTGAAGAGTATTATGTTGCTTGTAAAATTTTCTAAAAAGAACTTTTTTTTATATTAAGAACTCTGCAAATTATAAGCAAAAAACTTGGCGAAATTTGGGACTGTTTTTATAAAAACCTTAATTTCTCTACGAGTATAAATGCTATCCTCATAAAAATGAACACAGTATATTACAATAAGCCACTTATTAATAATCTCGAGTTTGAACGCTTTTGCTACATTAGTTTTTATAGAGTTATCCAAAAGATATTCGTTATTTTTCAATTTGTTGACAGTCCCCTATGGGGTTTCGGGAAAAAATCTTCGCGAAAATATATAACCTATAACTATACTGTTTACACAGTTTCAGGTTAATTCCTCATGTATTTTTCTATATAGTTAATAAAACGTCTAAAACCGCAAATTACCGGTCACCTTTGGCAATATAGTGTAGTGTATTAATATTAAATATATGTGACAATGATTTATATGTGAGTTATTTTCATTCAACTAGAACAAAATATCTAGCTGAATTGTTCTCGATTATTTTAATTTAAAACAATAATATTAATAATAATGCACAGTACTTGTTATTATTTCCTCTATATTTTCTACCTCTATATTGGTAAGGGTAACAATGTGGTGAATTAATCAGGGGCGATTTTGTTCAGATTATATACCTGAATTCAAGTATTCATTTCATTTTCAGTACCAAAATTCAGGTTTTTCTGATAGTTAGATTCATAAAATAAGACTAAAATATCAATTTCATATGGTTGCTAAACATTTGACCTAACTGCGATAAATTATATGTTCCCTCCCCCTTCTCTCCATACTGAAACGTTTTCTCGCTAAAATTTCAGGTATTTTTTTCGTAAACCTATAATCTCCCCTGATTAATCTTTTGCATTATTACTTACCCATCATACGTAGTATAGGGTAAGTCTTGTAATCGTTTTGAAAAACGAAAAAAAAAAAAAAAATTGACGAATTTACACGTTTCAGACACTGGAGATTCCAAAAAACATATTTTTAGAACAAAAAATTTTGCCGTCCGTCTGTGTGTGTGTCTGTGTGTCTGTAAATGCTCTATCTCCCGAAAAATTTGAGATAGAGACTTGCAATTTGGTGTGTACTTAGTATGTAATAATGGGAAGAAGCCTATTTCATTTCAATAACCTCGTTAACCGGAACTATTTTTTTCGGACTCTCGAAATATTCGTTCTGATAAAAGGTATATAAAAATTTTCGAAATTGCTTATTTTAAGAAATGAATATAAAAGACAATAAAAAAACATAAATTTTGCATACAGCATGAAGTCGATCGGATAAGTAGTTGCCGAGATATTTGGAATCATATTTCCACACTCTTCGATTTTTCATGACCCTGTATTTCATCCAAATTTCACTTCAAAGATATATTTTAATTGGAAATTTGACACTTAATCAGATGCAATAAACCGCTAGTTAATAGGATTATTATTTTTGGAGTTATAAGGATGTTTCTTTCAAGCAATTCAGTAATAGAGCGTTTAAAGTTTGTGACGTCATCAAGCCACGACTTTATTTGAATTGCATTGCATTTTATAAGTAGTTTACACATTTTTATTTTAATATTTTTACATTATGCATATCCATGATGGGTAAGTATTACGGTGGCCCCCAACGACTAGTTTTTCTTTGATTTTAAAAACAAAATAAAAGCTGTTTTTTTATTATTATTATTGCACTTTTTATTTTTACACTCTTTTATTTAACTCAACTCGGTTTTTGTATGCAATTTTGTAATCGATTTTACTGTGGGGATTTCCCTAATTCACGAAGTGGAAGAGTTGAAACTTATTAAGAGCTTCGTCATTGCCGAATGATGTAGCGTACTCAGCACTATCATTGTCACTTATTAGCACTGGCTCATTCACTTCTACAGTATCTGAATTTTTTTTCTGAAAGTTTTGTACAATAATAACACAGTTTCTGTCCAGGTGCTACTACTAAGATGTTTGAACTAAACTATCTGTTGGATAAATCTCTACTGATAGCTCAAATTGTTTTTCTAGGGTTTCGTTCATCTCACGAAACCCTATTCGTCCCGCTAAGATGTCTGTCCGTCACAGAGCCGGTTCTCAGAAACTATTTAACTTACAGACTTGAAATTTTGTGTACTTATAGCTGAATACCGACTATAAAGCTGAAAATATTTTTAAAAAAAAATCGTATTATTTTAATGTATAGAGATTTTTAAAAAAATCTTACAGCTTTTTACTATTAAATTTAAGCATTTTTCGTTATAGTAGTTGCCAACAATTAAAAATCCACAATAAAATTCTTTCCACAATAATTAATTTTCTATTGAAAGATTTCCACGTGAAAAATGAAAATGAAACAAAAAGTTTCACCAATTGAAAAAAGATTAATATGACGTCATATTGGTAATAAAACGGAAATTTTCAAACATTTCTCAATAATACAAGGAGTATGAGTATGTGTAAGTACGGACTATTTTGAGCTTTTTCTGTTTCTTGGGAGAACGCAAATATTATGTTATTAAATTTATTATTAACCCCCCCCCCCCTAATTGTCCACGGGACTAAATTTTCACTGAAAAACATGAAGTCAAACATGTTCTTTACATCCTCAAAGTTCAAAGGCATTTCGTCGCGAATTTCAATAGATATTTGACAAAACGTCTGAAATCGAATGTGTCCAGTTACTGCTCCTTAATTTTCGGACATCAGTGTGTATCTATATACTATATATCACAAAGTATAAAATTTGAGAAAATCATAATGCAGTATACAGGGCAAGGAAAATTAGATCATTCTTCTATGACAAGAAACAACAGACTGACAATAATTCGATTAACATATATTCTAGAACACTAAATAACGATACCTTGCCCTTTTCAGAATGTGTTTATAAAACGCATGCGCAGAAATATGTTTATCCTGTAGAAATAAACTTAAGCTTGCTAAATGTACTTAAACGTATTTAAATTGGTTAAAATTATCCAAGGAAATTAAATTCGAGATTTCGAACATTTTATAAATACAAAAAATTAAAATATTTTAATTCAAACACGCACAAAAAAAAAAGTATATATACAGTGAAACCTCCTTGAACGGTCACCTCTAAACAACGACAACCTCCGAATACCGGCCACATATTGATGGAACCAAACAGGTTCCATAACATTAACATTAGTACGAACCTCTAAATAAGGAATTCTGAACAACGGCCGCTCAAAAGTCACGAGAAAAAAAAAATAACAGCTTCTGGTACAATTTCATATTTATTTGCAAATCGAAATATGGAGCAGATCAAAGAAAAGTTACTTGATATGTTAACAAAAAGTCACTTAATCTCTTAAAAACTTAATCCTTTTCCAAAAACTAATCTCTTAATCTTTTTGATAATCACTTCTGCCTCAAGATGTCATAAATTCCCAAGACTCCAGAGAGGGAGAGGACAGAAGGACCGACAACAAGATATCTGTTAAACGAACAATGTGACCACCCAGTCTTTTTTATACTTTTTTTCTTTGGTGTGGGGTCTTGAAATTCTCATTTTGTCCATAGAAATTGTCATGTAAGTTTCATTGGGGAATAAAAAAGCATTTCCGTTTGGGAACAACGGATAGATGATTTCTGTAAACATAGAGCGTCTTTGGAAATTTCAGTTTTCTGGAAACTTCCTAACAAAAATGTTAAAGGTTGATCATTCTTTTGTTCAACTTTTCTGTAGTCTGTCTTATTGGGGCTCCTTCGTATAACCTGAGAGTACACTTCTGACTTGTTCGGGATTCTTCGTGCGTTGTTACCATAGAACTTCTAATAATACGATCTTTGCTTTGAGGTTGTTACCAACTATCGTACTAAGATTCATCATTTGATTACAAGTGGAAAATTACGATGAATTCTAAACGAAAATTCCAAAATTTCTAGTATTAACACATACACCGAAGTTTTGACGAACCTTCGTGAAATTCCAAATCTTTTCATTAATTAATAATGATGATGAGTTGTATAGCAAAACAACTCATATTGTTATTTCTTTGGATAAAGATATTTGCAGCAAAAAAAAAAAAAAAAGCAACTGCAAATCACTGATTTTTTTAATGTATTAAAACAATAAGGAATAATTAAAATGACTGTATTTCTATTTAAATTTATGTATTTTGATTTTTTTTAAATGAAACCTCTGAATAACACCCACCTCTGAAGAGCGGTCACTTTTCGCCGGTCCCACAGGTAACCGTTATTCAGAGGTTACACTGTATATTGAAAATGTGAAGGGTAAAAAGGTCATTCTTTCATTTTCTTATTCGCCCACAACAGTTTTCCTGTTGTTGTTTCTTTTCTATTACATTATTAAGAACAAAATTATGAGATTGTTATTAAAAATCAAAATTAAGAGTGAAATTAAAAAAAAAAAAGTTTATAATTAAATAAATAAATGAAACATAAGAACTATGTAAGAAATTTAATAGAATTTTATTTTATTTTTTCTTTTGTACTCCGGAAAACAAAGTATAAACTTTACTTTGCAAGTAAAACACCAAGAAAAACACTTATTAAATAACGATAAATTCAACAATTCGTAGCAACCGCAGTAAATATTTAGATGTCACAGCTAAAATTAGGCATTGAGGTTTTTATTTCTTGATTGGTGCAGTTTCCCGAAATAGGGGGAGGGGGGATGTAATCCATGCGAAAGACAGAATTTTTATTTAAGGCTAGAAAGCTCAAAGTGTAAACTAATACTTAAAACACAAATAAATTGGGATTTTCATTTGCCTTTTTGTGAAGAGCATTTTTTGTAAAATGAAAAAAAAAAAAAAAAAAAAAAGAAAAAAAAATTAAGGAAAATAACCATAAGTTTAAATTTAATTTTTTGGACCTAAAAATGACAAATTAATTTTTTTAAATATTTTTTTATTGGAATATGCATATTTTGACGTACTTACAGTGACATTTTTAAACTCATTCGGATTTTAGATCCAGAGCGACAATTGTTTGAAGATGGAACTGCAGTTTAAAAATACAGATCCAGAAATGTGCAATTTGAGCAAAGTCCAAAATTTTAACCTCTTTATATCTGAGAAAATATGAGGTCTAGGAAGGAAAAAAAAATTCCTTTTGTCCATTTCAAGGTAGGGGTAGTATGTACGCAAAGTTTTGCTCAAATCCCTGTCAGTTGAATTACAAACCATAAAAAAATTGGTTGATTTAATTTATTAAAATTATTTAAGGATAATTTGTTTTTTAGATATAGAGAGTTATAACTGACAGTGTACAAGCCGATTTTAGATGCATATTTAAAACCGGCCTTTAAAACGTTAGTTAAAACTCTATTTTTGAATATATATATATATATATATATATACAGTCGAACCCCGCTATAGTGAACCGTCTATGGACCCAGAAATATGTCCACTATAACCGATGGTTCACTATATCCAAATTCTTTTCAAAGAAAATATTTTTTTGCATATGATTGTTATTATGGATTTTTTAGTATATGATGTATTGTTAAAAATAATGATTGCTATAATACGTTATTTACTTACAAATTATTAACTAATTAAATTGACAATAAATCAAATAATAAAAAGAAAAAAGTTACTTACTAAAACTTGATTTCATTTTTACATTCTATAGAAGAAATTTGTGATTTTTGATTGAATGCAGTTCGATATATATATATATATATATATATATATATATATATATATATATATATATATATATATATATATATATATATATATATATATCATTAAATAATTTTACTAAATTAAATTTACTTTTATCATCATCGCCTTCAAAAACCTTTTCGCTGCGATGAATTGTGCGCGACGAATTGACGCTGAACCGGTGTCAAATGACACCTTTTAAAAGGTTTCGATTTATGGTTATTTTATTTGTTTATTTTTAGATTAAAACAGCCACAAATCAATTTTAATACATTCAAGACTTATTTTTATACTCATTAGTTTTAAAAATTACAAGTAAAATAAATATTACTCAAACTTTTAGAAGGTGTCATTTGACACCGATTAGAAAATTACTGAATTACTTGGAATGACCCATATATGACTTATGTTTTCCAGTAATTCTGGAAAAGAACTTCAAACAGAAAGTGGGGATAGACAAGAGATATCCCACGGTTTCTTTATGTTACTAACATTATCTTTCAACTTGATTTTTAAAGGATTATAAAACCACGTTAAAAAACTAGACTACATTCTTGTATCTCAAATAGCAAGTTTTTTTTTTTTCTTCCTATTTTTCAATTTGTGAATAAACAAAATTTTTTACTTTCAGCCCGAGCCCAAAGATTGGTATAAAAATCTAGGCCGAGATCGTTTCCAGCCCGGACTCGGGCTGAGTCCGTCTCATCTGAAGTGGGAAAGAGAGGGAGGGGGGGGGGGTAAAAAAAGCTGAAGTTCGAATTTATATAGAGTACTAGTTGGAGGTCTCCGGAAGAATACTGTACCTAGGTCCCCAAAGTGTCTTATTTGGGCCCTGACTTCATTGTTTTTATCGTGAAGTCCAGCTATTTAAAAAATTAAAATTTTAATTTATATCTGTTTCTATTCTTGAGATTTTAACTCTACTTCTATCAGTGTCAAAGGTGTCGCGCCAATTCGTCCCTCGCAATTCATCGCGGCGTCAATTCGTTGCAGCGAAAACGTTTTTGAGGGCGATTATGATAAAAGTAAAGTTAATTTAGTAAAATTATTTAATGATTAATTTGTTTTTCAGATATTGAGAATTATAACTGACATTGTACAGGCCGATTTTAGATGCATATTTGAAATCGGCCTTTAAAACGGCAGTTAAAATTCTCTATTTCTGAAAAAAATATAATTAAAATTACTATTATCATTAAATAATTTTACTAAATTAAATTTACTTTTATCATCATCGCCGCCTTCAAAAATATTTTCACTGCAACGAATTCACGCCACGACTAATTGACGCTGAACCGGTGTCAAATGACACCTTTTGAAAAAGTTTCGATTTATGGTTGTTTTATTTGTTTATTTTTAGATTAAAACAGTCACAAATCAATTTTAATACATTCAAGACTTATTTTTATACTGATTAGCTTTAAAAATTACAATTAAATTAAATATAACTCAAACTTTTAGAAGGTGTCATTTGACACCGATTAGAAATTGTGTTAAAATAACTTTAACTAGATTTCTTTAGAATTCTTAACAATGAAATTATCATTTATATTACGTGCTATATAGAGTTTGAGCACCGACGTATATTGAAAAATCTATATATTTAAAACACGTTGATTTTTTAGTCATCTGCCCTGAACTTTCTACTGGACCAATTTCGCTAATAAAAATTAAATATCTTTTACAATTTGAAATTTTCACAGGGTGACAAACATGCTAATGAGAAAAGGGATTATTATATTGGGTGTGAGATTTTTTTTTTTCTTTTTAACACTTTCCAACATAGTTGAAAAGTGTTTATGAATATGGTTTGTCTGTCGCTCTTCTGTCGTCTGTCCGTGCTGTAACTCGAGTAAATATACTCGGATTGCCTTGAAATTGAAATATGTTTTTGGGGTTTACTATGATATGTTTGGCATTGAAAATGAAATGTGCAGCATTTATGCTTCTTTTACAGGGACATTTAAAAGAATTCCGCCACATTACGGTCTATGTGGGGGGGGGGGGGAGTTTGCGGCGTATTTTAATGATCTTACACTATTTTAAATATAATCAAATTGATACATATCACTGCACGGTGCACTACAAGGCGCTTGCTGTAGAATATGTTGTGCATAGAATGCATCGTTCATTTACAGGGACACTCAAAAGAATTTGGTTACAGTACTGTCTATGAACAATAAATTGATGGTTGCACGTTTCCAGTTGTGGTACGCGTTTTTAAATGTAACTATTTTTTTGCATATTAATTGGTGCATATAAATTCTGTACATCATATACAGGGCTGCTCAAAAGATCTCACGTACATTTCCGTTTATTGGCAGAAATTGCTGAAGGGGAATTTTCAATTGTGCTATGTATTTACTAACTGAAGTAAATGTTAGCAGTGTAGTGTACATAAAAATCTATAGATCATATACAGGGCTGTACAAGAGAATTCGGATATTTTGTTTGACTAATGGTAGTAATTGCTGAAATGTGGTTTTCAAATGTGTCATACGTTTTCTAAATTGTTTACTTAGTAAACTGTGAAGCTTTGTTACGGTATTCTGAATATGTTGGAATGTGTTTCATAATCGATGCTTGACGCACGATTTTTCATTCTTGTTTAAAATAAATGAAAGAAGATAGTGTAATATAAAAATTATAAAAAATATTTCATGTATTTGTATTTTTTTTTTTTTTTTTTTTGAACGATCGGATAAGTTTTTTTTTTATAACATACTATCCTGTTTATATTCAAATTACATTGAATAAAATAATAGTCTGGGAAGCAGCGTCACATTGTTTAAACCAATTTTAGCGTCTATAGTTTTTGCATACATGATACATTAGATGGTACAGATAACTAAAGTTCCAGTCAGTTGACGCCCCAGTGAGTGTGTTGCCATAGCAACATCACACAACCCGCTGCAATGTGAAATGAACGGCAATCGGTTTATTTATGTTAATTCGACTCGGAAACATCATCAGTTATCGGGTTGCCATTCATTTCACATTGCAGCGTGTTCTGCGACTTTGCTACCCCCCCTCCCCCTCCTCACTGCGTCGCCAGCTGACTGGTAGATTCGTTATCTGCGCCATCTAATCTATCATATATATATATATATATATATATATATATATATATCAAAACCACCGACGCTAAAATTGGTCGCAAAGATGTGACGCTGCCTTAACGTATTACAGCAATTAATCAAAACTTTATAAAATCTTATTTGTAGAATCCTCCCTCCCCTCCCCCTTCTTTCTGAAACTTAGCGTCTAATTTCCATTTGTAGTTACAAGTTACATTCTTTTAATGAATGAAAAATTCTGAATTATCATTATGGTTTGTTTCTTGTTTCTTTTCAATGATTTTAGAGGAAATTGCAAACACATTTTCCTCGAAAAAGGGAAAATAAATGGAAGAGTGAAAACAGGTAGGTTTCGCAGAGAACTGTCATTAGTGATTAATTATGTATAAAAAATAATTTAGTTTGGTTATTCATCGGTTCCAGAAAAGAAAACTCGGAGAATGAAAAATAAAGTTACAATATTCATTCATTATCTTCTTTTTTTATGTTAAAATTAAAAAATAACTCCAATCGGATAAACACTTAACGTTTTTACAGAAGTTCTTCAACATTTATTATTATTTAGGGATGCACCGATTATTCGGTATTCGACCTATTTGGTCACATTACCGAATATCGAAATATTAGGCAAAACCGAATATTTAATAAAACTTTTTTTTTAAATATTTTTAAAAACCCACAATTTCTACTTTTAACTGTCAATTAATAAATACATTCAAAATAATTCGAAATAGAATCATATTTAAATGAAAGAGAATGCTTTTACATTATTTATTCGCTGTTTGAAAAGTGTCACTTAAGAAAATTAACCATTAATGATGACCTACATAGGAATTAATGATGTACAAATAAGTGCAAATTCCTGAATATTGTCTAATAAATAATCTGTTCCTTGCTTTTTTCGCAAACAGCATGTTTCTTAACAAAATGGAAAAAAAACTTTCACAGGTAATAATAGACATCAAGACAGACAATTTTTGTCCAGGAAGCCAAGATCGCAATACACTTATTCAATCAAAAGTGCGGCTCACTCCAGGTCAGATTTGAATTTTTGTTTGTAACTTTAATAATATTGAAAATATTGTAACTATATTTTTAACATGGCTACTTTTGATTTCTGTGAATCACGAGAAGTACTGGAAATTGCCACTATTCATATCTAAACAACATTGAGCTAGATATTCCTTTATTTAGAGTGCAGCTGACAGAGCTACTTATACTGTGTCACTGGCCAAAAATCAGCCACTTCCTCTAATATCATATTTGCTACAAGCAAAATTAATATAATGCAAATCTCGCTAAAATATCTTCATTGTTAAAGTTGTGAACAAAAATTCAGTTTCAGCAGCTTGCGGTGGCACACCGTGTATTTTTCATTGAATGTATTGTATTTTTGATGGAATAAAGTGGATTGAGATAATGTTTGTTGCTCAAAAAATGTTTGCCGTGATCACATTATCTACACAGAAAGTTTGTTTCAAGATGTATGAACACCCTGTATGTTTACAACTTACAACCTCTGAATATGATTGCCCATTCCAGACACCTGCTCTCTGGTTCATTTAAAAACTTCCTTGCCAAATCAAAAGGAGCAGGAAAGTTATTCTTCCTGATTTGCCACCATTTTAATGCATTGTACTGTTTTACTTTAGTCCCTTGCTGACAAATAAACACTATATCACTGTAGAATGTTTCTTCTAATTCATTAAAAAATTTATTTGATTTTAAAGTATTTGTTTTAGAATATAAGAACATTTTAGAAATTTATTTTAATTCACAGACGAAGTTTTTCCATGTATTTCCACGAAGTTTAAAGCTTTATTAATTAAAAAAGTTTTAAGACTATCTTCTTTTTTAAGTTATAACTTAAAACACAGATATATATATATATATATATATATATATATATATATATATATATATATATATATATAATATCTTTGAATTTCAAAAAACATATCAAGTTCTTGTAACAATCTAATTAAATCTCCAGAGAGATAATTAGTAATAATGTGTAGACAGAATACCACATAGTTAATAAATTAACAAGTGCAATCATAATTTTACCTTCAATGGTAATTGGCCAAAAATACTGAAAATATGAAGACTATTTAAAAGGGGAGATATATATGGGGTCAATTTCTTATGTTTCAATGGTTAAATTTTACATTAAGTTTATATATATATTGGGGGGGGGGGGGTGTAAAAAGGTCTAGTTCATAAACTGGTAGTATCTGTGTTAAATATTATGTAAAATTGTTTTATAACTTAACTTTTAATACTTTTAAATTCTGAAAAATAAAAATATTCGGCCAGCCAAATATTCGGTATAGTTACTGTTCGATATTCGGCCTCACTGTTACTATTCGGCTAGCCGAATATTCAGTTTACCTGTGGGCCGAATATTCGTTGTTCAGCCAAAATCACTATTAGGTGCATCCCTAATCATTATTGTTATAAGGAAAACGAAATCAGTTAGAGATTATTTTTTCGTATATGTGGTATTCTGATTATTTCTAATTGGCAGAGGCGCCAAGTTTTTAAAAGCATTCTTAAATATTATCAATAGTTGTAATTTTATAAGGTTTCTAATAATAAAGTTCCAGAATTTATCCTGAAAGAATACATAAGAACAAACAATTGCTGATATCGTCGAGCGCTGAAAAGTACTTTATTATTATTATTATTATTATTTGGATCAATTTACGAACGTTTTCAGAACATTTTTAAGTCTTCATCCAAAAGTTTCTTAAAATATTTTCCAAATGAATAAATAAAAGTAAATAAAAACAAGATAAAATATTTGTCCAAGTTTTGAAATTAGATTCTCGGAATCCCGATTTATTGAATTCATTTCGAAATGTAATCTAGTTAGTTGTGCGTGAAATCTTCCAGAATTCACCGAGTAAATTTTAAAATCAAACAGTAGTTTTCAGAATTTATTTTCCTTCTGTGTTTAACTTGCTGATTTGATGTTTTTATGTGATGTTTATGAATGACAATCGGGACTGTTGTCATTTGTGTATTTGTGTTTACGGACCGAAAAATCATTACGACAACATATGTATACATACACTGCAAAAAGAAAAAAAAATTGTTGATTTTACGGTATACTACTGGCAGCCCAGCTGGCAGTATTATACCGTAAAATCGACCTTTTTTTTTTTGCAGTGTATGTATGTAATGTATGCTCATTTTAATATAACAAGAGGATTTTTCAAAAATGTCATTTTGAATTTTTGGCATATTTCGTCAAGATTAACCTATGTTTTAATGTTTGTTACACTTTTACTCAAAACTGTTAGTATTTTTTTAAATATTTTATAGGGTCGAAATTTTATTTGTATATTGGAGGCCATGGAATTTTACACAGCACGGTGTAGGTCAACAGGGGGGTGGCGGACTGTCATGGGAAGGGAAGGGGGGGGGGGGGGGGCTTTCCCCTCCGGGTTCTTCATTTGGATTAACCTGTAGATAGTCCACAGAAGCATCGATTTTTTAGGCTGGTCGAAATATAGAATAAGATTTAGCTAAAAATAGTAATTGAATGTGAAAATATTCACGAAATATAATGAAAAATGAAATATCTTTCTACGTCTTAAATACCGATTTTCAACAGGTTAAAAATGGTTAAATTTTGATTCATCTAACTATTTCTTGAGATCAATAATTTATAGAGCAATATTAAAACTTTCTCAAAAATTTCTAATTTTTTTTAATGCGTCTGTAGTGGTTTTTTTTTTTTTTTTTTTTTTTAAACAGATTTCTTAACTTTTTATTACGTTTCAATGAACCGCTACCACAATGTTTTTACGGAAATTTGTGATTTTTGTTGATAAATTATATGAAATACATTTCTGTAACAAAACTTCGTAATAATGAACTATAATAACAATTATATAATATATATAATAATAATGAGAGTATAATGCGCATACGCCGTATTACCTCTTAGCAGATTTTTGGCCCGATATTTCCTAAATTTTTTGGGAGAAAAAAAAAATATGTATGTATATATGTAACTAACAGAATAACAAACACAAATTAAAAAATGGTAGAGTTTTCTTTATTACATGGGGTTTTTCGGTTTTGTCTTTTTAATAAAGTTGTTGATTTTGTTCGTATATTTATTTATTTATTTCGATTGTATATCTAATTTTAGATGCGAAAAAATCTTACGAAAAGTTATATGATTAGAACATAATAGAATAAAAATTTCTGGTTCAATTCAGGCAAAACTTAAGAACGCTCATCAAAAGTTAAAACCTGGTTACTAGGAAGGTTAAGAAGGTGCGTGGGTGACAGTTCAGCTCGAAGTATTTACTAAATTTTGATTCGTTTCAAGCATTTTCGATATTGGATGTACGAGTCTTCGACGAAGGAAATAAATCTTTTAAGCGTTTTTATTGGATTCTACTATACCTATTGTTCCTCCATAACCAGGGATGGAGTTTTGAGCGCCCAAAACTGGTTTTGAACAGGACACATGGGTTTTACTATCCAAAACCTTAACCCCATCGGCCCTGATGTCCTACTAATAAGACATATCTTTTATTGAGTATTATTTTGTCTTAAACATTATTTTTATTAATTCCAGCACCTAATAGTGATAGTATGAATCTCTGCATTTCCTATTATGACTTCACTTCTGTTTAGCATTTAGTAATAATAATAATAATAATAATTTTCATAATTATTAGCCAGCCGCTGGCATTTCTTTTAATTAAAACATACGTTTCACTCTTTAAATTAAAATTTGGGAATCCTTTTCCGAATTGGTAATTTGTGATAAAAGATAAAAAATATTACTAAATTTTTATGCTTGTTTAATTTAGTTGTAATACGACATTTTCCAAACGTCTTCAAAAATTCTTCCTTAGACTATTGTTATATGAAAAACACGCAAAATAACTACATTTGTGAGGTTTTGGTAAAGAATGCATTCGTTAACTTTCATTAAACCCTAACTTCTGTGATTCCGATAGCTATTTTTAATTTTGTTAGCATAACAGTAATTTTTTCCCAAAATTGAAAAAAAATCAGGGCCGAAGGGGTTAAAAAGGGCAACATTCCACATGTAACCATTACACACTTATTAAATATAAATATCTCACAATATATTTTACTAACATTTCATTTAATTCTTTACTGAATGAAAAAAACATTTCCAATGTTATCTGTATAACATAAAAAGTTCTGTTTCTGTTAAAATTGAGTTATAATAAATAAGAAATTCTTTATAATACCACATGTAGTATTGGGGGAGGGGGGGGGAGAAGCTTTGCTTAACACTGGTGCTTTTGGACAGGATACATGGGTTTTACTGTCCAAAACCTTAAAAAAGGCAACACTCCACATGTAACCACTATACACACTTATTAAACATAAATATAAATATCTCACAATATATTTTACTAACATTTCATTTAATTCTTTACTGAATGAAAAAAACATTTCCAATATTATCTGTATAACATAAAAAGTTCTGTTTCTTTTAAAATTGAGTTATAATAAATAAGAAATTCTTTATAGTACCACATGTAGTATTGGGAGGGGGGGGGGGGAGAAGCTTTGCTTAACACTGTTGCTTTTGTTTCAATTTCTGTGCAAGAGAATGTTTCAAAGAAATTTTTTTTTTTAATAATGTTTCATTGTAGATTTATATTTCCTAGATTATAGGATAATAAAAGAAAGCACAAAAATTTAATTTAAAATCTAGAAGTTTTTTTTTTTAAAATATGTATTTTTATTGTTACGTAGTATATCGTAGGTTGTTAATACTAAATTGTTATTTTTGTATTATAATCTTATTGCCAATTTTTTTAACTTCTAGAATTGCTCTGATAAAATAAGATTTTACTACAAAATATAGTTTTAGGCAGAAGGGTTTAGGACAGTACGGTTTAAACCATGGATTTTTCCCTGGTTTTTACCGTTGTGTCCAAAACCTTTCCAACCCTCATAATATAACAGCTTACGTAACGAAGTAAAGTAGGGAAGTAATCTACGGCTTTCTCTTCGACACTGAATCGAAGAAAGCATCGAATGAAAATGCTGCAGTTACTATTTCTGTCGCATTATCTCTCCACTTCCAAATACGTTTTTAATAAATCACCAGTATCACGATGCCAGCTCATATACTTCATGGGAAAATTGTTTACATGCCAGAAATGCTTTTATATCATTAAATAATGTTCCCATATACATAAACGTATCTTGCGATAGATAATAAAAAACAGTTTATTTGGTGTTTATGGTGCTTTTAATTTACTCATGCGCCGCATTTAGTTGGCTTGCCAATAAAAGCTTTTCTATATTTGTAGCAATAACAAGTACTGATTTTTGACCTAATTTGAGAAAATATTTTTTCATGGTGATAGGGAGAAATAATTCGTATTTTTGTTGTCATCTTAAACATTTGAAGGAAAGCGAGAATGATATTTCCCCCTCCACATTACAGCGAAGTTTAGAATTTGTCAATTAAAAAATAATAATAATAAAATTACCTTTTGAAGTAAACAAAAATATTGCGTCTGAACATATTTATATTTAAAATCATTAAAATTACAGACATTACATTACAATTACATAAAACATTAAAAACATATTAAAATTGGACGTTTCGGATTTACATGAAAATCCCTCATCAGCAAAAAATTTTTTTGCTAATGTAAGTCATAATGTTTTAGTGACAATGTAATGTGTGTTTAAGAAAATTTTTGCTGATGAGGGATTTTCATGTAAATCCGAAACGTCCAATTTTAATATGTTTTTAATGTTTTATGTAATTGTAATGTAATGTCTGTAATTTTAATGATTTTAATATAAATAAAATTACCTTATTGCCATATGTCATTTACGCATCAGGATGGCTAAAAGTAATAAAAACTTTCTTAATTTTTGAAAAGTTACAATTTAACTCGCTGATGCATCAATAAAATCTGCATTTGAGTCATATCTTTAATGGTTTCTATTGACAATCTCTTTGTAATTTTTTTTCGTCCTATTTCCATAATCGGGGTATCCTTTTTCTCTGTTCCTTTCCGTTCTTTCTTGTAACAGGCTAAATATATCGTTAAAAAATCATTATAATGCAGTTAAAAAAAAATATGATGAATGAAAATGAAATCATGCATTCTATTCAAAATTTTACCTCATTGCTTGTAGATTAATTTGTATTTTTAAAATCCCGATTCAACTAAATAAATATAAATTGAGATATTTTTCGTAATCAGATGTGCCCTGTAATTTATGGTAATGGTGCTTTTGTAACAAACGAAAATCAGTGAATCAATACGGAAAGGTATAATATAACTAGCTATATATATATATCATAAAGAGAAAATATGTACGTGAGTAATGCTGACGTCATTTTAAAGGTGGAAACGAATTGACCAATAAATAACGCTTTTACTGTAATTTTTTTAACTTCTAGACATCGCACAATTTTAATTTTTACACTTGAATAGGGGCAAAATCTATTTTCTAATTTATTTTGTTTCAAAACTGTACCTCAATTAAAAGTTGAAGTTAATGGAAATAGTATTTTGGTAATTTTGGTTAAAAAGGATATTTGTTTTAAGAATTAGACCAACCAGTGCCGAAACTAGCCTTTTTTGCACCCGGTGCAAACATGGATTTTGGCGCCCCCCCCCCCCCTGAAGTAAATTTACAAAAAGAATTTTACCAAGTTTCTATTAGGGGCCGTTCAAGTATTACGTAAGCAGTAAAGGGGGAGGGGGGGGTCCAGAGTCTGCTTATTTTCTCTGACAAGGGGGGGGGGGGTCACGACAGTTCTTACATAAGCATTAAACAATGAATTTGGGGGTTTAAACAATGGTTTGTTTAATGCAATAAACAACAATATATTAAAACCATTTTGTATTTTTTGATATCACAATTGATCATGATTCCCTATATGCCTATTTATATAAATTTGTATGATTAATAATGTAATTTATTGGTAACTTTTTATCTGTCAAGAAGTCTTGATGTATAAACTGTCATAAAATCTTACGTAAGCAAGGGGGGGGGGTGTCTAGCATTTGCTTATATTTTCTTACAAGGGGGGGGAGGGGGTACAAAATGACTAAAAATATGCTTACGTAATACTTGAACGGCCCCTTAGCCGACTTATTCTAAATTTAAAATATGTAATCACAAAATACGTAATACTGAACTACGTAATCAGCTTTGTCAAATATTGATCAATTACTTTCTTAAGTGCTAACCAATAGATTATTTACTACTATTGTTACTTAATTGGAAATTATATGTATACAATTTATCGTGTTAAAATTAAGTATTGCGTGCAAATATAAATAAATAAAATGTTTTTTTTTTTTGTGAATCGAGAAGAAAGTAAGAATTCTGTAGTTCCGCAGTGCCTATATACAACCTGGCCCTGGTTTTGAAATCTAGGCGTGTATACATTTCCTACCTAAGCTATTTAATTGAATAATGACTCGGGGAAATTTAAGAATTTATAAATGTGTCTCTCGAGCATGAAAGATTGAATTGTCAGGATTAGGATTTGTTATGGTGTTAAATAAAATTTGGATGCTTCTAAATTATGGTAGAGATGAAAATAGCCTATTTTTAGAAAGACAATTAACTAAAGTTAATAAGTTTAAAAATTCAATAAATTAAAATTATGACATTTTTTATATTTTAAGTTCCGACACCCTTTAACTTAAAACTATTCCCGAAATCATAAATGATTACTTTCTGATACATCGAAGATGTAATTTTCATTCAAAAATGTAACATTCTATTTTAAATACCAAAAAATTTAATAGTGTTTTTCATTTCAGAAAATGTTGTTATAAGACAATAATAAAGACGCAGAACGCGACAAATCGTGAATAATCAATCAACAATCTATTACAATTCAAAATAGATGGCCGTTTCTACCATTAGGTAAAACTACGCAACATCTAGGACTGAAAATGACATATTTTAGAGGCAGATAGGCTTCTTTACTAGCCATAGTGTCCCGAAAGAGATTTTTCTTCTGAACTCCTAGAAATAATTCTTAAAAAAGAAAAAAAAAGGCTGTTACTATTTTATCTTGCATATAATAATTACCCCTTGCCCCTTAGTTTTTAGTATCATTGGCTCCCATTAAGGCCAGATCTGTCTCTAAAAATATAATTGTAGTAAAAAGCATGAGTGGATTTTTCAGTTCTCGCCTACCTAGAAATGGCAAAAGAAAGAAAAAATAATTTGACAGATTAGAGGTAGGGGCGTCTTTACTAGCCATAGCACCCTGGGTGAGATTTTTTTTCTGCACCCCTACAAATGATGTAACCGAAAAAAATAAAATAAATAAAAGGTTTTACTAAGTATTTTATTTTGTGTATATTTTCCACAACTTTGTTTTTAGTATCCCGAGAAGTCGCCTAATCTCACCCCTTCTAAGCTCCAAGGCTGGATCTGGATGCAAAAAAAAATATTTCCAGCAAAAGTAATGGGGGCGGAATTTTCCGTTTGTCGCCTAGGGCGGCAAAACACATAGAAATGGTAAAAAGAGGAGAATTTTTTTTTTGGAGGATAAAGGCTTTAAGCCATGGCGCCCTGTATGAGATTGTTTACTGTACCTCTAACAAATGCTATACTCTTTTTAGATAATGATTTTACTAAGTATTTTACTTTATACGTTCCCTTTTATTTTTATTGTCCTGGGCAGACCTCACCCATATTAAAACGGGGAAAAAGAAAGCTGCAGGCTGCTCAGCGAGAAAGAAAGAAAAAATAGAACATCCTTCTTAGAATTTTTTCACAGGGAATCGCTGGGCAATTATCTTTGTTGGACACTGGACAGTGACACAGAGACATGAGACTGACCTTGAAAAATGTTAGGGATTCTTACTACACGGAAAGTGATTTCCCCGATAGATAGAAGACAGGACATTATGTATTTGGAATGGGATAAAAATAAACTAAGAGAACAGTTCTTTCTTCTTATTCATTTGCTATCTAGTACTTTAGACAAATCTTTTTATCTATTTGTCAAATTTAATGCATTTGATTCAGTTTTTTTTTTTTCCGGCTACGAAACATTTGTATCCAAATTTCATATATATATATATACATTTTTGTATTAAACGACAAACGAAATCTTCATTTTGGCGCCCCCTTCGGTTGGCGCCCGGAGCACATGCCCCCTCTGCCCCCCCCCCCCTTAGTTTCGGCCCTGAGACCAGCCAATGTAAGATTGGTTTTTTATTGTAATTATTTTTGTCGTTCATTATAAATACAAGTTAACAGTTCTCTTTTTAAACGGTTCCACTTCGTTTGACTAAAAATGCAACTTTAAATGTCTGTATTTAAAAGAGTTATATTATAATTACGTTCGTATTTTTACTTATAAACTTACATAAGGTAAGTTTCAGTACGGAGGAGAGATAATCACCGTAATCTATTATTTTGAATCTGCCGATATAGATTGTAACAGTGTTGTACTTTCAAAGTATGGTTTTATTATTATTATTATTATTATTATTAGTGAAGTAAAGCAATATTTGTGACACACACTGAAATAGTTGCTTATAGTGCTTTAAAGGTCTTCAATATTTCTTTTTTCGGACGGACGTAATTATTTATAGACGGAAAATATCTAAAGTGGATAATGGAATCCCCTATTTTATAGAAAATAAGATTGATAAAATTGTGTAATTTTTTATAACATAATAATAATGAGCTAAAATTCCCTATCATTAAAGCAAACAGGGATGATATTGCGTAACAATGTTTCATGTAACTAAATATCCAACAAACTTTTCAACATTAAACCTCTTCTAAACATACTTTTTTTTTCTTAAATGCTATGCTAAAAATGTACTGTCTGACACTCATAAGAAACACTGTGGGTAAAGTTATTGCTTATGAAGGTTACAAAACTTGTAGAAAAGGAAGATCATACGTGGGAGTGGGGTTACCACATTTGGCAACGGTCCTTACAAGTCTGTTTTACTTATACCCATCATACGTAGTATAGGGTAAGTCTTGTAATCGTTTTGAAAATCGAAAAAAAAAAAAAAAAAATGACGGATTTACACGTTTTAGACACTGGAGATTCCGAAAAACATACTTTTTGGGGGGGGGGGGGGGGAAATGCCGTCTGTGTGTTTGTAAACGCTCTATCTCCATTTGGTATGTACTTAGTATGTAATAATGGGAAGAAGCTTATTGAATTTCAGTAACCTCGATTATCCGGAACTATTTTTTTCGGACTCTCGAAATATTCGTTCTGATAAAAAGTATATAAAACTTTTCGAAATTGTTTATTTTAAGGAGTGAATATAAAAGACAATTAAAAAAAAAATAAAAATTTTGCATAAAGAACGAAGTCGATTGGATAATAAGCTGCCGAGATATTTGTAATCCTATTTTCCACAGTCTTCGATTTTTCATGATCCTGTATTTCATTCAAAGATATATTTCAATTGGAAATGAGACGCTTAATCCGACGCAGTAAACTCTTAGTTAATAGGATTATTATTTTTGGAGTTATAAGGATGTTTCTTTCAAGCGATTCAGTAATAGAGCATTTAAAGCTTATGACGTCATCAAGCCACGATTTTATTCGAATTGCAATCCATTTTATGAATAAATAGTTTACACATGTTTTATTTTCATATTTTATATTATGCATATCCATGATGGGTAAGTATTACGGTGGCCCCCAACGACTAGTTTAAATCCAAAAGAGCTAATTTTTGACACATTTCTGAATTCCTTTTTGTTCGGAAACGCATGAAATTGGCACAGATTGGCGCAGGTAGATTTTAAAGATGCAGACCGTGGGGCGCCTGTTTATTGGGAATTGCAAAAGAAATTACCGTTTTGCCACAATGCGGAAGTTGAGACTGCCCACTTCGAAATCTACCTGTGTTTGTAAGCAGAGCCGGCAAGGATTTTTTTTTTTTTTTTTTTTTTTGGGGGGGGGGGGGTTGTAAGAGTTGGTTCGATAAAAATCTTGTCAGTATAAAAGTTGTAGACAATATTAAGACAATTTATAATAAATTTAAGTGAATTTGATATCTTGTGAATTACAAAGTTATGAATTTTTTTCTTCTTAAACCCCTATTTTTCTCCCCTTTGAGACCATTTTTAATTATATCAAAAATCTGTCGTACATACATTTTCGGCCCTTTTTCTAGAAGTATTAATAACTAAACGGATTCGATATGCATCATAATTAAGAAGTTATGGGGTTTTTTTTTTTTTTCGTTTTCATAAAAAGCCCCCCATTTACCCCCCCCCCCCCCCTGGCCCGATTTTGCCCATTAACGAAGTTGACCAAGATTTTATGCCCCTTGATTTTATGTATCATTTTGGCTTTGGCAGCGATTTGCGCAGAATTATGGAAGTTATCGTGTGCATAAAAAAGTTATATAGATAGATAGATAGATAAGTTTTGAACTGGGGGGTGGTTTTGGGTTTTAGGAGTCATGATCGGCATAGATCTGCAAAAATTTTTCATTAATTCCAACTTAGGGGAGAATGTAATAGGTAGTATTTCTTAAGAAATCTACCTAAAAATGGAAAACTCATGTCGATTCCAAATCGCTTCTATCGTCAGACCTGCCATTTTTTTTATGCCTTTGCGGTTAAAAATGAGTCAGAAAGTTTCGCGTTGTTGAGCAACTCATTTGAGTCATTTTTCACCTTAAACATTTTTCCCTTTTGTTTTCGCATCAGAATCTCATGAAAAAGTTCACGCGTGAAGATTCACTTTGTAGAAACAAAAATCTCCCGAATTCAAGTATAATCTTAACAGCAAGATTTCCATGTTAAATTCAAGGTAAAAGGATGAAATTAAAAAATAAACACATCCAATTAGCGATTTTTAAGCGCAAGAAAATGTTTTAGACTATTAAAAATACAAACTATGCATTGAATTTTTCTTTTCTTATAAATATGACTTTTCTCTCCCATATTTTATAGAAAATAAGATTGATAAAATTGTGTAATTTTTTTTGCCCTATAGTAATTTTATTATTCAAGTTATTATTTATTAAATAAAAATTCTTATTTTTTCTAAACTGTTTTACCTATATTAATACACAGAACATATTTATATTTTGAGTATACGTGTTGAAGTACGTTGTTTATTTATTTTGCTGTTGATAATTTTATTCAGTTTTCTTTTCATTTTGCAATGAAGGATTCGCTCATTTTATGAAGCTTTGAAATAAGTGTTTATCTTTTTATTTGTGCTTTCTTTAAATTTGTCAAAAGTAAATAAAGATAGAAAAGAAAAAGAAAAAAAAAGAAAAATATTTGGTATACCGTAAAGAATGATCTCATAGTATTTGATTTCTGAAAAAGGTTTCCTGAAAGGCTTTTTTAAACCTCTTTGACTATAATAGTGAAACTGATTTTTCCCCCGCCATTAGTATTCCACTGCTAGGAAAGTACTTTTACAGGCGAGTGAAAAATACAGTATAACCTCGGGCACAGGCTGGGAGTATAACAAACACTCCTTTTACGTTTCCGGAATTCGTGTTTTCCTGCAATTTACACTTTTTCTTTTTACCGTCCTTGAAATGTGTAAACAGGGACAGATTCCGCAGGGGCAAACGTCCACCAGTATTTCAGCATAGAAAGTTTCGCCTCATTTCAACGCAGGATTTTTTTTTTATCTATAATAATAAGGGAAGAAGATTGTGAGTGAGTGTGCGTGCGTGCGTGCTGAAGAGACCACTGTATGCATAGCTATAAGATTTAGAAGGAGGACACCTATTACCTCTATACCTGTAGTTATGCAACTCGAAGCCTGATTTTGAATCTTTTCATTTGAAAGATGTTTTAATTTAATTTTTTTATGCGATCTTCAAAGGCTTTTGTTTGTTTTTTTATTTGCTTAGTTGTTGTTTTTCGCGTTTTGCGGTGATTTTTCCACATTAGTAAAAGGAATCTGGATTCAATCTTTTAGCGGATTAGAGTAATTTTTGTCCTCTTTCCAATAAAGTTTATTCAGAGCGTTTATTATAGCGATTTTTAAATTTTTCGCGAATTGTTTTATGCGATTTTTAGATCTTTTCGTGTTTCGCGGTGATTTTTTTTTCGCATTAATAAAAGAAATTCAATTTCAAACTTTTAGCCTAGCATAAGTAAATTTTGTCCTTTGCAATTTTTGAATTTTTGGCGATTTTTAATGCGAGTTTCAGTGCGATTTTTCGCGTTCCCAGTGCTTTTTCGACATTTGTAAAAGAATTCCGGTTACAATGTTTCAGCCCACTATAGTAATTTTTTTCCGCCGTGATTTTTGAATTTTCAGCGATTTTTAATGTTATTTTTACGTTATTTCGCGTTTTGCGACGATTGTTTGACATTAGTGAAAGAATTCCGGTTACAATGTTTCAACCCACTATAGTAAGTTTTGTCCTCCGCGATTTTTAAATTTTTAATGCGATTTTTACGTTTTTTAGCAATGCGCAACGAGTTTTTTTTTTTAATTCGTGAAAAAATTCCGGTTACAATGTTTCAGTCCACTATAATAAATTTTGTTCTTTGCTATTTTTGAATTTTTACCGATTTTCAATTCGATTTTTCATGTTCCGCGCCATTTTTTTTTTTTTTTTTTAACATTCTTAAAAGGAATTCGGTGTCAAACTTTTAGCCTGATATAATTAATTTTGTCGTGCGATTTTTGATTTACAGCATTCTTTTGCGTTCCGCTGTGTTTTTTTTTTTTTTTTTACATTTGTAAAAAGAATTCGGCTTCAAACTTTTAGCCTTTTCTATTAAATTTTGTCCCTTGCGTTTTTTTTTTTTGCGTTCCACGCTGATTTTATTTTTATTTTTTACATTAGTGAAAGAATTCCAATTACGATGTTTTAGCTCAGTGTATTAAAATTTGTCCTAATTTGAATTTTTAAAGATTTTTATACTATTTTTAGCGTTTTTTTTTTCTTTTAACGTTTCACGGCGATTTTTCCACATTAGTAAAAGGAAACCGGTTTTAATATTTTTGGCTAATATAGTAATTTTTGTGCTCTTTTCAATAAAGTTTATTCGCAATTCGTACAGTGATTTTTGAGTATTTTTGGAATTTTTTATGCGATTTTTAGAGTTTTGTGGCGATTTTTCGGCATTTGTAAAAGGAATCCTGTTTTAATATTTAATCCAATATAGTAAATTTTCTCCTCTATGATTTGTGAAATTTTAGCGAGTTTTTACGCATTTCGTGCGATTTTTTGACGGGCCCGGACAAAGCCGGTTCTCTTACAAACTTCTGCTGGAAATTTGTCCTTGCGCACAGTGGGGCGTTTTGATGATCTAGGTGGACAAAATTCATTTTTTCGATTATCTCGGAATTTAACAAGACAACGTATACTGGTAGCTAAATGTCTCTTTTGTCGAGATCCGTACGAGTTTTGTCGAAAAAGCCCGATGTGTCGATTAACTACGACCGTAAAGAAGGCAGTTGATTTGAGAGACTTTCAACAGTTGCATTATTTTTCTGTAAGTTCGGAAGCAAGTCGTGACTTTTCTTTTTTATTTGAAAGCAGGAGTTTACTGGACATATGTCACATGTTTGTCACAAGATTTAACCTATATTGTTGTTTGAAAATAAGCGCCATCTTGTTTTCAAACTTCATCTTGACTTTTAATACAGTATTAAGCATTATTAAGCAATAAGCATTTTTTTAAATCGGAGTGCCATTCCTAAAGTATTGAAAACTTAAGACAGCTCCTGCGAAAGTTTGCCTGAGTGTTTAATCCAAATCTTGCAAGGCATTTTTCACCACTTTTAATTATCCGATTGAGCTGAAACTTTGAATACATGTGTAGTTTCAATGACAATACAACATTATAATTTTAAAAATAATAATAATATAAGTAATAATAATAATAATAATAATAATATAAATAATTAAATAATTCAAATATTTATCACTGTTTGGTTATTTTATTACTGATACATTCGAAAACCCAGCAAAACCTAATTAAACTTCAACGCAATAATTTTGTCCACCTAGATCCTCAAAACGCCCCACTGTGCTGCGGTGTAAAAGCGGGGTTCGAATGTAATTTCCAGCAATTTATCCTTAGTCTATTACATCCCTTAAAGAGTGTAAAAGCGGGGTTCTACACTAATTACGGTTTCTGCAAAGATCTTGCGATGCATTTACCTAATCTGCGTGCGGTGAAACAATCCTTCCCATTTTATTTTTTATTTTTTTTTATTCTTCCATCTTTGAAAAAAAAAAAAAAAAAAAAAAAAAATTGGATTCGTAAAAAAATTCGACTACCGGTTTTCGACGGATTTATACATTTTAGAATGTTCTGAACACGATTTGACTGTTTTTAGAAAATGTCTGTCTGTCTGTTTGTGACAAAAATTTTTGTAGACGCTCTATCTCAAGAACTATTGCACGGATTTTCATCAAACTTCAGATTCCGTTAGACATTCACATAAGTTGTTGATAATTAGGTTTTGGTGTAAATCTCAAAACAGGTGGTGCTGCTATGCTGCATTTTTAGGATTTGCATGGGTGTTTACAAACTATTAACTGTAGGCTTTTACAAACTGCCATATAAAATTAGAAAGAATTGGTGCATAATGAAATTATGCTGTTGCTATGGGATTTTTTTAAGTTGGATACTATTTTAAAACGTAGAGGATCGCTTATGACAAAATAAATTGTAAAGAACTCTAAACAACTTAAAGCGATAGTTTTCTTTTTTCGCTGTTTTTTGCATATGTTGGTATGTTTGTATAAGGCTAGGTATAATCATAAACGATTATATCATAAGGGTGTTCGCATATGGGTATTAGAATTAGTTATTAACCGTACGAGAGACAGCGACACATTTTGTAGATGATATCATACAACCTGATTTTCAAATATGTAATTCATCTTACTTAATCATGGAAACAGCCGTCAGCTGTCGCGATCATGGAGACGGGTAAACGTGGCTTCTGGGAGCGCAGTATCGCAGAGTCAAAGCGAAATGAATGGTATTCTGGTTACTGATGTTGCCGTGACTACGTGTCGGTTATCCGTAATCAAGATTACAAATTATTTAACTTTGATTCTGCAATGTTGCGGTCCGCGAGACCACGCTCATGACAGCTGACGGCTGTTTTCGTGATGATTAAGTAAGATCTGTCTCATAATTGAAAATCACCTTGTATGATATCACTTACAAAATGTGTCGCTGCCTCCCGGATTATAAGTGTATAACCGTCATAATACATTTTTTGTCTTTGTTTCATAAAATAATGTTCGTGTATTTAAAAATGACTTTCGTTTACTTTTAGGAAAATACGTCGGTAGCCGACCCATCAAACTGAGAAAGAGCACCTGGAAAGACAGAAATATCGACATTGTAAAGAAAAAACAGAGAGAGAAAGAGAAACTCGGCTTGTTGTGAATACAGCGTAATACAGGTGAGTCCGCGTATTTGCTTCATACAATTCTTTTTTTTTTTTTTTTTTTCTCGCTCTATCAATTAAATGAAAAAACTTTCTCCCAGTATGGGTTAATTTTATCAGCAGTATATAAAAATCGTTATTTTATTATATTAATGCGAAAAAATGTTTTCTGGAAGAATCTTTATTACATTTGTTCAAAAATTCGTGTATCAACATCTTCATTGCATGTTTTCTCATTTCGCATAACTTCTTATTGCTTCTTTAAATATTTTCGTTTTATTGGATTGAACAATTATTCAAAAGAATGGAAACATTGCACCTTTATTTTAGATCGCTAAAATTTAGGGTATTTTGTGTGTGGAAATTGTTTTGATTTATTACTTTTTTCCTCCTTCGTACACATGTAAATCTTGGTAACATCTTTTTATCCTTCTTTGCACTAAAATTTTTATTTGTAAAAAACACACTTTTTTTTTTTTTTTTTTTTTTTTTTTTTTTGGCTAGACCGTGATTTTTCTCCGTTCACAGCAGAATTCCATTATAAACAGCCTTTACTGTATTAGAAAATAAATATGTTGGATAAGTACTTTTTTAGAAAATCTTTGTAGTATTTTCTTACAATTTTATTATTTTTCTTTTTATAATTAAATTTTAATTCAATTCATCAGTTAAGTCACCGATTTTCTGACGCTATTGCAACTTTTGTTATTGTGTTTTACGATTTAGAAAATACTTGTAAAACATAAATAAACAAATGCATGCATCTTTGCTATGTGCGTTCTGCTGATTTATAATAAAAGCTGGATTTTGTTTCGAACGTAAAATGCCTCCTGAGCACCACCCTCCCTCCCCCTCCTAGCCAGTCCGTAAAGACGTTCAAGCCACTTTTGAATGTTATTATTTGTTATCCTGACACACTAGTCGGATGTGTCAATCCCAAAACTTTCTTCTATCTCACACAGGTTTCGAATACACTAAAAAGAATCACCACCAATTTATATCAAGGTCTAACTGAAACTCAAGTTTTATTAAATTCCGTGCAATATTTCTTGAGATATGACTATCGCTAAAATCGTGTAAATCCTGCAGAATGCTTCATAGCAGCGGCACCTGCTGGGCGATTTTTAACAAAAACTAATCAGCACCAATTTATATCAGAGACTAACTGAATATAAAGTTTTATTAAATTCCGAGCATTATTTCTTGAGATAGAGCTATTGCGGAAATCGCGAAAAATGCTGCATAGCAGTGCCACCTGCCGGGCGATTTTTACCAAAAACTAATCAGCACCAATTTATATTAGGGACTAACTGAATCTAAAGTTTTATTAAATTCCGAGCATTAGTTCTTGGGATAGAGCGCCCACAAAATTTTTATCACATACAGACAGACATTTTCTAAAAATAGTCAAATCGTGTTCAGGACCTTCTAAAACGTATAAATCCGTCGAAAACCGGAAGTCGAAAATTTTCATGAATCCAATACTTTCTTCTTGTAAAGATGGAAGAAAGTAACAAATGCATGCATCTTTGCTATGTGCGTTCTGCTGATTTTTAATAAAAGCTGGATTTTGTTTCGAACGTAAAATGCCTCATAAGCACCCCCCTCCCTCCCCCTCCTGGCCAGTCCGTAAAAACGTTCAAGCAACTTGTGACTTTCGAATTTTATTATTTGTTAGTTATTTTAATTAAAAATTTTATGTAAAAAATACCAGTCTACTTTTTCTGGTATTTATTTTAAAACCAGTACCAAAAGTCGGGGGCCACCTAGGAGACCTGGGCCCTGGTAATTTGTACCGGCTCTACCCTCCTCTGTACGGGTCTGAGCGTATTACTGCTTATTTTACTGTTTATTACTGTTAATTTTACGGTATAATACTGACAGCTGGAGTGCTAGTATTATACTGTAAAATCAACACTTTTTTTGCAGTGTAGTTACGCGAGTTAGAGCACGGACAGACAGACAAGCCGAATTCATAAAACGTTTTTTAACTATGTTGGAAAGTGTTAAAAACATAGAATGTTTTTAATATATATCATATAAACTGCCGTATACTCCTAGAAACAACATGGCAATTCCAGATATATTTATAGCCATTCCCCAAAGAACGATATCGCTCCCGTTTATTTTCCCTTTAATGTGTTCCCACTGAACAAAGAATAAAAAGGTACCGGAGGGCAGGCATGATTTTCTGCAAAGTGACAATTAATTAATTTGTTTGTTAGGCGTGTCTGTCTATAGGCATTTATTCACCGAACAGATAAAACACGGCGGAAAAATCGATACTTTCCCTTAACTTTTATAAAGTCCAGTAATCCTCGTTAGTGATTGAAATTCAATACGCGTGGAAATTGAGATTTGCCGCTGAGTTACAACGTTAAAGAACGTTTTAGTTGTCATTTATCGATGCAACGCGAGTTGTAATTCTTCATTGATACCTAATTAACTAAACTGACAGCCCCGACTATCAATAGAGTAATATTCTCTTTTGATCGTTTTTCGATACAGATGTTTTTATTTATGTTGTTTGATTCGCATAAATTCCGTAATTTTTTTTTCTTCGAATTATATTTCCAAATGTAAGTATTGAATCGTTTTTATGGGCATATTTTTTTCCCCTGCGTAACTAGGTTCTGAGAAAATCTGCGAAATTCTACGTTGTGAATATACGGGGTGTTGCAAAAAGATTGAAACAAGTCGTATTGATTTTTTATATCTTTACAAGTAGAAAGGATTGGATTCATGAAAATTTTCCACTTTCGGTTTCGACGAATCTTCTTAGAATTATTTTAATATTATTCCTTTTTTTTTTTTGGCATTTTCAAAAATTTGACGCCATCTTGCTGGAGGGGAAAATGCCATTTTGTGCTAGGTGCACTAATCGAAATTTTCTACAAATTTATACTAATCGAGGGAAGTTTACAGAACTAATTGAAACCGCACTAAGCTAGGAGATACCTGTGCTTGTTTTAAAAATAGCAACTACAAACTACTATTCAAAAGTGGTCACTACTTTGCTACTTTCAGATTTTGTCAAAGGACGCCATCTACACTCGAAATTGAGAACACTGTATTAAGAGGCTACTTCATTCAGGCGAAAACACCCGCTCGCCAATGTTAATCCTATGGGGGAAATAATTTACGATATCTCGTTCGCATTTCAATATTTTTAAATGATTTGTTTTTGCATTGGATAGCTGAGGTCGATCTCTTTGCATGCTCCTTTGTACTTTTTCGATTTTGATTACAATTTTTTTTTAAATTAAGATACTTTCACTTTCGTAAGCGGTTTCGAAAGTAAAAGTATCCTTAATTTTAAAAAAACTTCAACAAAAATCGAAAAAGTACAAAGGAGCGTGTATAGAGATCGACCTCAGCTATCCAATGCAAAAACAAATCATTTAAAAATATTGAAATGCGAACGCGATATCGTAAATTATTTCCCCCATAGGGTTAACATTAGCGAGCGGGTGTTTTCGCCTGAGTGAAGCAAGGTCATCTTGATATAGCATCTTCAACATCCGAAGTAGAATGTATTTTTTCCACCACGAGAAAAATTCCAGTAAATCTTCACTTAGTTTGTCCAGCTATATATATATTTTTTTTTTCAATTGTTGCATGCCTCGCGAAAACATTTTCATTGAAATAATTTCAGATACTTCATTTGATGTTCTGTAACTGTTCCATCTTTGATGCAACTTTATCAACAAAAATGCTTGAGTCTTTAAACATATAAAGAATTTTTTTGATTCACTTTATACAAAAAATTGCATCTAACAAAAAAAAAAAAAAAAAAAAAAAAAAAAAAAAAAAAAAAACGCAGCACGTGCTCACACCGTAGCAATAACACAACACAAGCCAAATTTCAACTCAGGCAAGAAATCGGAGCGGGGTGAAGATTTCAAGTCGCTCTTGCGGTTCCCTCCTTTGATCACGTGACTTTCCCCAGAGTGGGTAGCTGTCAAAGCCCGGTATATTGAGATAGCCCTGATTCAACTGTGTTATGCGTTGTGATGAGTTAACAGGAATCAACTAATCCCTTACTTATTTGAAAAGGGATAATCTCTCTGGAATGAAAATAATCTGATAGATTGATCTCTTGTGAGAAAGAATTCTATTGAATGGTGAAATTTCATTATCACTTTGAGATAAGTCCAGCTAGAATGCAGGCATTGTATTGAAAGCTATACTCTCTGAATGAGTAGATAAGAATTGTAAAGTATTGTTCTTGTGGATACAAAGAACTGGACCCCTGCGAAATGCAATGTTTTCTGGGAAATTCCTGGAATGCAAGGAAAGCCCCTGGGAAGTGAAATTGCTGACGGCAGTTGAAGGTGGAAGGAGTTGAATGTTGAATCAGTTGGTTGTGAAACAAGCTAGAGTGAAGTTGTCTTTTGAGTGGACTTCAGAATCGAAGTTCGTCTGAAATTGTAATTTCACAGCATGGAGACGAATAATCATATTTTTTCATTTTTACTTTTTTTTTTTTTTTTTAATGTGTTAATTTAAAATAAAGTTTTTTCGTTTCAAACGATAAATGGAATTTATTAATTATATATACAACGTCTCACGCTACCACAGCAATAGTATATATAATTAATTGGTGGCAGCAAATGGGATATGTAATCTAGAGTAAATTAGATTACGGATCTATGTTAACCTGATTAAACAGATGATGAGCAGTGGAAAACGGACAAGCTGAGTTGTGGAGTCTTGAAGTCTAATCTGAGTCGTGTTTTTTCTTGGAGTTCTAGCAAGCAGAGAACTGGTAAAAGAACTTTATCGACAAAAGCTGTGTAGTGTATGGACAGTCAACTATAGATTTGGTGATACGTGTTTGTGCTTCTTAATATATCCAGTGGAATGAAGATATGCGGCGTACCATCTGAGTTGTCTACATACGGATCTGAGGTGAAATTAGTGCCTCATCAGCGAAACTAGTGTCTTCAAATCTTCAAACATCTGTGTGTGTCATCTTTAAAAGTGCTGGGAAGCCTGGTATCAGTGTGGAGGAAATATCTGCATCTGGAGGTAAGCTCTTTTATGAAATCTTCTATAGAGGTCTGTTTTAAATTGAATTTTGTGTGTAAATTTTAATTTTGGGGAACAAAACTCTATGTGAAATTTAAGAATTCTAGGGAAGCTATTAATTTGGTATTTAAATTTTAGTTAGAATTTTTATGTTTGTTGATTTTCTGGTATCTGTTTGGTATAATATTGGGTTAAGAAAATTATATACTTATGTATATGTTAAAATTTACTTGGGGTATAGTAAATTGTTATTGATTAATTGAGATTATTAATCAGGGTATTTTAATCATAATTTTGTATAAAAATTTTGGAATTAAGAGTTTTGTTTACATACATTTTATTTATTACAGTAATAAAGTTATAGCTTAATTTTATGGGTATACTGTGGATGATTATGATTAATGTTTCAAAAGAAATTGATGTTATACTGTACTGTTGGGTATAAAATTTATTTTGGGGGATATACTCAGTTTGAAAGACGTCACTGTTGCATGAGAATTTGCTATATTGAAATTGTGTCGTTTTTGAATACATTATTATACGTATAGTGAAGAAAATTCTATTTCTGTATTTATTGTATTATTGTAAATTGAATATATCTGATATTTTGAAATTTATTATATTTTGGGGGAAAATATGGTAGAGTATTTAGCAAAATATAATAAAAGCGTCTTGCTGTTATTAGCAGATGAATTTGAGACCAGTGTGTCGAATACGTGTAAAACTAGAGATATAATCCAGGGTATTGTTGAGGCAGTGGATTATGATGAGAGTTTCGCTAAAATTCGCTTGCAGTATATTCTTGAGCAGGAGGCGGAGCGGAAAGTACAGGAAAAACAAATTGAATTAGATTGTAAAGAAAGAGAGAGGCAAATTGACTTAGATCGGATAGCGCAAGAAGTAAAACTTAAACAATTTGAATCAGAAAAACAATTTGAATTAAATAAACTTGATAAACAACTTGAATTAGATAAACTTAAGCAACAATTTGAATTAGAAAAATTGCGTATTCAAAATTCTATGGATATTGTTAGAGTTTCGTCGAATGTTGATTTGCATAGAACTTCTAGAGTAAATTTAAAAGATTTAGTTCCGCGTTTTGATTCCAAATTAATCAATATCACTCTTTTCTTTATGATTTTTGAAAGGCAAGCTAAGAAAGCTAAAATTTCTCAGGAGGATTGGGTTAGTCTATTAATTCCTTTATTACCTTCGGACATTGCTCAAATTATAGTTAAGCAACCTGTAGACAAGTGGGATGATTTTCAGTATATAAAGAAAGTTTTGTTAAATAGGTTTAAGCTGAGTACAGGCGCCTTGAGGCAAAAATTTGAAAATCATCAAAGAAAATCTGATGAATTATGGGTGGATCTGATTTACGAGTTAAGGGGTTATCTTGATAATTGGTTAGATTCGTTAGAAGTGAGGGATTTTGAATCCTTAAAAGAACTAATGCTCACGGAACAACTAAAAAAACGCGTCCCTTTTGAGATAAAAGAAAAATTTATGGATGATTGGGAGGAAATGAAGATTGCTTCTAAACTCGCGGAGAAATCAGATAGGTTTGAACGTGTTAGAAGGGAATTTGAGAGATTGGAAAGAAAACCTTGGGAAAAGAAATCTTTTCAAGAAACTCATGGGGATGACTTTAATTCTAATATTAAGAATAAAATTAAATCTAAATTGGACTTTGTAAATAGAAAAGATATTGTGAAAAATGATAAATTTAAGAAGGACCAGGCTTTTGAAAAACAAAGGCAAATTACATGTTTTTTTTGTTTAAAACCAGGTCACGTGAAACAAAATTGTGTGGAATGGTTAAAAGATAAATCTAATTATGAGAGTAGAAATCTAGGTTGGATTGTTACAAATGATGGAAAAAGTTTAAATAATAGGGAAGGTGTGGAAACTGATTTACCTATGATTGATTTATGCGTAAATGGTAAGAAGTTAAAAGCGATTAAGGACACAGGGGCGCAAATTGCTGTTTTTGATAGATGCGATGTTTCCTGGAGGGCAAAAAAGGTGGGAAAGATTTTTCTTATTCCGGCCCTGGGAGATAAACAAAAAGCGGAATTAATGTCTGTGTCTATTGCTTTGATAGAAGATGAAAAAGAGTATGTTAAAAAGAATGTGGTGGTTGCAGTTGTGAGAAAACTGAATTCTCCTCCGCTGATAACACCCGCTGTTTATAACTTGTTAAAATTTGGAAGTACAGATAAGCAAAATTCAGGGTGTAAACAAGTGGGGAATCAAAGAGAATTAAATGGGCAGGGAACCCTCAGATTATCTAGCGATCATGAGCAAAGGGTTGTTAGAAAAACGGTTGTGAATGAAAGGGATAATCAGTCTGTTAATGAGATAGAGATAAATTCATCGGGAGACGGGACTGATAGGAATTTGGAAAAAGGGTCTAAATTGATCGATACAAAAGATGATGCGTCTCAAATGGATATGGTTAAAAGGTCATGTAAGAGAGGTCAATTTCGTGAAAAGAATTCTGAGCATGATGTAAATACACCCAGGTATTTTGTTGGTAGTATGGGATTCATACATGTTAGAAATAGAATTAGTAAGAAATTGAGTTCACCTATGACTGTGGCCAGTAAATTTAACTCTGGGATGAAAGATAATGATGGAGAAAATTGGGTGGCTAAATGCCAAGAAAGTGGATATGGAAATTCGAAGAATTCAAAGTTAAAAAGAATGGAGCATTCTGCTTTTAAAACGGATCATAAAGAAAGATTTATTAAAATCAAACAAGATTTTGAAAGGAAAAATTATGATTATAAAGTTGTAAAGCGAAATTTATTGTCGAAAAGATTTTCTGATAGAAGTAATTTAGATATTGGCTTTCGGGAGAATTCTCTAAATTAAGTTTATTCTAAATTTGGGAGTACTCATTATTGTAATATCTGTATTGTGTTTATTTATCATTTAATGCTTAATATTATTTTCGTAATAGTAAAACTTCATCAATTTAATAATTGCATAATTTAGTATGCTTTCTTTTTGTTTGTAGAAGTGTCTAAATTTAGGCTTTTAAGCAAGTTTTTAAGAGAATCGTTTTAGGCATTGTGTTGTATATAGATTTTTTCTTTCTTTTTATTATTATTTTTTTTTTTGTTAGAATCATGTAAAGTGTAATCTGAATTTGGTATTATATGTATGTGAAGTATTTCAAAATTGTTTCTTAGGGCATCATTTGTATAAAATTATTCCTGAAATTATACTTAGGTATTGTAGGTGAGAGATTATAGTAAATCCTATTGACAGTGTAGTCTATCAGATACTGAGTATGGGAATGTGTTTGTATTCTATAGGGATTTTTCATGTGTTATTCAAAATTCCTTTGTGCTTTGATGACCTCTTTAGAAATTGATTGAAGGAGCTTATTCTATCCATGTATATGCAAATTTCTTCCAGAAATTTTTCCTTAGGGGGAGGTGTTGTGATGAGTTGACAGGAATCAACTAATCCCTTACTTATTGAAAAGGGATAATCTCTCTGGAATGAAAATAATCTGATAGATTGATCTCTTGTGAGAAAGAATTCTATTGAATGGTGAAATTTCATTATCACTTTGAGATAAGTCCAGCTAGAATGCAGGCATTGTATTGAAAGCTATACTCTCTGAATGAGTAGATAAGAATTGTAAAGTATTGTTCTTGTGGATACAAAGAACTGGGCCCCTGCGAAATGCAATGTTTTCTGGGAAATTCCTGGAATGCAAGGAAAGCCCCTGGGAAGTGAAATTGCTGACGGCAGTTGAAGGTGGAAGGAGTTGAATGTTGAATCAGTTGGTTGTGAAACAAGCTAGAGTGAAGTTGTCTTTTGAGTGGACTTCAGAATCGAAGTTCGTCTGAAATTGTAATTTCACAGCATGGAGACGAATAATCATATTTTTTCATTTTTACTTTTGTTTTTTTTTAATGTGTTAATTTAAAATAAAGTTTTTTCGTTTCAAACGATAAATGGAATTTATTAATTATATATACAACGTCTCACGCTACCACAGCGTTTTCTAAATTGTCTTTTCAGATAAAGTAGACACTCCCTCTCATATCCGGACTGATAATAGCTCAAATTTTATTGTACGCGCGTGTAAATTCTTTTTTTTTTTTTTTCTTGTATTCTTAAAATTTCGCCTTATTTGTTCGACGTGTTCACGAAAGATGTCCAAACAAATGTTCAATGTTACCAATCAATGAAAGATGTCCAAACAAATGTTCAATGTTACCAATCAATGAAAGTTGAGAAAATTCAGAAGAAGAAGACCTAGAAATAAAATAAGTTGAAACTGGTGTGAAACACTAAGAACTAAAATAACTTCTTAAAACACCATAAAAACTTTAAAATGCGCTAGGCCTTTCGAAAGATCTGAGTCTTTCATCGTCAGTCTTGCTGCCGCTTTCATAGTAGACGCACGTCTTTTTGCGCCTGACGATGAAAGACTCAGATCTTTCGAAAGGCCTAGCGCATTTTAAAGTTTTTATGGTGTTTTAAGAAGTTATTTTAGTTCTTAAGAAGACCTAGATTTAGCAAATGCAGTAGGGAAAGAATTTTTTTTTTTCTGAAAAAAAATCACAGAAACAGAAGTTTTTGTCTGGGTAAATAGTGATGTAGATGACCAGCTGACCGACGAAAAAAATTTTAATTTCGTAAATGAAAAGAAAAGTGATATAAACAGTGACGATGAATACCCGTTGAAGAGAAACGCGTTCTTCGGAGGAAGCATTTAGCATTAGAGGTATACGCATTTTTTTTTTTTTTTACTTTTTAAACTTGACACTGAATTGTATACATTTTTTATACTTTCGTTTTATAAAGGTTGCCTTGCAAAGGTAGATTCATGAATCCTTTTATATATATATATATATATATATATATATCCTTCTCTCTTATTCGGATTACTCTAGTCCACATTAGTTCGGTTATGGGAGAATCTACTGCATATTTTTTAGGTAGATTTCGTAAGAAATACTACCTATTACATTCTCCCCTATGTTGGAATTTCTGGAAAATTTTTGCAGATCTACGCCGATCATGACTCCCAGAACCCAAAACACCCCCAGTTCAAAACATTGTATATGTCAATTTTTTATGGACACGATAATTTCAATAATTCTGCATAAATCTCTTCCAAACTGATACATAAAATCTCGGTCAAGTTCGTTAATGGGCAAAATTGAACCAGAGGGGGAGGGGGGGCTTTTGCGAAAACAGAAAAAAACCCATAACTTCTTAAATATGATACGTATCGAATATGTTTAAAGTTATTATTACTTCTAGGAAAAGGGCCAAAAATTTATGATTATGAAATGATTATGATTATGAAATTTAAATGACAGATTTTTGATTTCATTAAAAATGCCTCCAGGGGGGGGGGAATAGGGGTTTCAGAAAAGAAAAAAAAAATTCATAACTTCGTGAATTCACAAGATGTCAAATCCGCTTAAATTTATTATAAATCTTCTTAATATTATCTGCAACTTTTATACTAACAACTTTTTATAGAACCAACTCTTACGGCAAAAAATAAATAAATAAATAAATCCCTGCTGGCTCCGCCTACAGACAGAGGTATATTTCGAAGTGGGTGGTCCCGACTGCCGCTTCATGGCAAATAGGTCTTTCTTCTGCAATTTCCAATAAACAGGTGCCCCACGGTCTGCGTCTTCGAAATCTACCTGTGTCTGTTGCCCGAGCCGTCAGAGATTTTTTTTATTATTATTTATTATTTTTATTTTTTTTTACTTTGTTAATAGTGAGGTTTCGTTACAGTATTCTGGAACGGTTGGAAAGTGTTTCATAAGCTAAGCGTAACGCATATATTTTCTTTTTTTGTCTGGATTTCCATGCGTTATAAATTTGAGAAAGCCGGAAATTCTATTTAAAGCCAACCAAGCCAAGTTCGTTGACCTGCAACTAGACCTGAACCCGAAATACTTCAACCCGAAACCCGCAGTCAGAGAAAATTTATCCACAATTTAATGTACATGAAACAATATTCTGGACTTTTTTATATAATATATCGGATTAACTCGAACCAACGAATGCTTACGTAAGAACTTAGCAACGAAAAAAAAACGACAACCCGACCGGTGATTCGGGTCAGATAATAAAATCGGGAAAATAGACTCTATGCAGGCCTCTGGTTCTTATTGGCCGTAGATATAGTAAAGTAACATAACTAGATTAAACACTCCTAACTATTCTCCCATTACTTCTTGATTCTGCAAAACCGAGTTGCAACAGCCTTGAGAGTGGCAGAAAGCGATAGAGACTTGGGTTACTAACTATAGCACATGGTGGATATCCGAGTATTCGATATTTCAGCGCTTTTTCTAAATTTAATATGTTCATATGATTGTTTTAAATGGATTCGAAAATACATGATGTGAAAACATGTACATAAAATTAAAATGTTATAGATTAAAAAAAATAAAGAAAGAAACAGTGTGTAGAGGGATCTGTCTAAACTTTTTTAACAAAGTCAAATTTTGTGAATTTGAAATTATCGTTATATTCAGGTTGCTGTGTGTCTATCCTTTATGTATGAAAAAGCTAAGTAACATGTTCAGCTGTTTTGTGACAAGTCAGATATTATTTTTAAATTGTTAAATTTGTGAAAGGTTCAGTTTGGAGAGGTGGAAAAAGTTTTGTGAAAGGTTTATTTTTAAGACAAGAAACTTTGTGAAGGGTCCTTTAAGGGACCCAAATTTTTCCTAAACAGATCCCTGGTGTAGAATGTAAATTTCTATGAGAACACTGTAAAAGAAATTTGATTTTTTAGTCGAATTTTATTTTTATTTTATTTATTTATTTTTATTTATTTTTTTTTTGTTGTTGTTTAGGTGTTAAGAAGCCGAGCTACACTGCAAAAAAAAAAATAATAATAATAAATAAATAAATTAAAATGTTGATTTGCGCGGCAGTGTATTACTGCTTATTTTACTGTTTAATACTGTTAACTTTACGGTATAATACTGGCTAATAGGGTGCCAGTATTATACTGTAAAATCAACAATTACCTTTTTTTTTTTTTGCAGTGTATTGCATTAAATTAATAAAAAAAAAAACTGTTCTATTTGTTTTAAATTATACAGCTTCCTTAAGATATGAAAAAGAGTAGTTAAGACTTGTTTAAAAAAAGAAAACTGAATATATTTTTTTCAACATTTCATTTTTTAGGCAATTAAAATATTTTACTTTTATGAATATTTTGAAATTGCCATTTGCTAATGATTAGTCGTTAACCCAGTTTAATAAATCAATATTTAGTAAGCATTTTGACTTTTGTTAAATGAAATAATGTTTTTATACTACCTTTGCAAAATAATGCATTGCTAAGAAAATTAAAAAAAACTAATGTGTGATGTGCATTATGAATGCAGATTTTTTTTTTTTTTTATTAGAAAAAAATTTTTGCTATTTAAATTCTTCACAATTATTAAACTAAAAATGATAGTATACTTGCAGATTTGAAAGCTTGTAAAAACAAGAAGTAGTATATATCTAATTTTAAACAAAGTTTTGAAAATTAAATGGAAAAAAAAAATTCTTGTGTTCTTTTTAAAGGGCTTAAAATTACCAAAACAGAAATTATGTATATATACTAGCCGGTCGCTTCCAAGTGAGGCCCAGATACATTCTGCAGCGTGCTCCCTTGACTTCGCTTGTGGCTTAGAAAATGCATTTTACAGGCAAACGGGAAAATGTAAATAAAATACTTTATTTTAAACTGTACGAAAATAACTAATAAAATATCAAAAAACCACGTAAACAAATATTTCACGACATTAATAATATATATATATATATATATATATATATAATATAACCATAAATGAAACATTACAAGCACCAACTTAAACAATGAAATAATGATTAAGTATGTAATAATTAGTTGTCAATGAAAGATCCCCAACACACTGAATATGGTACAAAAACATATTAAAAGAATAAGAAATTAAATTAATAATTGAATAAATGGAATTATATATATATATATATATATATGAGCCCCCTGACAAAGTACTGCTGGGCCTTGCCCATGATTATCTAGGGTGGGCAGAGAGATTTCAAGAAAAATAAATAAAAATTGGATTGCCTAAGATATATGATGATCATTGTAAATGGGCATTGTGGTTTCACGCCCATAAATTGTTAATGCGATGATCAAAATAACTGGGCCCTGTGCATTTCTCAGTCATATATTGTTAATGCAGCGATCACTGTAACGTGGTTCAGTTATTTTGCGTGCATAAATCCTTAAAATGAAATCATTTTAACGGGACCATTGGGTTGCACGCCTATAAACTGATTATACGGCAATCACTATAAGGAAGCCTTGTGCATACCCGAGCCCATAAATATGGCTATCAGTTTTTAAATCGCAAATCTTTACTTCCAAAAAATGTATTTGGAAAAGAGGAGGAAATGTATTATATTTTGTATAAAAATTTAAATCCAATCGCTAAAAGACGAAAAGCGCAAAAACAATTTATAAAATATGAAAAAAATAAACTTTTCCTTGGAAAAATGTCTCGCAAAAATACACTATAATGCCATAAATGATGGGAACTTTCAGTTTTAGACATTTTTTCAAATATTTAAAAATATACATATCAGATTATTTTGGAATTTTAGGATTAAAAAGAACAGGTTTGACTTCATATTTTTCAACGTCGATTTGATACGGAGGACAATTAGGGGACCAACCAAAAATTAAAGAAAAAAAATAATACTTGGGATCACCCTGTAAAATAAAGTGCACGAAATGATCTGTCGCTGCAGAATATACATAGGCAGACATTGTATAATATGTGCATTCATTTGTGTAAGAATAATAGCATGTATATTAATAGAGATATAGCGATTTTTTTTTAATAAAAAAAATTCTTGCATGTTTTTTCCTTATAACACACAGGGTTTTTAACCAAATTTAACGCCAATTTCAGAAAAATTGACAAAATGTAGTAGCAATAACATAGTGCTATTTTAATATAAATATATTAAATATTTAAGGAAATATGGACAGTTGTATGAAATAATTTTTATCTGCGCATGCGCGAACGATATCAAGGAACTTTTTGCATAATTTAGTAGTCAACTCTCTGGAGCAACTTAATAAAAAAAATCAGTCAAATATCGCAAAAATTCAAAGAGATATCGGTGTTAGAGTGAGCTGTTTTATATCCGATTTTTTAAATTTAAATCGGATTTTTTTTTTAATCATATATATATATACTATATATATATAATTATATTTTGAATATATATATATATATATATATATATATATATATTATCTTTTTCAAATTTTCTATAAATATAGATGGCAGCACCAGCACTTTGTATTAAAAGAAATATCTCTTTTACATAATATATACTGTTGTTAAGATATATATATATATACTGTTGTTAAGAATCTATGAAATACTATGTAAGATAAAATTAATTCTGTATAACTTTATTCATATAATAGGATTTTGTACGATTTTAATGTAAAACTACAATGATAATAATATTTTCTAATATTTATATATCATATTAAATCTAATATAATTAATATATAACTCAATCTTAATTTTGAATAATTATAATTCCCATAGAGGGAAGCACTTTACATGTCATATAAATGTTAATAATATTGTTAATAGTAATTTTAATTTATACAGTGGAACTCCAGTTATACGTTTTGCTCGGGACCGGAAAACAAAACGTATAACTCAGTAAAACGTACAACTCAATTAATGGTCTACCGAAACCATTTTTTAAATATATCCTAAAAACTTTGTTCCGCTGATAAGTTCCAGTTGCCTTTTATATCAAAAACGGAAGTTTCCTATATATTACTGCACCCATGACATAAAGTTTCATAAATGGAACAGAGTAGAAACAAGTACATAAGAAAAGTATACATGAAGTTATTTTATCATAAAAGCTTTATTAAAAATATTTTTAATACACATCGTGTACTTAAAAGAAATTATTGGAATTACCTTGGCTTGTAAATCATTTATCAAAAGACATTTCAGTAGTTTAGAGAATCTTGTAGAATTAATCACTAATATTCGATTGTTTCTTTTCGGCAGTGCTGATATTGAACAGCAAACTTTACATTTCTGTAAATAATGCAGCCGCCTTACCGTTACTGTTTTTACTACTGACGAACCGTTTTACAACGTCAAAATCCCTTTGAACAGCTCCGAAGTTAGAGTCAGATCTTTCAAATCATTTTCATCTGACGCGTCGTCAGTGTTTCCGGTTATAAAATGCATAAATGAGACAAAATTTTGGCCGGGGACGCAAAAAAATAACGTATAACTGAGGGAAATGTACAACACAAAACGTATAACTCAGTTAATTTTTAATGGCAAGCGGCCGGGACCGCTGAGTTGAAACGTATAACTGAGGGAAACGTACAACTCAGGTAACGTATATCTGGAGTTCCACTGTATATAGAGGGCGCTTAACGCTAGTGTATTAATTTTACTTTTAAAGATTAAAATTAAATGGAAAATTTGTAATTTTACGAATATAAATTTGTTTTTAAGTGTATTATCACAAAAATAAATTTGTGTGTGTTTTAAACAATTTGTGTTATGGTGTAATAATTAAGGTGTTATTTCAAAAAAAAAAAAAGTGTACTCTCAACTTAACTTTTAAATAATTTCTGTCAACTTCACTATTATAATTTCATGATAATCGCCATGTGGACGTGTTGGGATCATGAAAACATTGTGATAGTTGATGTTTTTTGGATGGGAATTGTGAGTAGGATATTTTATCTACTCTTTACAGTTTATTTATTTCCAATTTTAAAATTTAGACTGTTATCTGATAATAATTTGGTATTGTGTTGTATTGGGTTTTATGGATAATTGCTGTGAGTAAAATATTTTGTCTGTTCTTTGCGGATTCTGTTTCACATTTTATTATTTCTCATTGTTTTCTGGTAATAGTTCAGTATACCTGGGTGATTCTACTGATCTTAGCATATATGCCAGTAGAATTATGAAATATTGAATTATTTTTTAAAAACACATGTGGGTACATCCAGGCTGAAGAGTATATCTACATGTGTTTTTTTTTTTTTTCATGTCCAATTCTGATTTTGTTCTCTTGTCAAAATTTTCCATTGTGTATGGTTCATATTTCATTTCTTAATCCATTTTTATTCAATTGATAGGAACTCCAAATTATTATTTATTTTTTTTATCTTTCTCTCTCTCTTTTTTAAATTTTCTTCATGTTTTCAGTATTTTTGGCCAATTACCATTGAAGCATAAGCTATGGTAATATTATGATTGCACTAGTTAAACTATTAGCTATGTGGTATTCCGTTTTCACATTATCATTAATTATCTCTTTCGAGATTTAAGAAGAACTTGATATGTTTTTTGAAATTCATAGATATTATATATATATATATATATATATATATATATATATATATATATTCAAAATATAATTTTAAAGTAAAATAATCTTTATTAAATCATTAAAATTAACAATTAGAAAAGCTCATTTAAATTTATTTGGAATTTAAAAAAAAAAACTCATTTGCAAAATTTTGAAATATTTTAATCATATAAACAATTAAATACATACATTTTAAAAAGGGAACAACAGAAACAGATTTAATTTGAAAATGTGAATTATCTTTTACTTTTGAAAACACGAAATAAATAAAACATTGTCTTGTGTTATACGAGCACTTACCAGGACTGTAGCTAGAAGTAAACAATAGAGGGTGCTCAAGAAAATGTAGGGGCGGCTCATACTATTTCTCTCTCTCTGACACATGCACGCACAACCACAGATTATATATGATCAAAGTATTATATAGAAAGGTTAAATTAGTGCCTATTCATAGTGTAGGCACTATGTTTCTTAATAAATTGTTTATAATAACTTTATTTGATGCTAAGAAAAGTAAAATCTGCAGACAGGGATGTCATACCTTCTGGATTATTTTAAGGAATACCGTATACGCGTATACCCTCTTTTCAAAAACACTATAGCATGTACTTTTTAGGGAATACCCTCTGCCTAAAGCGTATGCCCTCTGGTTTTTTTAGTACTACATCACTGGCTGCAGAATGAAATACTAGTGAAATAATAAGTGATGATGTCAAAAAGTAAATAAAAAGCTGTTTCACCTGCTTCAAAAGAGTTGCAACGTTCAATTTTTTTTTCTAAATACTCCCTGGCCTTCAGGATTCTAAAGTTATGTTATTATATGTTAAAAAACATTACAATAATAAAGGGTGTATTTTGCATTTTAAAATTATTTTTGTGTTTAGTCAAAAGCTAAAACCACTTGTATTTAAATTGGCTATAACTCATTAGAATAACTTTGTTTTATGCTAAAAATGGAAAACGCTGCAAAATGAAAAATTTCATTATATAACTAATGTAAAAGTCAATGTTTGCATCAGCAAAAGGTTGCTAATTCTGAGCATGCGCAGATAGAATGCGCGCCTGTTGAAGCACTTATTTGCAGTTTTAAAACAAATACTATAATTTAGTATTTATTCAAAACTGTAAAGAACCCCCAAAACTAAGTTCAATTTTTAAACAGAGTTTCATTTGGATTTTTGAAACAGAATTTCATTTGGCGGCCTTGGCAACTTTCCCAGGGAGGGGGCTCAAAAATTCTCAGGGGGTGCTGAGCCTCCCCTGGCACCCCCCTAGCTACAGCCCTGGCACTTACTTACCTAATTGCAATTTAACAAATATCCTGTTCAATATAATATATATACCGCCTTAAATTGCCCATTTGATAAAATAAAAAGCATATGCACCCTTCATTACTAATAGCTAAAACCTTTTGTTTTTCTTTAAAATCCTAAAATATAAAAGATAATGTAAGCATTTTATTCAGAAAAAAGAAAAGTTATGAATGAAATTTTAAACATTCTACTCTAGATTTGGATTATATACAATATTCATTTAATGAATTTGGAGCATGTATTATGCATACTTAAGATGATCATGATAAATTTCAATGGATCTGAAAATATTATTCTTTGTTATTAAAACGTTTGAAAAGAAACAATTTTCCAGCTTTATGAGCTCCTAAGTGATTACGGAGTTTAGAGTGAATCAAAATTGGATTTATTTGATTTAAAATTTAAAAAAATAAATCAGTTTTCTTTTTAAAGATTAAAAATTTTAGTTGTCAATTAGCTTAATAAGTAATTGAAATTATATTTAAATTTATATATAAAAACATTTCATGAAATTATTATTTTTCTTTTCCAAATCTTTCCATAAATAAACTACATTGGGATATTGAACAATTTGTTATTTACATGTGCACAAGGAATAACATTTCTAATAACATTTTCCAAATCGTCGCAGAAAATGTTCATGTTTTTGTATTAAAAAAATTACATAAGATTTAGATGTTTTTAGGTAGCTTTCAATACAAAAAAGTATAAAGCTACCTATTGCAGCCGTTCGGAGGAAAGCAGTTCCGGAAAATTTCGATATATTTTCACCGATCATGACCCCCAGACCCCAAAACCACCCTCCGTTCAAATGTTGATTTATATATATATATATATATATATCTCCATATATATATATATATATGACCTATGTCATACGATAACGCTCGTATTTATAAATCAATTTTGATGAAACTAATTGTGTGTATTAAGCTCACCCATGTCTCGACCGAGTTCGTTGGCCAGCTTGGTCCGCCATTTTGTTTCAAGATGGCGGCCATTTAAAAATTTAAAACTAAAATAAATATACAAAAAAGTTAAAAATTCAAATTTATTTTTTAATTAAGTGTTAGGCCTTGATACGAGGATTCCAGAGCATTTTTTGGTTTACCTCTATCTTAAAAAATGGCTGAGATAGAGCAGTTTGAAATTCTAGGGTGGCTGACATTTTGAAACAAGACAGCACATTACAAAAATTTTCATTGTTGTAATCATTTTCCCAATCATACGCATAAAACTATATATTCATATCCGTTGGCGCCAAATGCTCGCCAAACTTGGCGACATTTGGCGAAATATCGCCAAATTTAGCGACCAAAATAAGTCTTCATAAATGAAGCCAATTTGGCTATTGCTCAATAATTTGGCGAATTTCTTATTCAGATTCAGTATTAACGAATCCTTTGTAAACGTTTTCTTTGCATTTTAAATTGCTGTTTTCATGTAACATAGGTAAAATTTTAAAACGAAGATATAGGAAAGCTACCTTTTCCTCCCGGTACAGGCCGGAAGGACTTTTTTAATTGGTAAATTCATACATTTTTCAGCTTAGATTCTCTATTTTTAAATTAAGATTTTTATTTTAAAGTGTGATAGTTGATTTAATTAAAATTCAAAAAGCATGGATTTTGAGTTCTCTGTCTCTCCCACTCCTTAAATTTACATTTTTTTTTTTTTTTTGGTAGGGGGGGGGGGGGGGTTAAAACATAATATTTATTACGAAATATCTTGACCTAAATTTGAAATGAAAAAAAAATTAAGTGGATTTTAATCTGATTTTTTAAACAAAAATCAGTAAAAATCTGTAGCTTCACTTCCAGGTATCTATCTATCTACTTATAATAAAATCCGAAGGCAAGGAATTGTCTGTAACCATTCCAGGCGCAACCACTCTGGTCTGTGAATTTTCCGTAGTTAAACGCCATGTTAGGCTTATTGAAGAACCTATTCTAACATATAACAACTAAACTATAATTTCTCCTACTTGAAATCATGTCTTTCAAAATAAATTAATGTTTGTGAGACGGCTTACATTAAATTATGTTTATAACCTGAGATAACTTCAGTTGAAATTAGGTTTATTGCTCCATGAAAGTAAACAAACAAATGATTCATTCGTCGTGAACGTTTAAAATATTAAACCATGAACGCAACCGTTCGGAAAGCGATCGCAAACGGAACAAGTTACTTTCCTCCGTGGTACTCGCTAAACTACTTCGTTCATTCGTTGTGAGCCTTTATCGCCATCTATCAGAGATTAATATAAACAAAATTTTGAATTGAATACAGTGACCTCTCACTTATACGCGATACACTGTAATTATTTTTCAGCACCAGTTCCTTTTTAAAGTAATTTTCTCCTTATTTAATCGCAGAATATCTAAATAGAATTTTACTGTTTTAAAATAGTGGTACAAAAATTAATTAGTGAACATCACGTATAAGTGAGAGGTCACTGTATTTCTTATAAAATGTAATTAGAATATAAGGAACATGTAATTGTAATACCGTGGACTACATATATTAATTATATCAATGAAATAAAATTTTGTATTTTAGCATAGTAGAAACTTTGTAGTGAAAATAAATTTTAATTTAATAAGAGAATTTAAAAAAAAATACTTATTTAATAAAAGATGATCTTTAATGATCAAAATTTATCACAGGTTTCTTTAGGCATGTTTATAAAAAATCAGAATTTAATTGGAGATAAACTTTTTAAAATTTAAGTTATTTAATTATTATTTTGGCAAATAAACTTTCTGTTGAAATTGCACTTTGTTCTGTATTTTATCAATTTTGCTTGCATTGTAAATAAAATGAATATTTTATATCAAATATAATTAAAATATAAGGAATATAATGTAATACTGTGGTACAACAAGTATTAGTTATATCAATGCAGATAAAATTTTGAATTTTAACATAGTAACTTTGTAGTGGAAAAAAAATTATCAGTCATATTAATACAATTAATAGATGCTGTTTAATTAAGAAATAAAATAAAATAAATTATTTTAATGATCGAAATTTTATACAGTTGTAAAATCGGAATTTGAATAATGAAAAGTTTACTCTGATATAGCAGAACAGTTTAAAAGATCGAAATGACGCAGATTGCCGAAATTACTCGAATTTTTTAATGTCGTTTAAAAATATGCTTTGCAACGCTGCTTGGTGAAGTGTTAGAGCAGTTTTTTACGAGGTTTGTATGCAAGGCACCGCCCCGATGTAATTAGGGGTCCGCAAGCGGACCCGGAGATGTGGTAACCCAGCAATGGGTGTTTAAACAACTTTGTTGATCTAAACAATGTTTTGAAGATTTTATCGTTCTTAATCTTTACAGAATCTTTTTATAGTGAAATCTTTAAACTATTGAAGTTCAATCAAAACAGTTTATTTCCTTCGTGAATGCCGTTGTTTTTTATCAAAGGATTGAATATTATTTCATAACATCTTAATGTTGTTTGTTTGTGTGAAGTCTTATGAAAATGAAACGTAACATTCTGTCATTTTTGACGGGGTTTATATACTAGTAATATAATAATTACACTCCATAGATAGAAACATCGGCATTACGGGAGATATCGAATTGTGATGATGAGAATACCGATTTCGAATATTTTATGTGGCTTTTACTTGAGTTCTTATTTTTTCCCCCTTAATATGTTTATTATTATAGTTATATTTTTATTAACTTTATTATTATTGTTTATGTTGTTAATAACACATGGGTGCTGGCAAAACGAAATCCAGAGAGGGGGAAGATTTTGAAACAGAAGTGCCTATGGTCTGCAGCCTAGGCTAGCGGTAATTCTTTCGAAACGGCACCTAAACAGTTTCTGAAATAGATCGCGAAACTGAAAGTCAGGGCAAACAATGGTTGTTAAAAGGCTACCATTTTCAAAACTTTCTTTATCCTCCGTCAGGTGCACCTCTGGACTCCCGGGTTCGAGCGCTGTGCGCTCGATAGGCGCCTGTTTTAAAATTGTCATTAGTATTAATTAACCCGATTCTAACGCTCTTAAAGTGATTTGTGGCCTTCATTAGGAAGTACAAAGAGAGAATATTCGGAATCTGATTAAAAAACGTCATTTATTAACCTCAAACCGAAGAAAACACTAAACAATTTTCGGGATATCCTTCACCAAGCATTGGCAGACCGCCTGTCAGACACAATGCGCCCGGCCTTGCATCTCTGAAAATGTATAATATAAACATTTCACCCAGCAGCACATTTTTTTTTTTCTTTTTTACTTTTTTTCTAAAAGGATTTAATTGTTTTGATAACATATAGGATCTATACTCATTGGTTTTGTCTGAATATTCTATGTTATACAGGATCTGAAACATAGGTCGTTAAACAAATTTTAATGTATTTTTACATTTAAAAAAATAACTTTTTTCTCTACATATATAAGAAGGGTTTGTGACACCATCGTAGATTTTACATATGCTAATACTTTAATAATATTTTTTTTAAAATCGGGCTAATATTATGAACACTTTATATATAGATGATTCTGATCTCGTATAACGCATTTAAACAAACTTCAAACAAAAATTAATGATAGAGGCACTATAGATCCAATATCGGGATGAGGGATCAGGGGGCAAAAAATCAGCCTTGTTTACCAATCTTCTTTAACAAGAAAAAATAATCTTTTTATATATCTTCTTTTCGTCATGGGGCTATATGCATTCTTTTTATATTAGTGTTTAATTATTTCAAATTGGTTAGAAAGAATAAATTTTACTATGTTTTTAAAATATTAAAGATAAAGAAATTTAGTTTATTAAATTTCAAAATCCAGGAAAATGGCCTCTCCCCTGCTACCACCCTTTGCCGGCACCTATGCAATAATATAATTTGAAACAAAAATGCATCCTTTTAGATTGATCTTATTATTGTGATTTCTACTTTCAGTTTTATTCAAGTGACCTGACTCTTCTTACACAAGATGGTACATAAGCCAAATGTATATTTATGCCTGGCGTGATCTCTGTACAAAAATATTGTAATTAAATTAAACTTTTATCATATGTTTTGTATATTCATGTGTTTTTTCTTCTTGAATGATTTTTCTTGTTCCATTACAGGGAGTTTCTGGTCCAGAACATTAAAAAAATATAGAGATGATTCTTTTTGTATTTTTCACTTTTTGAATATATCAAAAATAGAAAAATATAGAGATGATTCTTTTTGTATTTTTCACTTTTTGAATATATCAAAAGTACATGTATTTAAAATTTCTGAGTTTACACTCTTTTAAATGGCAGCTGCAGCATGCGTTGTATACCTCACCCTATACAGTTGCGACTTAAAATAGAAATATACTTTCAAGTTTCAACGTATCCGCACTATAAAACAATTGAACCAACGCATTCTCAGTATATGTGCAGATCGATTAGAGGTTTAAAAGGGGGGACATACAGATTAGGGAGTAAAAAAAAAAAAAAATGTAAAACTTAAAGCAATTTTCTCAAAACTTTTTTTTTAATTGTTGGGACAAAATTTCAAAAACTAATCAATCTATTTTATTGGGGGGGGGGGGGGGGGAGAGTTCGCAGGCAGTGAGTGTTAAGGTTATGCAAATGTATTCATTTTTAAGCATGTAAGATAAAATAGAGTTAATTATGTGCGCAACACTACATCTGCTAAAATATACAAACTGGCTGTAACTACAACAATGAAATACGTTAGACACTAAAAAGTAGAAAATAAAAAAATTAAAGATATATATATATTAATACGCTTTTATTATTTTTTAATGCATTTTTAAGACAGTTTAGAGAGAAGCATTACAATCTCGAAGATGCCTCAATAGTCGGTGATGATACTTAAAGAATCCTTGATAAATTATATCACTAGGGTCTAAAACTTGAGTAGAATTTTGTTTTTCTGGCATCTTTAACATTTTTTTTTTTTTTTTGGCTGTAATAAATAATACAAAAGATCTTCTCTACAATGATATAGTATTACACTAGTGAATCATATAAGCCGAAGAAACTTAAAAAAATTGTGGCCTTTTCACAACTGATGTAATGCAAAAATTTCAATGTTTGTGTACCTTTTTCTTGCTACCTATCACACTTAATGACCTAAAATAAATAAGACAAAAACTAGAAAAGTTGTGTAAAATATTTTATGATGATCTTTTTGAAGAGTAATCCCATAGTATTCATGACTTATTAATATATACCGACATACTTGCCAGGTATCTCTAGATTTTAAAATGTTCTGTATAAACTTCGCGTACCAGTATCTAAAAGTTTATGTACCAAAACTGGTACACATATCATAGTTTGGGAAATCCTGTTCTATAAGCATTATATTTTTATCACTTAATACATTTAAACTCCTTTAATACCCACCAATAAGGATTGTGACAGTGCCTTGTAGCTTGAGAGTTTAAAATTTTGCTGCTGAGTACAACCTCTATGCATATTTCTAGGTTATGAAAACTTTTGTTTTGGTTGCATATCGATCAATAGAAAACTTTCTTGAGTCTTATACTAATCATCAGAAATATTTAAAAATTATAAACCAGAATTCTGAGAAAAAATGAAATATCCTTTCTTTAAATAAAATGCAGCTGGAATTACTTACTCTTTTCGTCTGCCTTTACCTTAAGTATAGATCCTTAGATTTATTTTTTTAATATAAATGCATATAAATACATCAGTATCAAGAAGAGTAGCATTTATATACTAATTAAAAGTAAATACAGTAAAACGTCTTAATATCAGACACCTCGGAACCATAAAATTTGTCTGCTATTCAAATGTAAAATATACAAATATGTAGGTTTTGGGAATAGTCTGCTATTCAGGATTGCTCATCATTATAGAGGTTAGGCCCTTTTACTTTAATGTCATGGTCAAATAAGTTTAATTTGTATAGTCAAGAAGTTTCGAAAGATTTTTTTTTTTTTTTTTTTTTTTTTTTGGTTACATGATCAAGTGTTTTAAAAATTCTGTTTCATTGTGAAAGTTGTATTGTTGTACGTTATTTTATTACAAATATTACTTAACCTGTGTGTCTAAAGTTTTCTTCCAAACTGTAGTAATAGCAGATGAAAGTTGTAAGGGTTTTTTATCTTTCTTTTAAATTTAAATATTAGTTTTAATCGCGGTTTAAACTAGTAAACGCAAGTGAAAAGATTATTTTGACAATTGAATCATATATTACAAAAAATTGTCTTAAATTAAGCAAGGAAAGCTTCTGTTTAAACTCTGAGATTGAAAGATTAAATTTTTATTAGTAAGAAATTCATTTACATTATTTATTTTTTAACACATTCATGTAAAGTGAAAACAATTTTTTTAGTGTGCATAAGGCTAAAAAAATGCTTATTTTGTTTTCTAAGAAAAATAATCGCATAAAAAAGCTTCTATTTGGAAGAAATCTTTTTTTTTTTCTAAAATTTACAGAAAAAAAGACTGGAAAAAAAGTTTTTTCCACCACTTTAAATTATATACCAGAGTTACTTTAACCCGTTGGGGACGAGTGTATACGTGATGCATAAGATGCTCAGAATCCTTCATTATTCCCACCAGTTAATTTTTATTGTAAGCTTTGCCTTATTTAATCCTAGCATTTCTGCGATTCAATTAGGCAAAAATTTCTGTTTTGAAAAACCGGTGGTAAAAGATTAAAAATTCTGTAAAGGATGCTCGTCAAATTGAAACTTCAGATTGTTTAAAAATATAGGTTGATGTCACAAGTATAATTAATAGCTAAAATTTAAATATTTCCCTTTGCAGCATGTTCCGTGAAGTACAATCTCCAGACAAAAGGTCAAAATTAGAACTGAACTTTAAAGTATTTTTGTGAGATAAAAAAAAATAATAAAAATCACTTTTCAATGTTTTTTTTTTTTTTTGTTTTTTTTTTTTTAAGAAAATTTTTTTAGCAAATTACAAAATTTTTGCATTAAAATAAGAAAAATAACATTTTACAAACAATAGTATTAATAGTAGTAGTATGTCATAGGCGAGCACCACAAGGGGGGGGGGGGGGCAATTACAGATTTGTGATTAACATATCCCCAATCAGAGATATATTTTTTATTTATTTATTTATTTTTTTTTTTTAAATAAGGTTATACTTTGAAAATAAAATATACAAATTTAAAAAATAAAATGAAAAAATAACTTTTTTATTCAATTTGTAAAAAGTTTCCATTCCAAAGTTCAAAAATACAGGAATGATTGGAATAATTGTATAAAAGTCACTAAAAACGTTTAGATATTTATTTTATACCTAGACTATTTAAACTTTTCTTGTGGTAGCTGTTTTTTAAAATTTTACACAAATTTCTTGACTACTTATTGAATGATTCATGTATTACAATGCAATGTGTTGCACGAAGAAACTTTCACACATGAAACTGCCTAAGAGTATTTTTAAAACTGGCTGAATACATTTAACACCAAGAAATATTTAAAATATCTAAAAAGTAGTACCACTAACCTTAAAAAAAAAATAAATCCCCAATTGTGCATCAGAGAAGGAAATAGGTAAATGGTAATTTTTTATGGCTCTAATGCACTTTTTATACACAATAAGTATAACCTACATTACGCCATTTTTTAAAATTTTAAAATCAGATTATACGTACCGGTCAATGGTGAGAAGTGTATTATGAGGGAAAAGAAAAGTAGTTATCCCAAATTGATTAAAATGATAATGCTTCTTTTGTATTGTATAGAGAGATCTTATGACTAAAACTTCACACACTAGCAAGATAAGTATGAAATGAACATTTTCATAAAGTCTTTTTCAAAAGAGACCACTCCCAGGGCTTATGAAACAGTTTCCTCAAGAAATTTGGTGAAGATAAAAAATGCAGATCATATGCGTGCAAATCTTCATTTGACATAGAAGAATGTTAGCAAGGAACAACAAATCGATCCTACATATAAAAGAGAATATGTGTGTAACATTAATTAATGTTAAAAACATATTTAAGACAAAAATGTTACTTCTTTGATTGCTAAAATATGTGAAATGACTTGTCATTGTTAATCCTCTTGTAGGTTTCCCCCCATATGAATAACAGTTTGCTTTTTTACATTTTTAAAATTGGGGTTGGGTAGTGAATTATGATTTTGGGTAGGCTTTGGTGGGACGGGGCTAAAAAAAGGTTGGTAACCACTGATCCAGAGTAAGCCTTTTAGCAATAATAATTGACAAAATGATTTATCATTCATATCTGATTATTTTAAAAGATTATCAATGTCAAAGATCCTCTTTATTGTTGGGAGCCTTTACATCTTTCAGCAAAATGATGATTCAAAATTTATTGTTTGAGTTGTACAAGAATGGCTTTCACACAATATTCAGAAATAGTTCAAAAATCCTCCCAATTATCTTTTATTAATCCCACTAAGCTGTTGCGAGACTGTCTAGCTCTAGATCAACAAATTAAACAAACAAAACATCAAAAATAAGAGTATACTTACCAGAGCCCTATTAGAGGAGTAAAAAAATAATAATAATAATAGCCAATGCATGTTACTCAAAATTTGATGAGCTCAAAGATATTAACAAAACAAGTAGTGATAAAATCCAATGGTTATTACAAATGATTAATTTTGAATTTTTATGAATAAAATTTACCCTTTTTCCCATTGTATACACAGTTACTTTTTTTTATATATATATATAGGATTCCCATGTCATTTTGAGTTATTCTCATCACTCATTTCAAATATTTGTATTTTTGTGATACTTTTTTTTAAAAATAAAATTAAAATTCACTGCTATTGGAATAAATTGTTATTTTTTATATAAGATCCCTTTTCTTCAGGAAATATCATTACAAATATTCTGCATACTTACTTTTGTGACTAAGTGTATATGTTTGATTTTTGCATCAGGTTTAAAAGCAACGAGGTCTTTGAGATAGTTATACACATTGTAACCAACCTTCAGCTGTTTTCTAATATCAGGACTAGCTTCCACATAATTAAAAAGAAAGGCAACAAAATAGAAAATCAGAGAAACTAATACACTATAATCTAACAAAGGAAGACGCTCTCTACTGATCTCAAGAGGGTGTAAAAAAAGAAGAGCAGACAGTCAACCACATGCGGTGTTATCATAGTTACTGACCTAAGATAAGAACTGGGAAACTGACCTTGAGAAGTCAGTTGAAGTTTTATATATTGTAAAAACAATGAACCTCACAGGCCATGGAGAGTTTAAATGTGACAAAAATACACCAATCTGCAAATATTAATCATGCAATGCTATAAAAAAACATACCTTGAGACATCTAAATGATTTTGAATAAAAACTATAACAAACTTCTCTTCTAAGTATTATTGAAAAACACTGTGCTAAAAGACAAGCTTCTTTCCCATCTTACTGGCATTGCTCGATTAGGAAGTAAAGAAGTATTTCATAAGTTTTACAAGGAAGGTCTCCATAAGTGCATACTCAGAAAAATTTGAAAAAATGACAGAATATTCTTGTCATGGTGATATATATATGTCTGTAAAAAAAAAAAAAAATCCTGCGGAACCTCAATATAGTATCTGGGGGGGAACAAAATGTTGATTTATAGGCGACAATAAAATTTCTAAAAATACACCCTTTTTTTATGATAAATACTCTTTAAAGAAAAACTTTTTCTTCACTTCATACTGAAATAGTTTAACTTAAATAAATACACTTTTATAACTACAGTTTTATCATATACATTTATACATATATATAATTAAATTTAACCAGAACAAAATACCAGCAAACTAAATTGATTAAAAATATTTCAAGCTTAAAATTAAGGTCCTATTCTGAGCACCGTCAATTCGGCTTCGATATTGTTAGTGTACGAGACAACAGTATTGTTGTCATGAAAACAAAGACTTATTCAATATCGAAATTTATAACAACAACATTCTTAATCAGGCAGTTACTTTTAAAATACACAAAACTTATCCAGCTGGTGAAGCCATGTAAAATTAAATAACTGCAAGCAACTTATATAAGCTTGTAGAAATAACAATGTGCTATTTCATCGTTTAGGTTTGAATTCATTAAGTACTACGCATTTAACAAGCAATTTCCAAATGCATTAAAATCACTTGCATTTAGTGAGGAAAAGTGTTGCTCACCGAATTGTGGGTTTTTGTGCCAAATACACAAAAGTTTTTTTTTTTTTTTTACTAGGATTTCGCAGTTAAATTTGACTGATCCTTTGTAACGTACATGAGTAGTAGTTTCATTAGCATTTTTTTTTCTCAAAATATTCTGAGTATGTGCTTTAAGGAGACCTTCCTTGCAAGAAGCCCAGTAGCAGAATTTTCAGCATCAATCTGCAGCAAACTGAAATTTATCTACGACCCAACAATGCCAAGTCTACATCATAAGAAATAATAATAACCCATGAAATAAGCAAAATTTGCATTTACAAAGAAAATATAATACAAAGATACAATATCAATCTAGAGACACAAAGTAAATTTTAGCAATTTTTTTATGTCCAGCATTTTTTTTTATCTTGTTAGATTAGACTGCAAGGTCTAAAATAATCTGCAATGCCCGCTGCTGTGCTCAACTGTTTCTGCTACTGGGCCAAGAAGTAGCAGCAATTCTACAAAAGTTAAGGGTGATGAATTTAAGCAACAGGGTTATTTTTGATACTTTACTTTTTTCTTTTCTGTGTTCTAAAAAAAAAAATAATTTAAAATACGATAAAAACTTTCACATATCATTACATGTTTTAGTCTGTGTTTTCATTTTCAGATAAATGGCAGATTTCATTTATCATTTATTAAGAATGTTTATATAGATGTTAGCTATTTTGTAACTAAAAGACACTATAATTTATTAATTGCTAAAATTCAACCAAATAAAACTCAGTTTGTATTATCTTAGTAACCATATTTTCTAACTTTAAACTGTGATTAAATTAAAAAAATTGATACAATTTCAAAAGTATGAAAATATATCATTAAAAATAAAAGTGAATATTTCTTTAGAATTATGTGAGTGATATTATGTGTGTATAACTGTTATTAAAATAAATTCCAACAATACAATTAAATTAGTTTACATTTTTATTAATTTGAAATTTTTGAGATTCCATAAAGTTTGAACATTATCTATTCATACTTTAGTATTTTGAAACATTCAATAAAAAATACTCAAATTTATTCTATTAGCAAAATAACAGTCACATTATAGATACAGATCAAATAAATGTAGAATTGTGAAAAATGCATGCATGCAAATGAAAGATTGAATTATTCTGTTAGCTTCCAAATTTTTATTACATCAATTTTTATATAAATTATTTTTAACTAAACGGAAACATTTTCATGCTAACCAAAAACTGAAAGCTTCGTTTAGTTGTATTACAGAAACAACAAAAATTAAGTTTTATTTAAAAAATGATTTCAAGCACTTTAAAGTTGTCAAATAACTTCTAGGGGGGAAAAATTAAAATCCTTCAAAGATTTATTTTAATATAAAACCATCAAAGCTGGAAAAACTAAGTTAAAAAATGGAAATGTGATTGTTTAAAATTGAAATTAATCTTAAGATAACAAATAAACAAACCTAAATAAATTATTACACACAGTTATATGGCAAGAGGAAATTGAAATGAAGTTTCTTATAGATAAAACATACACTAAAAAGAAGTATATAATATTTTTCATTTATTGCATACTACTCTGTCAACTAAATATTAAGTTAACAGAAACATTTTTAATACTTTCTCAATGCTGTATTTTTTATTTTATTTTATTTTTGCATGTGTGTGTGTAAATATCTGTATGCCATTCCCTGGTATACATACACCTTGTTTCTAATATCTGATTTTGGGGGGAAATTCCAAGAAAAACATCTCAAACAGATTCTAGCAGTTAATACAGAAAATTGCGTACTCTTCACAATGTATTAAGTTTAAGGTTTCGTAAATTTAAATACAAGCAACAATTTTATTCAGTGACCAATGGTCATATATACAGAGGTCATTCAAATCCCAATTACTCATGTATGGTATACAACATGATCTTTAAATAAATTTTGAGGGGGGGGGGGGAAACCATGTGACACATAAAAAAATACAGTATATATGAAGTAACTAAAAAAAAGTTCTTGTGGTTTTTGTTACATTAAGCATTAAAGAACAGCTGCAGTTTTCAAAAATAAAATTTACAAGCAATCACCTTTTCTGTTCATGATACAAACAGGGATGTAGTGAAGAGTATAAGCTGTATACCTTCTGGATTTTTTTTCTCACATGAAGCTATAGCATATATAACCCTCTGCCTCTAGGGTATTGTGCTGTCCTCTAAAAAAAAAACCCATTTTTTGAAATTTTCTTTATATAAAGTCTAATAAAGAATTTATAAAAATTGAACATGACTAACTTGCATTGATGAGCATTTTTAATTTTATCACTTTATTACAAAATGGCAGCAAATTATACGAGAATTTGAAAAAAAAAACCCACTTTTCCAAAAAATGACCCATGTTTCCTGAAAACAACCCACACTTGATATAATCAGCTGAAAATGATGCATTTTATTACATATTAATGGTTTAACATAAAAAAAATTAAATTTATGTATATCATTCTAAAATTTGATTATAAAAAGAATATCTGTAAAAATGAAGCTCGTGTTTTGCTAGAATTCTGCAATTGATAATTTACATTATTTTAAAACTAAATAAGCACTCCTTGGATATTTTTAACTATTTTTATTATTCTAAATGGTGTATAAAAACAGGACAAAACAAAACAAGTGACTTTAGTAAAATATTTAGTGTAGTACTAGGGTGGGGTTTTTTTTTTAGAAAACATTTCGGTGTGGGTTTTTTTTAGAGGACAGCACAATACATGTTTCTAGTTATTTTACGACTATAGCACTGGATACAAAATTTTTTTAAATCCTACTTTTATAGAACATTTCATATTTCAAAGCCAAAAAATTGCCATCTTGTGCCACTCTCTTGCTTAGATGGTTATCTGATGCCATGAGGAGGTAATAATTGATTGGGAGAATACAAGAAGTTGAAACAGGTTTTTCCCAGAAGTGTTTCTCAGAATATGCAGCAATCATGAGGTAATTATTTATTCAACTTCCCATTGATGTAAATATAGCTAAATTGTTTCACCAATTACTTTACACATTTGTGAGAACCCCTGACATGTTAATTTGATATTTTATTCAACAATGTTTTATGCTGATCTATACTAATCTTCATTTATTCATCACAAAAGAGAGAAAAATTTAAACCACTTCTGTGTGATCATTTCTTTTAAGAGATTTTCTAACATTGCTCTGCCTTTTGAATTAGGTTTAACTCTTTGTACACGTGTTTACCAACCACTGTAGAAGATGGTACTCTAAGGGTTAAATCCAAATTAAAAGATAAACATGCTGATATTAAACTTAATTTAACTGACTTTCAAAAAGTGAAATAATCACAAATCAAACGATTAGACAGAAACAAAACAAACTTTACCAATAAACTGACAAAGTCATTTTAATTGGCACCAGAGATGTTTTTGATGCCTCTACAAGCATATTTCACACACTAAAAAATAAAAATGTGACTTAAAAAATTTACTGATACATATTTTCATGCTTTGCATAGCTGCCAAGTCTCACATATTGTCAGTATCATTATTTCTGAATAGAAACATTCATTTTATTTAATGCAAAAATTATATGAGTAAATAAAGTGAATATTTCTATTCGGAAATAGTGGTACTTAAACATTAAATTCAGTCTTCCAAAATAAGTCAAGGAGTATTTTCATTTTCACGTTTAAAAAAAAAAAAAAAATCCTAGAAATATCTCCGATTGACACATATAAACATGCATAGCCAACAAACAGAAACTTAAAATGACTCATAAAAGGTAAAATATAAACAAAACTGCACTAACTTTTTTGGTTAATTATTACTATTTTAATATATAAGATCAAACAATTATGTATGTATATATGTTATGGCAGATTAAACATGCTTATTCACTATAAATATGTATATATATATATATATGCACACACTTATGTAAAAGTAAACAAAACAAATTATTGCTGAAAGATCTTTGCTCAGCAAGTACCACACAAATATCCAAATACTTTAGAAATACCACATTCAAAACCATCGATTTTTTTATTATTATTGATGCTAAAAATATGACTGTCAAATAAATAAATTAAGTAACATGTAGTAATTCATTCATATCCAATTCGTTAAAATGTAAGGTACTTGTGTATTTTCCAGGCCATACTTGGCAAGCTTCACGTTTGTCAATAATTGGCTACTTTTTTTACCAGTCAAATGAAACATTGCCACGGAATTATCCTTTTATATATATTTAAATAATAATAAATAAATGCTTTAAAAAATAAATTGGAAATGAAATTTTTTCAATGAAAATAATGTACTAAATATAAAAAGTATAGGTACATGAGTATTAGCACAACCATGTTGGTAGAAATCTCTAAATTTATAGAGTGTAAAATTCTGACATCAATGCTTTATGGCAGGCATGTCAAACTCGTTTACCACCAAGGGTCAAATTAAGCATTATATACAAAGTTGTGGGCCACATTAAAAAAGGTACATATATATTATTACCAAAGCACAGAATAAATGTGTACATACAAAATACAACTATGTTAAAGAAATGTTCAAAGTTCCAAAATTATTATTGCTCATGGTTTATTTTAACTTATTTTTCAATAAAATACTTGACAATACTTTTCATCAATGAACTCTACAAAATTTAATTGAATTTTCTAAATTGTATCTATTATATTAAAATCTGACTGTCTGATTGCATTTCATGACTATTCCTTCTAGATCCAAAGATGTCATGCAAGCTCTCGGAATTTTAAAATTTAAATTAGTTACTGAGATTTTTTTTTTTTTTTTTTTTTTTTTTTGTAACTCTTAACGAAGTTTCTCTAAAGATGAAAACTAAATTATCCCATTTTTGTGGAAAGAAAAAAATGTAAATAATGAAATATCGCCTGTTTTCCGAAATGATGAGCAAATATCAATAGTTTTATGTTAGCCAGGTGCTGGAGATAAATTGCCGAATATTATTCTCATTGCTGCCATTCCTATTGCATTCATTTCATTTAAAATATAATCCTTTCACTCATTTAATTTAAAATACATGTATTACATGCATTTAAAACACATGCCATTCACCCATTTAAAATACCAAAAAATAAGAAAAAAAATAATACTGTAAACCAAACATTTTATTTCAACATCAAAGCATTTTTTCTAATTTAAACACTTGAAAAATAAAAGCTTCTGTTGGCAAGGAAAAGAAAAAAAAAACTTTTGGCGAGATTTGCACCAGGCTAACATAAAAATACCCAAATATCTTTATTTTTGTTTTGTTTAAATAAATCGGTTTACATTCTTTTTTTTTAAATGTAATATAAAGAATATTCATATGACTTACTTCCACATGTACTAAAATTATTATCAAAAAGCTGAAAGGTTTTAATATTATTTATCCATATGAAATAAAAATTTCTGAATCTGTTTAAAATGTAAATAAATAGACAGTGATAGAACATGGAGTTTTGAGCATAGAGTCTGAACCTATATACAGTGCTCAGATTAAAAGTCTTTGTCCAAACCATAGTACAGCGCCTAGAATAGATAGTGTGGAAATCTGCTACAAAATAGTACTAAAAAATTGAATCCAATAAATGTACAACGTTGCTCAAAAGATAAAGATGGGATCGCAGCGCCATCTGCTAGCTTATAAGCAGCTCAATACGATGTCATTAGAGCTTATTATCGTAGGAGCACCATTGCACATTTATAGGCTACTTTTTAGCACTTTTTAAAGCATTACAAGGATAGCCGGTTTCCACACTATGTATTCTAGGCACTGTAACCGTAGCAACCCACACTACAAAACTTGTCTATTCTCGCATGGATGAATTTACTTAGATGAGTTAAACAAGTAAACAAATATTAGCTTGGTAATAATGGCAAACTCTCCAAATTTTTATCCAAAATTATCTCGACCAATGGAATTTTCTTGCCCATATTTCAGCTTTTTCTGCTAAAGGCATTCTACTGTAATTGCAGCAAAATCACATAACTTGCAAAATGTAATTTTTGTAACTTTTAGTTCATTTACATTGTAAACATGATTTTATACTCATAATAATAAATTTAATAAAATTAATATTATAAATATTTTCTAAATGTATTGGGTTGTCCAGAAAATTTGTGCCAGTTAGGAAAATCAATTCACACCAGAAAATTCTATCATTTAATTATTAGACATCGATTATCTAATGTCTAATAATTAACGGGCAATATTTTACGGTACAGATTGATTTTCCCAACCGACACGAACTTTCCGGACAACCCAATAGAATTAAATTAGATATTTTCTCCCCAAAAGAAATCAAAAGATCTCATGCTATGCAAATGTAACACATCAGTTGCTATGCCAGCTAGTTTATTTTAAAATTGATTGTATATGTGATTTGATATTTTGATCTTCACACACTTTCATTATTATGTAAAGTTGAAAATAGCAAAGGTCTTCTCTCAATCTTCCAGTTCTTTCTAAGTAAAAAAATATTTTGAATCAGAAAATTTATTTAATAAAATGTGTCCTTTCTATGCAGTACAATTTAATTTATTAAAAAAATTGTATTTATTTGATTTAAAGGGGGATAAAATGGAGCGTTTACAGCTATGCAAAGCTGGTGTACAAAAGAGTGCTACTGAACATAGCTAAAATAAGCCCAATTTGCACATTATACTTTAAAGAATCGATCGACTGATAAATAATTACAAGAAAATTCCACATCCATATATTTTCGTTGAAATATGAAATCCCACTGAATTCAATTAACTGCAATAAATTCTAAACAAAAATTTCAACATCAATCTTTACAGATGAAGTAAATAGAATAAATTGATTTTCACAGTTCTTCAAACTCATAAATCTTCTTTTGAATAGGATGTAAAATAAAGACTTAGTTTTGACATAAAACACATAAAAATTTATAAGAAAGATACTATAAAAAATTTTACAAACTTTTAAATTTTCAAGGCTCAAGATTCCATGCTTTGCTACACTCCAATTTACTATCTTTGTATCCACAATTTCTTGGCTCTGAAATTTTAAATTGAGTTAGATCTGTCTATATACATATTACAAAATTTAACTTTTTCCGCAATCTGCTAAATTATTCTATAATTTTTTTCCATTTAATAATGTTCCGTATATAACCCCGGCTTATTAAAATAACTCTTATTCTTAAAATAGTTTTTTACTATCCATATGTAAAGCCAGTTTACCCTAATCCACTTAATAATATTTATTCGAAAGTAGTTAGATCTAAAAATGGCGATAGCTTTTTTAATTTATTTTTTAAATTGAACATCTTTATTTTTAATCCATTATTAAAATTCATTATTATTATTCCCGTGTAGTCAAATTGCTATAACTTCTTTATTTAAATGCTAAAATATCACATCTCTTAAATTATTCAGTTCAGAAAACCCTATTCCGATAAAATTATTCTATTATTAAATATTAAATGTCTATTAAAATATTTCCGAAAAGCTTTCATTCTTTTTTTTTTCTACATCAAAGATTTATTTTCTTTTTTTTTTCTTTATGCGTATTAAATTCAAGCTAGTTTTAAAACACACTCTCAAAACAGAGATTTTGATTTGTTGACATGTCATGCATCTGGTACAAGAGTCTAGAAAAGTGTAGAATATTTTTCCCGCCAAAGAAACCATTTTACGTCAAGATAATTTCACCAGAAATGCTAATAAGTTCCTTAAAAAACCTTGTGATTCGATGAAGGGCAGTCATGTGACGTTTTTTGTGCTCTTGCGCTGGCAAGATTAAAACTGCTCACACATCCTGATTGAGTGGAGAATTTTGATGTTTAGCGTTGGCTAAAGAGCAGAGTAAAAATTGAACTGGCTCCTAATTCACAACATCGTCTTTATAGTTAGTAATGTAGAGATTTTTCTACTACGATGGCTTGTGACTGAAGGAAAGCAAGTTTTTTTTGTTTTGTTTTTTTTTTTTTTGGGGGGGGGGGGGGCGTCGCAGACTATAGCAATAGCAATGGAATGTAGCAATTCTTCGGGATAATTTTGATCCGCCGAGCATTTCCCTGAAGTGATGTCTTCAAAAATGTAAATAAAGATTTTTCTTTCAACTCAAGTTTGAGTGAAATGAGAATTATTTCCATCTGGCATAAATCGTGACATACATCACTGCTGTCAGAAGAAATTTTTTCTTTTTTATTCAGAATGCTACCACTTTTTCCGAAGAGTGATATTCCCTTAATTTAACAACAGATTAAATATGTCAAATATTACTAATCAAAAATAGTGGTACTATTCTGAATAAAAAATGCCAACTGCCAACATTGATATACATATACTTTCTGATGTTTGCCATCTCAAAGATCAGTTTGTGTAATATGTGTTTGAATAACTGATTTAAACACAGGTAAATTGCCAAACGCTTAATGGGCCACATGTTTGACATGCCTGCTTTATGACAACCATGCCTTCCAGTTTTGTATCAGAAAGTGACTCATCATTTCTATCAGGGTTTTACTTTTGCAATCAAAAATTCACACATAACACATCAAAAGAATGTAAAGAATCACTAAATAGCATAATAAAAAGCATTGAAATAGCTCATGACTATCTAGAATCATATTTAATGCAATTTATATGGCATATAAGAAAAAACATATGTTCACTGAAAAGTTTGAAATGAGTTATATTGATTTTTGACATAAAAAAGTAATTAAAAGTTTATACTGGTCTGTATGAACATGCTTGCATGTAATAAATAACTTTTTTTTTTTTTTTAAGTCAAATTTCACCAGCTAGGTTGTGCGAGTACACAGATGCCAGAATTTGTAATATTATATACAATTATTCAAATACAGTGTGGTTAAAAAATAACTTTCATTGTTTTGAGACATCTGTAGCCAAAACTAATGAACAGTATGACTATATTACTTACCCATCATACGTAGTATAGGGTAAGTCTTGTAATCGTTTTGAAAATCGAAAAAAAATTTTTGACGGATTTACACGTTTCAGACGCTGGAGATTCCAAAAAACATATTTTTAGAAAAAAAATTTTGCCGTCCGTCTGTGTGTCTGTGTGTGTCTGTAAACGCTCTATCTCCCGAAAAAATTGAGATAGACACTTGCAATTTGGTATGTACTTAGTATGTAATAATGGGAAGAAGCCTATTTCATTTCAATAACCTCGATTAACCGGATCTATTTTTTTCGGACTCTCGAAATATTCGTTCTGATAAAAGGTATATAAAAATTTTCGAAATTGTTTATTTTAAGAAATGAATATAAGAGACAATAAAAAAACATAAATTTTGCATAAAGCATGAAGTCGATCGGATAATTAGTTGCTGAGATATTTGTAATCCTATTTTCCACACTCTTCAATTTTTCATGACCCTGTATTTCATCCAAATTTCACTTCAAAGATATATTTTAATTGGAAATTTGACGCTTAATCAGATGCAATAAACCGCTAGTTAATAGGATTATTATTTTTGGAGTTATAAGGAAAAACCTCTTTCAAGCAATTCAGTAATCGAGCATATAAAGTTATGACGTCATCAAGCCACGATTTTATTTGAATTGCTATGCATTTTATAAGTAGTTTACACATTTTTGTTTTAATATTTTACATTATGCATATCCATGATGGGTAAGTATTACGGTGGCCCCCAACGACTAGTTTTATATTTAGACTTTTGAAGGCACAGGATTGTTCACCCACAAAAAAAAAAAAAAAAAAAAAAATTAGCACCAGAAATCAAAAACCAAATTTTTCAGTATTTTGGTACAGCAAGGCTGGATGTATACTGTCCACAATTTGTTAGTCATTCAAATGAATTATCCATCAAAATTTCCCAATGTCTTTTTGAAAGAAATTATTCGCTCTACTGTCATGTACGGACAAAGCAATTTGCATAATCTAGTTTACTGGAGAAATATTTTGTTTTTGCATTAAATGGTACTTTTTTTTTTACACAGAATTTATTTTTTCATCCTTTCAAAAGCCTAAATGTAAAATATGGTATCATACTATCCAATACTTTTAGCTACAGAAGCCTCCAAATACAGAAAGTTATTTTATGGTCACCCTGTACATTTTGAAACAGAATTATTGTTGACTATCTCAATTGGCATGTTAAAAAAAAATGGGTACACTGATAAATAAAATAAAGGATTTTGTAACTAAACTGAACCATCTTCAATAGTAACCAAATATGCTGAATCCAGGAAAATACATAAGTACAAACTTTCTAAATTACAATAGTAAAAATATGGCTCATGTAATCTAGCAATAGCAAGAAAAAGCAAATAAGTATACAAACTGACTAAGTATTTTCTCTTTTTGATCTCAAAGTAAATTGTTCATATAAAATACAGCACATATTTTTTTTACATCAGTTATCACAGCACTTGCAACAAATATTTTAGAGAAGAGATAACAAAAATGTAATTCATAAAATTAAGGTAAATTACCTTACAAAAAATATTACAATAGCAATAATAAAGTAGAATTAGCTAGCATAGGCAGAAGAAAATGAGATTATTATAATAAATAATTTCATGGTATAACATCAATTTTAAAATAAAGCAATAAAAATGCAATATGTATTTACTACACATTACTGTACAAAAATGCCACACAAAACTAAATAAAATTTAGAAATATCAACACATTGGTTAATTAATTTAAATTAAAATGCTTGAAATAGACAGGGCATGCAGCCCCAGAAATATATATATATATGTTAGCAATACTGCAAAGAAGAGTTGGCATATTTGTGACACAAAACAATTTTTTTATCACTGTCAAAACTTCAAGTGCAGTAATTTAACACAAATTTATTGTAGGCAAACTTTTTTTATAATGAATATATTTTAACTTAAATATTTTGATACTATTCAGTTATTAGAACATAAATTGCAATTTTTTCGCAAAGTTTATTTTGCACTCCAAAATTGCTACACAACAATGCATTGTGAGAACGGGAAAAAATAAACTCAATACAATAACTTTTGTTCCTACATTTTCAATTCTCATTAGAAGTGTTGCTGTGTTTATGCTTAACAATTGGCATTCACAGTTAAGTGTTCAGATATATAAATATTTTATACAGTATCTGCCAGTTATGCCTAAATTAAGTGCTCAGGATAAATATATTTTTTATTTTCCAGGTAATCTAAAAGTACAGAATGTATTTTTCACAGAAATGCACAGAAAGCATGGTATTTTTTAATAATGAAAAATATTATTGCCAGAATATTTGCATTTGTAACTAATAGTTAGCGCTATAGCAATCCTAGAGCTGCTATATCTATTTTAACATCATGCAGGGCTGCCGCTGCACTCGCTTCAAAAATAGTTGCTTTAGTAGCTTACGATGAAAAGAATAACATCTGTACAAAAGACAGTAACCAAAATAGTTGCATACTTGCTTGAAAAAAAATGGAGAGGGGGGGAGGGAGAGAATCCCTACTGGCCATAAAAATAATAACCAAAACTGTTTTATGAAAATTCACATTGTATTCCTAAAGTTTATGCTACTACTCACATTTGACATTTTCTGTACTTTTATTATAAAATCACACAATTATTTTGAAAAAAGAATATAAACTTTTTAAATTATTATCTTAGAAAGATGATCAGAATGCAATTCAGTTTAAAAAAATTTTGAATATATGCTTATCTTGTACTTGGGCATTACTGCTATGTAACTGCAAACAAGAAAAGTTTCATTGTATGTTATTAGCTACAACTTTGATTCCATTTTGTAAACAAACATGAACTGAAGCAGGAATATGTCTATAAAAATAATTTTATCAGAAAAGGGTGTATTTGATAAAGAAAATGCATGGGCAACTTTTGTGTTCATAACTGATCTATTCTTTACAAGAAATTTATGTGAAATAAAATAGCAAAATTGGCATAAATAAAGTCTGATTTTATAGCCACTAACAGGTTAAATAAAACCATCTAAATAAGTAAGAAAGAAAGAAACAATATTCTTAATTGTTATTCTAAATCTGTTAAACTGAAAAATCGTGATAGAAAACATGATTTTTTTTTTTTTTAGTAATCAAAGCCTGATTTAAGCATGAGCCAATAGGGAAATGGTTCTTCTCAGCACTATTTGTTTCAGTTTGTTTTTAATTTAAATTTCTAGTACGAAAAAATATTTATACTATGAGTTATGAGATTAGAAACAAATATGATTCACGCAGCACAGTGAACAAATCTAAAGTGAACTGCACATGGTTCATACAGCAGTTAAAGGGTTAAATACCTTTAAGAGCAACAAAAATTTTGGAGAAATACACTGTAAAGCATATGGGTGAGAGCCAAACCAAAAAACAGTAGTTTCCTGCCGAAATTTAGACAATTGGCATCTTTGCACTACATTTAGATTCCAAAGAATCTTTTTCTTTATTTAAAATGTAAGTTTTTTTAGATTTTAAAAATCTAATAAAAAACTTGAGATTGTTCCTGTAATATAACATTAGGAAATCATTGGAGTAAAAAAAAAGGAATTAACAGATCTGGGCCTGATGAAACATCTGTTTTTCGTAAAAATAGTAGCTGGAATTAGAAAGTCTCCTTTTTTCTGGTTTTCAATAAAAATAGTCTCTTTTGAAGGGTTTTAGGCTAAAATAGCAGTCATAGTTGCCTGATACTGAAAATAGTTGCTTTTAGAAGCATTTTAGTTGCAAATGGCAGCCCTGATCATGTGATAGGAATTGCAGCAGAAATCATATTCAGATCTGTGCAGTGTCACACCATGTCTAATGGCCAATCTCATTAATGAGAGCCAGCACACAGAACATTTATAATCCTAGCAGTGTTTTGAACTATGCTGCATGGCTGTACAAAGTACTGACACAACTGAAGTGCCACTTTTTGGAAGCAAATTTAACTATTCCAGGAGCAAAAGTGTTGTTAAAAAAATCAGACATTGTACATTTCTGTGAAAATGCATCGTGCAACGTTCATGTTACAATTAGTATTTTTCAATATTTACAATTCAAAGTCATTATGCTTGCCATTTAAGAAAGAAATGTAGGAAGGGAGGGGGCAGATTGGATCAAGTCCACAGGTACTTAAGACGAAAATTCAGCTATAAGTTCATACAGGATGTCCCATAAATCAGTTCACATTTCAAAAAGTCAAAGGAAAGGAAATTTTCATCATTAATTTATTTGTTAGGTATTTTTTTTTTACTAGCCAGCTTTTGCTAAGTAAATTAAAATTTAGTTTTTTATATTTATATCACATGAAATATTAGTTAGCACAGGATTCAAGCTAAACATCATGAGTTCATGTCAGCAAGTGAAATTTTTAATGTATTGATTATTTAATTTTGAAAATATAACAAAACTTTAAATGCAAAATTAAGTAGGATTTAAGAACATATAGAACAAAGGGAAAAATCAGTTACTTATTCTATTCTTCAGAAACTAAAATACTCAAAGGAATTTTTCATCAGTAATTTTTTTATATAACTTTTCATCCAAGCATAGCTATCCTTAAGTCAAAAATATGAAACTAATGAAGTTAGTATGCTTCTTCATTAGCATTCTATGTTCTTTATTAGCTTTTTTATGCCTGTAAAGAAAGAAATGTACGAATGAAGGGGGTGGGGCAGATTTGATGAAGTCCACAGGCACTTAAGATGAAAATTCAGCTATAAGTTTGTACAGGGTGTCCTATAAATCTGCTCGCATTTCAAACATTCATAAAAAAATTTTAAATTGTCGTATCAGAGGGCCATTTGTACCATAAGACTTTTCAAAGAGTTAGATTTTTTTTTATGGCAAAAGAAAAATGCTTAAAGAAGTTCATAAGTAAATTCAGATTTTAAATATTCACAAAAATTTAACAGAGTAGGGAAGTGGGGGCACATTGGGACACGGGGCACATTGGGACAAAGGCTCTAATTCCTTTATTATTGCAAAATAAATTTTGTAAAAATTCACACTAGATGGCGCTACTGATATATGCTTGCACCTGTGTTTCCAGCTCATTCATTCAAGTCTGCTGTCTGTGAGTAAGGTAAGTCTATTTTATCACATCAAAAGTAAATTTTTAAAACTCATTAAATGTTGGTATTAAATTTTATGGAAAAAATTATTTAAAATTCTAGATATATATTATGCTTTTATAAACATTTAGCTTTCATTTCCACCATAAATCATTATTCCATGTGCTCTAGAAAATTAGGCCTAACCATTTGTTTTAATAATGACCTATTGGGGCACATTGGGACAGTAATGCATGGGGTACATTGGGACAGTCTCAATCTGCCTCCATCCAGTTTTAATATGAATCTCATAGATATATTAATAGCTTTTCTTTTAAGATTTCTAATTTGCTAATTATTTATCTATTTCTTTTTTAGTTCTACTAATTGATATTCTAGTTTATCTTTTTTTTTTTTTTTTTTTTTATGAAATTAATAGATATTTTAATGATTTTCTTTTTTTCTTTGTTTGTTTGCTAGTTTACACTATTTATTTAGTTATGTTAACTGATACTCCAAATTTAATTTCATTCTTATTTGATACAAATATTCTAGTTCATGAATTTATTTTTCTAATATAAATTCTAATTTATTAATTTCATTTTCTAATACCAATATAACATATACAGTGAAATCTGTCTAAGACGGAATCGCTTGGGACTGAAATAAAATTCCGCTTTAGACAGATTTCCGTCTTAGACAGAAAACTTTATAGACATCCCACCCCGTTCACAGAATACACCCAGAAAAAAGTTTTGTTGAATCAACAAAAATTTGGTTGACCCAACAAAACTTTTTGTTTAAATATAGGTCAATGAAAATTTTGTTTGAATCAACAAAAAAATTTTTTTTTTTTTGCAATTCCAAAAAAAAAAAAATTGTATCGTCAGTCAAAAATGTTTTGTTAATTCAAGTAAAATTGTTCAATTTTACTTGAATTTTGCTAAAACAACGAAAATGTACTCAACAAAACATGTTTTGTAGTTTTAATCAATTCCTTTTTCTGGGTGTATTAAACATTTCTTTGGCTAAAAATTAAAACTAATGTATCTTTTCTTTTTTTTTTTAAATTATTATTAAATAAACATGAAATCTTTGTATCTATTTTTATATATTTATAGTAATATTAATTTACACGACAAATTGATAGTACACAAACACACTGGTATAAATCAAAATTACAGGTTTTAGTGAAAAAAAAAAAAAAGTTTTTTTTACCTACATAAATGCCTTAAAATTCTATTATCTTAAACTTATTTAGAAAAAAAAAAAATCGAATATTGTTGTTTGTTTATTTTTTTTTTCTTAATCGCCTCTTTTCCGGTAGCGCATTGTATTTCAGTTAACATTGGTATCATTTCATAACTGTTTCGCTCTATGTAAAAATTTTGTAAAAGCTTTAGATATATGTCATTATGAAAGATTAGGTTTCTTTCCATTCATATTTACCAACAGAATTTTCTTCCGTCTTAAACAGTAACTTTGCTATCTGGGACTCCAAAATGAATGTCCGGTTCCGCGTTACACAGGTTCTTTCCGTCTTAGACAGATTTTTCGGAAATCTCTATGTTTAAAAATATGGGACTTTGAAATATTTCCGCCTTAGACAGATTTCCGCCTTAGACAGATTTCGTCTTAGACAGATTTCACTGTATTTTAATAGCTTTGTCATATATATACATATATATTTTTATAGTTAGGCTAACAGATATTCTAAATTTATTTTTATTCTTGTTTATTTAATACAAATGCTCTAGTTCATGAATTTATTTATTACTAATATAAATTGAACATATATTCTGGTTTATCAATTTCATTTTCTAATACCAATATAACATAAATTTTAATAGTGTTCTTTTATACATTTTTACTATTTGTTATTTTTTTTCATAGTTGTATGCTAGTTGATATTCTAAATTTATTTTTATTCTTGTTTATTTAATACAAATATTCTAGTTCATAAATTTATTTTATTAATAATTATTGAATAGATATTCTAGCCTATAAATTTCATTTTCTAATACCAATGTAACATATTTTAATAGCTTTCTTATATGTTTTTTCTATTTGTTATTTATTTTTATAGTTATGTTAATTATTTATCAATTTCTTTTTCAGATATTCTTGTAATACAGGAAAATGGTGAGAAATTATAAACCAAAAACTGAAAGGACTAAAATTTCAGAAGAAAATATGGAAAAAGCAATAGATGATATTGTGAAAAATAAAGTTTCTGTGAGAGATGCTGCTATAAAATATGATCTATCAAAATCAACATTATTTAATAGATTGAAAAAGGTGAGAAAAAACAAGACTGGTTGTGTAACAAATATAAATTATAAGTTCCAGTCCAAATATACATCTCAACAGATCTTCACAGCTGAACAAGAACTCTTGTTGCGAAATTATTTGATTTCATGTCTCAATTGAATTATGGTTTAACCTGTGCAAATACCAGAAATTTTGCATACCAATATGCAAATCATTTGAAAATTTTTATTCCTGAAAGTTGGGAAGAAAATAAAATGGCAGGTATTGATTGGTTACAACACTTTATGCATCGTCATACTGAACTTTCACTACGAAAACCAGAGAAAACAAGTGTAGGGCGAGCTTCAGCTTTTACTGCTGCTGCAGTTAAAGCTTTTATGGATAATTATGACACAGTCATGTCAAAATACCATTTTACTCCTGAAAATATATACAACTTAGATGAAACTGGAATTACTACTGTAATGGATCCTCCTAAAGTGATTTCGCAACGTGGACAAAAGCAAGTTGCACAAGCAGCATCATCTGAAAGAGGGCAATTAGTTACAATGTGTTCAATTGTCAATGCCATTGGAAATTCTCTTCCACCAGTTTTTATATTTCCCAGACATAAATACAAGGACTATTTTTTGAAAGGTGCTCCTCCCGGTAGTAAAGGTTGTGCTACTCCTAGTGGATGGATGAATGGAGACATTTTTCTTGAAACTTTAAAACACTTTCAGAAGCACTCCAGAAGTTCAAAAGAGCATCCAGTTTTAATTATCCTGGATAATCATGAAAGCCATACAGCACTAGAAGCTATTTTATATTGTAGAGAAAATGGAATTGAATTGTTGACTTTTCCACCTCACACATCACATCGACTACAGCCACTTGATGTCGCAGTATTTGGTGCTTTCAAAGCCAATGTAAAATCTGCAATGAATGATTGGATGATGAATAACCCCGGAAAGAGACTCACAATATATGATATTCCAGAAATATCAAATTTTGCTTACAAAGCTTCATTTACAATTAAGAACATTTTAAGTGGATTTAAATCTGCAGGCATATGGCCTATCAATCACAACATTTTCGATGAAAATGATTTTTTGCCATCACAAGTGACTCAGGAACATAAGACGGAATCAAATGTAGTGAATTCAAGTCCTTCTGCTGAACTTGCAAGAAAAGATTTGGATAGTCAAGAATCTGTTACGGTATCTGATGAAGCAGATCTGTCTGGTACATTATGTATGAATCAACAACAATCTTTGATATGTGATCTACAGACAACTTTGTTACCAAATGGAAGTTCATTAACGACACCAGAATCTCTCAGACCATTGCCTAAATACAATAGAAAATATGCTATAAAATGAAGAGGTAGGAAATGTGGTAAAACACACATTTTAACTTCTACCCCTGAAAAAAATCTCATTCAAGACAAAGCGAATCAACAGAAAGCAAAAAAGAAGCATTCAGTTCCAAAGAAAGAAGCCTTAGCAGCTAAAAAGGCTAAATATAATATAAAAATTGATTCAGATAGTGACTCTGAAAGAAGTTTAGATTTTAATGTGGACAGCAATTCAGAATGTGAATCATACGATGATATTGACTTGTATCAAAAGCTAAAGATATTTGATCCATCAACAGATGCATTGCAGGTAAATGATTTTGTACTGGTGAAATTCCTTGCAAAAAATTTTGTAGGATCCAAGCCAATTCATTATATTGGTCAAATTGATAGGATAGGAAAGAAAGAAATTAATGTGTCTTTTCTAAGAAGAAAGGGTAAATTATGGAACTTCATTTTCCCAGAATCTGCAGATGCAAGTGCAATTAATTTAAATGACATAGTTATAAAACTGCCATCCCCAATATCATTGCCTGGAACATCAACACGATCCTATACAACTTTAAAATTTTGCACAGATTTACAAGATTATGATGTGCGTTAAAATGTGGGTGTTATTCATTGATTATTTTGTAACAACTTCATTTCTCCATTAAATCAATTATTCATTATCATTTCTTTGTATTAATTTACTGTTTAATAAGCATTTCATTTAGTTTAAGAAATTATTTTGTAATATTGTCATTAGATAAAAAAAATAAGATGGTTGTCCCAATGTGCCCCATCTTAAAATCAGTGCTGTCCCAATGTGCCCCATGCACGGGGCACATTGGGACAAGTTTTCATAATTTTTGTTTTAATTATTTCTACTTAAATATTAATGGTACACTGTTCATTTAGTATTTAAAAGATGACCAATAATATAAGGAATAAGATAAAATAACATCAAAGTACTAAATCATTTTTAAATTTGAAAAAAATATGATTTTATAAAAAGTGTCCCAATGTGCCCCCACTTCCCCCAAAGTGTGATTTGCAGCATGACTTGTCAAATAGTCAGAATTTCTTTTGAAAAAGAAAGAAATAGTTCAAAGTCCAATAAGTTCATTCACATTTAAAATATTCATAAAAATTTAACAAATTGTGGTATTGGAGTGCACTTATCACCATAAGATTTGTTAAACAATTAGAATCTTTGTAGCAAAATATAGTTCAAAGAAAATCTCAACTATTTTTGCTTTTGTCATTAATGTGACATTTGACCAGCAATGTATTATTTTTTTTTATGAATTTTTGAAATGTAAATGGGATTATGAGACACCCTGTACATTGCATCTTTATATGTATATATTAACTTGCTGTAACTACAAAAAAAAAAAAAAAAAAATGCATTTGTTTTCAATGATCACATTGCTGTTTTATCAGATTATTAGATTGTGGTCTTAGGTGAAACACAATGTACAGCAGTGCAACTAATTAAGAAAATTTGCTAAGTAAATAAACATAAAACTATGGCACAATGAAGTAAAAATAGTAAAAATTTCCACCAAAATAACTTGGTTTTAAAATACACAATATATGTCATTAAACTTACAAAAAATATTCACCGTAAAATTTTATAAAAGAGAAAAAAAGCACTTCAACATATATACACATAAAGAAATTCAACAAACTAAAAAACAACACATAAAAAGAACAACAAACTTCACCGAGATTAAAATCCAGTGAGAATCTAAAGTATTAAATGGCACAAATAACGAAAAATAAATATATGATAACAGCTAACAACTTTTTTGAATCGATTATATGTTTTGTCATTAACACATAAAACAAAATGTAAAAAATGAAAAAATGAAATACTTTTTAAAGTTTTGAACAACAGATCTTATTCTTTTAAAACAAAAAAAAGAATATTTGACTAATGTAATGTTATGAAAGATATGTTTAAGCCTTTTCAAATTAAAGGGGGTGTGGGGGATTATAGACCAAGCCAACACTGATTTTTACTAGTTAATCTGTTTTGTGCAATTGTAAGCTGACATAAACTCAATGCAGCAACTTTCCTGGCCCTGGGACTCTGCATGCTACTCACAGCAAGTATCAATTCGTGACTAAATTCTTCAGGAAATTTCTTTAAAAGTAAACCAACCAGTCCTAATGGCATAAACTGAAGCACAGCCGGAGCTTGGTCTTTAGCACACAACACAACTTGTTCCAGAAATCTAATAGGGAAATGTGATCTGGCACTGATAGTAGCATCAGAAGCAATAACTAACAATGTTCTCATCAAATCAGCTATTGCTTTGTTAATGGGGTTCGCAACAGCATTGCGAAGATGATCGTCACTCAAAGTTTGAAGTTCAAATGGTGTATCTTCAAGAAGCTCGGCATTACTCCTGTGAATTTTGCTAGGCCTGCAGTGTTCACTTGGGTCCCTAGCATCATCTATATCTAACTCACGGTGACTTCTCTTACATCTGGTTGTTTTGCTGCCTGTGAGTGAAGAACACTGTCTGGACTGCAAAGCTGCATATGTGGTGATTACAGTCAAGCGCGACAAAGCTGTTCCGTAAGGTTCAGCCAACTGTTCTTGATGATCTTCACTATATAAATAAAATGGTAAAACATGTAATAACAGTGCCAAAGCACATTGTTCAATATCTAAGTAAAAAATACCTAAAATCATATCAACAGCTCTGTTGATATCTTTTATGAATTGATAGTTGAGAATTCTTTCAACTAAAGCTTCACATAACCACCTTGCACCACCAACACATAACAGAGTATCAAAATAACGAATTGATTTCAGGTCTAACCAACCTCTAGCATGGACGTTGTTAAAGATTTCATCCAAAATTTTTGCTAAAGGTGCCCGTACGGTAAATCCATGAGGTATGATAGGGGGTACTTTGTTATTTGTTTGAGGTGGAGGATGTAAATCATACATCATCTTACTGATTATCCCAATCATCAAATTTGCACGTTCATTGTAGAATATGTTGCCCTGATCACCAGGTAATTGTGGTAGCTGACGATCACCGCCAGAGGGAGACTCTCCAGGTGAAGTAGAAGACTCGATGTGAAGTGGAGCCATAAACTGCTGAAGAATATTCATAGGTTTCAATCGTTCTTCATGGTGAAGAACATTAATGTAATTACACAGCCAAGCTGAAATACAAACAGGAAGGAAGCATATTTGTCCTTTTATATGATCCAATATAGTTTTCACTTTTTCTGTTGACAAAGCACCATGTTCCCAAGCAACAAGAATTTCTCTTGCAGCTGCAGGAGCATTTATGACAACATCATTCCATTTAACTTGGTGTGTTTTAAATTCTTGCTCAGAATTCAAAAACTGAGATAAAATAATTTCAACATAATTTTGGTCACAACGTGATAACAATAACTTAGGGCATTTAAATTTACCTGCCTCGGCTAAACATTCAGAAGCCCACTGTAGAAAAAATGCATCTTTTTTATCTGTATTTGCAATAACAATTTCAATACCATAATACTGAGTTATATGACAAAGAATTAAAAATGTGACATCAAAAAGCAATACTCTAGTGTGGGCTGCTTTTGGTGTTTCATTACTTATATATTTGCTGTATTCATTATATTGTATGACCTTAGATACAAAACTGGGTAACTTTCCAGTAGAAGCTGCAGCTGAAATGATTAATTCAAAGTTTTTCCCTTGGACCATATGACATAATACACCTAACAAAGCTTCAACACTTGTAGTATTTGAATACTCAGAATTCAGAGATTTTAAAATACTTACAGCAGTTGTTTCAGCTCTTAAAAGCAATGCAGCATTAGCAACAACCCCAGAAGTGTTTTGTTTGGGAGAAGCAAACGATTCATTTTGCCGTCTTGTAAGTAGTTTACGCATCTGAGCATCAGTTAATACTCCAAGTTTGCAAAATTCATTAATAATATATTGAAGACAATCACAATTGCTTTTTAGATCTGTTAAATCGAGCAGAGGAGAATACTGTAAAAGTATATCTAAGCCTTTTTCTAGAGCATCATCATCTCCGTCATTGTGTATAGCATGTATTTGCGGAATCAACTGTATCAGTTTCAAAAAAGTATAAGCTAGCCATTTAAGATCATCTGTGCAACCTGATGCATTTGCAATACCTATAAAACAGGCACGCGTTATTTCACAATATAGCTGTGGTAATGTATAACTCTGAAGCTTTTTAATTAAAACCAATTGATTGACAAATGCAGATACATCACTAGCAGGATTAAGAATGGCATCAATGCTCACCATAATGTTGACAGTGCTGGCTAAAATTTGAAGTCTTTGATTATTTTTTGGAACTAGCTGTGCAGGAACCATAGGTAAATTATCCACAGAACTGACCAGACTCAAAGCTCCTTCTATTGTTTCTTTTGGAACAGTAATTGTCGATACTTGACTGATTTTGGTTTCAAGTTCTTTATGCTTCTGCAACATTTGAGTATACATACCCTGATCTTCAAATTTTCCTACATACAGCAAAGATTTTATAAATGTTGAACTACTAAAATAATAAAGAGCTTCATAAGACTTTTCCATCATTGATATATGCTCTGGACTTTGTTTTAATTCAGCTAGTTTTGAAATAGAATAATAAATGCAAGAGTATAACCAGTGGGTCACACTGACAACTGCTTTACATAAAGCTATACATTCTTCTTCATTACCATGACATCCAATTCGAGATTGGAAAGTTTTCAATAAGTCAAGAAGGCTAAGTATACAGTAAGGTTTATAAAAACTTTGGTATCTTCCAATGCTAGACAATACAGCCCCATACGATACAACACGAGAACTTAAAGAATGCATCAAATAAGACATGAACAAATTATTTGGTCCAGGACCAACAAGAGCTTGTTGTAAAATACAATCAGCTAAGTCATAGACATCGCCACTTACTCCTCTTGGTAAAACACTTTTTATACGTATACCCCAAGATATATCTGACCATCGCTCTCTCCATGCTTGAAGCAGAAGAGATTTTATGCTTCTTGTCTTGCTAGTATCCATTGGAAAATACCTATCAAAAGAGACTGATTATTTTTTTTAACAAATTATGATTAAAAAAAAAACTATAATATATTCACAGTTTCAAATAAAGTAATAACTGGTGAGGTTATCTGATTGTTTCTATATTTTGTGTCAAGAAAGTTACAATACATTCCAAGAAAGCATATAATTTCAAATTAAACTTTTACAAAACTTTAAAATTCTTTGATTAAAGATCATGAGACACCACAGTCATTGAAAAATATTTTTAAAGTTATGCTCCCCCCCCCCCCAAGTTAAATGTTTTGCTATTGTAAAGTTAATTGCTTGCTATAATTATGAATTGTTTTGCTTCAAAGAAAACTTTACATTAGGGGTGCACAACCTTTTTAAACGAAGGGCCACTTACAAAAATGACTGGGTTGTCGAAGGCCACCATCAGAAAATTTTTGTTTCGAGGAGGTGTGCGGGGGGGGGGGGGGGGGGGGGGGGGGGGGGGGGTCAGATTAAAATAAACATAAATTTCGGAAGGGTAGATTATTTAGCCCCCTAGGTTCCTTCCTTCCAGTCAACGTATTCAGTTCTGTTGGTAATGATATATCAACAGTTTACGTTTGTATTTATACAAGAGATATAGCTAAGATTATTTTCAAAGAGTGAAAATACTCCTTGACTTTATTTGAAGGAATAAATTTAGCTTTAAAGATTGCCAGTGCCAAAAAAAAATTCTGCTTTCATGAATGAAGGTGGAGAGGAGGAGAAACATATATTATTCTAAATTGTACTTCTTAACATATTCAGTCATAAAATGTGGATATGAAAAGGGTGCACAACCTTTATAAGAGGAGGGGCAGTCACAAAAATGACTAGATTGTCGAGAGCCAACATACATAGGGTGGACAAAATTTTGTTTCAGGCAAGGAGGTGGGGGGGGGGGGGGAGGTCGGCCTAAATGTTCATAAAAATGCTAATTTTAAAAGGAGGGTTAGCTCCCTATACTCAACCACCTCCTTAGTCACCATAACCCAATTCAGTTAGAAAGGATGGAAAAAACTTGCATTTTTTTTCCATGCGCGATTGACATTACTCATAGTTTTTTCCTAGTGATTGACGATATTCACGATTATTACGCACACGTTCTTCAAAATTTGAGATTTATACGCACCCGATCGGCAAAATTTGATTTTTACGCGCCCAATCTGCGAAATTTGCAATTTTTTTTGCACCCGATCGCCGAAAGTTGCAATTTTTCACACCCGATTGGCGAAATTTGCGATTTTTACACACCTGATTGGCAAAATTCACGATTTTTACATGCCTAATTGGCAAAATTTGCGATTTTTATGCGCCCGATTGGCAAAATTTGCGATTTTTAAGCAGACGATCGGCAAAATTTACAATTTACACACACCCGATGGGCAAAATTCACAATTTTTACGCACCTGGTCAGCGAAATTTGCTATTTTTACACATTTGATCGGCAAAATTCGCAATTTTTTCACAGACGATTGGCGAAATTTACAATTTACATGCACCCGATCGGCAAAATTCGCGATTTTTACACATACGATCGACGAAATTTACTATTTATACGCACCTGATCGGCAAAATTTGCTATTTATATGCACTCAATCGGCAAAATTCATGATTTTTACACACGCGATCGGTGGAATTCATGATTTTTACGTGCCTAATTGGCAAAATTTGAGATTTTTACGCGTCCGATCGGCAAAATTTGCGATTTTCAAGCAGACAATCAACGAAATTTACAATTTACACACACCCGATCAGCAAAATTCGCGATTTATATGCACCCGATCGGCAAAATTCACGATTTTTATGCAGGCGATCGGCAAAATTCACGATTTTTACGCAGGCAATCGGCAAAATTCACGATCTTTACACAGGCGATCGGCGAAATTCACGATTTATATGCACTTGATTGGCAAAATTTGCAAATTTTACGCAGCCGATGGGTGAAATTTGGCAAAATTCGCGATTTCTATGCACCTGATCGGCGAAATTCGTGATTTTTTCGCGTCCGATCGGCGAAATTGATCCGCGGGCCACAGGTTGTGCACCCCTACTTTACATCATTAGTAAAAACGATTTTAGTCATCTGCCATTCAAATAATTAAATTTGAAAGTTTCGTTATGAATAATCAGAACAGATAATACAATAATACATATTTCAAACTTGGGATATGTTTTTATAACTCTTGATTAACTTTTCTCAGTTTTTTTGGAAGTGTCTGTGTCCTAGGGACCCAGGATTTCAAAACTCTAGCGACATCGTTGTTGAAATACTAAAATATGCAATATTATCAATGAAAATTACAATGATAATTACTTATAAAAATTTAAAACAGAAAAAAAATGTAAATGTAAGTAAAAATAAACAATAACTTCAATAACCAGTAAAGCAAATGATAAGAGAAAAATATTCAATTTCATCCTTTCTATCTATACAAAATCCTCACCGCATAAACACATAGCAAAACCCCCATAAATTATCAGCTACTTTGCCAGCTAAGTCAGTGAAAGGAAAAGTTTTTATTTAGAATTTCTATTATAAAAAATAAATATTTTGTGAACAAATAAGGAAAAAAAATATATGTGGTCTATTTTAAATTTTTATATTATTACATTTTCAAAAAAAAAAAGAGAGAGAGATTTAAAATGATGCATTTTTCTCACAGTAAGGTAGATCTCCTATGAAGTGCTGACATTTAGGGGCATTTACAAAAGTTAGAATATTTCTTTAGAGCATTTGGTTTCATTCAGTAACCACTGCACATTTAGAAATATATTTTTAGAAAATGCTAGTTTCATTGTTGTATCACCGAATGTTAAAAAAAGTTAACAGATCCTTCACAAAATGTTAAGTACTAGCAGGACTTTTACAACTTTTGCAAAAATCAGAAGAGACATTCTGGAGCAAAACAGTTATATCATTCACTTAAAAATGTTCTCAACATACGAGATATCTGAATAAACTCAATTCTAACCTCAATCAACAAAAAATTGTGGCAGTGCAACTGAATAAGGACTTTTGATCCTAAATTCTGTGTCAGATTTTTTCTGAGAAAAATTCCTTAAGATCCAATATTAGACTCGCACAGTATTCATTTATATCCCTCACCACGTTATGAAGTTTTCTCCTATTTCATGAACCTGTTCAAAAATAGAAACAAGGATATAGCTAGCAAATTTCCTGGTTAGAAATTCATAGTTCATGAAGCAAATGAATATTTAGAATTAGATGTAAAAAGAGATAATCAGACAAATAAAAAAAATATGCCTTTTTTATTTTAAAATAACACGTTATATTTTCATTGTGTACCAGAACTGATATGTATACCATGTTTTGGGAAGCTTTACTATAGCTAAATAAAAATAAATATATGTTTCTGGTGGGGGGTTTTTTCCCTCTCTTTTCATAACACTTACAGCTTTCCTTAGAGAAAAAAATATGACATAAAAAAATGTAAATAAGGCATGAATAATTTAAAACAATTTCATAAACAAAACAATGCTCAATTAAAAGGTTCAAAATAAAAACTTACAAATATTAATGAGATTTAGAAGATGAATTAATTGATCCTGTTACATATAAGCATCCCATTCTTGAATTCCATTCAAATTCATACTAAAAAGTAAAAGAAAAGTATATAAAATAACAACACAATACACATAAAATATTAAATAACATCATTAAATAATAAGAAAGAATTTAAAATAAAGTAACAGCCTCCATTTTTAACTACTTAATAGTCTCATTTTTAAGGCTATTTTAGTGACTAAAAAAGTCAATTTTTTATCATAAATTTTAATTCCATGATTTCTTCTGAAATTGAACCTTTTGTAATTTATAAAACAATGCTTTCTATAGTTTATATATGAGGATATTATGTGATTTTTTAAATAAAAGCTTGTGAATGCATACGGATGGAAAACAATAAATGTATAAGATGTGACATTGACAGAAAATAATATACATTTTCAAGAGCATCACATGTCATATGTACCAAAGCTGACTTTGCCAAAAAAAAAAAGCACTCCATTGTGTGTCTGATGACGGAGACTGGTAAGTGATTAATACAGATTTGATATAATGTAGTTTTATTTCCCTTTTAATTTATACACAGTAACAAGTCCAAAGAAAATAATCAAATATCAAAATATGTATCTTACAATCATGATTTTAGGTAGATTTCGTAAGAAATACTACCTATTACATTCTCCCCTAAGTTGGAATTTTTGCAGATCTAGAACGATCATGACTCCCAGAACCCAAAACCACCCCCAGTTCAAAACTTTATATATCTATCTATCTATCTATGTCACTTTTTTATGGACACGATAACTCCCATAATTCTGCACAAATCTCTTCCAAACTGATACATAAAATCTCGGTCAAGTTCGTTAATGGGCAAAATCAAACCAAGGGGAGGGAAATGGGAGGGGGCTTTTTGTGAAAACAGAAAAAACTCTTAATTATGAATATCAAATCCGTTTAAAGTTATTATTACTTCTAGGAAAAGGGCCGAAAATTTATGTATGACAGATTTCTGATATAATTAAAAATGGCCCCAAGGGGGGGTAGAAGAAAAGAATTCATAACTTCGTCAATTCATAAGATATCAAATCCGCTTAAATTTATTATAAATCCTCTTAATATTATCTACAACTTTTATATTGACAAGTTTTTTATAGGATCAACCATTATAGCAAAAAAAAATTAACACCAAAACAATCCCTGCCGGCTCCACCTGCAAACAAGTTAGGTTTCAAACTGGGCATTTCCAAATGCTGCTTCATGGCAAAAAGGTCATTTCTTCCGCAATTCCCAACAAACAGGTGCCCCATGGTCTGAGTCTTCGAAATCTACCTGTGCCTGTCAGCCGAGCCGTTAGGGATTTTTTTTTTATTAAGATTTTAGAACATATTGGAAAGTGTGTATGGCTTTATTTTGTCTGTCTGTGCTCTAAGTAAATATACTCGGATTACGCAAGACGCACATTGAGACGCAGCCAACACGTGCGGGGCAGGTTCTCACGTCACGCGATTTTGTAAAGCATTGAAATGAATGAGAGAGCGCATATTGACTCACGCGCAGTTTTTCTGACGCAGGTCCTGCCTGCCACTTGTGTTTCAAACACAGTTTCAAGTGCGAGTGTGTCACGTTTTTCAGAGAAAATGAAGGAAAAACTGATCGAAGCTGTTCACGCCTATCCTGTTTTGTAAACATTTCAGTAAATAATGGACGTTGGTCCTAAAACTTTAAAAATAAATGTAATTTTGTAAATGGTTATTATTATATAAAATTAAAAGTTTTCTATTCTGTTTTACAGAGTAATAATGATAAAAAAAATCTTGTTTAACATAAAAAGTTTTATTAATCACATGAAATTTATTAAAACTAGCTATTTTTTTAAAGGTACTTTTCTGTTACCTGGGTGCCAGTGATATGTATATTTATGTTTATATATATCCTTGGCGTCCAGCTAACAGAAAAGTACCTAAAAAATTGTTCTTAATACGTTATGGTAAGTGGAATTAAAAAAATTTTATTACTTCCATTTCAGTTACATCAATTTTAAGTGCTATGAACATTAAACTGAAATTGTGTTTTAATTATAATATCCATTACTGAAAATTGCCTAATTAAACATTTCAGCAATGGATATTGGTCCTAAAACTTAAAAAGAAAATGTAAATGGTTTTTATTATATAAAATTTAAAAAAAAATATTCTATTTTTCAAAGTAATAATGATAAAAAAAAAATGGTTTAATATTAAATATTTTATTACTAGCTTAAAATTTATTATAACTAGCTATTTTTTTTTATGCTCTTATTAATACATTATGGTAAACAATTGCATGTTTTGATTTTAATCTGCTGCTAAATAATAAAATTTAATTGTTTATCATAATGTATTAATAAGAACATTTAAAAAAAAAATAGCGAGTTATAATCAATTTTAAGCGAGTAATAAAATATTTAATATTAAACCAATTTTTTTTTATCATTATTACTCTGAAAAATAGAATTAAAAAAAATGTAATTTTACATAATAAAAACCATTTACATTTACATTTTTTTTTTTTTTTTTTTTTTTTTTAAGTTTTAGGACCAATGTCCATTGCTGAAATGTTTAATTAAATTTTATTATTTAGCAGCAGATTAAAATCAGAACATGCAATTTTTGCAAGAAAATGAAGAAGATATAAATTAAGTAAAACCAGCTCTTAGCTTGTTTAAAAATTTTCAATGAAAACAAAATACTGTGAAACATTTTCTGTATGAAACTTGCAAAAGAGAGTTATAAGAAAAAATTAAAACTGGATTTTTATTGGTTATTTTTTTATAAACAAAAAACTTTAGAGAGGGTGTGGGGAAGGGCGGGGGGTCCATTACCAGCACATATACTGTATCATGAACAGTACAATTTTTTAGTCTAAAAATAAAAAATCCCTGACGGCTCAGCCTACAGGCACAGGTAGATTTTGAAGACGCAGACCATGGGGCGCTTGTTTGTTGGAAAATGCGGAAGAAATGACTTTTTTACCATGATGCGACAGTTGGAACCGCCCACTTCGAAACCTAACTTGTTTGCAGGCGAAACCGGCAGGGATTTTTGTTTTGTTATAAAGGTTGGTTTTATAAAAAACTTGTCAATATAAAAGGTTTAAATAATATTAAGAGGACTTATAATAAATTTAAGCGGATATGATATCTTGTGAATTGATGAAGTTGTGAATTTTTTTCTTCTTAACCACCCCCCCCCCCCTCCTTGGGGCCATTTTTAATAATATCAAAAATCTGATAAATTTTCGGCCATTTTCCTAGAAGTAATAATAATTTTAAACGGATTCGATACGTATCATAATTATGAAGTTATGGGTTTTTTTTTCTGTTTTCACAAAAAGCCGTACTAATATATACTAATAAGCACGCATCCATTTCAGAATCAGATAATCGGATTCTGAATTTAAATCTGTACTGAGCCATGGCAAAAAATATCTAAAACTCCCAAAAAAGGAACTAATTGTTTCTTATTCTACGAAAAACGAGCCGTTTTACACGCGTGGCATACGTCAGCAATGTAAACAAACGTGAACGTGACGGAAAACTGAGTCGCAATATGCGCACACCCTGCCGCGCGCAGTTTTTTTCCGAGCAGCATCGCTTCACCTGCGCGTGGCAGCTGCGTCTCAATGTGCGCCGCGCCTTACCATATATATAATTGAAGTTTACTATGGCATGTTTGTTATTGAAAGTAAAATGTGTAGATAGTTCATTTACAGGGACACTAAAAAAAATCCCATAACGTTATGGCCTATAAGAGAAAATCGTTTGCAGTATATTTAATAATGTTACACTAATTCAAACATGACATTGATATGAATTCCTTAAGTGAACTAAAACATGCTTTTTGTAGAATAGGGAATACAAAGCATTATGTTGTGTCAAATACAGAGTCACATAAAAGAATTCAAACACATTTCCATCTACTGGCAGAAATTGCTGAAGGTGCTATGCATTTTCTAACTAAACTAAATTTTACCATGTAGAACATACACTATGGTAGAATCCTATAGATCATATACAGAGCTGCACAAACAAAAAAATTGAGTACCTTTCCAACTACGGATAGTAATTGCTGAAATCTGGTTTCGAAATGTGTTATTGCGCTATCCTCTAAAAAAACCCATTTTTTAAAATTTCTCCAAATAAAGTCTAATAAAGAATGCAAAAGAAATTAAACATGGCTAAATTTTTACAGCTTGTTCTGGCTAAGATTTTAATGTTGAGCATTTTACATTATATCACTTTATTAGAAAGTGGCAGCCAAATAAGCAAAAATTTGGAAAAAACCCACATTTCCAAAAATAACCCATGTTATCTTGAAGAAAAAAAAAAAAAAAAAACACCTGACATAATCAGCTGAAAATGAAGCATTTTATTACATATTTAATGGTTTAACATAAAAACAATTAAAAATTTAAGTAGATCATTCTAAATTCTTATTATAACAAGAAAATCTGTAAAAATGAAGCTCATGTTTTTCCAGAATTCTGCAATTGTTAGTTTAAATTATTTTAAAACTAAATAAGCATTCCTTAGGTATTTTTAACTATTTTTTTAATATTCTAAATGGTGCATAAAAAGAGAACAAAACAAAAAAAAATGACTTTAGTAATATATTTAATGAAGTACTAGGTTTTTTTTTTTTTTTAGGAAACATTTCACTCTGGGTTTTTTTTTAGAGGACAGTACAATATTGTGTTTTCTAAATTGTTTTCTAACACAGGAATTTATTTTTCTCTAAAATAGATTGAACTTATTAAGTTTGTTCCTAACAAAAGTTTGTTTTTAAAGTGATGAAAAAAGATTACTCACTAGAAATACTTTCTTTTTAAAATTAACACTTTATCGGTATGGTTTTATGAATGTTTAGTACGCACTAATTGAGATTTTCCCAAAACTATTTAATTTTACTCTTCAATTTTTAATTTATTTTTTCCATTTAAAAAAATTCTTTACAAAGAAAAATTTAAATCTTAATAATTAAAATTATAAATACTAATAACAACAAGGAAAATTTCCATTTAGAAAGTAATTCTCTGCTGCAAGATACACTGGGGGGAAAATGTTAGGTTTTTCGTATATTAAACTGGTGAAAACTCAGTTTTTACTAATATCATATCAAAAACCTAATCATGACAGAAATATTTGCACATCTGGTTTGAGGTCTCTACACTGTCCTTTCAAAACAAAAATTCGACATTTTATAAAAAAAAGTTTTAATAAAAATTTCTTAAAAAAAAAAATCTGGAATTTATTAAAATATAGTTTTGAAAAGAAATATGCAACTTTTACTAATCTATGCTAAACAAATACTGTACTACACCTTGGAAATTCTCATAATACCATAAATTTAATATGTAGCTCTAGCAGAAGAAATCTACCAGAACTGTGAAAAAATGCAGTAACCTCCTCTCCCTAATTAAGCAGTCTTCCATCTCGTATATGTGTACGGCACACAATAATCAAGCATATTGCTGCTTAAACAGTAAACTTCACGGGATTTTTTTTTTTTTACAAGAATTTTTGTAATTTTTCATGAACATACAGAATAGCTACTAACATTAAGCTTAAGGATTACATAATGTACAGGTGTAAAGAAAGAATTTAAAAATGTGCATTATAAGATGCATTATATTAAATGATATTTGATAAGATGGAATAAAAATACAATGTGCTGCAGTGCTTACCCATGAGCCACCGCTGGGCACTGACTGCAGCATTAATCTGGTATAGAATCCTACATGGGTCAGGTTATACTTGATCTGAACTCTAAAACTCCATTTAAAGTCAATGTAAAACTAGACAGGATTTTTTGCGACTCGAAACTCAACACACTTGACACTTCAACCTGAAACTAGAAACGACAGAAAATAAATGAGAGTTTTTAATACAATTGTAAAAAAAATAGTCTACAATCACGTGTCTAATATCAATTTTATCTATTTAATTCATTCATAATAAAATGTTTAACACCAGTTATTTTTTAACTATGTAACTCCCATTCACTAATTAAAAATATTTTTGAAACCACAGAAATTCCATTTACAATCAATCTGAAAACTGACCTGTACACTGAAAGATAATTTTCAAACTGGAACTCTATAAAATCATTTTCATTGATCCAAACCTAACATAACGCAAAACAAAATAAAATGTATTGTTATATGTAATTTTGGAAAAATAATTATGTTTGTAACTCTCTCTCAAATCCGCGACACTAAAATCCACACATTGTTGCAAATGTAAACAGTGAAGCTTATAGTTAAAATGTAAGGGGAAAATTCCAGATTTTTTTTTTTATTTATATAATTCCATGCACATTTTAATTTGTAATTCTGGTTAATATGACTGAATCTGAACTCCTGCTTTCTCATGAAGGAAATATAAATTTGTTTCTGAAAAAAATTTCAAGCTAGCACTGATATCAGTGGCAATCGCGATTGTTTTAACCAAATACATTTATGATCAGGAGCCTTAACGTCAGCTCTAAAAGTCATTGTTTTTTAATCTCACTTTTCATATTATTTAGCATCTTGCAATCCGCAATTTCATTTTTTTATGTTGCAAATATTTATAGTCATATAAAATACTTCCGAGGTTTAAGAAATTAGAAGTGTTAAATTAAACACGGTTCATGCAATGATATTATGAAATTCTTATGAACTTCTTATTCATGTAACTTTTTAGGTAAAAAAAATAAACTTGTGTTAAAATAAATTCTTCATTTATGTCGATAGAATACAAAAATTAAAAATAATTTATTTTGATAATAAAATATTGCAGCAAAATAGTGCGAGTTACTTGAATTTTAATATTCTGATATTCTTTGAAATAGGGTTGCTAAGCAACTAATAAATTAAAGAGCAAAGTAAAAAGAAATGCATTTTAAAATTTGTAAAAAATATGAAAATGAAAGGTTTTATATTTCCCGAACAGATGCAAAAAAATTTTCCAATAATTTAAACAATTTCTAAATTCTAATGAATGTATCAGCAAATTTTCAAAGCTATTGGATATATTTAAAAGCTTCATATCAAAAATTTAGCATTAATAATTTTATGTTTAAATCCATTATTCAAATGTGCGATTTTCATTTCAGTTAAAAATGAAATTTGAAAATCGTCTGCATTCCGATAGGAAAGCATTATGACCTAAGAGGAAATGTTCTATATTTTTCGAACGAATCAACCAAATGTAACTAAAAACTATACAGCTAATCCCGGGTACCTCACCAACATACCCACCAAAAATCAACCTAATAGGATGTTTTTTACGGCAGTTATCACAGAACAGACAGACAGACAGAAACCAAAAACTTTTCACGTGTCCACAGTGAGCCTCAACTTACGTTTCGATAATTAATCAAACTTTTTTGGTTATTAAGTCTGGTTAAACATGAAATGAAACTTTGTTATTTTATGATTTTGATCTAAATTATTAGTGTACCTTTGAGGCGAGTTTCATTGAATAATTCAAGAATAAATTTATCTCATCATTATTATACAAATTTAGTTATGCATTATTAATTACTTACTTGACCTTAACTGTTAATAATTTAAGCATTTTTTAAATTTTCTTAATTTTTATTATTTTAACATTTTACTTTATTTGTAAGCATTCATTATAATTTCTAGTGCATTAATACATTCAAATTACTGTTTAGAAAATGTAAACATATCAGTGACTAGAAATCTGCAAATTCTAAAACCTGCACAACCTCTTGTCCCAAGCTGTGCAGATTTCAGGGAGTCTACTGTATTAATATTAGAGTCAGCCAAGTAATTCCTGGTCAACGACTTTCAGGGGTAATTCTTGGTCACAGTACTTTTCAGTGTTTGAAAAAGTCCTCACCAAAATTTAAAAAATCATAAAGATACTCTAAACTATCTTCTTTAGAATTTATCATTTAACTGTAGAATTACTACTTATTTAGTTTGAGAAAAAAAATTGTTTTGAAAGTGCTTGCTTAGTTTCTGTAAAACAACATTGGTCTCAGCAGTGGCATATTTTTACAAAGATCTTTGTCACAACTCAAATTTTAAATATTTTTTCTTTTCTTTCTTTTTAGTTCAATTATCAACTACTTTAGCTATTAGAAAATAGTCTCTATATTTCTTATACTATTTTAAATAATTTACAGAAGTTGACCAAATATTGCCCCATGTAACTGGGGTAAGTCTTGGTCACTGGGGTAATTCCTGGTCAATGTTTTTCTCATCATTTAGTCCCTTTTTATTGTCATATTTAGGGAATTTAATTGTTGGTAAATGCTTTAAGCATTAACTGTAAAGTTAACTGTAACCACATTGTTTACCTACCACATTTTAGTTAATTGTAGTTCTTAATAAAGTAGAGTCACTCGGGGTAATTCCTGGTCACTGAATTTCTGAGGTAACTCTCGATCATTTTCACTTTCATTATCAAAATAACAATTTATCAAACTGTAAAAAATCTTAAAGATACTTTGAAATGCATGCCTAAATTACTCATTTGGTTGAAATTTAATATTGAAAAAATACATTCAAAACTGTAATTCAAATTTCTGCAAAACAACATTAACCTTGATGTTTACATATTTTACAAAGATTAGTGTCATTTTTAAAGTTTTAATTATTTTATTTTATTTCAACTATGGCATATCACAATCTTTAAAAAAGATTATAAAATTTTCTTCTACTATATTAACAATTACTACTCTATCTATAATATTATTATCTCATTGCAAAATGTGAAAATGGTGCATAAAAATATACATAATGCAATAGAGGAACCTAATTATTATGCTGTGTATTATAATAAAGATCTGTATTGAAGTTTGTGTAAAATTTCTTGAAAAAAGAAAAAAAGACTGAAACCAAAGTGAGATAAAATCAAAGATATAAACATTCAGTTATACATTTTATGGGCCAATAAATTTGCAAGGTATTAATTAATCCATTCACAGTGGATAAATAAGTAATAAATACTGCTTATAAATGTTGGAAAACTGCATAAAAATTCTTTGGCTAATTAATGTTTTGTAAAATGTACAAGTCTTTAGCACATCAAATAAATTTGTATTTATAACCAAAACAAAGTCTATACTTTATTATTCTACAATTATGCGATGAATAAATCTTTTACAAGATTGATTCTACTTATTTTAATACTCAGTCTTAAAGAAATTAACTTTACTACTTTATTTACATCAAAAATTATGCTGACCGATAATTACCCCAGAATTGACCAAGAATTGCCCCGTTTCCGGAGTAATTCTTGGTCACTTAAAAGTTATAATTATTTCAATTATAAGTGCATTTAAATTTAAATAAGCATTTTCTTATATAGCCATCAGAGGGGACTTATTCCACAAAAAAATTTAAAACAATAACTTTCATAGTTTTTATAATAATTGGATGTTGATGATTTTTGACCAGGAATTACCCCGGGTGACCCTACTTTTATCTTTTATTAGTGTTCCCACAAGACGTAGCACATTGTCCTTTTTAAAATCAATAAAATGCCACCTAACCTTTTCAGACGTAGTGAAATGCACCTTTACTTGTAACCAGAGATTTCTTGTAAAAATGCATCATACCACAGTATTTATAAAACCATGTGTCCGAGAATTTGCAAAAATTATACAACTCCCTCATTTATTTAGGAAAAATATTATTGGAAAAGAAATTATCCAATCATGCTGTAATTTAACTGTATTATTTTATTAATAATTCTAAAATAATTAAAAATTAATATTACTTTATTCATTGTACTTAAAAATTAAATATTTTACCATTTTTTTCCCCTTTAAATATTGTTACTAAACAAAATAATACATTTTCTCACCCCGTTCTTCGCCCGTTTATATAAAACTAGTGTTTTTTTTTTCTTTCTAGAGTAAACATTACTTTTATGCACATATTTTATACTCATTTATAAAATATATTTTTCTTCTGAAAGAATATTCTGGCAGAGTTTCCCCCAGACAGTTTCAGAAGGGTGCTGCACCCTGCCTGCCTTTTGGTTTACAAAATAGCACCCTTCTTGCACCTCATAAAAATAATTAGCACCCTTCTTGCCCCCACCCCCAGTAAAAAAATGTCCTTTCTCCTTTTTGCATTAAAAAATTTGCTTTCATAGGAATAACTGACTCAATGTTGTTTTAAAAAGAGTGCCCTGACTTTTAAATATTAAAAGTGGCTTTAAACACCAAAAGAATACCTTTAATAATTTAAAAAAATGCCAATAAGAATCTGAAAAGTGCCCTCAAGAATAAAAAAAGTGCCCTTAAGAATTAAAAAAAGTGCCCTTTTCTCACCAGTAAAACCCTGCCCTTTTTTAAACCTGGGGAAACTCTGATTCTGGCATTTCTTTGGAAAGACGGTTATAACCAAATCTAATCGAACAGAATCAAAACCAAGTCTGAATCTAAAAATATTAAGAGTTAAACCAACTTGAACCTGTGCCTGAGATAATAAACAAGATTCCACCCAACATAATGCAAGACTGGTGGTGGTGACATTCTCCATTGCAAAAATTAGATATCACATATTCTAAATATTAAATTAACATTGAATATTCTGAGAAAATAGACTTGGACACTCATGTTAGAAAGGTGATTTATAATTAATATTTATGTTATTTATATGTACAATATTTGGTACTTTTATGTTAGCTGAATGCAGGAGTAGGGAAATACAACATTTTACTCATCGCTGGCAAATGGATTTTCTGACAGGGTGAATGAATTTTTAGAGAATTTTTAAAAAACTGCAGGCAGTAAGATATGCCAGAAACTTCTTTTTTTTTTTACTAGTTAGCTATATTTTGCAACTTTCCAAATTACAGTTGTGGTGCTAAGCTCTATACTAAACTCTCCTCTGTTGTATATATTTCTTAATTTTATTGTTAAATATATATATATATAAATGCATTGTAGTAATAGTAATTGACTATTTTTGCAGTTGCGTACATTTTGTCATAACAATTTTCAATTAATTGAATCTTGCTGTCTGGTAAAATAAATCTTTATCTGATAAGATTTTCAGAAAATTCCCCACCCCTGGCAGGGTGCAAATCTCGCCAATAACATCTTTTTCTCACCAGTAGCAGCAGTGTTGAATTCAGGGGGTGGCCCGGGGAGAGGGGGAATATCCCCCCTGGAGCATTGAAATGTCATCCCCGGAAGATGATTTGAGATTTTATGCTTTTAATGATTAAAAAGTGCAATTCCCCCCCCCCCCCCCCCCCCCCCCCCGAGCCACAGAAATCCCTCCCAGAGAAAAGTGTCTGAATTCAACACTGAGTCGCAGCTTTAACTTTTGCACCTATGTAAATTAGAAATGATGTTTTGATGTTGAAATAGAATGTCTTGGTTAATTGTATTTTTTATTATTTTCTTTTAATTAAATCAGTGAAAGGCATGCATATGTATTATGTTATTTTAAATTAAATGAGTGAAAGGTATACATTTTATTTTTAAATATGAATGATGGCAATGGGAACAATATTTGGCCGTTTATCACCTGCGCCTGGCAAACATAAAAGTATCCAATTATTTAAAGGCAGTATACTGAAATAAAATCTTATAGATCTATGCAATAACTGAAAAGGATTTCAATTGGCTTAAAATCAGTATGAAACCCTTGCAAAACATTTCATTAGTTTATATATATATATATAATATTGCTTTTTAATACAAAATAATTGGTTAGTATTAAGTAAATTGTCCAAGCATATATAAAACAGTTTTCAAACTAAATAAAAGTAGTTTACTAGAAATTGGAAATTTATAGAAACTGGTTATAATACATTATTCTAATGGTCAAAAAAGAATAATAATTCAAAAACTTTTTTTAAAAACGGAAAAAATAAAGTTAATATTTAAAAAAGGCTAACTATATACTGTACACAAAAGCAATAAACAAATTTTTCAACATATCGAAAGGAAATTATTGTATTTTTTTCTAATATGCATACATACACATCAATGACAAACTGATTAGTAATGACCATTGCTTTTAATGTATTACTATTAATTAAAAAAATCAAATTTTATTTAGTTTTCTCATCTGTATCGTGTTTAAAGGAATATAAATATAAACATTGACTAATAATGCCGGATGAGTTAACATGCGTCTGGAACGCTTTTGTAGCAACCAATCAGATGTTTTCTATTAAAATCAACAAGAGAGAGTAAAGTACTTTTATAAGTAAGAGATGGACCCTATTTGAGGCTATGATTTCCGAAGTGTTTCCCCAAAGCATGTGACTTTACGTCACAAAATGGTCCAAAAGAGAACCTCTCAGAGACGGAAAACACTTTTACATTCAAATTTCTTTTTGGTAAATATGCTGGTCGGATCGAAACTACAGTTAATCGAGTAGGAACAGGTTGGAATCGAGTTGGAAGAATACTGTCCATTGGACAGTATTCTTCCTTTCGGTTCGAGGCTATGAAAAACCAGCTGTTTGGGATGCGTAACATTGAAAAATTGCTCCATTTGAAAGCATTATGCTGTTGACGAATTCGCTTATTTTTTATTTTGTTACTGAAACGATAGACATGTACCCACACAGCACATAAACTTAGAATAACGTTGTTTCAAGGGTTATTAAGGTTGAAATAAGGTTATAACAAGGTTTGGAAAGGGTTTGTGCTATCTGGGTATGCAGTAGACCTGAATAATATAAGGCATATTCATTCAATTTCAGATTAATTTTGCCTTAATTATCGAATTTATTAGAAATATAATGTTAAAACAGGGTATATAATGTATAAACAGGTTATTGCCAATGTCTATAAAAATGAGTGAAATTTCAAGTGTTTAAGTGGAAAAGTACAATAAGGAAAAAAAATAATAAAGTTTTTCATTGAGGTGGGAGTGAGCCTGGTGAGCGTAGTTTTTCCAGCTCTACTTGTGGTTCAAATTTCGGGTTTGAAGTTAGTTATTTTGATAGTGGTAGTTGTAGAATACATTAATAGTCGGGATATAGTGAATTTTTATTTGTTTACATTGTTGTCAATACTGGTGATATTGATAGGTGGACTTTGAAACGGCCGGTGGGCCTCAGTTTCCCTTCTACTGCAATGGCGGGGTCTGAGTTCAAGATAAAAGAGAGTCCTGTCATTGACAGAGAGGAATATAAGAAATATAATTGGAATGATGGTAGAACAGCAGAGGAACAAATATCCATAATATCGGAATTGAAAGAATATGTGATAATTACGGAATGCGAACACGGAAATTTTCAGAAATTAAATCCTATGCAGGTGAAACAGTAGATAAAAAAAACATTCGACAGGCACAGTGGTATCGACACATTTCGATATACCCGAAATAACAAATTACTCATAACTACCAAGAGCTATGAATGTGCGAAGGAAATTGTCACGAAAAAAAAAATATTTGATAGACAGGTCAAGCACAATCTCATGAATGAGAACATTACTACTAGATTCCTCATTTTCCGAATTGATGTGGACATTACACCGAAAGAAATACAGGAAGAGCTTGAAGAAGAAAATGAACTTGTAGTTCAAAATGTGAAGCGTTTTTTGACACGAAAAGACGATCTAATGGTTCCTACTGGAACAGTACTGATCACAATTTACGGACATACTATTCCAGAATATGTGAAAATGTTCTATATCAGGCAGAAGAGTAAACTGTTCGTAGACCGACCGAGGCGGTGCAACATATGTCAAAGTTACACTCATGGGTCAAATAAATGTACATATGGTAAAAAATGTAAACGGTGTAGTAAATCTCATCCTGAACTAAACTGTACTGAATTAGAAATTCAGTGTGCAAAATGTTATTGTGGACAAGAACACGAAGCAGATGATAGCGAATGTGTCGAGAGGAAGAAGGAAGCAGAGATCTTAAAAATGAAAAGCGAAAATCATATTACACTGGCAGAAGCACGCAGACAATACAACTTGAAAACATTGAACAGCTACGCGGCAAAAACTAAACAACATGTTGTGAATGACACGGTGGAGGAAAATATGCATAAATTGGCCATAATGATAGAAGAGAAATTTGAAAAAATGATGCAGGTAGTCATGCATCTATGGGGTGTAGTTGAATATGTGGTTCAGAAGAGTGATGTAGTTCAGACAAGCGATACTCAAAAAGCTACAGTATCGGAAGATAATGCCAAAGAGTCGACCGAGACTTCCAAGGTTATTAAAAGAGATGTCATGACGGAACTCTACAATGTCTTGAAGAATAAAATGTTTAAAAAAAGTGATCAGAGTCCGCTCAGGGGAAAAATCCAGATTCAAGATTCCCAGATCAATGAGGATATGATTACAGATGTGGGATAAGAATATGAATGCTTGCGGTGCGGAAAGTTTATGTGTGTTATGTTGTAGTTATTATGGACTGTCGTATGCTGGATTTTTTGTGTTAGTGTGCTTTATTGGGGTAAGTGTTTGTTGTTTCATTTCTTGTATTTTTTGGTGGTTAGTTGTTTTGTCGGGTTGTGTTGTATGGATACTTTTTTGATACAATGGAATATTAGAGGTATACGGGCCAACTTACCCTGGCTTCATACTGGGTTATTTCGCAAGAGTGTGGTCTGGGCGTTTCAAGAGTCTCTGCTCAAGAATAAGCATCAAGTTTTTTTTAGGGATAGGAACATTTTTCGTGCTGATCGGACAGGAAATTTAGGAAGAGGGGGTGGAGGTTTATTTTTAGCAGTCCACAAGAAAATTCCTGTTACAATCATTAACCTGCCTACTATTGACCGGGATCATGAGGCGCAAGGGATTAAAATTTGGTTTAAAAAGAGGTGGATTGCCATTATAAATATTTACGCTCCTAAAGACTTCGGGGCTACGAATTGGTTGGATAACATAAAAGATATGATTGGTGATAATTATTTAATTATCGGTGATTTTAATATTAATTTTCTCAACTGGCAGACTAATCCGAAAGGTCAAAAAATGGTTAATCTTGTTAACTGGATTAATCGGAATGATGTAGTGCTCCTGAATACGGACCAGGTAACGAGATTTTCTGGCGAGGTAGTGGATCTCTCCTAGATATGAGTATGGTGTCGAGTAGGTTAGCTGGTGAGTGCAATGTGGTTGTTCATCCGGATCCGATGGTCTCTGATCACTATCCCATTGAGATTCAGGTATCGAATAGTGATTATGAGGTCAGGAGAGATTTTTTGACTCTGGTTAATTGGGATCGTGTTGGCTCGGCGGTGGCTGGTGTTGGTGAACATGAATATGTGGATGATTTGGATAAGTGGACAAAAATTATTACCCAGACTATAGAAAATTGTACGGAGCGGGTTCCGATTAGTAGTGGGAATCTTCCGCCGTGGTGGGAAGTGGTGACTCGTCGGCTGTTGGCGTTGAAAAACGGTACTATTATCGGAAAGCGGTTCGGGCGTGCCAACTAGACTTATGGATTAAATACAAGCTGTACAATGCCAAACTTAGAAAGGAAATAAAAAAGGACAATAAAAAATTTTGGGATACAGTAGTCAGAGAGCCTCGTAGGGGGCCAAAAATTTTCAAAATCATTCGTGGCATCAAGAAAAAAAATGAAGGGGAGGTGAACACGGATTTCTGCTTCCCGAATTGTCCGCCTGACGCAACTTTCCAAGCGAATGCCCTATCAATAATTTTTCAAAACAGTCCGGTGGTACAAGGTATTCCAATTGACTTTTCGGTGAATGATGGAATGGAACTTAAATTCACAATGGAGCAGTTACAAAATACAATCAGTAAGGGCAAATCCACAACTCCTGGTATTGATGGCATAAAGATGAGTTTTTTTTTTTAAACTGAAAATTAGGACGCTGACAACACTCCTAGAGATGTACAATGCAATTTTGGAGAAAAAGAATATCCCAGAGGTTTGGAAAGAGGTGATTATGCTCCCTATCAAGAAACCTGGCAAAAGTAGGGATGATGTTCGGGGTTATAGACCCATAGCGTTAACAGTCACTAGCAAAAAGATTTTTGAAAAAATGATCCTGGACATTTTACTTAATTGGTGCATGGAAAAGAAAATTTTCCATAGGAATCATTATGGATTTATCCCATTTAGGGACTGTGAGGCTGCGGCATACAAAATTTATAGATACATCAGTAGGGCAAGGCATTCAAAGCGGAAAGGTTATTTGGTGGCATTAGACATCAAAGGGGCCTACGACAATGTCTGATGGGATGGGTTGCTTTTCAAATTAAAAATGCTGGGGCTTGGTGGTGATCTTTGTGTTTTAATTCGAAATCTGGTTCAAGAGCTAAGGATTCGGGTAAAATGGAGGGGTTCGCTGTCTGTTCCCTTCCAGTATCACAGGGGTCTTTTACAGGGAAGTCCTCTCTTCCCTTTACTGTTTGCACTTTATCCAGCGGATATTTCCGAAATCTTCGATTCATGTATACATTGTGTAGTTTATGCTGATGACATTTTTCTTTATGGTTTTCATGATGACGTGGTTTGGTTAAAGGGGGTCTTACAGGGAAATATTGCCAGGGTTATTCAATGGCTACAGGCCTGGAATTTGGAGGTGAATCCCAATAAATGTCAAATCCTTAAGATTGGTAGGTGGAGGGAGGTAGTGGAAGATCATTTACAGGTGAGAGGTCAGGAGGTGGGTTTTCCGATTCTCTTAGGGTTTTAGGGGTTTATTTCAATCGCCAGGGGAACTTAAAGGATCATATAGCCATGCTAAGGGCAAAATCTTGCAAACGTCTGAATTTGATAAAAGTAATTGCAGGGATGAGTTGGGGTACAGATACTAAACATTTACTGCGAATAACTAGGAGTATGATGGGAGCTCTGTTAGATGGAAATCCTCGGATTCTAACGCATGCCAATATAACGGAAGGTCGGCAACTTCATGTTATCCACAATATGGCTTTACGGTGGGCTAGCGGCTTACCAAAGTGGTGCCCTATCCCGGTCTTATTACAGGAAAGTGGGGTGTGGAGGTGTGGTCAGAGGATTGAGTATCTGGCTACTAAAAGGTCTATCTCGGAAGTGAAATACCAGGATCATACGGATATGCTATCGAATGACTTACTCTACCGGGAACTACATACTCTCAGAAGCTATGGCACGGATATTAAAGAGTTGGTGAATTATAAGTGGGGTACGAGAATCAGTGATCATTGTCGAATATTTATCAATACATGGGCATTTCAAAATAAAGACTTTCCGGACGAGGTGATCAAGAATTCCTTCCATAACTTTGCTCAGACGTACAAAAATATGGTCACGTTCATTGCAACGGATGCTTCTAAAGATACTCATAGGACTACAATTGGGATGATGAATCAAAAGACTGGTAGTCAGTTGGCCTTTCAGATTCCGCATATCAATACAATTTTCACGGCTGAAGCTATGGCTCTATTGGTTGCAATTAAATTTTATACGGTGGACAGGGGGGATTATATGTTCTTCACTGATGCTAAAAGCGTCCTACTGGCTCTACAAAAGGTTAACCGAAAATCAGTGGCTATTATCACACAGTTGAGAGAAGAGATTAATAGGAAAAGTAATGAACAGTATAACATGACTTTCATTTGGGTTCCGGGGCATAAAGGAATTGAGATAAATGAGTGTGCGGACAATTTGGCTAAGAATGGACCTTTCAGCAATGTACGCATTCCGTGGCTTTCTGCTGAAGATTGGGTGACGAATGTGAGGAATAATAAACAGAAAGAAGCTGAATATGAGTGGGAGCAATATAGGAAAAACTGTACTGGTCGTGGTTGGGATTACGGTAGCATCGGACATCCGCATCAGTTATTGCAAAGAAAAAGTGGTGTTATATTTGCCAGATTTTTAACGAAAACAATTCTAACTCAGGCCCGGCGTAAGAGTTTTCTTGGTCGTGGGGTATCGACGTGTAACCTATGTGGATTGGAAGACCAAACAGAGGAGCATTTGGTGTTGAGATGCAAGAGATTTTCGGGGTTGCGAGACATAGTGTTTCGAAAGTTACAGGTATCGAAGAACACTTCGTACGAGGATATTTTTGGGGCGACTGGGCGTAAAGGTGGAGAACATATTATTTTGTTTTCTCAGTTGTTGGATCAGATCTATGTACATTGTAAGAGTTGGATTGACGGCGCTGGGTAGGGGAGTATCAGGCCTTGTTTTTGAATTTCTTGGCGTGCGCTGGATGCAGGTTTTTTGTGATTTCGGGTTGAGTTACCTCTGGTAGGAGTCTGGTTTTTGCAGAGTAAGACAGCTGTATAGGAATAAAAAGCTGCTCACCGGGCCCACGGGCCAAATCAACAACAACAAAGTGTTTAAGTTGAGGTTTGTTTATAAATTATGTAAATTAAACTTATTTTACTTAAACATGTTTTTATTTCATGATTTCAATGGTAATTTTTAGTATTCACAAAATTTTTCATTTAAATGTTGCAAATCATCGAATTTTTCATTTATTAATAATTAAATAATGATGAATATGCGTTTGCTTTCATTAATTTGCTTTCTGAGCTCATAAGTGTGACAATAAAATAACATGACTACGAGAAATAGCCAAAAAACCCTTCGTGAATGCAAAGGTGCATTCCACTTATCTTTTTTCACAGACCGCTAGAGTGACGTGAAACGTGATGCTCTTTTCGTACACCTGCATTGGTGCATTCGAGCATCACGTGACCCCCGTGGTCTGTAAAAAAAGATATGCGTAAAGCACCGCGGTAGCCTTTCTTTTTTCGTTAGCCTCGCAAAGCGTAAATGTGACGTCACAAGAATATTGTCATCACATATTGACGTCACACTTTTACCTACTGTGACGTCACAAGAATATTGTCCAATCTCGTGATTGGTTGTTTTTTCTATGCGATTTTTGGGTTTGGGGCTTCACAAAAATATAATAAATTTCACAAAAATAACCTTTACTTTTCACAAAATAGGCCCTAAGAAAAAAACCTGTATCGACCCCTGTGTTGATAAGGAAAGGGCATGTTTACAAACAAACAGTTCCATCAACCAATCTACCACTGCATTTTTTGTCGCAGCTATCATTGCAGGAATCGTCATGGCGACGTAGGCCAATCATATCACAGACCAGTTTAACGTAGACCAATGAAATCGCTTCATCACATGTGTACTGTAGGAGTCGTAAAGAACGAACAGGTTTTTCTCCCAAACCAACAGTGACGTCAGTTGCCCTTTCCTTATATGCACATCACATGCTTTAAGGTCAAGCAGGAATGTAACAGCAGGTTGCAGTGTTGCCAGTTGAGTTTTTTAGGTAGATTTCGTATGAAATACTACCTATTACATTCTCCCCTAAATTGGAATTTTTGAAAATTTTTGCATATCTACGCCGATTATGACTTCTATAGCCCAAAACCACCCCCAGTTCAAAACTTTATCTATCTGTCTATGTCACTCTTTTATGGACACGATAACTTCAATAATTATGCACAAATCTCTTCCAAACTGATACATAAAATCTCGGTCAAGTTTGTTAATGGGCAAAAATTGAACCAGGGGGGGGGGCTTTTTGTGAAAACAGAAAAAAACCATAACTTCTTAATTATGATACGTATCGAATCCGTTTAAAGTTGTTATTACTTCTAGGAAAAGGGCAGAAAATTTATGTAGGACATATTTTTCATATCATTAAAAATGGCCCAAAGGGGGGGGGGGAGGGGGAAGTGGGGTTTAGAAGAAAAAAATTCATAACTTCGTCAATTCACAAGATATCAAATCCTCTTAAATTTATTATAAATCCTCTTAATATTATCTACAACTTTTATACTGAGAAGTTTTTTATAAGACCAACCCTTATAGCAAAAAAAAATTAAAAACAAAAAAATCCCTGCCGGCTCTGCCTGCAAACAAGTTAGATTTCTAAGTGGGCGGTCCCAACTGCGGCATCATGGCAAAAAGGTCATTTCTTCCTCAATTTCCAACAAACAGGCACCCCATGGCCTGCGTCTTCAAAATCTACCTGTGCCTGTAGGCCGAGCCGTCAGGGATTTTTTTTAGTCAGTTTGCTTGATTGCTGCCACTTTTTTCTCTAATAGTAATATTTTCTTTATTTAATGATAAATTTAATAAAACGACTGTTACTATTTCACAAATGGCAACAATGAAACAATCTGAATAATAGGAATCAACAGGCAATACTAGTACTTTAGCCATGCCAGAGTCGGTTCCTTTAAAATTTCAGGAGTCGGAGTCGGTCATTTTTCTTACCGACTCCGCAGCCCTGGTTTTTTATCGATATACCCGCAAATGACGTGACATGGGTAAAGTCCATACCAAGAAGGACCAGGAAGTCAGAGACCTGTCAAACACTGAGTGTGTTTGACAGGTCACATGACGGGCCTTTGGGAGCACCAGCGCTATGAACCGAATACTAATTTCTGGTCCATGTTCTGATCTTGAAAGCCTATCTTCACTGTTCTCCTTCTTATTTCTATCTCCCTGAGTAAACAACTTAAATCTGACGTACAGACCTAGCGGTTGAGGTGTTTCAATTTACTTCAGATGGCTGATGGCTTTTGAATGGGAATTGCCAGTCTGTGTATCTTAAATGTCTTTGCACAATACATTCAGAACGGCGCATGAAACAAAAACATTGTGGGGCCTCCTTGGCCGAGTGGTTAAGGCACCACGCCGCTAATTGCTTGCGAGTGTAGGAGGTTGTGGGTTCAATTTCCACTGGTTCCATTGCACACACACTTTGTGTGGAACCCCCAGGTTGTGTCTCTTGTGTTGTCATGTTTCCTTGTACTATCTCGTCAAGATGTATGTAATTGTAGAATTCATGTATATGTTTCTGTGAATAATAAATAAATGTATATGGACTATTCGAGACGACAGCCTTGTAGCTATAGGTCTCAAAGCCCACCTCCCTTCAAAGTACAAAAACATTGTGTTTAAAAAAAAATTATGCTTATATTTTATTTTTATATAAAATTTTAGACCTTTTCAGCGACAGGTATAGGTTAGTTAACTTTTAATTAATATGTATATATGTATTTATCAAAAATAATTCGTACAAAATAAATCTGAAGTATTTTACGCATGCATTACTTTACACCTGTATAGGCCAGTTGCAATCGACGTCACCTTGGAGGTAAACAGTACAAATAGGCAGTTCTGATTGGTGGAATTACCCTTACCTCCAAGTGAATACAATGGTTGATCAGCTGATTGCAACTGCCCTATTTATGCTGTATAAATTAATTATTACAAACTCGTTTGAATGTTTTAGGTATTCAAATTCAGATAATTTTTTTCTTTGTCATCTAACACACACTTACATGAAATCTGAAACTGTGCACAAAAATTATCATAATTAATACCATATATGGTCAATTTGAAAAAAAAAACATGTAAACTTTTTTTTTTTTTTTTGCTTGCACGGAATTTACCTGAAGCGAAATTTTGCATTTCTTTTCCACCCTCATGCAAGCAAAAATGCATTCAAAAATAGAACAGCATTAAATTTAACCAACTAATGTGGCTGAAAACTTACATTGAATTTAACACCCTTCAAAGGAAAAACGTTACAAACACATTTGAGTAGGATTTTTATAAACTTCTCAACAACAGCGTTTATGGCAAAGCACTTGAGAATGTGAGAGATCATGTACAGATTCGACTTTTAAATGATGAAAAAAAACTGTTGAAGGCTACTGCGAAACCATCCTTTCACGCTTATAAGATATTTAATCAAGATTTAGTGGCTATACACTGTAAAAAAAATTAATGTGATGTTAAACAGACCTATATACATTGGATTTTCAATTTTAGATATTAGTAAAACCCTTATGTATACATTTCACTAATCACTATGAATACATATCGAAAAAATACTCCGAGAAGGCATCGTTACTTTTTACAGATACAGACAGCCTTTATTATGAGATCCAGACAGACGACCTATACGATGATATGTGACAAGACCACAGCTTGTTCGACATATCGGATTACCCCAGAAACCATAAAGCACTTAATCTTGAAAATAAAAAAGTTCTTGGAAAAAGGAAAGATGAACCCATATCAGAATTTGTCGGTTTACGTTCCAAAATGTATAGCATTCTAACAAAAGAAGATGAAAGAAACCGCGCAAAAGGTGTTAACCGATACGTTGTTCAACATATTCTCAAACATCAGAATTATGATGTTCTATTTAACAATCAATTAATTAGAGCAAGCGCGAAAAAAAATAACTAGTAATGATCATAACTTGGTCACCATCGTAGAAAGAAAAATAGCCTTGTCAGCTTATGATGATAAGCATTATATTTTCGAAATTAAAATTGATACATTAGCTTTAGGCCATAAAGACATCATTCACTGTTAAGAAATTACCTAAATTTATTAATAGAAACCGAAATAATAGATATACATAATAAAAAAAAAATCCTTCGAAATAAAAAAAAAATTGAAAAAAGTGCGTGTGCATGCATGTGTGATGGGGGTGTCAGTGATTAATCTCCAAAATATAAAATATACACGTGATTCAGGAAAAAACTGCTAAACTGCAAAAAAGGAAGAAAATTTTTGCTTTCCTTTCACATATTTAGAAATCTACCCCTGTCCCTTGGGAGATAAGGACAGAGCAAAAATTTCAAAAGGGATGATGATTTTAGATGAGTGATAATTATATGAGATGAGATGAGTTACCTTATTACGAAATAAGAATGGAGCAGCATTTAAAACAAAAATAATAATATTAAAGATTTTAAACTATTTGCTGTGTGAGGGGTGGGGGAGTGGAACTTTTGGGAAAAAGGAGGATAATTTAGATGATTGATTATTCATTAATATTGTTACTAAAGAGAAACAAATACAGCAGTTTTAATTTAAACATAGTTTTAAAGATTTTAAAATTTGTATGTGTGTGTGTGTGGGGAGGGGAGCAGAAAGAAAACTTAGGTGACAAATTATCTATTTAGTAAAGTAGGACAAAAGATTTCTTCAAATAAGAGTATTACAAATTTTAAACTTTGTATTCTTGGGGGATGAGGGGGAAATATAAATTTCAGAGGAATGTGTTTGTAATTTAGATGATTTGTTAATATATTGTCTGACAAATAGGACAGAAGATTTATTTTTATATAAATAGATTTTTTATATAGGAATTGGCAAAGTGGAAGAAGCGACATTTTGGGGGCAGAAAGATAATTGAAATGGTTGATTATTTATTTATTGTTACTAGACAGAAACAATATATTTTTAAATAAGTTTTAAAGATTTTAAACTTTATATCCTGAGGGACAGAAGGAAGGAGAAGTGTAAGTTTCAGAGAGAGAGAGGGGATTTATATTATTGATTATTTACTTATTGTTACTAGAATACAACATATAGGACATAATATTCTTTTTAAAATAGGGTTTAAAGATTTTGTTTTGCAGGGAGAGGGGGGGGGGGAGTTTGACATGTTGGTGCTAGAGAGATAATTTAAATGGCTGATTATTTATTTATTGCCAGTAGTGAGCAACAAATAGAGCATACATTTTTTTTATAAAGAGTTTTAAAGATTTTAAACTTTATAAGCTGAGGGGTGGGGGACATAAATTTTGGATGGAAGGGAAGATTGTAGTTTAGAGGATTGATTTTTTACTAATTGTTACGTTAGTAGCGAGCAGGAAAGAGGACAGAAGGATTTAAGATTCTCAAGTTTTTAAACTTTTTGTGTTGGGGATTGCAGAGAAGGGAAACATACACTTTATATGGGGGGGGGGGGGGGAATTCATTAACATCATATAAAAACATAAGTGAAAATCTGCCAAAAATGTTAAAAGATTAAAAATTCTTCGATTTTTAAAATAAATTATTTGCACAAAAAAAATTGCGTGTGTGTGAAGGAGATGGAGTGGGGGGCTTATATTTGGGAATGGAAAATAAAATAAAAATTGCTTAAAAGTGGAAGAGAGGGGGGGGGGGGCTCGGGATTTTACGGTAATTCTTAAATTTCTTCACTGAATTGATATCTAAAGACATGAATTATCCTACAACTAAAAATGTGATGTCATATTTGAGTGAAAGTTTGGAAAATTTCATAGTTTGTTTCTACTTCAATATGGAGATGGTCTCAAGACATTTTTTATTAGTCATATAGATGACACAATTGATGCTTTTTGCATTTCTATGTCACAATTAGTTGATAAAATAGTATGGGGCAGCCATACTCTACCTGCGGCCCAAGACACATAATCATTAAACCATATTTATAAAATTAATTAATGTACATAAAAGATATTTAATACTACCTGCAATGTTAGGTTTTGTTTTATATATTTTCATAGGAGGACAAAATCTGTAAAGTTATTTGAATATAATTTAAAATTTTTAAAACATCTTAAATCCATTTTCTTAGTCAAAACTTCTTTTTACATGTATTCTTATTACTTCTATTTGTGCTATAGTGGAGTGTACATTTCTCAATCTTTCATTTAGACCTTGACATAAACAGACGCTGATTACGATTTGGTGTAGATATGCCAATAGGTGGCGCTGCTATACAACTTTTTCATGATTTTTACGATAGCTATATTTCAAGAACTAATGCACGGATTTTCATCAAACTTCAGATTTAGTTAGACGTTGACATAAGTTGATTAGGTTTTGGTCTAAATCTCCCAACAGGTGGCGCTGCTATGCTACATTTTGCAGGATTTACACAATTTTAGCAATAGTACTATCTCAAGAACTAATGCATGGAATTTAATAAAACTTTAGATTCAGTTAGACCTTGATATAAATTGGTGCTGATTCTTTTTAGTGTATGCGAAACCTGTGTGAGATAGAAGAAAGTTTCGGGATTGGTACATCCAACTAGTTTTTTTTTTGGATGGATTGTACATCTTTTTAAACTCCATATCACACTTTTTCTTTTCTACATTTTGGAGATTTCTGAGAAGTTTATGAAAACAATAATGCCCTAGGGTCAGGTGGGGTAAAATAAGTCATGGGGTAAAATAGGTCAGTTTTGAAAAGATTCTAAAAAAATAAACAAATGAGTTTTTATTTTTGTGTTGCCATTTTTATATAGTAAAATACTGATGCTTGTCATTACTTTACATGTAAAATTAGCTTCAACTTTTACCCCACAGTTATAGTTTATAACAATTTGATGTTTTGGTACTTGAAGCTTGCATAAGTTGGTTATAAAAACTTTTGATTTCAGAAAATTTAGAGATAAGTTCACATGTTTTTATAATTCTATTAGATAAAGTACTTTATCAAGATTAATTTTCTACATTTTAAAAAATATAACTCCAAAAACAAATATTTTAGGGCAAAAAAAACCTGTGTGGGGTAAAATAGGTCATGTTTTGCTGCAGGTTAGGCTTAGCATACACAATGTATGTAATTTTTCTTTTTAAATCACTTTTATGGTGATAAATATGTTTGTTCTGATTTTAAAATAGACTGAAGCAAAATTAAAAATGCTGCTTTCAGGCATAATTTAAAATAATTGTTCCATTTTTATTTTTTCATGGTGTTTATGTAGTGCAGCCAAGAAATATAACATACCATTTGATACACTTAAAATATATGTTGTAAACCCACCAATACATGAAGGTTCAAGACGAAATATATATATTTGACCTCACTAGAAGAACAATGTCTTGTTCGAGCCATGAAGGTCACAGCTTCATGTGGTTTACCTCTTGATCGAAGTGACCTTGTTAGAATGATCAATAGCTATTTAGAATATTCAAGTAAGCCAAGTCCTTTTCCAAACAGTACTCCAGGACCCGATTGGGTAAGGAATTTTGAAAAGCGTTAGAAGAAAGAATTGAAAAAGTGAAAGCCTGAAATTTTAATAAAATTTAATTAAAAACTGCAAAGAAAAACAGGTGAAATTCTCAAAACTGCAACAACACTGGACAGACTTCATGCTGAAAAAGTCCACAGAAAAAATAAAACCAAGATGTTTCTAAAGAAACAGAAGAAAAATGCCAACTTTTCTTCAGTAGAAAATACAACATGCTCTGATTCAGAGCAGATTGATAATGAACATTCTTTAAAAGTTGGGAAATGGGTGCAGGTAGAGTTTTTTGGGAAAAAAAAAAAGAAAATATTTCATTGCAACATACTTTCACAAATTAATGATGCCTACATTGTAAAATTTGCCAAGGAAAGTGGAAGTTCTCACTTTGTGTTCCCAGAAATAGATGATATATCTGAAGTTGATGTATCACAAATAGTTAAGGTCCTTCCAGAACCTAAAATGAATCACAGGAGGCAGTATTTTTTTATATAAGTGTTCATCCTCATTCTTTTCACATTTATATACATATTTACATAAATAGTATTCAATAAATTGTGCAATTGAATCTGTTTTTAGCATGACTTATTTTACCCCACCCTATGGGGTAAAACAAGTCATAAACAACACATTTTAAATCTTGTTTATCAGTTCCAAAAATTTATTAATTCAGAAATATTTATCTTAAAATGTAATAAGAAGTGTCCATTTGCATATTCTGAGCTGTTTTTTTAGTGGTGGAATTTATATTTTTTTCCCTATAAAGGTGCAATTGTAAAATGTGCTTTTTTTGACCTATTTTCCCCACCTGACCCTATAAGTTTTCCAACTATTTGAAAAATGTCTAAGCCAGGTTTCGAACCAGCTGCCAATGCTCTGCCAACTGAGCCATCCCGGGCGAATCTGGAGGACCTTATTCACCCAACTAACCTTATTGATCATAGCATCTGGTCTGATATCTGAATCAGCTCAACAGAATAAATTGCAGGTAATGGAATTCCAGTAAATGCCAGATATGTAATTACACTAGATTAATTTTTAACACAATTGAAGGGCCCTCTGCAATAACAAGGCAAGTGGAGTTACCCTGATTCCTGAAAAAATGTGCAAAAAGTCTTGGTGACCTACCTTGCTATTCCTTAGGCTCTATTTCATATATTCGAATTGCTCACCATAGCTTGTAAAAACTTTTTCAACTATCACGTGTCTCAGTTTCCCAATTCTGATAACAGGGGTGAGGACAGTAGGACGACTTTTTTTTTAAACAAAAAATGCTAAGATGATTTCATATTTTGTAAGCTCTTGTGTTCACTATATAAAAGATGATAAAAAAAAAAGAGCCATTAAGTGTTCCAAATGTACACTTTCTTTCACCCAAAACCATAGGATAACCATAAGGTAAGTGTTCAATTTTCAGTTTTATATAATGTATAATTAAATAATTTGTCAAAATTAGCTTTCAGTTCAAATATCATGACCTATGACCTACTAATAAAATTTTCTCAAACATGTGACCAAACTCAATTGTCTTCTCGTGCTCGAAACCCGTAGGATATAAAATTTAGTCAAAATAGTCTGAGCAGTTTTTTAGATAAAATTAGCTTGACCCACTAATTGAATTTTCTCAAGCATGTGACACAGCCCAATGATTTTCTCGTGTCCAAAAACCATAGGATACAAAATTTAGTTCAAATCGTCTGAGCCGTTTTAAAGATAAAAATAACGTGACCCATAATGACCCACTAATCGCAATTTTTCGAACATGTGACCTAACCCAATAGTCTTCTCATTCCCTAAAACGGTAGGATGATACTAAATTTAGTTCAAATCCTCAGAGCCATTTTTAAGATAAAAATAGCTGGATCAATAAACAAAACGACCCACTAATCGAATTTTCTCGAACATGTGACCTAGCCCAACAGTCTTCTTGTGCCCGGAAACCATAGATGCAAAATTTAGTCTAAATAGTCTGAGCCGTTTTCTAGATAAAATTAGCTTGACCCGCATTGACCCACTAATCGAAAGTTCTTGAACATGTGACCCAGCCCAATAGTCTTCTCGTGCCAGAAAATGGTAGGATACAAAATTTAGTCAAAATCGTTTGAACTGTTTTTTAGATACAACTAGCTTGACCCTGACCCATGGTGACACAAAATGATTCACTAGTCTAATTTTCTCGAACATGTGACCTAGTCCAACGGTTTTCTGGTGCTCCAAAACGGTAGGATACAAAATTTTGTCAAAATTGTTGGAGCCGTTTTTAAGATAAAATTTGCATATATATATAACCACACACAAGAATTGCTCGTATTAGAATATATGATGATATAAAGAAATATATATAAATTTTATGATCATAAGGAAAGAGAAAATGCTACAAAACTCTTCTTAAAAGGAATATATATGCAAAGAAGTTATATTCTAAATTAAAATTTTGAAAGTAAATTTAAAAGACTTCTACCTGAAAACTCCAGTTTTCACTTGCCTTGTTATTGCAGAGGGCCCCTCAATTATTCAAATGATTTATTTACCAATTAGAATAACTGTGAAAAATTTACAATCATAAGCAAAAAATTTTAAGAGTCAAAGAATTTTTGTTCTTGAAAAATTTTAAGAAGCTTTTCTAAGCTCCTCTAATAATCTTTCTTCTTCAAATAATTACATTATGGCATTTAATTAGCTTTATACAGGAGTTTAATTATATTTTCAATAACTTAGATTAAGATATTTGTTATTTTGTTAATGTGTACCAAACAGAATAACAGTAGAGGAAACACAATCAAAAGATAAATTCATAAATATTTTAATCAAAAAATACATTTGCCTTCAACAATTTTAGATGTAAACAATAAAATAAAAGTACATACATAAAAATACGTCAATATTAATTTATGGGAAATAATCTTTTACACAAAGATACTTCCAACATTTTATCATATACCAATTACCTGATTTTATAACAAAAAACATATTTACAATCATTTTAGGAAAAACTGAAAATTTTCTTTACATTATAAGATTTTTTATAAATTTTAAACAAAATAAGAAAGCAAAATGTTTTCTTCATATAACATAAACCATAAAAAACAATTAGCTATACAATATTAAATATTTAAAACTTATTTTAAAATACAGTTAAAAAGCAAAAAATATTACAGATGGTAAATGGCTGTGCATATATAAGATTATCCCTTTAGGGAGGAGAGAGAGAGAGGGGGGGGGAGGGGTTGACATTTGATATTGTTATATACCCTAGGGGGAGGGGAAAATTGCCTTTTAATATTGTTATTTTTGATCCAATCAAAATTATCTTTCCTTTAACTTTTTCATTACCTCAAAATTATCTGTTATTTTAATTTAGGATCATATCTATTTTTATGAAAATACAAAGTTATCAAACCATTAAATGATTATACAACTATTCCTTTCCAAAATATGATATAATGTTTGGCCTTCCTATTCTTCTGCTATATGCACATACTCGTATAATCTGCTAATGGAGAAACCAGGTGCGAAGTATGTGTATGTTTGAAATTATACTTGTTGGTAGGCCTCCCCATCCATCTGACTCTTGTGTTTACTAGCAAAGAAAATAGAAAAAATGTCATCCACCTGTTTTGTTGATAAGAAGCTCTGCTTATGCCCACCCCAAGCAAGCAGAGGGCAAGTGCAAGAAGACAATATGACTGTTGAATGCATGATGTAATGATAATGCTATTAACCCCTTGGGGACGAGCAACACGTATATGTGACGCATAAGATGCTCAGAATCCTAGATTATTCCCACCAGTTATTTTTTAGTGTAAGTTTTGCCTTATTTAATGGTAGCATTTCTGCGATTCAATTAGGCGAAAATTTCTGTTTTAAAAATCCGGTGGCAAAAGATTAAAAATTCCGTAAAGGACGCTCGTCACGAACGGGTTAATAAATACTTTTAAATAGTAAATATCTCTTTTAAGTGTTATTTGATATACAGTTATTTCATATATAAGTGATATTGTATGGACTTCTTTCCTTCATTTAAATGTTTCAATCAGTAAATTATGTACATAATAAATGTATAACTATATCACTGTAAACATGTAAAAAGAAAGAAAGAAATAATAAAAATAATTTTTAGACACTGATAATGATATCATTAGGGAGAGGGGTGGGGGTTCCTGAGAATGATAAAGTATAATATTGTAAGGAGGGGGGGGGTAGTGGGTCCATAATTATAAAAAAAGTTTATATTGTTACATATGTACAGCATCCTAACAGACTGAATTAAATTAAACTAAATAACTTTAACCTTCTGCTTAGCTAAAAATAAATGCATTGCTAGTGTTCCATTTAATGGGGCATAACAGTTGTGAAATCCTATGGAAAACAGCTGATATTGATGTACTTTTAGGAAGCTAGTTGAAGTGATTTCAATATATATTTTTTTGTTAGTTGTATTTTGATCATTTTGTATTTCTGGAAAATCGAATCCTTTTAAATAATGTTAACTAAAAAAAAAAAAAAAAAAAAAAAGAGTCTTTCCAGCTTGTACCAGAAGGAAAACAGAAGGAAAAGATGAACTTCCTATTTCTTGGTTTTAAGATTTTAGCTAATAGTACTCGAAAACATGAAGCTAAAATGCAAGGAATCTGATTATAGAAGATTCATTCCTGGTTTTCACCAATACAGAATTTGAATGAGAATTTCATCAAATTCATTAGTTATAGCCTTCATTTATGGAAATTTATTTTTGCCCACAGAATTTGATGATATTTTGTCAAATGTTGCCAAAGCTTGGCGAAAATTTGATGCTAGTAGATATGAATATATAGTTTTAAGAATATAAATATAAGAGTTGGAACAATGGTTACAACAATATAAGAAAATTTGCGAGAAATCATGTTCACTAAAACTCATAAATTGAACTCATTTATGGAGGAATCTCTTATTTTTAATCTGTTATCTTGTTTAAAAATGTCAGCCACCTTAGAATTTCAAACTGGTATATCTCAGTCATTTTTTAAGATAGAGGGGAAACAAAAAATGCTCCGGAAGCCTTGTATTGAGGACAAACACTTAATGGAAAAAACTTTTGGATTTCTAAAATTTTTCTCTTTTTGAATTTGAAATCTGTAAGTGGCTGCCATTTTGAAACAAGGTGGCAGATGAAAGTGCCCAATAAACTTGGCCAAGACCTTGGTAAGTCGTGTACACATACATACTGGGTCATATATAAATCAATTCATAAAAAATGAGTGCTATTGTATGACAAAAATCAGATATGACATATAAATCAACATTTGGACGAAGGGTGGTTTTAGGGTCTGGGGATATTATGATCAATGAAAATATACCAAAGTTTCCCATAATTGCTTTCCTACGGAAAGCTGTAATTGGTAGCTTCTTCTTTCTGTAATAGAAGTTGCCGGAAAAGAGGGGAAAAAAAAAAAGATTAGAATAAAACCACCATTGCTTTTCTTATTTTAATTTCTTGCAGAATGATCAACTGATAGCTACTGCCAAAATTAATTAATAAAATTTATTTAAGTTGCCTCAGTAGTTTTCAAGTAAAAGGTTACTGCTATATCAGCTATTTTCCATAAGATTTTGCAAATGTTATTTTCTTAAATAAGTGGTTCTAAATGATTCATAAGGGGGGAGAAGAAATAAAACAAAAATGAAAAATAACATGAAAACAAACAAGATACATGCATAAATTATACATGTTAATCTTTTACTGCCATTTAGAAAGGATTTTTAAAAATAAGAGGGGACAGCTAAAGTTGATATAGAAAAGCAATATGTGAATATAAAAGTTTGAGATACTTAGATACAAATGTTTATCATTCCGAGCATTAGATAGTGATAAAATGACAATGATTAAGAAGTAATGATAAATAATAACAATGAATGAGTAAGAGTCATTAAATAATGTCCTAAAATAGTATAAAATATAACATCTGAATTGATTTATGTAAAAGATACATATAATATTCAAATATTTTTTTTAATGGTAGGATGTTATTTATAGGTCAAAACAATAAATAAAATGATATAATGCCAATGTTAACAAATGTCAAGTTTCTATTGAGGGAGAAGAAAAAACTTTTATCAAAGCAATATCTAGAAAAATATTTGTGATAAAATAAGATTAAAATTTTAAGCATATGGATTTTTGTATTCAAGGTTATAAAAGTAAAATTTCATATCAACAATTAATTATATAAAAATATTTAAGGTTTCCTTCAGGATGTAACAGATTGGAAATATATATATTTCTACTTACATATCTATAAATTATTCGGTATAAGTACTTTTCTTGGATTAACATTTTAGGTAGACTAAAAATCTGGAAAAATGCTGGCTTTGCAATTAGTGTTAAAGTACAAGTTGAGGATTAAGTATCATTCAGTAATCCAAAATCTAGAGAATTGTTCATAATCTTTGGCAGTAGGATAGAAAGTAAATTTAGTTTTGTGACTGTAGTCCCCTGTTAACAACAATAGTATTAAAATTTGAAATTGCCTGTAAATACAACTTTTTCTCCAAAAATTACCTGAATTTTTTGAAAAATCCTATGTATCCAGTGCTTAATTTCTAAGGGAAAAAGTACCGGAGCCCTCATATTCTGCAGTACTAACACCAGTAGCTTACCCCCCTCCCCGCCGCTACTCCAATCTACATATTTATATTCCATACATTATTTTAAAATTTTAAAGAATTGTTTTTTTTATTTAGCAAAATAAAAATTTTAAATACATATATCTATGTATACTTAGCTATCAACTATTCCACTTTTTATTTATTACTATTTCCAAATAGAAACCTTTGCCTAATCTTAATGTTGTTTAATCGCTGAATTCTGAGATTAAATAAGCTCTGGATTATGGTTCAGAAATAGCGTTAACACAAAAAATGAATAGTTCGCAGCTATGTAGAATAGAAAAAGACTATTTCTGTTTACTCTTTATTCTGATCAAAATAGCATTAAAATGATTTTAAATATAATTTCGGATTCAATTTTCGGAAGCGTTATGGGCTCCGGAGTGCGATGTTTATGAGCTCTGGTGAATTCTGGCCAATATTTAAATATTTACTAAAAACAGAGAAGTACCAGAGTACCGGTGGAAATTAAACCCTGTATGTATCCACACACATTAATAAATTTATTTTTGAAACATGAGTGTAGTATATTTTGGTGTAAATTGGGCACTTAAAATTAGAGACTATATCTTCTTACTTTTAGATCTTTTCACCATTTTATATGCATTCCATTCTTTGCAAAGAAACCATCATGAAATAGTTAGTACAAAAATAAAATAAAAAACATTGAAAATATAACTAGTATGAAAAAAAAAAAAAAGGAAATGCAAAGTGAAGACATATAATACTAGAAGCCTATCTGTCTACCTAAAACAAATATTACTTAAGGAAAGACAAATTTGTCATGTTCACGTGTCTCTAGAAATAATGTGCAAGTGGATAATAAAAGCATGGTTTGAAATAAATCCCAGGATAATTAAAAAGTTCTTTTACAAATGTGGTATAGTTAAGTCTAAACAGAACTAAAGATGTCTTATGGATGAATTATAACAACACTGACTGTGAAAATGAAACAGAAATTGATAATGTGCCTAAAAATGCAAATATAAAACATTATCAAGCTTACAAAATATGCCATATTTCCATAAATAAATAGAATGTTTACAGGGCTAGCACTAGGATTTTTCAAAATTTTAGGGAGGAATTTTAGGAATTTTTTTCCAAATTTTAGGAAAATTTTAGGGGCATTTGCGATATTTTTAACATTACAAGTATGTAATAACAGTATTTTCGTGCTAGACAGGCACATGTGGTACACTGCCAAAGAATATTCCCATCATTCCAATGAATTCAGCCCTTGTTCCATGTGCTTGTGTTGTTTGTTGCGAATGAGGGCATTTAAATTTGCACAATAACCGGCTTGATATTACAAACCGTTTTGACAACTTATGCTTACTGCAATTATATTAATTAGAATTTTTAATTCCTGTATCATTGAGCCTAACCAGAATGAATGCTCTCTTTCTCTCTCTTTTGGATGTTCTCGGTGAACCTAGAGAACAAGAGGCAGGAAGCAGGGGTGATTATGAGAAAAAAAAAATTCTGAAACTAACAGAAAAACTTCTGAAAGGTTTTTTTCACACTTCTTTGTCGAAATTTGCATTTTTTCCGTGGACGAAACATGCATTTTTTCGCGATTCTTTCATGAAATTTGCCTTATTTGCACGATGTATTGACAAACTTACATGTTTTTTCGTGATCTTTTGTCGGAATTCGTGTTTCTTTCGCAACCTTTTGTCGGAATTCGTGTTTCTTTCGCAACCTTTTGACGGAATTTGCTTTTTTTCGCGACCTTTTGACGGAATTTGCTTTTTTTCGTGATCCTTTGACAAAATTCACGTTTTTCTGCAATCTTTTGACAAAATTTGTATTTTTGTGCGATCGTTTGACGAAATTCGCCTTATATGCACGATTGATTGACAAAATTTCATGATCCTTCAATGAAATTGGCGTTTTTTACCACAATTTTTTGATGAAATTTACGTTTTTTCCGTGATTCTTAGACGAAATCTTTTTTCCTTGATTTTTGGATGAAATTGGAAGGGTGTTTCACAATTTTTTTTAAATCGAAATTCACGTTTATTCCACGATCATTTTAAGAAATTCTAGTTTTTTTTCCCGAGATGTTTTACAAAAATTTACGATCCTTTGAAGAAATTAGTGTTTGTCGCGATCCTTAGATGAACTTTGAGTTTTTTTTCAGGATTGTTTGTCGAAATTAGCTTTTTTCGACAATCTTTTGACGAAATTTGCATTGTTTTAGTGATCTTTTGACAAAATTTGCGTTATTTTAGCGATCTTTTGACGAAATTTGCGTTATTTTAGCGATCTTTTGACAAAATACGTGCCGTTTTCGACCATTTGTCGAAATTCGCGATATTTTTCGGTGAAATTTTGTCGATTTCGAATTTTTAGGAACAAGAAGAAAATTTTAGGAGAATTTTAGGAATTTTAGGGGATAAAATAATATTTAGGAAATTTAGGAATTTTAGGGGGAATGCTAGCCCTGTGTTTATTAATAGAGAAGACTCAATTCTTAAGCACATCTTTTCTAAAAATTTTTTTTAAATTATTATTTTATATCTGGCATACAACAAATACCAATAAATTTCCATTATTTTTTAAAAAATAAATCAAAAGTGTACATTATACACCGAAATATATGGTAAGGTTATAAAATAAATGTATTGAGGTTTAAAAACTAAATTTATTAACGGATCACTTCAAATCGATTAAAAGATTTCTTGTTGAAAAATCTGACAAATTCAGATAGAAGGAATAAATTTCTATCTATCAGCTTGTCAAATGATTGAGACTGAGAATTTGATTTACCATTATCTTTTTAAGCAAAGGATTTGTCAATTAGCTTACAAAAATATTAATTTTATGAATATAGACTAATACTCTCAGAGTTTATAACAGATAATGACAGGGAGGGTGACAGAAAATAATTTTATTTGTTCCCTAACATATATTGCAATTTTTTTTTTCTGCAAAAAGCATTTGGAAGCTCACCTGGATTCTATTGCTTATACTATGTCCACACCAGATATTTAAGATATCTTAGACCCCCCCAATTTTGGAGGTGGTACAAACTCATTGAATATCACTTTGTCCGAGATCTGTACAAATGGGACATGTGCACATGTGCATAAGTTAAAACAAGCCTCGACAGCCAATCAGTTAAAGCAAAACTCCACAGCCAATTAGAGTGAGTGGTAGAGGCTATATCTAGTAATACAAAATTTTTATTCACTGAGAGAGCTTGTGCAACTCTCTCAGTGAGTTCAAAAGGTAATATCTTAAGCTTCTCAGCGTCGTGAACTGATATATCCATTCACTATGTTGTAGGTTGCACTGCAATAGAAGCATTATTTAAATTACTATAATTCTATTTATATAATGCTGTTTTAAAACATTGAGTAATGTTTAATACTCTCAAGGATTATATTAATATATGTAACTCAGTTGTCTATATCATGTTTGAAAAATAACTTTTTTTAGCATTTTTAAAAAATGACAGAGAAACCAACTTTGCCAACAATTTTGCCCTTTTGCTCGGCAATCAGAGGGTTAAATATATCTGGTGTGAGCGTGGTATAACAAAATGATCTGATGAACAATGTTACCACTGTCTTGAAAACTGCTAATGATGTAAACTTCTTACAGAACAGTATACATTTTACATGTTGGCATGTGTCTGAGGAAATTCCAAGTACAGTCGGTCCTGCATCGAGCCAGGTAACCCAATTTTACCTGACACACATCACAGTTTGGTGATAATTTTTTTTGTTGTGAATCAAGTTAAGATTAAAATCAGTTTTGGATTGGGTTTTGACATTTGTGGGTCGGGTTCGGATTGGCCCGATTTTTCAAAGGAATGTCTAAAATATTGTTTCAAATGAAAAACTATACATTTTAATATGAATGAGTAGATATATATTCATTTTATTACATAAAAGGCAAAATTTATACTAAGAAATATAATTGTAGACTAGTAAAAGTACCAGTAATTGGCCACTTCTACAAGAAAATAATGGCTGATTGGTAACAAAAAAAAAAAAGAAAAAAAAAAAGAGGATTCTCTGTTGTTGGCTAATGATTAGGGAAAGGATTCTGAGCATTGAGAAATTATAATACAGTAAAACCTCTCAATTGCAGGCACCTCAGAACTACGAAATTTATCTGTTATTTAGAGGTGTCTGCTTTTCAAAAGTGAAAGTACACAAATATGCATGTGTTGAGGATAGAAAAAGGGGTACACTGAATAGAGATGTCCACTAACTGTGAGTGTTTGCTATGGAGGGGTTTGTTGGGACAAATACCCAACATGAACATGCAGGATTCTTCTAATTCCAAGAATGCCAGTAACCAAATCTTGAAGTAAAAATTCTGAATTAAAAAAAATTTCTGAAATTCACAAAATTTTTTCTGAAAGGGATGGGGAGGGGGAATCCACTCCCTGCACTAACTATGTGTTTTTTTCCCATACCCCTTTGACGATGTGTGTTTTTTTGCGATCTTTTGACAAAATTTGCGGTTTTCCCGTGATCTTTTGACGAAATTTGCCATTTTTTCGCGATCCTTTGATGAAATTTGCCGTTTTTTGCAATCCTTTGACAAAATTTGGGGTTTTTGCGACCCTTTAACAAAATGCACGTTTTTTTTTTGCAATCCTCTGACGAAATTTATGTTTTTTCGTCGATTCTTTGACGAAATTCACGTTTTTTTTTTTTTTGGTGTAATCCGTGGACAAAATTCATGTTTTTTCGCGATCCTTTGACGAAATTTGCATTTTTTTGCAATCTTCTGACAAAATTTGCATTTTTCCCCGCGATCCTTTGACAAAATTGATTTTTTTCGGCGACCATTTGTCGAAAAACACTATATATTTTATGTCCGAATTTTCGGATTTATGACAGATTTTTTTTAATTTTCAGAAATGACTGCCTTAATTTTTTGGAAAATTCGGAACAGAATCACCCATGTCTTGAAGCAAGCCATATATGGACACACACGAAAGAATGTGCACAGGATGACACTTGTTGAATATGCAAAAAAATACCTTACAAGCCATAGGCAAGTAGAAAAATACGTAACCAACAATTCAAAAATGAAAATTTGGCAGACAAGGAAATCCTATCTGATAATAAAAGAAGAGAAAAATACAAAGATGCAAAGAAAAATCTTGAATTGGCAGTGAAATATGTTAAACAGCAGTGTGAATCTCCTCAAGTATAGAACTGTTTAGTTTTAAAACATTATCAATTTAACCAGCCATTTTTTATTTGACCAAGGATCTGGTCTCAAAAAGTTGAGGACATCAGCACTCTTCAAATACAGAATTTGATGAGGAAAAAACAAAATGTTAACAAAAAATGTGGTATGATAATAATTGGTGATATTTTTCTAAAAGCAATAGTTCATAAAAAAAAAAAAAAAAAAAAAAAAAAAAAATAATAATAATAAAAAAAAAAAATCATAAAAATGTGCAATCTAAAAGACTGAATTTATCTATATGTACCTTTTTAACAGCAATAGAATTATGTCTTAAAATTAAATTTTATATAATTACAGATCTATGAACATCTTATTGACAATGATATATTTTGCAGAATATTTGCTTTCAGATAAAATGTCTTAAGAAAAAAAAAAAAAAAAGAAATGTTAATAATTTTTATGCTTAAATAATTCTACAATTATATTTTAAGAGGATAAAGAACTCTATATATGATAAACAAATTCTTCATGGACATTCAAGGAACAATTTACAAATTTAGTGAATTTTTTCAGAGCAGACAAAATCACTGTTAAGTACATTTGAAAAGAAAAGGGGGAAAGAAAAAAAAACCTTCCTTAATTGCAAGCTCTATATTTAAGTCTAATGAGCATACCCTAAAAGTTGTATATAAAAACTTTCTGATATAAAAGTGATTTTCTTTAAAAATTGAATAAAAATATCTAATAGGCACTTGTATGATTTCAAAGAAGTTAAAAACAATACATTCTAAACAAAATATATATACATATAAAAGCTAAATATGTTTCAATCAAATATATAGCTTTATATAACAGGTAACAACTTTAAACATGAGTATACAATATAATCTAACAAATTATATATATATATTTAAAGTTCAAAAGTTATTTCAGCCACCTTAAACTTGAGTATACGATGCAATCGAATGTTTTAAATATGTTTTTTAAAAGTTTCATTCAATGAACATACTGTAAAAGTTGTTTAATTCACCTTAAACATGAGCTTACGTTTCCAATATTTTAAAAAAGTTTCATTCATTGAGAATATCATAAAAGGTATTTTATTCACCTTAAACTTGAGTTTATATTATAATATAATATTTTAAATATATAATTTTTCTAATGTTTTATTCAGTGAATATACTGTAAAAGTTTACCTTAAACTTGAGTTTGCAATATAATTCAATATTTCACAGATATTTTTTAAAAGCTTCAATCAATGAGCATATTAAAAAAGTTATTTCATTCATCTTAAACTTGAGCTTATAATACCTATTATCTAACATTTTGAATATATTTTTTAAAAGTTCCATTTAATAAGCATACTTTAAAAGTTATTTCAGATACTTTTTAACTTGAGCATACAATGCAGTCTAATATTTCAAATATATTTTTAAAAAGTTTCATTCAAGCTTTTTTCATAAAACACTAGACTCTATAAAAATACAAAATATATAAATATTCAGAATCATCTTTCTTCCTATAAAATATTTGAAGCTAACAGTGGTTTTTACTTATCAGCCGATTCTGTGCAATAGTAAGCTGACATAAGCTCAAAGCAGCTACCTTCCTAGCTCTAGTGCTCTGCATGCTACTTACAGCTAGTATTAATTCATGGCTGAATTCTTCCGGAAATTTCTTAAAGAGTAAAACAACAAGGCCTAAAGGCATAAATTGAAGCATAGCAGAAACTTTATCCTTTGCACATAAGACAACTTGCTCCAAAAATCGAATGGGGAAATGAGATCTTGCACTAATTGTGGCATCTGAAGCAATCACAAGCAAAGTCCTCATTAAATCAGCAATTGCCTTATTAATGGGATTGGCTACAGCATCACGAAAATGATCATCACTTAGCGATTGAAGTTTGAATGGTGTATCTTCGAGAAGTTCTGCATTGCTTCTATGTATCTTACTTGGCCTGTACAGCTGATTCAGATCTTTAGTATCATCAATGTCCAATTCATCATGACTTCGTTTATGTCCAATGCTATTCCCAGCAGCAGAACACTCTCTAGATTGTAAAGCTGCATATGTAGTAATGACAGTTAAACGTGAAAATGCTATACTATAAGGTTCAGCCATTAATTCTTCATGAGCTTCACTATATAAATAAGATGGAAGAACATGTAATAGTAGAGCTAAGGCACACTGTTCAATATCTAAATAAAAAATTCCCAATATCATATCAACAGCTCTATTGATATCTTTTATGTAACGATAGTTGAGTAGCCTTTCAACTAGCGATTCACATAACCAACGTGCACCACCCACAAATAATAGAGTATCAAAATATTTAAGCGTGTTCATATCTAGAAAACCTTTTGCATGAGCACTACAGAAAATTCCATCCAAAATTTTTGCTAATGGCGTACGTACAGTTAATCCATAAGGAGTAACAAGGTCTAAATTTGATTCTGTATTAGATGCTGGATGTAAATCTTGCATCACTTTCCTGATCACAGTTATCATTAAGTTAGAACGTTCAACGTAATAATTGCCTCCTACTGTCAAATATTCACTACCAGAAGGTGATTCTCCAGGTGAATTGCTTGATTCATTTTGATATGGAATGAGAAAATGCTGTAGCATTTGCAGTGGTTTAGATCGTTCTTCATCGTGAAGAATATTAATGTAATTATGCAACCAAGCTGAAATACAGACAGACAAAAAACACAGCTGCCTTTTAATGTAATCTAAAATAAGTTTTACCTTTTCATTAGATAAGGCACCATGTTGCCAGGCAATAAGAATTTCCTTTGCAGCAGCAGGAGCATTTACAACAACTTCATGCCATTTCGTTTGAGTAATTTTAAATTCTTGATCACAATCTAAAAACTGAGCTAGCAAATTTTCAACATTAGCTTGCTGACAGTGTGATAATAACAGCTCTGGATGTTTGAATTTTCCTGCTTCTGTTAAACATTCTGAAGCCCACTGTGAAAAAAATGTCTCTCGGTAATCAGGATTCCCAGTAACAATTTCAATTCCGTAATTCTGAGTTATATAGCATAGTACCAAAAACGTAACATCAAATAATAAAGCTCTTGTGAGAGCAGTCTTAGGTGTTTCATTGTTGACAAACTTGCAATAGTCATTAATTAAAATTAATTTTGTAATAAAAGAAGGCAGTTCTCCATAAGCAGTTAATGCTGAGAGAATTAATTCTAAATTCTTGTTTCGAACAACATTGACTAACATACCTAATGTAGTTTCTTGGACAAACGAAGTTTCACAATTGAAAGGCTTGCATATGCTTTTAATTGTTAATTCAGCTTTTAAAACTAATGTTGCCGTGGGTAGAGACTGGTCTGACTTAGGATTTACAGGTTTAAAAGTCTTGTTTTGCCTTTTGGTGATCAAATTACGCATTTGAGTATCAGTTAACAATCCAAGTTTGAAAAATTCATTAGTTAGATACTGAACAGCGTTTAAGTTGCTTTTCAAATCAATTAAATCCAGCAATGGAGAATACAATAAAAGCATATTTAAACCTTTTTCTAAATCATCTTCAGATCCCTGAATTGAATGAATTTCAGATATCAGTTGCTTTATTTTCAAAAACATATATGAGTACCATTTTAAATCTTCCTTTGGTCCTGAAGTGTTTGCTATTCCTATCATAGAAGTTCGTATCAACTCACAATACAACTGAGGCAAAGTGAAATTCTGAAGCTGCTTAATTAAAAGCAACTGGTTCACGAATGCTGATATATCACTAGTAGGATAAAGGAGAGCATCAATGGTCACCATAATATTAATAGTACTTCCTAAAATTTGAAGTTTTTGATTACTTTTTGGAACCTTCTCACATAAAACCATTGGTAAGTTGTCAACAGAATTCACCAAACTCAGAGCACCTTCCATAATTTCTTTCGGTACAGTTGCATTAGATATCTGGTTAGCTTTGTATTCAAACTCTTTATGCTTCTGCAACATCTGATTGTACATACTAAGATCTTCAAATTTCCCGACATAAAGCAGAGATTTTATAAATGTAGATCTACTAAAGTAAAAAAGTACTTCATAGGATTTTTCCATCATAGACACATGCTCTGGACTTTGCTTCTGCTCTGTCAACTTTGAAATAGAGTATAAAATGCAGGAATATAACCAGTGAGTGACACTAACAACAGCTTTGCATAAAGCTATGCATTCCTCTTCGTTGCCATGACATCCGATTCTAGACTGTATCGTTTTCAGCAAGTTAAGAAGGCTAAGTATGCAGTAAGGTTTATAAAAACTTTGGTATCGTCCAATGCTTGACAGAACAGCTCCATATGATACTATTCGTGAGCTTAAGGAATGCATTAAATATGATAAAAACAAATTACTCGGTCCTGGACCCACAAGAGCCTGTTGTAAAATACAATCTGCTAAGTCGTACACATCTCCGCTGACACCTCTTGGAAGCATGCTTTTTATGTGAATGCCCCAAGAAATATCTGTCCATCTCTCTCTCCATGCCTGCAGAAGTAGGGACTTGATACTTCTAGTTTTACTGGTATCCATCGGTATCACCTATAACAGAAATGAAATTAACTTCAACTTTATAATATAAATGTATTTATTAGATACAAATTATAGGTGTTCATACATAACATATGTTCAAGCAGTGGTGTAGTCGAAGGGGGACGCGAGGGAATGGCATCCCCTCACTTTTTTATTTTATCTCAAGCGTCCCCCCACTTTTTATTTTCAAGGGGATGGTAGGGGCGCGGGAGGACGCAGACTTTCCAAACTTATTAATTTTTTTAAAGAGATAAGCACGCTAATGAATTAACAATTTTAAGAAATAAAGCATCGATTTTTAATACATTTCAACAAAGTTGAAATGTGTTTATGACTTATATATTATTTTATACACATAAACTTAATTACTAATATGATACTAAATATGATTGATTCTAAAAATTTTATTATTAAATACAAAGCATTTCAAAATCAAGTAATTTTAAGATATCCATTAAAAAAAAAAGTCAAAAAGTATGTTTGGCTATCAACAACAACACTTGTTTTAAACTTGCTTTTTAATAGCAATGTTATGCTGATATTAACTATGGAAATTAGTGGTATCACTTCAATCCTGAGCAATAGAAATAAGATATTTATTATTTTTTGTGACGCCATTTCATTTAGATAGAACTAGAAATGAGAATGCATGAAGGAAGAGGGGAAGGATATTTTGTAGAAAAACCCTTAATTTTCCCCCTCCCTAGAGAAAAAATAAGAAAATTATTTATAAAATAATACATTCGCAATTTTATGATAGCTTCATTCTAATTTTTATTTCATATTTTTATTTCTTTTGGGTCATTCCATGTCAAATCAACCAAAAATTTTCAATATTCAACCTGACCATTTCAGATTTTAATGAAACCTTCAGGAATCATTCTCCCTGATGATACAAATGAGAATATACTTTTATAATTTTTTTTTATCTCAGTAAATTTTCATACAATTAATTTTTTAAATTTCGAAAAATCATCATTTTTTGGCTTGTATAAATGTTTTCAATTTTGAATTTCCCAAGTTCTATCAGGCGTAGAGAGTTCTTTGACCCCTTGTTTTAAAGTGAATTGCATAAGGTTTAATTTGATATGCAAGTTGACTATGCTTGGTTTAAAAAAATTAATTTAATTTAAAAATTTTAAAATAGTGTTTCTTTTAAATTTTGAAAAAAAATTATATGTTTTTTGTAATATTATTAACTTTAAATTCTGAAAGTTTTAGAGTGGGATCTCAATGGGATCAGCAGTTATAAAAAAAAATTACTGTTTAAAATTAATAAGACAAATACTATCTTTAGCACAATCATAAAGTTGGCGAGATGCCAACGTATACTAGCCCCAACTGGTGTTTAACATTGTTTTTTTTTTAACATAACTGCTGATCCCATTGAGGTCCCACTCTAAAACTTTCAGAATTTAAAGTTTATAATATTACAAAAAACATAATTTTTTTCAAAATTTTTAAAAAACACTATTCAATTTTTTTATTTTAACCTGTAAGTTTTATCAAAATCTGAAATGGTCAGGTTGAGTCACTGGTTGATTTGACATTGGAATGACCCTTTTTCATGTTAAATGTCCAACATTTGGAGAAAAATATTTGCATTTATTCTCATATATAAATTGTAAATTTGTTATGAAAACATTATGGAAAATATAACCTATAATATAATTAAATGCTACTTCTGCTATTAATGAAAATTCATAATGCAAAATCATACCAGTAATATCAATTAGTGAAAAAGTAAGGTAAAAATTTAATGTAATACATTTTGAAATTTTGTGCATTTTATTTATATTGCCTTGTCTCATAATCATCAGATATATTCTATTATTAGAAAAAATAAACATATTTTAATAACATGCCGCTGAGCTCAATATTTATATGTACATGTGCAAAATTATTACTTTAACAACTTAGTTAATGGTGTGTTATTAACCATTATGTTAAATTAGTCAGGAAAATTATGAAGTTGAAAAGATAAATTCTTAATAGTAAAAATAATTTAATTAATTAAAAAAAAAAGATATTTATGTAAATAAAATATAAATTTTAAATGTCTATATATTCAAAATGCAAGGCCAATTCCTTTGACAGTCCATGAGAGGAACTTCATTTTGATCTTAAAATAAAGATTTTGGTTTATAGATATGTTAAATCTAGTATTTTAGGGCTGAAATTAATATTAATTAGCAGTAATTCTCAATTAAAAATTGCTTTCTGCACATACATAGTGATATATGTTCGAATTTGAAACTGGCTTTAGATTATGTGCTCATAAATACATGCACAACATATCCAGATTCATCTGTAAATTAAGCCGAAGAAGCATTTTGATTTGTTTATTTTGAAACTTTGTTCAGGAAATATAACATTGCTTGGGGCTCTGGCATTTATTATTATTATAAATAGAAGACAGAATTATGCCTATCAAGGGATGTATATTTTACATTGTTTCAGATTGTATCTATACTAATAAAAGAGTTTTGTTCTGTCTGTCTGTGTGTGGATTTGTGATGGCTAGAAAAATCCAGCACACTTAGAAATCTAAAAATTTTGGTGAGGATAGTCCAAGGCAGGTTCTGATGCACCCGAGGATCCTACTTTTAATTTTTTGATAATTAGCTGAGATATTAATTAAAAATGGGATAGTCAGCAAAAGCTGTCATGCATACCCAGAACCAGATTTGTGCACCGGGAGAAAATGAAGAACTGAACGTGTGTTTTTTTTTTTTGTCGTTTTAACCTAAATCTACCAAACCGTTCAGTACAGTTAAAGTTGGAAGACATATTCGGAAAGTCTCTTTACGTCTTAAATGCTGCAATGAATAGTTTTTCTCCTTAAAGCAACGCCCTTCCAGGGTGCAATTTTAGAGGTACCAACAAACAAAAAAAAAATTCTCTTAAAGCTGAAACTGTCTTATAATCGACAGTGCAATCAGTTTTAAAAAATACGAATTTTAACCCTTTCAGAAACATCAGTGAATACAGGTCACTTTGTACCTCATGGATACGATCTTTTTTCAATGCTATAAGTAACTAAATGTTCTTGGACACAATGTTTTTGAGCATTTCGGTAGACCAGATTTAGTACATTATCTATAAAATTTTCGAAAGATTTGGACGCATAGAGGTATTAAAAAAGATGTTTTGGCATGGTTTTAATCTGCTTCGACTCATGTTTTCAGTACTAAATATTCATATTTTTTCACAAAATTTTAAAGAGAGATTGGATACAGTGATATTTACAACCTATTAAAATTTCAGAGAGTTCGGAAAATAGGAACTATATTTTTTATTGCTAAGTTAAAGGAGCCAACACACACACACACAAAAAAAAAGGTAGGTGTAATATCATGACAGCCGAATGACGCACTGATTCTTCTTTTTAAAATTTAAATACAGAGTTTATTAAGATTGAGAGCTGGTATTTACAATAATATACACTATATACATTTTCACTATTATTCATAACAATTCAACCAAAACCACATTACTTCTTAAAATAACCAAAATATACTCGGATGTATTCCCACATCCTACTCCTCCGAACAAACCACCATTCCTTCTGTCTTCTCTTCACTTCTGTTTACTTTTTAAAAAAAGGGTTGGAAGGATGTTGGTTGCATGACACCCCCCCCGATAAGATTGTGCTATGCAAAGCGAAGCAAAATCTGACCAATAGCAACCATACAACTATACAGCATAAAATATATATAAAAACACAATTCAAAACAGATGTCTAGAAGCCTTGTTATAATAGTTATAATGAATATATAATAAACATATAAAAAAAAAAACAAAAAAACACTAGCAATTCAAAACAGATGGAAAGACGACTTGATATAATACTGCAGCATACCAAAATTAAACACAAAAGAAAGTATCACTTAAATAGTCCTTATACAGTAACTAGTCGTGACAGACTATCTGCATTTTTTAATTTTGCACCTGGGCAATGAGAAATATTTATATTATATCTTTGTAAAGATAAGGCCCATCTTTGCAATTTTGCAGACTGAGGTGCAGATTTCTGAAGATATATTAAGGGATTGTGATCAGTTATTAGTTCAATTTCTGCACCAAACACATAAACTTCAAATTTCTTTAATGCATAAGCTTCACGTTCAATAGTGGACCAATTTTGTTGTACCTTAGTGAGCTTTTGGCTGGCAAAACTAATAGGACACAAATTTTCTTTCTCATCTCTTTGCGATAGAAAATACGATTATAAGCTCGAATTGTGAACTTAAAAAGCCCAAAACTTTTAATAAAAAAACTGAAAATTTTAATTAAAATAAAAAGAAAGAAAAAAAAGCTACTTTTATGCTAGTCGGATGCACAATTTCACTGTTTTTCTAGAGCTGTATAAACGATCAGTGAGCAGTCCTACGATGTTCGTTTGAGAAAATACGGCAATGTGACTTGTGAAGCATAGGGGAAACTGGTACAACAGTGGACCACTTTTTCAGTTATTTTTTTTTTCTCTTTAACGGACTAACCGATCTGCATGAAAATATTTTTGAATATTCCTAAACCTTTATTCATTCATCATAATTTTCCCAGAACATAGTTTTCAATACATTAAAAAAAAATAAATTATATGCATTTGTAAAGTGGACCAGTGTGTCCCAGAAGTGGGGCACAGTGGACCGCTATTAGGTATCTGAAATACAATATAAATCTATTTTTCATTAATCTAATTCTTTTTTATTTCCCCTTTACCCTCAAAATAACATAGTAATATAAATTTACAAGTAACATTAAAAAAAAAATAATTAATTATATTTTGAAAATAATAACAGATTAATAAGGAACAATTGCAATTTAGTTGAAGTTATTACTTAAATACAAAAAAATCAGCGCACATTAAAATTTGCAAATGAAATTCCAAAATACTTATGAGCCTGGAATTTTCCTGAAATACTTTTGGGTCTGGGAGCAACATTATGAAATCATTGACATCAGCAACAGATTCATCTACAGTTTTGGGAAAAATAAACTGATTTCCATTCAATTTGCATCGCATGAATCTTACTTGAATAGAATCATTACCAATTAGACTACAGTTATATATATCATAGGCAGTAAATACAAAACAAAATATTTCTTACTATGTTAAATAACTACTTTAAAAGAATATTTCTTTATAGAAAATAAGCAATTACTAAATATTTTGTACATTCTGCATTACAGGAACAGAGTGGACCACTATTAGGTATTATCTGAAATACAATATAAATCTATTTTTCATTAATCTAATTCTTTTTTATTTCCCCTTTACCCGCAAAATAACATAGTAATATAAATTTACAAGTAACATTTAAAAAAAAAATAATAATTAATTATATTTTGAAAATAATAACAGATTAATAAGGAACAATTGCAATTTAGTTGAAGTTATTACATAAATACTACTTGTGGACCACTGTGCCCCATGGTGAAGTTCAATAAATAATCCTATTAATATTATAGCTTTCTTTTAAACATATTAACTTTAAAGTTAAATAAAAACAAGTATCTTAGCTTTGCAAAAAAGCTGTTTTATCTAATTTATCTACAACCTTTAATTACTAAAAAAATAAAAATATGATGATGAAAAATTTTACTTTTAGAAGCTCAAAACAACCAATCAGGATAAAATAGTTCAATCTCAGCTAAACATGTTTTCTGAAGGCTATAAATAATCAGTGCAGTGCTGTTATCTATTAGGATAGAAGAGAAGTTAAAAAAAAAATTACATAAATAAAATATTAGGGGGTGGTCCACTGTGTACCGGTCTACCCTATATATTTTTTTCCATGAATTAGTCATTTAGAACCTGTGCGATAAGTATTCAAAGCCTGCTGAATTTTCAACTGCGGGGAGGAGAGGGGGGGGGGGGGAAACCAGTTTGCAAATTATTTCACATTTGAGTTAAGAAGTATGGGAGTGCGAAGAGGGGTTTGCCTCCCCACTCCTTGAATTTTCAATTTTTGTATTCATCTGAAATGAAAATGAATCCCCCCCCCCCCCCCCCCCCTTAAAAACAGAACAGTTAAATATTATGGGTTATAGAGCTTGTCTTAATATTTAGAATTTCTTCAAGAACTCTTTATTGGTCACAATTGAAAATGTAATACATCTAAATATCAGATATTAATATTTTCGGCTTAGATGCTTTACACTCACGCTAAAAAAAAAAAAAAATTAATCGGTTAAAAAAAAGAAAAAAGTCGCCAAATTTAGGGGATTTTTAACTTTAATGGCAACCTAGCCATTGTATTAAGTTATTCGTTTGGCGCAGTCTTGGAAATCGCGCCAACCAAACAGTCGCCAATCTTTTGTTTACATTTTAGCGTGAGTGTAACACATCTGTTCCATATTTTCCAGTACAGATGGGTGGGCTACACCCACAATTTAACAAAAGCATTAATATTATAACGTATAAATTTTGAGAGTGTAATATTAATTTTTATAATATAATATGTAATTGTTAAGGTCATTAATTGGTTATAATGATGATCAGTTTCACAGAAATAGTAGTAGTTTATATATATAATACACATATTGGTGAAAATAATATATTAGTATACTTCTCAATTAAGATTTTTTATGTTCATGTTAAGAATCTTTCGTATTTAATCAACAGTCTTTAACAAGCTTTCAAAGTATTTAACAGTTTAAGATAAATACATTCACGGATTACTTGATATTGAAATTTTGGTACAATATAAAAAAATAATTAAGTTGAAAAGTGATTAAGTAATATTTTGTTGACGATTACAATCAAGGTTTATTTATATATTTTTTTTAACTTTTTCTTAATCTAAACAATTAAGATTCAGAAAGTATTTAATCACAACATATTTAAGATCATACTAATTTTTCTTATTTTCGATTTTGGACACAAGAAAATTTGAGAACATTTAACGAATGGCTCCTTAAAAGTAAAACAGAAGGCAACAAACAGATTTTAGAATTGTGATCTAAGACGATACAAAATAAGAGATTTTATTTGTGGCAGTTATCTAACACTAAAATCAATTTGGCAAAATATCACATCAGTTAATTAAAAACACTGATAAAATATATTTTAATTATTGCGATATAAAAAAATATATATAGATATTGTAAATATATGCGGCATTTACCTCACATTGAAAATAATTTGACAAAAATCACAAAAGTTAATTAAAAATATTAATAAAATCCATTTAAATTATTTTTAATCGTTTTAACTTTCACATGACAATTCTGTTGACACAAACAATACTCAAGATATTGCCAAATGGAAAAACTTTTATTTATTTACAAGGGTCAGCAAAAGTTGAATTGAACATTAATTACATGTGAAGTGAAGCAAGAAATCCAGAAACAAACGTGTCTAGAAACCATTGAGTCAATTGGAATATACAGCTATAACATAGCAATTCGCAATGGAATTACAGAGTAAAGAGAAAGAATAGAGAGGCAATAAACCGTAAAAACAGTTTGCAATATGAAGCTGATTATCGCTCAAATCATTAGTCCAAACAAGCTACTTCATTGGACAAAGAGAGGGTTTCAAAGCAAGCCGTCAGTTGTTTAATACGGCAACTTTAGGGTTGCATTTCTGGCGTCACGTCAAACGTAAATATTTCATCTTCAGTTCTTCTTTACTCCGTGCAATGAAATAGAAACGAGAAACAGCGCTCTCGTGTCCATCATTAGTTTCGATTCGAGATTCGCATATTCTATTGTAAACAAACATTGCTTTTGGTACCCTCGTGTACTGAAGATGTGGCTGTCATTTTTGGCTCTCTAAATTGCTATGTTGTTTAAATTATAAGTTTTGAACAATTTTATACTATTTACATGTTTTATTACCATTTTAATATTTCTTGGGTGTAATTTTATTTTTGTTTCTGACCTACAAAATGTGTATGTTCGACATGTTTCGCTATTCATTGCCATCCAAATACTTTTTTATGATTAAACTTGCAATAATTTATATCATCTCAATTATGTAATTTTTTAAAAACATATTGATATGAAATATGTTGTTTTATCAAATCAGTTACTATTCTTTTGAGTCGAGTAAATAATTGTGATAAAATTATGTCCTAGCACAAATCTTTTCTTTTAACTGAATAAATTAATAATCTACGAATTACAACTTTTGTATTTGACTCGAGCATAATAGATTTCATTGTAATTTTTTTATTTTTTGTATGTGTAATTTTTTGTATGTGTGCGCGTAAGACAAGAAAGGAAAGAGGGCAAAAGGTATTGTGGATACGGTACTCTGGTAACGATCAAAATTGAAGGAATCTTTTTAGATAGGTTACCGATGTAGTGACTTCATAACAAGAATGGCTCTCATTATTGATGATATTTGTGGGACAAACCCTTGATCGGTCAGTGCTTTGCATAATTAAAGTAAATTGAATGGTGTATCATTTCTAAATTTTAATAAACAAAGGAAATAAAATTTTTGAATATTTTCCTAGTTAAATTTAAGGTTAATATCTTGATAAAATATTTTAACTTCGGACAACGTGGCTGTAGTATTAAAAGAAAAGTAATATGAAATTTTTAAGTTATTTTTTTTAACCTGTTTTTAAGAATAACAAAAGGAAAGTTAAGAGACAGATACTTATTATTAAAGGCTATTTCTTTCTTATCTCTCGGTATTTAGCTATAGACTGTGGACTATATCCAGTTTAAAATATTTTCATTTTAAGAAACTCATTTTATCCTAGTTATTTAAGTGGATACAGTTGCCGTAAGTTATTTAAGTGTCTTATTAAATTTATGATGATATATACAGATCCCTTGCTTAGTATGTAAATGGGACTGCATTTTTGGCATTTAATCTTACAGTTTGGCAATAGTTTTTTGTTATGAAAAGTGGTCGACGGTATAATAGAGAAGTACCACAGAAAATCCTGAAAAAATATATAACATTAAAATAATTATAAGAAACTTTTAAAAAATTAGAAATTTCCAGGCAGCATTTGATAAATATAGACCCTGACATGTGTAGAAGTATGCAATTGTATTGAGGATTAAAAAATCAAATTTTTGTTACTACAAGATGTATTTAAAAACAAAACAAACAGTACTTCTCTATTATCCCGTCGATCACTTTTCATAACAAAAAACTATCACGAAACTGTAAGATTAAACGCCAAAAATGCAGTCCCATTTACTTGATCTCAGAAGCATTATACGTGTTTGTTATGAAATCAAGTGGTTTTTAATTCGACATTTGCATGTATTTTTTTATTATGTTTTACTGATTTATTAGTTATTTTATTAATTAAAATTACAATTGTGTCCTTAAATTTTTATTTATTTATTTTGATATTCCAATGGCAACATTCTCCCGTTTATTTGGCGTTACAGTTTGGTGATAGTTTTTTGTTATGAAAAGTGGTCGACGGGATAATAGAGAAGTACCAAACAAACAAACAAAAAAAACTGTGCTATTGGCAGTTGATAAGTTTTTGCTTAAATAAATTTAAATATGTATATATGTTTAAAGCAATCAAATTGTATTACAATAAGTTTTTAATCAAATTACATAAATTTTAAAAAAATAATCTAATGGTAAGTAAGCTAACATAAAGTACCTAAAGAATTGTAGTAATGCAGTATTAAAATTGACTTTTCACTGGTTCTCGATTGTTACTTTTAAAATTAGCTCACATGTTTATGTTAATGCAAGTTCATGAAAATTAGATAAACTTTTTTTGAAGTTTCAAATCAAGCTGTAATGCACACTTTCTAACAACAATATTGTAGTACATGATTACATTGTGTATTTATATATATTGTGTTTTTGAGGAAGTTAGCTGAGGAACTATTACAATTGTTCCCATTTAATGTATGTTTCAATTAGTTCAGTAATATAATATTGTGGGATTACTTAACCACACTAATTGAGTGAAATCTGTGTATACTTTAAAGAAGTCACTTTAAGTTACTCAGGTTCTTTGTTTATTTAATAAATGCCTCAGAGAGTGGATTGGAAATACTATAAATAAATCATGATCAACATTGATGTATCTAAAATGTAATTTTGTATTTTTTCAGAAACTATTTAATAATATTACTTTTAATTCAGCCATTGACTTTCGTGAAAAAACAGTTTCATCATAATCCTTAAATTGGATTCAAGTTCATATTTTGTATTATTTTTAAACATTCTTAAAATTGTTAAGAATTATGAATGTAAATTGAAAGCATTAAAAGAAAAAAAATAAAACCCAGAAAATTATTTTTAAAATAAAGTTTAAAATGGGTTAATAATTTTTATTTTTATTCATTTTTATTATTATTTTATCATCAGGTGTGATTGTGTTCAGGTTATATGCCTGAATTCAGGCATTTTTTTCATTTTCAGTACCGAAATTACGGTTTTTCTGATAGTTAAATTCATAAAATAAGACTAAAATATCAATTTCATATGATTGCTAAACATAATTAAAATTCATAATTTGACCTCCCTGTAATAAATTATGCCCCCCTCTCTCCATACAAAAACGTTTTCTATCTGAAATTTCAGGTATTTTTTCATGAACCCACAATCACTCCTTTATCATGCATTGGATTTTAAAATGTTATTGCCTGGCTCTGGCTATTCAGTTAAATTATACCAGAATAACCAAGAAAAAAAAAAGCTTTGAATAAATTTCCTAAGCTATTGAGCTTTATTTCGATGAATGCAGTTTCTTTCTATATCTTTTTAAAAATAACTTTATATAAATAAATAAACATTTTAAAGGACTCCTATTTGTTTTGTTTATTTAATGATAGAAAATGTAGATAACAATTTTTATATGAAATGTAAAGTTTTTATTAAAAATGTGACTTTTTCTTCTTTCAGAAATTTCAGTTAGCTGAGTTGAGACAAAATTGATTGGAAAAAAAAAAAAAGAAGAAAATTTTTTGGCTTGTCTGCCAGATTTTTTAATCATCATGTTTCAAAGTTTAATTGCCTACTGTTGACTGGGGAGCAGCTTTAATCAATAAGTACAGAACTTTCTTACCTTTTTATTGCCATTTTAAAAATTATCAAGGAAATTTTTTTTCTCAATTTATAATATTGGTTCTTTGAATCATATGTGACTGAATAGCACAGGTAACATATAATCTTTTATAAGTAAGCAGATATCTTGTTATAATGAAAACATTGTTGTGTTTACTTATACTTTGAATACACAAAATACTTGTTTATTTAAGAAAATAATATATTATACATTTGAAATCTATATAAATGGTGGATCTTTGCATGGTCTTAATTTTTTTTATATATTAAAATAATTATTAAATTTTAAAGTGTATAATTTGTACTTTATTTTATTGGTTGTTAAGATGATATTTATTACACATTTGATAAAATTTTCTAATAGTGGTTCTTAAGGGAAGAACCACTGTTAAGGCAGATTTTTTTTACGAAGATACTTTCACTTTCGAAACTGGTTCTGAAAGTGACAGTATCTTCGTAAAACTGGTTTCGAAAGTGACAGTATCTTTGTAAAAAAAAAACTGCAAAGAAAATTGAAAAAGTAATCAATAGCTGAAATAGAGATTGATCTCAGCTATCCAATGCAAAAAAAAAAAAAAAAGCTTAAAAATATTGAAATGCAAACGAGATATTAGAAAAATAATGCTCCATAGGAATAACATTAACGAGTGGGTTTTTTCATGTGAGGGGAGAGGATCCTTAAGGATCCTCAAACCTAATATTGAACTCGGACTTTTTTCTCTGGAAAGAATTTTGCTAGTTCCAGGTGGGGGGGGGGGGGGGGGGGGGAGTACAGGACTAGAACTTCTTGTGTAGAGTGTTAAAATGTTAAAAAGCATAAAATTCCAAATCTTCCAGAGAGACATTTTAGTGCTCCAAAGGGGGAAAGTCTCCCGCCTCATGGCCACACTTTGAATTCATCAACTGCACAAGCTAAACATTTTTACTAATATTTTTTTCCCGTCCCCAGTTTGTTTAAAAAATGCATAACATTTTAAGTTGTCATAGTAGCAATCACATGACCATACGGTCTGTGTATCCTTGCAAGAAAATCATAAGTAAAGTTTATTTTTAATAAAGGTTCTTCATTTAAAAAAAGTCGTAACTAAGTTATCTTGGTGTTTTCCTCCTCTACAGGGTTTAGAAGTGGGATATAAATATTTAAATTTCCTTGAGCAACAAAATTTTATCTGAGAGCATGAAGTAATGAGTGTTCATAGACTACAGAATAAAAACATTGACAACAAACCAACACTTAAACAATCATTCTGTCAATGTTTCAAAAAATGAATAATCAATCAAATTAACATTGCACATACATAATTAAATTTTTCTTTATATTAACTTAGTTATTAAATATATTAAGCTAATTTTGCATTATATTTTCCTTTTCTATTGCAATCTTTGTCTAATTGTTCCTAATTTATAGTCAGACTTTAAAAAATAAAATGTAAACAAAAGAATGATCTATAATCTGCCAAAATCTATAATCCACAAAACCCTCGGTCCCTAAGTATGCGGATTTTACAGAGTTGGCTGTACATCAACAAAAGGTGATCAATCTAAAAATCAACCATTATTTATATTTTGAAAATTCGGAGAAGCACACTTCAGTCAAATTCCCCTGATTGTAAAAAAAAATCACTTTTTAGATTCTTAAGATAATTTTTTTAAATTTCATTCATATGATTTTTCAAGGCACTTTTAAATATATAAAAGTTAGGGCATACTTTTAAAGACACAACAATGGGTCAGTTTTTACTATACCAGCATTTTTTTTGTTTTTGGTACAAAAGGCAGTAAGGTATTTTTTTTTTTTACTGAGTGGAAAGAAGGGTCCTATTTTTTAACCCAAAGTGCAGGCAGTGTGCAGCAACCTCCTAAAACTGAATGGGGGGAAGAACTCTGCATGGAGTAACGTGTTTATAGGTAAAACATATGTTAAATTCTTATGTTTGATATTCATTGTCTTTAAAATTGCAAAAACAGATTTTTTAGCCTTAGGTAGAATTTTTGGTACTTTTCGGTTAGCCGGGCGCCAGTGAAATTTATATATCTATGTATACATATATATACATATATATATACATACACACATTTATATATGCATGTATATATATATACATATATATACACATACATATATGTGTGTATGTATACATATATATGTATATATAGATATATACATTTCACTGGCGCTCGGCTAACCGAAAAGTACCGAATTTTTATAAATATATTTGTGTGCAGAGATAAAAGTAATCTATTTTCCTTCTTGATTAATAATCTTTTTTTTTTTTTTTTTTTAGTGATCCACTTACTAATTTTTAATTTCAAGCCCAAGTATTTAAGAATAAAAGAATTTTCTAAAGAAATCCCAATGAAATACGAATTTTTATAAATATATTTGTGTGCAGAGATTTTTGCATGTTTCTTTTAAAATGAAACTATAGCAGTAGTGCTTTCGCAGATCAGCATCTTTAAACTGGAATTTAAATGTCTATATTTTAGTTTTTAATATGTTCATATAACACATATTTTCCTTGTTGATTAATAGCCTTTTTTTTTTCAATTATAGTTATGTATTAAATGAATTTATTAGAAATTTGAAGTTAATGAAAAAAAGCTTTACAGTGAATCAAAATTTCAAATTTTTAATATAAATACATAAGTTTTAAACATTTAGTAAATTATGAAAAAATTATACCATGCTATGTTTTAAGCATGTTTCTTTTAAAGTGAAATTAAAGCAGTAGTGCTTTCGTAGATCAACATCTTTAAACTGGCATTCAAATGTTTATCTTTTAATTTTGTACTTTTTAATATGTTCATATGACTTATCTGTAACAATCGATTCTGTTTTTATTTTCCTTTTTCAAGGCTAAGTGTAAGATCTACATAATTTGTTCTTTCTTGAGATTGATCCTGAAACTTTTATATTTATATATATTTATGTATTACCTCATTCTTTCTCTTTTAATTTTAAGTAACACAAGTTTTAAATTATATACCTGATTTTATTAATGATTTTTTTTTTAATTTCAGCTCTGGTAATAATTTATCATTTAAAATTAAGCAAATTATATCTTAAATATAATGATTTTATGATTTGTACTTTGTGTTAATATTTTATCAAAAGTATAAATCTGCTGTTTTTTCTCCCAATATTATTAAGATACTTACACTTTTATGTATCAAAATATGAATTATAATTTGTTGATAAATTTTCATAGATGTTAATTATTTTGTAGGCTGGCATTAATGAGTATTTTAGTACTTTGTGTTATGTAAGTTTTTCTAGTTTAGATATGTACTGTATTATTATTATTATTTTAGTTTCATGTGAATTTCTAACAGAGATTATTTATATGCATCAATTATGATTTTTATATTTGAATTTCAAAGAAAAAACTAATTTAAAATTTATAAGTTTATTTTAAGTAAAACATTTTATTATCTGCTTACATTATATATAAATATTTTTCTTACAATCTTTGTGCCTTTTTAATTCATTTTTAAAGGTTTAGATTTCAGTGAATATAATTTCTATATATTAATAAGATCAGAAAAAGTATTTGTATTTCAAAATTTCATTTTTTTTCCTTGTTTGTTTTTATTAAATAATTTTCTCTTTTAACCTATCTTTTGGCATATATATAATGCAATTTTTATATATTATTGTTTTCAATTAAATATTTTTAATTCTAAAATTTTAGGTTTTATATATCAAAATGACTTGATTTGCTTTCTAGAATGTTATTCTTTTTTCTTGTGATTTTAGGATGTGATAAAAAAGATGCCTCCACTACTACAAGTTCAGAAAATATATTCCGTAAAAGAAAAAATGTTGTCTATTCGTGTCCAATATGTAAGTTCTCTTCGAAAAAAGTAGCTTGTATGGAAAATCACTGTTATAATTGTAAATCAAGGAATGGTTTTCGCTGTTTTTGTTGCCATCGTAATTTTACTTCCCGTTCTGCTTTGAGAACTCATCTGTATTTGCATTCTACACAAAGACCCATGGGTTGTCCTCGTTGTAATAAAACATTTTGTTCTATAACATCACTTTCTTTACATATGCGGATTCATTTCAAAAAACTGTACAAAAGAATAACTATGTGCAATTCCTGCAAGGAAAAATTTATGTCTATAAAACAGTTTTATAATCATGTTGGCAAATGTCCTGTTCCTGAAGTTTCAAATAACAACAACAACAAAAATAATAATAATAATAATAATAATAAATCAAATTGTACAGATTTAAATAGTTGATTTCTGTATGTTTATAAAAGTTGAAATGTTTTTTGATAATTATCCATATCTATTTTTTATATCGGAGAGAAAAATTTAAAGTAGTGTGGGTAAAAAATAATAAAGATTTGTTTTTTTCTCGTTAAGTGATATTGCACTTTAAAAAAATTATGTGCTTTCATGTTTCGGTAAATGTATGATAAACTAATGTTGTTGATATTGAGTGTTAAATCTTATTTTCCTTCTATATATAAATGTTGCTTAGTTGTTGTATAATCTATCGTGTGTTAGCTCTTTCTTAAAGGCATTTTATTGTTTATGTATTTACTGCTTATGTATGCAGATCTTTAATTTCAGTTTGAGTTTTAGCTTAGAATATTGAAAATTTTAACTAGGAAGAGTTTATTCCTAAGTATCAATAGAAATAACGACGAAGAAAAGAAATTTTATATATTCTTTTAACTAAATAACTATGAAATTTTTTTTTTTTATCTATTCTTTTAAAATTTGAATCTTATTTTTCTTCTATGTATAATGTGGAAACTACTAGAGAATTTTAAAAAGTTCAATTTTTCCAATATTTTGATTTAACATGGTTTGCATTATCTGGTACTACTGCATTTGTTTTTTTTTCTTTGTATAATCTCTGTTGTATCTCAATATTATTGTAAACACTGTTGATAGCTTATACAATGTATCTATCATTTCAGTTTGAGGCTCAGCTTATAATATTGATAATTTTAACCTGGAACAGTTTATTCCCAAGTATCATTATTAATAACTGTGAAGAAAAGAAATTTTGCACTTTCTTTTAAAATTTAAATCTTATTTTTCCTCTATATATACAGTGGAAACTACAAGGGAATTTTAAAAAGTTTGATTTATCCAATACTTTGATTTAACAGGGCTTGCATTATCTGGTTCTACTGTATTCCTATTTTCTTTATTATTGTTTTATAATCTCTGTTGTATCTCAATATACTTGTAAACACAGTTGATAGCTTATACAGTGTAATCTATCATTTTAGTTTGAGTCTCAGCTTATGATATTGATAATTTTAACCTCGAACAATTTGTTATGAAGTACCTTTATTAATGACTGTATAGGATAGAAATTTTACGTTTAAAAAAAATTGTTTTGCATATTTTTAAAACTTTAACCTCGAACAATTTGTTATGAAGTACCTTTATTAATGACTGTATAGGAAAGAAATTTTACGTTTAAAAAAAAATTGTTTTGCATATTTTTAAAACTTTAATCCTATTATTTTCTTTTCACATATATTTTATTTGTTGTTGTATAATATCTGTAGTATCTTGTATCAACATTAAAATATCTAGTATTCATGTTTCTTAAATGATAAGTGATTGCTTATACATTATGGTCTATTATTTCATTAGGCATCTATTTTATTTTACATTATTGGGCCGAGACTTAACTTAAAATATTGATAATCGTGATGCAAACTAATAATTATAATAAACTAATAATAAATTAATATCTAAATATTATCAATAACTGTTTGTAAATTTGAATTCCATTTTCTCCTTATATATGTTGTTTAATTGTTTTATTTAATACAGTCTATTGTACATATCAAGACATTATATAAAGACATCATATTGCTTATATATTAGGATCTTTAATTTTCACTTGAGATTTAACTTGGATGTAGTGATATATTTCTAAATATCAGTATAGCTATTTAAAAAAAAAAAAAAAAAAAAAAAACTAACAAATTTAAAATGCTTTTTTTTTTCTTTGCTCCACCTCTAACTTTAATTGATTCATGTGTTACCTTTTTAAAACGAGGAAACATACATTTATCTAAATAAAAACTTTTTATATAATGGAAATTTCTAGTCCTATGATGAAAGAAAATTATAAAACTAATATTTTTCATTGCTAAAATCATATTACAACACTAAAAAGAACAAGTTGGAAATTGTACGTCAAACATGACAAACGAGGTGCGTTCATACTGTAGCTAGTTATATAAATATTCAGACCTAGATGATTTTTAATTCTGTGAAATGAATTATATCGTCTGCAGATTAATTGCTGTAATAAAATAAGTGTCTCGGTCGCTTGACGATTTAACATCCATCGGAAGCTCCTCTAACAAGAAAGCACCGATTTAAAAAAAAAAAAATTCAAATTTCTTAATAAATATTTTTATTAATATCTCCTAAAGTTTTGATTCAATTTTAATAAAATTTGAAATGTCTCGACAAAATTCTGCAAAGATAATATATCTTAAATCTCAAACCATTCGGTTGGGTAGTTTTTGCGTTGTTATATACGGAAGGACGGACGGACAGACAGACGGACGGACCAAGCGACGACAATAGGTGCTACGTATTTATATAATTACGAAAGCACCTAAAAACCATAGAATGCATGTTATTTTGTCAAAAAAGCGTAATTTATTATTTAAATGACTTGTTCAAAATGTGAGACATAAGTGCCACAATTGTTAATGATATTATAGGACATTCGATTTCCAACAAATTGCCTGATTCCATTTGTTGTTTGTGTTAATATTTAAATGCTGTCATGCAAGTTATACAAATATGGATGCAAAAAAATCATAAAATACATTCAATTTTATTTACATAGGACTTTAAGCATAATGCTACTTCCTTACTTCTGGATATTATTTGTAATTTTGATCAAGTTAATGTTAATTAAATTAGTTTTACTGGCTTTGAATATTTTTATTTTCTCTGTTCTATTGACTGAAATATTTGATCTGAACTGATGAATCTGCCTCATTTGAAATAGCAATTGAATATTTGTTGCAAGTTTAATCAGAAAACAAACAGTAGAATAAAATTGTATACATATGGAGAAAGCCTATGCAAAAGTAGCTTTTTCTGATTTTAGACAGACATAACTGAAACAGTATATAATGAAGGAGATGGGTAGAAAGGCATTGATTTTTTGATCTTCCAATAGGGTCCATTTTTAGGTGCGTTCGTAATTATATAAATACGTAGCACCTATAGTCGTCGTTTGGTCCGTCCGTCTGTCTGTCTGTCCGCATATAACAACGCAAAAACTACCCAACCAAATGGTTTGCAATTTAAAATATATTATCTTTGCAGAATTTTGTCGAGACATTTCAAATTTTATTAAAATCGAATCAAAACTTTAGAAGATATTAATAAAAATATTTATTAAGAAATTTGATTTTTTTTTTTTAAAATCGGTGCTTTTTTGTTAGAGGAGCTTCCGATGGATGTTAAATCGTCAAGCGACCGAGATACTTATTTTATGACAGAAATTAATCTGCAGACGATATAATTCATTTCACAGAATTAAAAATCATCAAGATCTGAATATTTATATAACTAGCTAATACATATATATCTGAATATTTATATAACTAGTTAAGATATTTGTATGAACAGTGTCATAAAATATATACTTAACTAGCTGTTTAACCCGTTCTATGCACGGGATATCATGAATTTAATTCTAAAACGTGCGTACGAACGCACCTCGTTTGTAACATTTGACGTACAATTTCCAACTTGTTTTTTCTAAAGCAGAGGTTCACAAACTGGTGTACCACTAAATCAAAATTTATGTTTTTGCCATACCTCCGAGTAGCTATGGTGGTACAACAATGACACAGATTAATTTATAGTGCATTGCATTCAATCGAATATTGACTGGGATGCACCGACCCACTGTGCAGTGTGGGTGGTGCACACAGGCGCTAGGGTTGTAAAGGTACCAATGATTTCAGGCGAGAATAAAATACTTTTTAAAATACTCCTTAATTCAATTATATTTTAAAATAAATTACATTTTCTTGAAAATTTAATTATGTTTTATAGATTTAAGGCGTGTTCTCAAATCCAAAGAATCTACTTTTTGACACATTTTTTAATTCATTTTTGTTGTCAAATGCATGAAGTTGACAGATGCTCTTATTCAGGAACCATGTAATCTAACAGTTTTTTCCAGTTTTCGATAACAGCAAAGAACCTGCCAGAGAATGCTTTCAAAGTTGTCATTTTAAACCAACTGCCAGACATGACAGCACAGTAAAGAGAAAAAACTGCCGTCTTCAAACAACAGTTATTTATAACTCAAAATGTAATTTTTTATCAATAAATATATATATATATATATATTGAGTTACAAATCACTTCAATAGTTATGCTTGTAAGTGTTATGCTTTTACGGTTAAAAATTAATCCTTAAATGTATACGAAAGTTTCGTGTTGTTGAGCAGGACATACAGGGGGTGGACAAAATAATACGAACACTCATGAAAAATGGTGAAAAGAGCAATATCTAGAAAAATACATGAGGAATTAACCTGAAACTGCAGGTGTGTAAACAGTATAGTATAAGTTATAGATTTCCGTGACGATGTTTTCCCGAAAGCACACAGGGGACAGTCAACAAATTGAAAAAGGACGAATATCTTTTGGATAACCCTGTAAAAACTAAAGTAGCAAAAGCGTTCAAACTCAAGATTATTATAAAGTTGCTTATTTTAATATACTGTGTTCATTTTTATGAGGATAGCATGTATACTCGTAGAGAAAATAAGGTTTTTATGAAAACAGTACCAAATTTCGATTAGTTTTTTGCTTATAATTTGCAAAGTTTTAATTATAAAAAAAAGTTATTTTCAAAAAATATGAAAAACAACATTGTACTTAATACTCTGCAATCAGAATTAAAAAATAATAAAAATTGGATGAAATATGAGCAGGTTTACTAAAAGATGTTTCACTGTGAATGCGCGAATGCAATCAAAATATAATATGCATAATATATTAGCAAAGTATATAGAGCAACTTTTGTGAAAGTCTCAAAATCATAGCTTGAAAATTCTGTAAATTATTGTCGATAGAATAAGCTCGAAATCTGTTTTTCCCAAAAAGAAGCAAAAAGATGAGGGGTTGTATCAAATATCTGTTGATTAGTGCCAAGATAGCGTACACACTATTGCACGTACTACTATATTTGGATACAATCCCTCATATTTTTGCTTCCTTTTGGGAACAACGGATTGTGAGCTTATTCTATCGACGATAATTTACAGAATTTTCAAGCTATGATTTTGAGACTTTCACAAAAGTTGCTCTATATACTTAGCTAATACATTATGCATATTATATTTTGATTGCATTCGCGCATGCGCAGCGAAAAATCTTTTAGTAAACCTGCTCATATTTCATCCAATTATTATTATTTTTTAATTCTGATTGCAGAGTATTAAGTACAATGTTGTTTTTCATATAATTTGAAAATAACTTTTTTTTATAATTAAAACTTTGCAAATTATAAGCAAAAATCTAATCGAAATGTGGGACTGTTTTTATAAACACCTTAATTTCTCTACGAGTATACATGCTATCCTCATAAAAATGAACACAGTATATTAAAATAAGCAACTTTATAATAATCTTGAGTTTGAACGCTTTTGCTACTTTAGTTTTTACAGGGTTATTCAAAAGATATTCGTACTTTTTCAATTTGTTGACAGTCCCCTATGGGCTTTCGGGAAAACATCTTCACGGAAATATATAACTTATACTATACTGTTTACACACCTGCAGTTTCAGGTTAATTTCTCATGTATTTTTCTAGATATTGCTCTTTTCAGCATTTTTCATGAGTGTTCGTATTATTTTGACCACCCTCTGTATATTAACTACTCATGCAGCTGATTTAATCTTAAAGCATTATTTGAAACAGAGCGGTCGACTTGAAATAAATTTCGTTATAAATATGTATCTGAAGTGTATATTTTATTTGAAATGTTTAATGACACTCCAAAACTGACTTAAGAATCCAAGTATTAGGCAAAATTTTTAATTGGAAATAATTATTACATTTGGATTTATTTGACTTTGAGTCTATTTATTAGAATTGTATATAATTTATATAAAATAAATTTTGTCAATAAAATGCATCAGTCTTCATCTAAGAATATTCAATTTACTTTAGATGTACTGAATGATTAAAATTAGTTCATAAATGAATACAGGTCTAATTGAATTTTCATAGAAACTCTAGGATGATCAAAATTTTTTGCAGCAAAATTTGAGCTTTTTTAGTGGATTATTGGAGCGACATAAAAAGACAACAAGGTTTGATAATGAAAATTCAGATGAATATAATAGATCCTTAAATATTGTTTAACATATTTTTCCTCCCTTAGCATAATCAATCAAAAATTAGCTTCTTTACATGAAAAGTTTTATTTAAAGAACACGAGAAATAATTTTCTTTACATATTTGTTAAGTACTTCATAAAATAAAGAATATTTACTATCTTATTAAGAAATTACTACAGAACTTAATGCATGGGAATCAAACAATTATTAATATAGACAATTTATCCAGAAAAGTTTTACATTTTAGACTATTATCTTTCTTTCTTTTAAAATTTCTTTTCAAATCTTTTTAAGTCATTGCCGGTAGTTATAGCGTACGAGGAATGGTCCTTTTCTAAACTTAATATTATTGAAAACTAATTACTGCTACACAGTGGTATGTAACAGATTTTCAAATCTTACAATTATATGAATAGAATAGGATATTTTTTATCAACATGATATATATATATAACATTATTCCAGAGCTGTTATTAATGAAACTGAAAAAAGTTTGATGCACTAAGTGTTTTTCTTTGGTTAAATATTTATTTGCTCATTATTTTTACAAACTAAAGTTCATACTTTATGTACTTTTAAGTTTATTTGTCTTTAGCAATTCGTCTTTTAGCAACCTGTACAAATTACAAATTTTTACAAAAGACAAAAGCTATTTTCTTGATTAAATAAAATATAAGTTATGTGCCAAAATTGTTTAACATTTTTATTTTCGAAGCACTGTTAATTTAGATAACATTACTTAAGAGGAAATTCATAAATTTTATAATTATATGTTGAAGTTTTAATAGGTATATTGAAACTAAATTATGTATGATAAGATTTAAAACAATTTTCCAATCTGTTTATATATATTTAAATAATAAAACAACAGAAAATAGTTTAAAGGCATAAAAATGCAGATATGACCATGGCACGTCTGAACAGATGCACCATCTCAGCTTTGGCAGTGAACATGTTAAATTATATTGAAACGATCAAAACATCTAAGCGAGAAAAGAAATTACCATATCAGGGGGAAATGTTAGTAAAATGTAGGTTGGTAAAAAATCAATGCTTATCTACTCATTTTCTTACACAAAGGGAAAATGCTGTGATGAATGGTGATCTTCAATAACACAAAAATAATTTTTAATTGAAGTACATCTGAAAAAAAAAAAAAAAATATATATATATATTAATTAACCATACATTTGTTTGTGTTTTAAACAAATTATTTGCATATCGAATAATTGCAAATTGAAAAATAAATCTGAATAATTAATAATATTCCACTTTCCAGAGAAAGTCATTTTATATTTTACTAATTTTGAAACCTGTAGGGATATCTTTGGAGCTTATTATTATTTTATAATGAGCTATATTACTTTGTGATGATAGTTTGAAGAATTTCAGTTTGTTTTCAGTCTGATCCACCTTATTTTTTGGATAGTGTATAATTAATTTTTATCAGAAGTTTTTTATTTATAAATACTCTTTTTTACAAAACTCATTTCTATTTGATGAGATAAAATTAATTAAAGCATTATTATTTTTTGTGTATTTTTGTTAGTAAGGAAACATTAAGTTATTTACGCAAATTATGTTATAGTTATTTGTTAAATATTAAAGCATTATCTCATGAGATTATCATGTGTGTGCGTGTGTTATGAATATTTTTTTTTGTTTCTATTTAGTGGATTATTTTAAATTTTATACATTAGTTTCTATAAAGTTGTTTTATGCATCACAATTTTCCATTTTCATTTATTCTGGGGTGTTTACAGGAGAGGATGGAAGAAGTGTGTGTGTGTGTGTGTGTGTGTGGGGGGGGGGTAGCAAGGACAACAGTTTTTTGTACCAGTCTGTCTAAGCTGAAGGAGATACTGTCAGCGGTCAGTTTTTTATAAAGTGTATGCATATACAGGCCATGTAAGAGGCTCATATGCATAATTTATACCAGATCTCAAAATTTCTGTCAATGTCCTTGCATATGTTAGAATGAAAAATGTTCTTGAAAAATAACTCCCCTTCCTAATTTACAGAGGTAAATTAGTTTGAGACATATAAATATTGTAGTATATACTGACAAATGTTAAAGTTGATAATATAAATGATTCTATCAAACAGTTATTAGCATGTAGTATTTTTCTTTATTTAAGCATAAACAATTTATTGAAAAAAAAATATATACTTACATGTATTTGGTGTAATGTTATGTGTCTTAATTGTAAGGGTGAAGCTTAAATGTTTTTAAACTCAAAACTTTAAAATTTATATTTATTTTGCACACTGTAGTACACCATGACTTCACTTTTTCTGCCATGAGTTTAAATTCAGAAAATGGTTAAATATTTCTGTGTAAAATCTGTGAATAAATATTTTAGGAAATTATTCGTCATATATTTTAAAAATCTTAAAACATTGATTTTAAATATAGATTGTTAAGAAAAATATTGGTTTAGAAAGTTAATAGTAAGAAAAATATGTTTTTGTATTGTGAAATACTATTTATTATAATACAATGTAATATGTGTAAACATTAAAAGTGTGATGAAAATTCTATTTTCTTTGATATAAAAATGTTTGCTTTTTTAAAAGTTTACTTTTTGTTTTTATTTTAATTTGGTTGATCAAAGATTTGCCTTTTATAGTACCTCCTACCCTCTTTTGCCAATCCTGTAAATTTAAATGTGATAAATAAGTATAATTTTACTGCATAAGAAAATATAAAGATATTTGAGGTAAAATATTAAAATGTCTCTGATTACATTAAAGAAGTTTTTTTCTATTTTTTTTTTTTTTTTTTTTTTCAACACTAATTATTATAATTTATAATCAGTTTATAATTTGCAAATTAATTCTGGTTGCAAATGCGATTTTATTTTTTCAGATTAAAAAATTTTACTTAGTGTAGTGAATCTTTAATATACTATAAAAGTTCTACATACTTTTTCGACATAAGTTTTTCCTTAAAGTACACTGCAACGACAGAGGACCACAAATATTTAAAAAAAAAAGTATTTGTCATAACAAATGTAATTATTATTGATGATTTTCATCAATGCTGAAATTTGTTGTAAAACTTTTGAAAATTAATTGTGAATAAATTATAAGCCAAATCTTTTAAGCTGTAGTCTAAGCTCCAATTTTGTAAATGACTTACTGGGCATTTTGAAATAAATTCATAAAAAAAAAAAAAAACTGCTTCTACACATTAATGTTTATTTTCAAAACTTTCTTGCTATGCCAGTCATTATAATAAAACCTTTATTTATTATGTACATTGTACAAGCTTGTTATGAGAACACACCATAGAAAGAGGCTTAATGCTTAAAAATTATATTTTCCTATGCTTGAACATTTCACAGTTCACCATCTGCTTACTGAATTGATGTGCCAGCCTCTCTTCATTTGCAGGGTTTGTTGATGACCATGGTCTTCCCAAACGTTGCTTGTGAACATTTTGAACAGTTCCAACTCCCTCAAACTTTTCTCTAATTCTAGTGATTGTAAGTTGCACAGGGGGATCCGTTTTCAAACTCCCTCCTAAACTGTTTCTGCATTTTAGTTTTAAATTTCCAGTAACATTTTGATATAAATTTCCTTCACTCAAAGCTTGGTCTGGTTGCAGCCGTTATTAACCTGAGTTTGTTAAACCTGAAAGGGAAAAAAAAAATACCAGTTATTGTTATTAGCAAATAAATTGTTTATACATTTTTTAAACACCCTCTATGTAGGCTTCAAATATCAGCAAAAATACATAAGAAGTTCAAAAGAAATTTTTTGACCATTTCCCTACTTTTCAGACCCTTCAGATGTGGACATTGGAGATATTGCTATTCTAATGTGAACTGGTTAGGGATGTTAAATGAATGAAAGGAAGTTAAATCTGAAGTATGTGATTTCTCTGTTTTGGAAAGGAAATGGTACAGTCAGTGTTTCTTTAAAAAAAAAAAAATGTTTAGGGAAATTCAGACTTTAAAAAATCATCGTTTTAGTGATATGTCTCTGGGGGATTTCAGCCCAGTATTTAGCTGTAGACTTATTTGTATTTGTCTACACCCAAACTATCATAGGTTATGCCGCCAGTATCAGCAACATATTCAATGCTAAAAAAAATCCCACTCTTTAGAAAACAAACAATGAATTTAAATATAAACATCTATTTTGTTAAAAAAACTATATCTAAAACTTAACATATGTGATTTTGGAATTCCATTTTATAATTTCTTATGTTCTGATATTTTACAGTTTTCTGTGATAAATGTAAGAATAATGTCTGAACAGTTACTACACCTACTAAAGAATACTATGAACAAAATTGTAAATAAGAATTATTCTTGAAAGCATTATTCTTTAATTAATATATTATTCATTAACTGCATGTTTAAGTTATGATTAACTGCAATAGCTATACACAGTTATTAATGCAATTTATTAATAATTGCAGAACATTAATAATTTAGATACTGAACTAAGTTATGTATGATGTAACAAAAATATTTTTTCTTGTTAGCTGTCTGAATTAAATGATGCATTTGGTTACATTTATTTATTATCATTATTATTATAATTTAATGATGTTATACTTGTTAATATTGTGTGTGTGTCAAGTATAAAAATTAATGATATACTTGTTTTGAGATAGATTTTAAAAGACTTTTTGCTGTTCTTACATATTAGTATCTTTTTATATGTATAAAAAAGAGTTTAAATCATTGTATTATTGGATGAATAGTTTTCTGAAATGTAATTAATCCCTTTAAATGCTTAATTATTTGTTTTGTGAATCAGCTTTGTTAGTTTGAGAATAAGGGTCCTCTCCCCTTGTGCGAAAACACATGTTCGCTAATGTTAATCCTATGGGGAATTATTTTTCTAATATCTCGTTTGCATTTTAATATTTTTAAACGATTTTTTTTTTTTGCATTGGATAACTGAGATTAATCTCTATATCTGCCGTTGATTACTTTTTCGATTTTCGTTGCAGATTTTTTTACGAAGATACTTTAACTTTCGAAACTGGTTCCAAAAGTGAAGGTATCTTCGTAGAAAATTCCATGAGGAAAATCGAAAAAGTAATCAACGGTGGAAAAAAATATTGATCTCAGCTATCCAATGAAAAAAAAAATCATTTAAAAATATTAAAATGCAAACGAGATATTAGAAAAATAGTGTTCCACAAGATTACCATTAGCTCGCGTGTGTTTTCGCGCAAGGGGAGAGAACGCTTAAAGCATTATTCTTTAATTAGCATGATAATTATTCCTTTAATCTTCTTGCAAATCTTCATTGTCTAATTCGATTTTGACATTGTAACCCTTAAAAAAATTATGTAACCCCCCCTTTTTTTTAAAATACTAAATAATAACCTACAGCTCTAAAAATGGGTCTGTAAATCTACCCAGAATATGAGAAAATGCTGCTTCTTTCAAACTCTTGAGAAGGCGAGGTGGAGGACTAAAAGAGAAAAAACAACCTTAATACAGCAGAATTTTAATAACTAATTTATATATATAATAACAAAAATATTTTCCCTTGTAAGCAGCCTGAATTAATGATGCTTATGGTTACAATCATTTGATTTATTGTTTAGTGAATAAATACAGCAATGAATGTAATCAACTGTTTCAAATGTATTATTATATAATAGAGATGTGCATGAATAGCCGAATACTAACATTTTTTTAAAATATCCATTTAGATTGTGTGTGTAATTTGTATATATATTAATTTAAAAATAGAAATAAAATTAAACACAAATTAAAATTATTTTTTTAAATTATTTGATTATTTAAAATTTAATATTGTAATTATTTAAAAATTTTACTAAATTTAAATTACTAATAGCATAATTTTTTCTATAGAACTTGCAATTAATATACATTTTATCTAATATAGGAGCTAATTACGACTGTTAAATGTGCTTTTATTTTAGGTAGCTTTCAATACAAAAAAGTATAAGGCTACCTATTGCAGCCGTTCGGAGGAAAGCAGTTCCGGAAAATTTCGATATATTTTCACCGATCATGACCCCCAGACCCCCAAACCCAAAACCACTCTCCGTTCAAATGTTGATTTATATATTGTGATAACATATATATATATATATATATATATATATATATATATATATCCATATATGTATATATATATATATATATATGACCTATGTCATAGGATAACGCTCGTATTTATAAATCAATTTCGATGAAACCAATTGCGTGTATTAAGCTCACCAATGTCTCGACCGAGTTCGTTGGCCAGCTTGGTCCGCCATTTTGTTTCAAGATGGCGGCCATTTAAAAATTTAAAACTAAAATAAATATACAATAAAGTAAAAAATTCAAATTTATTTTTTAATTACGTGTTAGGCCTTGATACAAGGATTCCAGAGCATTTTTTAGTTTACCTCTATCTTAAAAAATGGCTGAGATAGAGCAGTTTGAAATTTTAGGGTGGCTGACATTTTGAAACGAAACCGCACATTAACGCGATTACTCGCAAATTATTTTCTTTCATTGTTGTAATAATTTTCGCAATCATACGCATAAAACTATATATTCATATCCGTTTAGCGCCAAATTCTCGCCAAATTTGGCAACTAAAATAAGTCTTCATAAATGAAGCCAACTTGGCTATAGCTCAATAATTTGGCGAATTTCTTATTCAAATTCAGTATTAACGAATCTTTTGTAAACGTTTCTTTGCATTTTAACTTGCTGTTTTCGTGTAACATTAGCTAAAATTTTAAAACGAAGATATAGGAAAGCTACCTTTTCCTCCTGGTACAGGCCGGAAGAACTTTTTTAATTTAGAAAACTCATTTCATCACAAAAAATTAATAATTTGCATTTTATCTTTTTATACTTAGACATGTTAAACTGATTTTCTGTAAGTTAGAATGGTAAGTTATTTCCATTAAAATATAAAGAAAATGTTTGATTTCTACTATTCAGTGATACGTTTATCCTTTCTTGCATTCAAAATTAATAAGCCCCGCCACAATGCTCGCTCTCTTCCATGATTCTCAATTAGCAAGAGATATGATTAAAGTAGAAAATAGATATTTAACAAAACTTAACAGTTAAGCAGTATATAAACATCAATGCAGAAAGTTCTATAATTTACTCAACATATACTGAAAATTCATACATCAAAAACTGAGACTATTTGATTTTTCAATATTTGAATCAAAATGGCTGTAAATTTTGTGCATTTAAGAATGAAAATTTCTTCATGGATGTGTCAGAAAATGAAATTGCTGATTGCCAGGTTGGATTTGAGAAAAACATTAAAAAAGTAAACAAAAGAAAAATATCTGTTATCCTAATTTTATTTGGCTAAATATTCAATGATATTCAGCCGAAGTATTCAGTCTACTATTGTTCAGTATTCAGCAAACCAAATATTTAGTAAAATGGCCAAATACTGAATAGTGTCCGAATATTCATTACATCTTTATTATATAATCTTTGTTAATATTGTGTCCTAAGTCAAGGAAATGTAATACTTGTTTTTTGATGAGTACATTTTGAAAGGTTTTTACTGTTCTTACATATTAGTATCATTTTTATTTGTGTAGAATAAAAAAATTAACTCTTAGCTTTATTGAATGGATAGTTAGTTATCTGAATTGTAATTAACCATTTTAAATGCTTAATTATTTAAGTTTTGTACTAAAGGAAACAGCAGAGAATATATTTATGATTGTAACCTTTTTAAAATAACTTGTTTTTTAAAACATGTATCTTATCCTCTTCTTTCCGTAACATAGTTCTTGGATTGGAAATTCTCATCTTTTCCCTTGAGATGTCAAAAAATTTGTCTAAGATGATATCTTGTGTATTTTTTAAAAAATTTATTACAATGGAGAAAATTATAGAAACTTTATAACATATCAGATGTAACTTAAGCATCCAAGAAAACGTTGGAGAAAGTATTGCATTTGTAATGTTTAATTCATTTCTGTAATCTATGTGTATTCCTATATTTTTTCCTCCTTATAATATAATCATTAATATTTTAATGTTTTTTAATAACTTATTGGAAGTTGAAAAGCAATATTATGTCTTTTTCTTAACTCATAGCTTTATTGAATGGATACTTACTTATCTGAATTGTAATTAACTACTTTAATGGCTTAATTATTTAAGTTTTGTACTAAATGAAAAACTGTAAAATATATTTATTATTGTAACTTTTAAAAATTTGTAACTTTTAAAAATAAGTATTTTTTTTAAACATGTACCCTGTCCTCTCCTTTCCTTAATATAGTTCTTGGATTAGAAATTCTCTTCTTTTGCTTTGAGATGTCAAAAAATGTGTCTAAGATTGATATCTGTTTTTTTTTTTTAATTTTTTATTACAATGGAGAAAACTATAGTAACTTTATAACATATTAGATGTAACTTAAGTGTTCAAAATAACTTTGGGGAAAGTATTGCACTTCTACAATGTTTTATTCATTTCTATCTATGTATATTCATATACTTTTTCTTCCTAATAATATAATCATTAATATTTTAGTATTTTTCTAATAAGTTATTTGTAGTTAAAAAGCAATACTATGTCTTTTTTTCCCTCCCTTTGAGAAATGTCCACATTCCATATACCTTCAAAGTAAAGACATTCATATATATATTAAGTGCTTTTTTTCTAAAATATGTTCTGAATCTGAAAAAGAATTGGTATTGATTTGAAAATAAAGTATATAAAGAAAATATTGTATGCTGTTACGTTAGTATAATTTCTTATAATATTGTTATATTAAAAACCTTCTTTTATATACTGTAAAATCTCGTTATAATGAATTTCTGGAGACCATCAGTTAAATTTTGTTATACTGAAAAATTCGTTAATGTGAAATTCCAATATGGCGCCTTTAAAAAAAAAAAGAAATTTGCATGGAAATTGAATAAAATGATATATTATTACTACACTTATATTTAATTTTGGTTAACATCTAAACATGTCACTAAATAACAAATTTACAGGATTAATAAATTGTGAACTTGCTAGTTAGAAATAAGATAATTATTAAGTTCGTTGAGTTTCAAGATTTTAATCATAAAGGAATTATAATTTATCTTAGATACCTGACAGATTAAAAACTCCACTGACATCTGCTGTAAATGTAACTTCATTTCTTTACATTTTTTTTTTCTGCACTGAAGTTGATAATGCATTTTTCAAAACAAATTGTATAAAATATTTTTGTAACCTTATTTTTCTGGGATGATGACATTTTTCAATGTTTTATAGAGCACCTTTCAATTGCACAACACAATCTTAACACTTTGAGGAAGAGTGTTTTTCGTCTTTTAAACAGGAAGCACCACCTATGGGGGGGGGGGTAACATTTGCATGTTACATTATTTAACAACAAGTTGGAAATTGTACATTAAATGTGACAAATGAGGTGCGTTCGTTTCGTGCTTTAGTTTTATGATGTAAAAAGATCATCGTTATTATTTCAGTGAAATAAATTATATCATTTGCTATGAGCGAAATAAGGATGCCTTTTTTTTCTTATTACGTATGCCATGTTTACAGCTGCGAAATTTTTTTTCGACACAAGACAGTGCTGTAAAATTTACCATGGAGATCTTGCTTTGTGAGTGATTACCTCCGGAGGTTTAATATTTCTATGATTGGCGATGAATGAATCTTTTGTTTATTTATTTTAATGGATTGAGATATTCGACTGTTAACCTAATTTTCACTGAAGTTATCTCAGAATCTATACATTTTTTAATGTAACTTATCTCTTAAGAAAACATTTTTTTTGAACGATCTTTCTAAAAATGTAACTTTTATGTAAGTTTGTTCAAAAAATTAATTTTGAATAAATAAATGCTTGGCATAAATAAATTTTGAATGGCATTTGAATAAATAAATTTTGAATAAACGCTTGGCATATGGAAAAAGATGATGTGGTTAGCCCGTATTTGTTTTCCTCAGTCACATGACTCGTGCTTTTGCTATATAGATTGCATATTATAGGATTTAGTAGAATAAAGAAAACTTTTATTAATATCTTTTTAAGTTTTGATTCAATTTTCATAAAAATTGAAATGACTCTGCAAAATTCTGCAACGATTATATATATTAAATTTCAAACCATTCGGTTGGGTAGTTTGTAAACTGTTAAATGTGGACAGTCCAGACGACGACTATAGGTGCTACATATTTATATAATTACGAACGCACCTAAAAAGATTTTTCACTTTGTGCTTATATTATAAATAAATGTATAGAATAATGGTATTGTCTCTAATCGGACTGTTTATATGCATAGTACTCTAATTGTAAATATACAAATTTTGTGTATGTTTTTTGAAAAATAATGTAATATATAAAATTCAGAAGTACCGCCAAATGGGTGGAATTACAGATGTCCAAAAGACTTAAATTTACGACGTGCCCCATCTGTTAAGTGTTAAGTACTTGATGGACAATTATCACCAGCTTCAGTTTCACTGTCGTCTGCCTTCCTGAGTTTTCGACGAAAGTTTTTTTTTTCCGAATTCTAGTTTTTCAAAAGGGATATATTTTTTTCTTGTCAACTGAACATTCCTAAAACCGAAATAACCTTTATTTTTAAAATTTCAATAAATTCGTTAAAGTGAATATTTTTATAATGTGCAAGCATAAGGAATTTTTTAACAATCCAAAAAATATTCGTTAAAGTGACAGTGACATTCATTGTAATGAGATTCTACTGTATATCAGTAAAATATTGCAACTAGATTAAATAAGTTATTTTTTCCTTAAAGTTTTTAATTTTCAATATTGCTATTAATTGCGACTTCCCCCCCCCCCCTTTGTTACAATAATTTACTATTGGAACTGCAATATAATAGTTAATTTAAAGAAACATTACAATATTTCTGTTATAAATAGTGTAAAAGGCATAATTTTCAAAACATCGAAGACATTTGAAAACTTTAGTAATTTCTGCGTACAAGAAGTTGCAAGAAGAAAAAAAAAGGTATTGAACCTATATTACCTTGATTTTCTAAAGTCTAGCAAAGTATTATCTTCCACTAAGTGATTTTATCAAAGATTGTTATATATATTTATAAATGGACGAAAAAATGCTATGTTCAGTGGTTGGAGTATCATAGTTGAGATTTATTCCAAAAGAGCGAAAAAGGCTGGGACTAGGACTCGAACCCAGGTAGTTTGCAGACTTTTCCAACAAATAAGAGTGAATTGTGCCATCCAAGATAACGTTGGGATAGCTCAGTAGTAAGAGCGTTGGCACGGCAAGCCAAAGTACCCAGGTTTGAGTCCTGGTTCCGGCATTTTTTGCTCTATTGGAATAAATCTGAACTATGATACTCCAGCCATTGAATATGTTTTACCTAGTTGAAAAATGTTTCCAGATGCCATGTTTTTCAAAACTTTGATGGTATTTGAAAATTTTAATAGTGTTTGCATAATAAAAAGTCACACACACACACACAAAAGAAATCATTAATTAAATACAGTAATTCTTTGTATTTATTCAGATATATCATTCTTTTTTTTTGCTTTCCTAATGAAAAAAAAAAAGTTTATCTGAAACACCCTTTTAATGGTAATTTTTACATACATGCCGATTACAAAATCTTCTCTAAGATTATAAATTATCTCTAAGATTAAATTTCTTAAAAAATTGTAATATATATATATTTGGTAATGTTTTGGAGACTATTATACAACATTTACTTGGAGATTATTATCTTTCTTAAATTTTTAATACTCACAGTTATATGCTGCATTCAGATATATCACACTTTTTCTCATTTTTCGGCACGCACGATATAGTGAGGGGCTACTATATTTTAAAAGTAAATCTACTTATTAAAGTATTGTAAAATTACAAGAAAAAAAAAAAACACAAGCCAGTAACACAATTTCTTTTTTATAGTCTATATTAAATATTTTGGTTCTTCCTGATGAATATAAATGTTATTAAATTAGATAACTTGGATTTTCTAAGGTTGATGAAATTTTGTCTTTTCTCTAAGTTAATTGATTGAAAACTGTCATACATATAAACAGAAGGATGAAATGTATAGGCTCAGGCCTCTCATTTTGGGAGGGGAGGAGGGGGGGGGGTGTCATTCCAATGAAGCTATAGAGAAGCCTTGTTACGTCAACATATTTTTCCACTGAGGAAGATTGCCTGAGGTTATGATCCCTGTAACTCTCCCCCACCCCTCCTTCTTCAGATTGTATTTCTATAGGCTTTAGCTAAGAATAAGTGTAGTTTTACTTTATGTCTGAAAATTTTATGCTAATTAATAATTATAATTATTAGGGACTTTATAATGGGTAAACTAGTTGTCTTTTTAAGTATTTGTTTTTTGGATTGATTTGTTGTTGTGTTATATGCCAAACAACCAGTCTAATAAATTATAAATGATATAAAAAAATCAAAAGCAATTTATTAAAGAACTACTCGTTGGGTAATCGTTTGATAATGCAAATAAAAGTACGATATATTTTATACACTGTATACTTAATATTTATTATTAGTATGTACTTCATTTGTAAGCTAAAAAAAAAATTAAAAATGTTTCATGTGTTTTCTAGTGATATATTTTCTTTTTTAGTGTTTGTACATGTTTGAATATTTATTGATAATTTTTGTATAAAAATTTTGCAGGGTGATTATTTGTTTAGATTCGAACGAAATAATGGAAATGCAATAAGTGTTGTGATATAAAATTGTTATGTAGAAAAAAATATATATATCTATTATATTTAAGAATTATAACTTTGTTTGAAAGCTATCCTTGTATATTTTCATACTTTGTAATAAAATAAATGACATATGTACATTATTTATTATCTTTCAATATGTGTGCAATTATGTTTATATAAAGGAAAGAAAAATTGAATTTAAAAAATTTGAAGTTCAGTTTAGTTTTTCTTTTTAGGAACTGTGATGTTTGTGAAAAATAATTATGTCATTCATATTGTTTAAAGTTTATTTATTTTTTGTCAATATTAAATGATAATAAAAGTAAAGTTTCGAATGATTTTGTCTGTGATTAATCAACTAAGTTAAACTTATTTAGATAATATTTGTTAATAATGACTAATTTATATTCTTTTTATTAATTTTTTTAAGATCGTCTGGGAAACAAAATTTTATCTGTTTTACTTATAAATATTTCCCCATTTTAAATTCATATTTATATTATATGATTTTCCAAATGTAAATTTTAAAAAAAATTTAATTTTAATTAAAAAAAATAATGTTAGCTAAATTTTAAAATCTATATATCTTGAAAGAGTTATAACAACTTGAAGAGTTATATTAGAATAAGTAACAGTCTATATTATAATAGCGCATATCACTTGACTATCTGAAGCGCATATCACTTGACTATCTGAAGCGCATATGGGATTTACCGCTTTGCATTTCATATGCCAGCTGGCCATTTTTTCTCAAAATTATTTTTTTTAATAAAATTGCATAAAAGTTACATTTTAGATTTTTTTTTTTTTTTTTTTTTTCTTGAGAGATTAACTACTTTCTAAAATGTATATATTTGGAGTTATCAGCATTCAAAATTTCATTCCTAATGTAAAGAAACCATGTGAAAAAGACTTGAATTGATTGTGATATTTATCGTTTTGAAAAGCTTGGTGAGCGCAATACCAGATATAACGTAGGTCACGGCAATACACACTTTGTTTATGTGCAGAGAATAAAATAAGAAAAGACTTTTGATGTCTTTGTCTATGAACCAATGAAGTCTGGTTTTAGTTTTAGACAACTCATCTCGACATTTTCCATATTGATTTTTGAAGTGGAAAAACAGAGAATCGTGTCACAACATGGCTGTTTCTGGTTTGCTGGAAATTATTGCAAGAGTAAAAACGATTTTGATAGATATTTGATCGATTGATAGTTTTGCAAGCTAAGCCAGCTAATTTGATTAGACGCACATTCTTAATGAAAATGAATTGCTTTATAATGAATGCATTCAATGTTAAAAGATTACCAATCTTCTGTACGTCGTATCTTTTTCTGCTACAAACATAATTATTTAGACAAGCCCTTGTTTTTCTTTTTTATGCTTGCAAGTTCTGTATATAGAATGAAAAATGATTTTTTTTTCTTGTTTGTTTAATTAATCTTGTTTGTGTGAATTTACTTTTTAACAAATTGATTAAAAATTATTTATAGCTCAGCTTGCATCTTATGAAAAAAAAAATGCATTGTTTGTGCTTCCTTAATTTAATAATTCCTTAATCCTTTATACACAAAACTATAAATCAAGAAAATACTCCATTTTAATAGTTATCTTTAATGTCTGAAGATATATTAGAAAATTTACATAATGTGAAATTTAGATAAGTTTTTTTCATTAAAACTGATTTAACAAATTGGCAGTTACAGCTTTTTTTGTAAAATATATACAAGAATAACAGGCCCGTAACCAGATATGAGGCAGTGTGGGCTAAACCTCATCTAAACTTCATGATATTTTAATAATAATATCATCTATATTACATTTAAATTAAAAAAAATATTTTAAGTAAAAATTTGCCCTTTACTTCGATTTAGATTTATTTATTATGGAAACAGAGTGAAAAAAATAAGCTGTAAATTAGTTTAAAAGAATTTCAAACCTTCTCTGACATCGCCTGCTGGTTACGGTCCTGAAGAATCTATTTATATAATATGCAAGTGAGGTGATGATTCCGGGCAGAACTCATCCATCTAACAGCAATTTCATATCAAATTAAAAAAATTTTTTGTTATAGCAGCTGCCAACAATTAAAAATCCACAATAAAATTCTTTCCACATCTATTGAAAGATTTCCACATGAAAAATGAAATAAAAAGTTTCAAGAAGGAAAAAGACTGACGTCATATTGGAAGTATAACAGAGAGTTTTAAAAAGTTCTCAGTAACACAAAGGCATAAATGTTGAGTAAGTACAGAAAGCAGGTGAATATATGTATCATCATATGAGTTTGAGGAACGTATTGAATCATGATAAAAACCCAATTATGGAAATATTAGCATATTTTAACAATTTGAGGTTCTCTGAATTCCTTTCCGCTATTTTTAAATATATACCACATACTTATATATGTGTGTATGCATGTATATTAGAATTTCCACAAATGTTCAGATCACCAGAGCTCATTCTTAATGAAGAACTGAAATAAAGATTTCAGATTAAAAAAAAGTTAACAAATTACAACAACCATTGGAAAAATGTTCTGAAAGCTTTTTTTTTTTTTTTTTCAAATTAATTAAAAATATTAATTATTCAAAAATATTCATCAGAACTCAGAACCATCTACAAATAAACGCATTTTCTATTAAATACAGTTGAAGAGATCCTGGCATTCTCTGTCCTCGCAAAAATATTCGTTTGAACCATCGCCGCAGTTATTGAAACACATTTTCCATTATTATACATTATCCTTAATATATACCTTAATATTTTGTCGGGTCCTTCCTACAATAACTTTAACTCTTGTTTAGATTGATGTCTGAGCTAAAGGTATTTTGAGGAAATTAAAGTCGTAGACCACGTTTTTTGCTTTATCAGACGATTTCTCATCCGACGTCAATTTTTGAATTCGGCTTTTTTTCATATCTGATAGTTTGCATCTGTCATTTTTGTAACAATTTTATGCATTTCTATTGCATATTCAAAGAAAAATTCTTCTAAAGTTACAGAATTCCGTTAAAAACGCTTAAAAAAATAAAGTGACGACGTCAAGAGGTCCATTCTCGACTGAAAACAACAACCATTTTCCCAATGGTTAATAAATAAAATTAACACGTTTAAATGTCTTGCAATACAAGTGAGTAAAAGCTATTTGTACTGATATTGCATTCAATTCAATATCATCGTATATTAGTCCAGTAAATTTAGACCAAAAAAGACTTCTGCCTGGAAAGTTTTGGAGGGTTTTTTTTTCTTTCTTCCTTTATGTTTTTGGGGGTGCTGAACACGAATTTCAACTTTGCCACTTCGTATCTGGTCTGCTTAAAAAATTATAAGTGAAAAACCATGAAAAAATTGGAGTTTTTTTGGTTTTTCCTTTGTATTTCGTAAAGGGTTAAATGTTTAAAAAAAATTATTACACCAAATTAAACTAGAGAAAATTTCCTACATTTTTCATATACAGTTTTTTTTGAATGGTTAATAGTTTTGGACTACGAGTAAAATGAATTTTAACGATATAATTGAAATTCCATCATCGCAGGGTGAAAACGCTGGATGTAATGTTTTTGTGAATGCGCGTGGGAGGGTGTCCTTGAAACACCCCCATGGCACCACGCATATGATATCACTCGAGCAGCAAGGCCCTACAGCAAAACTGTGAATCCAATACTTTGATATGATGACTATTGTCAAACAATTCATTGAATCTGAAAGAAACGGTGATTGGGATTTGTATCTTCAAACTATATACAGAATGTTGCCATACTTCCACGCCAGTGGTCACTATTTGTATACCAAGTGCTCTTACCTATATCTTCAAGATATGCATCATTTGAAGGGAAAAATGACTGCTGATGACTTTGAAAAATTCACAACTGATAGGGGATTCACCATTCGCCGTACAGACAAACTCTGGTCAGGAACATGGACTGACATGACGATAGAGCAATCTTTAATGAAGACCACGAAAACAGCAGGTGGACTCACTCGACGCGTGGGGTCAGTGAAGGAGTTTTGGCAAGATGGACAATGGGTATGACGCGCCACTGTAACGGATATGCGAAGAAAATGAAGAGTTCAGCGGCACAGCTTTTACAACTTCTGAACAACATGTAGAGATGAAAAACTCCAGTGTTGCCCGGGACAACTTTGATATGAATAAATTATTGGAATGGATTCACCAACACATTCCTTTCCGAGAAACAAATGATCTCATTTTAATCTCTACTGGGGTTGTTGGAGATGAGAGAATAAACTGTCATGTGGCACAGGAAGTTGGCACTGCTGGCATATCAAGAATCATTAACAGCAATTTTCATTTTGTTACATTCAAGAGTAATGAAAGAGTGCAGCCATTAGCTGTGTTGAATAGCGCTGTCAAGATAGGTGAAGAAAAAATTCACATCAACTCGACAGCACTCTTCCAAAGAATAAGTGTAACAAAGCAATCTAACCAAGAACTTGAGGAATATTAGACTTACGAGCTCTCTGCCTATCCATTTTCTCTTTTTGACGAATCCGGAATGCGAAAAACTGCCACATCCTTTTTGTACAAGGAATTCACTCCACTCTCATCAGACATCACTTTTGGGAGCAGATGTATATATGTCATAGATGGCGGGTATTTACTGCACAGAGTTTTATGGCAGGGTGGTCAATCATTTGGATCAATTTGTGTCAGCTATGTGGACTTTGTAAAGTCGAAATACGCAGCGAACGCTCTAGTAATCTTCGATGGATACCCAGAAAACATTACTGAAATGAGCACTAAATTTGTTGAGCGTGATAGACGATCTCACAAAACGGTATCTAATGAGGCTGTTTTGAATGAGACTCGGTTGCCAACGGTTTCTCAGGGGAAATTTCTAGCAAACGACAAGAACAAAAACCGTTTAATTGCCCTGCTGATGTGTAGATTTGGCTCTGAAAATATGATTTGCAAGTAGGCAATAGAAGACGCCGACATATTCATTATCAACACTGCTCTCAAGTTGGCACCTAACCTTGAGAACGTGATAGTCATTGGTGAAAATGTAGACCTTCTGGTAATCTTAATTGGACTTTGCAACTTTCCCAATTTTTATTTCCTGAAACCAGGAAAAGGGAAAAGTCCCCAGAAGATCTATTCACCTTTGGGTGCAGTCCACAAATTTCCAAACACATCCTATTTCTACATGCCATGAGTGGATGCGATACACTTCTGCATTGTACAGTCAGGAAAAAACAAAATACCTTCAAATTTTGAAGAAATTTGCTGACCTGCATCATGTGGTTCTATATATTTAAAAACCCTAGTGCTGTAACCGACGATGTTATTAAAGCTGGGCTGTTGCTTCTGGTACAACTGTACGGATTCATAGGGAAAGCAACACCTTCCCTACACAGCTTGAGGTACAGGTGCTACATAAAATCTGCTTTTAAGACCGCTGTAAATATTGCATTGCTCCCTCCAACAGAAGATGCAGCTCGATATCACTGTCTGCGTATTTACCACCAAGTACAGCTATGGCTAGGTAACTGTAAAAATGCTGACGAATGGGGCTGGAATAAAACCAAGAGAGGCATCATACCCATAACAACTATCAAACCTCCCGCACCAGAAACTATTCTGCGAAAAATATCCTGCAAATGCAAAACAACTGTAGTGGAATGTGTGGCTGTAGGAGAGCAGGTTTATTTTGTTCGCTCCTCTGCCTGAACTGCTATGGCCATTGTGACAATGTCAGCTCCTTCATCGCCGAAGATGACATGGAAGCAGAAGTTGACGACCCAATACAGGATATTTTAAGTCAAGTGGAGACACAACCTGAGCCATCAAGTGATGATGATGATGAAGAAGACACTGATGAACCTCCTGTTGAAGAACATAAACCAGGCCCTTCAAAGCTTTCTCTTTTCCTGTTTATAATCTTCCACGTATGTTATTATTATATTAAACTGACAATACTTATAATTGTACTTAAATCAGATTACTAGAAAAATAAAAATTTGTTCTCTCATCTATGCACAGTGATATTGTTTTTATATCTTTCCTAATCACCTGATTTCAATTTATTTTCTTAGTGCTATAAAAGGTTTAAAACTTGGTAAGAAATTGTAAACATATTTGAAATGCAACCAGAAATAACTGAACAGCTTCAAATTGGTGTTTAAAATGGATGCATAGTGATTGGATCACGTTTTCGCCCAAGGATGATGGAATCTATATATTTAAAACGCTAAGCGATTTCTTTCGACAATCCGTGAGAACAAACTACTGCATCAAATTACATCATTCTTTTTTTAAATGAAAGATATTTGGACACAGATTTGTTATCGTGCATTCGTTTGTTCGAAAATTTAATTAATTAACCGTAATTTTCAATTAAACTTTTACTTCTGCTAATGACGTCTTAATCGGATAACGCCTACTGTTGCGAAGCACAGAGTTTAATCTCTAAACTCTGTGGTTGAATAAAAGAGAAATAATAAATATTAAAAGTACGCGGTTTTAAGGCCGAATTTGTTAATTTGCAAGTTAAATTTCGGTAAAAATAGTTATCCGCGTGTTTTATAAGGGAATAAAAATTCATATTTATTGTGACGTCACGGGAATATTGTCCATTGGGTTTATTTTATCATTATGCATTATAACTTTGTTGATGCCATTTTTTCATTACAATTAAATACAAAATATATTTATATTTGTGTGCATGGTGTTTAAGCATTAATGTAAGGTATATGAAGTACGTGTGAAAAGTTTGCGCCGGTGAAAATGACGTTATGCTTAGCTTGAAGTGCATTTTAACATTGATAAAACTAAAGAGAAAAATGTATATGATTGTGTTAACAGACATAATTTTACTGATTTTTGCATTCATAATTATAAAGATTAGAATTGGAGCCGTCATTGATTTCTTCATCTTGATTGCATACCTTGATTACATGTTACCAATTGCTTTTTTTTTAAATTATAGGATAGAAGATTTCCTTTTTTAATAAAAAAAATCACAAAAGTAAAGGATTTCAGGAAATTTAAAGTTATTAAAAATAGTGTTATGGCAGAAAAAAATCTTGAAATAATGATTGTATTTTTAGCTAGAATAAACAATGTAAGACTAATATTTCATAGGAATTATTTTGGTAGATTTATTATAAGTTCATTTAACAGTTCCTTATTAGCGCAAAGTCCTATTTCTTTCACTGTGAATTTCTCTATCGATGTCAAAAAATGTTTTTCCACTTTTGGACGCCAGCCATAATACAGTGGCAATTTTTAGAAATGTACAACAGTTGTGACAACAAAGGCGCTATCGCTTTAGCTTTCATCGCGCTTACATCACTTCGAAATACTACAAATTTCTATTTTTTACTACATTTTACAAGTTCAATTCTTATATCATCAATTAGAAAAAAATTAGCTTTCGATTGAAATTTATTTGAAAACTGCCGATTAATTTAACGACTTTTTAAATAATTTTCAAGCATGAAAAGTTTTTCAATTCTATCTTATAAATGACCACCAGTTTACTTCAATAATGTAAAATAGCCCCTGGGAAAGTTGCCACAATTGAAAATAGATTTCCCTAACCATCATAAAAAGTGAATAATAATTTAAAAAAAAAGAAAGAAAAAAAAGTGATAAATTATAAGATCAGATTATCCATACGATAGAACATTTGGCGCTAAACAAAAATCTGTCAGGGAAAAAAAAAGAAAAAAAAGACTATTTTTAGTTTATGTTGAACATAAAATTGATATGTTGAATTCGTCGATGAATATGTTCCATCAGATATCAGGATATGTTAGGAATTTCATTTTTTTATATTTTTTTACATTTGCCAACTGTATAAGAGGAAAAATATCCCGAATGTGATGGAAAAGGGATAATCATCCTGATTATGTCAAGGAACCGAAAAAACCATACAAATCAATTACACTTGAAAACATTAAAAATCTCCCTCATCTGCAGATCACAGTTCCTTATTAGCGCAAAGTCCTATTTCTTTCACTGTGAATTTCTCTTTCGATGTCAAAAAATGTTTTTCCACTTTTGGACGCCAGCCAAAATACAGTGGCAATTTTTAGAAATGTACAACAGTTGTGACAACAAAGGCGCTATCGCTTTAGCTTTCATCGCGCTTACATCACTTCGAAATACTACAAATTTCTATTTTTTACTACATTTTACAAGTTCAATTCTTACATCATCAATTAGAAAAAAAATTAGCTTTCGATTGAAATTTATTTGAAAACTGCCGATTAATTTAACGACTTTTTAAATAATTTTCAAGCATGAAAAGTTTTTCAATTCTATCTTATCAATGACCACTGTATTACTGTAAAAAACTTCTTAATCTTTGCATAAAAATTGATTAGCTTAAAACAATGGATGCGTTTTAGAAGATATGGATTTGAAACGAACAATGATTAAAGAGGACATTTAAAAACTTTTAATTTAATCATTTTAAAACTTTTTTAACATCGAATTTCGACGGCGCTTTTGGGCAGATGCAATGCACATGCGCATAGGAGCTCATTCGGTTGCATTATCACAGGGGGGGGGGGGAGATGTGTGCTTTATTTACTATGTTCTGTTATTTACTGAATATGATATAAACGTAGGAATATACTATTTGTATATACCTCATAGGTCCATGAATTTTTTTTCTTGCCGTGGGGAATATGGTGGTAATGTCAAATTGATTTGCATTACACAGTTATTTACAGATTGTTTGTTTGGAGTTTGCATCGGAAATAGTACTGTATTTGACTGGGGGAAAAAATTAAAATAAAATATTTGAAAGACTGTTTTATACGCACCCCTTCATAAATAATAAAGAAGCTTATTTTACTGATATTGTTATAGTATTTTTTTGCGTCAAGTTTTGACGGGTTCCATCTAGTTTCAATTATATCACTAAAATTCCTTTTACTCGTATGCCAAAACTATTCATCTTAGGAAAAAAAATTGTATATGAAAAATGTGGGAAATGTTCTCTAGTTTAATTTGGTTTAATTTTTAAAAATTTTTTTTAACCCTTTCGGAACACAAGGGAAAAACCGAAAAAACTCCGATTTTTTCATGGTTTTTCGCTTATAATTTTTTAGGCAGACCAGATACGAGGAGGCAAAGTTGAAATCCGTGTTCAGCACACCCAAAAACATAAAGGAAGAAAGAGAAAAAAACTTCTCCAAAACTTTCCAGGCAGAAGCCTAGATTGACTGGACTATATTCTAATACGAGGAAATCTTGTGTGTGGTTATATATATATGCAAATTTTATCTTAAAAACGGCTCTAATGATTTTGACGAAACTTTGTATCCTACCGTTTTGGGGCACCAGAAAACCATTGGACTAGGTCACATGTTCGAGAAAATTCGATTAGTGGGTCATTTTGGGTCACCATGGGTCAGGGTCAAGCTAACTGTATCTAAAAAACGGTTCAAACAAACGATTTTGACAAAATTTTGTATCCTACCATTTTCGGGCACGAGAACACTATTGGGCTGGGTCACATGTTCGAGAACTTTCGATTAGTGGGTTATTTTTGGGTTAAAGCGGGTCAAGTTAATTTTTTCTAACAAACAGCTTTAACGATTTTATTAAATTTTGTATCCTACGAGTTTCGGGCACGAGTAAATCATTGGGCTAGGTCACATGTCCGAGAAGATTCGATTAGTGGGTCAAGCTAATTTTATCTAAAAAACGGCTCAGAGAAATTGAACTAAATTTAGTATTCTACAGTTTTAGGGAACGAGAAGACTATTGGGATAGGTCACATATTCGAGAAATTTCAATTAGTGGGTCAAGCTATTTTTATTTTGAAAACGGCTCAGGCGACTTTAACTAAATTTTGTATCCTACGGTTTTGGGGTACGAGAAAATCATTCAGCTAGGTCACATGCTCGAGAAAATCAGATTAGTGGGTCAAGCTAATTTCATCTAAAAAACGGCTCAGACTATTTTGACTAAATTTGATATCCTACGGGTTTCGGGCAAGAGAAGACAATTGGGCTTCGTCACATGTTCGAGAAAACTTGATTAGTGGGTCATTTTGGTTATGGTCATGGGTCATATTTGAACTCAAAGCTAATTTTGACCGATCATAGCTCAGTCTTCCCTTCTCGTATATAATTGATATTGCATTCATTGTCATCTTATTTACATCAAATTACAAATTTGTTGTGAAAACCCCAAAGGCTCATGCATTAACCAGGCCCCCAACTTAACGTTTCAAGTCAGTTTTCCTTATTGTCGATAAATAGTATATGAATATTTTTATCAATTATTTCAAATTTTAACTGAAAACCATGATTTCTATCCACCGTCCTTAGTACGGGTATTTATACTAGTTATTTGGAATAATAGCAAAAAGTACTCTTATGGGAATCTCACAATTCTTATGAAAACAATGCAAATAAATGTATAATAGTCCCATCCGTAAATGGAAAGGTTTTATAGTTGCAAATTTTTAATATAAACATTTTTAATAAGAGAAAAGCTACATCTATGTAAAAGGTTTAGAAAATATAATTGCTTAACCCTTTAACGTTCATTGGTTTTCCCACGAAACCACAAAACTTTAAATACGAAACTCAACAATGACAGCAGAATTTTAAAAGAGATGTTTTTCATTTTTTGTATATGTGAAATATCGCTTTTTTATTATATAAAAATACATTTGTTCATAATTTCCGGTGTCAATCATTTATTTCAACATCTTAGCAATTGGAGTGCTTTATCCGTTAAAGGGTTAAAAGAAATATTTAGCTTCGATAGTTTCACTGTTCACAAATTGATTTTGCTAAATATCTGAAGGAAAAATATTTCTTTTTTTTTTTTTATATATGCAATAATTTCACCTAGTTGCATATTACATAGCTGCCAACCTTCTGGCTTTTTTCAAGAGAAATAAACGTATTTTGAATCAGAAAATGCATTTAATAAAACATGTCTAGTTTCTATCTGGTACCTATTTGATTTTATTGAATTTCGAACGATAATATTTAATTCTTTTTCGCATAAAATTGCACTGGTTTGTCTATCGGACTATTCAAATTAATTCTCCATATAATTTGAGTTACTCGCTAACATATCATACTGCCTTGATTTAGCTCTTGTAGTTTGGGAACTATCTAAATAGACTGATCCTCTCCTTTTAGACTCGATGAGTTTGAATACTGTGATCAAGGTAAACCTAAACTACTGGAACACGCACTAGAGAGTTTAAAGGAATTTCTCTGTTAGGGAAAATGCTTTCATTTGATATCTTAAAGATGTTCAAATACACCCTTACAAGTAAACCCGTGCGAGTCTTTCGCAGTGCAATCTTTGAAATTTTTTGCTGATACTTTTTTAACTAATTTTTAATTTACAGCAGTTTTTTAGGTGCGTTCGTAATTATTATAAAGACGTAGCACCTATAGTCGTCGTCTGGTTCGTCCGTTTGTCCGCATATAACAGCCCAAAAACTACCCAACCGAATGGTTTGAAATTTAATATTTCGTTGCAGAATTTTGTCGAGTCATTTCAAATTTTATAAAAATCGAATCAAAGCTTAAAAAGGTATTAATAATAGTTTTCTTTATTCTATTAAATCCTATCGTACGCAATCTATATAATAAAAGCGCAAGTCATGTGACTGAGGAAAACAAATACGGGCTACCACATCTTTTTCCATATGCCAAGTGGCCATTTTTATTCAAAATTACTTTTTCGAATAAAATTGCATAAAAGTTACATTTTTAGAAAGATCGTTCAAAAAAATTGTTTGTTTAAGAGATGAGTTACATTCGAAAATTTATAGATTCTGAGATAACTTCAGTTGAAATTAGGTTGACAACCCAATATCTCAATCCATTAAAGAAAATAAACACAAGATATTCGTTCATCGTGAGTCATAGAAATATTAAACCATGAAGGTAATCATTAGCAAAGCAAGATCTCCATGGTGAATTTTGCAGCGCTATCTGGTATAAAAAAAAAAGAAAAAGTACCTGTAAACGTGACATACGTAATAAGAGAAAAGGCATGCCCATTTCGCTCATAACAGACCATATAATTCATTTCACTGAAATAATAACGATGATTTAGTTTTTACATTGTAAAACTAGTTATAGTATGAAAGCACCTCATTTGTCACGTTTAACGTGTAATCTCCAACTTGTTTTTCTTTATCAAGCAATATGTTTGAACGAATTTTGGGTGTACTAATGTCAAAAAACTGTTGAAAAACTAGTCGTATGGTACCTCACTCATCGTTGTGCGTTTTGTATGGGCATAGAAAAGTTTGAAATCATCGGAAATAAAATATATATCAATGGACCCGTGCGAGAGCCTCGCACTTCAGTCTAATATTTTTTAGCAATATCTAATATTTTTTAGATGATAGTTTCAATTTTTTACGAAAAATTAAGGACAAAAATATCTAGCGACATTAGTCGTGCCAGAATATCATCTCACTGATTCCATCAAAGTTACAGTAAAAAATTATGAAAGATATGCCAGATGTCGATGTAAAAACCTTCTGAATGATATCTCATTCATCGCTCTGCATTTTGTAAATGCATAGAAAAATTTGACAACAGAAATAATAGATATGATTTTTAATTTAAGTGAAATTTCAAACAAACCGAAAATTCAGTATGCAATGTTAGATGTGCGCAAAAAATTATATCCAATTATTCCTCATTCATCGTTGTACGCTATATATTAGTTAAATTCAGTATACAATGTCAGATGCGGGCAAAAAATCCTATCCAATGTTACGTCATTCATCGGTGTACCACCGCCCCCTGAATACTAGGCCTGAGCGCTGACACAAGAATGGCGGCGCTCGTGGGCCGATTTTGTAAAACCTTTGTACGGTCCCTTAATTTTACACCCCAGTATTCTCTAAAAGTTTTCTTTGACTTTTTGAATCTCAGACGAATAAGGCGGATAAAACTTTTAGAAATTGTTGGTATTGAATTTCAATTCAAGGGACAGTACACACGCTGGAAAATTTCCGCCATACGACTGCATCGATTTTTGTGTTTGCGCTCAGGCCTAGTGGGCGGTGGTTGTACGCAACATATTAGTTGAGAAAAATAGATGTTGAGAACAGAAATAATATATACCAGTGGACCCATGCGAGGATTTCGCACCGCAATCTAATATTTTTTACCAATATCTAATATTTTTTAGATGTAGGATTTCTAAATAAAAATTAAGGATTAAAAGTGACAGCAAACAACATTTTTCAAGCCAAGATATCTCATTTATTCCATCAAAGTTACAGTAAAAGCTGATCGAAGATAGCAAAAGGCACGCACGAGAGAAAATAATTAACAATAGTACCTTAACTATATTAGAAGATGACGTCATTCACTTCAGAAAAACACGGGACAAAGAAAAATAAATTGAATACATCAATGGTGTATTTTTCTTCTAGTTATTTGAATTTGAAATTTGATTTTTAATCATAAATATAAAATAAGCCAGTGCAGAGACGTCCAACTTTATCTTATTTGTACTATATTTATATATTTTTATAATCATTGTGGAGCACGATATAATGCGGTATTTTATTTTTGTGGCAACACTAATTTGAGAAAATTAGTTCATTTCATTTATAAAAATAATGCTAATTTAATTTTTTTATTAACTGCAATTTTTAATCCAAAACCATGTTTTAACAAAATGTGAGTGTACTATGTCAGAAGCCGCTTCAAAAACCTTTCGAATGATATACCTCATTCATAGCTGTGCGTTTTGTAAATTGCATATAAAAAGGAATGTTGACAACAGAAATAACATATACCAGTGGACCGGTGCGAGGATTTCACACTGAAATCTAATATATATATATTTAGCAATATCTAATATTTTGTAGATGCAGGTTTAAACTTCTAAAGAAAAAGTAAGGATAAAAATATCTGCAAACAACATTAATCAAGCCAGAATATCGTCCTATTTATTCCTTCAGAGTTACAGTAAAAACTGATTGAAAATAGCAAAGAGCACGCTCGATAAATAGATATATATATATATATATATATATATATATATATATATATATATATATATATATATATATATATATATATATATATATATATATATATATATATAACAATTGTATATTAACTGCATTAGAAAATGACGCCATCCGGCTTCTAGAAAAACATGAAACAAAGAAAAATAAATCGAATGCATATAAAATACAGTTTAATGTTACAAAGAATACCTTTTATGCTACACGTGAATGTGAAATACCACTGCTTCGATCAATTGATGGTGTCTTTTCTTTCTAAACATTTCAATTTTGCTTTTTAACCATAAATATAAAATAAACCCGTGCGGAGAAATCATACTTTATCTTTTTTGTACCATTTATTTTTTTATAATCATTGTTGAGCATCCTATAATGCAGTATTTTATTTTTGTGACAACATTAATTTGAGGAAAACATTTCATTTCTGTAAACAACGACGATTTAATTTTTAATTAACAGTAATTTTTAATCGAAAGACACGTTTTAAAGAAATGCGAGTGTATTGTCAGAAACCGCTTCAAAAACCTTTCGAATGATACCGCATTCGTTGTTTGTGCGTTTCTATAATTAATAGAGAAAAGTATGTTGTCAACAGAAATATATATGACGATGATGATTCGAAAATGTGTTTTGGAGTAATTATTTCTAATACTACTATTAAGAAATCCTTCTTATTCCAACACACATAAAATCCATATTATAAATTAAAAGCAAAAATATGTCCGCGAGTAACGCTGACGTCATATCGACGGTGGCAATAACCTGGCCATTCTGTTTTGCATTATTTACAAATTTATCACCTTCTAACCATTGCACAATTAAAATTTTTACACCATCGAATATAGGGGAAAAAATGTACTTTCAGATGCAATTTGTCTGAAAACTATATATCTCAATTTACTGATTTCTTATGATTTTTAAAATAATTTTCAAGCTTGAATTTTTTAAAAATCTTATCTCTATCAAGTGTAGCTCGATTAAGGAAGATTAACCCGTTAGCACTTAAAATAATATAACTATTAAGCGTTTTTTCTTTCTAATATTCCATAAACGACATTAACAGTTCAACATCAACAAATAAATAAATAAGTAAAATTATATAAGTAAAACACAAATATAACACATATCTCGAACTACATGCTTAAACACTGAAGTGATCAGAACAAGAACGAAAAATCTTGCATCACGCATAGATTATGAAACACTTTCTAACACAACCAGAAAACTGTAACGAAAATTCACCGTTAAATAAGGTAAAAGAAGATATGTAAGTAAACAATTTAGAAAACATATACCATATTGAAAAATACAGTTTTCGAAATTACCTTCCATTGTAAAAAAGTAGTCGAATTATTTTGTGCAGCCCTGTATACGATCTGTATTTTTGGATATATAATACATAGCATGATAAAATTTAGTTCAGTTAGAAAAATCACATTTAGCAATTTTCGCCAAGCGATGGAAATGCACTCGAAATCTTTGGTACAGCCCTGTATATTACCTAAACACTTTTGTACACATCACATATTAAGCTAAAATTTAATTCAGGTAAAAAACGCATAAGGCAATTTAAAACTCACTTCCAGCAATTACCAATCGTAAACGACAATATATTTTGTTCTTTGCGTGGCCCTGTATATGAATTTGTATATGCTTCACAAACTTATATTAGTCTACTAAATATAGTTCAGCAAGAAAATGGGTAATCTAATTAAAAACTACCCTTAAGCAATTCACTTCCATAGTCTGTAATACTTACGAATTCCCTTGTGTAGCCCTGTATACGATCAACCGAATTTATAAACACCACGTAATATGAAAAAAAAAAAAATGTAGTTAAACTTAAAACACAAACTAAACTTGAAAACGCACTTATAACACATAGACTGTAATTATACCACGTATACGGTAACCGATATCATTTGTGTGCCCCTGTAAATGATCGATAAACACAATTCACGCCATACTTTTAAGTGAGCAATTTGAAGTAATGCATATAAATTTCATTATGTTTCAAATAGCGAAACATCATTAAATTACACTGCAAACGATTTCCCCCCGTAGAACAATGTGTAACAGAATTCTTTTGTTTGACCCTGTAAATGAATAATAAATGCTTTGCAACCCATATTCTACAAAATGCATTTTTTAATCCGCTTTATATAATTATATATCAATTTTATCATATTTCAAACGACGGAGTAACATCAACAAAATACCTTTGAAACGATTATTTCCCATTGACTGTAATTTAACGGAATACTTTTGACTGTCCCTGTAATAAAAGTATAAGTGCTACACGCTTCATTTGCAATAGGGTATATGCTGTGGTAAACGACAATAACTTAAAAAAAAATCAGTGCAATCCGAGTATATTTATGCGAGTTAGAGCACGGACAGATGGTCAGACGGCAGACAAACCGAAGTCACAAACACTTTTCAACTAGGTTGGAAAGTGTTAATAAAAAAGGCTACTGCAAATAGTGAAATCTCTGATAAAAAGTAATGAAAAGTTCTATGATAGCAGCTTTTATGATGGATACAGACAGCTAAGAGAAGTTGTTTAACAAATGGTGAGTTAGCATTAATTGACGGGCTCTTGGAGTGCGGAGGGGGTGGGGGGGGGAGCTATACAAAACACTAGTGCTCTACGAGACCTTTAAAATGGATTCTCACTTGCAATTGAGAGATGGGACTTTAAAAGAGATGCCCCTTTTGCGCCCCTCTGACGGGCCCTCCTCGAGAGATACTTGAAAACCGAGTGCCAAAAGAAGCGGGGGGGGGGGGGGATACCATTAGGCGGTTTACAGCTAATTTTGGGAAAATTTTGGAGCTGTCCGGCACATAGGAACAGAAAAAAAAGAGAAAAACTAAAATAGTTATGAGAAATTAAAAAAATTAAATAAGAAAAGTACTCCTGACTGGAAGGGGGAGAGTAGAACCGGACAAAAGTGCTTGACGAGATCAAACTTTTGATATGTTACATGATGGGGTTTGAACACCTTGAATGTCTCCCCCCCCCACGGGGGGAGGTAACTCCGTTCCTATGGAAGATAGGGCCTCGGACTCTCTTAGAAATGTCGGCCTCGACGTTGGATTCTTTAGAAGAGGCCTGCGCCCTCTGTAGGGCTCACTTGCAATTGAGAGATGGGACTTTTGCGCCCCTCTGACGGGCCCTCCTCGAGATATACTTGAAAACTGAGTGCCAAAAGAAGCGGGGGGGGGGGGGGATACCATTAGGCGGTTTACAGCTAATTTTGGGGGAATTTTGGAGCTGTCCGGCGCATAGGAACAGAAAAAAAAGAGAAAAACTGAAATAATTATGAGAAATTAAAAAAATTAAATAAGAAAAGTACTCTTGACAGGAAGGAGGAGAGAAGGAGGGGGAGAGTAGAACCGGACAAAAGTGCTTGACGAGATCAAACTTAAAAGGGCTTAAAAGGGCTGAGAAAGCTGGGAAAAACTAAAATTAAAAAAGAGTTGAAACTTAGAAAAATGCTTCTTAAGAGAGGGAGGAGAGTAGGACCAGACCATAGTGCTTAACGAGATCTATCTATTGATATGTTACATGAAGAGGTTTGAGAACCAAAAGAGTCTCCCCCTGGGGGGGGGGGGGGTAACTTCGTTCCTATGGGAGATGGGGCCACGGGACCCTCTTAGAAATGTCCGCCACGACGAGTTTAATGTCGTTGGATCCTTTAAATGGGGTCTGCGCCCGCTGTAGGGCAATTTGGGACTGAGACAGGAAATACAAGCGGAAGTATCGGCATAATAAAGAGAGACAATTTGATTTTTAATATCGTCGCAGTAACAACCATTTGTATAGCTATGTATAAAGGGTGTCCTCCTTTATATATGGAATGCTGTGACTTTTCATAAACATGAATTTTACTGTAGACTGAAAGAATTAGCCCTGTGTGTGGCTAAAAATATATATATATATATATATATTAAATGTCAAAAATCTGTTAGAGTTTTCAATTAAAAATTGTCTTTACCTAAGTTCTGGATACCGGACAGCATGATCTGTAACCCAGGAAACTTTGGTTGGATCTCCTAGTTAATTAAAAACACTTTTCGTATTATTAGTAAGACTGTTTGACTCAAATTCAAACTGACTGCTATCTGAAACATTCCTGAATTCATTTGTTCTTTTAAACCTATAAAATTGGCAGGTGTTCTTATTTCAAGGTCTAAACTGAATATGAAGTTTGATCAAATTTCACCCGATAGATGCCGAGGCATATTATAGCTATGACGGAAATCATTCAAAATATAACATATCAGCGACACCTGTTGGGCGATATGTACCAAAATCTAATCAGCATCTATTCATTTCAAGGTCTAAAAAAATATGCAGTTTTATGAAATTACGTGCATTAATTAGTCCTTGAGATATAGCTATCACGGAAATCATGAAAGATGAAGCATAGCAGGGCTATCTATTGGGCGATTATACTCAGTTCTAATCAGGACCAGTTCATGTCGAAGTCTAACAGAGAATAAGGTTTTTTTGAAATTATGTGCATTAATTCTTGAACTAGAGCGGCTAAAAAATTGTGTGACACACGGCAACCGGAAAAAAAGTGACAAGGAATTGATAAATATTGATAAGTAAGTGTTAAAAAACTAACGAGGTAACAAATGTCTGATTTATATCATTCCCGTAGGCGAATATTTGCTGTAAATATTTGTGAATGCTATTAGCAATAATGTAAAAAAGCGGGAATATTCGAGTACGAGAATGCTCATTTTCATCACTAACTTGATTTTTGACATTCGTGAACGCGAATATTGAAAAATGGTGTGAATAGTCGCATAATGAAAATACTCGTTTTAATCACTTGATTTTGACATTCGCGAACGCGAATACGAATATTTTTCGTCGATATCTACGAATGCGAATATTGAAAAGTTGGTGTGTTCAATATTCGCATTCGTAGACATCCACGAGAAATATTCGTATTCGCGTTCGCGAATGTCAAAAATCAAGTAAGGATGAAGACGAACATTCTCGTACGCGAATTATTCTCACTTTTTTACACTATTGCTAATAGCATTCTTAAATATTTACAGAAAATATTCACCTACGAGAATTATATAAATCAAACCTTTGTTATCTTGTTAGTTTTTAACACTTATTTATCAATAAGTTCAATATTTATCAATTCCTTGTCACTTTTTTCCCCCAGATTCTTGACACACAGGCTAACAGTTAGACAAACTGACAGACTGGCATTTTCCCTAAAATAATTAAATAGTGTTTCGGACATCCCAAAATGTGTAAATCCATCAAAATATGGAAGTCGAAAATTTTCCAATTCCAATACTTTCTTCTTATGTCAAGGTCTAAAAGAATTTTATGAAATTCCGTGCATTAGTTCTTGAGATATGGTTATCACAGAAATAGTGAAAGATGCATCATAGCAGCGCTACCTGTTGGACGATACTCAATCAGAACCACTTCATGTCAAGGTCTATAACAGAAACTAAAGTTTTATGAAAATTTTAATTCTTAATATTAATAAAGTAACAGCACCCGAAAAATAACAGTGTGATAATGAATAACAGTGTGATAATAAATAGCAGTGTGTTACAAGTACTTACTAACAGGATTCGTACGCTTTTACCAGAATTTTTAATCGAATTTTTCTTCTTATTTAAATGCAGGAAAGTATTACAAATCCTGCAAGTAAATGAGGCATCTACAATTTCTGCTCTTTAAATAAATAGAAATTTTCTATTAAAAAATTGTGGTAAAATAGCGTACGAACCCTGCTTACGTCAGTAAATTTTGCTGTGAGCACCCTTGGTAGCTCGAAGAATGTCATGGCGGTATTCCCTTTCTCGCCACGTATTGCCCAACACCTTTGCTGTCACACTAGACACCGCATCTGTGATCCTGATCTTGAGTGTTTCATTATCTTTTACTGGTGTTGCAAACACTCTGTCTTTTATGTACCCCCAAAAGAAAAAATCTAGAGGAGTTTGTCCCTTAATTATCTCCAACTATAATAAAGAAGCACGTTTGTGTGTTTGTGTATATGTTTCTCTGCTGTGTTCTGAAGAGACCGCTGCACGCAGAGCTACAAAAGAGCTACAACGAAAACACGCAGAGCAACGAAGCACGCAGAGCTACAACGAAAAAGTTTCATTTTCACTCATCCTCGAGTATTAAGAAAAGTATTGGAATATTTGAATCGGAGCTCACAGTTTATTTTTCTGATTCCGAAAATTCGAATTTTGTGAAAATCAAACGGTAACTTTTTTTAAAATTTTGACCAAAAACTGACCCGTTTTGAATCAAATGATCCAGACATTTGAGGAGGCGGCATTAAATTTACTTCCGCTTCGGGTCCATCTCTCTATTTAATTTCCGAAAGACAAAGAGTTACCAGTGGAAGGGTTTCGTGCAGTGATTTTTAAGAGTGATTTCGCATTTCGTATCATGTTTTGGTGGACCGGGCAGCGCCGGGCGGATCTGCTAGTAGTTAATAAATTGAATCGGTACTTTAAGTAATCGTTGGGTCAATATAGTTGAAAATGTTTCACAATTTTGAAAATAAATAAACTGTACAGCGTTGCATTGAATTTTGTAACAAGAAGCATGAATCTATTCTTGATGTAAATTACGAAAACATTTTTTTCTTTTTATTTAAACGTAAAAACACATAGCACATCAACTAAATTTTGATAACTAAACAACAATTACACAGGTTTTCAAAATAGTACTTTATATTATTTTATATATTTTTACAATTCCGGTATTATTTCTAACTTTTTTCGATGCGCTGAGTTAAAATAATGACAAACTTTTTCCCTCAAGGGTTTTAGACAAAGTGATGACGTATATCCATAAAAATATCACAGAAGATGCAGCAGGGTAAAATAAAACTTTTCGAAAAATCGTTAAGCTGTAAATACAATTGTCATAAAGTAAAATATTATTATAAAGCATTTTCTTCATTTCAAAGAAAGATGTCTACTCCACGCCTTTCTTTTAGTCTTGTGCATTGTTTGCAAATCATATATTCTAATACGAGCAAATCTTGTGGGTGGTTATATACACTGCTCAAAACAATTAAAGGATATTGCAGTTTTAGGTGGATTTTGTATCTGGAAAACTTTTTAGCTGATTGATACATGGTCGACAGACATAGTAGGTTATATGAGAATAAATTACACATGTTTGGCAGAAAAAAATGCATTTTATTGCGCATTTGTGTACAAAAGGAAAAAAACACAATTTGTGCATATGAGAAAAAAAGAATAAGAAAAGGTGTTTTCTTCAAAGAAAATCATTTTCAGTAGGGGGTATGGTTTCCACGGGCGGCCAGCAACGTTGAACACCTTTGAGGCATGGACTCAATGAGGCTATTAATGACGAGTTGGGGTATTCTGCCCCACTCTTCCAGAAGAGCTCTTTCCAGTTCTTGGAGAGTTTGTGGGGGTTGTTGGCGGCCAGAAACTCGTCTTCCTAGAGCGTCCCAAACGTGCTCGATTGGATTCATGTCTGGAGAACACGCTGGCCATTCCATTCGAACGATTCCTTCCTCGAAAAAGAAATCCTCCACCAGGTTTGCACGATGTGGCCTGCAGTTATCGTCCATTAAAATGAAGTTATCTCCGATTGCTGCAGCGTAAGGGACTGCAATAGGTCTGAGGATCTCATCCCTATATCGGCGACCAGTCAGAGCTCCATCTCGAATGATGTAGAGGTCAGTGCGCCCGTCAATGGAGATGCCACCATACACCAACACTCCTCCACCGCCAAATCTGACACTTTCGTGCACGAACGCAGGATTATTCCTACTGCCACGGTCCCTCCAGATGAAAATACGCCTATTATCCGGATGCACAGAAAAACGGGACTCGTCAGAAAACAGAATATTGCTCCATTCATTTCTCCTCCAGTTGACATGCTCGGTTGCCCACTCCCTGCGGTCGCGACGATGCCTTGATGTTAATCTAACACATACCATCGGTCGGCGAGCATACAGACCTACAGCATGGAGCCGGTTTCGGACAGTCTGAGTTGAAATCGTGGTGCCTGTAGCCGAGCGAAGGTGTTGTTGGAGAAGAGTAGCGTTCATGTTTCGGTGTCTCCGAGCTGTTAACGCTAAATACCGATCTTCATTGGGCGTTGTTGCCCGTCTACGACCTTGCCCTGGTCTTCGGCCTGCACATCCACTCTCCAAAAAACGGTTCCAGATCCTGGAAATGACACTTTGTGACACTCCAATGGCTTGCGCTACTTCGGCTTGAGTTCGACCCCCTTCTAACCTACCAACAATTCTCCAAGCTTCTGAGTCTGTCAAATGACTTCGCTGAGACATCGTACTCATCGAAACAAAGCAATCACTGAATGCCGATCATCCTTGTCTTCATTCTCTTTTATCCAGTTGAAAGTCAAATTTCATTCGCTGCCGCTTAAGCGACGTTTTTGACGTCGAACTCAAAATTTGCATACTCCACAGTTTGAAAACCAGAAAAATTTGCATTTGTGATTCTCTTCTTCTATTTTCGGCAAAAAAAATTTCGTTTATATCTTTATTTTATATAAAACTTCAAATATCCTTTAATTGTTTTGAGCAGTGTATATATATATATATATATATATATATATATATATGCAAAAATTATCTTAAAAACAGCTCTAACGATTTTGACGAAATTTCGTATCCTACCGTTTTGGGGCACCTGAAAACCATTGGGCTAGGTCACATGCTCGAGAAAATTCGATTAGTGGGTCATTTTGGGTCATTTTGGGTCATGGTCTAGCTAATTGTATCTAAAAAACGGTTCAAACGATTTTGACGAAATTTTGTATCCGACCATTTTCGGGCATGAGAAGTCAATTGGGCTGGGTCACACGTTCGAGAACTTTCGATTAGTGGGTCATTTTTGGGTCAACGCGGGTCAAATTAATTTTATTTAAAAAACGGCTCTAACGATTTTGATTAAATTTTGTGTCCTACGAGTTTCGAGCACGATAAAAGCATTGGGCTAGGTCGCATGTCCGAGAAAATTCAATTAGTGGGTCATTTCTGGGTCATTGTGGGTCAAGATCTAAAAAGCGGCTCAATTTACACTAAATTTTGCATCCAATGGTTTTCGGGCACGAGAAGACTGTTGGGCTAGGTCACATGTTCGAGAAAATTCAATTAGTGGGTCATTTTGGGTCATTTTGGGTCATGGTCAAACTAATTGTATCTAAAAAACGGTTCAAACGATTTTGACGAAATTTTGTATCCGACCATTTTCGGGCATGAGAAGTCAATTGGGCTGGGTCACATGTTCGAGAACTTTCGATTAGTGGGTCATTTTTGGGTCAACGTGGGTCAAATTAATTTATCTAAAAAACGGCTCTAACGATTTTGATTAAATTTTGTGTCCTACGAGTTTCGAACACGATAAAAGCATTGGGCTAGGTCGCATGTCCGAGAAAATTCAATTAGTGGGTCATTTCTGGGTCATTGTGGGTCAAGATCTAAAAAGCGGCTCAATTTACACTAAATTTTGCATTCAATGGTTTCCGGGCACGAGAAGACTGTTGGGCTAGGTCACATGTTCGAGAAAATTCAATTAGTGGGTCATTTTGGGTCATGGTCAAGCTAATTGTATCTAAAAAACGGTCCAAACGATTTTGACGAAATTTTGTATCCGACTATTTTCGGGCACGAGAAGACTATTGGGCTGGGTCACATGTTCGAGAACTTTCGATTAGGGGGTCATTTTTGTGTCAAAGCGGGTCAAATTAATTTTATCTAAAAAACGGCTCTAACGATTTTGATTAAATTTTGTATTTTACGAGTTTCGGGCACGCGAAAATCATAGGTCACATGTTCGAGAAAATTCGATTAGTGGGTCATTGTGGGTCAATATCTAAAAAGTGGCTCAATTTACACTAAATTTTGCATCCTATGGTTTTCCGGCACGAGAAGACTGTTGGGCTAAGTCACATGTTCGAGAAAATTCAATTAGTGGGTCATTTTGGTCATGGGTCATGATATTTGAACTCAAATTTAATTTTGACCGAGCATAGCTCGGTCTTCCCTGCTCGTGATTTTTATGCAGCAATCATGTATTAGTCTACTTTAATGTTTATTAGTGTCTGGTGTAAACTAAATTTATTACTTTTCATTTAGAAATCCCGATGTTTGCTAAATTTATAATTTACGAATTGGACGGCAATTCTCGTCCTGTGTCAAAACTGTACGTGATAGAAAATTTTGGCCGAAATTAGCATAAAAAATACACATGAAACACTCCATCATTTAAAAGAAAAAATATTTCATCTCAGACTGTGTTGTTATTCTATTCCTACGCTAAAGGTAAATACATTAACAATTACTTCTTGTTTCTTAATCCCGACGGTATACTTATAAGTATATCTTCAAAAAACACTAAAAATTAAGTAAAATAACTTATATATTTAAATTAAACAAATAATATTATTTACCAAACTTTCCCAAAAATATACAAATTAGTTAGTTATGAGTTTCGAGATATTTCACAAAGGAACCTTAACACTTAACAAGACGGGTTGTTTTTTCTCGGTTTCCGGACATTTTTTAACACATTGTGGACGAGTAGTTTTCATCTTTTTAAAAAGGAAGCCCCGCCTATGGGCATTATACTTGCACGATACATTATTTAAAAAAATGTTTTCTCTGTTCGTGTTTATATTATGAAAAAATGTTAATAATCAGCATAACGTAAATTCGGAAGCACAAACAAAAATAATATATCCAAGCGCTGTGTCGATCATGATTTCATAATAAAAGTGTTGTTGTCTTTTCTTGGTTTTATTTAACAACAAACTTAACACAACAGTAAATTTATAATGATAATTAGACTGAAAAAATCATAAATTTCAGGAGAGCAGCCAAGATGCTCCATATTCTAGATACAAAAAATTCCAACTAAAAAAACAACAGTTTTCTAATCAGTTCGGGTAAGTATTACATCACGTTACGTAACGCCGTGAGCTGAACTCCGCCCACAGACATGTCATGTGATCAATAAATTCTCAACATATTATGAATGAATGTATATATGTTACAGCCAAAGCCCCAGTTCGCGAATTGTTCGGCCAATTCCCGAATTGGCCAAAATTCCTGGCCAAAGCCCGAAGTACATGAAATGAATAGTGTATTTCGGGTTTTGACCGGCCAATTCGCGAAGTGGCCAGGAATCCTTGGCCAATATACGAAGTGAGGATCCAAGGCTGTCTGGTACGTGGCATTTGCGTGATAGAAAAGAAAGTTCCATGCTGTGACGATTATACTCTGAATGTTCCGTCTCTGTGGCCTATTCTAATACAGCGGATTCATTGTGACGATTATATTCCTATCTGCTGAAGAAATAATTTATAGAAGACGAATAATTAATTTATAGAATTAATTCATTTATATGATATTAATTATAGAATACGGTTACATAATCATAATTACTGTATTCGGACCAATGAAAACGCTTCATACTATTGTCAAGTAACCGTTATCTATAAAAAGGGCTGAGTGACTGGATACTCTGCTGCGGATTTTTAACAATTTAGATAACGTCAGCATAAACATAACGCCATTTTCTAGAAAACGTCATTTCAAATCGCTAATACTGAGATCCTTATAATAGAGATCTTTTTTAAAACAAGGTCCTATGCGCTTCGCGCTTTCAGTTCATTAATTGATGTAGTGCTTTCTAGCAAGAACTTTGCATACAAGTAATATTTGCTCACCATAACCAACATGACTTTTATATCCTGATTTCAGTACAAGCAGCGTTAAAAACCAGAAACGTACGCTACTTAGGCGTATTTGTTGTGAAATATTTCAGTTTTATTTATGAAAATGTTCTCTTTCTCTTAAATATGATGTCATTTTTACACAGTAAAGCACTTTGGTCTTTTCCTAAATAAAACGCAAAAATGTAGAACGGCGGAATATTTATACCAATGTAATATGCATGAATATGCATTTTATTTATATAGCTTAAAAAACAAAAAACAATTGCTATAATAGTGTCAAAATGGCTCAAGTTTTCGCTGCCTTTTATTTTCAGCAGTATAGGTTTAAGGCCCTACGACCTCATACTCAATACTAGATGAATGAAAAATTTTGAAAAACATTTCGACAAAAGTGCGATTTCTCTTAAACATGACTTTCTTTTTCCTGATAGAAAGATATTGCAAGACTTTTGTGTCTAATGTCGGAATCAGAAGAATGAAAAAACAATGTAAACTTTGTCATTTGGACATAATCGTAGTAAAGTATTGCCATTTTCTGAATGAAAATGTACATTTTCAGTCGAATTTATTTTCAAAAGGACGTCATTATCACAAGTGAAAGTAATTTCTACTATTGAAATTTTGGTATCTAATTTCAGAGTGGACGGGAAGGAAAATATCTGAAAATAATGTCACTTTGATGCAATTATAAGAAAATGCTGCAGTTTCATGTTTTAAATGGATGTTTTCTTTTGACAAATGATGTCAGTTCAATTTTAATTCCCTTGACACCTTCATGGTTTTAAACACCACTTTTGCAAATTGAAATTTTATTTTATTTTTTATCGTTATAATAAAATGTCATCAATGAAAGTATAAGAAAGAAAAATTATGTGTCAAGCATAGATCATAAAATACTTTGCAACACTTACAGAATACTTTAACAAAACTTCACTGTTTAATAAGGTAAAAAAAAAAAAAAAAGAAGAAGAAAAATACTCAACAAACATTTTAGAAAACGCATAACACATTTGAAAACCAGATTTTAGCCACTATTGCACATAGCCGGAAAGAAACTCCAATTACTTTATGAAACACTATGTATGATCTATTGATTTGTCTAATATTCTATATAGTATTCTAAAATTTAGTTTAGTAAGAAGACAAATAACACAGTTGAAAATTCACCTTAAAAAAAATACTAGGCAGAAACGTACTTGCAATCTTTTGTAAAGCTCTGTATATTATCTAAAGATTTTTATACACGCCATATATTAATATAAAATTTGATTCACTCAAACATGCGCATAAAACAAGTAAAATCACACTTCCATGAATTACTTTTCATAAGCAGTCAAGTATCAAGTTCTTTGCATATCCTTGTATTTGATTTCATTTATATTCTAGAAACATCTCTTAGTATTTGTGCGGAGGTTTCGTACTAGTTGTGCGAACTTAGAACAAATGGACTGTATATAAAACTATAGCATTTATTTAGTTAATAAATACGAAGAAGAGAAAGACAGCAACAGCGGCTTGTTGCCACCGAGTTCCGAGCACACCTGCTCACACACAAGGTTACATTAACGGGTTGCCAGAAACAAAAGAGAGGGGGGGGGGGATGTTCCATCGCCAATAGATACGGAACATCCCGCCCGGAGTTGAAATATTACAAGTATTTCAATATTTAACAAATGTAACACAGATAATAAAGAAAACAACATGATACAATTATAAGCAATTAAAACTATCACAATAAATATACAATTAATAATAATAATAATAAAAAAATATTAAATAGTTACTGAGCATTAATTTCATTATCTATCATGGGCAAAATACTAATTTTAGATACAGATCTTTTAAAAATGCCCTTCGCGGTTCGTACCTCTACTACTATGACATGTCCGTCAGCACTGGGATTACTTTAGTAATACGGCCTAGAGACCAAGTGCAAATAGGAAGTTGTGATTCCTTTACTAATACCAACATACCTGGCAAAATATTTGGCCTTTTGAATAGCCATTTGTTTCGTTGTTGTAAGTAACTAAGATAATTATTCTGCCAACGCTTCCATATAATTTGCACCATTTTTTGTGTTCTTTGCCATTTGTTTAATAAGTTATCCTTTACCTCAATTAAATTTGGTTCTGGAAGCGCATTAAGCGGTCTTCCTATGGGGAAGTGACCAGGAGTCAATACTTCAAAACTGTCGGCATCTGTCGACAAAGGAGAAAGTGGCCGCGAATTTAATATGCCCTCGATTTGTGCAATTACCGTTAGAAATTCCTCTAACGTTAAATGAGCTGAACCCACTACTCTCTTAAAATGATATTTAAATGCTTTAACTCCCGCTTCCCAAAGGCTACCGAAGTTGGGTGCTCTAGGAGGAGAAAATTTCCAGCAGATGCCCTGTGATGCCAAAAGGTTAGAGATTTCTTCGCTATTCATAGGTTTTCGTTGACGCTTAAGTTCTGCTGAAGCCCCAACAAAATTTGTAGCGTTGTCGCTAAAAATTGTTGAACTTTTCCCACGACGAGAGAAAAATCGCTTTAAAGTAGCAATTATTGCTTCAGATGTTAAGTCTGAAACGAAATCCTAGTGTACAGCCTTAGTGACCATACATACAAATATAGTTACATAGATTTTTTGGAGGGTACCCTTTCTCTGGCCCTTGTATTTTATTTCAAAGGGTCCACATAGATCTAATCCGACATTAGAAAAGGGAGAGCTAGGTATTACTCTCTCAGGAGGGAGATCCCCCATCAGCTGGTTAGCCATTATGGGCTTAACTTTGAAGCATTGTACACATTCATGCACAACCTTACGTGCAATGTTTCTGCCACTAAGTGGCCAATATTTTAGACGTACAGCATTCAAAAGAGCCTGGAGTCCTACATGAAAATCACGAAGATGATAGTATTGAAAAATAAGTTTAGTTAACCTATCCTTTGCTGGCAAAACTATGGGATATTTGCTTTTATAATTTATGTTCGCATGTGAGAGTTTCCCACCTACCCTGATTAGTTCATTACAATCTAAAAAAGGATTCAGAAATTTTAACTTACTTGCAGGAGGGAATGAAGAACCTTTTTTCAAGGCATCAATTTCATGTGTAAAATACTTTACCTGAATGTATTTCAATAAGTAAATTTCCGATTTTTGGATCTCGTTGGCAGAAAGAGGACCCTTTAATTTATCGCGCTCCTTACAATTTCTAATAAATCTATAAATAAAGGCTAGAATTCTAATTAATTTCAAAAAATTATTAGTTAAATTAAATAAATCATTCATAAAATTAGAGTCATTAATGTTAAAAAGAGTCATTTTTGCAGGAGGTTTCAGTTCATTCACATATAAATTGTCACACAGAATATCTGGACTACGAATAGTCTCTAAAGATTGTTCACTAACAGTTGAAAGTTGTGGACCTTGCCACCACAGTTCACTAGCAGCAAGAGCTTTTACGTCAAGTCCCCTAGAAACCATGTCAGCTGGATTGCTCTCGGATGGAATGTAAGACCACTTATAGTTTTTTGATAACTGCTGAATTTGCGACACTCTGTTGCACACAAATGTCTTTAACAAATTTGAAGAAGTTTCAATCCAAGCTAGTGCTATAGTTGAATCAGAGAACAACTGGACGGAGTCGAGAGGTTGTTTTAAGGCATCTAAGACCTTGTTAGTCAATTTTGTCAGAAGAAGACATGCAGATAATTCCAATCTAGGAATTGTCATTACTTTCGTCGGAGCAACACGGGACTTGCTGCAAAGAAGTTGACTAGATAGTTCATTAGTGTTGGAGATAGTTTGAATATATATGACTGCACCGTACGCCTTAGAAGAAGCATCTGCGTAACCGTTCAGCACCACAGATTTAACGTTCACTTTTAAGAAACACCTTGGCACTTTAATTGTCTCTAATTCTGGTAATGTTGCGATGAAGTTTTCCCATTGCTGAGAAACGTGTGGAGGTAGTTTTTCGTTCCAATCCACATTGAGTAGCCACAGTTGTTGCATGAAGATTTTTGCCTTTGCTATCATCGGTCCAAGTAGACCAAGGGGGTCATAGATACGAGCTATTTGTGAAAGGACATCTCTTTTAGTAAAGTTTTGTTTTTCACTTATGTTTACCTTGTAGGTAAATGTATCACTGAAGCTATTCCATAGCATTCCTAAAGTTTTTGTCACAATTTCCTCGGAATTTCTGTCAAGGGCAAATATTTCCTGATCCTTAGACTGTACTCCATTGGAGCACCATTTGTGCAAGCTCATGCCTCCTCTTTGGAGAAGTTGCGTTAATTCTCGCTGAATTAATTGCATCTGGGTTAAATCTGAAGCACCAGACAAGCAATCGTCCATGTAGAAATCATTTAATAAAATATTCGAAGCCAATGGGAAGTCCCTTATTTCATCCAAAGCAAGTTGTTGCAAAGTCTTGGTTGCTAGATATGCGCGCAGGCGGTCCCGTAGGTAACGGTTGAGAGTTGGAAAACTTTGACAGGCGATGACTTACTGTCCTTCCAGAAAATTTTTAGAAATTTATGCTGTGACGGGTTAATTTCTATCATTCTAAACATTTGTTTGATATCTGCCGTGAATGCGTAAATGTGCTTTCTAAATCTTACTAATATTGAAAAGAGATCTTCCTGAAGCAACCCTCCCTTATATAACATATCATTTAAAGATTTTCCAGTTGTTGATTTTGCACTTGCGTCAAAAACGACGCGCAGTTTGGTAGTTTTGTTTGATGGTCGCAGGATTCCGTGATGAGGTAAATAAAAACCGTCTTCAAAATCACTATTTTCCTCTATATCATGAATATGATTCAAATACTTATATTCATTTAGAAAATCTATGTACAAATTTTTCATTGTTGGATCACGCTCTAAACGTTGCCACAAATAATCTAATCTTTTAGATGCGATTTTTTTTTAATTTCCTAAATTAGTTTCAGAATTTTCTGGTTTGAACGACATTTCAACTACGTATCTCCCATCCTCCTTTCTGAAATGCGTTTTATCAAAATGTTGATTACAATATGTTAATTCATCACTGCTGCACGGCTTTAAATAATCAACATTCTCTATTTCCCAAAATGAGGTCAAGGTCTTATTGAGTGCTTCTAGATTTTTTGTTAGAAAACAATGGGTTTCATTATGCTTTATATTATTATCATAAACACTACCAGACACCAGATATCCAAAACAAGTTGATTGCAGAATTAAATTATCTTTCAGTTTTATTTGATCAGCATTTAAAAATTCGAAAAACAATTCCGCACCCAGAAGTATATCTATTTTTTGCGGAATGAAGAATTCAGGGTCCGCCAATTTTATGTTTTGTGGAATGCTCAAATTAGAAATGCTTATCTTTCTAGAAGGACTGAAATTTGTTATTTTCGGAGTGATCAGACAATAAATATTCCATTGAGAATCCCCGCTTTTATTAGATAAGCAAACTGCAGTTTTCGCTTTTATATTTATTGTTGAATTATTCAAACCCGCAATCGGTATATGATTTTTTTCTTTCTTTAATCCCAACAAAGTTGCTGCGTGAAATGAGATAAAATTACTTTCGGTCTTTTAACCCCATTAGAATCTGTAATATAAATTATCGCCGTGTTTATCAAAACGGATTTATTGTTTCCATGAGAAAAAAACGAATGTTTGGGAGTATCGTTTTCAGAATTCTCTCTTTGCGTAAAGGCCGTCACCGCTGTGTCTGAGACGCTTGATCTGACCTCATAATGATCAGCTTGTGGCGCTGAATATTTATGTAGGGAAGTATGATGAAATTTTGATTTGCAAACAAAGCAAGTATTTTTTGAGTCACAGGATGATAATAAATGTGAGGAATTCAGACAGTTAAAACAAAGTTTGTTTTTCTTGACAATATTTATTCTATCTGCTAATTTCATAATCTTATATTTTTCGCAATGGTACAATGGGTGGATTTCAGAGCATAGACTGCACTTTTTATTCTGTGTTTTATCAGATTTCATGAATAAAGACTTAGAACGGTCAGAGTTAGAATTGAATTTTGAAGAAGAACTAGCATTGATGCTATTTCAGATTTGACATCTTCGTTCTAAGAATTCGAAAAATTCGTCAAAGTTAGGAACTTCGTTATCTTTTAACGTGAGCTCATATTGTTTACGAGTGTCTCGATCAAGTTTGTCTAAAAGTATATTTAATAATATGGCGTTGGAGAATGTATCTCTTTCAAAGTCTAAAACTTTAAGGGCTCTTAAGTTCTTTCTAACACTATCTAATAAATTTCGAAGATCTTTTGCGGATTCATGTTTGATTGGGTACAAGTTGAGAATATTTTTTATATGACAATCTACTATTCTTCTTTTGTTCTCATACCGTTGTTCTAATGCACTAAAGAGAGACGTATAACTATCGTCTGGGGTTTGTATGCTTTTGGGTTCCCCCAATAAAGCCCCACGAAGATAGAAAAGCTTTTCATTGTCGTTCAAATCAAAATTTTCAGTAATGAGCGTATTAAAGGCGGTTTTAAAAATGCTTCACTCCTCAATTTTTCCAGTAAAAACCGGTAATGGAATTTTGGGCAGTTTTATAGTTGCTTTATGATTACTAACACTTATATCATTACTTGAAGAAGCGCTAACATTAGATTCACAATAAAATTTCTTAATAGAGGTTTTAAGACTTACCTCTATTGTTCTAATGTCCTCATCCAGTAGAGACAGTTGCTCCTCTGTTTGTTCAAAATCGTCCTCTTTCACGATTTTATAATAATCCTCCTTGATAACTTCGAACTTTTCTTGTATTCTAGTTAAACACTCCAAATGAGACTGCCATTCAGCTATTTCGAAAGTATTTTCGTTAATCGCTTTGGATATTTTGGTGAGCTGAGACTTGATGTTACCGCGCTTTCGATTTAGAGTCGTAACTGCTGCCTCCGACATACTGTTGATCTTCTTGTTGAAGATAAAGAAATCACAAGTTTTTCGTTAAACACTGAAGATGCGCTGATTACCTCCGGGTCGCTTAGGACCAAAAATGTGCGGAGGTTTCGTACTAGTTGTGCGAACTTAGAACAAATGGACTGTATATAAAACTATAGCATGTTAGGAGAGTGATTTCTGAAATAAACATTTCATCTATTATTGTGAGCCTGAATATTCATCCATCCGACTTCAAGCTGGTGAAACGAAACACGTGTGTGCTGACAAAGTACTTTTCTGTTTTCTGTGAGATTCTCATTAAAGAACTTACACGTGTAACCTCAAGGGTTCAAGGCTAAATGACGTAAACTTGACTGTGTGTTTCTCTAATCCAAGAACTAATACTTCAGTCTCTGAGCAACCTTTTTAAAATGCAGAACTGCTGAACACTTCTCTTAAAATAAATGTTTTAACTTTTTATAGTGTGATGTAAATTTAACAATGTAATTTTTTTTTCTCTTTAACAGTAATTAAATAATTAACTTAGAAGTTATATCATGAAGCCATACTTTATTTTAACAAGATTGTGTTTGTTAATATCTACTTCAAATGTGCCATTATCGCTGGATTAATTCTCAAGTTGGATAATTACTTATCACACCTACGCGGACTTTGCAGGTATGCCAAACTTGCATTACCTTATATTACTGTTATAAAGTACTTAAAATTGAATTTAAGAATAAAATAGAAGAAGCATTTATTTACCGTAGTTCTAAAAATTATAAGATTATGAGACTGAGGATTGAACACGGTAAAACCGCTCTCTAATAAGAAAAATAAATAAAATAAAAAACTATATTTTAAATAATAGAAACTATAAAAGTATTAGTAAAATTAATAAAAATACAACATCATGGCTTCAAATATGAAAGAAATGTGTAGCATAGAAAAACTGAACTCCAATAATTATGCGATTTGGAAGTTCAGGGTAGAGATGCTGTTAATGAAAGAGGATTTAATCAACCAGATAACTGATGATCCGCCAAACCCCTTAACAGGCGAATGGACGAAGAAAGACAATAAAGACAGGGCTATTATAAATTTAAGCTTAGAAGACTCACAGCTGATTTACATAAAAAACGAAACATCAGCTAAAGCTACATGGTTAGCATTAAAAACAATACATGAGCGCGCGAATTTATCTAGTAAATTATATTTGCTAAGAAAACTATATAGTATAAAACAAGTTGAAAATGGTAATATGAACGACCATATAGTTAAAATATTAGAAACCGCTGATAGGTTAAAATCTATAGGAGAAGAGATTAAGGACTCTCATCTATCTGCACTTTTGTTGTGCTCCCTTCCACCTAGCTATGATACTCTGATCACGGCATTAGAGGCCCGATCAGAGACCGAATTAAATTCTGAATTTATAAAAGGAAAACTAACAGATGAATTTCAAAGGAGACAAGAAAGCTCCAATTCATCGCATGAAAATGTATACAAAACATTTAATAAACAAAAACAAAACACTAGGGCATATCCAAAAAGAGAACAAAACCTTTTTTGCACGAATTGCAAAAGAAACTAGTCGTTGGGGGCCACCGTAATACTTACCCATCATGGATATGCATAATGTAAAATATTAAAACAGAAATGTGTAAACTACTTATAAAATGCATAGCAATTCAAATAAAATCGTGGCTTGATGACGTCATAACTTTATAGGCTCGATTACTGAATTGCTTGAAAGAGGTTTTTCCTTATAACTCCAAAAATAATAATCCTATTAACTAGCGGTTTATTGCATCTGATTAAGCGTCAAATTTCCAATTAAAATATATCTTTGAAGTGAAATTTGGATGAAATACAGGGTCATGAAAAATCGAAGAGTGTGGAAAATAGGATTACAAATATATCAGCAACTAATTATCCGATCGACTTCATGCTTTATGCAAAATTTATGTTTTTTTATTGTCTTTTATATTCATTTCTTAAAATAAACAATTTCGAAAATTTTTATATACCTTTTATCAGAACGAATATTTCGAGAGTCCGAAAAAAATAGATCCGGTTAATCGAGGTTATTGAAATGAAATAGGCTTCTTCCCATTATTACATACTAAGTACATACCAAATTGCAAGTGTCTATCTCAATTTTTTCGGGAGATAGAGCGTTTACAGACACACACACACACAGACACACAGACACACAGACGGACGGCAAAAATTTTTTTCTAAAAATATGTTTTTTGGAATCTCCAGTGTCTGAAACGTGTAAATCCGTCAAAAAAAAATTTTCGATTTTCAAAACGATTACAAGACTTACCTATACTACGTATGATGGGTAAGTAAAAACCATGTGCGACAAAATTGTTGGTTTCTTAAGAATAAAAATTCTAAGAACCAAACAAATGAAAAATACAGACAAAATTCGTCTTTATGCTTTGAAGCAAATAATTTTACTCCGAAAACTAAAGCAGAAAAAAACACACAAATTCAAGAGAGTAAAAGCGAAGAAAATCAAAACGAAAAAACAATGTCTCAAAAGCAATTATCATTAATCGCACATAATGAATCTAAATCTACTTGGATTTTTGATTCTGGAAGCAGTTCACATATTTGTAATGACATAAATGTATTTGTTGACATTGACAATAACAACAAAAATACTGTCACGATAGCAAACGGAACAACACTAGAATCGCACGGGACAGGTACAATAAACTTACGGACACAATCAAATGACATAACTTTAAAGGACGTTTTATATGTCCCTGATATTCAATCAAATTTAATGTCGGTTACGAAAGCCACAAAGTATGGTTATGAATTCATGTTTGAAAATAACACCTGTAACTTATCCTATAATGGAAAAACTCTCTTAGAAGGAAAAAAGAGAGAAAATTTATATGAAATTGACCTATATAAACCTAAGCAAGAAATCTATGTCAATTTTGCTGAACAATGCAAGAATAAAAACTGCATTGAGCTTTGGCATAAGAGATTAGGTCATAGAAATGTTAATTGAATTAAACAACTCTTATCCAACAATTTAGCAACAGGTTTAGAAATTCAAAATTGCAAACATGACATAATTTGTGAGAGTTGTATAAAGGGAAAACTAACAAATGCACCATATCCAAAACAGAGTGAGAACAGAGCTAAGAAGGCGATCGATCTGGTGCATACGGATGTATGTGGTCCGATGCAAACAGAAAGCATAGGAGGGAAGAAATATTTTCTCACATTCACAGATGATTATAGTAGGTTTACTATGTTATTTCTTTTATCGAAAAAAAGTGAGGTAGTTACCAAAGTGAAAGAATATGTAGCCATAACGAAAAATAAATTCGGTCGCACAGTTAAAGAAATCCGATCAGACAATGGGGGTGAATACACTAGCGAAGAATTAGAAAAATTCTTAAAATATGAAGGTATTCCTCACCAGTTCACTATTCCGCATTGTGCACCTCAGAACGGTGTTTCGGAAAGAAAGAATAGGACTTTAGTCGAAATGACAAGGTGCCTATTATCGGAAGCAAAGCTACCAAATAAATTTTGGGCTGAAGCTTTAAATACAGCTGTGTATCTTATAAACAGATTACCAACAAAATCACACAATTCAACTCCATACCAGCTATGGACAAACAAAAAACCGGATTTATCAAACATAAAAATATTTGGCTGCAAAGCTTATGCTTATCTCGATAAATCCCAAAGAGGAAAACTAGATGATAAAGCAATAAAAGGAACATTTATCGGATATGATAATAGATCCAAAGGATATAGGATCTATATTGGTAATAATAAAGTAATAAGGGCAAGAACTGTTAAATTTATAGAAAACTCTAATTCAAATGAAAACGAAAAAAAATCAAACATTGATATGAGAGAAGAATTAGAAGTTCAGAAACAACCTGAAAAAGCAGGCGGAGATTCCTCAAAATTCTTTATAGACATGCAGGAAGATAAACAAACAGACAATGAGGAAAATGTAAATGAAAACGAACTTAGAAGATTTCTACGATCAAATAGGGGAGTTCCGCCCGATAGATTCGCTTATATAACTAAACAAAATGAAATTGTTGAACCAACAGAGTGGAAAGATATAGCGAAAATCGAAAACCCATATGATAGAAACAAATGGTACGAAGCAACTAATGAAGAAATTAATTCATTAAGAAAAAACAAAACATGGGAACTAATTGATCCACCACCTGGAATAAAAGTAATTGGGAATAAATGGGTATTCACCAAAAAAAAATATAATGAAAATAATGAAATAGAAAAATATAAGGCACGTCTTGTAGCCAAAGGTTTTTCTCAAAAATACGGAAGCGATTATTTTGAAACCTTCGCTCCAGTAGTAACGTATACAACTATAAGAGCGTTCCAGCATGTGCAGCGTATAAAAATTTAGATGTTAATCATATAGATATTAAGACTGCATTCCTCCACGGAAATTTAGATGAGGAAGTTTATATGTCACAACCAGAAGGGCATGTAATACCGGGAGAGGAAAATAAAATTTGCAAACTAAAAAAATCAATTTACGGATTGAAGCAATCCGCACGAGCATGGACCATGGAACATTAAATTAGAAGAAAGTTTAACTAAACTTGGTTTTGTGCAAAGCACCTCCAATCCATGTCTCTTCACACGAAAATTAAGGGATAGAACAACATATATCATAATATATGTTGATGATTTGTTAATTTCAGGGGAAACTAAAGAAATAAATGAAATAATAGAACAACTAAAAAAGGAATATGAAGTCAAAAATTTAGGACTTGTAAATTATTATCTGGGGATAAACATAAAAAGAAGTAAAGAAGGAAATTTCGCACTTGATCAAAGAAACAAAATAAAAGAACTGATCGAAAAATTCGATTTAAAGGAAGCGAAACCCTGTGATACTCCGATGGAACCCGGGTACTTAAACATACTTGATGAGGAAAATTTACTTTCTAATAACAGTAAATATAGGCAAGCTATCGGAACATTGTTATATATAGCTACAATAACCAGACCAGACATAGCCGCCGCTGTGAACATTTTGAGTCGTAGAAACGAAAAACCCAGAGAAAAGGATTGGAACGCAGTAAAGCGGGTTATTAGATATTTAAAAACAACACAAGAACTAAAACTAATTATTAGTAAAGAAAATGAGCCAATACTAACAACATATGCTGACTCCGATTGGGCAGGGGATAAAAATGACCGTAAATCAACAACGGGAAATTTATATAAATTAGGAAATACAGCAATTTTCTGGTCAACTAAGAAACAAAATTCAGTTGCCTTATCATCCGCTGAGGCTGAATACATCTCAGCAGCAACTTCAGCACAAGAAACAGTTTGGATTATCAATCTTCTAAAGGACTTTGATCTACAACAAAATTTGCCCATAACTTTATTCGAAGATAATCAAGCTTGTATAAACATGGTTAAAAATTATAAACATCATTCGAAAACAAAACATATCGATATAAAATACAACAGTATAAAAGATCTTAAGGAAAAGGGAATAATTGAACTACAATATTGCCCAACCAAAACTATGACAGCTGACATTCTAACGAAACCCCTTCCCAAACCTGACTTTACAAAACACAGAACAGGTTTAAATCTCAAGAACATTTATGCTTCAGAAATCAAGCAGGGGTGTTAGGAGAGTGATTTCTGAAATAAACATTTCATCTATTATTGTGAGCCTGAATATTCATCCATCCGACTTCAAGCTGGTGAAACGAAAAACGTGTGTGCTGACAAAGTACTTTTCTGTTTTCTGTGAGATTCTCATTAAAGAACTTACACGTGTAACCTCAAGGGTTCAAGGCTAAATGACGTAAACTTGACTGTGTGTTTCTCTAATCCAAGAACTAATACTTCAGTCTCTGAGCAACCTTTTTAAAATGCAGAACTGCTGAACACTTCTCTTAAAATAAATGTTTTAACTTTTTATAGTGTGATGTAAATTTAACAATGTAATTTTTTTTTTCTCTTTAACAGTAATTAAATAATTAACTTAGAAGTTATATCATGAAGCCATACTTTATTTTAACAAGATTGTGTTTGTTAATATCTACTTCAAATGTGCCATTATCGCTGGATTAATTATCAAGTTGGATAATTACTTATCACACCTACGCGGACTTTACAGGTAGGCCAAACTTGCATTACCTTATATTACTGTTATAAAGTACTTAAAATTGAATTTAAGAATAAAATAGAAGAAGCATTTATTTACCGTAGTTCTAAAAATTATCATAGCATTTATTTAGTTAATAAATACGATGAAGAGAAAGACAGCAACGGCGGCATGTTGCCACCGAGTTCCGAGCACATCGCTCACACACAAGGTTACATTAACGGGTTGCCAGAAACAAAAGAGAGGGGGGGGGGATGTTCCATCGCCAATAGATACGGAACAGTATTCTAAATGTATTTGAGCTAGAAAATGCATAATTCAAATTAAAAAGTATCTTAATTGCAAATTTTTAACAGCACCTTTTTAAAAGCACCTCAGTAATGATTACGAATTATTTTGTGTAGCCCTGTATAGCATTAATAGAATTTATACGCACCACGTAGTATGCAAAAATTTAGTTAAACTTAAAAACGCATAGCTGAAAACGCGCTTCCAGCAATCATCTCTAATAGATTATATTTCAGATACTGTATTCAAAATCTATTATGCGTCCCCGTAAATGAAGAATAATTGCTATGCACACCATATTCTACAGCAAGAATATTGTAGTAAAAAACAGTAATGTGTATCAATTTCATCATATTTGAAATAGTGAAACATAATTAAAATACGCTGCAGACGTTTTCCCACGTAGACCATTATGTAACAGAATTCTTTTGTGTGACCCTGTAAATCAATGATAAAACTTTTTATTCCTTATTCTACAGAAAACATGTTTTAGTGCACCTCAGAACTTCATATCAATTTTATTATGCTTGTAACAGTGTAACAACATTAAGATACGCCGCAATTCATTTTCCCAATAGACCATTATGTTACAGATTACTTTTGAGTACTCCTGTACAGGAATTATAAATGCTTACATACATCATTTTCAATACCGAACTTGCCAAGCACGTAAATTCAAACTGGCTCGACTACCCACAGCCATTTCGGGAACTGGCCGACTGCCTCTAGCCATTTCGCGAATTGGCCAATCAATTTAAAACGAAGCTGGCAAGTTCGCGAATTGGCCGGGCAATTCGCGAACTGGCCAATTTCAGGTTTTGGCCGTAACATATACAATAATGGTATTGTTTCTAATCGAAATATTTATATGCATAGTACTCTAATTGTAGAGATACGAATTTTGAGTAGTATTTTAAAAAAAAATAATGTAATACACGAAATGCAAAAGTACCGCCTGGACGGTACTTTTGCATTTCGTGTGTTCGGGCCATTTAATTCTACTTGTCCCGTCCTAGGAAGTCAGAATGGAAGAACGTAAATTTACGTGATCCTTCTGTTAAGCGTTAATATTGCACATCGCACAACGAAATTGAAGCTAAAATGAGATACAAAGGCGGGAAATTATGCTTCTAAACAATTTTTTCTTTTGTCCGTTAGTTTTTTTAAAATTTATATACAGGACCCTATTAAAAGGCAGTCTGAAGTACTTGGCACATCTTTTATTCAGAGCTCCCCCCGCCCGAACCACTAGTAAAAGTAAGCTCGAAGATCCCCCCCACCTCAAGGTAAATTTGCTTAAAGAATGGTGCAAGGTCAATTTTTTTTTTTTTTTTTTTTTTTTTGATATTTGAATCCAAAACTAAATTTCAAAACACAATAGATTTCAATAATTCTGAAGGCAATGTTGTAGTAAATTCGCATGAAAAAAAAGATACATCGTTCAGATTATCTTTCAAAGATTCAGTACAGATTTCTGTACTAATTATGTTTATAAATCTTCATATTTCCAACAGAATGATTAATCATTTTCAAAGAATATTTAATGAAAATCTTTAATTCACCACGAAGATTTTTTTTTTTTTTCATTCATTATAAATTCCAAATGTAGCATACGAAAAATGTCTTTACATCCCAGTTTTCAAATTCCTACTAACGAGAGTTTAAAATTGAGATTTTGAGATTTATTGTTCGAATAAAATAATTTGCACATAAAAGTTTGTGCATAAAAATACGGTTATTCAAACAGAACTGCCTTACAATGGAGCTCTAAGTAAATGCTCACCTATCAAGCATTTATATTCCTCATTTTTGTCATTATTATAATTAGAATGATATAAAAGTTTTATTTAAATTTCAAATATTCTTAAAATTCTCGAATTTATTTAGTATTCAGATTAAAACTCATGAATTGCTTTTGGGGCGCCCAAAAGTCTAGAGGCCTACCGTGCCTAAGCCATATAAGCAGGCTCTGTTTAACCCATAATCGTCGCGTCCGATAAGCGCATGCGGCTACTTTTTTAAAATTCAGATTGCTTGATTACCACAAATTTTTCGAAGTAGAAATATTCGCCTTATGTAATGGAAGATAAAAAATGCGAGAATAAGGTAAATTACACGATTTTAAAAAACTGGTGAGAACCAAACAATCTGAATAAAAATAAAAAAGGAGCCTGCTCTGCCGTGATTATATCGGGCGCCGAAAAAACGCTCCAGCTAATGTTAAGTCTATGGGAAGGTTATCGCGCGATTTCTCGTTCGCATTTTAATATTTTTAAATGATTTTTTTTGCATAGGATAGCTGAGGTCGATCTCTAACGTTGTTAGTTTTTACTTTTTCGATTTTGATTCCAGTTTATATAAGGTAATTTCACTTTCAGAACCGCTTCCAACCGGTTCCAAAATTGAAAATACCCGCTTATAAAAAAACCGTAACCAAAATCGAAAAAGTAAAAACTAACAACGTTAGAGATCGACCTCAGCTATCCTATGCAAAAAAAAAAAATCATTTAAAAATGTTAAAATGCGAGCGAGAAATCGCGGGATAACCTTCCCATAGACTTAACATTAGCTGGAGCGTTTCTTCGTGTGACTAGCGTAGGCTCTTAAGGGTTAAATGTTATATCACTTCCAAGCTACATGTGACTGTAACTTAGACTTCGAGATAAGAATTTTTACAGAATTGCCAGACATTACAATATTTTAAAGAAAAAACTATCATTTAATAATTTTTATGACATATTTTTTCCGGTTTGGCAGTATTTTTAATGCAATTTTTTCCCCTAGCATCGATCCAGATATTTGGCAACCCATCTGATTGGATTTCGGAAAATTTGAGTTTCACTGTAATTCTTAACCTGTCACCAAAGAAAGGGGGATTCTATCTGAGATAGGATATAATATAATTAATAATATACATCTTTTAGCATAAATCTAATACCACTAAAAAGAAAGTATAAGCCATCAAGAAATTTTTCAAGTGTTAATCTATCAATCTTTAGCAAGTTAGCTAATTTTTATCCCCCCCCCCCCTTTTTTAAAGAAAATCTAAATAATACACATTTTTTTTTCTAGATTTCTAAGAATTCGTTAAGACTGTTCTTAAAAAATATTTCGTAAGAAATACTACCTTATAACATTCTCCCCTAAGTTGGAATTTTTGAAAATTTTTTGAAGATCTACCAGATCATGACTACCAGAACCCAAAACCACCACCTGTTCAAAATTTTCTATCTATCTATCTATCTATCTATCTAATCTATGTCACTTTTTTATGGACAAGATAACTTCAAGAATTCTTCACAAATTTCTTCCAAACTGATACATAAAATCAAGGGGCATAAAATCTCAGTCAAGCTCGTTAATAGGCAAAATCGAACCAAGAGGGGGGTGGGGGCTTTTTGTGAAAATGCGAATTTGGTACGTTTGCAAAAAAAAAAAAAAAAAAAAAAAATAATAAAAATAAAAATAAAAATAAAAATAAAAATAAAAATAAAAAATAAAAAATATATAAAAATAAAAATGTGTCAGAAAATAGTCAATTTAGATTTGAGAATAGTCATAAGGAGAAGAAAATAGGTGAATGGTGGGAGGTTGAGGGGAAAATGTAAAATCTAAATTATGGTTGCGAAAGCAGAATTATAAACGTTTAAGAACAAATTGTAACAGCTCTAAAGTGATGTATGAACGAATATAAACATAAAAAAGCTTATATAAGACTGTGCCTAGGCCATAAGCAGGCTTTGTTTAAATATATATCCTTTCCAAGCTACATGTGACTGTAACCTAGACTCCTTGATGAGAATACTTTGGCAACGTAAATTTTTAAAGAAAAAGCTTTTATTTAATAATTCTTATAACACATTTTTTCCGGTATATAGTATTTTTAATGTAATCCCCTCCCCCCCCCCCCTAGCATCGATCCGGATATTTGGCAACTCATCTGATTGGATTTCGGAAAATTTGAGTTTCACTGTAATTCTTAACCTGTCACTAAAGAAAGGGAATTCTATTTGAGATAGGATATAATATAATTAATATCATAAATCTTTTATCATAAATTTAATATCATTAAAAAGAAAATATAAGCCATCAAGAAATTTTCCAAGTGTTAATCTATCAATCTTTAGAAAGTTAGCTAATTTTTATCCCCCCCTCCCTTTAAAAAAAAAAAATCTAAATAATACACATTTTTTTTTCTAGATTTCTGAGAATCCTTTAAGACGGTTCTTAAAAAATATCCCCCTACCCTGCTCATCAACACGAAACTTTCTGACACATTTTCTGACTCATTTTTTAATTATAAAAGCATAATACTTGCAGGCTTGATTATTGAAGATATTTGTAATCGAACATTTTTTTTCCTTTTTTCAATAAATTAATTACATCGTGAGTTGTGAGGTATTGTTGTTACAGGGCAGCAGTTTTTTTTTTTCCTGCCGCGTCTGGAAATTTGGTTCAAAACGTCAATATTTTCGATTCAGTTTTTTTGACATTTTCGGAATCATCTTCTGCCTTTAATGAAAAAAAAAAAAAAAAAAAAAATCGATTATACAGTTTCTTAATAACAGCATCTGCGAATTTGGTACGTTTGCAAAATAAATAAATAAACAAATAAATAAATAAATAAATAAAAATAAAAATAAAAATGTGTCAGAAAATAGTTAGTTTAGATTTGAGAATAGTCATAAGGAGAAGTAAATAGGTGAATGGTGGGAGGTTGGGGGAAAATGTAAAATCTAAATTATGAGTGCAAAAGCAGAATTAAAAACGTTTAAGAACAAATTGTAACAGCTCGAAAGGTCTAAAGCAGACCTGCCAAGCCTCCGGCTTTTTGGACACCAGTAATTTAGTACAGAAAATGTTGATTTATTTAATCGGAACATTTTGAGATTTAACAGAACAGCATTTTCTCTAAAAAATTACTGGTGTTCAAAAATCCGGAGACTTGGCAACTCTGGTCTAAAGTGATGTATGAATGATATGCAATGAACGCAATATAAACATAAAAAAGCTTTTTTTTTAAAACTGTTTTTAGAACATTTAAATTAATATATACAGTAGAACCCGGCTAATCCGAAACAATTGACAACGTTATATGTCCAGCCTAGCGAAATTTCGGATTATCCGAAATTTCGATGTAATCAGAATAAAAATGGAATTATACAAAGAACATTGTAAAATATGAGTTAACAATGTTTTTTCTATTTTTATTATTTATTTATTTATTTATTTTTTACAAAGTAATATGTATGATAAAAAAATATTTTTAGTTTTCAATCTTATACTTCTTTCTTTACAAAAAATCGTTTATTTATTTTTATTTATTTTTTTAAATTTCAAATAAATTTCGGTTAGGATTATCCGGAATTTCAAACTAGTTGGGGTTCGGATTAGCGGAGTTCTTATATAAAATAGAAATATTCATTTATAAGATGCTTTATCATAAGTAATTTATTCATGAAAGAATTTGTTATTATAAAATGCAAAATGTTCTACGTCTAATTTTATAAGTTTTAGCTGAACACCATAATTATTTGTGATTTGGTTTGCATATTTATGGCAACATTTTCACACTTAGATATCTAATTGTAATGCTTAACCATAATAAATCTCACCTACGTGAATACAACCGGAAGTTGTTAAATTTAAATACATGTTAATTTTTTTTATTACTACCCTTTGAATATGTATCATCTTTCTTTCAAAGCTTACTAAAAAAAAAAAAAAAAAAAAAAAGTGTTATATGCTACTAAGCCTCAATTAAAAAAATAAAGCCCATCTGGTCAGCGAATACCATCTGGATTTTAAATTACAAAGTAAATTTTGTTGATTTTTCACCGTCTGGAATACATCCGCTTCATTAACATTTCCCGAGTGTAGATGGCGCAGCAGTCACTTCATTTTACAGCATCCCTGAACTGATAGGAGAGGAGAATGATTTCAGAATTTTAATTTTTTTTAAAAAACTTGTCGAGGTGATGCAACTGAAAAAATTAAGTTGAATTAATGCCACCCTCTTCTTTTTTTTTAATGTTAATTCTATGATTCAGGGAAGAACGATTGTTTGATATTAAGTCAATAGCGATTTCGTGACTAGATTAAAATTTTATTTTGTGATCAATATAGCATAAATTCCAGAGCGAGGGCGGATCACAATCGAAGGTTCGTCTCATTAGAATGCGAATTATGTGAGGAATAGTAGGAGGTGCATTCGTGGTATCCGCCCAACAATTTAGGTGATCCTGTAATGAGATATTTATCGGAGACTTTTAAGTATGTTTCAAGGTTCATCAGGACATGCTCCAGAGAGTGATAATGAGGAGTGGGATGGTTAGCAGACGATACTAGTCACTGTTCCATTAAAAACGATGTTATCCTTAGAGAAATGTTTGCGAAGTTTAATGAGTTTAAGAGTTTAATTTTCTATAGAAGCACATCCCATTTTAACAAGCTTTTGTGTTTAGGAAATAAAGTTTCCTACCCATAGTTAAAGCTGAATATAGAACAATAGATTATCTTTGGACCGGAATAGAATTTTATCTCCTTTCTATTCTTATATTCAATGATAATTTTGTTCATCAGACTGAAACATTCTCTTTGTATGATGATCTTTACAGAATTTATCTAAATTTTCTCTTAAAATAATTTTTTATTTATTTCTCCAGTCATCAAATAAACACAATCTCTTGAAACCGCCTTGTTTCTTTTTTACTTTACATTTTCAATACTTGATCTTTTTACCAAACCAGATGTTATAAAATGCATGAGAAGAAAAGAACACAGACAACTATAAAAGTGTGCATAAAAATCCCCCCCCACCCCATAATAAATCAAATGATTCATTATAGCAGACGATATTAATCACATCTGACTGTTCCATTGAAAACAATGTTATCCCTAAGAGAAATGTTTGCCAAGTTCAATGAATTTAAGAAATAAATTTCTATAAGAGAGCATCTTATTTAAACAAGCTTTTGTGTTAGGAAATAAAGTTTCTGACTCAGAATTAAAGCTGAGTGTGCAATAATAGGTCATACTTGGATCGGAATGGAATTTTATCTCCTTTATTCGCCAATAGCTTTCGTTGAAACTTTGTTCGTAATATTGAATCACTGTATATAATAATATTTTTATTGTTTAAAAAAATAATTTAAAGGAAAATTTAGATAATTTCTCCAGCCAAATGAATACGACCTCTCGAAACCTTCAATTTCTTTTTCACTATAAAATTTCAATGTTTTAAGTATTTTTTCGACAAGTTAGCTTTATAAAATGTACGATACAAGTAAGCATAAAATAATTTGCATTTTTTTTTTTTTTTTTTTTTTTTTTTGTCTAAAATGATTCTGTAAAAATTGGTTAGTAGACGATACTATAGCCGGACTTAGCTGTCCCACTTAAAAATAACATTATCCTTACGGAAATATTTGTGAAAATTTAATGAGTTCAAGCATTGCATATTTTTTTATGGGCTCATCTGATTTTAATAAGCTTTTGTATCAGGATCACTTAGAATTAAAATTGAAATGGAGAACAGAAAATCATCTTGAAATTACAACAAAATTTTATCTCATTTATGTTTTAATTATTAAATTTTTTTTCGACATGCTGAACCTTTTTTCTTTTCATTATAATATGACCTTTTCAGAATTTAGAAAATAAATTTCGATTGAAATGTAGATAATTTTTCCAGTCAAAGGAACACAACCTCTTAAAATCTCCATTTTCTTTTACATTTTAAAATTTCAACATTTCAAATATATCTTTTGAATTTGTTAGTTAATATAAAATGCATCAAGGAAAAATTTAAACATAAAGGTGCGTATAAAAATTGTATTTTTATTATAGTGAATCATATAATTCACTATAAATACTTCTAGCTGACAATACTAGTCACATCTCACTGTTCCATTAAAAACAATGTTATATCTTTAGAGAAATGTTTTCGAGGCTTAATTTAGTTTCAGGTATTTTGTTTTTATTCAGAAATTCTGAATAATAATTTTTGCTTTGTTTAATGACAGAAGTTTCGTGATAACATAAAGTAAAAATTCATTTTTCAGATTTCCCTATGGATGCGGAATTTCTGAATAAAAAGTAAATTTCTGAAATGAATGCATCATATGCGCTAATGAAGCCAAATGGGTTAAGAATTGAATTTTCTATAAGATCACATCCTATTTTAACAAGATTTCGTTGTTAGTTGTCTGACTAAGAATTGAAACTGTTTGCAGAACAATATCTTATGTTTGAAAAGGAATAGAATTTTATCTTCTTTATATACTAAAATATTTGACTGTCAGACTGAACCATTTTCATCATATAGAATACAGAGTTTATCGAAGTGGTGTGATTGCTGCATCTTTCATTGTCCATTTCTCCAGATGCAATTAATTCAATCAGACAAGGCACATTTAGCAAATCGTATCAAAGTTCACGCAATTCTTCACAAGTCAAATAACAACAACAACCAAAATCTCCCCGTACAGTAATTTAAATTGTTTAAAATATCGTACATAATCGAAAAATTTCCGACTTTAACCGATAATGATATATATATAAATGAATGTCGTGACTGGGAAGAACATCCACGCGCAGCCCAAACTACTGAACCTACAAACACGAAAATTCGGGAAAAAATACTTCTTAGGATGTAGAGGCGCACTAAGAAGGGATTTTTTAAAATTCCATCCGTAAAAGGGGGTAAAAAGGGTAACAAACTTTTAAAAAATTCCTTAAAATCGGGTATTATAATTATGGGGCACATGATAACATATTTTAATGTAATTTTGTATGCTGAATCGAATGGTATGAAGTACATTCTTCTAAGTCCTATATAGTTCATGAGATATTACAGATTTTTTTTTAACGATTATCGTATAATCGTTCTACGTTGCTTACTTATAGAGTTACGGGGGGGGGGGGGGTTCTTTAATCTGTTGAATCCATGAAACATTAGCTTTTTAAAAATATTCTGCAGAATGGATTTCGATGGAACTTGGATTGTTAATTTTCTAGGGATAGTTTTAGTATATTGCATATTGTTATAACGTTCTTTAGCAAATCCTAATGTAAATGTTAAATAAGCGAGTTGGTCTTTAATAGCCCAAATTTTGTGTAAAAATTGGTATGTATAACAGCGCAATGGCGTTCGTTTCGTTTTACAGCATTGCGGAAGAACAATCAAGGTAAAGAAAGGTTCACACTGCTTTAAAACACAAGGTAAAATTCATGGGTATATTTCGTTTGGAGAAACAAAAAGCGTAGCAGGCAAAGCCTGCTAGTGACATATAAAAGAGAAATGCATTAAAGATACTTTACTCTATGTCCATTATTATCCCTTTTCTATTATGAATTAGTAAAAAAAATTGGATATAGCTTATTCCGATATTTAATAAAGGTTCACTATAGTTCAAATTAAGATTTATCATAACACCTGATCAAAGAATTCACGCGGAATACAGAGCTCGCATAGCGTTTCTAATATTTCCTCACTGTGCTACCATTCTTTTAACCCTTTAAGGGGCAGTTGTATGTTTATGAAACCACTTAATTTTAATTCTCAAACACCACAATGGCACCAGAATTTTGCTAAAATCTTTTCCATTTAATATGTATGTGAAATATAGCATTTTTCTTATTTTCAAATAAAAATACTGGTGCCAGTCATTTATTTCAACATTTTAGTACTGAAAGTACTTTGCCCCTGAAAGGGTTAAAAAAGATAATTTTTATTGTAGACTTCTATTGCAGATGTTAAAGGAATCTACAACGAAATTTTTTAATTTAAAATAATAGTAGGAAATGTAGAATATTTTAGGAACGCTGCGAGCCCTGGGATTAATAATTTCACTATCGTTATAGATTTCCAATCATTCATTTTTTTTTTTTTTTTTACATTTCAAGCTTTGTTTTGTTCGGACCATAATTTAACTTTTACAGATAATATCTATTACTGCACTTAAATAAAACGTCATATTTAAATTCTTTCAGAGAGTAAATATGTCGTAGATGAAAATTCTTGTAAAACATTCAATGTTCCTCAACACTTCTAGTTGAAAGATACTTTTTTTCCGGTAAAATTTATGATTATTATTATTATTATCATCATCATCATCATTATTTTAACAGTAGTAGCCTACAGTGATTTCAAAAATTGAGTATACATCACTCACTCTTTTTAAAGATCAGAAGAATAATATAAAATGCCCTCATTAATGCTTAATATTTATAGGACCGATCATTTAAAACATTCAATTTTCCTCAGCACTTCTAGATGCAAAATACTTTTTTGGTAAAATTTGTGATTTAAAAGAATTTTTTTTTAACGATACCCTTATATTCACCTTACAGTGATATAAAAAAATTAGTATACATCATTCCCTCTTTTTAAAAGGTTAGAAAGAAAAATACAGAGTGGACAAGATAAAAGAGGCCCGGTATATAGAAGTACAACATACTGAATAACAACATACTGAACATTCAGTAGTTTACAGGAGGTGTTGTTATTCATAATAAACTGTATTTACTACTTTTAAATAAAAATTAGTACGTATTTGTACTTCTGCATACCGGGCCTCTTTTATCTTGGACACTCTGTATAATATTCCCTCATTTACGCTCACTATTTCTGGGCCGATCTTTTAAAACATTCAATGTTCCTCAACACTTATAGTTGCAAAATACATTTTTTCGGTAAAATTTGAGATTTTTTAAAAATATTTATTTTTATTTTTTAACAATAGAGTAGTTTACAGTGATCCTAGAAATTGAGTATACATCACTCACTCTTTTGCAGAGGTCAGAAAGAATAATATAAAATTATCATTTTAACTTAATATTTACAGGACCGACCTTTTAAAACATCCAATGCTCCTCAATACTTCTAGTTGAAAGATACTTTTTTGCGGTAAATTTGAGATTTTTTTAAAATATTTATTTTTATTTTTTAACAATAGAGTAGTTTACAGTGATCCTAGAAATTGAGTATACATCACTCACTCTTTTGCAGAGGTCAGAAAGAATAATATAAAATTATCATTTTAACTTAATATTTACAGGACCGACCTTTTAAAACATCCAATGTTCCTCAATACTTCTAGTTGAAAGATACTTTTTTTCGGTAAATTTGTGATTTTTTTTTAACGATAGAGTAGGTTACAATGATTCTAAAAAATCGAGTATACGCCACTCACTCTCTTTTAAAAGTCAGAAAGAATAATATAAAATTCTCATTTAAGCTTAATAGTTATAGGACCGATCTTTTAAAATATTCAATGTCCCCCAACACCACAACACTTCTAGTTGCAAAAAACTTTTTCGGTAACAGTTGGGATTTTTTTTTTTTTTTTTTTTTTTTTTTTTTTTTTACGATAGGCTATCTTACAGTGATTTCAAAAATTGAGTATACATCAGTCACTCTTTTTAAAAGGTAAAAAAGAATAATATAAAATTCCCTCATTTAAGCTTAATATTTCTGGACTGATCTTTTCCTCACCACTTATAGTTGGAAAATACTTTTTTTCGGTAAAATTTGTGATTTTTTTTTTTTTAACAATATAGTAGTTTACAGTGATTCCAGAAATTGAGTATACATCACTCACTCTTTTGTACAGGTCAGAAAGAATAATATAAAATTATCATTTAAACTTAATATTTATAGGACCGATCTTTTAAAACATTCAATGTTCCTCAACACTTCTAGTTGAAAGATACTTTTTTTCGGTAAATTTGTGATTTTTTTTTTTTTTTTTTTTTTTTTTTTAATGATAGAGTAGATAACAGTGATTCTAAAAATTGAGTATACGCCACTCATTCTTTTTTTAAAAGTCAGAAAGAATAATATGAAATTCTCATTTAAGCTTAATATTTATAGGACCTAACTTTTAAAACAATCAATGTTCCTCAGCACCTCAACACTTCCAGTTGTAAAATACTTTTTTTCGGTAAAATTTATGATTTTTTTTTTTTTTTTTTAACGATAGACTACTTTACAGTGATTTCAGAAATTGAGTATACATCATTTACTCTTTTTTTTAAGTTCAGAAAGAATAATATAAAATGTCCTCAATTAAGCTTAAATATTTCTGGACCGATCTTTTAAAACATTCAATGTTCCTCAACACTTCTAGTTGCAAAATAGTTTTTTCGGTAAAATTTGTGATTTTTTTTTTTTTTTTTTTTAAACTATAGAGTAATTTACAGTGATCCCAGAAATTGAGTATACATCACTCACTCTTTTGTAGAGGTCAGAAAGAATAATATAAAATTATCATTTAAACTTAATATTTACAGGACCGATCTTTTAAAACATTCAATGTTCCTCAACACTTCTAATTGAAAGATACTTTTTTTCGGTAAATTTGTGATTTTTTTTAACGATAGAGTAGGTTACAGTGATTCTAAAAATTGAGTATATATACGCCTGCCACTCTTTTTTAAAAGTCAGAAAGAATAATATAAAATTCTCATTTAAGCTTAATATATTTATAGGACCGATCTTTTAAAACATTCAATGTTCCTTAACACTTCAACACTTGTAGTTGCAAAATACTTTTTCGGTAAAATTTGATTTTTTTTTTTTTCTTTTAAGATAGGCTATTTTGCAGTGATTTCAAAAATTGAGTATACATCATTCATTCTTTTTAAAAGGTCAGAAACAATAATATAAAATTCCCTCATTTAAGCTTAATATTTTTGTACCGATCTTTTAAAACATTCAATGTTCCTCAATACTTATAGTAGCAAAATACTTTTTTTCGGTAAAATTTGTGATTTTTTTAAAAACTTTAGTAAACTTTAGTAGTTTACAGTGATCTCAGAAATTGAGTATATATACATCACCCACTCTTTTGTAGAGGTAAAATTATCATTTAAACTTAATATTTATAGGAAAAGATCTTTTAAAACATTCAATGTTCCTCAACACTTCTTGTTGCAAGATACTTTTTTTCGGCAAATCTGAGATTTTTTTTTTAACGGTGATTCTAAAAATTGAGTATACGCCACTCACTCTTTTTTAAAAGTCAGAAAGAATAATATAAAATTCTCATTTAAGCTGAATATTTATAGGACTGTTTTTTTAAAACAATCAATATTCCTCAACACTTCAACACTTCTAGTTGCAAGATACTTTTCTCGGTGAAATTTATGAAAATTTTCTTAACTAGAGACTACCTTACAGTGATTTCAAAAATTGAGTATATATCATTTACTCTTTTTTAAAGGTCAGAACTAATAATATAAAATGTCCTTATTTAAGCTTAAATATTTTTGAACCGATATTTTAAAACATTCAATGTTCCTCAACACTTCTAATTGCAAAATACTTTTTTTCGGTAAAATTTTGAGGTTTTTTTTTTTTTTTTTTTTTTTTTTTTTCTAACGATTAGAGTAGTTTACAGAGATCCCAAAAAAATGAGTATACATCACTCACTCTTTTGTAAAGGTCAGAAAGAATACGATAAAATTCTCATTTAAGTTTAATATTTATAAGAACGATAAAATGCAGATTAAAAAATGGATTAAGCCAAAAAGTGAAAACGGGGAATCGGTAATATTTTAACAAGCATACTTTGTACGTCGAAGATACAAATTTGAAAGTCGTAAAAGTGGGTATACATTTCATAAAATTTGCGTTTATGTGTTTCTTTAAATCTTTGATGTAGCTATGTAACTTTAATATACCAATTCAGTGAAAATAAAAAAAGTTTACTTAACAAAAAGAGTTTAAAAATTGAAACAGTTGTAGAAATTCGGAAATTTGTTATTCAGATGACTAGAAAAGATAAATTTCTATGAAAATTGCAATGTAATTGCAAATAAAATTTAGTGCTGTAACGGGTGCGTTAAAAAAATATTCGATTAAAAACAAATAAAATTGAAATCGGAAGGAAGGAAAAAAAAATCAGTTTCAGAACCAAAATAAGAATTTCATAAAAAAAAAATATATATATGGTTAGTAACCACAAAAATAATTACCAATTTTTGTACAGCAATAGAAATAAAGATGTGTTTATCCAAAAGCAATTCAAAAAAAATAAAATTAAAATGGTCGTGTAACCAGAAGAAAAGTTTCACCTCTAGGGAAAATCAGGAATGCTTTTTCAGAAAATCACATTTAAAAGTCTTAAGATATAAAATATTACTCAATAACTTATATAAACAAGATGGAAAATGTAATTCAAACGTGACAAATGATGTGCGCTCGTACTATAACTAGTTTTATAAATATTCAGATCTTGGTGCAATAGCTGTTGCACTCTTATGCAAAAATGCATGAATACAAAATTTTATTTTATGTGCAGATTTTCATATTATAGATATTAATTTTATAAATGAATTATATCGTCTGGTTATTATGATATGATTAATTTCCGTAATGAAATAAGTACATTTTAAGTTGGCAACATTTTATCTTGTGTTGACATTTACTGAAAATTTCTATGGGAAACTTAAGCCTAGCTTTGAAAATTTCAGAACTTGAAATTCATATTTAGACTCTTTTACCATTTAATATCTATTTCTCCGGAAACATCTATGCAAAAAATTGTCGGTACATTATAGGATTGCTATAATTGAACAATTTTAGAATACAAATTCGGTTTTAAATTCGGAAATAATATGACTACATCTTAAATATGACGTCATCATGGCAATCTAGAATCATTACCTATCATGAGATATCATTGAATTAATTACGTATGATAGAATTTTAATACACCCAGACAAAAGTTTTGTTGAATCAACAAAAATTTGCTTGGCCCAACAAAACTTTCCGTTTAAATATGGGTCAATGGAAATTTTGTTTGAATCAACAAGAAAAATATTGTTGATTTTTTTTGCAGTTCGAAAAAAAAACATTGTATCATCAATAAAAAAATGTTTTGTTAATTCAAGGAAAAATGGTTCAATTTTACTTGAATTAACAAAATTCTTTTGCTAAAAGTTTTCTAAAAATAAATATAATTATCTGTTACTTTAAGAGTTCTTTTCTGTTTCGGCAACAAAAACTTTTGTTTAAAGAACAATTGTTTTGTGTAATTTTGAGAATTTTCTTTGTTTAAACAACAAAATATTTTTGTTACAGAAACAATTATATTTACTTTAAAATTATTTTATGTATTAGAACCAATCTAAACATAACTATTTTTTAATTCATTTCCAGCAGTGAATTACGCCTGTAATCCTTGAATAATAACAAATGAATTTTCATCTTGCTTTTTCTCAAGCGTAAACCGACAGGTTGAACAATGTCCCAAGCCGTGACTCGATCCCGGGTCCTCTGAACAGCGTGCTGAGCAGAGCGCTATTCTGAGGACCACGGGTACGATTCCCCGCTAGAGACATTTTTCACTCTGTCGATTTACGCTTGAAAAAAAGCAGGATAAAAATTCACTGGTTATTATTTAAGAATTACAGGCGTAAATCACTGCTGAAAATGAATTAAAAATTAATCCGTGCATTAGTTCTTGAGATTTATTTATAGTGAAAATCATGAAAAAGGTAGCATAGCAGCACCACCTGTTGGGCTATTTACACCAAAACGTAATCAGCTTCTATTTGTGTCAAGGTCTAACTCAATCTGTAGTTTAATGTAAATCAGTGCATTAGTTCTTGAGAAATCGCGAATCTATTGCAGAAATCGCGAAAATTGCAACATAGCAGCGTCACCTGTTGCGCTATTTACGCCAAAAACTAATCAGCACCAATTTATATCAGGAAGTAACTGAATATAAAGTTTTATTAAATTCCGTGCATTAGTTCTTGAAATAGAGCGCCCACAAAATTTTTGTCACATACAGACAGACAGAGTCATAGACAGTCATTTTCTAAAAACAGTCAAATTGTGTTCAGGACCTTCTAAAATCCGTCGAAAACCAGAAGTTGAAAAATTTCATGACTCCAATACTTTCTTCTTGTAAAGATAGAAGAAAGTAATAAATGGGACAGGGGGATTTTTAAAACTACTTTGGTCCGTGCCAATTAAAAAAGATTTAATTATCCAAAAATTATGTTAATCCTTTAATTATATAGCTATATCAGTCAAATAAACCAATTTACGTGAGAGAGTTATGGCTACTACACAACAGTTTAAATTTTGCATAAAGTACAAATTTAAATTACAAAATTATGGTAAAATTAAAAAAACAGATTTTGTTAACTCAAGTAAAATTGGTGAAATTTTGTTAAAATTTTGTTAGAGTGTTAACAATATTTTTTTGTCAATGCAACAAAACCAAATTTTTACTTCAACTAAAATTTTTGCTTGAAACAACAAAATGTACTCAACAAAATATGTTTTGCTGTTTTAATCAATTCCTTTTCTAGAATGAAGAAAACTTTTATTAATATCTTTTTAAGTTTTGATTCGATTTTCATAAAATTTGAAATGTTTCGACAAGATTTTGAAACGATTATATATATTAAATTTCAAATCATTCAAGTTTTTGCGCTGTTAAATGCGGACAGACAGACGAACCAGACGACGACTATAGGTGCTCGTATTTATTTAATTACGAACGCATCTAATAAATGCAACGTTTTTAGAAATGATGGCCAAGTGTCAAGATCATTTGTCAAGAGTCAAATTGTAATTATAAATTAAAAATAGAAGTGGAAAAATAAATCCAGAAAATGGAAGTTAAATGCTTTTTTTTTGTAACTTTCTTTTGATTTATTTTCTTTTTGGTAGCATGTGTAATGTTAATGCTTCTCAAGAAATTTTATTAACACTTAATTAGTAAATTTTAAAATTTAATATCTAAAATTTAAATTAGTAAATGATAAAATATTAAAAAAATAATCATTTATAATAAGAATAATTAGTATAATTATTCCAAGAATAATTATGCCAAGAATAATTAGAATCGTAAGTATTTCAGCTTTACCTAGATAGATTACCTCATAATACCTTCAGCCTTTATAAAAAAATAAATAATTTAAAATACAAAAGAAAAAATCCATTATAAAAACACTTTCATTTATTTTCCCGTGCGCTACGGACGCAATCCGGCCTAGAGTCCTGCACGGGTCGGGTTGTACCCTACCCGAACTCGAAAATTCTTCTTAAAGTCAACCCGAAACCTGACAAAAAATTTTCTTTAACCCGAAAACTGACAAAAAATTTTCTTTAACCCGAAACCTGACCCGAAAATGATACATTTCAACCCAAACCTGAACCGAAACGTTCAAAACCGAAACCGAAACATTACCTGAAGCTGAACCGAACCCGAAATATTGAAACCTGAATCCGACCCAAACCCGAAGTGAAAGAAAATTAATCCATATTTTAATACAATTATGGAAAAATAGTGTACACTTATATGCCTAATATAAATTTCATCTTTTTACTTTCTTCTATCTATAATAGAAGAAAGTATTGTAATCGGAATTTTTTTCGACTTCCGGTTTTCGACGGATTTACACGTTTTAGGGATCAGAGATTCCGAAAAACATGTTTTTACAAAATGTCTGTCTGTCCGTCTGTCCATCCTCATTGTATCATCGAAAAGTGTATGAAGTTATGTTTCAAATTGAACCACATTTTCTTCTATGTTTTTGGCTATGACAAGCAGGTCCTATTTGAATTTGGGGATATTTCGAGGAAAGGGGGTGCTGCTATCGCAATTTTTGTTCGATTTTCACTATTGTATCATCAAAAAGTGTATGAAGTTATGCAGATAATTGAACGAAATCTTTTTTCTATGTTTTTGACTATAGCTTACAAGTCCCAGTTGAATTCGGGGATATTTCGACGAAAGGGAGTGCTGCGATCGCGATTTTTGTTTGATTTTCACTATTGTATCATCGAAAAGTGTATGATGTTATGCAGATAACTAAAACAAATTTTTTTCTATGTTTTTGGCTATGGCCAGCAGGTCCTACTTGAATTTGGTGATATTCCGCCGGAAGGGGGCGCTGTGATAGCCATTTAAAGATTTCAAATTCAAAAAGATGTACAAAAAAAAATTAGAAATCTTAAAAGTTTTTTTCGTTAAATGTTCGGCCTTGATCCGGAGAATCCGGAGGAATTCTTGTTTTGCCTCTATCTTTTTTTTTTTTTTGAGACCGGCGACCAGGCCCCTACCTGCCAGGTTTCCCTAGCTTAAACGGGTTTAGTGCCTGGTACCGGGGCGCGTAGCGCCACTGAAGAGATGCTGCGTAGCGGTTGACCGTTGCTGACAGGACGGCTATGTGGAGGACTTAGTTTTGTTCCCATTTTTGTTTTACTGTTAATTGATGTTATTCTGGCTGAGATATAGCGGTTTGAAATTTTAGGGTAGCTGACATTTTCAAACACTATATATTTATATTCGCCAACGTCAAATTCTCGCCAAGCTTGGCGACAGTTGGCAAAATATCTCCAAATTTGGCGACACAAATAGGTTGCCATAAATGAAGACAACTTGGCTGTAAGAGGACTAATTTGGCGGTACATTCAAATTCAATGTTGACGAGAACTGGGAATGAATCTTCTTTAATTTGGTTCCATGCATTTTAGCTTCGTGTTTTCCTGTAAAATTAGCTAAAATCGTAAAACCAAGGAATAGGGAGGCTATCTGTTCCTGTCGGCACAGGCCAGAAGGACTTTTCGTAGTTTAGTATACATCAGTTGAACACATCCCGGTAACCCGACGATTCGCAGGAAGCTGACGTACAACAGAATGACGAAAAATATTGATTTTATTGGCGATGTGATAGCGAATTTTGAAGTAATTAACATGATTGAGATAGAAGAAAGTTTTGGGATTGGCACATCCGACTAGTTTGTATAAAAATGAACATATACACACTCATTAATAATAAAATATATAATTTTTTACATTTGAAAATTATTTAGGACTTTCTTTTAAAAAATCGGGTCAACCTAACCCCGGCCTGCAGGAGTCAAAACCTAACCCGAAAGTGAACCGAACCCGAAACATTTAAAGTCAACCTGACTCGAACCCGACCCGCAACAATAAAAACGAGCGTAAACCCGACCCGAATCACTGGTCGGGTTGTGTGCTGTTAAAATAGGGATACCCGACCCGATGTATAGGACACTAAACCGGACCACTGTACATCGCTTCTCACGTAATAAAGGGTTGTAATCACTGCAAATTATTAAAAATATGCTTAAGGAGTAGTATCCTTAAGGGCTGCTCTTCAGTCAACATCCCGATTCCCCTCGCTAATGTTAATCCTATGGGCGTAAGATGCATTCGTATATTTAAAAGTCTTCTCGGGAAATTAATATTTTTTACTTCTATTGTACACTTCTTAAGATTGTTCTCAAATCCAAAGGGTCTATTTTCAGATACATTTTTCAATTCATTTTTGTTCAGAAACGCATGAAATGGGTAGGTGTTGTTATTCAGAAACTTTGTAATCGAAACATGTTTTCCATTTTTTTGGTAAAGGCAGGAGATCTTTTAGAAAACACTGTCAAACTTGGAGTTTGAACCGAATTCCCGAAGCTCCAGCGCCAGAAAGGAGAAAAACGTGTTGTCACGTATGAACAGAATCGTTTATAATTGGATAAGTAATTTATTTATCAAAAAATAGAAAACTCATTTCGATTCCAAATCGCTTCAATAGTCAGTATCGCCATTTTTATGCCTTTGCGTTTAAAAATGAGTCAGAAATTGTGTCAGAAAGTTTCGCGCTGTTCAGCAGATCATTTGAGAACCACCTTAAAGGATCTATCTCTCTTCCCCCCCCCCCCCCCTTAGTTATCAAAAGTTATCTAAAATATATAATTAATTTTATGTTAAGTGTTACAATCTTATTCAGTTTTGCTAAGATTTTAACACTTCACATAAAATTAAGTATATATCTTAGAAATATTTTGACCATCTAAGAAAAAAAAAGAGATATCCTTTAAGAATAGTACAAAGAAAACAGAAGTTAAAAATATTAATTTCCCGAGGAGATATTTTAAATATACGAATGCATCCTACGCCCATAGGATTAACATTTAGCGAGGGGAATCGGGAAGTTTACTGACGAGTAAAGAAAACAAACAATTAAAAAGTATTCGGCTAATGTAGGTTATTTTTCACATCAACTCACGAGGTATTCAATCTTTTTTTTTTTCTTTTGGCCAGAGGTCCTCTTTAATTTTTTATATCAAGTAATTTTGTTAATTATGTTAATCTGTATGAAGGAAATAATAAAAGCAATACAGTATCTGTTGTTCAAGTAGTTTTTTAAGGTCCCTACTTAAAAATTAAAAACGGAACCATTATAAGACCAGTCCTGTGTCTCTCTGTCAGAGCCCCTTTTCTCGTAAACTATGGGACGTGGAAAGTTCAGACTTGGGGAAGTTATAAAGCCTTTTTATCCACATTTTTTCAAATATTAGCCATTCACAAATATGTTTAGGAAAAATTTAGGGGGCAATTAAGTTACTTGAAAAAAAGAAGTTTTCTTTATGCCTATCATGTGGGGTATGTTGTGAAAGATCTTGTAATACCGAACTTAAAAATACATTTGTTTTAATTTTAGGTATTATATTTTCGGAGATAGCGTCGAAAATACACTGCAAAAATATGTCCCCCTCCCCCTCTCTATTTCCAAATCTACTGAAACTAAAAATATGAAAAAATTACGGGTAGAAGAAGTTTATTTAAACCTCGAAGGAAAACTATAGATAGTTTCTTAAGTTTATAGTTTTTGAGAAAAACGCATTTTTCCGTTATAAGCATCAAACTATACTTTTCGGGCGGTCAGCGGTTGAGTTGACGGGCGCTCGAGGTATCTATTGATGCAGAATCATCCAAGGGTATTTGATAATGATTTTCGAAAAAAATTGTCGGTAATTAACCAAGATATTAATTAAACTACTTGATTTTTTTTTTATATATATATATATCGTGCAGCGTATCGTTCGAAAGATCTCGTAACACCGAACTCAAAAATATATTTGTTTTAATTTTAGGTATTATGTTTTCAGAGCTATCATCGAAAGTAATCGTGAATTATGAAACTATGAAACTATATACTAAATTATTAAACAATTAGGGGTAGTAGCAGCTTATTAATTAATAAATAGTAATTAATAAATTCAATGTACGGAACCCTTTGAGCGCGAGTTATATTCGCACATGACCGATTTATTTTTTAAATGATGTAATTACGACGTAGCTGTATTAGAATAGAATTTGAATCTGCTTTAAAAAAATCTCAGACACAATAAAATACAGTGCAATGCCACATTGTTCCAATTTCGTTTTTTCTTTATAATTTAAGTTTATTGATGTGAAAGCAAGAACAAAAAATCATGCGCCAAGCATAGATTATGAAACACTTTCCAACACATTCAGAATACTGTAACAAAACTTCACAGTTTGCTAAATAAACAAGGTCATACCGGACAGGGAGGCATACCTTTCGGCTTAAGCACAACTAGCCCCGCCCATTGCTATATAAACAATTTAAAAAACGCATAACACGTGTGAAAACCCAATTTCAGCAATTACTACCAATAATCAAACAAAATATCAGATTTTTTTTTTTCATACAGCCCTGTATATGATTTATAGATTTGTATGCATACTACACAATATGTTAAAATTTTCTTCAGTTAGGAAATACATAGCACAATTGAAAATTCCCTTTCAGCATTTTTCGTCAATAAACGAAAATGTACATGAGATCTTTTGTGCTGCCCTGTATATGATATATAGAATTTATATGCACCAATTAATATGTAAAAAAAAAAAAATAGTTACCTTTAAAAATGCTTACCACAACTGAAAACGAGCTACCAGCAATTATTGTTCATTGACAGTAACTGTAACCAAATACTTTTGAGTGTCCTGTGAATAAACGATACATTTTCTGCATACCATATTCTACAGTGAATACCTTGTAGTGCACTTCAGTGATACATATCAATTTGAATATGTTTAAAATAGTGTAACATCATTAAACTACGTTGTAAGCGATTTTTCGCTATAGACCGTAATGGAATGGAATTATTTTCAGTGTCCCTGTAAAATGCTACATCACTTAATTTTAAATACCAAACATGCCATAGTAAACCCCAATAACATATATCAATTTCATGGTAATTAATCGTTGCAAAACAGGTTTCAATGTGGGTAGTTTTTTTGTAAGCGTAACTCAAAAATTACCGAACAGAATGAGCTGTAATTTTGGAATCACGTATTTCAAGCTTCTAGAAACTGAATTCTGTTAAAAATATTATAAGACACAATTCATAATTTTTTCCGGAAATTAATTTCGAAATTTTTTTTAAAAATTATTTTTCAAAAAAATAAATAAATAAATAAATAAAAAATAACATGAGTTTTTAATACCGAGTATTGCAATTTTTACAGTTTGTTGCACTTTCTATATCTAGATGACCTGTAAGCAAAATTTAAGTAAAGCATTAATTAGCACACATTATTTCTAATCGATACGGTACTAGTCACATTTTATATGATGATTTGCGACAGATTTAATAAGGGATTGATGAAATTTCAACTCTGGTTAGCCATTTTGGCAGAATCTTGAAAATAAGCTGAAAAATAAGTTTTGAATAAAATGACCTTAAAAAATAATCCTATGCAGTAGATGGATATAGATGAAATCCTTTTAGCATAAATTTTGTTCAAACAACAACAACAACAACAAAAAAACAAAAAACAAAAAATGGACGGTTTTGTCTAAAATATTGCAATTTAACTAAATTTCAATATTTATTAATAAAACAAATTTCGATTTTTGCTCAATTTAAAGGCTCTTAACCCTTTAAAAATAAATGTAAGTCTAAAGAATAATAAGAAAAGAAGAATAATAAGGCATTTTAAGGAAAATAAAACAGTTTTATGTATAAATACCAGACAATAAAAAATACCAGAAATAAAAAAAACTAGAAAATAGAAATAGAAATAAAAATAAAAAATACCAAAAAAAAGTTGTACGTATTTACGATAAATTAAGAAGTAGGATGATATGAACTATGAACTCTTAACTACGGTTTAAAGAGGCGAGTATAATTGAAAATGGATTTAAATTTTAAAATTATTTTAAAATTAAAAATTTCAATTATAGACAAAAGTAATTAATTTTCGGTCAAACAAATAGCACTAGAAGCTGTGTCGCAGTTGAAATCTTTAATGCCTTCTCTTGAAAACTTTTTTCTATTTCTTATTCCCTTTTTTCTCAAGAACTATTAAAGAGATTTCAAATTCAAAATGTGTTGACAGTAACTAATGTGTGTTTTGATCGCTCGGACAAATAATAATAATAATAATAATAATAAAATAATAAATAAAACATAAAATATAATAATAATAATAATAATAATAATAATAATAATAATAAAATAAATAAAACATAAAATATAATACTACTACTAATAATAATAATAATAAATAATAAATAAAACATAAAACATAATAATAATAATAATAAATAATAATAAATAAAACATAAAATATAATAATAATAATAATAATAATAATAATAATAATAATAATAATAATAATAATAATAATAATAATAATAATAATAAATAATAAATAAAACATAAAACATAATAATAATAATAATAAATAATAATAAATAAAACAAAATATAATAATAATAATAATAATAATAATAATAATAATAATAATAATGATGATAATAATAATAATAAATCAATAGTTACGCAATTTCGCAAACAAAGAAACAAAAAAATCTAGGTTTCTAAATTAGCGTCATTAATCAGCAAGATCCTAGAAAAAGAAAACTGCAAAAATGTAGCTAATATTAATATATATACAGGGTGTCCACGTATAACCTGACCGACCTTTATTTTCGCAACCGTTGGTCCTAGATTCATACTTCCAATTACAAAAATGGTTTAAATAAGGTAAAGAATTATTTTTAAAGCGATTTGGGTCAAGAAAAACATTTATTAAAAAATTACGAAATTTAAATTTTTATACGTCCCCGGTCCTATAAGTGATATTTAGTAAAAATTTACTGTGACACTAAGAAGTAAGATAAAAAAGTCCCATTCATCTACGATTAAAACTGACCGAGTAATAGCTGTTTAAAGTTGGAGTATATTTTCTGTTGCGAAATAGGGGTCATTCACAAATGTAGTAGAAATATAAATAATCGTCAGATATATCAAAAAAATAGTTGAGAGCAAAATTAACATTGCAATCTAATATAAATGTGAAATCTATAATCATTCTGACATATTATAGCAAAATATACAATTTGTACTGAACATATTAGAGGATAAAAATAACAGAATTTTTGTTAAATAAAAGGATGAAAAACAACAGCCTCAATTAAGATTTTAAAATGCTGTTAGATTACACTGTCTTTCAAATTTTGGGTTGTGCCATGTTTTTTAGCTTTTGAAAATTGATTCTAATGTATTTTTTAGCGCTGAATCCGAAAATGACCTCATTTTAAACCATCACGTCAGGATTTTTCTCACATCGAAAATTTTAAAGTTAAAAAGCTCGTTAAAAGAATGTTAACATTAAAAAAAATTAGTTAAAATGGATCTCCCCTCCCCTCCCAACCTCATCGGACCCCTGAGCTATTTAGTTGTAAAAAACCCAGTATAAGCCAAAAAATTTAATAAATTATTGAATTAAATAAAATTAAACTTAATAAAAAAGTCTTACATCTACTTTATAGTATCAGATTTTTCGCTATTTTTCAACCTTGAAATTTACGATTTGCGAAAAATCTTGACATGATGGTTAAAAGTGAAGGTAATTTTTTTATTCAGCGTTAAAAAATACACAAAACGTAATTATAAAAGTTAAAAAAAAAACAAAAAACATCGCAGGTTTATGTTATCTAATCTAAAACTTTTTCTTAAACTTGTTGACGGTAATCTATCCGATTTTTTTTTGTGTTATCCTCTAATATGAGTATTATTAAGATGGTAAGCGTCGAAAATCATAATAATATTACATTGTCGTCGGATTTAAGCCAGTATGTAAAATTTAACTTCGATCGGACATTTGAAAGTGAGTTAAAGTTCGAGTATAAATTTTTAAATTGGAAAGACGATCGTTGCAAGTTAAATAAAACCTTATGAAAATAATATAATTTTTGTTAAAATAAATCATAGCCTCAAATCCTTACAAAATAAAACATATGATAAAATACAATTATTTTAACTAATCTGAAACTTAACTAATAAAATTTAAGTCCATTGTAATAGTTGTACGATTTCTTTCAAAGCGCAGATACCTTGACATAAGTTTAAGTACTTTATATACGACCCCTGAAATCATCCCCCCCCGAAATCATCTGTTTTGAGATGCAAAAAAGTGGTATAATATATATATATATATATATATATATAAATTATGATAACCTCTCTTTAAATAGGAGATTACGTTAGATTTGATGCAAGAACTTATTTAACCTTCTCACCGCCGCGACCTGATATATCCGTTCACTATGCTGTAGGTTTCACAGCAATACAAGGTTTGTTTAAATTAATATAATTCTACAAATATAATGCATTTTTAAAACATCAAGTAAGGATTGATACTCTCAAGGATTATACTTATACGTAATTAAGTTTTTTATCTCAAGTTTGAAAATTCAGATTTTTTAAGCATTTAAAAAAAAATTACAGAGAAAACAACATTACAAATTTGCCCTGTGTCTTGAAATTCTATTACAATTATATATGTTGTATATATATATATACACACACACATACAGCGGTTTCTGAGAAAATGGAACAAAAACATTGGCTGTTTATTATTGATTTGGAAACTCATTGCCGATCGACTGACCGAATATGTTTTTTATCTGTAAAAGTTTTTTCTCCTTGACTATTTTATTAATGCAAGGAAGTTACGAGATAACATTTTATATAATGTTATTGTTATTAGCGGGTTTTTTACTTTTTTACATGGGTTTCTTCCCTTCATCCACGACAAAATTATTTTTAAATTGCTATGAAAGTAGAATATAATGTAATAATACCGCTATGTAATAGTATAAAACTGCTGCATTAAAAATATAATAAATATATCTGCAATATAATTGTTAATCAAATGTAATTTTACATAAAATGTATGAATATAGATAAGTTCAGAAGAATTAATAACTGTATAATATGTTTATATATACATATATATATATATAAACACACACACACACAAATATATATAAACATATCTATATATATTAGCATATATCTATATATATTTTATTATATATATATATATATATATATATATATATATATATATATATGTACAAGGTGGCCATAATTAAACTGACGGTACTCAGAGTGTTCTGTAGCGCGATCTAATTGCGAGAATGGCGCCAAATTTTGTAGGAAGATTAAACAAGACGGGGGACGAAGGATTCCGCGAAAAAAAAATAAGTTCCAAAAGTCACCGCCAGGGTAATATGTGGCGCTGTGTATTCGAAAAAGAGAGTTTCAAAAAATGAAGAATCAATACTGAAATAAAATTACCGTTTATTTAATGAATTTAGCATTTTAATCCAAGCTCAAAATGGTAACAGTTTATAAAAAGCTAAAAATTTACTTAAACACTGCTAAAGTTTCTTTATCTGCAATTTCACTTACAGAGCCCCAAAGAAAGCAACAGCAGAAGAAGAAGTTCTTTATTCAAATTTCACGTTACATCTTTTGGCTCACTGCCAGCTTGTTCGGCTTTGAAAGGTAATGTGCTACTGTTAGAAGCAATTTCATCGAAAGTTATCTTTCATAATGTCTCCTTCTTTAGTCGAGCGAGCTCTACTAGTCAAATTCTTTTACCTCAACCAGTGCAATGCGCCAGCCGCTCTTCGTGCTTTTAGAAACCACAAAAAAATGCGTAAAGGTAACGGTCCTTTGTCAGTTGATGGTTTAAAAGCAATGGTTGAGAAGTTTGAGAAAACAGGTTCTCTAAATGTTCAGTCAGGCAGAGGACGAAAATCCGTATCACAGGATACAAACGAAGAAGTGGCAACGGCGATTGTCGACAGAGCACCAGATAATATTGCTTACCACTTCCAGCGCCCGTGGGATAGCTCGGAATCTGGATATGCCTTATTGTACGGTATGGAAAATCCTACGAAAGATTATCCACTTCTATCCGTACAAGATCAGCCGTGTACAAGAGTTACGTCACACCGACCATGATAAGCGATAAACTTTTGCCCTCACTTTTCTTGCCAGAATTGAGTTGGATGATGCTTGACCCTGAAAAATCTTATGGGGAGACGAGGCCCACTTTTACCTGAATGCAGCTGTAAATACCCAGAACTGCCGAATTTGGGATAACAAGTCACCAAGAGCATTCAAGGAAATTCCTTTGCATTCATCAAAGATAACTGTTTGGTGTGGTTTCACAGCAGATATGATCATAGGTCAATTCTTCTACAAGAACATTACTCCGACAGGACCTGTAACTTGTTCTGTTACCGGAGACAAATATCGCCAAATGCTAAACAACTTTGTTATTCCGGCACTCAGCAAAGACAGTGCCTGGAGAAAATCATTTTCATGCAAGATGGAACCCCTCCGCATATTTCTTTGTGGGTAGAGCAGCTGCTACGACAGAAATTCACAACAGAAAGAGTCATTAGCCGCTGTTTTCCAACTGCATGGCCACCTCGGTCCCCTGATCTTACACCCTGCGACTTTTGGCTATGGGGTTACCTAAAGTCCAAGGTCTATCACGGAGGTGTCCAGGACCTGGCTACGTTGAAGGATAACATCGCGAACTGTACGGGAGATTCTTGCAGACATGTTATTCTCTGCTGTTGTAAATGCTGTGCACAGAATGCAATATGTGGTCCACAAAAACGGCGACCACATCGAACCTGAGTTGGATGTGCTAAATAAACGGTACATTTATTTCAGTATTGATTCTTCTTTTTTGAAACTCTCTTTTCGAATACACAGCGCCACATATTCCCCTGGCGGTGACTGTTGGAACTAAATTTTTTTTCGCGGAATCCTTCGTCCCCCGTCTTGTTTAATCTTCCTACAAAATTTGGCGTGATTCTCGCAATTAGATCGCGCTACAAAACACTCTGAGTACCGTCAGTTTAATTATGGCCACCTTGTACATATATATATATATATATATATATACAATTGTTTCTGAGAAAATGGAACATAAATATTGACTGTTTATCATTGATTTGACAGCTGTACTCATTCCCTTAATATATTTCTTTCTGGATTGGTTGATTGGCCGAATTTATTTTGCCTGTAGAAATTGTTTCTCGTTGACTATTTTATTAATGTAAGGAAATTACGAGATAGGGCATCATATAATGTCAAATAGAGGGTTCTTTACTTTTTTTTATATGCGTCTCTGTCCTTCATCCCACGAGAAGATTCTTTTTAAATTGCTATGAAGGTAATATATAATGTAATTATTTCGCTACATAATAATATTTTTAAAATAGTTGTATTAAAAGATTCTGCAATATAACTATTGAGATGTAATTTTCCCAAATGAGCGAAAAAGTCCGGGCCAGGATTAAAAAAAAAAGGAATCTGTTGGCTGAAACTGCAATGCTCTACCAACTGAGCACTGCCGGACAAATCTAGCTGATATATTTCAGCCAGTTAACCGTATAGATCATAGCATCTGGTCTGATATCTGAATCAGCTCAACAGAATCGCCAGTTTTCACCCAGTTGGAAAAATTACATCTCATATGATTTATTTACCAATTTGAATAATTGAGTCAAAATTAATCTAATAGAACTATTATTCTAACATAATTTGAATAAAATGTATAAATATAGATGAGCTCAGAAGAATTGATAAATATGCTAATATACATAGATATGTATGTATGTATGTACGTACGTATGTATGTATGTACGTACGTATTTATGTATGTACGTATGTATGTATAGTGATTTCTGAGAAAATGGAACATAAATATTGGCAGTTTATCATTGATTTGGCAGTTGTACTCATTCTCATTCTTTTTCTGGATTGAGTGACTGGCCGAATTTATTTTGCCTGTAAAAGTTGTTTCTCCTTGACTATTTTAATAATGCAAGGAAATTGCGAGATAAGGCTTCATGTAATGTCAAATAGAGGGTTATTTCCTTTTTTATATGCGTCTCTTCCACTCATCCCACGAGAAAATTCTTTTTAAATTGCTATTGAAGTAGTATATATAGTATAATTATATCGCTACGTAATAATATAAAAGAGCCGTATTAAAAATCGACTAAGTGTATCTTCAATATAACTATTAATCAAATAATTTTGCATAAAATGTACGAATATAGGAAAGCTTAAAAGAATTATAATAGGTTAATATATATATATGTATTACATATTTACATATATGTATTTATATATAATGGTTTTTGAGAAAATGGAACGTTTAAATATTGAATTTTTATAGCCTTTACATCTTTTTTCCTGATTCATATACTGACCGAATTTGTTTTGCCTCTAAAAGTTGTTTCTCCTTGACTATTTTAATAATGCAAGGAAATTACAAGAAAGTGCTTCATATAATGTCAAATATGGAGTACTTTTCTTTAGTTTTAATACATCTTACTTTGAAACATCTTTACCTTTTTACATGCGCCTCTTCCACTCATCTCATGAAAAAATTCTTTTTACATTGCTATGAAAGTAACATGTAATGTAATTATATCGCTACGTAATAATATGAAATAGTTGCATTAAAAATCTAATAAATGTATCTGTAATAAAACTCTTTCTCTCTCTCTCTCTCTATATATATATATATACTCCATATACTCTCTCTCTCTCTCTCTCTGTGTGTGTGTGTGTTTTAAATTTAGAGTCGTCATAATAATAAAGTAGTAAACATTTGTCAAAAAAAAAGTGCAAAACATCGCAATGAATAAAATCCATAGGAAATTTCAATATAATAGCAAACAAAAATATATTTAATGACATTTGAAGCAAGTTAAATTGAAATAAATATTATCGAAGTATAAATTGGACACACACACACACACACACACACACACACACACACACACACACACACACACACACACACACACACACACACACACACACACACACACACACACACACACACACACACAAGCTTTCTGTACAATTAATCCACTGAAACAAAAGATATTGACCAAATACAATGAAATCACTATACCAAATAGCAGAGTCTAATTACAAAATAAATAATGTAGTCCTAAGAAATGAAATATGATAAACTCAAATGAAAAAACAAGAGTATAAACACATATGAAAACTTATATTGTAAATCACTTCATCAAGAGCAGAGGATTTACAAATATAAGCAATGAACAATCAATTTCTATAGAGACACTAGCTTTATGCTAAAAATTGTGTTTCTCTCTGCCCGATCGATTGTTAAACAAGATTGAAAAACAAGAAAAGCTTTTAAATGGAATATAATAAAACAAAAGAAGTTTTTTACTTCTTACCCTATAACATTACTAATGTTTTAACACTATTCCGTGTTGCATATGTTCAAAAATTGTATCCATCGAATAAGGTTAATTTAACCGTTAAAAGGTTTTTTTAAAGCATACATTATATCCATCGGTAGTACATATATATATATATATATATATATATATTCAGAAACTATGTGATAGAACAGTTTTTCCATTTTTCTGTAAAGGCAGAAGATCTTCCATAAAATATTTTCAAAGATGTCCGAAATGGAGCGAATTTCCGGACGCGACAGTGCAGGAAAGGAAAAAGCCTGCGGTGATGAGACAACAATCGCGTATAAATCAAAATGTAATTCATTTATCGAAGAAAAAAAACTGTTAGCTTACAAATCCTTCCAGTAATGATGCCTGCAAGGGTCATGTTTTTATGTTTAAAGACGAACCCGTAAATGTGTCTGAAAGTTTCGCGTTGTTGAGGGGGAATTTTTTTTTTTCCTGTTTGAGAACAACTTTAAATGATATAGTTCTTAACCCTTAATTGCATAGTGGTGTAAATTTCCATCACTGTTTATTTAACTTTTAATAAATAAATCAACTTCTTCGCCACCACTATATTTATATAGAAATATTAATGCAATAAATTTCCCCCTGAACTATGTTGCTGAACAAAGTTAAAAATCTATCTTAAAATTTCTGGTGTCTAATATTTAATATATGTATAAAAAAACACAATTGTAAAAGAAAAACTCATGCAAAGAAGGGTTAATATTAAGCAGTTCTTAACATTACTAGTTTGGATTCCTTTATTATTCAGAAATTCTGAGTTCATACCGGAAATTCCTAAAGAAGAATGTTTATTTTATGTAATCACAAAATGTCTGTCATTAAAAAAAGAAATAACTACTATTATTAATTTCGGATATGAATTTGAAATTTCTGAATAGAAAACGAGGCTCAACAGACAACCCTGGTTGATATGCGTCTTTTTCACACTCGAGTTACCTGATAAACTCTTAGATAAAATTCATTTCAAAATTGTGATAAAGCTAATACAATACTGTAACTATATTGATATATAACAACGATAATAATAATAAAACACTTGCATTAATAATGTTATAAGTGTATCTGAAATATATTTGTCGAAACGTCAGTTAAGGTTCAATGTGGAGACGCAAAAAGTTTTTGGTTTCTGTCTGTCTGTCTGTCTGTTTGTTTGTCTGACTGTTCCGCGATAACTGCCGTAAAAATCGTCCTATTAGGTTGATTTTTGGTGGGTATGTTGATGAGGTACCCAGAATTAGCTGTATACTTTTTAGTTACATTTGGTTCATTCGTTCGAAAAATATAGAAGATTTCTTTTTAGGTCATAATGCTTTCATGTCGCAATGCAGACGATTTTCAAATTTCATTTTTAACTGAAATGAAAATCGCATATTTGAATAACGGATTTAAACGTAAAATTACTAATGCTAATTTTTCGATATGAGGAATTTTAAATATATCCAATAGCTTTGAAAATTTGCTGATACATTCATTAGAATGTAGAAATTAATTGTTTAAATTATTGGAAATTTTTTTGCATCTGTTCGGGAAATATAAAACATTTTATTTTGATATTTTTTACAAATTTTAAAATGCGTTTATTTTTACTTTGCTCTTTAATTTATTAATTGCTTAGCAACCCTATTTCAAAGAATATCAAAATATTAAAATTCATGTAACTCGCACCATTTTGCTGCAATATTTTATTATCCAAATAAATTATTTTTGTATTCTATTGACATAAATAAAAAATTTATTTCAATACAAGTTTTTTTTTTTTTTAAATCTAAAAAGTTACATGAATAAGACGTTCATAAGAATTTCAGAATACCATTGCATTAACCGTGTTTATTTAACACTTCTAATTTCTGAAACCTCCGAAGTATTTTATATGCCTATAAATATGTATGTATTATAAAAAAATTAAATTGCAGATTGTAAGATGCTAAATAATATGAAAAGTGAGATTAGAAAACAATGACATTTAGAGCTGACGTTGAAGCTCTGATCTGCAGATACAGTGTCTCACATAAGTGATGGGACACTTGTGCTTTACAAAAGGAAACTAATCAAATAAATTAAAAAAACATGTACACATTTTTTTTGTGGGTGTGTTTCATACTTAAATTTAGTAAAGATTATTACATAACATACATTTTGTCAAAATATTAAAATATTAATTTAATAAAAATACAAATGTTTAGAACGGAGCAAAAAATAGCTCACATAAGTGATGGGACACCATTATATATGCAACAAAAATCGCCTGAAATAAGCAATAAAAATATTTTTTGGGGTTTTATTTTTACTTAAAAGCAATTGGCAATAATTTATAAAATCGTCTGCAGTATTTCTCTCCAGTTTGTTTTGGAATTTTTGTGTTTTTTAGCTCTGTGTAGTCATGAATGCTAAACGAAAAGAAACTTCGCCTTAAATTCGAAAATTAGTTATTAATTTGCATATTGAACGTAGAAAATCTATTAGAAAAACTGCTGAAACAGTTAACTTGAGTCGTTCAACAGTTTTCAATATCATTAAACGATATAAAAAGAATCATATGATTCAGGATAAAAGAAGACCTGGCTGACCATCAAAGCTATCCAATGGAATAAAGCGAATTATCGTTCGAAATATTAAAAAAAATCCAAGAATTAGTGCTTCAAAAGTTGCTGCTGATTTTCAAGCATTATATGGAATAATTGTTAATCCTGAAACTATTAGAAGGGTAATTCGATCTGCTGGATATCACGGTAGAGTAGCCAGGAAAAAATTCTTCGTAAGTGAAAAGAATAGAAAACTCAGACTAGCTTTCGCAAAATCCAACATAAATAAGAATTCTGATTACTGGAATAAAGTTATATTTGCTGATGAGAGTAAATTTAATATATTTGGTTCTGACGGTAGAATCTTGGTGTGGAGAAAACCCAGGGAAGAACTTCGCAAACAGAACTTGGTACCAACAGTAAAACATGGTGGAGGAGGAGTTATGGTATGGGGGTGTATGTCGTCCGCTGGAGTTGGTAATTTTGTTTTTATTGACAGTATAATGGATCAGTACAAGTATATTGATATTTTAAAGCAAAATTTGAAATCTTCAGCACGAAAATTGAACCTTCATAACGATTTTAAATTCTACCAGGACAATGACCCCAAGCACACTGCTCTGAACGTTAGACTCTGGCTGCTATATAACTGTCCTGAAATAATAAAAACACCACCACAATCTCCAGACTTAAATCCCATAGAGAATATTTGGCAAGAATTGGAATCAAGAATTCGCAAACACACCATTTCTTCAAAACAACAACTAAAATCGGTGCTTCAAGAAGAATGGGGTAAAATCACTCCAGAAATCACAAAAAAAATAGTCGAATCCATCCCAAAAAGATTAAATCATGTTTTAAAAGTAAAAGGAAATCCAACAAAATATTAAAACCTTTTAAAAAGTAAAATTTGTGGATAAATATTTGATGGAAAAGTAAGTGTCCCATCACTTATGTGAGCCATTTTTTGCTCCGTTCTGAACAATTGTATTTTTACTAAATTAATATTTTAATATTTTGACAAAATGTATGTTATGTAATAATTGTTACTAACTTTAAATATGAAACACACCCAAAAAATTTTTGCACATGTTTGTTTATTTATTTTATTGCAGTTTCTTTTTATAAAGCACAAGTGTCCCATCACTTTTGTGAGACACTGTATACTAATTTTATTTTTCTCTACTCTACAGTAACTAACTGGCGAAAATTCAATTAAAAAAATACGAGGATTTTATTATAGTCAAGCTATTTTGTCAACGGATAATAAAGCAAACGGATAGAAGTAAATGTAATCTTTTTAAAAGTTAATATTTACTGATATTCATAGGTAAGTGTAAAATACTTGAGATTAGCGTCTCTAGAATTGCTGCATTTTTATCGGCTCTGCAGAATGAAATCCAGGCGAAAGGGGAACAATACCTTACGTTGGAAGTATCGCGACAAGCCGAGGCCTTAATATAAAAAATATCAAACAACTTTTTACTTCCAATAAAAAACTTCCAGTAAAAAACTTTTTTACTTCCAATCCTAATTTTTTCTCCTAGTGTTTATTATTTTAAATCACGTAGGAAAATAAAGTTTGCTATATATATTACAGGGTTCGTACGGATCAGGGAATTTTCAGGAACCAGTATTTTTTCTACAGAAAAAGAAATCTAGGTTGAACTCGAGAAACTTCGCCTTCTTTTAAGGAGAGATTTTATGTAAGAAAATACTGGTACCGAAGAATTTCCTGGTCGCAAAATTCCAGGAGGCGTACGAACTAGAGATGAGACGGGCTCGAGCTTATTCTTTCTGAAACTGACACTTTTATTTATTTTCATATAGAAAAAATAAAAATAACTTTTTTTCCTCCTAAAAAATTACATATTCAATTTCAAGTCATTTTAATATTATTTTGATCAGAATGAATAGAAGGGGAAACATAAATCTTATTTTTCTTTTCTAGTATTAGAATGCTACTTTAAAAGAAAATTTACGATATTTGCGACGCGACTGCGACTACTGGGTGATACGGCGCCAATGGGAAGAGACGTGAATAATATTCGTTACTAGATTTTCGTTTGTGACAGTTTGATATTTTTAAATTGGAGATCTAAAGCAAAATGGATATATATATATTTTTTTTCTTTTCTTTTTTTTAGACAATCAGCATTAGCTTAGGTTTGCAAATTTTTAGTCTTCTATTGTGTGCGAGTCATAATCGTTCTTCATATGAAAATAACGTTAGTGATTTTGGTTTTAATTATAAACTCTGCTCATGCTAAAGCTCTACCCTTCACAGTTACGAAATCACTTTAATTCGTAAGTAGATATAATTGTCATGTATTGTTATTCCGATAGAAAACAATCGAACAGTGTTTCCACTTTTCCTATAAAAGCATAGGATCATTCAGATAACGGTGTAAAATTTTTAATTTAAGCTGATTTTCAGAAATACGGAATATTGTTTTAATTAAGGAATCAATTATAATTTACGATATACATCTTTTATACGAAATAGAAAACGTTGTTCGATTCTTCGGTATAGGAATACTACAAATCTACAAATTTCATGCATTTATTCATAAAACGCATTATGTTATCCATCAGATTTGTTTGTTGGGAGAGAAAAATATGAACATCATTTTAAGGAAGTATATTTTTATTTGATACCAAATTTCTCTTTTGATAAGAATGTAAATTTCCATAAAATTAATTATGTACGCGGGATTAACAGTTATTTTCATATACGAAGTTTTTTTTTTAAATGAGATATTACTTTTAAAATAATTTTTAAATATTATGCCATTTTTTTCGGTATCGTGCTGGGGCTCTGAAAACACACAATGTTTCGGGCTCGGGCGGGCTCGGATTTAAAATCATCGGGCTCGATCGGGCCCGGGCTCCGAAAAGAGAGCTCGAACTCATCTCTAGTATGAACCCTGTATTATTATCAATGATAATGACAGTGTATTTAATCATTTGATTACGGAAAACTAATTTTATATGGCGGACTGACGACTATTTTCATATTCAGTCATACTACAATTTACAAAATGTTTTCTTTGTGGTAAATTTCTCTTGAAAAAAAGATCCTAGTATAGTGTATGACATAGAATACTTTCAAACAGTGGTAAAAATAGAAAGAAAAATAGTCCACTGGAACGTATAGGTCCCAATCCGTAATCAGAGGGTTAAATTTTCAAAATTCAGAAAATGGGCGTGGCATTCGTTTTTCTCTTGCCGATGTCAAATGGTCAGTTTATCAGTTTTTAGAGAAAATAACATGTGAGACATACATATGATTTAAACAAACAAATAAAAAAGAATTGAATTGGTAACTATTTGAAATATTTATTGAATGCTACTATATTTTAAGCAAAAGTAATGCGTATTTAATATATTTATTTAGATTTTTAATTTTCTATGAAAAATTTGTGTGAAATTGAATATATTTTTCTAATTAATGGAATAATATTTTTTATTTCAACATTGTAATTCTCTAATTTAGAACCATATGCTAATTAATCGTTTTACAATATATTGCAGTAAAGTACATATTAAATTGACGCAAAAGTTCTTTCGTATTTTAACACCAAATTTTAATACCTTTAATACCGGTAAAAATTTAATACTTGATAATTTAACTTATCAGTTCAATACAAGCATAGGTGCAATAAAATTATCAAGTATTAAAATTAAAATTTTACAGGCATTAACACTAGAACTATACCATGAACCGTCATTTTGACGGTTACCAAATGAGTATATTCCGATTCGAACCAGAAATCTCTTTTTAAAATAAATTGAGTATAACACTCACAGAAATACGTTAAATGGATAAGTTAAGTAATTGTAAATAAAATTTCCGGTGTGAAATAGTTTTAAAACACGTGAGTAAAATTTCCGGTAGTTCTAGTGTTAAATGTATCAAAATTAGGTATTAATATACGACAGAACTTTTGCATCAACCTAATATTTTAGTGAAGGTTAAAAAAAACATTATAATGAAAAAAATATTATCCTCCGCGTTTTCGCATTAAATTATATGAACAATTTTTTTTTTCAAGATTGATATAAAATGCCAGATGTTTTTACGAAGGTTGTGTGTGTGTGTGTGAGTTTTGCAATTCATCTGCTATTCGACTAATATACTAATAAACATTACTTAGAGACTATTTTTATTTTATTTTATTTTATTTTATTTAACATATAATATTTTTAATTTAAAGAAAATAATAGAAATTATAATTTCAGTATTTCAGTAATTGTGAGAATTATTGTTACAATTAGTATCTATAGAAGCACTTTTATTTAAGCTTTCAAAGTTCTGTAAAAAGAGAATTTCCTAAATTAATGATTTTGAGTCTTGGAGGTAAAATATATATATATATATATAAGCAATGATATAGGGAATTCATGACATATTGAATTTATCATATATAGACATAACAGTTTGATACAAAATGTGTGGCGAGATTATTGCAAATTACGAAAATTGAAAATAAAAAATATGTAACTAAAATGGATTTTTGAAAGATATTTCATATGAACCTCTCTATAATAAAGTATGTTTACATTTATTTTCCAGTTAAAACTACTTTTGAACGTTTAAAGTGGTCTAATATATTATCGAAATCAAAACAAGTTGGAAATTGTACGTCAAACATGGCAAATGATGCATTCGTATAATTACGTATAATTGCGTATAATTACGTACTATAACTAGTTTCAGTGATATTAATCATATCGTCTGTTATTATGATATGGTTAATTTCCGTAACAAAATAAGTTGGCAACATTTTATCTCTTGTTGACATTTACTGAAAATTCCAATGGGAAATTTAAGCCTAGCTTCGAAAATTTCAGAACTTGAAAATCCATATTTAGACTCTTTTTCCATTTAATATCTATTTCTCCGGAAACATCTATCCAAAAAACTGTCGGTACATTATAGGATTGCTATAATTAAACAATTTTAGTACACAAATTCGGTTTTTAAATTCAGTAATACGGAAATACTATGACTGCATCTTAAATAGGACGTAATCACCATGGCAACCTAGAATTATTACCTATCACGGGATATCATTGAATTAATTACGTACGATAGGATTTAATAGAATGAAGAAAACTTTTATTAATAACTTTTTAAGTTTTGATTCGATTTTCATAAAATTTGAAATGACTCGAAAAAGTTCTGCAACGATTATATATATTAAATTTCAAACCATTCGCTTGGATAATTTTTGAGCTGTTATGTGCGGACAGACGGACGGACCAGACGATGACTATAGGTGCTACGTATTTATATAATTACGAACGCACGTAACAAGCATTTAACATGAAAACAGATGTTAGTGAAAGAGGTTTTTATTCCCATCTATTACAATAAATTTCTTTATCTTCGAGATTTTCAGAGTATTTCACGGATTGATGCTCAGTGGCAAGGAAGGGGGATGGCTAGCATACATTTTAGGTCTTGTTTCTAGAAAGTAACAATTTATATCATTATTATCTGTACTTATAAAACTATATTTTTATGCTAAAGCTTCGCAAGAATTAAGAAAATAAGAAAATATTCAAAAGACCTGACGATATGTTGTTCTCGAGTGGTTTTGAGAAAAGATATTTTGCGGTGATCACTCATGCTGTGATTTGGATTTATGAAAACAAATAAATACTAGTAAATCTACAGATCAGAGGCCTCAACGTCAGCTCTACAAATCATTGTTCATTAATATCACTAATTTTTAACATTATCTGCATAATATTTGATATCCTAAAATTCAATTTTTTAAAGCTATTTATACATTTATAAGAATATAAAATGTATCGAAAGTTCCGGAAATTTTAGAAGTATCGCATTAAACGCAATGTTATGCAATGATAGGATAAACTACTTATTACTGTATTTTTTCAGAATAACAATACATTACTTCAGGGAGCAGAGCCCCCCTAAACCCTCATTACCCCCTAAAACCGCATTAATTTCATATTCTCAGTTTCCAGTAATTGTGCTATTTCATTTCTTGACAGTATGTCTGAATGTATTTACTATTTTAATTTCATTAGATTAACCATCTCTTTGTAAAAGAGATTTTAACCTATCCTTAAATGAATGCTTATATTTCAACCACTGAACATCCTATGTTGCTGAAATTAAATAAAATTTCGTGTATAAAATATACTTATACAAATGTAAATTCCTCTTATGTGACCTATATTCAATTTACAAATTTAACGTTTTTATTATTTTCATTTGGAAAACCAATTTGATAATCTTTCTTTAGTAGTTAAAACAAATTATCATCTATTTCATTATAAAAAAAGCATATTAAAAACTTAAATCACCCGAAAATTAGCTATTTTGTTAATAAAATGTCGCGTCAAAATAATGCGATTCACTTGAATTTTCCTTTGTTGATATTCTTTGAAATATAGTTGCTTAGCAACCATTTAATGAAAGAGAAAAAAATTAATTGGAATTTTTTGTAAAAAATGAGAAATTAAAATGTTTCATATCTTTCAAATTAATGCATAAAATTTCCCAATAATTTATACAATTAATTTCGAAATTCTAATAAATATATTGGCAAATTTTCAAAGCGATTGGATTAAATTAAGATCTCCATTTCGTAAATTTAGCATCCATAATATTAGTATTTACAACTATCCCAATGCAATATTTTCTTTTCGGTGAATGTTAAAATTAAAAGAATCGTCTGACTTCCCATTGAAAAGCATTATGACCTAAAAAGAAATGTTCTATATTTTTCGAACGAATGAACCAAATGTAACTAAAAACTATACAGCTAATTCCGGGCACCTCACCGACATACCTGCCAAAAATCAACCTAATCGGATAATTTTTGCGGCAGTTATCGCGGAACAGACAGACAGACAAACAGATAAAAACCAAAAACTAAAGAAAAGCGGAAAAAAAAGATTCTTGTTTAATATAATTATTTATAAGACATTTTAAACTATAGATTATATATATATATATATATATATATATATATTTATATATATATTATGTCGTATTTAATATATATATTTATGTCGTACACTCAAAATGAAAATTCCCGTCTCTTGATTGACAAATAGGTTTTTTTTTCTCCAGTGATTTGAATCTATGAAAATAAACAAATACATATAAATTTAAAGTGAAAATACGGATTTTTTATTTTTTATTTTGAAAAATCCCCCCCCCCCCCCACACACTTTTTTACTCACGTTTACTCTTACTGTGATTTGGAACTGTAAAATTAAATCAACAAATAAACAAAAACAGGCTCATGTTAGGTATAAGATTTTGTATCAGAATTAAATATTTATGGAATATTAGTTGTGCAATTAATATTCCAAATAATATTAATAATTAATATTAATAATATTTATTAATAATTAAAATTTTGTAATTAAATTGAAAGTAAAAAAACAATTATTCATAATTACACAATTCATTATTTTTATAAATATTCAGGTGTTCATCTTTTTCCGTTCAAGCTTACTTTTCTTAAGCAGCATGTACACAAAAAACTTCAACTAAACTAGGACTTATACTAGGAACATAGGGTTAACAATTACGATATAAAGAAGATACAATATATGAAAAAGAGCAAATTAAATGATAGAATTACAAAATATCATATATAAATTCATATATACTGTTATGTTTTCATATATATATATATATTTATAACATTTGGCAAATAATCTCATTTTCTTAAGCGGAAATTGCTCAAAACTTAAAAAAAAAAAAAAAACGCCGGATCTCTTAAAACGCTAAGCTTTTTAAAGTCACGTAATCGGATTTGCAGCCAAGAGCGTATTTTAGCAAGCGTAGTTTAACGCAAATTTAATTTCATTGTTGCAACATTTCTTTGTGATAAATATCTACATTTGAACTTAAAAATTTTCCTCCTTGTTTATTTGTATAACTATTTATAGAAACTCGTACACTTCAAACCACATTGATAACATGCTTTGCTACAAACCCGAATACGAAACTGTAGCCTAAAAAATCTTTCGATGACTTCTGTAAAAATAAATTTTACATTACTAGGGGGCTCTACCCCCTGCTCGCTACGTTCACCAACCCCCGTTCTGATTTCGCAGCCTCTTAAAACCTGGTAATGCATCCTGTTTTAAAAAGATGATGATGATATCACGAACGGCGACTATCTTCTGTAATCAGGTTATAATGCTTTTTCATTTAACTGGTTATAATTCTTTTTTCCTTTAATTCATCTTTTTTTATTTTTAATATTCATGTGTAAACACAATTTTTATGACGTAATTTTCTTTATTTCCTGCTTTCAACACGTGATCATTTAATTATTATTTTAAACTTTCATTATTGTTTTTAATAGTCTCGCGCAAATACATTTTTTATTTGAGATAAAACATAATTCTTTGCGCTTATTTAGAAATTGGCAACAATATAAAAAAATGACTTTTTCAATAAAAGATTTTTTACTCGATTTTTAAGGATTTTTTTAGTTTTTATTGTCCGACCGTGATAATTTTTTGAATTTCTGAAAGCCTGTTATATTTCGCGTCTGGTGGTATAATTTTCGAATCCGTAGGATGGCTGGAAAAAAAGTAATCCTTCTCTAAAAAGTCCCTAGTAAAAAAGCGATGAGAATAAACCGGAATATCTACGCAGATTTTCATTGGTCCATTTCCAAACCATTACTTTTTTTATATATAGAAAGAAATCTCCATATCGTCAAAATTGAAAAAAAAAATATATTTCAAAGATAATGCTTCTTGATTATTTTCTAGGAGGCTCTCCCCCCTGCGCCTTTACTGCTTCAAACTCCAGACTTTTTTTCTGCCTGTCTGTCTCTTTCAACAATCTGTTTGTTTCCCTATCCGTTCTTTTGCCCATCTCTCTTCCCGATTGACTGTCTCTCTACACGTCTCGCTACATGTCTGTATACTTCTCTACTGGTCTCGCTACCCGCCTATCTGTTTCTCTAACCGTCTGTCTACCCGTCTAACTATTCGTATGTCTAGCCGTGTCTCTATACCGTGTCTCTCTCCGTACCCATCTTTCTACTGTCTCCCTACGCGTCTGTATACCCGTCTCACTATCCGTCTGTCTTTCTGCCCGATTCTTTAACCGTCTCGCTACCCATCTGTCTATCCGTCTCTCTAACTGTCTCGCTTTCCGTTTCACTACCCGTCTCTCGACACGTCTGTCTGTCTATACACCCCTCTCTCTACCCGTCTCTCAACTCGTCTCTGTACTCATCTCTGTACTCGTCTCTCTATCCACCACGCTACCCGTCTCGCAACCTTTCCCTCTACATTCTGTCTACCGGTCTCACTACTCGTCTCGCTACCCTTCTGCCTACCCATCTCGCTATCCGTCTCCCTACCCATCTCGCTATCCATCTCCCTACCCATCTCGCTACCCCTCTGTCAATCCTCTTTTTTACTTGCCTCTCTAATCGTTAGCTTATCTATGTCGCTATCCCTCTCTCTACCCGTCTCGCTATCCATCTCACTACCCGTCTGTCTACCCGTTTGTTTACACATCTCTCTACCTGTCGCCACATCTTCCCAATATTTAAACAATTTAGTATACAGAAGCCGTTCATCTGTTATTAAATGCAAACAGGAGTAATTTATCTAATAAGTGTAATCAGATGCAATTTTTTTTAAATACATACATAAACCAGCATAATAATTCATCAGTTTATTTTCATAGTAGTTTATGTCATTTGGCAGTAAATCTTAACTTCTTAAACCCGAACTGCATCCAGCTCTTTAAAAAAGCCCCAAGGTTCGTGTAACTGGAAAAGGAAAGTACCCTCAGGGCTATTAGATACATGTTATTAAGTGAAAGTTTCGTAATCGGGTTCGCAGCCAACTGCTTATGTCAAAAAGCGTGGCTTAACGCCATTTTAAATTCATTTCTGTAACCTTCTTTTTTTTTTGGGGGGGGGCGAGGGGAAGGGTTCAGAATATTTACACTTAAATTCAAACTTTTGCCCCCATGTTAATATTAGTGTTGTTTGTTTTATTAATTAATACTTTGTTAACCGAGCTTCATTCAAAACAAAAGTAAAATACTTTACAGTTTTTTTTTCTAGGAGAAACATCCGTAATCGGGCCTAAAGCCGAGAATTTAATGTCATTATTGTTTGTAACTCTTATAGAGTTAAAACAATATTGTTGCTAGGGTTACTCTTGTTTGGGACCAACCTTGTCTGTGTATCTGAATGGGGAAAAGTTCTGTATCATGTGCTGGTTGGCGCCATTGGGGAAAAAATTAAAAATGGTGCTAATAGGCAGATTTAGCATCTTTTCTAGAGAGTGGAAAAACATTTTTTTCAAATATTTACAAATATACGTTTATTAAACCATGTTTTTGCGCCATCTTAAAAAAATAAGTACGATGCTAAAATAAAATTTTATTGCCATTTTTGATATTTTAACAAGTAATGAAAATGCATAACAAACATATTTAACAAAACTAAGAGACATTTGTGTGATAAATAATTGTTATTGTCAGGGGGGCAAATTGCAAACAATTAATAAGCGAATTAAAAAATTACCGAAAATAACTTGTGAGAATCTCAGGAAAGAAATATCTGATATAAATAGCATTTAAAATCTTAAAATGGAGAAGTGGTCCATATAAAAATGTAAAACATTATACGCCTGATATAAGTATTTTTTTAATTTTTTATATTTCCGAAAGCACAGATAAAAGGGTAAATATCCCGGCACAGATGTCATATACTCACCACGTTGGCGCGATTTTTTCCCTCGCCAATTTGGCGAAAACTGTTTGTTATGTTTATTTACTTTTATTTTTTATTTTACTTCTATAGATTATTTTTATATGTATATCAATATTTATTTATATCAAACTATTATTTATTTATTTTTATTTCCTTTTTTAAAATAATAGAAGCTATTTCATTTATTATGTTATTTTATTTTTATATTGAAATAAAAATTCACGTGCTATTATTGCACGCTAATTTGTAACTAATATTCAAAAATAAAGTTTTCGCCAAATTGGCGGGGGAAAAAATCGCGCCAACGTGGTGTGTATAGGACATCTGTGCCTTGTTTTCAATTCACATATGTATTGGTACTTTCATGTTAACTTGGCGCAGTTGATAAATCGCCAAATATTGTTTTCATAACATCTTAATATTTCATTTAACTATAAACCTTTCACTCATTTCACTTGAAATACGTACATTAAAAATGCATGTATTTCACTCATTTAATTTAAAATACATGCCTTTCACTAATTCCATTTAAAATACGAAAAAGGAAAAGAAAATAAGAAGAAATAATGCCACAAAAAACCTTTTATTTAAACATCAAAGAAATGTTTCTAATTTACACACGCGAAATATAAAAGCTAGGCTAATGGTGAGATTTGCGCCAAATCTCTAATACTAAGTTATTGCGGGTTTTTTTCCTTTCAAACAGAAAAAAATCCAGATTAATTTTCCATTTTTATTAAATGGAAATATGCTTTATTGTACTGATTTGATCATTGTACTGATATTGTATTTCACTGTGCGTGCATATTTTTTTGCTCAGTGTTACTTCATGAACTTTTGAAATCCTATTATTTTCGAAAATCTCCGCCGGTGAAAATGACGTATGCACTAAATTTTCGTGACGTATGTACTTTAATTGTGCTTTTTTATTTATTTTTTAATATAATTTCCAAACGGTTTGACATTTATTCTTGGTAATAAATAGGCGTCGTTGTCACCTTTATAGGTACCTGCTGTAAAAATTTGAACGAAATCCGTTAAATATTTTTTTAGTTATGCTTGACGAAAGGTTTTAATATCCATCGTAGCTATATATAGGGGCAAAGTAATACTGCGCTGTGTATGAGTCTTCGTGTTCACTCAGACAATGATGCAGTGGTTCGCCCCCCCCCCTCCCCTCGTTATTTGAAAAACTACTTTCGTTCACAGTCTTATGATTCCTATCAAATGCGCCACAGGCAGAATCATAACGAGCAGGAAAAGATAGAGAAGCTTTGATAATTTTTTTTTTGGCGGAGCTAATTCCCGACATCTTTCTTCGTTCCACTTTAATGGTAAAAAAAAAAAAAAAAATACAGATAGAAATAGAGGGCAAGTCCACCTGCTGTAAAACCTTTAATTGCAAAGCTTAGAACATTTTCTATGTTATTTATTATTAAAAATATGCTAAAGATTATGAAGTTTAGAGGAGGGGGGGGGAGTTCAAGAAGTTGCTAGGTGTGTGAGCGTGTGGGGGGAGGCTCAGCACTGTTAAAAATATCACTGTAAAATTACGGGCAGAGGCCGGCAGCAGAGATTCCAGTCATACACCGTAAAAAAAAAAAAAAAATCCATACCCATCATTTTGTGCAGCCCGTAAAACAGGATATAATGCACTTTAAAACACAATAACACTTTACTTACTGTTCCATAGCACGTAGCACGTTAGATAATCATCACAGAATCGCTTTTATGGCGGGTTAAAAAATATAGTACGGTCGCGGTTAAGTGACATTATTTTTCGAAACACGACTAAAATGAAGGGTTACACCCTAGCGGAGGAAAATGCATGGGGTCGTACCGTATTTTTGCTAACAGATGGGCTAGAACTGTAAGAATATGTGGATTGACCTTAATTTTCTAAGTATCTAAGGATAAGACCGCTTATTTAGTTTATCAAACCGTTTTTCATCAAATAGGGCTGTTGCCTGTGAAAATTGAAGGGCAAATGCTAATAAATTTACAGTTTTTTTCTGAGAGTGAGCCTACTACCAATTGCGAAAAAAAAGTTTTTATTTTAACTAATATCGAACGTATGCAACATATTTTAAAGTATGGAAGTTTTTCGTGACCTAATTAATATGTAAGTTAAACACGGTGTCCGAAAAAGGTGTTCCAAATTCAGTTCAAAACGTCAAATCTGACAATATTTTCCGGCTTTTACCAAAAGAAAAAAAAAACTTAGTTCGATTGCACAGTTTTTAGGCAATCTGATACATTTTCAAACAAAAAAGAAAAAAAAAATGTGTCAGAAAGTACTAAGTTTGGATTTGAGAACAGCCTTGATAAAGTCTTACAAAAAAAAAAAAAAAAAAAAAAAAAAGATTTCTACAAACTTTTCGTTTTCTATCTGCAATACTTCTTCAAGTAGACCCGAGCTTTATTCTAAAAATGTAATTAAATGTAAATTTTAGAAATAAAAACAGACATGGTAAACTAAAATTTCTTAGCATTTTTTATTTAATGACTATTTTTTGTATAAATTTAATTTAATTTGTAATATAGTTTCTTAAGTTTTATTGATCTTATTGCATACAATATGTAATAATATGCGTGGATATAGTTAAATTAATACAATAAGGTGATCCATCATTTATATGACTCTTTCAGCTGTAGGACATTTATTTTTCGGTTCCTTAAGACTGATATATATGAAAGCCAACTATTTTTTTAATCTTTGATTATCTCTAAAACCCCATAAGTTGTTTACAAAAATATAAGTTCTTGCAATCCAACTTCTTTTTATTCCAATAATAGTAGTAACTAAGGATCAATTTACCTATTATGATTACAGTAGACATAGTGTGCATTTCTTTCATTTTTCGTTTGACATAATTCAAAATAGATTTAAGACAGTTCTCAAAAATAATATATATATACATATATATAACCATAAATGAAACATTACCATAACACCAACTTAAACTATGAAATAATGATTAAGTATGTAATAATTAGTTGTCAATGAAAGTATTCCCCAACACACTGAATATGGATACCAAAAACTTATTTAAAAGAATAAGAAATTAAATTAAAAATTGAATAAATGGAATTGAATGAATCAAATGAAATTTGTAAACTCCCAGTTATTGACACCTAACCAGTAACTGACACTTGAGCAAAAATCTAACTCAAATAAGCATTTTGTTGTACAATTCTGAAAAGTAATGTCATCTAGTGGTAAATGAGACACTTACTTTTATTTTGGAGTCAATTTATTTACCACTAGAGCACATATCAAATAAAGAAGAAAATTTTGAGAATACAAAAAGTGCCATTTTGAAGCAACCCTCTTATTTCTAAAATTAAGGAAGTGTTTGTCTAATCTATTTGTAATGCGACCATCCTAAACTTTTCTCTTAAAGTTATACTAGTTGAAATTGGTTTAATGATGGATATGATATATTAGGGACATGATTTAGGGTTTATAGATATTTAATTTAGCTTAATGGGGGAGGGGGTGCCAGTTATTGCTTCCCAGAATTTCATTTCACCAGTCTCTGACAGAGATGTTTGTTATTGGTTATATTTAAAGAAAGTTGGTTTAAAAATGCATAATAGTAAATTAAATTTATCTTGTGCTAAACACAATTAAAATTTAAATTGTTTTACCAGTGTCTGACGCCAGATGTCAGTTACTGGTTCATAAATGTCAGTTATTGGATATCTGCATTACTAATAATGCAGTACTAAATATTACTGCTATATATTCTTACTATATACTCTGCATTATTAATAATGCAGTACACCTTATTAAATCCCACTTTTTATAATAAATATTAATGTATTTTGTTTTATAATAAAGAATAAAGTTTTTTTTTTAAAGCATTTTCATCTATTTAAAATAAAGTGTCAGTCACTGGTTCACTTTGTGTCAGTTTTTCGTGTTTCAAAATAGGGATGGTGTCAGTTACTGGAGTTTTTGACCGTATTTATGAATAAAATTATTTTTAACAGTACAATGTATAATTTTTCAAAATTTTACTGGCAATATTTTTTTTAATATATCTTTTCTATCCTTTCAAAAACAAAGGTAAGTATAAAATAGATTTAAATTTTTGTAATAGTGATTTGAACAAGAAAGAATCCTTAAAGCGTCAGTCACTGGGAGTTTATATATTTCCTCAATCAATAACGAGAAACTTTCTGACATTTTTAAGGGCTCATTTTTAAACGCAAAAGTATAACGCTTCCATGCCTAAATATTGAAGCGATTTGGGATCGAATGGTGTTTTCTATTTTTTGATAAATAATAAACTTATTGAGATATAAGTGATTGATGTCATGTGATGACAGGTTTTTCTCCTGTCGCGTCCAGAAATTCAGTTCTGGACAACGCCAACTTTGACAGTATTTTCTGAAAGATCTTATTCTGCATTTACCAAAAAATGAAAAAAACACTTCGATTACATAGTTTCTGAATAAGAACACTCCTAATTTCATGCGCTTCCGAACAAAATTGAATTCAGAAATGTGTCAGAAAGTACCTTCTTTGGATTTGATATATGAATTGTATGCTTAATGAAACGTTATAAGGTATAGGTGCCGGTGTTCTGGCCATGTTCCTGATATGACCATCCACCTATTATACGTTAGATAACCAAAAAATCCATTAAATGGCATGAGCATACCGTGAAAGAGCCTCTTAGTGAATCAATGTGACCACTTGCCAGTCAGCTAGGTTGTGGAATCTGATGCCAATTTCCTATTGTATGTTTTTAGTGTGATCACTTCTTGTTTTTATCTGATAAGTCTCCGCTTTTTATGCACGTTTTTCAATTCCTACTGTTAGTTCACACTCTCCCTATATATAGTTATATATCTTGTTCAAATTTTCAATCGTTAATAAAATACTTTTTATTCATCCAAGTTCAAATACATTTTTTAAACTTGTAGTGGCTGACACTTGATGTTAATACAGTTTTTTCAAATATTAATTCATTAATTAAATTAAATTAATTAATTTTAGTTTTATATGAGAGACATTTTTTTCTCTTATATAAGATATTTAGCAGGATATAAATTTAGGAATAAATACCGTCAGTGGTGAAGCGTGTAGATCGCTAGAAAAAAATTTCTTTTTGACCTAAGTAGGAATTGACTTAAATTTTTTTTTATATTACTTGTTAAAAGAATTTTTTTATGAATATCATCATACTCTGTTCAGTTTTTTATGCTCTATCAATTGGTACTGTTGTTGATGATGTATGTTAGAGAACCTTCGGTAGCATAAAAATTTTTCTATCTTTATAAATTGTTATATCAGTCTTCATATTTTAATTTACATTTTCATCTTTTGATAATGGTAAAAAAGATTAGTTCAGCTTACCTGAAATTTGCCTTTTGCGCTAAGAGTTATCCACAGTATTATGCTGATATTTATCCTTTCGAATCATTGACGTATCGCTGTTTTGTAATAAGAAACAATATTAGTAGAAAATAACAAATTGGCATGAAGTAAGTAGATATCCATTTGGTTTGAATATAATATTATTATTGAAATTCTTGGCTTCATATATACATTCATATCGCGTTTGGAGACTGCATAAAAATGCTCCAATTTTACATTAAATTTGAGATATTTACATCATATTTACATGGGCGTCTTTACGGTACGGTTACATTTTAGATACTGAGAAAGTTTGTTATTGAGTTCACGCGCGCGGTATCAGATTGATGGTTGAAGAGGCAATATGGAGTATTTCTTAGTTGATTAGTCTCGACATAAGGTCCATCTGGTTTTATTCGGCTCGGTTTCCAGCTGCGTTCATCACTTGAGGTAGTACAGTTAATTGGGGTCTGGTTTTTAACAAGTTCTAAGTGTTTTTTCCATCGTTCACAACACTTGGAGATTATTAACGGTATAAAAAGGTTTCTCCGTCAATGTATATTTTACGAGTTGTTATAAATCACACGATTTTCGTGAAAGCTGACCTGCTCCTGACACTTTCTAACAATTCCAGAAAACTTTAACGAAACTTCACCGTTTAAGAGGTTACTCCACTCAGGCGAAAACACCCACTCGCTAATGTTAATCCTATGGGGGAAATAATTTACGATATCTCGTTCGCATTTCAATATTTTTAAATGTTTTTTTTGCATTGGATAGCTGAGGTCAATCTCTATGCACGCTCTTTTTTACTTTTTCGATTTTGATTACAAGATCTTTTTTATTAAGGTACTTTCACGTTCGGAACCGGTTTCGAAAGTAAAAGTATCCTCATAAAAAAAAAAAAGAACTGCAACAAAAATCGAAAAAGTAAAAAGGAGTGTGAATAGAGATTGACCTCAGATATCCAATGCAAAAAAAAAAAAAAAAATCATTTAAAAATATTGAAATGTGAACGAGATAGCATAAATTATTTCCTCCATAGGATTAACATTAGAGAGGGGGGGTTTCCACCTGAGTGAAGTAGCCTCTTAACCTGAAAACATAAAACATAAAAAAAAAAAAAAAAAAAAAAAAGTTTTGATTGTTTCAAAATGACGGCTTGAAATTTTTTTAAACTTTAGCATGGCCATATCAGGGGCACCCACCTTAACCCTTTAACGGATAAAGCACTTCAATTGCTAAAATGTTGAAATAAATGATTGACACCGGAAATTATGAACAAATTTATTTGTATACTAGCAAGCTACGCCCGCTACGCTGGTCAATTTCTCTTAACGAACCTTTAATCAAACAAAATATTGACATTTCATAATTCACTTTTATATTTTAACAGAATAATAAGGATACTATAATTTGTGACTCGTGCTGTAGTCAATATACACGTCAGGACACGTCGCCCTTATCATTATCTTTTTACGCGTGAAGGTTTCGCTATGGTACTCTATTGTGAAATTTGGTAATTTTAGAAATTCAATAGTTGAAAAATCGCAGAATCATTAGATCATTTTTCTTTAGAAATTGTTCTTAGAGCGCATTTAGATCTTATAAATAACAATCATGCCGAACTTGAAGTTTCTAGCTCCTTCAGCATCGCAAAAATCGCAATTTTAGAACGTTTTTCGCTTTTGCACCCCCCTCGGGGTAGTGGCACCGACATAAAATATAGCCTATGTTGGAGCAGGGATTGTCACCATCCATTTTCCACCATCACTTTTGAAATAGCTTTAGTAGTTCCAGACATTCCATACAAATTGTAATTTATAATGTTTTTAGAAAATTTTTTGCTTATTTTAGCCTTTTAAATTTCGAATTTTTTTAGATTTTGTTCTTATAGAGCATTTAAATCTTGTAAGTAACGACCATACAAAATGTCAAGTTCCTAACTCCTTCATTATTGAAAATATCATAATTTTGGAACGTTTTTCGCTCCTGCACCCTCTGCGGACAGTGGCACCGACAAAAAATTTAGCATATGTTGGAGCAGGGACTGTCACCATCCATTTGCCACCATCACTTTTGAAATCGGTTCTGTAGTTTCAGAGATTCCATAGAAATTGTAATTTAGAATGTTTTTAGAACGCTTCTTCCTCATCTCACCCTTTTAAATTGCGAATGTTTTTATAATTTGTTCTTAGAGAGCATTTACATCTTATAAGTAACTACCATACCAAATTTGATACTTCTATCTCCTTCAGTACACAAAAAATCGAAATTTTAGAACGTTTTTCGCTCCTGCACCCCCCTGGGAGTGGTGGCACCGACATAAAATATAGCCTATGTTGGAGCAGGGATTGTCACCATTAATTTGCCACCATCACTTTTAAAATCGCTTCAGTGGTTCCAGAGATTACCCCCTACAAACAAACAAACAAACAAACAAACAAACAAACAAACAAACAATCTTTACTACTTTATATATTAGTATAGATAAGGGGGAATTAGCCCCTTGTTCCCCCCCTTTATACTTAACCAATCAATCCCGAAAACTAATCAGAGATGCGCCTTAACACAGTGAACCTATAAATAAAATTTGAAGGAAATGGGATAATTCTGCATGAAAAACCCATTTACATAAATTAAGGGGGGTATTAGCCCCCCGTTCCCCCCCTTTATACTTAAACAATCAATCCCGAAAACTAATCAGGGAAGCGTCTTAACCCAATGAATCTATAAACAAATTTTGAAGCAAATAGAATAATTCTGCATGAAAAACCCATTTATATAAATTAAGGGGGGGATTATCCCCCCGTTCCCCCCCCCCTTTATACTTAACCAATCAATCCCGAAAACTAATCAGGGAAGCGCCTTAACACAGTGAACCTATAAACAAAATTTGAAGGAAAACGGAATAATTCTGCATGAAAAACCCATTTATATAAATTAAGGGGGGATTAGCCCCACGATCCCCCCCCCCTTTCTACTTAACTAATCAATCCCGAAAACTAATCAGGGAAGCGCCTTAACTCAGTGAACCTATAAACAAAATTTGAAGGAAAACGGAATAATTCTGCATGAAAAACCCATTTATATAAATTAAGGGGGGATTAGCCCCCCGTTCCCCCCTTTATACTTAACCAATCAATCCCGAAAAGTAATCAGGGAAGCGTCTTAACCCAATGAACCTATAAACAAAATTTGAAGGAAAACGGAATAATTCTGCATGAAAAACCCATTTATATAAATTAAGGGGGGGAATTAGCCCCCCGATCCCCCCCCCCTTTATATTAACTAATCAATCCCGAAAACTAATCAGGGAAGCGCCTTAACACAGTGAACCTATAAACAAAATTTGAAGGAAAACGGAATAATTCTGCATGAAAAACCCATTTATATAAATTAAGGGGGGGGGGAATTAGCCCCTTGTTCCCCCCCCTTTATACTTAACCAATCAATCCCGAAAAGTAATCAGGGAAGCGTCTTAACCCAATGAACCTATAAACAAAATTTGAAGGAAAACGGAATAATTCTGCATGAAAAACCCATTTATATAAATTAAGGGGGTGGGAATTAGCCCCTTGTTCCCCCCCTTTATACTTAACCAATCAATCCCGAAAAGTAATCAGGGAAGCGTCTTAATCCAATGAACCTATAAACAAAATTTGAAGGAAAACGGAATAATTCTGCATGAAAAACCCATTTATATAAATTAAGGGGGGATTAGCCCCCCCCGATCCCCCCCCCTTTATACTTAACTAATCAAACCCGTAAACTAATCAGGGAAGCGCCTTAACTCAGTGAACCTATAAACAAAATTTGAAGGGAAACGGAATAATTCTGCATGAAAAACCCATTTATATAAATTAAGGGGGGGGGGGATTAGCCCCTTGTTCCCCCCCCCCTTTTATACTTAACCAATCAATCCCGAAAACTAATCAGGGAAGCGCCTTAACACAGTGAACCTATAAACAAAATTTGAAGGAAAACGGATATTTCTATGAAGAGTTATCGCATTACGTACGTACATACATACATACAGAACCGGCTGCCAAGCTCTCAGGGCTTGACAGCCAGTGTGATAACTGAAAAATCGCAATTTTAGAACGTCTTTTGCTCCTGCACCCCCTGGGGTTAGTGGCACCGACATAAAATATAGCCTATGTTGGAGCAGGGGTTGTCACCATCAATTTGCCACCATCACTTTTGAAATCGGTTCGGTAGTTCCAGAGATTACCCCCTACAAACAAACAAACAAGATTTACTCCTTTATAATATTAGTATAGATAACAAAAAAACGATATTTCCCATTTCACATTATAGTGTAAAGTCTCGATATATCGTAAGGAACATTTCTTCTTAAAAATTGCCGAGGTATAATGGTGCAATGCGTGTGCTGCAATAATCGTAAGTTCGTTTCCTGTTAAAATAATTAATCCATACAAGAGGCATTAGATGAAATCAAGTCTTGTTATCCATGGAATTATTTTTATTAAACCAACACATCGACACAAGAAAACAGAGAGGGTGGCCTTCGCTTATTCTACCAAAAATTTTACATCTTTATCCGACAAAAGCGAGAGCAGATCTGATCTAATTTTACAGATACATTATCGCCAACATATTAGATGTAACATGCCAATCCGTAGATTTCTAGCCAGGCATGAACCGTCAAATTTTGACAGTTAGCAATAAACCAATATTGAGCATTTTTGAATAAGAAATGAAAGGATACCATAATTTGGCGGAACATCAATTTTTGTGACTTTTTAACTTACACCCGAGCGTTGTTTTGGGAAAATTAGGTATGTGTTATTACAATCTAACGAAAAGAGTTTATAGTGCATATTTTTGCAGCAGTCAAATTATGAAAACGGTGCCTGCATTTAACACAAGATACGAAGAAAGACAAAACAACATATGTTACGGTCATCTGCAGTACATTAATATTCGAATTGAAACCGCATGAGAGAAACGTACATTTAATGTTACGAAGAAATATCTGGGAACATTTTAAGCTAGGAAGAAATGATTGTTTTTCGGATTAAAGAATAAAAAGATTTTGAATACAGAAATTAATTCACATAGAGAAACTTGAAGATAGGAAAATTAAATTTTAGAGTAAAACACAAAATATATATGATTCTATATCATATATATCTCCCCTTTGGCAAAATGAAAAAAAAATGGCGCTGGCAAGAAATGCATTGGCATAAACACAAATAAACACAAAATATTCAAATAAAATGAAGACGAAGACCACCATACACAATACAACATATAATGTAAAGTAATATAAGATTATAGCAAGTACTTGTAATATGTAATAGACACAACAATGGTGCCAGGTATACCATTATCATCTATAGACATAAAACGTCTCCAAAATGTCAAGTCTGATAATTTTTTTATAAAAAGGCTGCAGCATATAAATCAGACATAGTAATCAGACATTAATAAGATATATCTTTTTCTTTTAAAAATTCACGTCATTAAAGACGGAAGGCCTATAAATTCTTTTCATGGTGTACACATTCAAATATAATATACGCTAGCAATAATAATAGAAAACATACAATAATTTATGCTTTACCTGCAGGTTAACCGATGTCAAGTGGTATTTCTTCGAAGCATATATTTCAAATACATAAAAATCATACTGATAAAAAGTAGCAAAATTATATTGTTCTCTTGAAAATCAGTACGTAAACAAACAATGATAAGTAAGATAACATATATATGAATATATAAAAGTAAAATTTTATGCATATTTATGGTATGCATTTAATCATCTTGTAATGTTCTTACAAGAAAAATAAACTCTTTATACTCTTTATACTTGTAAAATTGATATGCATACAAAAATAATATATACAATATGGATGCAGATATGGATATTGAATTGGGATCTATAATTTTATTCACTTTATTTTTTTTAATTTATAAATTGGAAGTACAATTCGGATATTGACATGAAAATCTTAATTAATTTAGGCATGAAAAAATATATGGATACTGCCAATTTGCAATAATTTTTTTTTAAACAATGCAACAATTAGAGGTGTTGCTTAAAATGCCAAACGCTTATGTATCTAAACTATAAAAATATCTGAAAAAAAATCATGACTTAAAATAGACTGAAGCCAAAAAGTATTGCCAAAAATTATTGTGTCTACCAGGCAATATAATTAACTTTTAGGAAATTCCTATCAAGAACTAGATATATGACTGGTGTATGAGAATAGAATTTTGACATATTAATTCCAAAATCACCAGAATAATGCGTTAAAATGTAAATACAAAAATATTTTATTAAAAAGAAGAGGTATGTGAACCTTGATGATATTTATATATATATATTTTAATTAAAGTGACAAAAAAAATATATAAAGTGAAATGAAAGGTGAGAACATTAACCCTCTAAGTGAATTCAACTAGTACGTGTGTTAGAAATTTGAAGATACAGACCTATCGTCCACCATATGAAGATGCCCTGAAATTTTCATATGACAGATCTGTAAAAAGAAAATTTGTGTGGTGTGGAGCACTAATCAACATCACCTATAAGCAAATGATACTTACCAAACAGATACCTAAAATTAAATTAGAAATGTAAAAAGGGGAAAGAAAGAAAAGAAAAAAAATCATGTTCGACATGTTTAAAACTGTACATGTTTTCTTGTACATGCCGTAACCATGGTGTGTACTTGTTTGTGTCAACGATGAAAGAAATACAAATATAAAGTAAAAATGAGTATATATAAAATGTATATAAAAATTAATAATAGCAAAATGTAAATAACTTGTAAATATAAAATAATCAGAAAGTATGAGAATAAATTGCAAAAAAATATACCTGAAATACGACATACTGTAACCATGTTATATTCAAAGAGAAAGTACACCAGTACATATACTTTATTTAAACATAATGAGATTGATAGGTGAAATGATAAATCTGAAACATTAAAATTGAATTGTATTGCATTTTGAAAGATTTATCAGTAGTAACATGTAATATAGAAGTGTAAATAGAAATGTAACCTGAAAAGTGACAAAAATAATAGAAATATAAGTATTTTATGTTTGAAAAGATATTTGAATAACATGTGTGTCTTGAATGCGATACATAGAAAATAAGTTAAAATAAAATTTGTCCAACCATTAAAAAATCAAATAAACATAAATGTTTACTGTTAACCTGTGAAAAAGAAGAGACATTAAAAGAAAATCCAACGGTATGAAGAGTGTACCCAAAACAGCTATTTGTGCCTAGCAATATTAAGTACAACAAAAGTGTATATGTATAAAAAAAAAAGGATGAGAGAAAAAAAAAATCTGGTAACAAGGTACCAGCGCTCAAAAAGTTATATATCTGAAAACAAGGAATCAGACACGCCAAAATAATAATCTGATAACAAAGGTATCAGCCCTCCATAAGTTATATATCTGAAAACAAAGAATCAGACTCACCAAAATAATAATCTGATAACGAGGTATCAGCCCACAATAAGATATGTTTCTGAAAACAAGGGAATCAGAACTCCATGACGTGAAATAAAAAGAACAAAAGAAGAGAATAAAGATTTACCGCTGGACTGTACACTATAAATATATAGCATAATTCACAAGAAGTATCGTCAAACTGAGAAAAAATACAAAAGCTACAAGAAGACAGTTAATTGAAATACCGATGAGCCGAAAAATACGGTGAAAACTTTATCCAGACAATTGTATGCAAAAAAATTAAATGATTTTTTTTTAAAGAGAAAAAAAATATGTGTGAAATGTGAATTGGAAAAATTTAGTCATAGAAACATGTATGTTGAAATGACAATCTCACATGTAGAACATATAAGTGAAAAACTTTTGTAAACTCTTTGTATGAGAAAAATTTTGTAAAACTGTGAAACATACGTCTGCGTGCAAGAATGTACGACAAAAAGAATTGCGCAAATATCCACCAGTACTCGAAGGGGAAGAAAAAAAGAAAAGATCCATTGTACAACTATGTAATTCGAATAACGGCGAATACTCCCAAAATACTTCTTGTTGAATGAAATCGTTGACAAATTTAGAAAGACACAAGAATCCGAAGCATGGAAACCATAATTCCACACAAGACCCGCTATGTAAAAAAAATTATTTTACCGTACATGGTCATCAACTGGGAAAAACTGGGGATCCACACAAAACATACCTTGCAAGAAGTATGATGATGAAAAGTTCAACAAAGTAAAAACATTTAAAAAGAAAACAATATTGTAATAAATGAAAATACTGTTCAAGATCTATTAACTAGAAAAAGAACATTTGCATAAGCTGCAATGAAGATCGTAAAAATGGCTCACACTTAAATGATAAAGAATATCTAAGTTAAAAAATTTAAAAGTGAAAGAGAAAGGCAAAAACAAAACATTTCAGATTCCCATCTGAAGTCCTATTAATGTTTGGGATTAAATCACTATAAGAAAGCAAATGAGAAACAAAAATGGTAATTTTGAATCATTCCTTGCTTGTGGTACCTCAATGCAATGAATGAAAAGAGATTCAAAAAAAAATTATAAAAAGTACAATATCCACAAATATTATTAAGAGGAAAGTGTGAGTATATCAAAACGTTTAAAGTGAAAAATTAAATCTAGAAATCATAAAAATAATGGAATCTTGTATTCCACTCACCTACAGTATAATCCCATTGACTCAAGAATATACGAATTAATGAAACGTAAATGGAATAAGAAAGTAAGTATTTTAAAATTCTTTAAAAATATCAAACTATTTGAAAGTTTAGAGAACGGCAAGACACGACATGCAAATGTAAAATGTAACTGAAGTTAAAATAAATGTATAAAAGCTTTTATATGTGTACAGGAAAATTTGTTTTGTTAAAAATATCAAAGTAGAAAAATTTGGCATTTAATTATAAAATTTGACGCATGGCAGTAGAACATGAACTAAATATTATTATAATATGATAATATAGGTATATTAATTTTTATCTGTGAAAACTGCATCCATATCCTACACTTCATCATAATATTCAAATGCAAAACTATCTACAATAATACAGAAATATCTTTACCTGAATTTCTGTGGAAAATCAAAAATTTTATAAATAACATATCTCATTGACAAAGAATAATTTACTGTGGAAGCACTGGTGCGTCTTTTTTAATAATATTAATAAAAATAAGTTTCACCACAGTTATTTGTACAATATATATATTTATATCTATTTTTTGTTTGTTTGTTCGTTTATTCAAATGAAACCAACTTTTATTTTGTAATAAAGTATTAAAATGCAAAACAAAATTTATAATCATAAATATTTTTGTTCACATTTAAATATTACCCATGAATTTCCATAAGAGTCTTAAAATATGTACATAAAATCAAGTGGGAGCAACGGTACATATTGCATAAGTTAAGTGCTATGCAAAAATTTTTTTATATATCTATATTATTACCTTTTTTTAAAAAAAATCAACAGAAAGTCCAGAAAGATATTGAAGTTGATCTCATCTTACCCTTGCTTCACCTAAATTACACAGTCAATTTCAAACAAAACTTTATCAAAGATGTATTTTTTTATTATTATTAAAGAAAAATGTCACTGTACGAATAAATACAAGGCTTAAAAATTTTAAATAGCTGATCCTGATACATAAAAATTTTAACAGTCATAACCTGAAAAAAAAAATCAACACTTTACCATTACGATAATCAAAATAAAGTTTAATCACCATCAAAGTAATAAAAATGTTTTATGAATAATAATATGAATAATAATATAAGTGTTAGTAGTTTTAACCAGTTACAATAAATATATAAAAAAAATGCAGCAAGTTGGCATATTGGACATAATCTTCCTCGCGACTGCAAATATCCCCGTATGGCACAAACATTAAATTAGAAACAAACAAATATAATTCTATTAATATCATATAAGGAAATACTCTGATAGCAATAATAAATTCTCAGCTAGCAAAAATGACCAAGGAAAATTAAGTGTTGGTGTTAAAAAAAGTCAGATATCATTTTATAACGTGAGACTGTTTATCATAAGTATAAAAATCTTACCTATACTTCAACTTACAATGTTCTTACTAAACGAGAACATATTTTGCAAAATTCCAAAAGCAATAATATCTGTAATTTTTTTTTTGTATAAAGGCAGAGACATAATACATGCATGACATACTTATAATTACCTGAAAAAAATTCTTTTAGCCCTAACCAGATTAAAAACAAGATATGCAAAGTACAATAAGAACATTAAATTTAGCGAACAAGTACCTAACTGTTTATTATTATTATTATTATTATTATTATACTTAAAATATTCCATCACCCTTTTTTTTATCCAATGCCATATGAAATAGTATCATGCATACACAATAAATAAATAATAATAAAAAATATATATAAAATACTACATTTCTAGTACATAAGATCTGCCTTAGTAAATATTTTATTTGGAAAGGTCAATCTCAAACTTATATTGTAAAATGTTTAAAAACTCTTTGATAAACGTTAAATATGAATTTTTCAATATTTAAAATTAATATCTTTATACTATTTAAAACAAATAGTCTAAAAGCACTGAAACGAGTTATCTATAAGGATCAATTATTTTTAAAAATGAAAAATTTTAAAATTACTAAACAGTAAAACATTATTGCAAAACTATAAAAATAGTTCTTTGCTTTTTGTCCTTTGCGAAAAGGAAAGAAAAAAAAGTACATACTTTAGAATCTGTGAGAAGATGAAAAAATTACGTATATATTTTTCTTTTTTTTATAATCCAAATAAAAAGAGTCGCACTATTAATGAATACAGACACGGATTTCTGGCTATTGGCACAATCCTTACGTTGCATAAGCTTGGTAAATAAAGAGTAATTTATGCATCAACAGCCCACGCAATGTTCAAATCAAGGAGCGAAATAAAAGTAATCATTTCTTTTTTTTTTTTCTTTTTGCATCTAGGGAGCGGAGTTGACACCGATTGTTGCGAGAAAGTGTCGTGTGTTGCACTTTCACTTATGAACAACAGCGCGATAGTTCGTATAAAGGACGATCGAGCGAATCTTCCGCTCTTAGCAGTGTGTTGGCAGATTTCCGTTATCGGCAACATGGCACATAAAACGAAAGAGATCATCTCCAGCCTAAGTAGCGGTAGATAGGAAAGACAGTCTCAGCTAGGCTTAGATAGAAAATTTGTCCGGCGATATCCTTCATCATCTATCGAAGCTGATGTACGAAATCACACAGTTTAGTTTCGGAAAAATATAGCAACGGTTGAAAAATCCAGGCTAGTGTCGAATACATTTTCGCGTACTAGGTACGAGATCGGTGTCGAGAGAAATATTTTTTTTTCGTCGAAAGCATTTTTTGTAATTCCAAGATAGAACCAAGCAGATCATCCGCTGAAATTTTTACGGTATGTAGGCTTCTGTCATCAGGTAAAATAGTTGATCCGAATCAGTCATCGATAATAGTCACTTGAATTTGCATATAGTTCTGCAGTCATGCTATAACATCGTCCGGTTCCCATATATGAGAGTACTAATCACAAATAGAATACAATGTAAGTTAAGTTCAGAAAAGTTGGCAGGATGCAGATAAAAAAATGCAAAAATGTTTTTTTTTTTTTTTAAATAGGCCACCCTCATGTGTCGATTGAACTATAAAAATTCCTGCGTCCAAAGGCACCAGATTATGTATCACGGCACCAGATTATATAGTGTAAAGTCTCGATATATCGTAAGGAACATTTCTTCTTAAAAATTGCCGAGGTATAATGGTGCAATGCGTGTGCTGCAATAATCGTAAGTTCGTTTCCTGTTAAAATAATTAATCCATACAAGAGGCATTAGATGAAATCAAGTCTTGTTATCCATGGAATTATTTTTATTAAACCAACACATCGACACAAGAAAACAGAGTGGGTGGCCTTCGCTTATTCTACCAAAAATTTTACATCTTTATCCGACAAAAGCGAGAGCAGATCTGATCTAATTTTACAGATACATTATCGCCAACATATTAGATGTAACATGCCAATCCGTAGATTTCTAGCCAGGCATGAACCGTCAAATTTTGACAGTTAGCAATAAACCAATATTGAGCATTTTTGAATAAGAAATGAAAGGATACCATAATTTGGCGGAACATCAATTTTTGTGACTTTTTAACTTACACCCGAGCGTTGTTTTGGGAAAATTAGGTATGTGTTATTACAATCTAACGAAAAGAGTTTATAGTGCATATTTTTGCAGCAGTCAAATTATGAAAACGGTGCCTGCATTTAACACAAGATACGAAGAAAGACAAAACAACATATGTTACGGTCATCTGCAGTACATTAATATTCGAATTGAAACCGCATGAGAGAAACGTACATTTAATGTTACGAAGAAATATCTGGGAACATTTTAAGCTAGGAAGAAATGATTGTTTTTCGGATTAAAGAATAAAAAGATTTTGAATACAGAAATTAATTCACATAGAGAAACTTGAAGATAGGAAAATTAAATTTTAGAGTAAAACACAAAATATATATGATTCTATATCATACACATACATAATAAATGGAAAATATTTCTATTAAAATTCTGCTGTCAATGTTGAATTTCGTAATTAAAATTTTGTGGTTTCCTAGGGAAACCAATGAACGTTAAAGGGTTAAATAGCGTTAGGGGCAATAACAGCTTCCTATTTAAAGCTTCTTATTTTGGTTTAGAGATTTTAATTAGGAAGTGCTTTAAATTGAAATACTTTTTCGTTTAACTACAACTTGAAGAGAAAAAGAAAAAAATTAAGAGTCGCCATAAAACCAGCACACTCAAATGAAATACTTTCCGATAGAGAAAAGGTGCCCATTTTATGGGATAATCAGAGCTTTTTGGCCTCAAAATGAAGACATGAGGATATGGGTAGTTTTTTTTTCTTTTTTCTTTTAGTTAAACGGTTTCATAGCTTTGCAAAACCGTATAGGGTGAAAACCCCAGTTATTGACACCTAACCAGTAACTGACACTTGAGCAAAAATCTAACTCAAATAAGAATTTTGTTGTAAAATTCTGCAAAGTAATGTCATCTAGTGGTATATGAGACACTTATTTTTATTTTGGAGTCAATTTATTCACCACTAGAGGGCCAAGAACATATTCAATGAGGAAGAAACTTTCGATAATACAAAAAGCGCCATTTTGAAGCAACCAACTTATTTCTAAAATTAAGGAAGTGTTTTTCTAATATATGTGTTATGCAACCATCCTAAACATTTTTCTTAAAGTTATACTTGTGGAAATTAGTTTAATGATGCATATGATATATTAGGGTCATGATTTAGGATTTATAGTTATTTAATTTAGCTTAATGGGGGGGGGGCAGTTATTGGTTTCTAGAATTTCATTTCACCAGCCTCTGACAGAGGTGATAGTTATTGGTTATATTAAAGAAAGTTGAAACCTATTATTTGAACTGTTTAAAAATGCATAATAATAAATTAAAATTATCTTGTGGTAAACCCATTAAAATGTAAGTTGTTTTACCAGTGTCTGACACCCGATGTCAGTTACTGGTTCATAAATGTCAGTTATTGGATATCTGCATTGCTAATAATACAGTACTAAAAAATTACTCCTATATACTCTTACCATATACTCTGCATTAATAATAATGCAGTGCAGCTTACTGAATCCCACTTTTCATAATAAATATTAATGTATTTTCTATTTATAATAAACAATAGGTTTGTTTAAAGCATTTTAATATTTTAAAATAAAGTATCAGTCACTGGTTCACTTTGTGTCAGTTATTCGTGTTTCAAAATAGAGATGGTGTCATAGTTATTGGAGTTTTTAACCATATTTATGAATAAAATTAATTGTTAATAATAAAATGTATAATATTTCAAAATTTTGCCGACAATATTTTTTTTAATATATCTCTACTATCCTTTCAAAAACAAAGGTAAGTATAAAATAGATTTAAATTTTTGTAATAATGATCTGAACAAGAAAGAATCCTTAAAGTATCAGTTACTGGGGTGGGGGTTTCACCCTAGCTGTAAGAACTTACGCTGTCAGTTCATTTTCGTAATTTTTTGACAAGTGCTGTTTTTGTTGGCGGCCCTTCAATTATTTAAGTTGAAAGGAAAGGTTGTTTAGCATCTTACTGAGACAATAGCCCAGCCAGAATCCTCATCTGGAAAGGGTTTTGAACCACTGCTACTTATAAAATGAACAATTTCTTTATATGACACAACATAACAACCGATCTAACGAAAAGCACAAACAACAATGATAATTTTAGCATTTATGTGTTTAAAGTTTTTATAAAAGAGCATCTTCTTCAATCGTCAGAGAGAAAAAAAAAAAAGAAAAGAGAAGAGAGGGAGAAAGAGCAGTAACATAGCACTACACTTTGCTGCTAGTGCTTTTACCTTTTAATTTCATTAATTTTGTGTTGAAATAAAGTCTCCTATTATAAAGCCTTGAAACAGTTGATGTTTTTTTTTTTTGGGGGGGGGGGCTTAAATTATTTAGGTTGAAAGGAAAGGTTGTGGCACAGTGGCACAGCCAGGATCTTCATCTGGAAAGGGTTTTGAACCACTACTACTTATAAAATGAACAATTTCGTTGTATGACACAACATAACAACTTTATCGATTCTAGCTGGCCAAAATTATTTTCCAATTTATTTCTCTTGAACGCTTTGTTTTATTTAAATAAATGATATATTAAACTCATTTAAACAAAATTTATTACGTTTTAAATCAAAGTTTCTTCGGAGATGGTTATTTTGAATTGGAAATTGATTAATTTGAGACATTAAAATTCTGAAATATGAATTTGATACATTTTATGTGTCATTCAATTGGGATAAACACGTTTAAAGCGTTAAGACAGTTAATAAATGAGTTAATCTAATTACTTAATAAGTACGTAATCTTAATGATACTTTGTTAACAGAATGGATTAAAGTGAAAAAAAATATTTTTCTATTATAATACTACAAATCATAAAAAAAAAAAAAAAAAAAAATTCTAATCTATTAGAAATTGTTATACAAGACAAACATTCGACAGCTTAAATGAAAATTGCTTAGAAATTAAATTCAACACTTCATCATCTGAAAGTTCTTCATTCTGGCTCTCAGAATATAGAAGAGCATTTTCTAGAGCATTTTTAGAGCATTTTCTTCTATCGTGAAAAATTAACAACGCAATGACTGTTAGGAAAGTATTTGAAGTCAACAATATTATATGAAAGCATTTCCTAGTTAGATGATTTTCTCAAGAACTTTCTTGCATAATTAAGTCTGATAACACATATATATATGAATGTATGTAATCATATACTCTACATAGCAGAACTTTATGTAAATAGTGGGAGTCATAAGATACAACGGAGAAAGTTCTACATTATGTTTTCCATATCCAAAGTGAATTTCGAGAATTTTCTGGGCCAATTTCGATACCACTCGAAATTTGCATGTATTATATTTTTTTGCATGTATTTGCATATGTATTATATTTTATATGAATCTGTCATGAGATCGACATACATTTGACAACTTTCGGCCAAATTGGGCCATAAATTTAAACGTTTGCGCTTGCAAAACTTCATGTGTTCTTCATTGTAATTTTCCTGTATAAACAAAACATTTTCAACCGAATTCACCTTTTCGGATCTTGTTGCTGCTGTATAAGGGTTCAAAAGTTAATTTGTGTGATAGACTTAAATCCTGGTGACTTTGATAAAAGAAAAATGGTACTCGAACTAAAATTTCCAAAAAAATATTAATTTAGACTTAATAAGGTAAAAACAATTCTAAAACCAAGGGATGCAGATAGATGCAGACAAACTAAAATTTATCGAAAAGGTAATAATATAAACTATTTAATGGTACCCAAAAGTTAGCTTTATCTTGCTTTTTAATATAACTTTTTCTATTTTAAAAATTACAAATAAAAAAAAAATAAAGAGTTTTTTGCGACATTAAATATGAATTAACAATTGATCTGTTGAAAATTTATGCACATAAATCCGATAAAACAAAGTCCATATTTAGTTCGTAAGCGTCCATAATATAGCACTATTCTTTATTCTACTTGAAATAACAGATTGAACAACTATACTCAAAAAACGGAATTCATTCATAAAGTAAGAAACACCATCTTTGCATTAGTCTCTGGACCATACAATTATATTTATATCAAAACCATTCGCACGGTACAATGCCCCAACTATTAAGCAATATCAGGTAAAAAATAAATTATGCTAGGAAATCTTTTTAAAAATTGACTTTTGGCCATCTAGAATCAGTAAATCTTTCACCGTGCGATGTAATGAAAAGCACAAACAGCAATGATAATTTTATCCTTTATGTGTTTAAAGTATTCATTAAAGAGCACAGAGAGGAAAAAAAAAAAAAGAAGAGGAAGAAGAGAGGGAGAAAGAGTAATAGCAGTAACATTACGTACTATTTTGTTGCTAGTGCTTTTACCTTTTCATTTCATTAATTTTGTGTTAAAATAAAGTGTAATATTATAAAACCTTGAAACAGTTGAATGGTAAACATTTTATGTTGCGTATGCTTTTCTTAACTTCGGTTTTACACATCATATTTTTACCTTATAACACAAGGGTTTTCTATGCATCTTATCATTTTTTCAAAATGCTCTGGGAGGGGTTTTAACCCCGAAATGACCCCCATTCACTGTACCAGTGTAACTGGGGGACTGAAGCAGATCTCCAGACATGGAAAGCTATTATGTGCGATTAAAAAAAATCTCCTTCATCATGCAGGATGAATCTGCATCTGCATAATATTATATATATAGGCATATAAGAGTAGAACTGAAGACTCCACCCATATTCCAAACAGTATATAGAACTCTCTCGTAGAAATCCTAAACATTTCCCCTAATTATTAGAGTAAGATTATGTGAAGAGACAATTTATCAGATTCTTTAACTATTCGGAAACACAGGCAAGCGCATGCGTGTTAATAGTATTGTAGTACTACGAGTGTTTCATAGGCTAAATCAGTATTGGAGTGACATTTGCCATAATACTAATGCCGCTTGGCATTTTGAATAATCATAGCTACCGCACTTGATTTACAACAGAGGCTCTTACGTAGATGTTATACTATGTACAAGAACGCACTATATCTGAGATCCACTTCAGAGATTTGGAACACTGATGACAGCCTGGACGACAGTGATTATAACTGTCGTAGATATTATCCATTAATACAGGGTGACCCGAGATGGACGCACATTTTAAATACCCTATTTACTCACGTATTTCGCGCACTTTTTTTTTTTTTTTTTTTTTTTTTTTTTTTACCATTTCTTCGGTGCCAAAAGTAGGGGTGCGAAAAATACGTAGTTTAAAAAAATTATTTATTGATATTAAATTTTCTTATAGTAAAACTTATAATAATTAAAAGAAATGTCTCTGATTTAGATAATTATAAGATTTAAATAATTAATGAATACAAAAAAATCAGTTACAGCAGTTATTTAAATGGCTTTTTAAAACAGTCTTTTTTTTTTTTTCAAAAGTATTCTTAGAAAATAGTAATAATAATAATAATAAATAAGTTAGCGTGAGATCATTGGTAGTATTTAAAATTTTCTATATTTTTACGCAAAGTGCACCACTAAATTTAATGTTTGTGGGTTTACTAAATATGACTAGGAAAAGAAAAATGTTAACTTTTTTTTTTCTTCTAGCATTATAATTTCACAATACGAGAATATGCTCAAATGTCGATTAGACTGATTAATTTTCGACAGGAAGTTTTAATATTATATCACACGTCTGTCGATGCAACGTTATTGGTCATAAAATCACCCGCACCCTTGGAGCAGTGTAAATAGAAAATCACAGAATGCAAAGAACGGAATAAGCAGCTTTGAATACACAAAACTAAATTTTAAGGCGGTTCTCAATTATTTCCCCCTCTGAATAACGTGAAACTTTCTGACTTGTTTTTAAATATAAAAGCATGATACTTGCACACATACACTGTAAAAAAAAAAAAGTGTTGATTTTACAGTATAATATTAGCATCTCAGCTGCCAGTATTATACTGTAAAATCAACACTTTTTTTTTTTTTTTTTCAGTGTAATTATTGAATTGATTTGTAATAAAACAGTATTTTTCATTTTCAGATAAATGTATTACATATTGAGTTGTAAGCAATTGTTGCCTCATGACGATAGTTTTCTCTCCTTCTTGCACTGTCACGTCCAAAAATTCGGTTCAAAACGCCAAATTTGACAATCAGTTTGAAAAATATTCTGCCTTTACCGAAAATTGGAAAAAAAACTGTTAAATTACATAGTTTCTGAATAAGAGCATCTGCCAATTTGATACGTTTGTGAACTGATTAATTTAAAAAAATGTGTCAGAAAGTAGCCAGTGTGAATTGGAGAACAGCCTTAAATCTGATTATGAAATCAAAATTGCTAGAATATAGGAGATTAGAGATTGTTAGAGTAATATAAAATCCTGCTACATTATTTCAGACTTTCCCATAGATGCTTCATCTGAAAAGTACACTTTATTTTGAAGTACTTTTTTTTACATAAAAGTTCTTTCAAAAGTGAGGGTGCGTAAATTACGCGGAGACGTAAATTATATGAGTAAAACATGGAGTTCTTAAAAAGTTCGCATTTCATTAAATGAAGTTAGTTTATAAAAATTACAGGAATATATGCAGATTTTGTTTACCACATTTTTTTTAATACCCCTCTATTGTTTTACCAATAGATATTTTTAGATTAATGCAATTTTTGTGTGGACAATACTGTTATTGATAATAGGATCGCCGATGTCCAGATTTAGTTTGATCTTTTTTTTTTTTTTTTTTCAATTATCTTCTTTAATGAGCATCTTTAAAACTCCTTCGCGACAAGCGGCACATATATGTGCCGTATACGATGTGGAAAATTCTTGAATTTGGACAGTAGAATTTTTGCTCAGAAAATTTCGGCTTATCTAATCACAGAATTTCAGCGGTAAAATAATATAAAAATATCTTTAAAAAAAAGTGGTATAAAAAAATAAATAAATAAAAGAAGTGTGTTTGATGCTCATCATGAATGGGTTGGCTCTTCTCAAATCAAAACTGGCTACTTTCTGACATATTTTTAATTCAATTTCGTTCGCAAACGCACGAAATTGACAGGTGTTCTTATTCAAAAACTTGGTAATTGAACAAAATTTTTTCATTGTTTGGTAAAGGCGTAAAATCTTTCAGAAAAGGCTGTCAAAGTGGGTGTTTTGAACCAAAATTCTGAAAGCGATAGCGCGGCCGAGGAGGAAAAAAAACTTGTTGTCATGAGACAAAACTCGTTTATAACTGAAAATGTAATTAATTTAACTAAAACTGAAGAAAGAAAAAAAATGCCCTGATAGATTACAAATCACTTCAAAAATCATGCCTACTTTTGCCTTTAAAAATGAGTCCGAAAATGTGTAAGAAAGCTTCGCGTTGTAGATCGAAGAATAATGTTTTTTTGAGAATCACTTTAAGGCTGTTTTAAAATAAAACATTCTAACACATTTTTTTTAGGTAGATTTCGTAAGAAATACTACCTATTACATTCTCCCCTAAGTTGGAATTTTTGAAAAATTTTTGCAGATCTACGCCGATCATGACTCCCAGGACCCAAAACCACCCCCAGTTCAAAACTTTATGTATCTATCTATCCATCTATCTATCTATTTCATTTTTTTATGGACACGATAACGTCAATAATTCTGCACAAATCTCTTTCAAACTGACACATAAAATCAAGGGGCATAAAATCTCGGTCAAGTTCGTTAAGGGGCAGAATCGAACCAAGGGGTGAAATGGGGGGGGGGGGGCTTTTTGTGAAAACAGAAAAAAACTCCATAATTTCTTAATTATGATATGTATCGAATCCGTTTAAAGTTATTATATACGTCTAGGAAAATGGTCGAAAATTTATGTATGACAGATTTTTGATATCATTAAAAATAGCTCCAAGGGGGAAAAAAGGGGGGGGGGGGTTAGACGAAAAAAGTTCATAACTTCGTCAATTTACAAGATATCAAATCCGCTTAAATTTATTATAAATCCTCTTAATATTATCTAAAACTTTTATATTGACACGTTTTTTATAGGACCAACCCTTATAAAAAAAAAAAAAAAAAAAAAAAAAAAAAAAAATCCTGCCCGGCAAACAAGTTAGGTTTTGAAGTGGGCGGTTCCAACTGCCGCATCATGGCAAAAAGGTCATTTCTTCCGCAATTCCCAACAAACATGCGCCCCACGGTATGCGTCTTCTGGAAATCCACCTGTGCCTGTAGGCCGAACCGTCAGGGATTTTTTTAATTCATTTTTGTTTGTACGGACGATAAAAATATGCAGTTGATTTTAAACAAAAAGTGATCGATGCTTGGTACGATGCTTTAGTGGCGAAATATTTCCAGAAGCATTATTAGAAGAACTAAGTTTTATATTGGTGTTGAGGAAAAAAAACAAACTCTTTGAGAATGTTTTTTGAATATAATTTTTTTTAAAATTTTTATTTCAAGATTTAAAGCAACATTTGTCTCTTTATATGATCTCCGCCTAAGTAATACTTCATTTAAATGATCTTATTGCAGGAAAATAAAAATTCTTCTAATTGAACAATTTTGTCTTAGTAATTGTAAAAAATAAAATAAAATAAAATAAAATAAAAATAAGAACTGTAACTTTTTAAAAATGAATGGGAGGACTTATTTAATTAACATAATTCTATTTGATGTCCGTCTGTTCTCCATGTGCTTCATTTACACGTATTTGTGATGCAATTTGTTTCACTGTTGTTAACATACTTTTGATCTTAAGGAACACCATCGTTAGTTTGTAAACGGTTCCCATTTTCACTGATGAAATATCTTTAAAATGAAACGCAAAAGTATGGTAAAAGTAAGCTTCAGTAAGATTCAGTCAATTCTAAAGATAAAGTTGTTCAGTTTTTTGTAATGATTTTATTGCAGCAAAAGTAATCTTTTTTCTAAATGAATAAATTTGGGTACTTGTATGTTAGCCAGGCGCAGGTGGCAAATATTGTTTCCTACCATCATTCTTATTGCATTAATTTAATTGTAAATCAATTCACCTTTCACTTATATCATTTAAAATAAATAATATGCACTTAAAATACACAAATTATATTAACTTAAAATACATGACTTTTAGCTATATTTAAGAAAAAAAAAAAGAAATAAAGAAAAGAAAAATAACAATACCATAAACTAAAACATTTTGGTATGTTCTTTTTTTTTTAATTTTTAATTTATTTTTTAATTTATTTTAATTTTTTTTTTTTTTTTTTTTTTTTTTTTTTTGTAATGACCTTAAATAAAAAGAAAGAAATATTTTTTAATTGGACAATTTTCTACAAAAATTTAAGAAGCATAACTTTTAAAAAAATTGAATGGGAGAATTATTTCATTAACATTATTTTATTTCCTTTCCTATTTTTAGCACTTTTGCAATTTATATTATCTATTTATCTCAAACACGTAAAAAATCAAAACGCATTTCTACTTTTTGAGACACCGTGTATATTTTGTCAGAAAGCACTTTAAAGCAATCGTATTGTTTTATAATTTATTGTGCGGATCTTTTGATCTGTGTTTTACTAACTTTTATATTTTTTGACAGTAAAATTTTTAATATGTTATGTGGAAGGTAGAAGTCTTTTTTAAAGACAGGCATTTTGCACTAATATAGTTTCGCTTTTAACGACAAGTGAAATTTAAAATATAGAATTTGCTAAAGGTAATTTTAATAGTAACATTTTAACATAGTTAATATGCGCATGATCTAATAAAAATAAAATAATAGCAAATTCGTAAGTGAAAAATGTGATAATTTAAATACACATACTATACTTAAACATATTACGTGAAACTTAAATACACATATGAATGAAAATATTAAAAAATTGCTACATTTCGTAATATTTATCCCTTTGAGACCGTAAAAGTATATTTTTGTGAGCATGACCGATACAACAATTAAGAGAGTTTAAAAATTATGTATATACTGTCAAAAATGAATACTTAAAAATAATCAAAATATAATTTTTGAGTAGTAAGAGCGGGGTACCTTGGGGCACGTTATGCAAGACTAGGGGTAGCAATTGCTTCCCCTTCAAGGAATTTGATATTTTAGAATGTATCAATCATAAACAGGTCATCCTTTTTTTTTTCTTTTTTTTCTTTTCAGAAATTGCACAAAAGCTAAAATAACTTGTCATAGATGTCAGATTTTACTGATATAGAAGCATTATCATTAAATAAACATTTTAAGAACAGATATTAATAATTATCCATAAAATTAACATTCTCAAAGTGAGACACATTTATCATTAATGAGTACTTTGGCCAATGTTAAACTGTAGAAAGAAACTGTATTAAACGATACTCAGATTTGCGCAGCAAAAAAAAAAAATAAAAAAATAAAAAAAATAAAAAAAATAAAAAAAAAATAAAAATAAAAACTTTTCCTCCCCATGTAACGCACATGTAAATACAATAATTAGATTAAAAATCCTTTCAGATCGGAGAAAATGCTTTTTATGATGCATTGTCTGTTATTGAGGTGACCGCTTTCAGTAATTTCATTTTTCTAAAAATGCGTTTTTTTCAAGATTTATCATATTGAAATTAATATGTTTAAATTTGCATGAAAAATTTATGAAACTTTGCACGATATTTTCAACTGTATATTTTTTTAGATTATCTTAGGGAATTTTTGTTTTCTGAGAATATTTTGAAAACATTATTCTCGCAGTAATATTTCAAAATATTTCAAAAAATTTCAAAAAATTTTGAAAACATGATTCTCGCAGTAAAAAGTACTTGTAAAAAAATAAATAAATATACATTTGTAAACCCTGAAGGCAAATTATTTACGTATATAAAAATAAAAAAAAAGCACGCAAAGAGAGTTCTTTGAGAAGATGGGACAAATTTTGAAAATTGTTAAAATTTAAAATTTAAAAATGCTTAAAAGAAGTTTAATTATGGCACAGGCAGAATAGACCACGACCTTGGGACTTGGGTCCCCTGCTAATGGGGCCCCAAAAATGATTAAAACTATTCAGAAATAAATTCTTAAAAATGCAGTTTTCTGAACTGAGAAAAATGACACTTTCAAATCTGAGTAAATCGATGTTTTCATTTTGTTATGAAACTTTTTGTTTCAAATATGACGATCTAATACCTTCAATTCTGAAATACCAGAAATACTCAGAATATTGAAACAAGGACAGGACATACTCGAACTGAGCACATAGAGGTCAGTTCATACTCAAAACTGAGCACATAGAGGTTAGTTCATACTCATTTTTGAAACATGGACATACTCAAAAATGATTAGTATCAGTTCAATCTCATTTTTGAAACATGGACATACTCAAAAATGAGCGCATATAAGTCAGTTCGTACTAATTTTTGATACATGGACATACTCAAATAGGAGCACAGATGTCTTATTCTTGAGTGTGTGCATGTTTTCAGAAATGAGTATACACATGTTTCAAACTTGAGTAATTTTGATTCGGAGCTATTTTGACTATGCGACATACTCAGATTTGAGTATTCTTTGCTCAGTTTTGAAAATGTCGTTTTTAGAGTGTGCAGTGATTTACTCGAAAACCAAAAAAGCTTTTGGTTAACTTTTCAACCGTAATCGTAATATCTAATGATAACCTCCGAATACGTTACCCCCCAAAAAATTCTAGCTAGTATTTTGATTTGAGGGGCCCCCGAAAAGATACTGGTCCTTGGGCCCCACTCAAGCTTAATGACTACATTTCTAATATATAAGAGCATAAAAATTGGCAAATACGAATATTAAAGTGATTAGGAAACAAATAAATGTATTACATCTTGAGTTATAATAGATTTCAACCCGATAATGACGTTTTCTGAAATGCCATGTATCAAAAACGCCAACTTTGACACTATGTCACAATTTTGGCTTTTATAGGTGAAAGAGGAAACACACTATTCCATTTTGTAAAAATAATAAATAAAATATAAGAATATATAAAATAATAAATATAAGAATACCTGCAAATTTTGTGCCTTTTAAGAATAAAAAGGACTAAGATTTATGAACAGTGTTAATGATATTGCGTGCTTGCAACTTTTAAAATCAGATATTATTCAGTAAAATATACCTCTGTTTATTTATTTTCTTTTTAACGAAATAAAATATAACAAAGCAAAGTTACAGTTTGCATCTTACAAGGAAGATGAATGTTCAAAAAAAATGTTTTTTGAAAAAATAAAGGGAGTGGTATTTATATTAGTTTTCACGCGTGTAAAAAATCAGCTGCTAAATATCGGTACGAAAACAGCAAAAAATAAAATAAAATAAAATAAATAAATAAATAAAATAAAAAATAATAAAATAAAATAAATAAAATAACAGGATTTTCATCTCTAAATGTAATCCTATTGGCGGATAAACACATAAATGTGACGAGCGCGATTTCATTAAGAATTCAGCATAAAAGATTCGCATTAACAGCCAGTTGTTTCCGACAGATGCATTATAGCTTTGTAAGAACTAGTGATTTGATTTAACTCTTTCTATTTATTTATTAGGTAATGGTTAATTTGCATATTTTGCGGCTAATTTAAGTTGAATTAGATAAGATATCAACCTCGTTATCGCCTTTAATTTATTAACTACATTTATATGTCTAGAATTGAGTTGTAAGATTAAAAAAATTTTAACAATTTTTGAAAATAAAGTAAAGAAAGTTTTAAATAAGAAAGTTTAAGAAGAAAGTTAAAGAAATAAAGTTTTAATAAGAGAAGATAGAAGAAAGATAGAAGAAAGTTTTAAAAGAAAGTAATAAGAAAGAAAGAAAGTTTTTATAAAAGAAAGAAAAATAATAAGAAAGTTTAAGGAAAGAAAGAAAGAAAGATAAGAAGAAGAAAAAAGAAAGAAATAGGAAACTTTTTTAATTTGTTTTTGAGATTTTTTTTTTTTTGAAACTTAAAAATTGTCAAAAATTAATTTATTTAACATATTTTAGGAAATTTATCAAGAATTTGTTACAAATTATAATACGAGTTACAGTTCATTGTTTGGAAGACGATTTCAAACTGCAATTTAACGTACACACGCACAACGAATTTTTCTTGTTACGTTATATTAACATGTGAAAATATTCCTGATTTACATGCTCATACACAACTACACATCCTGGGTATTTCGAAAATAACAACAATTTCATATTTAAAGCAAATAACATACTGCACACAGCTCTTTACCAAAGTGTTTTAATATCGAACGGTTTTCATTTACTTCCGTAGACAATGGAATATTTTCTTTTACTCCGGACATTTCCGATTGTAGACGTTTTGTCGAATGTCTAGAGAAATTCTTAACGAAATCACTGTAAATCTTTATACATTTTTCAGAATACTTATTTTGTCACCTTTTTTAGAACACTTTGAAGCGCACACTTTGGAACAGTTTTTAGAATACCTCTGAGAACACTTCTTTTGTTCAGCACACTTTCTAGCACCCTTTTTAAAAGCGATGATTTCACAAGTGTGCCCAAATGTGTTCCCAAGTTTAGATTTAATGGATATCCTGAGAAGAACACTTTCGGCACACTTTCAGAACACATTCTTTATAGCGAAGCATAATCGGAACATAGGGAACACATTCAATACACATTAAGGTAACTGGAACACTTTTTTTAATATCAAAGTGTTCCAAATGTGTTCCCAATGTGTGCTGGGAATTTGCAGTGATATTTTGGAATTGCAGGAATATAAAGAATATGTTTGACCTCTTATTTTTCAGCGAAGGTTTGATCAAGAGGGAAATTACACTGCAATAATAAAAAAAAGTGTTGATTTTACAGTATAATTAACAGTAATAAACAGTAAAATAAGCAGTAATACGCTGCTGGCAGCTGGAATGCCTGTATTATACTGTAAAATCAACACTTTTATTTTATTTTATTTTATTTTATTTTATTTTATTCTTTTTGCAGTGTGGGGGACCAACAACAAACTTGTCGGATTTCCTCTAAGTCTACTCAACTTTGAAGAATAATCCGGTAATTTTAGTATGCTGCCACCACCGATATGACTACGTGATATCGGTCACGTTATGAGAGATATATTGATAAAAAGACGAACTATTTCACTTAAACTTAAACGAACAATTTATTTACACAATCTTTACAAATAACAAGACAATATTTACACTTACAAACTCGGATATAGCTGATCCGGTTCAACATTAAATAAAATATAGAAAATACGTTCTGTGTACTGCTAAGCTACTCTATACCTCTCTCATGCTACGTTAATTAACTCAGAGTTACCAGAGATCATATTAATCTCACAAACACCTTATCTCTCCACTCCAAGAGATCTACCTCCACACGTGTACCCTGGACAACCTACACGTCCCGCTCACAGCGTTCAAACTAATCTCTCTCTCCGGTCACCACCAGAGCACCATTCGTAAACGGGGCTGATACCCCTATCCGCACGGGTTTCGTCCACTTGGAAGAACGTAATCCCCTTATGATGTATCTGTCTTCTTAGATAATGGGTGAAGTCTGTCTTATCTATGAACTTGGAATGATAATAGGAAAACTCCCTCCACTATACTAAACATTCTTTCCACTCATCTCAGGTCACTTTCCTACTCGGATTAAGATTCCAGATAGCAAAGGAACGTTAGTTTAAAGCTTACGTACACAATAGATAAGCACACAAAAAGATAATATCACATAACAATAGTTCTAAACCGCAGCTGTCAGTGAAAGCCTGACAAAATTGAAGAAAAAAAAGAATATTTTCAATCAACATAATGTTCGAAATGATCTGTAGCACCAGAACATGCCTATATGGTTATTGTACAACATTTGTGTAAAAATAACATCTATATTCATGGAAATATAAAAGTTTCTTAAAAAAAAATTCAGGAAATTTTCGCATGTTTTTTGTTTATTGAATGAGGAATTTATAGATATTCGACAAAACGTCTGAAATTGGTCACAGCCCCTTAATTTCTGGACACCTGTGTATATTACACTGTTAAAAATTTGCAGCAAACTGTCCAGTCATTTGACCGTTTTTATAGAAAATGGTTACATAACTATAATTTAACCCTATTCTTACCACAATATGGGCAATAATATTGTCAGAATAGAGTTAAATTACGGTTATGTAACCGTTTTCTATAAAAACGATCAAATGACTGGACAGTTTGCTGCAAATTTTTAACAGTGTAAATAGTTGATGAAATATGAGAATTTGCATGAAATAATTTTTAACTGCGCATGCGCGAACGATACCAGAGTGGTTTTTCTTTTCATTTTTTGGTATAGTAAACTCTATAAAACAACTCATATAAAAATACCAGTCGAATAATGTGACAATTCAGAAAGATATCGGTGATAGAGAGATCTGAATTTTTAGTTTCTCTCTAAAGGTAGGTGGATAATAAGGGATTTTCCAGAAATTGTCATTTTTAATTTTTAACACTTTTCAACTGTTGAAAAGTGTTTATGAATTCGGTTTGTCTGTCTGTCTGTCTGTTTGTGCTCTAATTCGAGTAAATATATTCGGATTGTCATGCAGTTGATATATGTTATTGAGGTTTACTATAGCATGTTCGGTATTGAAAATCAAGTGTATAGCGCTTATAGTTTTTTTTTTACAGGGACACTCAAAAGAATTCCGTTATATTGCGGTTTATCTGGAAAATTATTTGCGGTTTATTTTAATGATATTACACAATTTAAAAGAAATCGGAATTGATAAGTATTACTGAGAGGCATTACAGGAGGCTTACAACATAATATGGTGTACGTAGCTCTTATACAGGAACACTCAAAAGAATTCCGCTACAGTACAGCCTATAGAGAAAAATCGTTTGCGGTTTATTTTAATAACGTTTCCCTATTTCATAACATATTGAAATTAATATATATCACTAAGGTGTATTGCAAGAGGCCTAGTATATAATATTGTGTGTAGAGCGTTAATCGTTCATTCACATTCACAGGGACACACAAAATAATTCGGTACTGTCTGTTAATAATGTTGGAAGAGCGTTTTCAGTTGCTGAACGCGTTTTCAAATTTAACTCATTGTTTTGTCTATTACTTCGTGTGTATATTTTCTATAGATCATATACAGGGCAGCAAGTTCTCGAGTACATTTCCGTTTATTGACGGAAATTCAAGAAGGAGAATTTTAAACTGTGCTACGCGTTTCCTAACTGAAATAAAATTCAGCATTCTATGCAGCATAGATACAAATCTATAGATCATAGACAGAGCTGCACAAAAGAATTCGGATATTATTCCGGATATTGTTGGTATTTCCTGAAATTGTGTTTTTAAGTATGTTACGCGTTTTCCAAATTATTTAGATATCATCTTTCACCTTATTAAACGGTAAAGATTTGTAAAATTATTTTGGAAGTGTTGGAAAGTGTAACTTAATGTATGCTTGACGCTTGATTTTTCGTTCTTGGAATTCTTTATTGATGCTTTAGTTCTTCTTGGAAAACCATCAGAACGAGCCTACGAGCCTATTCCTAGAAAAAATAATTATCAACATCCGTTCCAAAGCGACTCGTTGACATTCATTAAATACTAATTCATTTGTTGGAAGTCAGTTAACCCTTTAGCGGGCGGTGTCCACACCTAATTTTAATTCCAAAACTGACAAACGACACCAAGAATATTTAATTAAATTTTTCCTTTTATAAAGTACGGGAAAATAAGCAAGTTTTTATTTTCTAATAAATTCTTTGGTAAATTCTGGTGTCCGTCCATAATTTCATCATTTTAAAAACAGATTCACGCCGCGCCGGAAAGGATTAATAAAGAATGACAATCTGTGGTACAAACTGTTAACAATGTATTTTAATTTATGTTACACTATTTCAAATATAGTGAAATTGATATGCATTACTAAAGTTTACTATAAGATACTTGCTGTAGAATGTGATGTGCATAGTATTGCTCAAAGATGGTTTTGAATTCAGTTAATGCATTTTCAAGCTAAACTATATTTAGCATACTAAGAGATGTTTGTAGAATATGGATAAAATCCTATACAAGGCCACGCAAAGAGCTGGATACATGAATGCCTATGGATGATAATTTCTGGAAGTGTGATTTAAGTAAGTTTTGAGCGTGTTTTTGCCTGAATTAAATGTTAGCTTAAAATGTGGCGTGTATAAAAATCTGCAGGTAATATACGGGACTGTACAAAAGACATCAAGTATGTTTCCGTCTATTAGTAGAAATTGCTGAAGGGGAATTTTCACCTACGTTATTCCTTTTCTTACAAAACTAAATTTTAGCATTACTATGTAGAATATATACAAGTCATATACAGAGCTGCACAAAAGTATTGGAGTACTTTGGACGCTAATTTTCTGAAATCTGGTTTTCAAAAGAGTTATGTGTTTTCTAAAATGTTTGCTTAGGTATCTTACATTATTAAACAGAGAAATTCTGTTAAAATATTTGAAAGTGTTGGAAAGTGTTTCATAATCTATGCTTGACGCATGATTTTTCTTTATTGTTTCATCACAATTTTCTTTCACAGTTTTCGCCTTGCAGTTTCGATTTAGTGCGCCTAATTTTTCAATTTTCAAGGAGGATTTTCTATTTTTCTTTAAACCCTCCACAGTTTGTGTTATTATACCATCCATAGTCGCAGCTTACGCAAACCTTCTGCTACTCAGGTCTTAGCAGCTTTCAGATTTTGCAGTATCAGGAGTATCAACTGCTTAATCACTGTTACTACATGGGAATTATAGCGGCTATACGGGAAACTATTAGAACACATTCCCATAGAATACACCTATGTACCCCTATTTGACGGTATCGTTTCCATGTAATCTGGAAGCTCTTATCTGATGTGCCATGTAGGCAGTGTTGTCCGTAACAAGTTAATAGGCTATTTTACGGGAAGGTATAGAATAGGAGGCTGTCATTGATACTGACCAGTCTAAACGCTTTCACACCCGAACAGTCAGACGTGTTACTAAATACCCGCTTACATCCCGGTTTAGTTCGATAGAAAGTGAACGTTTCGAAATTTGCTTCTATTTATACGATTTTAAAATTTTGCTTAGATTTTTAAACTTTTGGCAAGCTGAATTTATTGCAAAATTGCTGATATACAGGGAAATACTCTCTTAACATTGTCCAATATAGCTAATTCCTAAATCTTTAGTTTTAGATGTATAGGTACAACAATATAATAAATTATAACCCCTTGTAATAATATATTTCTTTTAAATGCTAAAAGGTGTAAATTAACAACATAATAAATACAAATTAAAGTAACTTTTATTAGGTTGTTTGACAACTATTGACAATACTCTTCAATATTATCCAAGCTTTTTTGAAAAATTAAAATACACCCTTAAACGTTTCAATATCTGCTTATTAGCCAAATCCCCTCAGAAATTAAAGAATATCATTTGCAGTAAAATTTACCCAATTAGTTTTGAGAATTATTCAGGAGTATATGAAATACTTTTATTAAAGAAGATGGATCTAAGAATTACTATATTGTCATGACCGGCAGGAAATTTAGTTACAGAAAAAAGAGCATATAGATGATATTAAATGTAATAGTAACACCACAGCCCTGGCAAGATTATATCAAGAAGAAACCATGCAAATAAATTTTAATGAAAGTAAAATAATTTTCCCCTCCAGTCTATTACTATCCATCCATAATAAGAGAAAGCATGAGATACTAACATGCAAAAATACAATATGTAACGATGCGGCATCTTTTAACTTACCGAAATTGTGGCTCGAGTTACTCCATGGTTACAGATATGAAAACAAACAACCAAGTAAAAATAAAAGATAACGTGCGTAATTTTTAAAAAATTACATGAAAATTAAATGATAGTATTTTAAATAATAACTTCAGATACCGTGCAATTATGGAATATTCTCATTTGTTTTTGAAAATGGCTCGGAGTGAGCCGAAACATGTCAAACAACCTATTAAAAGTTATTTTATGTTGTTAATTCACACCTTTTAGCATTTAAAAGAAATATATGTATATATATAGTTGAAAAAACGTTTCAAATATTGTTCTTCATCATATGAAAATCCGTTTACGTCAAAATAGTTATTATTTTTTAAAGTTACGAAATTTAAATTTTTGTAGCGGTTCTTGGATCCTATAAGCTCTCATTTTATTCGTGGTATTTAGGCATTTGGAACTTGATAATTCTGTCTAAATTCCACGAATTTCAATTCATTCATTCAATTTCATTTATTCAATTTTTAATTTAATATCTTTTTCTTTTAAATCAGTTTTTGGTATCTATATTCAGTGTGTTGGGGAATACTTTCATTGTCAACTAATTATTACATACTTAATCATTATATCATAGTTTAAGTTGGTGTTATGGTAATGTTTCATTTATGGTTATATATTAGCATTCAAATTATTATGCTGCATATGCGCATATAATTATGAATGTAAGTCATTTATGATGTCTTTATATTATGATATCTTTTCATTTTGAATTTCAACAATTCATTTTGATCTTTTTTCTTATACATTATGGTATCGTATATATATATTTAAATATATAAATAATGGTGATATATATATATTAATGGTGATATATATATATTGTTTAATTTTTTAGAGCTTGAAGAATATTTTTCTAAATATAAGTTATAGGATCTAGGGACCGCATAAAAAATAATTTCGTAACTTTTACAAAAATAACTATTTTGACGTAAATGGCTTTTGATATGATAATGAACTGCATTTGAAGCATTTTTGAAATTGGAATATTACTTCTAAAGTTAACGGTATGATTTGGTTGTTTTTTAAAATAAATAAATAAATAAATAAATAAATAAAATGTTTAGCATAAGATAAGAATAATGCCAATATAGAAAATGTAACACACACATACAAAATTACGATAATTCATCTTGCAGTGCAAAAATAGACAATTTTAATGAAAATCTTTTACAAATTTTACTAAATAATTACTTTTATGTTACTTATCATATTTCCATTAAAACGAAAAAGGGTGCAAAATGTCATAGATTATATTATAAAACATTTCTAATATCTTATTTATTTTTTATTTTTCATATTTTTATAATAAATATATTCTTAAAAATATTTATCAATTTGTCTAAAATATGAGAAAATGTTCTATATTCCCAATGTTTTTTATTCAATAGAATACTTTTCTAAACTATAATACATTACACTGTTAATATATATATATATATATATATATATATATATATATATATATATATATATATATATATATATATATTGACATTCTAGCTGATAGTTTTTTCTTCTATAAAATCAACATATATATATATATATATATATATATCTGTTGATTTTATAGAAGAAAAAACTATCAGCTAGAATGTCAATTCTCAACAATCGAAACATTGAATCTTAAACGTTCTGGAATATTTAGGTGGGATTTTTCATGATTTTCCAATTGCTAAGATTTATGTTGTAAAGTATTATCTACAAAATTTCTCCACCAGACAAAATAAAGTAAGTAAATGGTCTGTTTTTTTAGTACACAATGCAAAAATCTGTTGACCTTACAGAAAAGGAGTGTCAGCCAGAACGCCAATAAAAAACTGTTTATTTTACGAAAAAAAAATCTGTTTTTATTAAGAACTTTTCGTTACTTTAACAGATTTTGCCCGTAAAATTAACAGTTTACAGATTTCCTCCGAAATAAAATCCGTATGTATTACGAAATTTCTCTTATTTTAACAGATTTTACAGTAAAATATGTGGTTTGGAGATTTCTCATGTAAAATAAATAGTTTTTTATTGGCGTTCTGGCGTAGTGTTTATTGTAAAATCAACAGATATTTTTAACAGTGTACCTAAGTGTTAAAACCGCCTGCTTGATAACATTGAAAATGTAAATATGCGATTTAAATACAAATTTCCTATAGTTCTTAGTGGTTGTAATTTAATGTAGCGTTCTTTTAAACTGTGATAAATTATACTGAAGTAGAAAAATCCGTTGCTTTACAGTTAAGAACATAAAACATGCTAAATAAATATAAATATTATATTTCTTCATAGGTTATACAATAAAACACTTTTCTAAACTATAATATTGCATTGAAGCAGTTATATAACATTGTTTTACATACAAAATGCCTAAATAAATGAAGCTATTTCATTTCCTAATGATTGTTATTAAATATAGCATTCTTCTTTAAACAATAACATATTATGCTCAAGTACTAAAATAATATTGCTTTACAATTAATAACGAAACATCTGAAATAAAAATAAATATTCTATTTCCTAATGATTATTTTTTAATAGTACATTTTTCTCAGAATTAAAATATATTATACAGTAGAATCCATCGTTTTACAATTAATGATGTAAACATGTGGAATTAATAAAAAAAATATCATATCCTAATGATTGTTAATGATTAGAAACCTTTTAAAATCTATAACATATTATACTGAAGTAGTAAAATAGCATTCATTTGCAATGATTGACAAGAACTTGTGAAATAAATAAAATATTTTTGTTTCCAATGATTGTTATTCCATAGAATTTTTTAAAGCAAAAATATATTACATTGAAATAATAAATTTTATTGATTTATAATTAATAACACAAATATGGGAAACAATTTTCTATTTTTTAAAAATTGTTATTCAACAGAACGCTTTTGTAAATTATATTTTATCATATCGAAGTAGATAACACCATTGATTTATAATTAATGACTTAAATATATGAAAGAATTTTTCTATTTTCTGATAAGTATTATTCAATAGAACGCCCTTGTAAATTATATTTTACCATATATCGAAGCAGTAAAACCATTCTTTTTTAATTAATGACATAAATTTATGAAAAAAGATTTTTCATAAAAGGCTGGCAAAATTGGCGTTTTGAACAGAATTTTGAAACGCGACAGCGCAGGAAAGGAGATATACTTAAACCCTGGAACAATAATCTCTTATGATATAATTCATTTATCGTAAAATGAGAAGAAAAACTCTTCGATTACAAATCACTCCAATAATCATGCTTGCAAATATCATGCTTTTATGTTTAAAAATGGGTCAGAAAATGTGTCAGAAACACTCTAAAAACGACAATTTCAAAACTAAGAAAAAAAAATCAAATCTGAGTAAGGTCGCATAGACAAAATGGCTCCGAATTAAAATTACTCAAGTTTGAAACATGTATATATACTCCTTTCTGAAAACATGCAGACACTCAAGAATAAAACATCATGTACTCATATTTCAGAAATGTCCATGTTTCAAAAATGAGTATGAACTGACTTCTATGTGCTCATTTTTGAGTATTTCAATGTTTCAAAAATGAGTATGAACTGACCCAAATAATTTTTGAAGATGTCCATGTTTCAAAAATGACTATGAACTGACCTCTATGTGCTCAGTTTTGAGTATGCCCATGTTTCAATATTCTGAGTATTTCTGGTATTTCAGAATTGAAATCATCGGGTCCTCCTATTTAAAACGAAAATTTTCATAACAAAATGAAAACACCGATTTACTCAGATTTGAAAGTGTCATTTTTCTCAGTGAAGTTTCGTGTTGTTGAACGGAGAAAAATATGTTTTCGAGAGCCATCTTAAATATATTACTGTTTATGGAAGGTAATTTCTAATGTGAGATTTAAATTGTGTAACGTATTTTCCACCCGAATTAAATTTTAGCCTTTTTTGTGGTGTGTATAAAAATCTATAGATAAATACAGGGCTACACGAAGAAAAAATTCAAATAACTTGCCAATTGCCAAAAGTCGGTTATGTGATTTTTAAAAATGTTTATTTAGCTATCTTCTTTCTAACCGTATCAAAAGTTAAAGTTTCGTAAAAAAAAAAAAAAAAAAAAAAAAAAAAAAATGTTGGGTTGAAAAGTGTTTCATGATCTATATGTGGCGCATATTTCTTTCTTGTTCTATTTCTTAAATTAAAATATGTAATTTTGTAAACCAAAAATTGTTGATATTTTTCTCTCTGACTCCACTATTAAGACGCTTTTACATTTTCATTTGTTTTATATTAGCGCGACCTGCGGTTAGGGTAACGCCAATATATTTCGTTGTGGGTCGGGTTGATTTTTATTGATTCGGTTTCGGATCGGTTTCAGGTTACGATTTCACTCTTGAGGCGTTGAGGTTGATCCATTTTTTTCAAGAAAAGTCTATAATATTGTTTCACAAGAAAAAGAACTATATATTGGAACATTAATGTGTTTATATATATATATATATATATATATATATGTATTCCTTTTTCAATACAAGAGATAAAATTGATATTAGAGATAAGACAGTGTAGACTATTTTTTCATAATTATATTAAAATGTGAATTATTTTTCTTTTAAATTTCAGGTTCGGATTGGTTATAACCCGACCCGTGTAAAAACTCTAAGACAGACAGATGTACCAAAAAGACAAACGGACAAAATAAAAACATTAACATTTTCCACATATGTAGGAAAGTGTTAACAAAGCATGTGTTTGATATTATCAATTAAATATTTCGGCAGCTGACATTGAAAATATTGCGTCACAGACCTGTAACGATAAGTTGCTAAAATGCAAACAAGCTTCATCACGCAGGAGATTGTAAATGCCAATTTCAACATCTTTAACCAGCTAGTAATAAAATTTTATTTCATATTTTCATCACGAGATCATTAATTACGAGATTTAGACTTTATAAATAATGTATATAATGTAAACGCTGATTCAACAATATAAATCTTTCGTGCCATCTGAGATTTTAATTTACTCCTCAGGCAATGAATACAAAGTGATGATGCATGTATAATTTGCGTCACAAAATTATGCAATTGAAACATGATTTAAAAAATAATTGACGATTTCATTCTCTGTTGATTTACAGATTGATTTTCGAGTGTTAGAAGAATTATTAATTTTCCATTATTTTTATGGATCCAAGTACTACTTCAAATTCAGTCATATTTATGTATGTTTATGAATACACCAAAGTGTCCCCTATTGAAAATGTTGGAAGCAGCATTTGTATTGCTATAAGATAGTTCTTATCTTGTATTTTTATAATTTATACGGATTTTATAATAATTTATAAAAAAGATAATTCATTAATATTTTTGTGCATCAATTTTAAAAGCATAGTTATTGATAGCTTGGATTTTATAACGGTCACAATAGATGAGTTATGGGAAAAGGAGAGTTTTCTTGGCTTACTAATTTTTTTGGCTTGCTAATTTTTCGACTTAATTATTCTTATTATGTAATTATAAATTTTGGTTTAAATAATACTCTAGAGTTCAAAATAAATAAATAAATAAATAAATAAATGACGCAAACCACATATAAATAAACCAAGTAGATTAAAATACATAATAATTTATGCATTGTTTTAGTCTGTACTAATCGTGCTTTCACTCATGATATTTTAGTATCCTTGATGTCACAAAAAGAATAAAACGCGCTTTATTTTTTTACCTGTTGGAGATACAAAGCCAATCTTAATTGCAAAAGTGTTCAAAATAAAAAGCAGGAATAAGATTATATAGATTTAAATCTTACTATTAATTTTTAAAAGTTACACTTTTTTATTTTTTATATGGTACCTGGGTTCGATAAGTTATATATTTAGCCAGATTTTCCCCACTGGCAAGTACAACAGTAAAAATTTCATTCTTAAACAACCAAAACTCACCTAATTATGATACTTTGGATTTTATGAAATTTCATAGCTTCCAGGAACTGAAATCGGACAGACGACTTTTTAATGCTGGAAAGTTGAATTTTATGAAATTTCATAGCTTCCAGCAACTGAAATTGGACAGACGACTTTTTAATGCTGGAAAGCTGAATTTTATGAAATGTTGGAGCTTTTCTGCACTTAAAATAGATACAAGATTTTTTTTTTAGAAGTGATCATTTATTTTTAAAGCTGATTACGAAAAATATGCTGCCTTAGTTATTTTTTGTTAAATTTCACAAATAATAATAATAAAAAAAAATGTACAATTTTATTAAAAACACTTCTTTTTTTAAAGGCTTTAACAATGGAACGTTAAGAATTATATATATATATATAACATGTCTGTTGTTTCGATTCTCTCACAATATTTAACAGTACCCACCAGTCATACCCACCTCTTTTTTTTTACAACTGGCGTTAAATGGAAGTAAAAATAACTAACTGCCCATGTGCAGGATTTTCAAAAGGGAGAAAGGCAGGGGATAGCATTAAAGCCTTTTTTAAAGGCTACTTTCTGACACATTTTTAAACTCACCTTTGTTTTCGAACGTATCAATTGCCCAGGTGCACTTATTCAGAAACTGTGTAATTGAACTGTTTTCTTTTTCGTTTTTCGCTAAAGGAAGAAAAATTTTCAGGAAATGCTGTCAAAGGTAGCTTTTTGAACCGCATTTCCGGGCGCGACACTGCAGGAAAGGTAAACTAGTCGCTGGGGGCCACCGTAATACTTACCCATCATGGATATGCATAATATAAAATATGAAAATAAAACATGTGTAAACTATTTATAAAATGCATTGCAATTCGAATAAAATCCTGGCTTGTGACGTCATAAACTTTAAATGTTCTATTACTGAATTTCGTAAAAGAAACATCTTTATAACTCCAAAATTGATAATTATATTAACTAACGATTTACTGCGTAGGATTAAGCGTCTCATTTCCAATTAAAATATATCTTTGAATTGAAATTTGAATGAAATACAGTGTCATGAAAAATCGAAGAGTGTGCAAAATAGGATTACAAATATCTCGGCAACTCATTATCCCATCGACTTCATTCTTTATGTAAAATTTATGTTTTTTTATTGTCTTTTATATTCACTCCATAAAATAAACAATTTCGAAAATTTTTATATATTCCTTTTATCAGAACGAATATTTCGAGAGGCCGAAAAGTATAGTTCCAGATAATCGAGGTTACTGAAATTCAATAAGCTTCTTCTCATTATAACATACTAAGTACATAACCAAAATTTCAAGTCTCTATCTCAATTTGTTCAAGAGATAGAGCGTTTACAGACAAACAGACAGACGAACGGCATTTATTTTTCTTTCTAAAAATATGATTTTCGGAATCTTCAGTGTCTGAAACGTGTGAATCCGTCATTTTTTTTTTTGATTTTTAAAACAATCACAATACTTCCTATACTAGGTATGATGGGTTGTAATAACTAACTGCCCATGTGCAGGATTTTCAAAAGGGAGGGGTTAACAATAAAGTTTTTTTAAAGGCTACTTTCTGACACATTTTTTAATTCACTTTTGTTTTCGAACATATCACTTGGCAGGTGCACTTATTCAGAAACTACGTAATTGAACGGGTTTTTTTGTTCGTTTTTCGCAACAGGAAGAAATTATTTCAGAAAATGCTGTGAAAGGTAGCTTTTTAAACCGTATTTCCGGGACCGACACTGCAGGAAAGGTAAAAAACTGACGTCCTAAGGAAATAATCACTTATAACTCATGATGTATACTTCATTTGTCGGGAAATGAAAAAACTGTTCGATTACAAATCACTTCAACAAACAGACAAGTATCATTATTTTATGTTTAAAAATGTGTCAGAAAATTTTGCGTAAGTTCAAAGAGGGAAAAATATTTTTTTTATAGCCACATTAAGTTTAGATTTTTAGAAAAATTATTATCTATAATTATGTTGATTCTCATTATTACGTTGATTATGCATTAACTTAAGCATTAAATCAGTTGTTTATATTGATATATAGATAATTACATCTTAATTTACGCCCTTGCATATACCATCATAAAAATCATGAAACAAAATAAATAAATAAATAAATAGATAAATAAAGCCATTATATCAATATCGCCAATTGCACAAAAATAAAGAAAAAATTAGCTTTACATTTTTTTCTATGTCAAGTTCGGTCAGGATCAAATTATTCTAGATTTTGAAAATTGTATCAAAAAAAAAAAAAAAAAAAAAAAAAAGAAAAGAAAAAGAAAATGAAGTATAAAAGAAACTAGTCGTTGGGGGCCACCGTAATACTTACCCATCATGGATATGTATAATGTAAAATATTAAAATAAAAATGTGTAAACTACTTATAAAATGCATTGCAATTCAAATAAAATCGTGGCTTGATGACGTCATAAACTTTAAAGGCTCGATTACTGAATTGCTTGAAAGAGGTTTTTCCTTATAACTCCAAAAATAATAATCCTATTAACTAGCGGTTTATTGCATCTGATTAAGCGTCAAATTTCCAATTAAAATATATCTTTGAAGTGAAATTTGGATGAAATACAGGATCATGAAAAATCGAAGAGTGTGGCAAATAGGATTCCAAATATCTCGGCAACTCATTATCCGATCGACTTCATGCTTTATTCAAAATTTGTTTTTTTATTGTCTTTTATACTCATTTCTTAAAATAAACAATTTCGAAAATTTTTATATACCTTTCATCAGAACGAATATTTCGAGAGTCCGAAAAAAATTGTTCCGGTTAATCGAGGTTATTGAAATGAAATAGGCTTCTTCCCATTATTACATACTAAGTACATACCAAATTGCAAGTCTCTATCTCAATTTTTTCGGGAGATAGAGCGTTTACAGACACACAGACACACACACAGACACACACACAGACACACAGACGGACGGCAAAATTTTTTTTCTAAAAATATGTTTTTCGGAATCTCCAGTGTCTGAAACGTGTAAATCCGTCAAAATTTTTTTTTCGATTTTCAAAACGATTACAAGACTTACCCTATACTACGTATGATGGGTAAGTAAAAACAAACCGAATGAGAGGAATTAAACTCCCAAAAGCAACGCCTTATGAGGACGGCTTTGCTGCAAAAACTTTCTTGATATAAAAGTGACGTCTACAGAAACTTTTAGTAAACTATTAGAAGTTTCCAAAAATTTTGAAAAACTCTTCCAAATTTTTAGACGAATCAGTAAGAAAAGCCCTAGAAAGCGTAAGGTTACTGAAATTAAAGCGCTTCTTTAAAAAAATATTTTTCGTTGCTCAACAACGCGGAACTTTCTGGCACATTTTCTGACTCATTTTTAAACACAAAAGCATGATACTTGCAAGAATGATTATGCAATAATTTGTAATCGAATAGTTTTTTCGTTTTCAGATAAACAAATTACATCTTGAGTTATAAGCGATTATTGTTTCAGGACGACAGTTTTTACCTTTCCTTGACATCTTGCTATCTTTGACATCATTTTCAGAAATATATCTTGCCTTTAGCGGAAAACGAAAAAGCAGTTCGATTGCCGAGTTAATAAAAACATATGCCGATTTGATAGTTTGCGAACAAAAAGGAATTAAAAAATTTGCCAGAAAGTAGCCAGTTTGGATTTGAATTTGAGAACAGACTTAAGAAACTTTTCTGAAATTTATGGGTAAAAAAAATCGGTTGCCTAATTGTTCTTTTTTAGATTTTTTACCGGTTCTTTTCCAAATAGTTTCTGAAGATTAGTAGAGTTCTCGCAATATTAGGTGACTACCAAGATATACTATGTTTTCGTAAACTTTTTTTTTTGTAATATCTAGACAAATTTCTGTAATTTTTTACGGTGGGATAAATGTTGTATTAAAAACTGAATTGCGCACCGGAATTCAGACCTTAAGTTATTGTTGATAATATTACAACTTACATGTCAACATGCTTACTTTAAAACACGTTAGAAATCAGTTTGTCTGTTTGATTGTACATACAGGCATAATGACATTCAAAAGTATATCATTTAATATTGTCAGAAAACACGAATTGTTTTGATATATAGTTTTTTTAGAAGAATTAAAATATATTACGTTATGTATCTATGTTTGGTGCATATTTTAATGATATTTCTATTACCTTTTCAAACTCAATTTCAAATGCTTAGTTGAGAACAATTTAGCATCGAGTTTTTTAAATCAATTCATGCCTCTTACCGCCTTCTTACTTTTGAAAAATGTTTGAATCGTAAAGAAGTGAGAGCATTATTATTTTTTAAAAAGCGATATATAGTTTCTAATTGCAAATGGTCACTTCAGCAAGTGTCTTTCTTTTACAGAGTAGTGCAAATGGTTTCCAATACATTAACGGGTGCATGTTATTCTTGATTTAAAAGAGCTGAGAACATTTTTATTTTTTAAAAAGTAATAACATATATTTTTCTAATTGCAAACGGTCACTTTAGCAAATTTCTTTCTTTTACACAGTAGTGCAAATGGTTTCCGATACATTAACGGGTGCATGGTATTGTTGATTTAAAAGAGGTGAAAACATTATTATTTTTTAAAAAGTAATAACATATATTTTTCTAATTGCCAATGGTCACTTCAGCAAATATTTTTCTTTTACATGGTAGTGCAAATGGTTTCGTATGCATTAACGGATGCATTGGTATTCTTAATTTAATATGTTGTTTTCATGAATTTATTCTTTTTTTTATATCAAATTTGTTCTACTTCAGTTTTTTAGTCGCTCTGTAAATCAAAACTATCTACTTTCCCGTCAGTTCTTTAGCGCTTGCGTTAGTGTATAAGTTAATAAATGTCCTTTCTTAAAAAGATCTCCATAAAATGCTTTGCTTATTAAATTACAAGCTGACGCACCCGGCGTTGCCCGGTCCGTTCAAAAATCACACACACACACACACACACACACACACACACACACACACACACACACACACACACACAAACTTCTAAAAATTGCGAAAATTAAAAATTGCTGCAGGAAAGCCTAATATACTTATTTATTGAAAAAAGAACAAAATTTACTATATTGGTCTAGACTCTAGAAGATTGAGACAAGATTCCTTTAACTAATGTGAAAAAATCGCTGCGAAACACAAGAACACCCCGCTAAAAATCGCAAAGGACGAAATTTACTACAGTGGGATAAAACATTGTAACCAGAATTCTTTCACAAATGTAAAAAATAATCGGTTAAAGACGGAAAAAAAACCCGCTAAAAATCGCATAAAAACTCGCTAAAATTTCAAAAATCGCAGAGGACAAAATTTACTATAATGGGCTAAAAGATTAAAACAGGATTCTTTTTACGAATGTCAAAAAATCGTCGCGGGTTTCGAAAAAACGCTAAAAATTACGTCGAAAAACGCATTAAAAATCATTAAAAATTTGAAAATCGCGAAGGACAAAATTTACTACATTAGGCTAAAAGTTTGAAACATAATTCCTGTAACGAATTTTAAAAAATCGCCGCGGAACGTGAAAAAACATTAAAAATTGCATTGAGAATTAAAAATCGTTAAAAATTAAAAAAAATAGCAGGGGGCAAAATTTACTATAATAGGCTGAAACACTGTAACCGGAATTATTTCACGACTGTAAAAAAAATTGCCCTGGAACGCGAAAAATCGCATTAGAAATCGTATTAAAAGTCGCTAAAACTTGCAGCAGACTTGCAGCAAAAAGCGAAAAAACTCTAAAAATAGCATAAAAAATTCAAAAATCGGTGTACGAATTCCGAATAAACTTTATTGAAAAGAGAACAAAATTTAATATATTGGGTTAAAAGATTGAAACGCGATGAATTCTTTTTACTAATGGGGAAAAATCGCCGCAAAACGTGAATAAACTCTGAAAATCTTTTTAAAAAAAAGTTAAAAAAAAAAAAACTAATAAAAAATTCCAAAATCGGGTCTCGAGGTGCATAACTACACATATAGATAGCCAAACACATATAATACCTTTCTGCCAAATGTGCGTGCAGTGGTCTCTTTAGAACACAGCACACAGACAGACAGCCACACATAACTGCATTGTATAATTTTTTTTTTCCATGCCAGAATTTTCATAATGTAAAGTGATATTATATATAGTGGCGTATTCAGGGTGTCTTTTAGACGAATATCCAAAAACTTTCATTGGAATGAAATTGATTTTTACAAAATTTCAAACAGGAAAAACTTTGTCAACTGAAAACACAAAGGGTTAAAATTTTCAAGTAAATAGTTAATGACTGGAAATAAATTTGAATATCACATGACGTAACTCATTTAATGATTTAAGGGAGTGATATGTTTTTATTTTCCTTTTATCCTGTTTGTCGCACTAATACACTGCAAAAAATAACTGTTGATTTTACAGTATAATACTGGCAGCTGGGTGCCAGTTTTATACTGCAAAATCAACAATTATTTTTTGCAGTGTACGTATGGTGTTTTATAATCCTAATCCATCAGGAAAACCCGAGATTATTACAGAATTCAAGATTTTAAAGGTGATAGTGGACTTTGATCGCTTATAACTCAAGATGCAATTCATTTATTGAAAAACAAATAAATAAATAAATCACTTCAATAATCATGCATGCACAAGTATCATGCTTTTATATTAAAAAATGAGTCACAAAGTTTCTTGCTGTTGAGCGGAGACAAATATTTTGAAAAATCGGTTTTTCCGATCCTATGAATGGTCAAGTAAACATTTTCATGTTCAACAAACATGTTCAACATACAAACATGCTAAATTAACAACTTAACTTTAAAAATTAGCATAATTTTGTTACTTTTGCATGTATAAATTCTGTTACGCAGCTGAAAATGTTAATTTTAGAACTGATAGCATCCGAAAAACCGATATTTCGTGTTGAGAAAACTGATTAATGCACTAAAAAAAAAAAACTACTCAAAACGTATTTTATTTATTTATTTATTTATTTATTATTATTATTATTATTATTATTTTTTTTTTTGGGGGGGGGGGGGGGGGGGGAGGGATGCAGAAAAAAAAAAGCCTCAGACATGCTTTTTTAAATCTTGGAAATCTATTGGTTTCTGAAGATGAAGGAGCGCTTTTCAAAATCATGGATAACTTCGAAGAGGTTGTATTATATTTTCGTAAAATTCATGTTCGATTCAGAAATATTTCTTTCCCTTTACATTGCATCATCTCCTCAAGCATCCGAAAAATATCTTTAACTTGATTTGACAGACATTAGAAATTATATACTTAATGTTGCAGGCAACTTTTGTTGTAATAATGGTCAAAGGGGCTGTGCATATATATAACGTTCTTTTTTATTTTTTTTTTTTTTTTTTTTATGTCTTATCTATTGTTAGAAAAATACAAAGTTATTATTAAAGCCCTTAAATGATTTTAAAATCATTTCATTCCAAAATTTAGAATACCCCAACGTTCGGCATTTCTGTTCTTCTGTCATATGCGCATATAATCCTCTGTTGGAGAAACTAAATGCAAAATAGGTTTGAAATGATACTTGTGTTTACTGTTATTGAAAAGGAAACAATGTTGTCCACCTGTTCTGCTTTCACCCTCCCCGTGCAAGGAACAAGTGCAAGAAGACAATTATTAATATTACCGTTGACTGTATTATATAAAAATAAGCTATTTTTAAATACTTTTTAACAGTAAATATCTTTTTTAGATGTTATTTGATGTAAAGGTATTTAATGTATAATAGTGATATTTTATTGACTTCTACTCTTCATTTCAATCTGTAAAGTACGGGAATAATACATGTTTAACATATCTGTATATCACTTGCAAACGTATATATATATATAATTTTTTTTTAGACATTGATAACGGTATTATTAATGGATGGGGGGAGGGGGGTGAGTTCGAGGAATGATAATGTTTTATATCGTAAGCAGGGGGGGAAGGGGTCCAAAATTACCAAAATGTTGGTTGTACAATTGGTTGTTATATAGGTACAAAGTGGTTGTACCTAAAACTGAAGAGTCAATAAAGTGAATCTTTCATAACTCATAAAAAACAAAATCTTTGACAATCTTTAGTTTTAAGGAGGTTGATCGAAAAAAATTCCCTCACATATATAAAACAACTACAAATGATTTACTTTTTAAAAATTTCATATAAAGTGCATTATTTTCTGTTTTTTTATTTATATTTCCGAGGGAGTCTAGACTCCATATATCTTTCCCTTCATTGGTTATCAAATAATCAGCTCAATAACGCGAAACTTTCTGACATATTTTCTGACTCATTTTTAAACGCAAAGGCATAAAATTAGCAGGCATGACTATTGAAGAGATTTGGAATCGAAATGAGTTTTTCTTTTTTGATAAATAAATTACTTATCGAGTTATAAACGATTTGTGTTACGTGACGAGACGACCAGTTTTTCTCCCTTCTCTCGTTCTCGTGTACAGAAATTCGGTTCAAAACGCCGACTTTGACAGTACTGTCTGAAAGACATTTTGCGTTTATCAAAAAATGGAAAACGTCCTTCGATTACTTAGATCTTTTGCGTTTATCGAAAAAGGAAAAATGTCTTTCGATTACATTTATTTTTTGAATAACAACACCTGCTAATTGCATGCCTTTCTGAACTAAAAAATGTGTCTGAAAAATGTGATTCAAATTAGATATTTTTGCCGAAGTATGGATTTCTATGTGAAAGCAATACAGATGTAATATTATTTGTACTGTGCACAAATCAGCTAACAGTAAAAGATGATAGAGGATTGAACAAAAGTTCGATATGTATTTGGAGGTCTTAAAAAATTGTATTTTTCTGATACACATGGTTTATTTGATTTAAATGACTTTCCTACTGGATTTTCAATTTGTTTTCTCAGGAAAATATCAGTTTTTCCCCCTTTTTACATTTTTTTATTTAACTTAACTTGTTTCATGCATGTAAAGTTCGTTATGTATTTGGAGGTCTTGAAAAACTGTATACACATATATATATACATGTGCGCGAATAAGCTCACAGTAAAAGATGATGAAACTCTGATAGAGGATTGAATAAAAGTTCGATATGTACTTGGTTCGATATGTCTTAAAAAACTCTATTTTTCTGATACACATATGTACAGTAGATGCCGCTTAATGTAATCGCAGTTAATGTTATCATTTGGTTAATGTTATCAAAATCACCATGTCCCATTGTATTACGCTTCCTGCTAAAAGCATCGCTTTATGTGATCAATACTTCGTTATCGCTTGCACCAGACAAGTTCCTAAAAAGTTTGAAAAAAAAAAAAAAAAACTATTTTTTTTGGAAACATTGCATCTTCTGGTAATACCATGGAATCGAATATCATCTGCTATAATTAAAAATTGTTTTGCTAATGATGTATTTTGTGAAACGATGACGAACTGAAAACTTTAGAAACTAGGGAGAACTTCCCCTTTGATATGGCGAATGAAGATTAATTGACCTGAATGTCGATCGACTATGACATTCCTGATGCTGCAAAACTCACAAAAACTAAAATTTGTAAAAAAGTTTGCGAAGAATTACAAAATCGTGAAGAAGATGATGATCAGGAAGACGATGAAAGCCAACTTTTTGAAAGACCATTTACAAATGCAGAAATCAGGAATGCCTTGAAAATTTTGAAACGAGGTGTATAAGATCGCTTGGACAATTTTCAAAACAATACGAATATCAACAATTCATTAATAAACTTTTGAGGAAGACTGATAAACAAACAAAAATTATCGAATTCTCTCAATAAATGTTTTTTTTTTATCACTTTACAAGTCATCATAACAACAAGGGTGAGTAATGATTTTCTAAAGTAATACTACTACTAGATGTTATCATTTGGTATTTTCTTAAATCACTTATTGTTATCAATCGGATATTGTTATAAAAAACTCGTGGTCCCGAAGTGATCACATTAAGCAGTACCTACTGTATACGTATGGTTTATTAGATTTAAATACGTTCCTACTGGATTTTCAGTTTCTTCACGCAAGAAAATATAAGTTTTCCCCCTTTTTTTTAACATTCTTTTATTTAACTTAACTTGATTCATGTATGTAAAGATGAAATTTTGTAATAGATTTTTCACTCACTTCCTTATATGCTAGATTTATAAAAAATATGTATACAGGTGCACTCTAAAAAGAATCTATAATTTTGACAGAAAAATATTGTATTTTTTCCAGGAAAAAAAGTGTTTTAAAGAAAAACAGTTTTTTCATGTAAAAAAAAATGAAGATTTCGTAACTTTTACAGAAAAAAAAAATATTTTTTTGTACAGAAAAAACTGTTTTAATGAAAATATACAGGTATTTTCAGTAAATTAAGCGGTTTTTCACTGGCGCCAAAATTGACAGTTTTTTTCTGACAATTTGAAAGATTTTTTTTTTTTACAGTGTGTGTTTCTGATGACGATACAACATTTTAGCATATTTAGAACCTAATTATAAATTAATAAATTAATTTTAAGGTATTGTCCGGTTTTCTGGGCACAGGTGTTAAATATCTAAGTATTCTTTCTGGTAACTACATAGTTGTACGAGTTACAACAACAGTAGAGTTAATTATGTGTCAAACCATGCTCGCCACAATATGTGAAACTTACTATAAGTAAATGTTTGAAACACTAAAAACTAGGAGATATAAATAAAAAATAAACAGTGTAATATATTTAAAAATAAACACTCTTTTATTTAAATATATGATTGTGAGAAAAAAAAATTAAAAATTAAATTTCCTATTATTAAGTTAGGAATTAAAAAAAGAAAAAATTGGTTATTTATTACACTTGGATAAAATTTTGATTGTGGTGGTTAGAATACAAAAATCTACATTGCATATTCCTACTTCAGGAAAAAATTTATAATCTTATAATTGTTCCGTTAACATTTAACTAAATGTGAGGGAAAAAAAAAAAAAAAAAAAACTCGAGACAGCTGAAATGTATTGTGGAACAAGAGAATATTCTAGAAGCAGCGTGTTTTTTTCCTATCTGATTTAAGCATCTTCAAAATCTGACATTGCATTTCAAATAACTGTCATTATAATCAGTTCTATTGGCAGATGTTTGTAGCATTTTAAAGTTTTTATAAAACGTTTAATAAAGGTTATTGTATAGACTAACAATAACGAATAAGCTTCTTCCAAAGCAAGCACATAATACTGAAGATCGTTTCTGCGGAATATTACAAGTAATATTCTTTATATATTTTTTTCCCCATAGAAGAATTCTCATTTCTATAAAAATATCTATTTTGAAGCTATGCTAGAAGACAGAATGAGAATTGTATAGCATATGGATAAGTCTTCAGAAACTGCGTTCAGGGTCTGTTTACCGAATAGGCCCGTGAAGCCCGAGCTTACTTAATGATATACAAAGGGGTCCCCAAATTTACTTTTCTAAACTAATTTTTAGGGGAAAAAACTAAGTCGGGTACAAAATATATTTTATTTTTTTAATTATAGCTACTAAATTTTTCCTCAGACTATTACTGACACATTTTTAATTTTTTTTTCTGTTCATATAGTAAATGGTATAAAAACAGTGATTAAATGAAACTTATTTTCATTTTTCTTATCTTTTCCATTTTAATTTCAAACGTGCTAAAAATAACAGAAAATTTAATCTGTATAATTATATTTTGTTTATATTCATAGAAAGTGGAGAAATTATATAAAATATGGAGAATAGGTTTTTTTAAATAAAGGGGAAAGTAATTAGCATTCAGTGATACCAAATTTCGGTTTATAAAATAGAAACAAAATTGTGTTGTAGCCAAGCATAAATTTACGTCAAATATTTGTTGTCCCTGCATTGTTCTGAGCACTGGCAAATCCTGCAATTTGTAAAGCATAAAATATATTTTGAAGTTCAAATATTCACATCTGTTCCATATTTGTAAATTCATTTACAAAATTAATTTGTTATGTATAATTATGTATATAATAAAATATTTTTTTTTTATATGTATATAGGTATAGTTAGTTTTACTTTAATATTAAAAGTGTTGTTTACTCGAAATTTTGATGGTAAAATTTCAAATTGTTGAAGCATAATTAAAAGAGTAAAAGTGGGAAGGGGACTGTGTGACGTCGGGCTTCCATTATTTCTATGTCTTAAGCGGGTCCTGATTGCGTTTATCCGTATAATTGTTTGTTAAATTTTAAATATCAAAATCCATATCGGATTTACCTACCTCAGCAGGAAAACTTCTTCTATATTTGTCTTTTCGACATTTAACAATTCAACAACATGTGAAATAATATATACAAATAGGCTAAAATACATCGTGAGTTGAGAGAATATTCTAGTCTAGTAGCAGCACTTCTTCTTTATCTGATTTAAAGATAGTAAAAATCTGACATTGCATTTTAAATAACTGTCATTATAAACACTTGTATTAGCAGATGTTTACAGCATTTGTAAAGTTTCTTTTAAAATTCAGCAAGGGTAACTCGATAGACTCAAGTGAGAAATAAGCTTCTTCCGACGACTCTGCTGAAAAGTTAATTAACTGCAAACACGTAACACTGAAGATCGCTTCTGCGGCAGTATGGTCGAAATGATGTTAAGAGGTTTCCCCTTACGAATTATTCTAATTATCACAGGTATTGATGATAGGTGTTTAGTTGTTTGTTAGTAAAGTGTGAGAAATTTTTTGAGAGAATATGATATCTATAGAAGCCATGCTGTGAGGAAACCTTTGAAATTATGCTGAGCAATACAAGTATCTTCCTTGGTTTATTTCAGGATGTAGTGCCTAAGGGCACATTCTTAATCTTAGTTTAATTTTTAACGATAGAGTATTTATCGTTTAATTCTTATACATTTTTTTTAACCCTCTAAAAGATTTTAAAGGGATTGCGAAAATTTATTACAGCAGAAAACAACCATTTGATCTATATTTTTAGGTGCGTTCGTAATTATATAAATACGTAGCACCTATATTCGTCGGCTGGTCCGTCCGTCCGTCTGTCTGTCTGTCTGTCCGCATATAACAGCGCAAAAAACTACCCAATCGAATGGTTTGAAATTTAATACATATTGTCGTTGTAGAGTTTTGTCGCGTCATTTCCAATTTTGTGAAAATCGAATCAAAACTTAAAAATATATTAATAAAAGTTTTCTTTATTCTATTAAATCCTATCGTACGTTAATCTATATAATAAAAGCGCAAGTCATGTGACTGAGGAAAACAAATCCGGGCAAACCACTTCTTTTTTCATATGCCAGGCGGCCATTTTTATTCAAAATTATTTTTTCGAATAAAATTGCATAAAAGTTACATTTTTAGAGAGATCGTTGAAAAAAAAAATTGTTTGCTCGAGAGATGAGTTACATTAAAAAATGTATAGATTCTGAGATAACTTCAGTAGAAATTACGTTAACAACCAAATATCTCAATCCATTAGAGTAAATAAACACAGGAGATTCTTTCTTTATGAGTCATAAAAATACTAAACCCTGGACGTAATCATTCGCAAAGCAAGATCTCCATGGTGAATTTTACAGTGCTGCCTGGTGTAGAGAAAAAAAATCTCATTTGCAAACGTGGCATACGTAATAAGTAAAAAAATAAAATGCATGTTCATTTCGCTCATAGCAGACGATCTAATTCATTTCACTGAAATAATAAGAATGATTTTTTTACATTGTGAAATTAGTTATAAAACAAACGCACCTCCTACACTGAAAAAAAAATGTTGATTTTACGGTATAATACTGACAGCTGGAATGCTAGTATTATACAGTAAAATCAACAATTTTTTTTTGCAGTGTATGTCACGTTTAACGTACAATTTCCAACATGTTATTCAATTGTAGAGGTTGTTTTTTTAACACGGTTCCTACAACGGCATAATTTTTAATAGTACTACAATAAAGATAATCTTCACTTTTTTTAAGGCTGCTCTAAAATCCAATGGTGTTAATATCTGGCACATTTCCGAATTCTTTTTTGTTCGTAAACGCATAAAATTGGCAGATGCTCTTATTGAGAAACTATGTAATAGAAAGGCATTTTCCTTTTTTCTTTTTTTGGTAAAGGCAGAATATCTTTCAGAAAATACTGTCAAAGTGGGTGTTTTGAACCGAATTCCCGACGCAGCAGTGCGAGAAAGGGGAAAAACATGTCATTACGTAACAAGAATTGGTTATAACTCGATAAGTAATTTTTTTTAAAATCTAAAAATGGAAAACGCAATTCGATTCTAAATCGCTTCACTAGTCAGGCCTGCTAATTTTATGCCTTTACGTTTAAAAATGAGTCAGAAAGTTTCGCGTTGTTGAGCAGGGAATTTGAGAACCGCCTTAATGGAAGAATCTTGCTATTAAACTAGGCAAAAATTACATTTCGGAATTAGTGGTATTCAAATGTAATCACCCGTGAGAACCCTGATTAATTTATCTGCTCTTTATTTTATTTTATTGAGTCCCTCTTTCAAAATGAACTAAAATAATGATTCTTTAGTTACCTGTTTTAAAATGTTTGTACCCATAAAAAAAAAAAAAAAAAAAAAAAAAAAAAAAAAAAAAAAATCAAAGAACTTGCGAAATTTATCATAACAGAAAACAGTCATTTGATCTATATTTTTATTCAATTGTAGATTTTGGGTTCATTAATTTACTCGCTCTTAATTTTATTTTATCGAATACCTCTTTCAAAATAATCTAAAATAATGATTCTTTATTTAGTTAGTTAAATTTTTTACCCTTCGAAAATTTAATGTAGCAGGAAACAACCGTTTGATCTATATTTTTACTCAGCTTACCCTAATTACCCACTCTTAGTTTTATTTTACTAATTCCCCTTTAAAAATGAGCGAGCTAAAATAATGCCCCTTAGGTTATCTATTTCAAAAGTTTTTACCTCGTATAATGCATTTTAAAGGGCTTGCTTATTTTGGCAGAAAACAATTGTTTAATCTGAATTTTCACTCAGTTATAGAGGTTGGAACATTAATTAACCGCTCTTAATTTTAAATTCGCAGAATTTTATTTCATCTTTGTTGAGGGTAGGGGGGGGGGGGTGTGGAGGGAGGTCTTTGGCTATTAATTTCAAAATACAATAATACTTTGTTATGCTCAGATATTTACAAATTTGATAAAATCTGGTAGCAAGCAAAAAATTTTAGTCGCCAGTAAAAAATACTCCCCCCCCCCCCCTTTTCTCCGTCATTGATTAAAATAAAATGCAAACGTGTTTTGTGAATTAATTGAGAAAAAATAATAACAGGCATAGTTAATTATTAGTTACATAGTTGAGGATTCTAAACTATATTATACTTACATTAGTATCATGTTATATTCTGGAAATTTTAATTATGTTTGATAGATTTAATTCAAATGAATTACTTATAATCACTTATATATTATTATTCTTTAAAGTGAATGTGATAGATTAATCAAAAATCGGATTTGAAATTTACAAAAAACGCTTAAGTACTTTTTAGCATTGTATCCCATTTTAGATGCCACAGAGGCTGGATTGACACTATTTCGTACTTTTTTTTTATTGAAATTCTCCTTCTCTCCCACATTTTAATCTCGTGACATGTTGGCTGGGTAGAGCAAAAAATAATTGCGTTTTCTGTGCATGAGATAGAAAATGACTTTTAAACTTGGTTCTTCCATTAAAAGTACGAGAGAAGAGGAAGATCACTACTTTGTGCACGAGTAGGGATGATAGATAAATACCGTTTATACTCATTTCTTAGGTAAATTTTTATGAAGAAAAAAAAAGTAATGCCAAATTTAATAACTTGGTCGCCAGATAAAAATACTTGGTCGCCGATGGCAACCTGGCGACCGCATTTGTTATGCTACATTTACAACAAATAATGTAATTTAATTTTCTGTCATAAGAAAACAGAAAAGAGAATTTACTATTACCTACGTACTCGTCTTATCCTGTAACTCAAAATTGTTAGGTAACCCAGCATACTCAAGATTTGTACTATTGATTTTTAACTATTATTTTTGCAAAATAAACTTGAGTCATGAAAAACACAACACTCAATTGAATCAAATTCACCTCTGTACTATAATAATTGTTTAAAAACAACACAAAATGTCACAAAAACATATATGCATCATTTATTAAAAACTTTTACTTTAGGTGTTTTAAAAATATACAAAACTGCATTTCACATTAAAAACCTAGCGCTTTCGAGCCGTCCTGGCTCATCATCAGGGTTAAAACATCACCACGCAGATACACACAAAAAACACAAATAGTCTGAAATACTGTAAAAACATCAATGTCTGCTGAAGACAAGGTCAAACCATTATAAACAGGGTGGGAAGCATAGGGAGGGGTGTGCCAATCTTATTCATTCTTGAACTATCTGTAAAAGCTTATACCATACTTTAGGGATATTGTACGAAACTGAATCATTGCATGTTTTATTTTTCCTGGTTAAAATTTCTATTGATTCACTTATTATTGCTTCATAAAAAGAGGATGTGGGTTTAATAATTTTAGCGTTATGAAAATCTATTATAATCGACTGCTTTCCGACTTTCCAGATTAAAACAACAGCAGTCGATTATAATAGATTTTGATAACGCTAAAATTATTAAACCCACATCCTCTTTTTATGAAGCAATAATAAGTGAATCAATAGAAATTTTAACCAGGAAAAATAAAACATGCAATGATTCAGTTTCGTACAATATCCCTAAAGTATGGTATAAGCTTTTACAGATAGTTCAAGAATGAATAAGATTGGCACATCCCTCCCTATGCTTCCCACCCTGTTTATAATGGTTTGACCTTGTCTTCAGCAGACATTGATGTTTTTACAGTGTTTCAGACTAGTTGTGTTTTTTTGTGTGTATCTGCGTGGTGATGTTTTAACCCTGATGATGAGCCAGGACGGCTCGAAAGCGCTAGATTTTAATGTGAAATGCAGTTTTGTATATTTTTAAAACACCTAAAGTAAAAGTTTTTAATAAATGATGCATATATGTTTTTGTGACATTTTGTGTTGGTTTTAAACAACTATTATTTTTGGCTACGCAGATTTTGGCACGAGAGTAAATATTTGCATGAAAACACAACGTATACAATTATAAAGCGCTAGTTGTATCTTTATGTTGTTCTTATAAGTTTACTGAAACGGTGACAAATTCGTCTATTTTCTGATTCAAATATGGAATAACAAATCCAAACAAAGTAATGGAGTATAAGCCTATTGTTTTCTAATCGATTCAAAACCGCCATTATAAATTATTTTTGTCATATATGAGTCAAGCAGAAAGCGTGATGAGGAAGAGTTTTAAGTTATGGCTGAGAAGCCATTAAAAATATGTCTCTTTAACCTAAAAAGGAACAGTTATTAGTTTAAAATTAACTTTGGTTAAATTACTCCTTCTCCCTTATAATGAAAACATAAAAAAACAAAATTGATACCAAGGAAGGCGGATCTAAGGAAGGGGTGATAGGGCGATCACCCCTCTCTTGGGAGATGACAAAGTGACTCCAGGCTGACATATCTAAGCTAGTTTTAATGCTTTTTAGTGCTTAAAATGGATATATTGGACTGTCTTATGCTTTATTGCATAGAAATTTTATAATACGAGGGTTACCAGAAAAGTTAAACAGAATTTTAATGTGAAAAAAAAATCTAAAATTTTATACAATGTATGAAAATTAACAACTGTAAATGAGTCTATCGGCCAGAAATTAAGATGATAAAAGCCCAGTTTTCGACTAGTTATCCTTAGCTAGTAAATAAATGTTTTTTTAATACGTTTCGAAGCATTCTTTATTGAACTACTTTGGAAATAAACAAAAAAAAAAAGTAGTTTATATGAAGTAAATTCTTTTAAAATACATATGCCATAATTCTGGACACACAAGTTACATTGTCCTCGGAATATATAAATATATATATAGAGAGACAACAATTATTAGTCTTTGCAATATTTTTCACCCATAAATGCAGAAAAAATCGTTTAATTTACGGGAAAAAAAATTGATTTTTTTTTCTCTCTTTGTAAGACTAGAAACACCCTCAAGCTTTTCTTATTCACAAAATCAAACAACTATGGTAAAAAATCCGAAAAGGTCTTGTTTTATTGGAATATTTAATCTAATTGGTTGTTCTATACTCAATGTAATAGCAATGCTACATGAATTGTTATTTATATCGAATGTTTTTCAATCTATTGCTAGAATAAGAAAGTCGCTATGGTGGATAGCCGTTATATTAAATGTCTACTGTATACACTTAAAAAAAAGTCACATGTTCCTTAATTAAAAAAAAAATTATTTATTTATTTATTTTTTGTTGCCATTGATTTTCGGAAACGTTTTGGACTACCCTTTATTGTGTATTAATCAATTTTCTCAACACGGAATATATATTGGGTCATTCCATGCAAAATGAGCAAAAAAAAAAAAAAAAAGTCGTGGCCACATAATAACCGATTTTAATAAAATTTGGTACACAGATTCAATTCATATTTAAATAGAGCTATTCAAAATATCTTGACAAAAAATAAAATATTTTGGAAGTTTAAAAAACTTGTCACCTAACATAGAATGGCTTGTATGGAATCGTTCAAAGTTGCAAGTTTAAAGTTCCATATCTTGAAAACTATTTAACATAAATAAAAAAATTTCATAATATTGTAACCCGTGGACAGTTATTATCATATTTATTTAGTAATAATAATTTCGTAACACCATGGTTAACCTTAAATTGGTTGTAAAAATTGAAAAATTGAAAATTTTGAGAAAATTAAAAGCGTTATAAAAATCAAAGGAATTTAAAAACATGTGAAATTGATGTATGATGTAATGTTACATATGAAAACCAAATTTCTCAAATTTGGAAGTTGCCATTTATTTTCTTCATCTTCAAAATAGCTTAGAAACTTAAAAAAAAATTACAAAATCACAATTTTTCCTCTTATGTATACTTATAAAATCAAATGAAGGAAAAACATGACATTGACAATATTGCAGAAGCATAAAGTTCAAAAAGCCCATGATATGCTGAAAAAAATTCAAGATTGCCTTTTGATTCCTAACATAACAGAAATGAGTTCAAAAAAGATAATATTTGTTACGTTCTATGGGCTATTTCACTTCAAATTTGAGCGCCTTCTCTGCCATCTTGCAAAAAAAAAGTAGTGCTGCCATCTGTATGGAGCTTTGATTACTATATAATTGTTTGTTAAACCACTGCCCCGTTTAAAACAATAATTTATTCTATTCTAATTTAAAATATTGTTGAGGAAAAATAAACTGAAGGCAAGAATGAAAGTTTCTATTTTTAAAATATATACTTTTATCTATAACGTCAAACAATTTTAAAATCTTAAGACCTTTCCTTCATGTTCAAACAAGTAATAAAAATATTGCATTTTCCTCTCAAAATTTTTCATTATTTATTTTTTTTCTCATTATGGAATAAAAGGACAATTACTAAATCACTCCAATCTGTTACTTATTATTCATTCTTAACTATAAATAATTTTTGATAAAGTCTTTCTACTCCTACGGCTAACAATGAAAATTGAAATTTCAAGCATGTAGACAAAACCTCGATCTTATATCAACTTTTAATGTAAGTTTTAATACTTAAATAAACAATCCTGAAATCTATTATTTTACATTTACTCATAAATAAATATGATGTACTTATATGCTAATTTTCATTAAAATCTATGACATGTCAGCCACAACTGATTTGCTCATTTAGCATGGAATGACCCAATTGCATTGGGTCGTCCGGAAAATTACTGTCGTTTGGGAAAATTAATTCGTACCGGAAAATTTTACTCGTTAATTATTAGACATTAGCTATCGAAATTAATGTTTTGTAATTAAATGACAGAATTTTCCCAAACGGCATAAATTTTCCCGACAACCCAATATATTTTTTATTCTCAAGTAAACGTTTTCATGTTCGACAAACACGCACACACACACACACATATTTAACTCACAAACAATATAAATTAACAACATTAATATTGTCGGATTTCACTTCTCCGTCCACACGACTTCGAAATATAATCCGGTCTTTTGATATGCTGCCACCACCGATATGAATACGTGATATCGGACACGATACGTGATGTATAGTCAAGAAAAACCTAACTCTTTCAATTATACTTAAACTAACCCTTTATTAACAATATTTACACTTAAACTCGGATGTAAATTATCCGGTTTAATATTAAATCAAAATAATTACAGAAAACTATCCTCTGTGTACCGTTAGGCTACGTTCATTCACTCAGAACCGAGATTTCTATTAATCTCACACACGCTATATCTCTTCCTTTCCAGAGATCTCGTTCCACACACGTGCCCAGAGCTGCTCTCTGAACAACCAACCTACACGCTCCCGTCCTGCGATCGAACTAACTTCCTCTCTGGTCATTCTCCAGAGCACCTTTCTGTCTACGGGGCTCCTGGTCTGTTTCCAAGGGTCTGTCTTCCTAAATAATGGGTGCAATCTCTTTCTTATATATGGAAGATCACATCACAAAGGACATACTTCTTCCATTGTATTCAACTCGCTACCCACCGGATTAAGATTCCAGTACTGAAAAGCCTCTCAGTAGACAAAAGATACACACACAATAAGATAATAATAAGATAATAATCACAATAGTTCCATAACAATAGTTTTTAAGCCTATAGGTGCCAGGGACCTGACAAATATTAATATTAAAATCAATATTATTTTGTTACTCTTGCATATATAAAATTCAATTGCGCAGCTGATAATGCTTAATTGAAAATTAGTAGCATCCTAAAAACAGTTATTTTCTTTTTAGAAAACTGATTATTAAACTACGAAAACTACTCGGAAACGTTAATGTAGCATAAAATTTCTTTTTTGTTTTTATAAATGCTTCGTGAAATCTCTAAAATATATTGGTTTATGAGGTTTCTAAAGATAAAGAAAGCTTTTCGGAATCGTGGTTCTTTGGGAAGAGGCTATTGTTTATTTTCGTTCGTGGTTATATTATATTTTAGAAGATTAAGAAACATTTGTCTTTTTTACAGTGTGTGTACTGTTGAGTTGTTCTTTGTTCGTGGGGGGGGGGGGTGGATCATAAATCCATCTTTGCGAATAAAACTCAAGTTTGTAACATCGCCCCTCCCTTGAAGACTCTCTAGGTCTAGATTCACCCTCGACGTGATGCCTATACACTGTTTCAATAATGTTATATAATTTTTAGCTTTTAGTCATTTCATTGCAAGCTCTTGATAGCAAAATATTAAAGCCATTGTATATAATCAATTGATAAGCGACAAAGTTCTATTTATTTTGCTGCATATTTTTCTTCCTAGAAATATGTAGTGCACTTTTGGACGCCTGCGAAAAACAGTTGCAATTTTTAGAAACGTATAACGATAATGGCAAATACTGGCTTTCGCTTTTATCGCTCCTGCATTACTTCTGAATATTACATATTTAAATTTTCACATCATCGAATAGGAAAAATATGTTCTTTCGAATAAAATTTGCTTGAAAACTGTAGCTCAATTTAGTGAATTTTTATGCTTTTTTAAAAATAATTTTCAAGCATTTTTAAAAATATATATATATCTTCTCAGTTAGTGACTGTCTGCTACAATAATATAAAGTAACTACTGGCAGAGTTATCACAATCGACAGTTGATTGCCCAAAGCAAATTAAAATGAAAAGAAGATCAGCCATCAGGTCAAATTAACCATAAGATGCTACGCTTTGGGCGATAAACTAAAATCCGTCAACCGAAAAGACAGATTTTCATTTTATATTGAACATAAAATTAATATATGAAGTTAAGTAAAATTGGTGAAAAGATACGTTGCATTATAATATCCTCGGGATTGTATTTTCATCTGTATTTCTCTCTCCCTCTATTTTAAATCTCATTTTCTTATTATTTATTAATTGTTATGCTCTTTAGTTGATCATTCTATATTTGTAGTTGACCACTTCATTTCATAACTCATTATCGCAATTAACTCACTGAAAAATTTCGAACATTACTATAAAATTATAAAACTGAACTTTATGTCTTTTTGGTAGTTATCTATTTTTAATCACATGTGTCATACAGGGAAACTACGATTTGTTGTCTTAAATTTTACAATATAATGCAAAATGTTTTTAGTGCAAACAGAAACTAGGTATAATTCGAATGAATTGTTAACGCCCACTTTTGAAGTAATATTATTTTTATTTCTAATCAATGAAAAATAGTTAAATTATCTATATTATAGTTATATAATTATAGTTATATAATTATAGTTATATATTTATAGTTATATAATTATAGTTATATATTTAGTTCTGATGCAAACACAAACAAGGTATAATTTGAATGAATTGTTAACGCCCACTTTTGAAGTAATATTATTTTTATCACTAATCAATGAAAAATAGTTAAATTATCTATTTATATATTTAGTTCTGATGCAAACAGAAGCTAGATATAATTCGAATGAATTGTTAACGCCCACTTTTGAAGTAGTATTATTGTTATTACTAATCAATAGTTAATTTACCTAATTATATATTTAGTTCCGATGTTCATAGTTAATAGAAAATAGTCATGAAGCAGATCTGAGATTAAATAGACCCCACACTGCCTTAGCAAGATTAGCGCAAACTGAATCTATAAAAGTTGATTTCAATAGATCCAAAATTATATTCCGCACAAATAATCACCTGGAAGCAATTATAAGAGAGTCTCTTGAAATAATGTCTAAAAAAGAAATAGTCTGTAACGATGTATTATCATATGATATCCACGCAGTCTGGAATGAATTAATGCATCAATGATTACCTTTCCCATCCCACCTTATTTCCAAACCCTTGAAGTGAAATAGTTTATTCCGGGCAAGCAAGAAAATGCAAAGGTGTAACAACTCAACTCAACAGAATTAGTTTTTCCACTGATGACGACCGGGTTTTCGGTTGAAAACGTTTTGGAATTTTTAAAAGTAACTTTAATGTGCTTTTAAATGTTTTTATGTATATTTTTAGCACCTTCAAGCAATATATTTACATTTAGTTGTATCTTAATGAATTTTTAGATACGCATAATTTGAGATTTTAATAACAGATTCAAGAAAGTATTAAGTATTAGATATTTTGGGTTGAATGATGTACCAGTAATTGTTGAAATAATATTTTAATACAGTTTAAGACTATTCCTCTAATTGTAGCGGAACTTTGAAAGAATTCAATGCATGGTTATCTATTGTTAAGTTCAATACTATTAGTTGTCTTATATGAATAATTGACTCAGTTGAAAGTTGTATAAGCATGTAATATACTGAATATATCTGCATCTTTATTTCGCCAAATGCATCTGCACTGTTAAAAATTTGCAGCAAACTGTCCGTGTTTCGACCGTTTTTATAGAAAACGTTTACGTAACCATAATTTAACTCTTATTCTGACCATAATATGGACATTAATATGAATTAAAAATTAAATTATGGTTAGGTATGATTTAGGTATAGTTAGGTTATATGAAAGTAAAATTAAATTATGGTTAGGTAACCGTTTTCTATGAAAATAGTCGCATATATCTAAATATTGATATCTTAATTAATTGTTAAATGCATCACTCTATGATATGTAATTTGTATAACTTTATTGTGTAGTTTTGTTAACTGTAAAAATTATAACATAAGCACCACTGTATAATAGATAATTTGTGCCTATACTCACCTGCCAACATCGCACTAAACTTCCGTACAATATAAGTTAATTTAACCTAGGTTAAACACGTTTCAAACCAGAATTTAAAAGAAAAAAAGAATTCAAATAGATTCTATGTGAGAACATGAAACTAAATATATATTATTTTTCCAGACATTTTTTCTGGGACGAAACGTCTTTAAACTGGATCAAATTAACTCACATTGTACGGAAGTTTAGTTGAAAGTTGACAGGTATATGCTATAGTTTCATTGAATATCTTTTTGTGGCAATTCATGATTTTATGCTCACTGTAGCAATACAGTATAACCTGGCCCTAAATATAGTACTATATGTATAAAAAAAATTAAAATGTATCGTGATTCACATTATAACTTTCATTAGATTAATGCGAAATGATAGTATAATTGAGTTTGAGTCAAAATTACAACTCAAGCTCATTCAATGTTTTACACATTTTTTTAAACACTTTTCTCGCCGTTAAAAACCTGTTTTGTTTTTCTCTTTAAATGCCAGTTCCCAATAGCTAGTGAAAAACACATTTTACAAAGAAAAATACCTCTCGAATTTAAATTGGCGCAGCTTGTCCCTAATGGGACCTTGCACCATTAAACCCTATACAACCAACCAACCATCTCGAATTTAACACTAAAAACAACTCAAGTAATTTAAGAATTTAAGATTAATTGTCAGAAATTAATTATATTAATTACAGTATTTCAATTACACCGAAGCATTTTAAATCTTGTTCCAATTTTGACATTACTATAGTAAATTCATAAAATTAAGCAAAATAATTTTTTTCCTTTTTTTTCTGATGACTGTTTTCTTTTCTTTTCTTTTTTGTTAAAGAACTCCTCAGTGAGTTTCGCTCTTTGATAAAAATGAGTTTGGATTGAGCGGATTCGTTTTATAAATTTTGAATATAAGCGCTATTTTAACTCATTTTCAGAAAACAAATTTGAGTTTGGATTAGTTGTAGTTGCTTTTATTTATTTTTTTTTTGGTGGGGGAGGGGGTTTGAGTTTGCACAAAGCTACAGATAAGCTGAATCTTACATTTTATTAATTTACAACTTTTGCTATAACTGTCACAAAGGGAAAAATCATTGTAATACTTTTTCGTCACCTCGAAGAAAAATTCACACCTCTTTTTTTTTTTTTTTTTTTTTTTTTTTTTTTTTAATTTTTGTCTTGTGCATGGAAAATTCTTATGCACCAACCAGCAGTAATTTCCTATAATGTTTCGCGATAACTGGTGTCTTAATGACTAAATTTATAATTTACCTATTAAAAATCCCCAATAGGCATAAATCATATATGTATCTCTAACAGGTATCTCTCATAGAGGTATCTCAAACAGATATCTCTAAATAAGCTGATTTTGAAATCTTTATGGACTTTACAAACTAGCCAGAAATTCTTAATTTGTGTTGAATCTGTATCAGGGTTCGTACACTTTTACCACAATTTTTTCATAGAAAATTTCTATTTAATATTTAGCAGAAATTGTAGATGCCTCGTTTAATTGCAGAATTTCAAATACATTTCTGCATTTAAATAAGGCGAAAAATTCTACTAAAAAATTGTGGTAAAAGCGTACGAACCCTGTGTATACGAAATAATTTTTTGAGTATTTTTCTCGCAAATCATCATAAAACAATATATCAGAAGCAAGTTTCCCTTTAAGGCGGTTCTCAAATCTAAATTCGCTACTTTATGAAAGATTTTTTATTTCAATTTTGTTCGCAAACGCATGAAATTAACAGGTGCTTTTATTCAGAAACTATGTAATCGAACAGTTTTCCCCTTTTCTGCAAAAGCAGATTTTTCAGAAAATGCTGCCAAAGTGGGCGTTTTGAACCAGAATTCAGGACACGACAGCGCGGGAAAATAAAGAACTGATGTCGCGAGACAGTAATTGCTTTGAATTCAATGTGCTTGGGGCTTGTCCCGATCATATGCCAAAAGCGGATCCTCAAGGCGGGTGACAGCCTGACAGACAGCCAGTAATTAATTTAAAGAAAAATGAAGAAAACCGTTCGATTGTAAATGAAGAGGTCGGGGCAAGAGAGTGCTTAGCGATATTTTTGAACTTCTGAGATATTTCAATTTGAAAATTGGATCAAATACTCAAATTAAGATCTATAACATAAAGTTTTTCCGCCAATATCTTAGTAACATTTGCGATATTCTGAGCAACAACATGGCATTACTTTAATGATATTACTATTACGTTTTTTGTAAATTAGCTATCTTCATTGGAGGTATAAGATAAACATCTGGGATAAAAACGAAACCTGGGATATATACTGCCACCAAGTGACATTAGAAACAAATTATATGTAGGATATTATAATTTACAATATTAAGCAACAGATTACAGTGTTAGATTTATTTCACCAAAAATGTCATCAAAAATCACTTTCATAATCATGATGAAAGTGTCATGCTTTTCGGTTTAAAAATGAGTCAGAAAGTTTCGCGATGTTGAGCGGAGAAAGTCTTTTTTTGAGGACCACCTTAAAGTAAAACAAGAACAAAAATCATGCATCAAGCATAGATTATTAAACGCTTTCCAACACATTTAGAATACTGCAACAAAACTTCACCGTTTCATAATATGAATGATGATGTCTAAGCAAACAATTTGGAAAACGCATAACACATTTGAAAAGACAATTTCCGCAATTACTATCTACAATCCGTAAATTATCGGAATATTTTTGCGCAGCCTTGTATATGAACTATACATTTGTGTATACGGTACATAGTATGCAAAAATTCAGTTCAGTTAGGCAATGCACAATACAGTTAAATTTTCCCCCTTCAGCAATTCCGTCAATAAGCGGAAATGTACCCGAGATCTTTTGTGCAGCCCTGTATATTACTATAAAATGTATACATATATCAAGTAATATATATATATATATATATATATAAAGAGTTGATTTTAAAAACGCGTGATATATCTGAAAACACACACTCTAAAAACGACATTTTCAAAACGGAGAAAAAAATACTCAAATCTGAGTATGTCGTCATAGACAAAATGGCTCTGAATCAAAATTACTCAAGTTTGAAACATGTATACCCTCATTTCTGAAAACATGCACACACTCAAGAATAAAACCATGTGGTCATATTTGAGTATGTCGATGTTTAAAAAATGACTATGAACTGACTTATATGTGCTCATTTTTGAGTATTTCCATGTTTCAAAAATGAGTTTGAACTGATTCTAATCATTTTTGAGTATGTCCATGTTTCAAAAAGGAGTATGAGCTGACCTCTATGTGCTCAGTTTTGAGTATGTTCATGTTTCAATATTCTGAGAATTTCTGGTATTTCAGAATTGAAAGCAATGGGTCGTCCTATTCGAAACAAAAAGTTTCATAACAAAATTCGATTTACTCAGATAAAATTGTAAAAATATCGATTTACTCAGATTTGAAAGTGTCATTTTTCTCAGTGCACTTCCAGCAGTTATTGTTCAAAGGCAGTACTGTAATCGAATTCTTTTGTGTGTTCCTTTAAGTTAACAATGAATGCTATGCACTCCATATTCTACAGTAAGCATCTTGGATAATACCTCAGTGAGGCATATCAATTTCAATATGTTTGAAATAGTAAAACATCATTAAAATACACTGCAAACGATTTTTTCCCATAGACCGCAATATCACAGAATTCTTTTGATTGTCTCTGTAAGCGAACTACAAACGCTACACACTTCAGTTTCAATATTGAACATGCCATAGTAAACCTCAATAACATATAACAATCGCATGACAATCGAAGTATATTCACGCGAGCTAGAGCTAGGACAGATAGACAAACGGCCAGACAAACCGAATTTATAAACACTTTTCAACTATGTTGGAATTTTTTAAAGAGAAAAACTCTGTTATTTTCAAATAAGTAACTCAACCAATATTTTTATTTCTAAATTATTTTTTATAAAGTCTTCTCGCAATGTTTTAAAAATATTCTTCGTGCATAAAATTAAATTGTAATAATATTTTGATGAATATTGTCGGAAATAACTGCTTTAAAAATTATTTTTTCACAAAGCAATATTCGTATTTTGGAATTTAATTTTCACGTGAATCTTTTTATGTAAGATGTTGGAAATTAAGGATAGTAAGTGAAACTTAGAATATGTTGTATTTAATTAAAACAAGGGAAAAATTTTACAACTGGAATATTTTTATTTCTAAATTATTTTTTATAAAGTCTTGTCGCAATGTTTTAAAAATAGTCTTCGCGCATAAAATTAAATTGTAATAATATTTTGATGAATATTGTCGGAAATAATTGCTTTAAAAAATATTATTTCACAAAGCAATATTCGTATTTTGGAATTTAATTTTCACGTGAATCTTTTTATGTAAGATGTTGGAAATTAAGGATAGTAAGTGAAACTTAGAATATGTTGTATTTAATTAAAACAGGGAAAAATTTTACAACTGGAATATTTTTATTTCTAAATTATTTTTTATAAAGTCTTGTCGCAATGTTTTAAAAATAGTCTTCGCGCATAAAATTAAATTGTAATAATATTTTGATGAATATTGTCGGAAATAATTGCTTTAAAAATTATTTTTTCACAAAGCAATATTCGTATTTTGGAATTTAATTTTCACGTGAATCTTTTTATGTAAGATGTTGGAAATTAAGGATAGTAAGTGAAACTTAGAATATGTTGTATTTAATTAAAACAGGGAAAAATTTTACAACTGGAATATTTTTATTTCTAAATTATTTTTTATAAAGTCTTGTCGCAATGTTTTAAAAATAGTCTTCGCGCATAAAATTAAATTGTAATAATATTTTGATGAATATTGTCGGAAATAATTGCTTTAAAAAATATTATTTCACAAAGCAATATTCGTATTTTGGAATTTAATTTTCACGTGAATCTTTTTATGTAAGATGTTTGAAATTAAGGATAGTAAGTGAAACTTAGAATATGTTGTATTTAATTAAAACAAGGGAAAATATTACAACTGGAATATTTTTATTTCTAAATTATTTTTTATAAAGTCTTGTCGCAATGTTTTAAAAATAGTCTTCGCGCATAAAATTAAATTGTAATAATATTTTGATAAATATTGTCGGAAATAACTGCTTTAAAAATTATTATTTCATAAAGCAATATTCGTATTTTGGAATTTAGTTTTCACGTGAATATTTTTATGTAAGATGTTTGAAATTAAGGATAGTAAGTGAAACTTAGAATATGTTGTATTTAATTAAAACAAGGAAAAATATTACAACTGGAATATTTTTATTTCTAAATTATTTTTTATAAAGTCTTGTCGCAATGTTTTAAAAATATTCTTCGCGCATAAAATTAAAGTAACTGTAATAATATTTTGAGATAAATATTTTCGGAAATAACTGCTTTAAAAATTATTATTTCACAAAGCAGTATTTGTATTTTGGAATTTAGTTTTCATGTGAATCTTTTTATGTAGATGTTTGAAATTAAGGATTGTAAGTGAAACTATAGTGAAACTTAGAATATGTTGTATTTAATAAAAACATTGGAAAATATTACAACTAGAAAATTTCTATTGAAATGATGCAGCAAAAAGGTGTCGCAACTGGTAAATTACTCATTTCTGTTTCACTTGGACAAAATAAAAACATCACACCTGAAAATGGGCAGTTTTCAAAAATTCTGAGTAAAATGTAACAAAAATGGATATTTGATGATTCCTATTTATAGTGTATTACTTTCAGAAATATCACTTATTACTATAGTATACGTGACCAAACACATAAAATGTTTTTTTTTTCTTTTTTGCCTTTTCTGAAAACCCCAGTTTTTCTGAGTTGTGTCATTTTACTAATATGTGCGCAACGTTAATATCTCTATTATATTCATATGATGATTTCACTTGAATAGGCAAAATTTTCACATAATCTTTTTTTCGAAGTAGTTATAAAAGCTATTAAAACCAGAAAATTTAACTAGAATAAGATTTAAATAAATCTCAACAAGTTTAGTTAATAGTGGTTACACATTATCATGTTTGTTTCAAGATCATAGCTATCTTTTCAAAAGTTAGCTGTAAGCATATAATGGAGATCGAAACGCATTTTCTGCACATAATGTGTTAAAACCAAAGTTTTAATACAGGGTGATTCGATGTAACAACTAAGACAATAAAAAAATTGAGTAATTCTCTAAATAAAACATGTATGAAAATGCTGTTTGCTGCAAATGACAGACAAGTCTTTAAAGTTTGTGGTGGTTCTAATTTCTATGTGGCATGACATGCGTGGGCACTTCTTGTAACCCGACAGGCGTCCAGACTGTAATCTCTCTCGCTTACAAGAAATCTGGTTTCAAGCAGCCTTTTATGCCAAACTACTATTGAGTAAAAAATAAAATAAAATAAAATAAAATAAAAATTTAAATTCTATTTTTTTTTTTTTTTTTTTTTTTTTGTTAAATCAGATGTTGATTTTATGGAATTCTTGTTAGGGCTGTAAAATAATGTTGTTAAATGTAACTAGTTCTTAAATGAAATATCACCGACGAGAGAACTCACTGTATTATGTACTATTATTATTTTTGAAGTCTGAATTTCTAAATATTGAGTTAAACTAATTGAAATACTCGTTCTATTTTTTTTATATTTGTGTGAAATAAACTTTTCTGTAATGAGGATTTTTTTTAATCGAATAGTGCTAAAACTTTTTGTTTTACGTAATTATTAATATTAATATGTCTGCCCTAAAACTCAACCTAAGAAAAATGTTGAAAAATCCAAAATTAGCTTTCTTAAATATTAATTTATAGAAAAAAAAATTAAATAAATATAACAAGATTTTAGCACGTTCACTGCCTGGTTAAAATTATCGGAATTTTATTTTATTTAGAAAGTTCGAATTCATACCAGAAAATACTAATAGCCAGGGATTTACAAATTTGATAAAATCTGGTAGCCAGTGAAAAATTCTAGTCGCCAGTAAAAAATATTACCCCCCCCCCCCCTTCCCCTGTCACTGATTTTCAAAAAGCACAAAAGTTTATGAAGTAAATGAAAAAAAAAAGCATAGTTTAGAATCATTAGTTACATAGTTTAAAATAGTACATAATTTAGAATGATAATATAAATTAAATTTTCTAATTAAACATTTCAAAATTATATCTCTGGGGAAAAATAAAACTAAAGGCTAAATTAACTGGCATGTTTGGGGGATGCTGATTGGCGAATGCTTTAAATGTCCAGATAGTGGACATCGATAAAATAGTGAAGCAGGAAAATAATTTTTTGTCTACTTTCCTGTCGAAGTCAGTCAAATAATTCTCATTTTATTATTTTAAAATTTGCAGATTAAATAACTTGGTCGGCAGATACAAAAATTTAGTCGCCAGTAGCGACCTGGCGACTGCATTTGTATTTACAAATTTGATAAAATCTGGTAGCCAGTGAAAAATTCTAGTCGCCAGTAAAAAATATTACCCCCCCACCCCCTTCCCCTGTCACTGATTTTCAAAAAGCACAAAAGTTTATGAAGTAAATGAAAAAAAAAAGCATAGTTTAGAATCATTAAGAATGATAATATAAATTAAATTTTCTAATTAAACATTTCAAAATTATATCTCTGGGGAAAAATAAAACTAAAGGCTAAATTAACTGGCATGTTTGGGGGATGCTGATTGGCGAATGCTTTAAATGTCCAGATAGTGGACATCGATAAAATAGTGAAGCAGGAAAATAATTTTTTGTCTACTTTCCTGTCGAAGTCAGTCAAATAATTCTCATTTTATTATTTTAAAATTTGCAGATTAAATAACTTGGTCGGCAGATACAAAAATTTAGTCGCCAGTAGCGACCTGGCGACTGCATTTGTATTTACAAATTTGATAAAATCTGGTAGCCAGTGAAAAATTCTAGTCGCCAGTAAAAAATATTACCCCCCCCCTTCCCCTGTCACTGATTTTCAAAAAGCACAAAAGTTTATGAAGTAAATGAAAAAAAAAAGCATAGTTTAGAATCATTAGTTACATAGTTTAAAATAGTACATAATTTAGAATGATAATATAAATTAAATTTTCTAATTAAACATTTCAAAATTATATCTCTGGGGAAAAATAAAACTAAAGGCTAAATTAACTGGCATGTTTGGGGAATGCTGATTGGCGAATGCTTTAAATGTCCAGATAGTGGACATCGATAAAATAGTGAAGCAGGAAAATAATTTTTTGTCTACTTTCCTGTCGAAGTCAGTCAAATAATTCTCATTTTATTATTTTAAAATTTGCAGATTAAATAACTTGGTCGGCAGATACAAAAATTTAGTCGCCAGTAGCGACCTGGCGACTGCATTTGTCAAGCCCTGCTAATAGCAATATTTACTTTATTTAATTACAGAAATTTCATGATTACATAAAATAAAAATTCTTCTTTCGAAATTTCCGGTACGAATTCGTAATTTTAGATTGAAAAAAAACACGAGTATACTCGTGGTTGGCAGCGAATGGGTTAAAGGATGTTAACACGTTGACGGACAGTAGGAAATTGTGAAGTTCGAAAATTGACACTATATGTTTTTGTAATTTTTAGAATATTAGAAGTATAGTTTTACTCTTTCTGCTTAAATAAACTTAATTTTGATTAATTCAGCACCTTTAATTAGGTTGCACAACTCCCTTCACAACCACGACATACATACTGAAGCTGCAACTCGTATAACAGGTGGAAAACGAACTTCAACCTAAAAAATTGTTTCCAAAACATGACACTGGGCTTCTACTTGTACGCCAGTAAATGCACATTTGTGCTGCTATAGCCGTAGTATCTAAAAAAGACCGTTTCTTTTTGTGCGGCTATAGCCGTCATGCCACATTGTGAACTTCGCCTTGACGGCTATAGCCGCAAGTGTCCGTCAACGTGTTAATAGTTATTTTGTAATTATACAATTATAATATATTGTTTTTTTTAATGGTTAAGAGTGATGGTACACTCATAGAAGGAAAGATTAAAGTGTATCCCACCCCCTGCTCTGCCGAAAATCATCGTATAAAAATGTAACTGATACCAATCGATTAGTCATATTCTCTATTAATTAATACTATAATTAAAGTTTGTCTAATGGGTCGTCTAGATATAGAAATTTTAACAAACTTTAAAATTTAAGTACTAACATCTAATTTTGACATCATATTATGATTTCACGATAAATTTTATCTTCGGATTCCAAACGGGTCAGGGGTCAATAGGTCAAATAATTTAGGAATTTTCCAGGTTTAAAGTTTGGAAATCCAAATGTTAAATTCATTTTTAATCATTTATTGTAAAACAGATTGCAATGCGGGTAATCTTCTAAGCATGACTCAAAAACTACTTAGCGGGATGAGATTTTTGGATTCACGTACTATTTAAAGCTCTAAAAAATAAATTTTTGTTAAACTTATTTAAATGTTACAATACATAATTTTTTCGAATATTAATTACAATATATATAAATTATGAAATTAATATTGAAAATAAAATATGAATTTTAACCTATGAATTTTTTAACAGTAGTCGTATTGTAATCTGTTTTGTAACGACTAAAAATGAATTTAGCATTAGGAGTTCCAAACGTTAATACTAAATATACCAACAACCTGTCATTTGACCAGCACCAAATGAAAATATTTCGATTTGAACCAGAAATTTGTTCATAAAAAAAAATCTTTAATCGCATAGGACAGCGGTTCCCAACGTTTTTTTGCTTTCGTTCATTGGTAATGTTCTTCTGCAATACTAGATGCAGTTTTCTTCAGAATTCCAATTATCAACTATTTATCCATTTTGAACCACAACATATTATCAGCATGAAGTCCCTCAAAACACTAAATATTACCTAAAGATTTCAAATTAAGCACTCACAAAGAAGGGGTGAAACAAATGAGTTTCAAATGAAATCGTAGAAACCAGAAGCCTCGATACGATTCATGTTTTTTTCTGAGTATTTCTATAATTACTATTACTAGAAACAAAACAACAAAAGAACACATTCGAAATCGTATAAACGAAAAGTTTTTCTGTTTTCATTTTAAGTTTTATTTTTTGCGTTATCCGTCATTACCAATATAATTTTCACGTACCCTCAACTGTTTCATCATGTACCCCAGGTTGGGAACCGCTGGATAGGAATTAGTTAAATAAAAAAAGTTAATACTTTTAAATAAAAAATCTTGTGAGATTTTTTTTTTATATAAATTTTAAGTTTCCGGTAATGTTTAGTGTTAAATCCGCATAATTCCTAAGTTACTTCACCGAATGACTTCCTGTTTGGTATCCAAAGGTAAAATGTGCCGTGGAACCCAAATATGACAGAGTTTTTGGTTCCTGTAATGCACATTTTAAAAATATATACATAATTGCCGCCCTCCCGATTTTTCGAATACCAATAAAATCTTACAAAAAATTTCGCTTTATTAAATTGCAGAATTTGTACAAATAAAACAAATTGTTAAATAAAACAAATATTTTTACACAAAAATATTGGTATGGAAAAAATTGGGAGGTTGGCAACTATGATATATATCAGGGTGATACTGTGGCGAGAATTTTTATATTTTATATGTACCAATATAATTCGAAGCAATAATCTTCATGGAAGATTTCTACACTGAAGAGAGATACCTATGATAGAAAATTAACCACGAATAGTTCGTACTATTAGTGTTTCGAATTAGTAGTACAAATAAAATATAAAATTTGTCGCTAGTAGCACGCGTGATATATATTTTTTAAATGTGCGTAAAGGTAAAAGGCAACTCTGATATCATGTCAAAATTAGATGTTAGTACTGAAAATTTTAAAGTTTGTTATAATTTCTATATAGACGACCCTTAATCAAAATTTAAGCACAGCATTAATTAGTAATCGTTATTACTAATCGATTGTTGCCAGTTAACTTTCTATACAATGAGTTGCCACAGACTGGTATAGGGAGTATACCTTTTTCTCACGACTGTGCATTTTGTTTGGCGTTAATAAAATAAATGAAAAAAGATGTGCCTTATTTTATTCATATTTTTCATCATCATGCTACATGCATGCTACATTGCATCATCATGCTGCATTTTCATCATCAAGAGTACTTTGAAAGTTTAACTAAAGTTTCCCAAGTAGTTTCTGAAAGTAGGAGAAAGATTTGTGTGTATTCACAAGGTTATGTGAAATTTTTTAACCGTTTCTGCTCTGTTAGATGAATTTTCAGCATTTTTCTACACATGTAGCAAGACACACTTCCGATGATAGATTTGTGACGAATATTTCTATTTTATATCAAGTGATGTTTGATATCCTGTAATATTTGATAAAGTTACATTACATTAATTAACTTTTTTTTAAAATTAATATTTGTATTTTATATCAGGTGATGTTTGATATTCTTTTGTAATTTGATAAATTTGCATTAAATTAATTATTTTTTTTTATTTTAAACTATAATAGTTAGATCCCTATTTATAGACTTTTTCCATAAATTGGATTTGCAGGTTTGCCAATAAAATGCATTTAAAATTTCTATTACTCTGCCTCTCAATAAAGTACTAATTCTTTGTTGGGTAATTATTGATTCATGAAATTGTCTTCTTGAAGTAAATACGCCTTGTAACCGTTCCCTTATTGAAGGAAATATTTGAACGATGCAATTCATTTACTAATTAATTCTGCTATTTTATGAAATTGTAAGACTTCTCAAAGCTTGAACTCGAGATTAGAATTTCATTTCAACAGATCTTTCAGACGCTTTCATTCCTATAATTGGTTAACGTTAGTATACTCATTTCATGAAAGGTTGGCTGAATTCCAAAGAGCTTTAATTATGTAAATTTACAAGTTTATAACATTATTGTGCAAAACGTGTTAACTAATAATATCAAAGTAAATTATAGTTAACTTAAGTCATTCAAATGCTGAATTGCTTAAGAGTCTCCCATGAATAGTTTTTGTTAACGTTCAGAAATACGAAATTACAATTATGAAAAGCCTAATTTAAATAACTATTTTTTTTTTCATCTTCCGTTACAAAATAAACCAAAAATAGTATATGCCTTAGGCAGTGGTGTGAACATATGGATGGCTGAGATGGCAAATCTGATGGGTGCCATGCGAAGCTTGCAGCCTCCCCCCTCCCCTCTCCGATAGCCTTTCAGATTAAAATGTAAAAGAAAAAAAAGTAATTTTAAGAACTTCGCATTATTATAGGTTATGACTGTAAACTATTATCCATTTTATTACAGAAAAATGCAAATATATTTTTAAAAGAATGCATCTTTAAGTCCTTAATGTATTATTTAGATTAATGACAAATCACTTCAATAATCATACCCGCAAGGATCATGCTTTTATGTTTATAAATGAGTCAGATAATGCGTCAGAAAATTTCGCGATGTTGAGTGGGGATATATATATATATATATATATATATATATATATATATACTTTTTTTTTTTTTTTTTTTTTTTTTTTTTTTTTTTTTTTTTTTTTTTGAGAATTACACAGATATGATTATTCATCAGATTTGTGACGGAAGATTTTTTTCATTTTACGATGAATGAATTTACATCTTGAATTATAAGTGATTATTGTCTCAGGTTTTTTTCCCTTTCCTGCACTGTCGCGTCCGGAAATTCGGTCTAAAATGCCAACTTTGACAGCATTTACTGAAAAACTTCTGCATTTACTGAAAAACGAAAAAAACAGTTCGATTACACGGTTTCTGAATAAGTGTACCTGCCAATTTGATACGTTTGCGAACAAAAATGAATTGAAAAATGTGCAAAAATAGTTAGTTTGGATTTGAGAACAGCTTTAATTTTACAAGAAGTTCTCCTACAAATAATATTAAGTGCATTGAATTTTTGCTAACATTATGAAGTGCAAATTAAAATTATTAAAAGTCTGATTCATAATACGTATTTTGTATTTTCTGCTGAAAAATAAACTTGAAATAAGCAAATTCTCTTATGCATTGTTATGTTTCTACAAAATTTATCCATTGGCTAGATATCAGTTTTATGAACATAAACGAGTGTGAATTACACAAATATTTATCGTTTAGTAGTTTTTGACAACTTAGATGAAGTACTCTCAGTTGAGTTTTGAGTACTCGCGTTTGAGTCAATATTAATTTACTGATAACAAAATATTCGAAACCAAATATTTCTAATAATACCTTTAAAATTTTACAAAGAAATTCTCTTTAAAATATCATTAAGTGCATTGAATTTTTGCTAACTTCTGGAAGTAATAAAATTAAAATTATGAAAAGTCATTTATAACACATTTTTTGCATCTTCTGCCAGAAATGAGTAATATCGTCTTAAACATTGACATGTCCTGACAAGACTCAGTAGTTGCCTGGAAGTCAATTTTATGAACATAAACAAGTGTGAATTCAACAAACATTTTTCGTTTAGTGGTTTTGGCAATTTCAATGAATCATTTGCGTTAGCGAGTTCAGTGAGCATATGTCATCACACAGACTTTACTTACTGATAACAAAAGCTTCCAAACACAAATATTTCTACTAAGCGCCTCAATTTTACAATGAAATTCTCCTTCAAATAACACCAAAATCATTGAATTTTTGCTGACTTTTAGTTGTGCAAAACTATAATAATAAAAGTCTGACTTATAACATGTGTGTTAATTTCTGGCATCATCTGCTAAAAAATAAACTAAAAATTAGCAATAACTCTTAGGTATTGTTATGTTCAGACAAAACTCAGCCGTTATCTGGAACGTTATTTTTTATGAACATAAACGAGTGTGATTTCACTAAATGTTTTCAAATATTAGAGTATCCAGGATTTTATTTCGAGAAAGTGGGAGGGGGTGAGTAGGGATGAACTTACGTGGCCAAGTTGTGACCATGATTAAGTAAAATATACTGATTTCGGGTAACTGTAGACCCCTTATAACCTCCCCACCTTCTCAGTGAATACAACACTGGCTTCAAATTGTAGTAAGTGCATTGGATTTTGGTTAGCGTTTTGAAGTGTAAAACTAAAATTATGAAAAATCTGATTTATAGTATGTTTTTTGCATCTTCTGCTGGAAAACAAACCAAAAATCAGCTTATATGTCTTAGGCATTGTTATCGTCGCGTAAAACTTTGTTAAGTCATACTTATCAGTTCATAAAACTGATATTTTTCATCTAGTAGTTTTTGATAGTTCAGATTATTTATCCTCATTAGCAAGTTTGAGCTTGTGTAGGTTTACTGATAACAAACTCTCCCAAACACAAATATCTGCAAATGCACCTCAGTTTTGCAAGGAATTGTGTTTCAAATAACACTAAATGCACTACAAGCGAATTACGCATCTATTCTTCCAGCTTCCATTTGAAATAGCTCCTGCGTGATGGAAAACGCTCCAAAATTTCTATGAAAACCAGCTCTGTCCAGGATGACAAATGGCCTCTAGGGAATTCAGAGCATGGGACGGCATTCGTACAAATCGTGTATTTTCAGCTCTCTGGTGTACTGGAAGCTTGTGTGTGTGTGTGTGCAGAGATGTATTTCCGACAGGTGCAGCAGAAAGCCCTGGAGTTGGGATAACAACTTCAGTGCGCAATCGTTGACGATCTGATGTCAGGAACAAGACTTCTCTACTCGGAATTTCATTACTGGGAGAGAGCTGTTTGATTAGAGGGATCCTATATTTAGCCCACGGCTTTGAATGAGCGTTTGATTAGGATAATTTAGTTAGTACTCAAAGTACTTTTTAATTGACATGAACATGATTACTAGTTAGATTAAATATCGTGTTAGGAAAAGATTTTAGAGCGAAATGCGCTAATTTGTGATATCATCAATTTCACAAGTGCCCATGTGAATAGTGCATGTAAAAGAAATAACGTCGAAGATTCATGAAAAATAATTTTTACACCCAAAGAATTAACTCTTTAGATTATTAATATAATTTTGCAATACTCTTTATTAAGCTTTTTAACTCCAAAGTCATTTTTCCTCGCTTTTTGCACCAATAATGTAAGTCAGATTTGGATATAGATGAATTTCCCAATCAGCATTAATAGCTATATTTTAAAATTAAAACTTTTGTACCTGATCCAAAGCCATCTCCTTGTATATAAATAATTCAAATCAATCAAATATGCATGTATTTTTAATCGAAGAAAAAAAAACAAAAAACACCGCTTTCGACCACAACATACCGTACGAAAACTATCTTAAAATATTATGTCCGTATTATAATTAAATTAATAAATTAGAAAAAAAATATGCAAAAAGAATTCCCAATTTCTATTTTTTCAGACAATTTTCGAAGAATCTGAAAAGGTATTGAATTTCGTTGTTGCAATTTATTAATAATCAGTACTTTAACAAAGTATTCGAAATCATATTATAGTGAGTAATCTAAGGACAGAATTTGCTTCATTAACCCCTTCGCGACCAGTGTCGCGTATACGTGACATATAGGTTGCCTATAATTCTTGCTGAATCTTATCACTAATTTTTAAAAGTAAATTTTGTCTTATTTAATCAAATAGTTTCTGTGATTAAATTAATCAAAACTTCCTGTGCGGAATTACCGGTAATAAAATATTAAAAATTCTGTAAAAGGTGCTCGTCACGTAAGGGTTAAACTATAATAATAATAATAATAAAGAAAGATTCTAGATATTTTTATATAATGTATCCATTACAGATACTAGGACATCCAACCCGGGCTTCCCGGGATAGAGAATATATGTGAAAACCATTTTTTTTTTAAATTGAAAACTCTAATAGATTTTTTACATTTAATAATTTTTTTTATATTGCCCCCAGAGAGCATTTTTATGTGAAATATGTCAATTATATATTCAAATAAAATTTTGAAATTTATTAAAAGCGGTAATTTCATATTGGCCTCCTGCCAGAAGTTAATAACCGAAGAAATCGCTAAAAATTTCGTTACCTACAGCATTTTTTTTTTTTTTTTAATTCTGATAATTTCAGCGGATTTATTTCAATTACATGTTTGTTAAATTTTGCGTTTTATTCATACTATTTCATTTATTGCTTAATGACATTTTAATTTCGTTATTGAATATTAGCTGGAAAGAAATGCTGAAGTTTTTATATTGTTTAAAGTGCAAACGGATTAATATTTTGTAATCGTCTGCAAGCGATAGATAAAAAAAAAAAAATCATGCTTAAAATTTAATTTAAATGCTATAATAAATGAGTAAATTGCGATACACTTTTTTGAAAAAAAAAAATAGCATTCGAAAGTAGATTTTTTCCCCTGTATAACGGTGTAAAAATTGAAAATATGCGATGCTTAGAAATTAAAAAAATTGCAGCAGCAAAAATCGCAAAACCGAAATTTTATCGTCAAGTGTTGCCATTCGCAAAATGACGTCAGCATTACGCACGGACACGTTTGTCTTTTTTAATATAGATAGATAATTCCAAGACCTTCAGCTGTTTTGTCGTTGTTGTTGTTTGTTTAATATTTGTTTTGATGAATACACATGTTTTATTAGGTGTTCGGATCTTATTAATTCCTACATTGTAAAAAAAAAAAAAAAAAAATGTTTTTAATCTACGAAAAAAAAATGTTGATTTTTCAGTATAATACTGCCACCCCAGCTGCCAGTATTATACCGTAAAATTAACAGTAGTAAACAGTAAAATAAGCAGGAACACACTACCACGCATGCTGAATGTGTTGGAATTTGATTCATAATCTATGCTTACACGCATGATTTTTCTTTGTTGTCGGCTTTTGGAAGAAGTGCAGGCCTGGGGCAGCCGCACCGTTTGTCTCTGCAGCAGTCAAGCTCCTGTGTGTGCGACCAAATAACCTCTTGATCATTTCCATAAAACTATATTCTACCCCTTTCCTACCAACAAGATGGAACCCAAAAGAATTTGAGTGTCACGGGTCACGGGGAAGAAGTAGGTAAGCATGGAGAACAGTAGAACTTACCTACTTTTTCCCCTTCCCGAGCATCGAATTGATCCCAACATCCCGTGTCAAGGTAAAAGAGAAAAAACGGAGGGGTGAACCTTTAATGGTTTCGCTTTCACAATGCACATGACATCCCACAAGAATGTTTAAAAAGTGTCCTTCAACAGGAGATCATTCTATTTATTATAGAGAATGATTGCGCTGGTGGAAAAGTTTCAAAGAACTGTTGTGAAAGTGTCTTTACAATATCGAAGTCAGCAAAAAGCTTATAATTTTTAAGATTAAACATATTTTTAGTATGATGTATTTCATAACTAGCTGTTACCCGTGACTTCGTTCACGTAACATTAAAAAAGAATAAATGCATTAATTTAGCAAAACATTTCACTTGATAATTAACAACATATATAGTTAACCAAAGCTTTATCACATTTTATAGGAGACCATACGGTATTTCTTTGCTATAGGGGCCTTGACATAACCCAGTCTTAAAAAAGTGAAATTTCATGCCAAATAATATATACAATCGCGAAAATGAAACTGCAACTAATGAAAAAAGGAGGACCCAGTAAAATCGTGAAAATTGAGGAATTCCTTTTCGTAAAACGAAAAAGAACACTGACAGAATTTTTCTATACAACAGTGCATTTTAGGCGGTATTTGGTGTACAATTTGTATATGTGTGCATTGCTAAATGGGCATTATTATATTGTATTATTTGCATAGACATATGTTATATATTTCTTACTACATTATCTTATTTATGTATATATTAAATTAAGTGTTTCACGCTAAGTGGCGAAAAAACTGCTTGTGGATTTTATACATTGATAGATATTTCACAAAGATATAACAATCTGATGCGATTCTAAAAATGTAAATAAAGGTTGCTAGAAAGTACTTTAAATTCTGCCCAATTTAACCTCGATATTTTCTCTATCGCGTCAAGAACACTATTAGCAAATAAATACCGACGACACAAATCTGATTATCTAAATTTACATATTTTTGTTAGTATATATAGGATTATTTTAATTTATTTCATGCGCTTGAAATTTTTTACGCTTTCTCTAGTTGTCGAATAAATGTACTTTCTTGTTATTTTATTTTGCCATTTCTATTTATTCTATTTTCCATTCATTCCATTTATGGATATTGATTTAATTTACATATTCGTGTCAAAGAATATTCTTTAAAGTTATTATCAGGATTAGGATAGGATAGGATTAGGATAGGATACGATTAGGGTTAGGATTAGGAATAAAAATTGAACGACAATGGCATGAACGATTCAGGTTTAAAGTATGAAATATCATGAAGCAATAAGAAAATTAGAAAATTATCGGCTAATAGTTTTTATTATGCTTTACAGTCATAGTTGGCATCAATGGTGAGCGGGGAAATGATCATCTAAAATACCATTAAGTGTTTACCACGCAAAAAACAAATCTGGTTACAACAATGTATTTAATTTTGCGCCAAATTTCACTTGATAAAAAAAAAAAAAAAAAAAAAAAAAAAAAAAAAAAGCAAATTGACTATGGACTTAATTACAGACCCCTAACCTTGTTATACTCGGAAATTTTCTATCTATATGTAAAAAAAGTTCTACTATATAGAACGCGCTTTCACGTTTATAATGTGGCACGATCGGCTTGTTTACACAATTCGGCTGGAAGAAGATTCATTACTTTTTGATTTCTTCTTTGCTTTTGCATCACGCGAATTTGTTGGTAAAATCGATTTTCTTTTCGATAACATTGTTGTTTTTTAAGTTAAAAAAATATTGTAATTTCACTTAAACATTGCTTTAAAATCTATGCAATTTTTCTTATCCTACAAGACTTTACAAAAATCTATTATGAAACAACTTTAAAAAAAGCTATATTTAAAAACGACAACAAAGTTTTTCCTATTTTAAAACTAAAAGAAATGTAAAATTAAATTCCGGTTTAAAACGACGATTTACAAATGTGTTTCGATTGTGGGAAAATGATTTTACTTCGACACAATCATATTAAATCTTTAGCTTTTATGAGAAAAGCAACTTTCTTTTAAAAATTATAGTTATTTTTATTAAGATTTTCTGATTTTCGATACGGATAATTTTGCGATGCACATCATTGACATTTGCCATCCAATATTTTTTTTTTTTACTTTTTAAAATTTAATTTAAAAATATGGTATCTTTATGTTAGCCGTGTGCAGATTATAAATTGCCAACCTATCCCATAATTCGTATTGAATTCATTAAAAATATAAATCTTTCACCCATTTCATTTAAAACACCGAACTTTAATTTACAACACATACATTTAAAATACATATATTACGTACATTTAAAATAATTCCTTTCATGTCAAAAAGAAAAAAAAAAAGAGAAATTAATCACAAATAATTTGATAACCCAAGATCATTTTATTTCAACATCAAAACAAATCTGTTTTATTTTTCTATATATGACATCATATTCGCTTGTTTTCCATACTTACTCGTATTTATGCACTTTGTATTATTATCAAAGATTTAAAAACGCACGTTTTGTTTTTAATATGACATCATTTCATATTCTGTTTAATTCTTAAATAATTCATTTCCTTTTCATTTTTCACGTGGAAATTTTTCACTTGAAAATAAATTGTTGATTAAAAATTATTACTCAGGGGTTTTATTTTATATGGGCAACGATAAAGTATTAGCAACGGTAAAATAAATTTAACCATTTTAAAAAAAGCTGTAAAACCGGGCTCTTTGGGCCAAACCAACCAAACCATCCAACCATTTTAAAATATACGAAAAAATGTCCATTTATTCTCTATGAAAATAATGAAATTTTGAATTATTAAGAAAAATATTGAAATAAAATAAACAAAAACAATTCTATGTTCATTTGAGGGTTATAATCAACTTATATGCAAAGATACAGGATAATTAAATGCTTCATTTTGACGCTGGCTTCAGCCTAACATTTGCACACAATCAGATTTATAATATTAATTAGGATAAAAGCGGATTGTCCTTTTTTTAATGTCATTTGATTAGTTATTGTATTAGTTTATTTGGTACTTTTATGTTAGTCGGGCGCAAGTCTCGCCAATAGCTTATTTTTCCCTCGCCAAAAGCAGCTGAATTTTTTCGTGCCTGTAAATTAGAAACAATGCTTTGATATTGAAATAAAATGTTTCGGTTTATGATAATATTTTTTCTGTTTGTTTACTTATTTATTTATTTGCATTTTAAATGAAATGAGTGAAAGACATGTATTTTTAGGGCAAAGGCATGTACATAGTTTCGCTTTCACAATGCACATGACATCTCACAAGAATGTTAAAAAAGTGTCTTTCAACAGCATATCATTCTATTTATTATAGAGAACGATTGCGCTGGTGGAAAAGTTTCAAAGAACTGTTGTGAAAGTGTCTTTACAATATCGAAGTCAGCGAAAAGCATATATTTTTTAAGATAAAACATATTTTTACAATGATGTATTTCCTAATAAAAACGGATTGACCTTTTATTTATGTCATTTGATTAGTTATTGCATTAGTTTATTTGACACTTTTATGATAGTCGGGCGCAAATCCCGCCAAAAGCAGCTTAATTTTTTCGCGCCTGTAAATTAGAAACTATGCTTTGATGTCGAATTAAAATGTTTCGGTTTATGATAATATTTCTTTTTGTTTACTTATTTATTTATTTGTATTTTAAATGAAATGAGTGAAAGGCATGTATTTTTAGGGCCAAGGCATGCACAGAAAAAAATAAAACCCAATTTGGGTCCAAAGATTCTTAGGTATATGCCCAAATTGGACCATGCCTGTTTTGGTTATTACTGTATGTCCATTTTGGGCACTGTTAAATACCCATTTTCAAAAAAAAAAAAAAATTCTGTGTGTGCATGGTTTTGCTTTCACAATGCACTTGACATCCCACAAAAATGTTTAAAAAGTGTTCTTCAATAGCAGATAATTCTATTTATTATAGAGAATGATTGCGCTGGTGGAAAAGTTTCAAAGAGCTATTGCGAAAGTGTCTTTACAACATCGAAATCAGCAAGAAAGCTTATGATTTTAAAGGTAAACACATATTTTTACTATGATGTATTTCATAGCGGTAATCAGGATGGATTGCCTTCTATTTATGTCATTTGATTAGTTGCTGCATTACTTTATTTTATGGTTTAAGAAGCTAATAACTGACAGTAGTTTTAAACGGTTTCTTGCAAACACTTAGAAATCTTTAACGTGAGGAATTTAATTTCGTCGAAATAAAATATTAACACTTCAGTTTATTTTAAATGAAATAGAATTTTTCTATTGGAATAGTAACAATGTAACTAATTTAGTATTGTTTTCTTCAGTATATCTCTCACTATTTCCAAATAGTAATCTTTGTTTTATTTAATTACAGAATGCCTGGCATTAATTAAAGCGAATAACAGTGATAGATATTTTGAATAAGAAAATGCTCCAATCTGGCAACACTGCACAGGAAATAATGAAATCAGAGTCTAATAAATCATGTACATTCATGGAAACAATTAATAATAAGAATAAGAATAATATGAAGATTTTGGAATTTTTGTTTAAAGCTATATTTAAAAATTTGTCAAATGGATTCATTTATATCAAGTTGCACATATACAGACTTAATTTTAATTTTAATTATTTTTTTAAGTTTTATAACATATTTAGCTAGAATTTCTTTTTTCTTTTTTACCTGGAAGATTTTATGAATGGTATTTTAAATAAAAAATAAAACTTTATTAATTATAAAGACCTCATATAAACACCTTTATCGTCTATATTGAGATCGATATGGAATATTTTGCACCTAAATTTTAACCAACAAAAATTTTGAGCAGGTTTTGAATTTCACGCCAAAAATTTGAAACTGAAAGTTCCATGTTTTTCAAAACGAAATCTTCACAAAAGTAATGATGAACACATTAACAGTAAATCTACAAACGCTGGATTAATGAGCATTTTCAAAAATTTTAAATGCACTTTTAATATATTTTTTTAATTCATAATGTATGTTATCATCAGAATGATTATTTTTGTTTTAAAAAGTGTTTTTTAGACTGTTTACAAAATATCCTGTGTTTTAAATAGCTTCTGAAAGGTCATAGCAGATATAGGTGATCGCAGATCATTTACACAGGATTCTTTTTAAAAATTTATTATATATATTGGTATCTCACGGTAAAATATACCGTAATTAGGTGTTTGCAGTCAAAATTATGTGTTTGTATTGATTTGGTACATTTCAGTATGAAGATGATAGCTAAAGTTAATTTTTTTAAAAACATAAATTGGAAAAAGACATTTTCCAGTCGAATTTTCTTTATTCTGTATCAGTTTGGAGATTAAAATCTATGACGTGTTTATTCTCTCTCTCTTTTTTTCCTTTCTTTCTTTCTTTTTTCTTTTTACCTTCTGTATACACAATGATTTTGCGTGAAAAAATGTTTGAGAGCAGTTAGAAAAGCTATTTTGTGTGTTTATCTTACCAAACGAAAGACAATTACATAGCTGCTAATTTTTCCTGTTTTTTGGGGAACACCTTTATCTAATAGCAATTTTCGTCTTATTTAATCACATATTGATTGCTGTCATTAAATAAAGCGAAGGTTTATATAAGAAAATAGTTATCAAAAGATGAGAAGGTTGACAATTATGGAATTATCAAAATCAATGGATTCATTTCAATACTTTTCCACGAGCACGTGCACATGCACAAGGCAACATATGATGCACACTAGGCAAAAAAATAAGGTGGGGTTTTTTCAACTCTAAGCATAATTTTAAAGGACATTTTTAAAGCAGAAATTTAAGTTACCTTAAAGCTTTGTAAATCGTATTTTTTAAATAGTGTCGAAAATTGTTCGATCATGTGCTCTATCTTACTTGTTAAAAAAAGAAAAAAAAAAAACAGTTTAAAAGGAACGGTTGCGCAATTGCTCGCTCTGAAAAAAAAAAATATATATATATATATATATATATATTGATGTATTGCTATTTGTTTTTGGCTATATAGTGTGGCTAGTGTAAATTTATAATTGTATTTTAGTATATATATGTATTGTTTATATATATATATATATATATATATATATATATATATACATTTATACATATCTATATAAATGTTTAGAAGTGAATCTTCATAATTAAACATTAGCATATCTTTGAAAAAGTGAGAAAGACAGCAAGTCATATTTCCTAAGATTCGGAGAGCATTTGTTTTATTATAATTTTTTTTTTTAATCACTGTAACTAGTTCAATGGAAACTCTTTATTTTTTGCGCACAAAAATAAGTTATAGAAAATACGATTTCAGAAGTGAATGATTTTAGTGCTGGGTGAAATATCTCAGTTTTATAAACTGTATTGTGTGATACATTAACAATTTTCACATATAATAATCATTCAAAAATGTCAATAAAGAGTAATGAAATAAAGGTCTTTTTCATTCACCTGAAATGATCAAGTAATCTATTTTACTTGATAGCCATTCACGAAAATTTGAGGAGAAATTCGTTTTGGCACTAGAAATGGAGATCTAACGAGTTTCCAAAAAAATAAAGTTATTTTATCATTTTTTTTTTTTTTTGGGGGGGGGGGTGTTGGGGTAAAAGGTGGGAATTTTAACTCAGGGTACCACAAGTTAACTTTTTTAAGAAGGTCATGTGAAGTTTTGTTTATTATTGGGTTGTACGGAAAGTTCCTTCCGTTTGGGAAAACCAATTCGTACCGGAAATTTCTGCCCGTCAACTATTAGACATTAGATATCGGAATTAATGTCTAATAATTAAGTGATATAATTTTCCGGTACGAACCAACTTTGCCAAACGGAAAGAACTTTCCGATCAACCCAATATGTATTTTTTAATTCTGAATCGAATGACATCATCCGCAAGTCCATACGATCATTTGCTACAAAGTTGTGGCAAGTTTTATGAATGAAAAGTCGAAAATTATACTTTAGTAAAGGTTAAAGAGGATTTTACAGCAACAACTGGTGGCCAGTCACGAAAATTTGGGAAGAGCTTTGTTTTGGCGCTAGAAATGAAGATCCGATAAGTCTCCTTCAGAATAAAGTTGTTTTACTAGGGTTTGGGGGGGGGGGGGGCAAAAGGGGGAATTTTATCTTAGTGGCGGAGGAACTCAACTTTTTAAAAATAGGTCACGTGGGGGTAGTGTTTACCATATTATATGTATATTTTAATTCTGAATCGAATGACACTCTTTGCAAAGCGATACAATCACTTGCTACAAAGTTAGAACAGTTTTAATGAAGAAAAAGTCAAAAATTAGACTTTATGAGAAAGTACAACTTTTTTACACTTATTTTACGCTCGAAACATGTTTTTTAAAAATCATATTGAATAATCTTAAACTTATTAAATGTCCTCAAAATAGCAATAATCAAAATCAGAGTCATCCGAGTCTTTTACAAGGTCATTGAAGTACTGGACGTAAAAGAAGTGTAATAAAGTTTTTGCTCTCTCATAAAATATAATTTTGGATTCTTTATTCATAAAACCTGCCATAACTTTGTAACAAGTGATTGTATCGATTTTCGAATGGTGTCATTCTATTCTATTCAGAATAATAATAATAAAAAAAAAACATGGTAACCAATACCCCACTCGACCTATTGAAAAAAAAAATGAGTTCCCCTCCTTCTCCCTGAGTTAAAATGCTTCCCAAAACAGGGTAAAACAACTTTATCTTGGGGGGACTCATCAGATTTTTATTTTTAGTACCAAAACAAAGTTTTTCTCAAATGCCATCAGTTGTCTCTGAAAAACCCTATTTTACTTGTCCTATTATCTTACATTTCGAAACAAATGCCATCAGTTGTCTCTGAGAAACCCTATTTTACCTATTCTATTATCTTACATTTTGAAATAAATGCCATCATTTGTCTCTGAAAAACCCTATTTTACTTGTCCTATTATCTTACATTTTGAAACTAATTAGATACATGGATACATGACTACTCTTATGAATTTCTTTTTATAATTTTTTAAGCCATTTTCGAAAACAGCTTTATTTCAGGAATTAGTAATATTTTTTTTTAGCTGTCAATAAAAGCATACACGTGTTTAGTTTACTATATTAATTTATTTTATATATTTTTCCTGGTGTTGCTTGAAATATTTTTACTCAAAATATGCGTCAGAAAGATAAATCATCAGTTTTCAGTAAAATCGCAAAAAAGGCAGAGCACCTCCGTTATGTCGCAACTCTCGTCATATCACTAATTCGGATATATCTCTTTTTTTACCAGTTTCTTGAAACAAGAAAGTTCTAACTTAACCAAAATTGTAAGTACTTATTTTGTTTCAATTACAATAAATCTAACTTGGTCGATTCTTCAAGAAGTAGGTAATTTCTGTGATTTAATGAAAAATAAAAGTTAAATTTTAAACAAATTTTCATTATAAATAGATAAGTCATAGGTTGGGGAGAAATATACAATATTTCGGCATAAACTTTAAAGAGTATTTTTCTTTAAAAATATTATTTTATACAGGGTAGCTACAGATGAAGAAAAAACACAGTCGAAAAAAAGGGAAACATTAATATTTCTTATAAAAACATTTTGATTTACACGCAAAAAAACAACACGAATTTTTCCATAAGAAAATACTGGGGATTATCACTTTTTTTTTTACTGTGTTTAAATAAAAATTAAATCAAAATAATGTGTTAAATCAAGATAATAATAAGGATAATTTAAGTAGGCGACAGTAGTGACAAGTAATAAACATATTCTTATCTTTCTATCCATTTTGTAGCTTGTAGATTCTTTTAAAGTTCAAAAAATTAAACCATGTGATTTTCTCAGCAATCCATATTGCTGCTTCTACTACATGCAGCTGTCTCCCAAAATTTATTTACCCTCCTGGTGGTCACATGAGCAGTTTTATACAAGGGGACAGTAGAGACATAAAAAATAGGGGACAACTTCAGTTTTTCTGACCAGAAAACAAATAAAAATATTTTTAATTTACAATAAAAATTCTTTATTATGTACTTTAGACTATAAATTTTTATTTTGGGTGGTAAAATTGGTAAAAATAGGTTTTGTCATTACATTTAAAATTACTCCAGAAGATGAGTGCATCAGGTGAGGACAAGGGTCAATAGTGACAATTTGTGAAAAATCTAGTCAAAATTAGTGAATTTGAGATAAACTATGATAACCTGAAAAATAAACTATTTTCAGGTTCTTATTTATCTACTTTTAAAGAGATTATATATATATATATATATATATAAATCTGCATAAGTTCTTTAGTGACTTCAAATTTTTTTGGGACGGGTTAGATTTTATTTTAAAAGGCTAAATAAAATCAAAAGATTTGTGAAAGGTGAAATTTGGGGACACACAAGATTTGTCTTATGGTTCAGTTATAAGATAAATCATATTGTGAAGAGTCCTGTTTTAAGGTGAAACAATTTGTGGAGGGTGCTACTTTTAGGGTACTCAGGCAAGTGCGGATCCAAGGGTCTTGGGGTCATGACTCCCCCTCGAAACGAAAAAACAATTTATAAAATAATGCATTTTGTAATACAGATATGTATTAAAGGTGTTTTCATATATGTATATATATATTTCCTTTTATCCTGATTAAAAATTTTAATCTTTCTGATAAATTCACGGAATTATTTTTATGTAAAATGCATGAAAATTGCAGGAATTGTTGTTTAAGCAACAAAGAATCGAACATCGTTTTTAATTTTCGTATAAATGTGGTACATTTTGAATTGTATTTGAATGCTCCCTGAAGATGATATTTCCATGATTACCGAGCCTTGAAAAGTCGCCTTAAAAAGCTAACTTTGAGAAAATTTCTGTAAGATTCTTTGCTTTTATAAGTATATGGGAAACTGATTTCTTGGTATCTGAATAAATCATGCAAATTTTAAACATTTACGAATATACCCGAAAATTTCATGCATTTAAGAAAGAAAATAAATTTAGGTATATGTCAGAAAATAGTCAATTTGTATCCAAGATATAAAAATTGTTAATGAAGACGTGTGACCAAAACATGACCCCCTATTAAATGGAGGGCTGGATCCGCCTCTGCACTCAGGACTCTTAAACCTTAAAAAAATTCAAGTTTTGAAAAAAATATATATATTAAAGAATAATTATTTCTGAACACATTAAATCAAAATAAATAACACTCTTAATAGTTGTTAAATATCTAATATTTTCAAAGAGAGAACGTTAAAGTCATTTTTCTCAAAATATGATTTTGGGCATTGCATGCAAGGTAATTAAGTTTTTTTTTTTAAATATTTTTTCCTGAATTTTTCAGGATATATGGTGTATGGTTGGCTCTATAAAGTAAACCTAAATGTTCATCTTTTTTGTGATGAAAATACTTTTCTTTAGTGTTATATCGCTAAAATTTTGAAATTTTTATATAAGCAAGATACAGTTTTGTTAACAAAACATAAAAATGCCACAAATATTTAAGTTTCAGTGTAAGTACAAGAAATTAAAAATCAAGTATAATTAGATATAAAAAAAATTGTGTTTTACATGCAGAAATTCTTTTGTAATCATACGCGCAAGCTGTGATTCCCTCTTTTTTGCTCGATTAAAAAACCCTATAAAAACTAATTTACTTCATTATGATCTGAAAAAATATGCAATGAAATATGTATCTATTATTACCTTTAAATATTGTGTTCTTGTATTGTATACTTTTTAAGATATGTGACTTTTTTTTACATTTCGACATTTTAAAAGTCCTAAATTTTTGTGAAGGGTCCTGTTTCAAGATGAAAAAATTACCTAGGATCCTTTAAAGGACCCACATTTTTTCTAAGCATATCTCTGAATATTATCAAAATTGCATGAAAAAAATTACAGCGTTATTTTATAAGTTATTCGTTTTTAACTAATGTATATATATATATATATATATATATATATATATATATATATATATATATAATCTACAACGAGTTTCCTTTCTAGTTCAGTTGGTGTCAGCACAGCATTTGAATATACACAAAATGCTTAATTTGACCAATGAAATAAGAAAAATAAACTTACTTGAACTTCTGAAAGGCTTTTTTTTTTTTCCTTTTTAGCAGCATACATTATTTTTATTCGCTCATATAATATAATCCATAACTTCTCTAATTGTGAACAACACCATTCACTACAAACTCATTCTAATATTTCATCGTAAAAGAATCTGGCTCATAATTTTACCAAGCACAAAACCTGTCGTCAAAATTGCTATGTGAGAGAAAACCTCTTTTAAATAATGTCAAGGTCTCCCCTTGTAGTTTTCAAAACCCTTTTTTTTTTCGAGACAAGTTTTAACCCACTTTTTCAAATTCAGGAGCACGAAGGGGTTAAGATGGTCCCTACGAACCATTGTTGCAGCCCATAACAAGTTTCACCTTGATCCAATTCCTTAAGATGCTAAAGGTAATATGAAAAAGATTTTCTCTAGAGTTTCAAAAAGGTCAGGGTTAGTGCTAGTGATAGTTTTGCAATGTGAAAGGGTTGTGCGGTTAATAATAAAGTATGGCTGGAGATGGTACCTGTGAGATATACATATAAGGTCTTTTCTTTTTTCTTTCAAGGTTTATGTCAGAGTTGACCCTAAATTTACAGCGACCATAACATTTTGTTGTAATTTTGATGTTCAGTGAACTGATGAAAGGTTATATGGATATTTTCGATGACGTTATGTGTATTTAATTTCAGTGTCGAGTAAAATGAAAGGGTTTATTGTTGTCGCTCTCCCTTTTTTTAAAACTTAAAATAGAGGTGTGCCATTTTGTGCTTTGAATCATACCATAAATCTTGGTTTATTTGTATTGTGAATATAGTGAATATTTTTTTTTTTTCCTTTCGAAGATTTAAGAAAGTTTTGGATTACCTTTTGAATGTAAGTATTAAATGTTAAAATGTCATGTTGATCTTTGATTGTATTAATTAAAACCCCAATCCTGTTCTCCAATGAGCAAAGAAAATTTGACGTTTAGTAAAATCTATACTCTCACCTATACACTTATACGTGTGTATTTCCAATGTCTCTAAAACAGTATAGAAGCCCTTTGATTGTGAATATTTTTTCGATTCAGGAGAAAATATAATTTAATTAAAATGTTAATAAAAATTAAAGAAAGCCAAATATAATATTAAAAAAAACATCAGCGTAACACGTAACTTTATTCCAGATTAAAGTTCGATTTTCTCTTTAGTGTTTTGTATCTTCATTGATATTCCACACGATATTTGAACGGACCAAACACATAAAGGGGTCCGGGGATCAAAATAATTCTCGAAAAAATAAAAATAAATAATAAATAAATAAATAAATAAAAATAAGAAAGCATTTTTGTATTTCTTGCTAATAAAATACTATAAAGTTAAATAAATTAAATAAAGCCTTCTGTGTATTTATAAATGATTACATCAGCAAATATAACAATTTTTGTGTTGTACTGTCAGTCCTGCCCCACCCGTAACTAAAACTACGCGCAACTAAGTCCATTTACCTCAGAATGGATTTTTTCAGGAAACAGGGCCCTTCACAAAAATTTAGGACTTTTAAAGTGTCGAAATGTGAAAAAAGGCACATATCTTCAAAACTATACAATTCAAAAACACAATTTTTAAAGGTAATAATAGATACATATTTCTTTTCACTTTATATTTTTTCAGAACATAATGAAGTAAATTAGTTTTTATAGGATTTTCTTTAACTTGAGCAAAAAAATGGAATCACAGATTGCCCGTATGATTACAAAAGAATTTCTGCATGTAAACATAATTTTTTGATATTTAATCATACTTGATTTTTAAATTCTTGTACTTACACTGAAACTTGAATATTATTTATTACTTTGTCATATTTAAAGGGATATATCTGAATTTTCTTGCAAGATATGTGTATGGATTTTTGTACGGAGTTTTTATGTTATGTCTTTAATAAATTTTCTTCGGAATTTTTGATTTCATGTGAAAAGTTTGAAAATATATTCCTTAAATCACTATTAAAAATCCTCTTTTTTTGTACTCTTAAATTTATTATAAAATTAGTAATATTTTAATAAGTCCTGAAGATAAATTGACAAGAAATCTTTTCTGCACACAACAATGAAAGAAAGTAATGAAATCAGGCAAGTAGTTCATCAGTTATATCAAAAATTAAGTATGTTTAAAATTTAAAATAAAATTCAAAGTTTAAAAAAACTTTTTATCTGAAAAGTAATCTTTATAGAAATATACATTTCAGGAAAAAAAATCATTAAAAAAGGTCTATAAATAAAGAAAATACAACTTTGATCCCTCTTAAGTTCATTGTAAAAAACTGACATGAATGATACCAATTTTATCGGCCATCGTATCATTTTTAAGTATTATATTTAAGTATTATTTTTAAGTATTATTTATTTAGTAAATTGGCATGATTTAAAAGTGAACGTCTTGAAGAAATGTCCGCGACTTTCTCGAACCCAGCTGATTTTTATTTTACAAGTAATGGAACCGAATGTTATCACTGTGAAAATTTTCATTTTATAATTTGTGGATGGTGTAAAAATTCATTATCTTTTACTCATTTCTATACTAATTATCATTTCTGTCACGATTATGTTGTTTTAAATTATTTGAATACTTTTCAATAAAACATTTAGCGATTTTCATTAGTTGCACCATAGATAATTTACAAATATTTTAAAAATACTAAAACTTGACGATGACTGATAAAATTGGTATAATTTTTCATCATATCAGAAGTGCTCTAATATGATAAAAGTTTCTTCGAAATCGGGGTGTACCTTTTGGGCAGGGTAACTTTGTTAGTGGGGTTATAAAACAACATAATTTTATATTTATTCTAATAAAAATGTATAATCTAATATTAGCTTTATAAAATTGAAAGTTTGCTTTTACAATTTGATTCATTGTTTTTAGTCTTTACGGATACTTATTAATCAGTATGTAGAACACCTTTGCATGTTTTAAAATGTAGTGAGGATTTTTTGTAATTCTTGCTTTTAGAGCAACTTATAAAACAGTTTCAGTGTTAACTTCCAATATGTCATTTTATACTAAAGAATGGGAATCTTTACAATAATGTAACGGTTTTGTGTGTTAATTTTACTTCGATTATTTGTGTTTTCTTATGGTCACGTTTACCATACTAAGGTAGTCCGACCAGTAACTGAACAGCCCCCCCACCCCCCCACCCCCAGTGAATGAACAATTAGTAAATATTTTAATAGAATAAGGTTTGAAAACTCCCCACTAGTTAATTATCATGCTGGGTTTAAAAAAAGAAAAATCAGTAAAAATGTGTTATAAGTTATTTGTACAAGTTGTAAAATAAATAACTTAGTATGAAACTTGTGTTTTTTTAAATTGCTGTCTGTTCATCTGTTCATTCACTGGAAAATTTTGAATTCATTCACTGGTAATAACTGTTCATTTATATTAAAGTATTGAAAAACTGCTGTGATAACAATAAAAGGATAAAAACTTCTTAAAAACACCATAAAATAAGGATTGTGTTTAGGCCTTTTGGAAGAACTTTGTCTTTCTTCGTCAGGCTCAAAGAAGTGCTACTACTTTGAAGGCAGAAGTAAGACCTATAGCGCAATCCTTATTTTATGGTGTTTTTAAGAAGTTTTTATGCTTTTACTGTTCATTCACTTGGTTTTTGTATAGCTTTTTATTAAGACATCCCTAACATCCCAAACAAATGAAATATAAACTTCCTTTTATTATTTTTAAACATTTGTATACCAACACATATATTTGTACTGTCAGACACCAAAAGGTACTGTTTATTAAAATATTATGAATATTTGTTTAAAAAAAATGTGCTTAAGTGTTCATTTAGTGGTCGGACTACCCTATGTACACCGTCTTTGGCGTACGAAACGATGATATCACTTTTTTACTTTCTTGGGATATGTAGTTTTCTTTCAGAGAATTTTTTCATAAATGTATGAGACAGGATTAATATCACATATTGTTTGTTACAACGTACATACAATGCTATCGTCGTCATTAAGGTGTACTAAAAACACTCAAATGTTGACTAAAATAATTCCAATTTTACATGAATACAGATATTGAAAATATTTGATTCATATTTGATTCATACTTGAAATATATTCATTTTTTCTCATTTCATATTTATTGATACACGCATTTACATAATGCTGGTGTTATATCTTGCGTATTTTCAGACTAATAAAATGTAAGCCAAAATGAATTTTAATGTACGTATGAACTAGAATTTTTATATGTATACTTTCTGACATACTTGTTTGTAAATCTCTAACTTAATTAGTTTTAATTAATTGTGGTAATTATTAATCATTCGTTTTTTTAAATCATTCAAACATTTACTAAATAATTCAAATTTTTACACGAATATCCAAATAGATATTGAAAATATGTTACTAATATTTCAATCATTAATGAAAAATATTCATTTTCACTCATTTCATATTTATTGATATACGCATTTACAGAATGATAGGGTCAGGTGATATTTACAGAAATCTTGCTTATTTTCAGACAAAAAAAAAAAAAATGAAAACCAAAATGAATTTTAATGTACGTATGAACCAGAATTTTTATATGTATATTTTCTGACATATTTGTTTGTAAATCTCTAACTTAATTCGTTTTATTTAATTATGGTAATTATTAATCATTCGTTTTTTAAAATCATTAAAATATTTACTAAAATAATTCAAAATTTTTACACGAATATTTAAATAGATATTGAAAATATCTGATTCATATTTCAGTCATTATTGAAATATATTCATTTTTACTCATTTTATATTTATTGATATGCGCAATTACATAATGATGATGTTATATCTGGCGTATTTTCAGACTAATAAAATATAAACCAACATTAATTTTAATGTATGTGTGAATCAGAATTTTTATATGTATATATTTGTGATATATTTGGTAGTAAATCTCTAACTAAATTCTTTTTAACTAATTGTGGTAATTATCAATAATTTGTTTATTATATTATGTATATTTTCAATTAATTTTCTAGCAATTCATTGTTAAACAATTTCTTATTTATTTATATCGTGTAAAATTTTCAAACCATGAAACCCTTTTCATCATGCTAAAGCAGCTAAATTTACATCGTTCACATATTGATAAATTTAAAAAATCTAAATTTCAAACTACTCATAATATTGAATATACTCATTTCAAAAATCATGATTTTAAAAATATTACTATTAAAATACTTAAAATACAAAAAAATTTTACTGAAAGACTTTTTCTAGAATCTAAATATATAAGACATTTTAATACTACCTATCCTTATGGATGAAATCAATTAGTATACAAAAAATCACATCCTGTTTTTTCAGATTTAACTAAATATGAAAATTATAAAAATCTTTATTCAGGATTAAATTTTTCAAACATAAAAAAAACTTCAAGATCTGGTAGAGGTATACATAATAACAAAAAATATACTGATAATATTATTATACAACAAGAGCTTGATGATCTTGAGGCACAATTTTGCAATGATTATAGTTGGTTAGCTATAAGAAAACATATTTTTAGTATTAAAAAGAAATATTTGAACCAATATTTCAAAGTATTTAAAAAGAATCAATATTATCCACATTTTTGTGATATATTTTATGATATTCTTCATTATAGAGCAAACCTATTAAATACAAGTCTTTCTAATAAACAAAAATATAAAACTAATAATACACAACTAATCATAAATTTTTCCAATCATGTATTTAATAATATCAATTTACACAATATCATAAACAACACTACTAATAATTTTCCATTAAAAAATTTTACTATTCACAAGACATATAAATATAATCGCACACTTGGACGTAAAATTTTTAATTACAATTCTTTTGCAAAACAAATGGTCTCTTCAAATAATTACCCTTGTTATTGTAATGACCCAAAATTTCAAAAGTACATAAATACAACACATCGTCATATTATTACTGGTGATCTTAATATTGTAGAACAACCTATTTTACAAAACTTAATGCATAATGGCACAAAATTTCGCCTTCCATACATGTGTAAAATCAAATCCATAATATTGCAGTTTATTCAAGATATTGATTTATTTATATATAAAATTGCTATTGATTACAATAAACCTATTGAGTATTTTAGTGAATGGAGATTTTCTGTAATAGATAAATTAAAAAATGAAATAATAAAAATTTATCAACATATTACACATGCAGCTTTCAAAAATATAAATAAACATATATCAGAATTACAAAATTAATTTATAATTACTTATGTAGATAAATCTCCAAATAATTATGCTATCATTTGTAAAGAGTACTATAAAGTGTTAATTCACAATGCAATTAACACAAGTAATATTTTTAATAAAACTAAATTAAATATTGAAATTAATAATAGAAAATTATTAAATTATCACAAATTACTAAAAATCAAATGTAATAATTTAAATTATCCTTATCTTGTTATAATTCCAAAATTTCATAAAAATCCAATTAAATTTCGCACAGTTACCATCGGGTGTAACACATATAATAATAATGCAAGCAATTTACTTCTTAATATTTTAAAGCAGATATATAATATAACTATAAAACATAATAACCAACATTTCCTAAAAAACAGTTTTCAGCTTATTAATAAAATAAATAATATCAATCCAGTAAAATTCATGAAAACATTGGATTTTAATGATTTATTTAATAACATTGATATAAAAGACACATAAAACAATGTGTATATTATTTAAAGAATTTAAATCTCAATTAAAGTTAAAAGATCATATTTCCATAAATTTTTTTAAAACTTTATTAAACTTTACATTGCATAATAATTACATCATATATGACAATATTATTTATAAACAATGCCAGGGAATACCGCAGGGTGGGACCGCTAGTATTCTCTCTGACATTTACTTATATTATTATGAAAGAAATATTGGTCCGAACAATGATTATGTATTTTATCGCTATATGGATGACATTATCATTTTTCATTTCAATGATAAAAATTGCACATCACCACTCAATTTTTATCCTAATCAGCTTACATTAAGCGAAAATGATTTGATTAATAATAATATAAATTTTCTTGGCTTAAAAATTAATATTAATGATAATTATAAATTAATTTTTGATATTTATGATAAAAGATTTGACTTTCCATTTAAAGTAACTATTTTTACCAATTTTGCTTCATGTTTACATAAATCAGTTTATAAAAATATAATTATCAATTACCTTCATCGTATAAAATATCTATGCTCAGATATAAACAAAAACAAAAATATTAGATTTATACGAAATCAAGCAAAACTATATGGTTATCCTATTTTTTTGATAAATTCAATTATCAACTCTTTTAAATAACATCTATTACATTATATAAATATAAACATGTTATGTAATAATTTATTTTGTTTTAGTGTGCGATAAAATATAGCAAATAATACAATTAAAACATATATAAGGACTATTATTATAAAGCTGGTTGAACATTGTTTACACTTTATATGGTCATGGTGAATGTGCGTTTAGCCGATCACCTTTATATTAAGTGATACTAATGATCAGTTATAAAAAGTCTATAAAATGTCTTGTGATGTTCACAGAATTTTGGATAATTATTGTGAGTAAAATATTTTATCTATTCTTTACAAGTTTTTTATTTCCAATTTTACTATTTCCAATTGTTTTCTGGTAATAATACAGTATACCTGGATGAATATACTGATCTTAGCATAAATGCCAGTATATTTATGAAATACTGTATTATTTTTAAAACACGTGTGGATACATCCAGGCTGATGATTATATATACACGTGTTTTTTCATATCCAATTCTAATTTAAATCTCTTGTTATCCAATTTTCCATTATATTTAGTTCATATTTCATTTCAAAATCCATTTGTATTCACTTGATATCAACTTCAAATTATTAACATTTTATGGTTTATTATATAATTTTTTTTCTCTCTCTCTCCCTTTTTAAATATTCTTCATATTTTCAGTATTTTTGGCCAATTACCATTGAAGCAAATGCTATGGTAAAATTATGATTGCACTTGTTAATTTATTAACTATGTGGTATTCTGTCTACACTTTATTACTAATTATCTCTTAGGAGATTTAATTAGAATGTTACAAGAACTTGATATTTTTTTGAAATTCAAAGATATTATAATTATATATATATATATATAAGGGCAAATAATACATCAAGTTTAAAATTATCATTAATTTTTGTATAACTTCCTTTTTGTTACTTATATAACTTCTTAAAAATTTCTCTTTTCATTACTCATAACATTCTTTTACGGGTAGTTGTATTTTATTTTACATTTAAAACGTGTTTTAAGATTAAATGTAAAGTTCAAAAGTGAATTTCCATTCTTTAACCGTTAATGCATACAGCTGAATGAAATCCACTAATTCACATTTAGACATTTATCTTAACACAGAACATCATTAAATTAGAGGTTGAGGGCTAAAATAGAACAGATTATCGATTTACAGCGCATTCATCATATCGATCCAACAATCCTTCCTAAAATTGACCCTGCTGGATAACCTGGATCAAAGAATGTGATAGATTTCTAAATGTTTACTGAATATCCCTTAAAAATACAGTGATATTATCGCAGCTCTAGAATTTGACTATTATTATTTTTGTTTTCATTCTTGCGTAAGGGATTACGTTTTGGTATGAGATAAACTTTGAATTAAAAAAAAAAAAAGAATGAAAAGAAGCTGCTTTGATTAAAAAGTATGAATAGATAGTGTAATTGCTTATTGGTCCATTTTATATTAAATAGTTCTAATAAAAGTTTAATATCGACTATACAGTTGAACTACATATGTAAAGGGAAAAGAAAAAAAAAACTTTATCGATCCCTAATTTTTAGGAAAAGGAAAAGTTTTGCAAACATTTCTCTAGGAGCTTCATTAAAACATTTTCAATAGAAAAGTGTTTATTTTTGTTTTTAGAACACAAATGTATTACTGTCTATATTTTATGTCATATTATGTACTGTGTACTTTCCCCTCCCTCAAAATACAGAAGCCTTCGTAGCATTGCTAATTCAGGTATATCGCTGTTTTTTAGTAATCTAGAAAAAAGTTAAGTTTTACCTTAAAAGTACTTTTTAGTAACTATATATATGTGTGTGTGTGTCGATTACAATAAATGTAATACTCTACCGTTAATTTTATTAATAAAACACATTATATATATATATATATATATATATATATATATATATATATATATATATATATATATATATATATATATATATATATATAACGATAAGAAAACTAAAATTAATATTTTTAGAAATTTGTCTGGTATTCACCATAAAATTCCAAAGTATAATCGACCCTAGTCCATTTCGTTTAACATTATCTATATCTCTCTATCTATCTATCCAGGGCCCGCTTAAGACTTAGAAGTAGGGTAAGTCCGACGTCACACAGGGGACCCCTTATTCCTCTACTAATTTCTTTGTCATTTACTAAATCCATTTTTCGTAATCAACTTGAAATTTTGCCATCAAAATTTTGAGTAAATGACACTTTTAATATTAAACTGAAACTAACTACCTATATACCTATGACAAATTATTTTATTACATACATACTTATACATAACAAATTATTTTTGTAAATGATTTCACAAATATGGAAGTACAGTATTTGAACTTCAAAATATCGTTTATTATTTACAAATTGCAACATTTGTCAATGCTAAGAGCAGTGTACGGACAAAAAATACTTAAAAAGTAAATCTGGGGGCCCATTTGTATTTCAGTAGGTAAGCACAGGCTTCACGTGTCTATTCGGTAAACAGGCCCTGTATCTATATATCTATCTATCTAAATAAATAAATAAATATACATCTATACACACACACACGCTTATATCAATCAAGGTATATCAATGGTTTATCAACTGTATAACAGATACATATTTCTGCATTTACAGCTTCTTTTCTTTGAATCTGTCTTTTTTGAAGAAGAAAGCTGTTATACTTAAATTATATTCTTATCTCGTTACCGTTATTTTAAATTTCTCTAGATGGATAATTCGGAACTTTTTCACTGTCCATTCTACAAAGTTCTTCAAATACAGCTATGAATTAAACAAAAAATGAAATTATACTATATAAAATTATATAATAAAAAAATGTAAGGCACTTTAGACGATAGAGTAAAAATTTTCTGCGTTATTGGATTACGTTATAGGGTTCTTTAATTGTAATATGACTTCATAACAGTCGTACCATAAAGTAATTGAGAAATAATCTTTGCTAGCGATATAATTCTGATGTATAAGTCTCTTTAAAAAAATAATTCTGCATTATTTTCTATTAAGAAACTTTTAAATGTTATGAAACTTACCAAAAAGAAACCCTTTTCACGAAAACAGCCCACCGCCAACTGTATTTTCTTATAAACTGAAATAAATAACAATTAAGTACTTGCTGTTAGTAGAAATCTTGTATCTATAGATTAGATAGATTAAATATCTTATTCATAAAATAAATTATAATTCTTCCTGGTAAGCCATATGAAAAATAATTTTTAAGAGGTTTGGGAAAATGCTTTTTTGAGAATTTTCCATTTTCTGAATTTATTACAACAATTGAAAAAAATTACGATTAAGTACTTTATTTTGTAGAAATCTTGTATCTATAGATTAGATAGATTAAATATCTTATTCATAAAATAAATTATAATTCTTCCTGGTAAGCCATATGAAAAATAATTTTTAAGAGGTTTGGGAAAATGCTTTTTTGAGAATTCTCCATTTTCTGAATTAAAAAAAAAAATATTAAAAAAAAATTACGATTAAGTACTTGCTTTTGTAGAAATCTTGTATCTATAGATTAGATAGATTAGATATCTTATTCATAAAAAAACTGATAATTCTTCCTGACAAATCACATTTGAAAATTCTCCCTTTTCTGAATTTAGTACAAAAATTGAAAAAAAAAAAAATACAATTAAGTACTTGCTGTTTGTAGAAATCTTGTATCTATAGATTAGATAGATTAGATATTCATAAAAAAATGATAATTCTTCCTGGTAAGCCATATGAAAAATAATTTTTAAGATGTTTGGGAAAATGCTTTTTTGAGAATTCTCCATTTTCTGAATTTATTACAAAAATTGAAAAAAAAAAAAAAAAAAAAAATTAAGTTACTTGCTGTTTGTAGAAATCTTGTATCTATAGATTAGTTAGATTAGATATCTTATTCATAAAAAAAATGATAATTGTCCCTGGTAAGTCACATGAACATAATTTTTAAGAGGTTTGGGAAAATGCTTTTTTAAGAATTCTCCATTTTCTGAATTTATTACAAAAATTGAAAAAAATTACGATTAAGTATTTGCTTTTGTAGAAATCTTGTATCTATAGATTAGATAGATTAGATATCTTATTCATAAAAAACTGATAATTCTACCTGACTGAAAGATTGAACTTATTACAAAAATTGAAAAAGAATTTCAACCTTGTGTACATACAGAATAAATGGAAGAGATCTGAAAATAGTCGGCGGGCTGAATAAAAATATTTGTTACATAATTTTCTCATTTTTTAGATATCGTACTACTGGGATGATAAAATTTTGGGGGAGATTCACTTGTTATACTGAGAAAAATGATACTTTCAAATCTGAGTAAATCGATGTTTTCTTTTTGTTATGAAATTTTTGCTTCAAATATGTTGACCCAATTCAAAATTTTCAATTCGGAAATACCAGAAGTATTCAGAATATTAAAATATGGACATACTCAAAACTGAGCACATAGAGATCAGTTCATACTCATTTTTGGAACATGGACATACTAAAAAAAGATTAGAATAAGTTCAAACTCATTTTTGAATCACGTAAATACTCAAAAATGAGCACATAGTTCATAGCACAGTTCATACTCATTTTTGAAACATAGACATACTCAAAACTGAGCACGTAGAGGTCAGTTCATACTCATTTTTGGAACATGGACATACTAAAAAGTGATTAGAATAAGTTCAAACTCATTTTTGAAACATGGACATACTCAAATATGAGCACATGATGTTTTATTCTTGAGTGTGTGCATGTTTTCAGAAATGAGTATACATGTTTCAAACTTGAGAAATTTTGATTCAGACTATGGGACATACTCAGATTTGAGTATTTTTTGCTCAGTTTTGAAAATGTCGTTTTTAGAGTGTACGTATTTATTTATATTTTTTAATTGTGTTTGTATCAGTTTTTGTTTTTACAAACTTATTAAAAAGTCTTTAATATCTGTTACTTACTTTTTAACATAAATAAATGATAATTAAGAAGTTTGTGTAAGCGAAACGAGTTCGCTCCCTGAAATCTGTATTATAAAGCAAAAACATGTCCGTGAGTAACGATCATATAGATGGTGGCAACGGCCAGAGCAATGAATTTCGTTTTATGGCAAATTTTGTAGCTGGTTTCATTCCATGTCACCTGGCCTAGAGGCTCCTGCTCGACTCCTTTCAATAGACCTTATGTACGCGACCTGAGTTCGAGGTTATAAATCGTCTTCTGGTGGTATTTACTTTTGAACATTAGCATAACGTTCTATGGAGTATGCATTATTAATGATATTTTGATAAAATTACAGCAAAGCAATTCATTATTGTGGCAGTAGTTATTTAATATACAGGGTGTCTCAAAAGGTCGTTTACAAACTTAACACGCAGGTCTGCCATATCATGATGAACAAGATTTACATAGGTACTTGTGTTCGAAAATGCAAACTGCGACCACTAGAGGGCGATGATCGCAGGTGTGGAGGGGAAGAAAGAAAGTATATCGAAAGAGGTATTAATATGACTTTTATTAAAGAACATGGTTTAATTTACCCAAGATGTTCAAAATTCATTCCATTCGCCGCAATTCATGCTTCACAACGTCGACGCATGAATTCACGGACCCGTTCAAAATGGGAAAATCCGGCTGTGCGACCCGTTGTTTCAAATACTAGCGTGCGAATGCAACGCGTTGGGGATAATCGTCAACGCACAATGCCTGTACTCTTTGTAAGTGGTAGGGGTGGTTCATGTCCTCATGCAGTATGCGCATAATGCTGGAACGACGTACACCCAAGACGCATTCGCTTGCTCGGAGAATTGTTTTCGGGTTCCTGTCAAATTCCCGTAGCACGGTTTCCTCTACGACAGGCGTGCGTGTAGTGCGTTCTTGACCGATGTAGCTACGTACTTGGACAGTTCCTGCTTCACGCAATCTGCGGTGCAATTGTCCAAACAAAACACGACTTAGCTGATGTCTGCTTGGGAAGCGCTGAAGATACATCCGTACCGCAGCTCGGGCATTTCCATACACGGCGCCATATATGTAATGCATATTGTCCAAGTCTGTGTTACTAAACCGATTCATACTTCTCCTGCAACGTCTTCGTCTGAAATGATTGCGCTTTCCACTCTTCCGTAAGTCTGTGCTCATCGCCCTCTAGCAGTCGCAGTTTGCATTTTCGAACACATGTTCCTATGTAAATCTTGTTTATCATGATATGACAGACCAGCATGTTAAGTTTGTAAACGACCTTTTGAGACACCCTGTATTGTAATATAAATTCAAAATGTCACTCTCTATCCAGAATATTAGTTAAATTTGCAAAATTTGGGTTAAAATTTGTGCACGCAACCTGGGTTGAGAGTAAAAGTCGTCTGCTGGCAATGTTTGCGGCTGCGCATACTGGTATTCTAGCGGAACAGTTGCTTGAATATTGGATCACGATACCTCCAGCTCTTGCGTGTGACATCATCTGCATAAGGTCTATTTTGATGTAATTGTTACAGGATGCATATAGGTCTAAAATGGACATCTCCAAACTCTCAAAGTCAGAAGTAGTATAGTTGTGCCACCAGGGGTCCTTCTGTAAAGTTCACTATTTCACAGTGGCAGAAAAACGATCAAATCACTAAGTTTGTCATCTTATTGCTCATGATTCAAGCAACATTACTTATTGAAAATATGTGATCTAGTAAAACGCTTTTTGCTTCAAAACATAATTGCTGTATTAAAGATCAGAAATCAACACATTCATCATTATTTGTCCTCAAAGTAGACTATACGTCCTGCCTGGATGAATTTTACCTTTACTTTAACAAGCTATAACTACTAAACAAATTACTTTAAAAGTTTGTCACTATATCAATTAATTACCAATGAAGATATTGTAGAGCTTCTAAAGTTGTTTCTCTCCTGTTTAAATATTCATTAATGTATTCACCTTTGAAATCTCTTCAAATTTTTTTTTTCATAAATTCAACTCTTCAGAAGCCAGTATCTCAAAAGGGACACTTTTAATTTGATTATTGTTTATACTACTGAAAAAAAACACCTTATTTGACAAGATAACTTTTGTTTCATTTTGAGCCTATTAGGTAAATAAAACAAGGTTCAAAACAACTACTTTGTGTGAGATTTGCAAGTTGCAACTATAGCCATCGTAGAAATTTATTCTAAAAATGTCTCTGGAAGACTGTACACTGCAGTAGGGAAAGAATAATATGAAAATATATGAAATAAATGGGTAATTTCATGTAAACTGGCCTAGGGATTCCTGAACGGGTCCAAAGTAATGTCCCGGTACACTCAAGTATCACTTGAATGGATAAAGCTGGAATTGTGGAACAAGTGTGTACCTACAGTAAAATTACTGTGTGCTATAATATGGAGCGGTTATAGCATTTGTAATCCTTCGTATAATTGGAAAATCTCTGAAACCCTATCCGAAAGAACATACAATTTAATAAATTTGGTGTTATGTGGAGAGATAATAAAAAAGCGTGGATGACCAGTTCTTTAATTATCGAATAGTTTTAACTTACTTTGATAATAGGATGAAAAAACAGAAGTTCTCTTGTTTTTGGACAATGCAACTTCCCATTAAAAGCATTTGAAATTGGACAATGTTAAAATTGTGTTTTTCCCCAAAACACAACTTCTGTATGCTGTTAATTAAGGTGTAATACACAATTGTAAAGTCTGGCACAAAAAACTATTATTACGCCACATTCTTATAAAGTTAGATTCTATGAATACACTTGAGAACTACTTAAAATTAGTTAATGCTCTCGATGCTATAATTCGGATTTCCTCAGCTGTAAAAAACATAAAACCGGAAAGTGTACGGCATAAAGTTTCAGAGAAGCAGGCTTGATATTAAAAGAAAATGACACTTATTTCCGTCACAAAGGAATAATTAAGCGAAATAACTGAAAAATGTATCAGGCGTAAAAAGACTGCCGTAATTTTCATTATCATTGATGATGAGCTAGTTACCTACTGAATAAGAATCAGCTGATGTATGCGATTGCATCCCTCCAGAATTTTCGGCCAAAGCCGATTCTATTAGTGATGATGACTCGGATATTGAAACTGGAGATGTTTCCTGCAATATCGAAAATTTCCCAGAAGAGCCAAAATACAGTAAGCTAATACACATTTTTTTTTGTTGTTGTTAAAAAAAGATGATGCAGAAGAATTAAAACTACTAACAGAGTTACAACTTCACATAAGACAACAAAATCGCAAGTAAAAGCAAACTTTTGTGACAGACTTTTTCGTAAGAATGCAGTGATGGAACAGTGGCACACCATAGAGAACCACTTGACACCGCTAAATTTAAGTATTCTTCATCTTATTTACGGACAGAATTTCTGAGATTTTTTTTTTTTAAGCGAGGAATATTATTAAAATTTAGTGGTGCTAATCGCCCAAATGGTGCGCCTCTGTTCCATCACCGAAGAATGTAATAAACAATGGAAAAATGTATGTACAATTTCATTTCAGTTTTATTGCTTAACAAATAATTTTAATTTCTGATTAATCACATGATACAGATTTTCGGGCATATAAAAGTGAATTAATGAAACATTAAGCATTTCTTAGCGATTTTGTGAATCTCTAAGGTTTTTCCCAATAGCGGGCAATTTTAGCGCTCCTGATGTGTCCGTTATGTAGAGGTTTTACTGTATATATGGATTAAATAATGGTATATTGAAGGCAGTTAATTTAGGGGTGTTTTTATATGAAAAAATATTCTCACGCTTATGCAAACAGGTATGGATAAACTTAGTGAAGTAAAATTTCATTTTTTTTCTCTTTCTTCTCTATAACCCGTTCTGAAGATAGTAGTTTTGTGGATAGTTTATTTCTTAGATTTTCGATAGATTTTTTTTTTTAATTAAATAAAATTTTCTTTCCTGGTGATTTAGACTAACCCGTTATAGATAAAATTGGTACATCCACATATCTTTAAACTGATCTTCTATTCTCTATATGCCTACCGTGCTCAACTCTTAGATTAGCCGCGGGTGTTTGCAATGGTAAAAATATTCTTCAAAATTGTGTGAAAAAAAAATTATCATCGAAAAACCAACAAACTAACAGATCAGCCATATATCTTTATTTTATTTCGACTCCATCAGCTTTTTACTAAATTTCTATCCCTCATAAAAATTAAATAACATATAAATTGAGAAAGATTAATATTTTTTCTCAGCATAAGAAATTGATTTTCTATGTTTTTAAATCATTAATTTTTCTAAGAAATGAATTATGTATAAACAGAATTTATACATATTGTGTTTGCTTTCTGTTGAAAAAAGTTCTACGAAAACTCATGCTTATTTCAGTGAATAGATTATTTAAATTATATAAGCTGTTCTAAAAAAAAAAAAAAAAAAAAAGAAAGAAAGAAAAAGCCATGCTTAAAAAAATAATAAAACAAGGTGAAAGTTTGGCTAAAAAAATAGTGTGATATCAAATTTTCTAGCTTATATTATGGTACTTTTTTAACATTTTTCATTAACTAAATTACCCTATGTAAGTCAAGTGCTTACGTATATATTGATGGAAATCCTTTTCTCCTGTACAAAATACATCATAACGTGTTTCTGAAAATTCAAATTTTCTAAAATTATGCGTGATGGGTTTGGCGGCCAGCTTAAAAATAAAAATATATATATAAAGGAAAATCGTGAAATGTTTGCTTTAGTAAAAAAAAAAATAAAAAATTATTTCGAATTTTAACTACGGACTTGGGTGCTTAGAAATTTGCGTAAGACATGGAAAGATGGTCACCAAGCTCATCATGCATAATAATAATAATAATAATAATAATAATAATAATAATAATAATAATAATAATAAAATGGATTTTCAGAAGCACGTTATGTTGTATTTAGTACACGAAAAAAGGATTTCTATCAGCATACACGTAAGGTCTTGACTTACATATGGTAACTTAGTTGATTCAAGATGTTGAATAAGTAATATATTATGAGCTTAGAAATTTGATATCGCACACTTTTCTAGCGACACTTTCACCCTATTTTTTCCCCTTTCCATTTTTTCTTTTTAAAGCTTACCTTTTCTTTTTATTACTTTTAAAAAGTTGGGGTTTTTTTTTTTAGATACTTTTTTACTCATTAGAGACTTTCTACATCAAATCGACACAATTTTAATACAAATTTTAGGTCACCATCTCATATTTTGATGAAACTTACTAAAGACCATATATTAAAAATGTTTATAGCAGCTGTTTTAGCTAAATAGATGCAAAAAGTGTCATTTTGCAATATTTTTCAATTTTCCTATGATATGCAGCACAGTATGATTAAGTTGATATATTTTTTTCAAAATCAAAATCAAATTTCAATTTAGAATAGTTATTAAACAAAGTGAATTGTTTTATTAATGTATGTATTATAACTATAGTTTATATTAATATACCAATTTTTCTATCAGACATTATCATGTAATATGTCTTCATTCTTTATTCCTCATACATCTGTATATTTTTTAATTTCATTTGCATTTTTTTTAAATGAGGTGAAAAGTTTAATGGGGAATAATGACGATTTCATTAAAAAAGAAGAATAAATCTCATTAAACTTTGACAATAATTATCCATTCAAATTTAAAAATGTTACAGAAAATAAGAAATTGGCATTTTTAACAAAATAAATTTGGAAATATAAACAATTTTGAAATATTCTGTATTAGACAGATTGTTCATTAATTATTCTATGTAATAATAATAATAATAATAATAAAAAGTACTGTAGAAAAGAAGTCCGTTGATTGCTACTACATTTTCCGCATGATTCAAATGAGGAATGATTCAAAAGATTTTGCTAACATGGATTTGAAAGTATCCTTGACAGATTATGTTATATTTTCATTTTCTCTAAAGCTGTAAGATTTATATTTTATTACATTGCAAAATAAATAAATAAATAAATAAATAAATAAATAAATAAATAATAAAAAATAAATAAAAATGAATCCGTACAAATACGGAAATTGTACTGGCAAAATACGGAAATTATTTTTGTAAAAATACAAAAAATCCCAAAGCCTTACCGAAAACTACAAATTAACTAGACTTTTAGCACTATTATTTGTCAAGGATATGCTTAAGCCCATATTCGCTACTTTCTGACACATTCGTAAAATCATTTCACGCGGGAAAAAAAATGTAAAAATGCGAAAATTATACTAGCAACCAATGATTTTTTTTTCATTTTGTACAGTGTAGTTTGAAAATGACTTATTTGTTTGTAAAACAATGTCTTTGGGAAGGACATGATATATTCATGTGCTGTTGTCGCAGGATTTACTTTGCACAAAGTATAATTGATAGATATATATAATACACCGTTAAAAAAAAATATGCTGGGTTGAACCAACTTTTTTTTGTTGCAGTAGGACATAAGATAGTGAAATCTCGTTCAAGCAGTTGGCGCTTTGGCTCTATTCGAGTTCCAAATGTTGGAACGAGATTTCACCATTTTATGGGTGTAGCTACTGCAACACCGAAAGTTGGTTCAATCCATTACAAAATTTTAACACTGTACACCAGGCTTTCATGATGATAGGCAAGGGCCGGCTGAATGAAGAAATGTTATTTTTATGTAATCATGTATACTTCATTCCCCCCCCCCCATAATACAGTGAAGGAGCAATGGCGCACCTGTTAAATGATTGTCACCACTAAATTTCAATAGTCTTATTTTACTTAGAAAATCTCAAAAATTCTATCCGATAAGACGGAGACTATTTAAATTTAGCAACACTGTTGTGTTCCGTAAATGTTTAATGTCTGACCGAAACGATAATTTAAGAAGGATATACTCCACTCGGGTTGAAAATTCAAATTTACATCAGAAATATGTTTTACTGCACATGCATAAAGTTGAAGAAGAGTAAGTATTTGTTTTTGGCAAAATCTTAGCAAATTAGCCGAAGCTGACATTCTCTTAACAGATCTGCCAACTCCATCACTGGCTTTTCCATGTGCAAAAATGGAAAAAGGGCGGGAAAATACCATCCCACTTCACTGTTAAAGTCTTCCTTGTGAAAGCATAAGTGTGACTTTTTTTTTAAATTTTTTGTACTACGCAGCAAAATTATCTGAAAAATAATATAGCTTATTGGGCATCTTTTGACATTTTCTCGCGAGAAAATTAATGAGTTTCTTCTGAAATGTATAAACAACAACTGAATTGTGTTTTAAGTAATCAGAAATAATTACATAGCATGATTTCTACCTCTTTCTCATTTTTAAAATGTATCAGAAAAGGATTGATTGTGACTTGCTCATTTCACCAGTGATAATTCTAGACCTTGCACAACAATGTACTAATTTTCAGAAAAATCACAATGTATTGCAAATTTATATTCATTTCATTTTTCTTTTGTGAAATTCATGAACGATGTTTATTGTTTTGCAGTGAAGTCATGACGAACTAGGAGTGACAACTTGTTACAAAATAAATCTATAAATTCTGAGAAGGATTGCTGTAAAATCATCAAATTGAAAAAAATCAACAGATTTCCGTTAGTTAAATGTTATTTTTCAATCATATTACTTTTAAACGCACTTTCCAGCATATATTTTTTATTCTGTCAGTTCCTGGACATAAGTATACAGTTGGCGAAACACCTCATACATTTTAAAGCGGTTCTTAAAAAATATTTTTTTTTTATCCCGCTCAACAACGCGAAATTTTCTGACTCATTTTTAAGCATAAAAGCATGATATACTTCCAGGCATGATTATTGAAGTAAATTGTAATAGCTAAGTTTTTTTCACTTTCTGATATATGAATTACATCTTGACTTATAACCGATTATTGTCTTAGGACGTTAGTTTTTTTCCTTTCCTGCTCTGTCGCGTCCGGAAATTCGATAAAAAAAAAATTCAATTACATAGTTTCTGGGGAAATGAGCCTGCCAGTTTGATACGGTTGCGAACAAAAATGAGTTTAAAAAAAAAATGTCAGAAAAGTATCTTAATAATGATAAATATAATCTATAATAATATGAATTAATAATGATAGTTAAATTTATCAAACTGCAAGTTGAAATGTTTACATAAATATACACATATTTTTTCTATTATAGAAAAATTATAGTTAATTTAACAATTTAAAAATTCTGTGCCTTGAATATATGTTCCCTGCCATATTTGGATAAAAAACATGCTCTTCTAGTTATTGTGACACATTATTTAAATATCAGTTATAAAATGCTTTGATAGTTTTGAGTTTACTTCGTATTGAGAAAGAGTAATTTTAATTTTGGACATTTAAATATTTAACGTTAATCCAAATTAATCAGGTTTATTGTTTATTGTGTCTTGTTTCTTCATTTATATATATTAATCGGATTTTCTTGTGAAAAGACCGATTCTAAAAAAGGAGAAAACTTTGGTTGAAAAGGTTTATATACGGCAATTACATACGGCAATTTGAATAAATATCATTTAAAGAAATAAGTTGTATGATTTAAGATTGTTTAGATACACTCTATTTTCAATATTATTCATAATGTTTTCGCACAAATTTGTTCAAATGTTAAAAAAAAAAAAAAAAAAAAGTTTAAATATTTTGTGTATAATTAAGGGCATTAAAATAGTTGTGACCAAAAAGAAAATTCATTAAGCGTTTGAGGTCGTTTGTATTTTTTTTTTTATTGCATTAGATATTACAATTTTCAGAATTTTTTCTATATTTTTTAATTCTTGGAAATGTATATTGATTATATGTGGGTCTTAAACTACACAATAAAATGTTCAAAGAATTATGCATTCAATAGCGATATATTTTGAAGTACAATTTGCATTATAATAGAAAAGGAACATCATGGAAAAAAGAAAACAAATGAGATAATAGAAACATTTGACAGTAAAAACCAAACCATATAATACATTTACCCAGAAAAAATAATAATAAATTAAAAATGATGTACTGTAGATTTGTACCGGAAAAAATATATAGTAAATATTTAATTAAAATAACAGTAAGTTTAAAGTGTACTAGATGGTACCCGTCAAAACTTGACGGAAAAAATTACAATAGCAATATTAGTAAAATAAGCTTCTTTATTACATAAGTAGGGGTGCTTATGAAACAATCTTTCAAATATTTTATTAAAAAAAAATTCCCCCCCAGTGAATTACGTTATTATTTTCGATGCAAACTCCAAACAAACAATCCGTAAACAAAATGGAAATCAGTTTGACATTACCGCCCTATTCCCCACGGCAAGAAAGAAAATTTCCTGAACCTATGAAGTATCATACAAATAGCATATCCCTAAGTTCATCTCATATTCAGTCAATAAAAGAACATATTAAATAAGGCACACATTCCCCCCGCCCCCTGTGATAATGCAACCGAATTAGCTCCTATGCGCATGTGCATTGCTTCTCCCCAAACGCACCGTCGAAATTCGACGTTAAAAAAAAGTTTTAAAATGTTTTGATAAAATTTTTAAAATGTCTTCTTTAATCATTGTTCGTTTTAAATCCATATCTTCTGAAACGCATCTATTGTTTTAAGCTAATCAATTTTTATGTAAAGGTGAAGAATTTTTTTTACAATAATAAATCAATCTACAGAAAAAGGAGATTTTTAATGTTTTCAAGTGTAATTTATTTGTATGGTTTCTTCATTCCTTTACATAATTAGGATGATTATTCCTTTTCCATAATTAAGGGAAATAATGTAAATAAATAAATATCCAAGATTATTTTTGATTCTGTTTTCATTAATATATTGTAAATTTTATTGTTAAAAGTTACTGATAAATGATACTTTAGTAAATGGGGCTTTTCTTAATTATTATTATTATTATTATTATTATTATTATTATTCTTTTTTTGAGATTTAATGACAACATTCTTCCGTTTGTTTATTGGGCGCTGCAGTTTGGCGAATTATTTGAGGTACTTTTCGGTTAGCAGGGCGCCAATGAAGTATATATATATATATATATATATATATATATATATATATATATATATATATATATATATATACATAGATACAAATATATATAATGTATATAGTTTTGTTTTTCTAGTATTGAATTTATGTGGTTTATAGATTTTGGTTGGCTTTTATGATAATGATTCTGCAAGTAATTTTCCATTGGAGTTTGTTATTATGTGTATATATATATATACATAGATATATACAAATATATATAATGTATATAGTTTTGTTTTTCTAGTATTGAATTTATGTGGTTTATAGATTTTGGTTGGCTTTTATGATAATGATTCTGCAAGTAATTTTCCATTGGAGTTTGTTATTATATATATATATATATATATACTTTATTGGCGCCGGCTAACAGAAAAGTACCTAATTTGCATATAGTTTTTTTTTTTTCTTAATCGGACGACGGGATAATGCACGGAATTTCGACGGAATAATGAATATTTTTTATGGTACCAGAATATTTTTCTGTATTTTATAGTTATATTAAGAAATACATATTTTTATGATTTGCTGAATCACTTAGTTGTTTACTTTTTCATGCATTATATTATTGAAGGTTTTTAGTTCTCTTATTCGTTTAAATATACCCTACTTATATAAAAATAGCGCGTGTTCTCTGTGGTGTTTCGCATAAACGTTGTAAAATTCAGGTTATTAGATTTTATCCAACTTTGCTGTCATAACAGCTGATGAAGCAGCCATTTTCGGCGATTTTTTTGTTACCTGTAAAATGTTTGTTTTTGGTATAGCCCGAACTAAGAAAAAATTGAGTACTTTTCCATTATACGGACACCATTGTCGCCAAGCATATATTTACATATGTATGGCATGGTGTCGGTATAACGGAAAAGAACCAAAATTTGCGATCGATCAAATAATTGAATTTCGTTAAACATTAAATTTTCTGGTACTTTTCTATTATCCGGTCGACCACTTTTCATAACAAAAAATTATCGCCAAACTGTAAAATTAAACGCCAAAAATACAGTCCAATTTACTTGATGTCAGAAGCATTATACGTGTTTGTTACGTCATCAAGTGGTTTTTAATTCGAGATTTGCGTCTATTTTTCATTATGTTTTACTGATTTATTAGTTATTTCATTAAGTAAAATAACAATTGTGTCCTTAAATTCATGTATTTTATTTATTTATTTATTTTGATATTCCAATGGCAACGTTCTTCCCGTTTATTTGGCGTTACAGTTTGGCGATAGTTTTTTGTTATGAAAAGTGGTCGACGGGATAATAGAGAAGTACCAATTTTCTTATTTTTAATCTGAGAAAGAAACAATAATCATGGATTTAATTAATTTTGCAATATGCGGTATACCAAAGTGCAACCAAAATAATTTTGATTAAATCAGTACAGATATCGTAGACGCACCTGGGTTATTTTTTGGCACCTAAATGACGATTTTTGCTTTGTATGGCAACCTGGTGTTTTACAATAAATTTGAATATGTGTGTAAATAAATAAAATAAAATAGGTACTTTTATGTTAGCTGGGCGTCAAGGATAACTCTCCAAATCTTGTTTCAATTGGAATCATTTAAATTGCAACATTTTACGTGAGATTTGTTATTCATATTGATATGTTTACGTTTAGATATTTTATTATGATTATATTCTAGCTAATTAAGTTGTTTTTTTTAAGATTTTATACTACAATGTTAAAATATTACCTAGTTGATATTAGTTAATGTCAAAAGATTGGCGAACCACAGGGTTCAGGGAAAAAACTCTATGCCCTCAAAAGTGGGAGTTGTCAACTTTATGACGTCATAAGCAGAAGTAAATGTTTAATTGAAAATTACAGCTAATTAATTAAATTTACGAACAAACAAATGCACGATAACAAATCTGTGTCCTAATATCTTTCATTTAAAAAAAGAATGGTGTAATTTGATGCAGTAGTTTGTTCTAACGGATTGTCGAAAGAAATCGCTTAGCGTTTTAAATATATAGATTCCCGCTTGACCCCTGTTTTCTGACCTATCAAGAAAGCTGTTCGTCTGTGACAGCAAGAATTTAAAAATTCAAACATCCCCATTGGAATGAGAGGTATTTATTTTTACATAATATTTAAAAGAAAACGTTGTCTAGGATTCTACGTGTTTTAGAGTATTTAATGATCAAAACGTACTTCATGCACATTTGAAAGGAATTGTGTATTTTTTATGTACGATTTCGTAGTTAACTAAATACAAATTGCTTCATTAAAATCTATTTATTATTTACTAGCAAAACCCACGACTTTGCTCGCGTAATTGTTGAAAAATGCGAAGTGGTATTCCTGGCCCTATTTTCATTAGAAGAATTTTTACTGCCACAGATAATTCAAAAATTACTAATTAAGCCACATTTTGAGCCACACTTCACTCTTATACTGCATTAGGCGAAAATAAGACTTAAATGAACGAGGAGAGCTAAAATTAATTCCAAATTAGTGGTAATTTAGAACATATTTTTAATGTTTCCCTTTCATTTCATTTTTCATTTGAAATCTAGAAATTTTTAGAAACAATTCTAAGCGAGTATTTACATCTTAAAAGTAAGTATCATGCCGAATTCCAGTCTTCTAGTTAAGAAAATTTCTGTTATAACTATATCACAGAAATTGCAATTTGAAAACTTTTTTTGTTTCTGTGCACATTAAAATGTCTAAACTTTTAAAAACTGCCATGTGGATGAATTTGTGTGTCTAACGTAACAGCCATGTAAATTTTCAAATTTCTATCCGTAGAAATTTCAGATAAATCACAGTTTAGAAGGTTTTTAGAACTTTTCCAGTTCATTTCACTCTTTTAAATTTCAATTTTTTAAAACCGTTTTTAGTGAGAACTAAAATTAAAAAAATAGCCACCATGCCAAATTTCAACTTTCTAGACCAAGCAGCATCACTAAAATCGCAATTTTAGAAAGTTTTTTGCTTTTGCACCTTTTTTAAATTCGAATTTTGTAAAAACTGTTCTGTGTGAGCATTTACGTCTAAAAAATAACAAGCATGTCAAATTTTAAGTTTCTATCCCTAACAATTTAGAAAAAAAAACAATTTATAATGTTTTCCACTCATTTTGCACATTTAAATTTCGAATTTTTAATAAAGTGTTTATACCGAGCATCTGCATTTTAAAAGTTGCCACTATACTAAATTTCAAGTTTCTAACCCGAATAAATCCAATTAAATCATAATGTAGGCCGTTGAACGTTTTCCGCTCATTTCAGCATGTTAAATTTCGATTTTTTTAGAAACAGGTCTGTCTATGCATTTGCATTTTAAGAGTAACCACCATGCCAAATGCGAAGCTTCAATACCAGCTGTATCACAAAAATTGCACTTTTAGAAGTTTTATCTTTGCTCCTGCCCTTTTAAATTTCGCATTTTTAGTAAACTGTTCTGGGTGATCATTTACGTCAGTAACAGCCATGAAAAATTTCAAGTTTCTAGCCTTAACAGCTCCAAATAGATCGTAATTTAGAACGTTTTTAGAACGCTTTTTGCGCTTCTGTGCGACCAGTTACGTCTTAAAAACAACATCGATGTCAAACTTCAAGTTTCTATCCTTAAAAATTCTATAGAAATCATAATTTAGAAAGCTCTTAAAACTCTTTCTGCTTATTTCGCCCTTTGAAATTTTGAAATTCTTTACAAACCACTGTTAGCGAGTATTTGTATCTTAAAAGTAACCGCCATGCCAAATTTGAAGTTTCTAATCCTGTCAGTATAAAAAAAAATTGTAATTTACAACGTTTTTTCCTTCTTCACTTTTTTAAATTTTGATTTAAAAAAAAAACGGTTTTGGGTGTGCTCTTGCGTCTTAAAAAGTATCAGCTATGTCAAATTTTAAGTTTCTGTCCTTAACAATTCCATAGAAATCTTAATTTAGAATGATTTTATAAGATTTTTCCTTATATCACCCTTTTAAATTTCGAATTTTTTAGAAACTGTTCTTAGAAAGCATTTATATCTTATAACTAACTATCTTGCCAAATTTCAAGTTTCTAATCCCTTCAGTATCACAAAAATTGCAATTTTAGAAAGTTTTTAGCTCCTGCAACCCCCTGAGGTTAGTGGCACTGACATAAAATATAGCCTATGTTAGAGCAGGGATTGTCACCCTAAATTTACAACATTATGTTTGAAATCGGTTCAGTAGTTCCAGAGATTCAATAGAAATTGTAATTTAAAATGCTTTTAGAACACTTTTCGCTCATTTCATTCTTTTAAATTTCGAATTTTTTAGAAACTGTTCTTAGAGAGCATATACAACTTATAAGTGACTATCATGCCAAATTTCAAATTTCTAGCCCCTTCAGTATTACAAAAATTACAATTTTAGAATGTTTTTCGCTCCTGAAACTCCCTGAGGGTAGTAGCACTGACATGAAATATAGCCTATGTTAGACTTGGTACTGTCACCCTCAATTTGCAACATTACGTTTGAAATCGGTTCGGTAGTTCCAGAGATTCAATATAAATTGTAATTTAGAATGTTTTTAGAACGCTTTTCGCTCATTTCAGTCTTTTAAATTTCGAATATTTTTAGAAACTGTTCTTAGAGAGCGTTTACATCTTATAAATAACTACCATGGCAAATTTCAACTTTCTAACTCTTTCAGTATCGCAAAAGTCGTAATTTTAGAACGTTTTTCGCTCCTGCACTCCCTGGGGGCAGTGGCACCGACGTAAAATATAGCTTATGTTACAGCAAGGACTGTCACTATCAATTTGCCACCATCACTTATGAAAAGAATTTTGTAGTTCAAGAGATATTCCATAGAAATTGTAATTTAGAAAGTTTTTAGAATACTTTTTGCTCATTTCAACCCTTTTAAATTTCGATTTTTTTTAGAATTTGATCTTAGAGAGCATTTACATCTTGTAAATAACTACCCAACCAAATTTCAAGTTTCTAGCTCCTTCAGTATCGCAAAAATCGTAATTTTAGAACGTTTTTCGATCCGGCACCCCGTGGCGGTAGTGGCACCGACATAAAATATAGCCTATGTTACAGCAAGGACTGTCACCATTAATTTGCCACCTTCACTTTTAAAAAGGGTTCTGTAGTTCAAGAAATTCCATAGAAATTATAATTTAGAATGTTTTTAGAACACTTTTCGCTCATTTCAGCCTTTTAAATTTCGAATTTTTTTCGAATTTGTTCTTAGAAAGCATTCACATCTTGTAAGTAACTATCATGCCAAATTTCAGGGTTCTAGCTCATACAAAAATCTGAAAATCGCAATTTTAGAATGTTTTTCGCTCTTGCACCCCCTGGGGGTAGTGGCACCGACATAAAATATAGCCTATGTTGGAGCAGGGATTCTCACCATCAATATGCCACCATCACTTTTGAAATAGGTTCGGTAGTTCCAGAGATTATCCCCTACAAACAAACAAACAAAGAAACAAACAAAGTTACTTCTTTATAATATTAGCAGAGATTATTCATTTATCATGTTGCTAAATAGTAAACAGGCATATATTAATATCGTTTGATTTTGTAGTAAAAAAACGAAGAAATAAATGTTTACCACAAATTATTCCACAAATGAGTAGAATAAATAAATCGATTATTTGTCTGAAATATACCAAATAACACCATTTAAAAAAAAAAGTATATTAAACTTTAGAACAGGGCTCCAATGCGAATCACGTGGTCTGAGTGCTGTAGTGAATGCTACCCAGCAAAGATTAAAAAAAAAAAATCTTTAAAATATTGAAGTATTAATGTAGTGTTTAAAATTTGTTGGTTCCACAACATCTTTATTGAAAATATTGCTACAAGTTGATGTAAGTATACATTTATTGCTGAAAGAATGAGTTCATCGAATTTCCTTTGTTACAATAATCATATAAAACGTAATGAAAAACCCCGTGTTATCAAATGAATGCACCTCTTTGATAACACTTCCCTGTGAAAATAATAGTTGATTCTTATAGATTTTAGTTTACTAAATCCAAATGGAGCAATGAAGTTACTATATCACGTACCAGTATATTATAACCAGTATAATAACACCATTTTTTAAAAGTATATTACATCCAATGCGACCAATGCGAGAATCCAATGCGAACCACATGGTTTCAGTGCTGTAGTGAATGATGCACAGATTAAAAAAAAATCTTTAAAATATTGAAAATGTAATGTAGTGTTTAAAATTTGTTGGTTCCACAACATCTGTATTGAAAATATTGCTACAAATTGATGTAAGTATAAATTTATTGCTGAAAGAATGATCTCATTTCACTTTCCTGGTTACATTAATCAGATTAAATGTTATGACAAACTCTGTATATCAAGTGAGTGCTCCACTTTGATAACACTGGTCGGCACCAAAATCCCCCCTGTAAAAACAATGGTTGATTCTTATACATTTTAGCTCACTAAATCCAAACATTTCAAAGAAATTACTTTATCACGTAGCAGTATATTATAACCAGTATAATAACACCATTTTTTAAAAGCATATTAAATTTTAGACTTAGGGCTCTTATGGGAATCACATGATCTCAGAGGTGTTGTGAATGCTGTCCAGCAAAAATTAAAAAGAAAAAAATCTTTAAAATATTGAAATTTAATGTAGTTTTTAAAATTTGTTGTTTCCACAATATCTTTATTGAAAATATTGCTACAAGTTGATGCAAGTATTGCTGAAAGAATGGGTTCATTGTATTTCCCTTGTTACACATATCAGATAAAACGTCATGACAAACCCTGTGTATCAAGTGAATGCGCCTCTGGTCGGCACGAAAATCCTTCCTGTAAAAATAATGGTTGATTCTTATAAAATTTAGCTCACTAAATCAAAATATGACAATGAAAATATACCAGTTTTTAGGTGAGGTGGCTTGTTTTTAAAATTAAAGCAATTTTTTTAAAAAATTTATAAGTACAAATGGCGTAAACAAAGCTATGTATCTCTTAATATGTCAATAACGTATAAATAAATGTATATAAACATTCGTGAAGATACAATAGCAAAACGAATTAAAATGTGTTAGTGGATACTGCTGGATTACCTAAGACGAGGATACACCGAGACAATATGAATAAAACATATTTCCATGATATAATTTATTGATTTGTTACCTAAGACTGTCAAAATACCTTTTTCATGTTTTTATTTTTATCTTAGTATCCTAAATCAATATAACAATCCTTCAGTATGTGTTATTATTGGAAAACTGTTTCTCGTAAAAATGTGACGTGTTGGAACAATTTCAGAAATGCAAGCGCTGCGCCATAAATGGCCAATTGTTACCACTAAATTTTAATAGTTTTCTTCAGGTCATTAAATTTCAAAAAATCTGTCATTAAATAAGGTGACAAATACTATGAAAATTTAGTGGTCGGGCATTTGTGGCGCAGCGCTTGCATCCCTGCAATTTGGATGTCAAATTTAGATTTAGAAATGTTGGACTATATAGTTCACATTATTGCATTTCGCAAGGATATATATATATATATATATATATATATATATTCTTTTACCGATTAGTGTAATTGTATGCGACAAGTTAAAAAAGGTGCGTAAGGTATGCTGAGGATATAAAGATATTATTATGTCAAATCAGATAGTTCTAATAGAAAAGAACTTCTAATTTTTGTGTTTCATAATGGTCATTTGTTGATATCCGAAAGCATTTCTAATTGCAAAGAATATCTTTGTACAACAGTATCATTGAAAATTGAAAGCATGGCGGTAAAATTAGTATCAGCCGTGGCGATGTTAAACACTCACAATTCATTTGTGGTTCGAAAAAAAAGAAAAATAAATCCTCTCAAATATGAAGAAAACTAAAAAATTCAACTCCCTTGTGTTAGACATTAAATGTGCAGACTCATGCAGGGCCTGGTTATCCAATAGGCACGTCAAGCACATGCTTCTCCCTTTAAAATTTAAAAGGGCCCCCAAAATGACTGTGAAGAGAGCCCTCCAATTCCCATTTTCATTTTTTTACATTGTATTTTTAATTTTTTTGGAAAAGAAAGTTTGCTTAATCCAAGAGGAATTCCACGCACTACTTCACGAAACTTATTTAAAAGGGGGAATATGTACGCTATCAATAACATTTTAATTAATCATATAGCATCCTGATGTGCCTGGTAGAAACTACCCGGGAAATTTAGCATACCACTATATAATAAAATACATCTGACTAATTATATCTGTAGTGTACACAGGGAACATAAAAAAAGCTGTTTAATGAAATATATGTGACCTCGGCGAAGCTACGACCGGAAATAATATTAGTAATCATTGGCGAGTTTTCATGAATGAAAACTATTAAGAAAACTTTTGCCAAACAAAAGGGGCTCCCAAAATGATACCGTGCTTCCTCCAGATTAAATGGTTCATCGGGCCTTGGACTCATGATTTATATATTTTTTTCCTTTATATTTTGTTTAACGTCACACATTTCAAATTCGCAAGTTCTGATTGCTCTGCCACTCACTCCTGCTAGGTTGTGCTTAGGCAGGAAAACTGTTTAGAAAAGACTGTTTTTCGAATGAGTTTGTTTATTTGAGTCTTTGTGAGTTTGTTCGATGACATATACTTTTCAACAGTCGCATCCCGGTCTATAATGTGTCCCGCCTAAAAAAAAAATGTGGATCTGAATAACAACGCAAGAAAAAACACAGAAACTTGATAGAAAATTTTAGATTTTCGCCTTAAGGCTGCTCATCAGTAAACTTTTCGACTTGCTAATGTTAATCCTATGGGCGTAGGATACATTCGTATATTTAAAATATCTCCTCAGGAAATTAATATTTTTAACTTCTGTTTTCTTTGTATTGTTCTTAAAGGATGTCTCTTTTTTTCTTAGTTGTCAAAATTTTTCTAACATCTACGCTTAATTTTATGTGAAGTGTTAAAATCAGTGTTGAATTCAGGGGGTGGCCCGGGGGAACATTACCCCCCCTCGGAGCATTTAAATGTCCCCCCCCCAGAAGATTTGACAATTTACGCTTTTAATGGTTAAAAAGTACAATTCACCCCCGCCCCCGGAACTCTACAATGCCCCCCCCCCCCGGAGTCAACAAATATCCCTCCCGGAGAAAAGTGTCTGAATTCAACACTGGTTAAAATCTTATTCAGTTTTGCTAAGATTTTGTCACATAAAATTATAAATTAGACATATTTTAGAAATATTTTGATAATTAAGAAAAAAAGAGACATCCACTAAAACTGTACACAGGAAACAGAAGTTAAAAATATTAATTTTCTGAGGAGATATTTTAAATATACGAATGCATTCTACGCCCATAGGTTTAAAATTAGCGAGGGGAATCGGGAAGTTTACTGATGAGCAGCCTTAAATTCGTATTAGCTTCATTGAGTATATAAAGTAGCTTAGTTAAGAGGTTCTTGAAAAAATATTTTTTCCAGCTCAGCAAAGCGAAACTTCCTGACATATTTTCTGACTCAATTTGAAACGAATAAGCACGACTCTCGCATGTATGATTATTGAAGTGATTTGTAATCTAATAGTTTTTTTCTTTCGATAAACAAAATTATAGCTTGAATTATTAGTCATTGTTGCTTTAGGACGGCACGGAATTTTTTTTTTCTCATACCCGCGCTGTCGCATCCAGAAATTAGGTTCAAAACGCCAACTTGACAGCATTTTTTGAAAGATCTTTTGTCTTTATTGAAAAATGGAAAAAACTGTTCTATTACGTTTCTGAATAAGAGTACACGCGAATTTCATGCGTTTGCGAACAAAATTTAATTTAAAAATGTGTCAGAAAGTAGCCAGTTTAGATTTGAGAACAACTTTTAGGACTATCAAAAACTTTCAAAGGGGTTCAATCTTCTCACATTTGCCTGGGCCTGATTTCAATTCTATAAATGCAATGATTTTGACCTGAGTTGGTGAAAAACTTCTCATTTTAGCATTCCTTCCCCCTCTCCTCGAAAAAAATTGAAAATTAAATATATAATACGTTATTCACTACTGTATACTTAAAAAGTTGATTCGCGCGTTAATTTTTTACCTGTTGAAATAAGTCGGTAATGTAAATTTCAAAATTGTTAAAAATAAGGTAAAAAATAAGATTATATTAATCATCTTATTTACTAACTCATCTTATTTCACAACTTAACCACCCATTTATTTTTCAAAAAGTAACACGCTTAAAAAATGTATACAACGCCCTAGACAAAATTGCCCAATTATAGATTTTTTTTTTTCTTATGGCAATAAGCTCATTCCAAATTGTTACATAACCTCTATCTTACATAAATTGATTCCGTTCTTTAGATCAAAAGTATATTAACCAACTGTGTAAAATTACATCACAAATACATCTAAATAAAGGATTACGCTGATAGAGAGATCACGTAAAGAGACAAATATGGCTTTATCCTAGAAACAAAATTTGAAAAATGCAATTCACAAAAGCATTTACAAAAGGTTCTCTCTCAACTCCAATACGTAACTGAATTTTTCTAATAATGCTCCTGTAAATATTTAGCCACTAATGCTATTGCAAGCATTGATTACATATTAAAGGCCATTAGATCATTCATATTATGCAGAAAAATGCGCACTATACCCATCGACCTCAAAATCGAATTTTAGATCATATTAAAGGTGTATTATATGGCCCTCTTGTTAGCGTTTAAAGGGAAATTTACAATTTTAAAACATTTGTAATAGGGACTAAAATTTTATTACAATATTGTAATCAAATTAAAATTGTTTACTTTTTTACGTTTTTTTTTCCTTTTAAAATGCTAACATAACTAATTAAGACTAACTGCAGTCCTCGGTCAAAGTATTGGACCCGTAACTAAGCTAAACCTAACAGCAGGTTATATATTTACGAGTTAATAAAGTTAACATACAGTGAATTCGAACAAACAAAGTACATAAAATTACTTAATTTGCAGCAGGATTTTTATAAAAATGAAATGGTTACCGATGAAACACAGGATAGTTCAGAATGCAATTATCAAAATTTGTTTTTTACCATGAGAAAACCTCAATTAGAAACATTATTTTTGAAAATTCAATGTATGAATGATAAACAAAATATTTGTTTTACCTTAGGTGTGTTTATAGTAGAAGTTATACTGCTATTAAGTGTGGGTGGGTGGGGGAGGGGGCATTATAACAACAAAATGCCTAAAATTACTTATTTTGCAGTAGGATTTTAAAAAAATGAAATGTTTACCAGTGAAACACAGGATAATTCAGAATGCAATTATCAAAATTTGGTTTTCACCATGAGAAAACCAGAGTTAGAAACATTATTTTTGAAATTTTAATGTGTGAATGATAATCAAAATAGTTTTGTTTAGCTTTAGTGTGTTTATAGTATAAATTACTGTTATTTAGTGTGTGTGTGTGTGCGGGGGGGGGGGGGGATTGCAACAACAAAGTACCTAAAATTAATTAATTTGCAGAAGTATTTTTAAAAAATTAAATGTTTACCGATGAACCACATCAGGATAATTCAGAAGGCAACTATCAAAATTTGATTTTCACTATCTTAAAACGCAGACTAATTGAAACTAACATGCTATTTTTAGGATAACGTAACTTAGCTCAGTAGTGCTAAGTTATTTATTGATTAGCTAAATAATTTATAGTATATATACAAAAAAAAAATAATAAATAATAATTTGTTTACACATCGATATTATTTTTGACGTTACTTCAATAAACTTACTTCATTTTCCTCTTTTTCGACACAGCAGCGATACTCCTATTGTATCGATAGATTGTAGATAATTAAAATTTCAATCCAAAATCCTTTCAAAAGTTGCAGCTAGCGCACAGATACATCAAGTTTTACTTGCTTGCAGAAGATCACTCATGGTAGTCGTTTGTTACACAATAAAACTACACACTCGTGATCTTCAGAGAGCAATCAAACACGGACATATCCACCAGACACCAATTTCTTCATCTGTTTCACTTTTCATGGATTGAGATATTAGTTCTTGCCGGAAGTGATGTCAAAAATAATATGAATGTTCCCTAGAAAGTAGTTTCCCGAAATCAGAATATGGTTAAAAGTGCGACGTACGTCGCAGAACAATGGGCTTCTTTGCAGAACATTTCAAATTCTCAATTTCAATGAAATTCGTCATTCAGTCTTAGTAAAAAAGTGCAAAATTCATCAGTCGATCACCAAAAAAGTGCAAAATTCGTCAGCCGAACATCAGAAAAAATAACCCGCAAAATTCTTCAATCATTCATGTAAAAAATTGCAAAATTCATCAATCGGCAGATTTATGTAAAAGCAAAAACTTTCTACGCACATAAATATTGGGTCAAAAACTTTCTGAAAATTAAACTAATGTTTAGTAAAATTACGTGTTATATTATTTTGACGATATGAATTAAAAACAGTAGTTTAAAATGATTACCATTTAAATTAAAAATTAATTAATATTAATTAAAGAATAATTATTTTGGTTCAAAAAATAATAAAGCTAAAAATCCATGATAGGAAGGGAATTCTTATCAATTATGTTGTCAATGCATTTAGAAACAGCCAAACCCTTAATATTGTGACCTCTTCGCATAAAATGCCAGTCACTCTGTTTGCAAAAATAATGTGACATTGCTTTTGAAACAACTGAATCACATTTTGTAGGTAAAGGTCCATTCATAGAACCTAATTTAAAAAAAAAAAAAAAAAAAAAAAAAAAAAAACATGTGCTTTAAAATAATACCCAATTTCCTCTGTGTCATTTATGATGTATTTTTTTTCTATTATTATTTTTATTTCTATTTAAAAAAAATTCCAGCCGCCGATTTATTTTCGGCTAGCCGCCAATAAATCATTGATGTTCATTAAAATTTGATGTATTTTGAAATATTTAAATTTAGCTTTAAATTACTTTAAAGAAATTCAATTTGAAATGTTTTCTAACACTATGAAATTATTCGATTTAACCGTCGCCACTGGGCTAAAAATTCATTGCAGCCGCTGATGGAAAACCGATCGGCGCCAAGCTCTAATACAGTCAAAGCACCTTATAACGAAATCGAAAGTGCTCCAACCATTTGCTCGTTATAAAGTGATTTCGTTAAAACGTTATAACGAATTATTTCGTTATACAGTAAGAACTCCAATTACCTAAATAATATGGTCTGAAACATATTCTGGTATTCAGGAGTCTGGATAATGGAGACAATCATAAAAAAGGGTGGTTTATTACATATATCTATTAAATAGCTTTTGTTTAAGACAAAAAAAAAAAAAAAAAAGAGCCTTATGGAGGGTTCGTACGCTTTTACCACAATTTTTAAATAGATTTTTTCTATTTAACCCTTTAACGGACATTGGTTTCCTTATGAAACCACAAAAATTTAATTACGAAATTCAACATTGACAGCAGAATTTTAATAGAAATGTTTTCCATTTATTATGTATGTGAAATATCGCTTTGTCCTTATATACAAATACATTTGCTCATAATTTCTTGTGTCAATCATTTATTTCAACATTTTAGCAATTGAAGTTCTTCATCCATTAAAGGGTTAATATTTAAATAGCAGAAATTCTAGACGCCTCGTTTAATTGCAGGATTTGCCCTTTTATGCATTTAAAGAAGGCGAAAAATGCTATTAAAAATTGTGGTAAAAACGTACGAACCCTGTTATGTATATTAAATTAAGCGTTCAGGAAGGATTACTTTTACTACAAACAGTGAAAAGAAGAAAAGCGTTAATTTTAAAAGATTTTCAAGGTAAGTATATTTTTACGAATATATACGTACAATTCATATCATATTTTTATATTTTTTTATTTATTTTCGCGATTATTGATCTGGATTACTGGAATTCAGATAATTAGAGTTTTGTCGTATTTCTTTGTCAAAATCTAAAATCCATTCTTCAAATTGACATTTCGCCATCAAAGTTTTGCAGTTATGTACATTACAGAAAAAGTTTTCATTACGTTCTTTGGGATACACCGTGGATACTTTGCTTTTCTCATCTGCATATTTCGCTGTACATGTACGTTTAAACGATAAGGAAACTGCACCCTTTTCGAAAATTTTAAGAATAGTTTCTCGATCTTTCAATATTGTGCTAAGAGAGCTAATTGGAATACAATTTTTTTTTCACTACATCGCTTTTTTTAACATTATTCTTTCTCTTCTAAACTCAAACATTTTTTTTCTTTTGTCAGACACAGCCAGCATACAAAGAGTTGTAAAAATTAACATGCCATAAATTTACAGGAAAAGCAAATGTCAATGAAATCAGTCATCAAATAAAAAATAACATAATCCAGTTTAGCTAAGCTGTCGCCTCTCTGCCTGTCTTAAAACACTGCCCCTCCCCAAATCTCTCTTGCAAGTATTGAAAGTATGTGATTGGCCGTAGAGAAAAAGATTGACGCTTATGTGATGAAAAAAAAGGCTGGTATTTAAGAAATAAAATTCTAATTCCCGCGTTGAGTAAAAAAAAAAAAATAATAATAATAATAATAACTAAAAAAAAATAATAATTCACTATATCTTTTTTATTTCACTTTTCATACTCGAATTCTTTTCGTTATAGCGTGCTTTTCGTTATAAATATTTCGTTAAATCGTTTTGAATTCTGTATTCTTTAACATACAGACCAGCTAAATGGTTTCCAGCATTTCGTTATATCGTGCTTTTCGTTATTTCGTAATCTATACTAATATTATAAAGGAGTAAAGATTGTTTGTTTGTTTGTTTGTAGGGGGTAATCTCTGGAACTACCGAACCGATTTCAAAAGTGATGGTGGCAAATTGATGGTGACAACCCCTGCTCCAACATAGGCTATATTTTATGTCGGAGCCACTAACCCCAGGGTGTGCAGGAGCAAAAAACGTTCTAAAATTGCGATTTTTTAGCTATCAAACTGGCTATCAAGCACTGAGAGCTTGCCAGCCGGTTCTGTATGTATGTCATATTGTTTTGTACGTATTGTTTTGTATCGTTTTGTACGTACGTAATGCGATAACTCTTCATAGAAATATCCGTTTTTCTTCAAATTTTGTTTATAGGTTCACTGTGTTAAGGCGCTTCCCTGATTAGTTTTCGGGATTGATTGGTTAAGTATAAAGGGGGGGAACAAGTGGCTAATTCCCCCCCTTAATTTATATAAATGGGTTTTTCATGCAGAATTATTCCGTTTTCCTTCAAATTTTGTTTATAGGTTCACTGAGTTAAGGCGCTTCCCTGATTAGTTTTCGGGATTGATTAGTTAAGTATAAAGGGGGGGGGGGCTCGTGGGGCTATTCCCCCCCTTAATTTATATAAATGGGTTTTTCAAGCAGAATTATTCCGTTTTCTTCAAATTTTGTTTATAGGTTCACTGTGTTAAGGCACTTCCCTGATTAGTTTTTCGGGATTGATTGGTTAAGTATAAAGGGGGGAACGAGGGGGGGGGCTAATCCCCCCCTTAATTTATATAAATGGGTTTTTCATGCAGAATTATCCCATTTCCTTCAAATTTTGGTTAAAGGTTCACTGTGTTAAGACGCTTCCCTAATTAGTTTTCGGGATTGATTGGTTAAGTATAAAGGGGGAACGGGGGGCTAATCCCCCCCTTATTTTATATAAATGGGTTTTTCATGCAGAATTATTCCGTTTTCTTTCAAATTTTGTTTATAGGTTCATTGGGTTAAGACGCTTCCCTGATTACTTTTCGAGATTGATTGGTTAAGTATAAAGGGCGGAACGGGGGGCTAATCCCTCCTTAATTTATATAAATGGGTTTTTCAAGCAGAATTATTCCGTTTTCCTTCAAATTTTGTTTATAGGTTCACTGAGTTAAGGCGCTTCCCTGATTAGTTTTTCGGGATTGATTGGTTAAGTATGAAGGGGGGAACGGGGGGGCTAATCCCCCCCCTAATTTGTATAAATGTGTTTTTCATGCAGAATTATCCCATTTCCTTCAAATTTTTTTAAAGGTTTACTGTGTTAAGACGCTTCCCTAATTAGTTTTCGGGATTGATTGGTTAAGTATAAAGGGGGGAACGGGGGGCTAATCCCCCCTTATTTTATATAAATGGGTTTTTCATGCAGAATTATTCCGTTTTCCTTCAAATTTTGTTTATAGGTTCACTGTGTTAAGGCGCTTCCCTGATTAGTTTTCGGGATTGATTGGTTAAGTATAAAGGGGGGGGGGAACGTGGGATAAGCCCCCCCCCTTAATTTATATAAATGGGTTTTTCATGCAGAATTATTCTATTTGCTTCAAAATTTGTTTATAGGTTCATTGGGTTAAGACGCTTCCCTGATTAGTTTTCGGGATTGATTGATTAAGTATAAAGGGGGGGAACGGGGGGCTAATACCCCCCTTAATTTATATAAATGGGTTTTTCATGCAGAATTATTCCGTTTTCCTTCAAATTTTGTTTATAGGTTCAGTGTTAAGTCGCTTCCCTGATTAGTTTTCGGGATTGATTGGTTAAGTATAAAGGGGGGGAACGGGGGATAATCCCCCCTTAATTTATATAAATGGGTTTTTCATGCAGAATTATTCTATTTGCTTCAAAATTTGTTTATAGGTTCGTTGGGTTAAGACGCTTCCCTGATTAGTTTTCGGGATTGATTGATTAAGTATAAAGGGGGGGAACGGGGGAATAATCCCCCCTTAATTTATATAAATGGGTTTTTCATGCAGAATTTTCCCATTTCCTTCAAATTTTGTTTATAGGTTCACTGTGTTAAGGCGTTTCCCTGATTAGTTTTCGGGATTGATTGATTAAGTACAAAGGGGGGAACGGGGGCTAATACCCCCTTAATTTATATAAATGGGTTTTTCATGCAGAATTATCCCATTTCCTTCAAATTTTATTTATAGGTTCACTGTGTTAAAGCGCATCCCTGATTAGTTTTCGGGATTGATTGGTTAAGTATAAAGGGGGGAACGGAGGGCTAATCCCTCCCTTATTTTACATAAATGGGTTTTTCATGCAGAATTATTCCGTTTTCCTTCAAATTTTGTTTATAGGTTCACTGTGTTAAGGCACTTCCCTGATTAGTTTTCGGGATTGATTGGTTAAGTATAAAGGGGGGGGACGGGGGGGGCTAATCCCCCCTTAATTTATATAAATGGGTTTTTCATGCAGAATTATCCCATTTGCTTCAAAATTTGTTTATAGGTTCATTGGGTTAAGACGTTTCCCTGATTAGTTTCCGGGATTGAAATTGGTTAAGTATAAAGGGGGGGGGGAACGGAGGGGGCTAATCCCGCCTTAATTTATATAAATGGGTTTTTCATGCAGAATTATCCGATTTTCTTCAAATTTTGTATATATTTTCATTGTAATTAGAGATTTACCTGATTAGTTTAAGGGGTTCATTAGTTAACTATGAGGGGGGTAACGGGGGGATGCTTCCCCCCTTAATATATTGTTTATTTCTTTATTTTTCGATGGGCTTATTTCAAATTCTTTGAAATAAGAGTATAATATACAATTAGTGTGAATAGCCTGTGAACTCAATGCCCTCAGTTTAACTGGGCAGTTTTATTTTTATTTTTTATACTGAAGGACCTAGAAATTTGAAATTTGTCATTGTAGTTACTTATAAGATGTAAATGCTCTCTAAGAACAAAATAAAAAAGAAATTGAAATTTAAAATGGTGAAATGAGCGAAAAGCGTTCTAAAAACAGTCTAAATTACAATTTCTATGAAATCTCTGGAACTACAGAACCGATTTCAAAAGTAATGGTGGCAAATTGATGGGGACAATCCCTACTCCAACATAGGCTATATTTTATGTTAGTGCCACTAACATCAATGGGGTGCAGGATCGAAAAATTTTCGAAAATTGCGACTTTTTTATACTGAAGGGGCAAGAAATTTGAAATTTAGCATTGTAGTTACTTATAAGATGTAAATGCTATCTAAGAATAAATTTAAAAAAAAAGCGAAATTTAAATGGGTGAAATGAGCGAAAAGCGTTCTGAAATCATTCTAAATTACAATTTCTATGGAATCTCTGGAACCACGGAACCGATTTCAAAAGTGATGGTGGCAAATTGGTGGTGACAATTTCTGCTCCAACAGCCTCTTTAATAAAAAACTATGTGTTGCTGACGACTGGGTTTTTCGCTAATTGTTGCAACAGATTAATCTCGGAAAATGAAACATTTGAAGTTACTGAAAAAAAATGATAGCTCAAAAAGTATTTGTCAGAGAATTGTTAGACAAACTGCGTTTGAAAGGCAAAAAATGTATTTTTCTTGATTTAAGTTTCAAATCTAATGATTATGCCGTTTTTCAAATATTGAATTTCAAAAATTACCAAATTTTCCAATGGAGTACCATAGCGAAACCTTCATGCGTAAAAAGATAATGATAAGGGCGACGTGTCCTGACGTGTGTATTGGCTATAGCACGAGTCACAAATTATAGTAGCCTTATTATTCTGTTAAAATATAAAAGTTATTTATGAAATGTCAATATTTTGTTGGATTAAAGGTTCGTTAAAAGAAATTGACCAGCGTAGCGGGCGTAGCTTGCTAGTTCGTTATAAAGTACTTCAACTGTATGCGGAAAATAGAAATAAAATTGTGTGATGTCACAAAAATATTTTGCGTCTTTAAACTTTGAATTGTGCGCAAACAGTAAATAAATCGTACATAAATTTGGGAAATATTTTAAGTTTTTCAATAAATAATAATAATAATAATAATAATAATAATAATAAAACTAGTCGGATGTGGCAATCCTAAAACTTTGTTCTACCTCATTCAGGTTTCAAATGCAGCAAAAACGAATCAGTTTGTACTTTATTGATTTTTGTTGCAGTTTTTTTTTTTTTTTTTTTTTTTTTTTTTTTTGAGGCTACTTTCACTTTTAAAACCAGCGTGCATAGAGATTGATCTCAGCTATCCAATGAACAAAAAAAAAAAAAAAATCATTTCAAAATATTGAAATGCGAACGAGATATCGTAAATTATTTCCTGCATAGGATTAACACTATAGCAAGCAGTTGTTTTCGCCTAAGTGAAGTAACCTCTTAATAAAAGCACTTCCCATTCTACCAAACTCGTTAATCACACCATCCTAATAAATATATAGTATATATATATAAAATAATCTTGAAAACCAAGAGAAATCTAATTAATTTAAAGAATAAAATTATAACTAGATAGTACATGGTTTTAGAAATCTGATTTAAATAAATAAATAAATAAATATATATATATATATATTAAAAAACTAGTAAACAAATTTTGAATTTAAGGAGGTTCTCAAATTTCCTGCTCAACAACGCGAAACTTTCTGACACATTTTCCGATTCATTTTTAAACGTAAAAACATAAATCAAATTGGTAGGTCTGACTATTAAAGCGATTTAGGAAATGCGTTTTCCATTTTTTGATAAATAAATTGCTTATCGAGTTATAAGCGATAGTTGTCACGTGAAGACCAGTTTTTCTTTTTTCTTACGCAATCGCTCCAGAAATTCGGTTCAAAACGGCAACTTTGGCGGTATTTTTTGGAAGATTTTCTCCCTTAACCAAAAAATGGAAAACGCTATTCGACTTCACATTTTCGGAATAATAACACCTTGCCCAATTTCATACTTTTCCGAACAAAAATGATTTGAGTAAAAGTAATTGAGTATTAAATAGCCTTAATAGCTAATATTAAGAGCAAAAGCTTTTTCAATTCATTATTTATTTTTTCTGTTGTTTTACCGTTGAAATAAATTATTTAAAAGTATAAAATGAACAATTGTGCAATAAACTCAATTAATGATCCCGTTCTAAAATAGTAGTTTGTGAAATCAAGTGACACGTAATTGCCTGATTTTCATTTAAGACTGTTTTGATATCCAAACTGGCTAATTTCTGACATCACATTTAAACTCATTTTTATTTGCGAACGTATCAGATTAGCAGGTGCTCTTATTCAGAAACTATGTAATCGAACAGTTTTGTCCGTTTTTCTGTAATGGCAAAATATTTTTCAGAAAAAAATTGTCAAGGTTGGCGTTTTGAACCAAATTTTCGGATGTGACAACCTGACAACGCAGGAAAGGGAAAAAAAACTGCCGTCCTGCAGGAAAAAACCAGAATAAAAAGAAATAGAGTGCAAATAGATAATCTTAAACGAACAACATTATTTATCATACAGTAAAACTTACAGAAATTGATAAATTATACAAATTATGTACAGAAAATGCACCTTAAAAACAATTAATAGAATTTTCAAACAGTAATTTTTTAATAACAATGAAAATATTTTTCAATTTTAAATAATGCAACAGAAAAAGAAAATAATTTAAAATAAAAATTAGCTACAAAAAGAATTCTGTAAGTCACGAATTAAAAAGAAATAGAGCACAAATAAATAATCTTCGTGAAACAAAATTATTTATCATAGAGTATTTTTATAAAAATGAAATGGTTACCGATGAAACACAGGATAGTTCAGAATGCAATTATCGAAATTTGTTTTTTACCATGAGAAAACCTCAGTTAGAAACATTTTTTTTGAAAATTCAATGTATGAATTATAAACAAAATATTTGTTTTACCTTAGGTGTGTTTATAGTAGAAGTTATACTGCTATTAAGTGTGTTTGGGTGGGGGAGGGGGGGGGCATTATAACAACAAAATACCTAAAATTACTTATTTTGCAGTAGGATTTAAAAAAAAATGAAATGTTTACCAGTGAAACACAGGATAATTCAGAATGCAATTATCAAAATTTGGTTTTCACCATGAGAAAACCAGAGTTAGAAACATTATTTTTGAAATTTTAATGTTTTAATGATAATCAAACTAGTTTTGATTAGCTTTAGTGTGTTTATAGTATAAATTACTGTTATTAAGTGTGTGTGTGTGTGGGGGGGGGGGCATTACAACAACAAAGTACCTAAAATGAATTAATTTGCAGAAGTATTTTTTAAAAAGGAAATGTTTACCGATGTACCACAGGATAATTCAGAAGGCAACTATCAAAATTTGATTTTCACTACCTTAAAACCGCAGACTAATTGAAACTAACATGCTATTTTTAGGAAAACGTAACTTAGCTCAGTAATGATTAGCTAAATAATTTAGTATATATACAAAAAAAATAATAAATAATAATTTGTTTACACATCGATATTATTTTTGACGTTACTTCAATAAACTTACTTCATTTTCCTCTTTTTCGACACAGCAGCGATACTCCTATTGTATCGATAGATTGTAGATAATTAAAATCTCAATCCAAAATCCTTTCAAAAGTTGCAGCTAGCGCACAGATACATCAAGTTTTACTTGCTTGCAGAAGATCACTCATGGTAGTCGTTTGTTACACAATAAAACTACACACTCGTGATCTTCAGAGAGCAATCAAACACGGACATATCCACCAGACACCAATTTCTTCATCTGTTTCACTTTTCATGGATTGAGATATTAGTTCTTGCCGGAAGTGATGTCAAAAATAATATGAATGTTCCCTAGAAAGTAGTTTCCCGAAATCAGAATATGGTTAAAAGTGCGACGTACGTCGCAGAACAATGGGCTTCTTTGCAGAACATTTCAAATTCTCAATTTCAATGAAATTCGTCATTCAGTCTTAGTAAAAAAGTGCAAAATTCATCAGTCGATCACCAAAAAAGTGCAAAATTCGTTAGCCGAACATCAGAAAAAATAACCCGCAAAATTCTTCAATCATTCATGTAAAAAATTGCAAAATTCATCAATCGGCAGACTTATGTAAAAGCAAAAACTTTCTACGCACATAAATATTGGGTCAAAAACTTTCTGAAAATTAAACTAATGTTTAGTAAAATTACGTGTTATATTATTTTGACGATATGAATTAAAAACAGTAGTTTAAAATGATTACCATTTAAATTAAAAATTAATTAATATTAATTAAAGAATAATTATTTTGGTTCAAAAAATAATAAAGCTAAAAATCCATGATAGGAAGGGGGGAATTCTTATCAATTATGTTGTCAATGCATTTAGAAACAGCCAAACCCTTAATATTGTGACCTCTTCGCATAAAATGCCAGTCACTCTGTTTGCAAAAATAATGTGACATTGCTTTTGAAACAACTGAATCACATTTTGTAGGTAGAGGTCCATTCATAGAACCTATTTTTTTTTTTTTTTTTTTTTTTTTTTTTTTTTTTTTAAATAAAAAAATGAAAAATACACAATTTCCTCTGTGTCATTTATGATGTATTTTTTTTTCTATTATTATTTTTATTTCTATTTTAAAAAAAAATTCCAGCCGCCGATTTATTTTCGGCTAGCCGCCAATAAATCATTGATGTTCATTAAAATTTGATGTATTTTGAAATATTTAAATTTAGCTTTAAATTACTTTAAAGAAATTCAATTTGAAATGTTTTCTAACACTATGAAATTATTCGATTTAACCGTCGCCACTGGGCTAAAAATTCATTGCAGTCGCTGATGGAAAACCGATCGGCGCCAAGCTCTAATATGCGGAAAATAGAAATAAAATTGTGTGATGTCACAAAAATATTTTGCGTCTTTAAACTTTGAATTGTGCGCAAACAGTAAATAAATCGTACATAAATTTGGAAAATATTTTAAGTTTTTCAATAAATAATAATAATAATAATAATAATAATAATAATAATAATAATAATAATAATCGGATGTGGCAATCCTAAAACTTTCTTCTACATCATTCAGGTTTCAAATGCAGCAAAAACGAATCAGTTTGTACTTTTTCGATTTTTGTTGCAGTTTTTGTTTTTTTTTTTTTTTTTTTTTTTTTGAGGCTACTTTCACTTTTAAAACCAATTCCGAAAGTGAAAGTAGCTTATTAAAAAAAAAAAACTTGTAATAAAAATCGAAATAGTACAAAGGAGCGTGCATAGAGATTGACCTCAGCTATCCAATGAACAAAAAAAAAAAATCATTTCAAAATATTGAAATGCGAACGAGATATCGTAAATTATTTCCCGCATAGGATTAACACTATAGCGAGCCGGTGTTTTCGCCTGAGTGAAGTAACCTCTTAATAAAAGCACTTCCCATTCTACCAAACTCGTTAATCACACCATCCTAAATATATATATATATATAAAATAATCTTGAAAACCAAGAGAAATCTAATTAATTTAAAGAATAAAATTATAACTAGATAGTACATGGTTTTAGAAATCTGATTTAAATAAATAAATAAATATATATATATATATATATTAAAAAACTAGTAAACAAATTTTGAATTTAAGGAGGTTCTCAAATTTCCTGCTCAACAACGCGAAACTTTCTGACACATTTTCCTATTCATTTTTAAACGTAAAAACATAAATAAAATTGGCAGGTCTGACTATTAAAGCGATTTAGGAAATGCGTTTTCCATTTTTTGATAAATAAATTGCTTATCGAGTTATAAGCGATAGTTGTCACGTGACGACCAGTTTTTCTCTTTTCTTACGCTGTCGCTCCAGAAATTCGGTTCAAAACGGCAACTTTGGCGGTATTTTTTGGAAGATTTTCTCCCTTAACTAAAAAATGGAAAATGCTATTCGACTTCACATTTTCTGAATAAGAACACCTTGCCCAATTTCATACTTTTCCGAACAAAAATGATTTGAGTAAAAGTAATTGAGTATTAAGTAGCCTTAATAGCTAATATTAAGAGCAAAAGCTTTTTTAATTCATTTTTATTTTTTCTGTTGTTTTACCGTTGAAATAAATTATTTAAAAGTATAAAATGAACAATTGTGCAATAAACTCAATTAATGATTCCGTTCTAAAATAGTAGTTTGTGAAATCAAGTGACATGTAATTGCCTGATTTTCATTTAAGACTGTTTTGATATCCAAACTGGCTACTTTCTGACATCACATTTAAACTCATTTTTATTTGCGAACGTATCAGATTAGCAGGTGCTCTTATTCAGAAACTATATAATCGAACAGTTTTGTCCGTTTTTCTGTAATGGCAAAATATTTTTCAGAAAAAAAATTGTCAAGATTGGCGTTTTGAACCAAATTTTCGGATGTGACAACCTGACAACGCAGGAAAGGGAAAAAAAACTGCCGTCCTGCGGGAAAAAACCAGAATAAAAAGAAATAGAGTGCAAATAGATAATCTTAAATGAACAACATTATTTATCATACAGTAAAACTTACAGAAATTGATAAATTATACAAATTATGTACAGAAAATGCACCTTAAAAACAATTAATAGAATTTTCAAACAGTAATTTTTTAATGACAATGAAAATATTTTTAAATTTTAAATAATGCAACAGAAAAAGAAAATAATTTAAAATAAAAATTAGCTACAAAAAGAATTCTGTAAGCCACGAATTAAAAAGAAATAGAGCACAAATAAATAATCTTCGTGAAACAAGATTATTTATCATAGAGTATTTTTATAAAAATGAAATGGTTACCGATGAAACACAGGATAGTTCAGAATGCAATTATCAAAATTTGTTTTTTACCATGAGAAAACTTCAGTTAGAAACATTATTTTTGAAAATTCAATGTATGAATTATAAACAAAATATTTGTTTTACATTAGGTGTGTTTATAGTAGAAGTTATACTGCTATTAAGTGTGTTTGGGTGGGGGAGGGGGGGGGCATTATAACAACAAAATACCTAAAATTGCTTATTTTGCAGTAGGATTTTTAAAAAATGCAATGTTTACCAATGAAACACAGGATAATTCAGAATGCAATTATCAAAATTTGGTTTTCAAAATGAGAAAACCAGAGTTAGAAACATTATTTTTGAAATTTTAATGTTTTAATGATAATCAAACTAGTTTTGATTAGCTTTAGTGTGTTTATAGTATAAATTACTGTTATTAAGTGTGTGTGTGTGTGTGGGGGGGGGGGCATTACAACAATAAAGTACCTAAAATTAATTAATTTGCAGAAGTATTTTTAAAAAAGGAAATGTTTACCAATGTACCACAGGATAATTCAGAAGGCAACTATCAAAATTTGATTTTCACTACCTTAAAACCGCAGACTAATTGAAACTAACATGCTATTTTTAGCAAAACGTAACTTAGCTCAGTAATGATTAGCTAAATAATTTAGTATGTATACAAAAAATAATAATAATAATTTGTTTACACATCGATATTATTTTTGACGTTACTTCAATAAACTTACTTCATTTTCCTGTTTTTCGGCACAGCAGCGATACACATATTGTATCGATGTATTGTAGATCTTCGAGGTAAAATTTCATTTCAAAATCCTTTCAAAAGTAGCAGCTGGCGCAGAGGCACATCAAATTTTACTTGTTTGCAGAAGATCACTCATGGTAGTCGTTTGTTACACAATAAAACTACACACTCGTGATCTTCAGAGAGCAATCAAACCCGGACATATCCACCAGACACCAATTTCTTCATCTGTTTCACTTTTCATGGATTGAGATATTATTTCTTGCCGGAAGTGACGTAAAAAATAATATGAATGTTCCCTAGAAAGTAGTTTGCCGAAATCAGAATATGGTTAAAAGTGCGACGTACGTCGCAGAACAATGGGCTTCTTTGCAGAACATTTCAAATTCTCAATTTCAATGAAATTCGTCATTCAGTCTTAGTAAAAAAGTGCAAAATTCATCAGTCGATCACCAAAAAAGTGCAAAATTCGTCAGCCGAACATCATAAAAAATAACCCGCAAAATTTTTCCATCATTCATGTAAAAAATTGCAAAATTCATCAATCGGCAGATTTATGTAAAAGCAAAAACTTTCTACGCACATAAATATTGGGTCAAAAACTTTCTGAAAATTAAACTAATGTTTAGTAAAATTACGTGTTATTTTGACGATATTAATTAAAAACAGTAGTTTAAAATGATTACCATTTAAATTAAAAATTAATTAATATTAATTAAAGAATAATTATTTTGGTTCAAAAAATAATAAAGCTAAAAATCCATGATAGGAAGGGGGGAATTCTTATCAATTATGTTGTCAATGCATTTAGAAACAGCCAAACCCTTAATATTGTGACCTCTTCGCATAAAATGCCAGTCACTCTGTTTGCAAAAATAATGTGACATTGCTTTTGAAACAACTGAATCACATTTTGTAGGTAGAGGTCCATTCATAGAACCTATTTTTTTTTTTTTTTTTTTTTTTTTTTTTTTTTTTTTTTAAATAAAAAAATGAAAAATACACAATTTCCTCTGTGTCATTTATGATGTATTTTTTTTTCTATTATTATTTTTATTTCTATTTTAAAAAAAAATTCCAGCCGCCGATTTATTTTCGGCTAGCCGCCAATAAATCATTGATGTTCATTAAAATTTGATGTATTTTGAAATATTTAAATTTAGCTTTAAATTACTTTAAAGAAATTCAATTTGAAATGTTTTCTAACACTATGAAATTATTCGATTTAACCGTCGCCACTGGGCTAAAAATTCATTGCAGTCGCTGATGGAAAACCGATCGGCGCCAAGCTCTAATATGCGGAAAATAGAAATAAAATTGTGTGATGTCACAAAAATATTTTGCGTCTTTAAACTTTGAATTGTGCGCAAACAGTAAATAAATCGTACATAAATTTGGAAAATATTTTAAGTTTTTCAATAAATAATAATAATAATAATAATAATAATAATAATAATAATAATAATAATAATCGGATGTGGCAATCCTAAAACTTTCTTCTACATCATTCAGGTTTCAAATGCAGCAAAAACGAATCAGTTTGTACTTTTTCGATTTTTGTTGCAGTTTTTTTTTTTTTTTTTTTTTTTTTTTTTGAGGCTACTTTCACTTTTAAAACCAATTCCGAAAGTGAAAGTAGCTTATTAAAAAAAAAAAACTTGTAATAAAAATCGAAATAGTACAAAGGAGCGTGCATAGAGATTGACCTCAGCTATCCAATGAACAAAAAAAAAAAATCATTTCAAAATATTGAAATGCGAACGAGATATCGTAAATTATTTCCCGCATAGGATTAACACTATAGCGAGCCGGTGTTTTCGCCTGAGTGAAGTAACCTCTTAATAAAAGCACTTCCCATTCTACCAAACTCGTTAATCACACCATCCTAAATATATATATATATATAAAATAATCTTGAAAACCAAGAGAAATCTAATTAATTTAAAGAATAAAATTATAACTAGATAGTACATGGTTTTAGAAATCTGATTTAAATAAATAAATAAATATATATATATATATATATTAAAAAACTAGTAAACAAATTTTGAATTTAAGGAGGTTCTCAAATTTCCTGCTCAACAACGCGAAACTTTCTGACACATTTTCCTATTCATTTTTAAACGTAAAAACATAAATAAAATTGGCAGGTCTGACTATTAAAGCGATTTAGGAAATGCGTTTTCCATTTTTTGATAAATAAATTGCTTATCGAGTTATAAGCGATAGTTGTCACGTGACGACCAGTTTTTCTCTTTTCTTACGCTGTCGCTCCAGAAATTCGGTTCAAAACGGCAACTTTGGCGGTATTTTTTGGAAGATTTTCTCCCTTAACTAAAAAATGGAAAATGCTATTCGACTTCACATTTTCTGAATAAGAACACCTTGCCCAATTTCATACTTTTCCGAACAAAAATGATTTGAGTAAAAGTAATTGAGTATTAAGTAGCCTTAATAGCTAATATTAAGAGCAAAAGCTTTTTTAATTCATTTTTATTTTTTCTGTTGTTTTACCGTTGAAATAAATTATTTAAAAGTATAAAATGAACAATTGTGCAATAAACTCAATTAATGATTCCGTTCTAAAATAGTAGTTTATGAAATCAAGTGACATGTAATTGCCTGATTTTCATTTAAGACTGTTTTGATATCCAAACTGGCTACTTTCTGACATCACATTTAAACTCATTTTTATTTGCGAACGTATCAGATTAGCAGGTGCTCTTATTCAGAAACTATATAATCGAACAGTTTTGTCCGTTTTTCTGTAATGGCAAAATATTTTTCAGAAAAAAAATTGTCAAGATTGGCGTTTTGAACCAAATTTTCGGATGTGACAACCTGACAACGCAGGAAAGGGAAAAAAAACTGCCGTCCTGCGGGAAAAAACCAGAATAAAAAGAAATAGAGTGCAAATAGATAATCTTAAATGAACAACATTATTTATCATACAGTAAAACTTACAGAAATTGATAAATTATACAAATTATGTACAGAAAATGCACCTTAAAAACAATTAATAGAATTTTCAAACAGTAATTTTTTAATGACAATGAAAATATTTTTAAATTTTAAATAATGCAACAGAAAAAGAAAATAATTTAAAATAAAAATTAGCTACAAAAAGAATTCTGTAAGCCACGAATTAAAAAGAAATAGAGCACAAATAAATAATCTTCGTGAAACAAGATTATTTATCATAGAGTATTTTTATAAAAATGAAATGGTTACCGATGAAACACAGGATAGTTCAGAATGCAATTATCAAAATTTGTTTTTTACCATGAGAAAACTTCAGTTAGAAACATTATTTTTGAAAATTCAATGTATGAATTATAAACAAAATATTTGTTTTACATTAGGTGTGTTTATAGTAGAAGTTATACTGCTATTAAGTGTGTTTGGGTGGGGGAGGGGGGGGGCATTATAACAACAAAATACCTAAAATTGCTTATTTTGCAGTAGGATTTTTAAAAAATGCAATGTTTACCAATGAAACACAGGATAATTCAGAATGCAATTATCAAAATTTGGTTTTCAAAATGAGAAAACCAGAGTTAGAAACATTATTTTTGAAATTTTAATGTTTTAATGATAATCAAACTAGTTTTGATTAGCTTTAGTGTGTTTATAGTATAAATTACTGTTATTAAGTGTGTGTGTGTGTGGGGGGGGGGGCATTACAACAATAAAGTACCTAAAATTAATTAATTTGCAGAAGTATTTTTAAAAAAGGAAATGTTTACCAATGTACCACAGGATAATTCAGAAGGCAACTATCAAAATTTGATTTTCACTACCTTAAAACCGCAGACTAATTGAAACTAACATGCTATTTTTAGCAAAACGTAACTTAGCTCAGTAATGATTAGCTAAATAATTTAGTATGTATACAAAAAATAATAATAATAATTTGTTTACACATCGATATTATTTTTGACGTTACTTCAATAAACTTACTTCATTTTCCTGTTTTTCGGCACAGCAGCGATACACATATTGTATCGATGTATTGTAGATCTTCGAGGTAAAATTTCATTTCAAAATCCTTTCAAAAGTAGCAGCTGGCGCAGAGGCACATCAAATTTTACTTGTTTGCAGAAGATCACTCATGGTAGTCGTTTGTTACACAATAAAACTACACACTCGTGATCTTCAGAGAGCAATCAAACCCGGACATATCCACCAGACACCAATTTCTTCATCTGTTTCACTTTTCATGGATTGAGATATTATTTCTTGCCGGAAGTGACGTAAAAAATAATATGAATGTTCCCTAGAAAGTAGTTTGCCGAAATCAGAATATGGTTAAAAGTGCGACGTACGTCGCAGAACAATGGGCTTCTTTGCAGAACATTTCAAATTCTCAATTTCAATGAAATTCGTCATTCAGTCTTAGTAAAAAAGTGCAAAATTCATCAGTCGATCACCAAAAAAGTGCAAAATTCGTCAGCCGAACATCATAAAAAATAACCCGCAAAATTTTTCCATCATTCATGTAAAAAATTGCAAAATTCATCAATCGGCAGATTTATGTAAAAGCAAAAACTTTCTACGCACATAAATATTGGGTCAAAAACTTTCTGAAAATTAAACTAATGTTTAGTAAAATTACGTGTTATTTTGACGATATTAATTAAAAACAGTAGTTTAAAATGATTACCATTTAAATTAAAAATTAATTAATAGTAATTAAAGAATAATTATTTTGGTTCAAAAAATAATAAAGCTAAAAATCCATAATAGGAAGGGGAATTCTTATCAATTATGTTGTCAATACATTTAGAAACAGACAAATCCTTAATATTGTGACCTCTTCGCATAAAATGCCAGTCACTCTGTCTGCAGAAATAATGTGACATTGCTTCTGAAACAACTGAATCACATTTTGTAAGTAGAGATCCATTCATAGAATCTAATTTGGATTAAAAACAACAACAACAACAACAACAAAAAAAAAACCATGTGCCTTAAAATAATACATAATTTCCTCTGTGTCATTTATGATGTATTTTTTTTCTATTATTATTTTTTTTCTATTTAAAAAATTTCCAGCCGCCAATTTATTTTCGGCTAGCCACCAATAAATCATTGATGTTCATTAAAACTTGATGTATTTTGAAATATTTAAATTTAGATTTAAATCATTTTAAAGAAATTGAATTTTAAATGTTCTCTAACACTATAAAATTATTCGATTTAGCCGCCGCCACTGGGCTAAAAAGTTATTGCAGCCGCTGATGGAAAACGGATCGGCGCCAAACTCTAGTCTGCGGAAAATAGAAATAAAATTGCGTGATGTCACAAAAATATTTTGCGTCTTTAAACTTTGAATTGTGCGTAAACAGTAAATAAATCGTACATAAATTTGGGAAATATTTTAAGTTTTTCAATATAAAAAAAAAATAAATAATAAAATAATAAAATAAAAATAAAAATAGTCGGATGTGGCAATCCTAAAACTTTCTTCTACCTCATTTATGTTTCAAATGCAGCAAAAACGAATCAGTTTGTACTTTTTCAATTTTTTTGTTGCAGTTTTTTTTTTTAAAGGCTATTTTCACTTTTAAAACCGATTCGGAAAGTGAAAGTATCTTAATAAAAAAAACTTGTAATCAAAATCGAAAGCGTACATAAAGATTGACCTCAGCTATCCAATGGAAATAAAATAATTTCAAAGTATTGAAATAAGAACAAGATATCGCAAATTATTTCCTGCATTATGATTAACATTAGCGAGCGGGTGTTTTCGCCTGAGTGAAGTAGCCTCTTAATAAAAGCACTCCCCATTCCACCAAACTCGTTAATCACTCATCCTAAAAAAAAAAAATATATATATAAAATAATCTTGAAAACCATGAGAAATCTAATTAATTTAAAGAATAAAATTATAACTATAGATAGTACATGGTTTTAGAAATCTGTATTAAATAAATAAATACGTATATTAAAAAACTAGTAAACAAATTTTGAATTTTAGGCGATTCTCAAATTTCCTGTTCAGCAACGCGAAACTTTCTCGATTAATTTTTAAACGTAAACACATAAATAAAATTGGCAGGTCTGACTATTAAAGCTATTTAGGAAATGCGTTTTCCATTTTTTGATAAATAAATTGCTTTTCGAATTATAAGCGATAGTTGTCACGTGACGATCAGTTTTTCTCTTTTCTTACGCTGTCGCTCCAGAAATTCGGTTCAAAACGGCAACTTTGGCGGTATTTTTTGAAAGATTTTCTCCCTTAACCAAAAAAGGGAAAACGCTATTCGACTTCATATTTTCTGAATCAGAAAACCTGCCAATTTCATGCTTTTCAGAACAAAAATGAATTGATAAAAGCCTTAATAGCTAATATTAAGAACAAAAACTTTTTCAAGTCATTTTTAATTTGCTTGTTCTTTTACCGTTGAAATAAATTATTTAAAAGTATAAAATGAACAGTTGTGCAACAAACTTAATTAATGATCTCGTTCTGAAATAGTAGTTTGCTAAATTAAATGAATGAATGATATGATATCTAATTTAATATAGTTTTAAAAACTGGTACGCAAGTTTTGAATGTCATTGTTAATATTAAGAGCAAAAATTTCTTATTAATTTTTAATTAGTTTGTTCCTTTGTCGTTGAAATAAATTATTTAAAAGTATAAAATTAACACATTGAACATAAGAATTTGCAGTAATTTCAATGAATAATCTCGTTCTGAAATAGTAGTTTGCTAACTCAAGTGACATGTAATTGCCTTGTTTTCATTTAAGGCTGTTCTGAAATCCAAACTGGCTGCTTTCTGACATCACATTTAAACTCATTTTTATTTGCAAACATATCAGATTGGCAGGTGCTCTTATTCAGAAACTATGTAATCGAACAGTTTTATCCGTTTTTCTGTAATGGTAGAAGTATTTTCAGAAAAAACTGTCAAAATTGGCGTTTTGAACAGAATTTCCGGATGTGACAACGCAGGAAAGGAAAATAAAAACTGCCGACCCGAGAAAAAATCAGAATAATAAAAAGAAATAGAAAGAAAATAGATAATCTTCATGGAACAAAATTATTTATCATAGAGTAAAACTTACAGAAATTGATAAATTATACATATTATGTACATAAAATACACCTTAAAAACTATTAACAAAATTTTCAAACATTAATTTTTGAATAACAATGAAAATATTTTTTAATGCAAATAATGCGACGGAAAAAAAAAAAAAAATAAAAATAAAAATTAACTACAAAAAGAATTCTTTAAGTCATGAATTAAAAAGAAATGGAGCACAAATAAATAATCTTCCTGGAACAAAATTATTTATCATAGAGTAGAAGTTAAACAAATTGATAAATTAAACTTCATTATAATACCTTAGAAACAATTAATGTAATTTTTCAACAGTAATTTTTGAATAACAATGAAAATGTTTTTTCAGTGTAAATAACGCAACAGAAACAAAATAATTACATTTAAAATAAAACTTGACTAGAAAATGATTTTTAAAAGCCATGTGGAATGCAAAGTAATGGAGTACATATAAATAATCTTTGTGGAACAAAATTATTTATCATAGAGTAGAATTAAAACAAACTGATAAATTAAACTTCAATATACCTTAGAAACAATTCATAGAATTTTTCAACAGTAATTTTTTAATAACAATGAAAATATTTTTTTATGTAAATAACGCAACAGAAACAAAATAATTACATTTAAAATAAAATTTTACTAGAAAAGGATTATTAAAAGTCATGTGGAATGAAAAGTAATGGAGTGCAAATAAATAATCTTTGTGGAACAAAACTATTTATTTATCATATTTTTAAGGCATGTACAATAGAAAGAAATGGAACACAAATAAATAATTTTCGTGGAACAAAATTATGTGTCATAGAGCAGAATTTAGACAAACTGAACAATTAAACTTCAATACACCTTAGAAAGAATTAATAGAATTTTCGAACAGTAATTTTTTAATAACAGTGAAAATATTTGTTCTTTACATTACCAATTTTATTATCCGACATTAACAGACAGAACAGTGAAAATATTTTTTAACGTAAGTAATGCAACACATAAAAAATAATTACATTTAAAATAAAGCTTTAGCTAAAAAAGGATTTTTTTTTTTAAGTCATGTAGAAAAAATGGACTGCGATTTTTTGAGTTTTTGCACACTCAAAAAATGGAGTGCATTTTTTTAAATGCACTCCATTTAAAAAAATGGAGTGCAAATAAATAATCTTCGTGGTACAAAATTATTTATCATAGAGTCAAATTTAAACTAACTTATAAACTAAACTTAAATGCACCTTTGAAACTATTACTAAAATTTTCGAACGGTAATTTTTGAATAACAGTGACAATATTTTTGAATGTAAATAATGGAACAGAAACAAAATAATTACATTTAAAATAAAACTTAGCTGCAAAAGGTTTTTTTGAAGTCATGTAAAATAAATCAAAATAGAGCAGAAATAAATAAAATTCGTAAAACAAAATTATTTATCATAGAGTAAGAATTTAAGCAAACTGATAAAATAAACTTCAATACATCTTTGAAACAATTACTAAAATTTTTGAACGGTAATTTTTCAATGTAACTAATGCGACTAAAACGAAATAATTACATTTAAAATAAAGCTTAGTTATAAAAAAGTTTTTTTGAAGTCATGTAAAATAAAACAAAATGGAGCATAAATAAATAAAATTTGTAGAACAAAATTATTTTTCATATACTAGAATTTAAACAAACTGATAAATTAAACTACAATATATCTTAGAAACAATTTAATTAATTTTTCAACAGTAATTTTTAAATAACAGTCAAAATATTTTTATTGTAAGTAATGCAACAAAAACAAAATAATTATATTTAAAATAAAACTTAGCTAAACAATGGTTTTTCTAAAGGCGTTTGCGGAATAAAAATAAATGGAACACAAATAAATGATCTTCGTTGGAACAAAATTGTTCATCATACTTGTATAGTAGAGTTTAAACAAACTGATAAATTAAACTTCAATACACCTTAGAAACAATTACTAGAACTTTCGAATAGATTTTTTTTTAATAACAGTGACATTTTTAAATATAAATAATGCAACAGACAAATTAATTTCATTTAAAATAAAACTTAGCTACAAAAATTATTTTTTAAGCCATGTATTAAAAATAGAGCACAAAAAAATAATCTTCGTGGAAAAAGAATATTTATCATAGAGTAACATTGTTAAAAACTGATAAATTAAACTTCAATACACTTTTGAAACAATTACTACAATTTTCAAACGGTAATTTTTGAATAACAGTGGACAATATTTTAAAATGTAAATAATGCGACAAAAACAAAATAATTACAGTTAAAATAAAACTTAGCTACAAAAAAATATTTTTGGTGTCGTAAAAATAAATAAATAAATAAAGGCAGCAGAAATAAATAACTTTCGTGGAACAAAATTACTTATTATAAAGTATAGTAAATGTAAACTACTTGATAAATTAAACTTTAATATACCTGATAAACAATTAATAGAATTTTTCAAAAGTAATGTTTTAACCGTGAAAATATTTTTAATGTAAATAATGCAACAGAAACAAAATAGTTGCATCTAAAATAAAGCTTAGCTAGAAAGTTATTTTTTAAAAAGCATGTACAATAAAGAGAAATGAAACACAAATAAATAACTTCGTAGAACAAAATTATGGTATCATAAAGCAGAATTTAAATGAAAAAAATAAATTAAACTTCAATACACCTTAAAAACAATTCATAGAATTTTTCAACAGTATAATTTTTGAATAACACAGGAAATATTTTTTAATGTAAATAATGCAAAAAAGCAAATAATTACATTTAAAATAAGATTTTGGTAAAAGATGACCTTTTTAATGTGATGTAGAATAAAAAGAAATGCAGTGCAAATAAATAATTTTTATGGAACAAAATTATGTATCATAGAGCAGAATTGAAACAAACTGATAAATTAAACTTCAGTACACCTTAGAAAAAATTAATAGAATTTTTCAACAGTAATTTTTGAATAATAGTGAAAATATTTTTAATGCAAATAATCCAGCAGAAAAAAATAATCACATTTAAAATAAAACCTAGCTAGAAAATGAATTTTTTTTTTTAAAGGCATGTAACAATAGAAAGAAATGGAACACAAATAAATAATCTTCATGGAACAAAATTATATGTCATAGAGCAAAATTTAGACAAACTGATAAATTAAACTTCAATACACCTTAGAAAGAATTAATAGAATTATAGAATTTTCGAACAATAATTTTTGAATAACAGTGAAAATATTTATTCTTTACATTACCAATTTTATTATCCGATATTAACAGACAGAACAGTGAAAATATTTATTCTTTACATTACCAATTTTATTATCCGATATTAACAGACAGAACAGTGAAAATATTTTTTAACGTAAATAATGCAACAGAAGCAAAATGATTACATTTAAATAAAACTTTAGCTAGAAAGGGATTTTTTTTTTTTTTTTTTTTTTTTTTTTAAGTCATGTAGAATATAAAAAAATGGAGTGCAAATAAATAATCTTCGTGGAACAAAATTATTTATCGTAGAGTAGAATTTAAACTAATTTTTAAACTAAAATTAAATGCACTTTTGAAACTATTATTAAAATTTTCGAACGGTAATTTTTGAATAACAGTGACAATATTTTTCAATGTAAATAACGGAACAGCAACAAAATAATTACATTTAAAATAATCTTAGCTACAAAAAGATTTTTTTGAAGTCATGTAAAATAAATCAAAATGGAGCAGAAATAAATAAAATTCGTAGAAAAAAATTATTTATCATAGAATAAGAATTTAAGCAAATTGATAAACTAAACTTCAATACATCTTTGAAAGAATTACTAAAAAATTTTAACGGTAATTTTTAAATGTAACTAATGTGACAGAAACAAAATACAGTGAAATCTGTCTAAGGCGGAATCGCTTGGGACTGAAATAAAATTCCGTCTTAGACAGATTTCCGGCTTAAACAGAAAAACTTTATAGATATCCCGTTAACAGAGTATAAAACATTTATTTGGCTAAAAATTAAAACTAGCATAGCTTTTATTTTTAAAAAAATTTAAATAAACATAAAATTTTTGTACATATTTTTTATATATTTATAGTAATATTAATTTACACTACCAATAGATAGTACACAAACACGCTGGTATAAATCCAAATTACAGATTTTAGTGAAAAAAAATAGTTATATTTACCTTAATAAGTGTCTTAAAATTCTATTATCTTAAACTTATTTAGAAAGAAAAAATCGAATATTGTTGTTTGTTTATTTTTTTCTTAATCGTTTCTGTTTCGGTAGCACATTGTATTTCACTTAACAATTGTATCATTTCATAATGTTTCGCTCTATGTAAAATTTTTGTAAAAGCTTTAGATTCTTAAGAGCTTTTTCACATAAGTTTTTAACTGGGATATGCTGTTCTTTGGGTTTAACAATTGCAATTTTGTCTTTTAATGATAAAGTATTCGACATTTTTGATTTATTAACCATTTAGGAATAATGACTTAAATTATGAAACAAATCTCGTCTTTATAATCTACTAGTGTATACGACAATGATATCGTCTTGCATCTAGCACTTACTGAGTTAAACACAAACTAAATTAGTTACACTTTCACAGTCTGCATTTTCTTCATCTGTTGAAAAGAGCTTGTAGATATTTCGGGATGTTGTGTCAATATTATTTTTGTCTGAAATTCGATGAAGAATTGTTGTATTATACCACAAACAAAATTTAGCAGTTGACCAGGGGCGAAACTATTTTGGGATAGGGTGAAAGGGTGCTGAAATCCCCCATAAGGGTGTCGTAGTCAATGGTCGTAGCCCTCCTTTTTTAAACAGATCTTACCTTACCGTAAACCGAAGATTGATCTTGTCAGAAATCCAGTGAGCCATTGTTCCCCAATCAGTGAGATCCCCTTCTGACCTCTAGGAGTGGGACTGGACAATATATGTCATTATGGAAAGATGAGGTTACTTTCCATTTATATTTCGCAGCGGAATTTTCTTCCGTCTTAAACAGTAAATTTGCTACCTGGGACCCCAAAATGAATGTCCGTTTCCGCGTTACACAGATTGTTTCCGTCTTAGACAGATTTCTCAGAAATATCTATGTTTAAAAATGTGGGACTCTGAAATGTTTCCGCCTTAGACAGATTTCCGGCTTAGACAGATTCCGGCTTAGACAGATTTCACTGTAATTGCATTTAAAATAAAGCTTAGCTGCAATTTTTTTGAAGTTATGTAAAATAAAACAAAATAGAGCATAAATAAGTAAAATTCGTAGAATAAAATTATTTATCATATATAGTAGAATTTAAACAAACTGATAAATTAAACTACAATATATCTTAGAAACAATTTATTTAATTTTTGAATAATAGTGAGAATATTTTTATTGTAAGTAATGCAACAAAACAAAATAATTACATTTAAAAGAAAACTTAGCTAAAATTATTTATCATTTATAGTAGAATTTAAACAAACTGATAAATTAAACTACAATATATTTTAGAAACAATTTATTTAATTTTTCAACAGTAATTTTTGAATAGCATTGAAAATATTTTTATTGTATAATGCAACAAAACAAAATAATTACATTTAAAATAAAACTTAGCTAATAAATTAGTTTTCTAAAGGTATGTGCGGAATAAAAATAAATGGAACACAAATAAATAATCTTCACGTATATTAGAATTTAAACAAACTGATAAATTAAACTTCAATACACCTTAGAAACAATTACTAAGAACTTCCGAGTAGTATTTTTTTAATAACAGTGATATTTTTAAACGTAAATAATGCAAGAGAAACAAATTAATTTTACTTAAAATAAAACTTAGCTACAAAAATAATTTTTTTAAAGACATGTATTAAAAATAGAGCACAAATAAATAATCTTCCTGGGAAAAAAAATATTTATCATAGAGTAAAATTGTAACAAACTAATAAATTAAACTTCGATACATCTTTGAAACAATTACTACAATTTTCAAACGGTAATTTTTGAATAACACTGGACAATATTTTAAAATGTAAATAATGCGACAAAAACAAAATAATTACAGTTAAAAAGAAACTTAGCTACAAAAATTATTTATCATAGAGTAGAATTTAAACAAAATGATGAATGAAAGTTCAGTATACTTTAGAAATAATTTATAGAATTTTCGAACAGTAATTTTGGAATAACTGTGAAAATATTTTTAAATGTAAATAATACGATCGAAACAAAATAATCATTTAAAATAAAATTTAACTGCAAAAATATTTTTTTATAGTCATGTAGAATTATAAAAAATGGAGCACATTAAAAAAAAAAAACTTCTTTGAACAAAATTATTAATCATAGAGTAGAATTTAAACAAACTGATAAATTAACAATCAATATACCTTAGAAACAACTAATAGAATTTTCGAAAAGTAACTTTTGAGCAAGAGTGAAAATACTTTTAAATGTAAATAATGCTACGCAAACAAAATAATTACATTTAAAATAAAACTTAGCTACAATAAGATAATTTTTAAAGTCATATGCAGCATAAACAGAAATAAGAGTACAAATAAATAATCTTTTTATTTGTATTAATATTTATCATAGACTAGAATTTAAAGAATCTGATATATACATATTAGAAATAATTGCTGGAAATTTCGAACAGTAACTTTTGATTCATTTAATCACTGTTGTAGATATCTAATTTAAATATAGTTTTTAAAACTAGGAAGCGAATTTTGAATTTAATAACTAATATTAAGACTACTAACTAATATTAAGTTATATTAACTAATATTAAGTAATATTAGTTATTAAGACTAATAACTAATATTAAGTTTTCAAATCCAAACATGCTACTACCGGACACATTTTTAAATTCATTTCCGCGAATGTATGAAATTGGCCGCTGCTTTTATTCAGAAACTTTGTAATCGGACAGTTTTTTTTTTCATTTTTCGATACACGCATTGGATCTGTCAGAAAATGCTGTCAAAGTTGGCGTTTTGAACGGAATTTTCGAACACAAAAGCGAAAAAATTGTCGTCAATTAGACAGCATGCTTATAACTCAAGATGTAATTCATTTTTCGAAAAACGAAAGGACCTATTCGATTCCAAATCACTACAATAACTATGCCTGCAAATGCCATGCTTGTAAGTTTTAAAATGTGTTCGTAAATGTGCCCGAAAGTTTCTCGTTGTTGAGCGGGGGAAAATATCAACTTTTCTTAATCATTCTTTTAATTTATTTGCTCTTTTACTGTTGAAATAAATTATTTAAATGGATAAAACGAACAATTAACATCAGAATGTGCAATAAATTCAGTTAATGATGTCGTTCTGAAAAAGTTAGTCTGATAAATCTAGTGACATGTAGACAAATGATTTATCTCTTAAACTCTTACTCTAGAAGATGAAATTAAAAAAAATGTTTTATTATTTATTTATTTATTTATTTTTAAATCAGAATAAACAACTCCCAAATATTGATTTTTATTGCATTGATGTTTATAAAATAAAACGGATTATCATTTCATTAAAAGTTATTTTAATACATAAACGGATTTTCATTTCATTAAATGTTATTTCAATACGTTAAATTGGAAATTTAATTAATCATTAAATTACTAGTAAAATCCATTTTATCAGTATAAACATCTCCCAAATATTTATTTTTACTGCATTGATGTTATACCGGAAATAAAACGGATTTTCATTTCATTAATAGTTATTTCAATACGTAAAATTGGAAATTTAATTAATCATTAAATTACTAGTAAAATCCATTTTATCAGTATAAACATTTACCAAATATAGATTTTTATTGCATTGATGTTATACCGCAAATAAAACGGATTATCATTTCATTAAATGTTATTTCAATACGTAAAATTGGAAATTTAATTAATCATTAAATTACTAGTAAAATCCATTTTATATTTATATAAACATCTCCCAAATATTGATTTTTATTGCATTGATGTTATACCAAAAAGACGGATTATAATTTCATTAATAGTTATTTCAATGCATAAAATTGGAAATTTAATTAATCATTAAATTACTTGTAAAATCCATTTTATCAGTATAAACATTTCCCAAATATAGATTTTTATTGCATTGATGTTATACCGAAAAAAAAACGGATTTTCATTTCATTAAATGTTATTTCAATGCGCAAAATTGGAAATTTAATTAATCATTAAATTGCTAGTAAAATCCATTTTATCAGTATAAACATTTCCCAAATATAGATTTTTATTGCATTGATGTTATACCAAAAATAAAACGGATTATCATTTCATTAAATGTTATTTCCATACACAAAATTGGAAATTTAAGTAATCATTAAATTACTGGTAAAATCCATTTTATCAGTATAAACATTTCCCAGAGATAGACTTTTATTGCATTGATGTTATACAGAAAATAAAACGGATTATTATTTCGTTATAAGTCATTTTAAAATTATGCGAAAATAAATTTCAAAAGTTAACTTTACTTTTAAAAAAGTAGTGATATTTTAGGATTTTCGAAACTGGACAGCAGTGAAAATATTTTAAATATTTTAAAAATATTGTAATTGCAAATGACGCGACAGAAATAAAAAATTACATTTAAAATAAAAACTAACAATAAAAGGATTTTTTAAAGGATCGTATTGAACAGAGAGAAATGGACTACATGTAGATACTTTTTGTGGAACAAAACTATACAATCATAGAGTAAGATTAAATAATCTGATAAATTAAACTTTTGTGCATATTAGAAATACGTTTCATCCATTTTTTACTTTTATATTATACTCGAAGCGCTAACAGATGGCAGCACAGGCGGCATTTTTGTAAAAATGTATCAGTTACCGTTTTATTTTCATACCGCTACAAAATAAATTTTTAATTAAAAATGTGTATATTTATAGAAATTACCAATTCGCCTAAAATTCACCTGTGCCGAATTTTAACTTATTTTATTAAGAATTTAGAAATTGCAGATAAACTTCTAAAGTCGAAATTTGCGAATAAATTTATTTCAATAATATCTATTTCAAATGATATCTGTAGTATATCTTGAAGTATCTTTCAAACATGTTATAGTTATGACTAGATAAATATGTGTCATCATTTAATAATTAGTGAAAAAATGTTCAAATGTGAGATTTATTAACTGCGGTATAGCTACTAATGTTAGGTATATGTTGTAAATCAATTATAAAATTAACAATAATAAGTGTTTTAGTATAATCGATGTCATAATGATGCATTTATAAGAGAGTTAGATTTCAAGGAATAAAGAGATGTTATCACACGTGAGAAGTAATATACCCCCCCCCCCCCCCCCTCAACAACGCGAAACTTTCTGACACATTTTCTAATTTATTTTTAAACATAAAAGCATGATACTTGCAGGCATGATTATTGAGCTGATTAGTAATCGAACAGTTCTTTTTATTTATTTATTATTTTTTTAAAAAAATTTCGATAAATGAAACATTTTGAATTATAAGCGATTATTGTCTCAGGAAGTCAATTTTTTTTTTCTTTCCTGGACTGTCGCGCTGGAAATTTGCTTCCAAACACCAATTTTGAAAGCATTTTCTGGAAAATCTTTTAACGGAAGACGAAAAAAAAAACCCAGTTCGATTACAAGTTTTTGAATAAGTGCACCTGCCAATACGTTTGCGAACAAAAATGCATTAAAAAGTGTGTCAGAAAGCAGGCAGTTTGGATTTGAGAACAGCCTGATAACTGCCACTATTCAAAATATCGATTGATAAATCAGCATAGATCTTATTTTCAACAAATTACTTTTAACATTCATATGTAACAATGCACGAAGCAACAGAGAGAATAATCAAGATTAAAAGACGCAGCTATATAATATTTAAATATCATAGTAATCTAAGCATGTTCTAGAATCTAGAAAAAAGTTCACGCACGGATATTTTATAAAAATTGCATGAAAATATAAATATATAATTCAAGAGATAAATCGATTATAAAATTAATTAGACAGTGAAAGGTTCAGCCCATCTAATATATATATATATACAGGGTGTTCCGTTAAAGGGGTCCAATATTAATAGGGGTAATAGAGGAGATCACACGGAGCATAAATCAGTATATAATGCCTGGCCGGATCTCAATAATTTTCAAGTTACAGCAAATAGAATGAAAAATCGGAAATTTGTAAAAAAACCCTCATTGCTAAACTATCGATAATGCTACATAAAAACGAAGCACATATTTAGAAAGAACAGAAAAAATCCTACGAAATGACATAAGTTGTTTTAGAATATTGAGAATTAATGGCGAGTTACAAGCTCTGAAACAGTGAAAAAATACAAAATCAAATATTTAGCAAAATAGTTAATCGTTAATTCCAAAAATGCAACTCTACCCACATCAAGGAAAATGTTATAAAATTTGGTCCATTCCGAAAGCTTTCGAAGAAGCTGACAATAAACCATATCAGTTTAATTGTATGGGAGAAATCAAGCAGTTCCCTAGTTACAACTCTGTACTGTTGCGCGCTCGGAAAGAGCGAAACTCCACCCATGACGATTGTAAACACCCCGTTTTAATATCTTTCAATTATACATTTCTGATCAACCTCTATCAATACCCTTTCATTATTCAGTCTGGTCAAGTGAATGACATATTGTGCAGCTCTCGCCTTGTCTTAAAGCAAACTCCGTGACTGCTGCGTTTCCTCCATGAACTTTCAGGATGATGAAGAAGAAGTACTTTTTATGCAAATTTTCTATGTGTATAGGAAGAAAAGTGTAATAAAACAGCAGTCATCAGTGGGCGTTATGTTAAAGGGAAGCTGTTGTAAGTGGGATTGTAGTAAGTTGATGTATAATAATTATGCCGGAATACTCTAACGAAGAATATGCGGACATGCATCTGATGTACGAGCAAGCTCATGGAAATGCATGTCTAGCACAACGCATGTACCGTGAGCAATTTCCAAGGAGACGTTGCCCAAGTTCGAAACTCTTCATAAAAATCGATAGACGATTACGGGAGACTGGATCGTTTAATACAGCAAGCATTGATGCAGGGAAACCTCGACATGTACGAACACCTGCAATGGAAGAAGATGTACTGAATATTTTTAAAGATAACCCCTCCACGAGTACACGAGCTGCTGCGTCTGAAGTCGGTGTTTCTCACCAAAGTGTGTGGCGTGTTCTGCGTGCAGAAAACATGCACCCCTTTCATGTGCAGCGGGTACAACTGTTATCAGTAACAGATTGTGCTCAGCGGACAGAATTCGTACGCTGGTTGCTTAATGTAACAGAAAATAATCCACAATTTCTGGAAAATATTTTATTTACTGATGAAGCAACATTTACGAGAGAGGGCGTGCTAAACAATCACAATATGCACACATGGTCATATACAAATCCGCACACTGTTTTCCCGTCGAACGCACAACAAAAGTTCAGTGTGAACATATGGGCAGGTGTCCTCGGCGATTATCTCATAGGACCATATTTACTCCCAGATGTACTCAATGGCAGTACGTACTTGGTTTTCCTACGGGATATCTTACCGCAGTTACTGCAAAATGTGCCAGCAACATTGCGCCACAATATGTGGTTTATGCACGATGGCGCACCGGCACATTTTTTCATAGGTGTTCGCATTCACCTCAATTCAACATATCCTGGGAAATGGATTGGACGCAGTGGACCTGTTGCTTGGCCTGCACGCTCTCCAGACCTCAATCCGTTAGACTTTTTTGTTTGGGGACACCTTAAATCGCTGGTGTATGAAACGCCTGTGGATACACCGGAGGATTTACTAGCGCGAATCGTTGTCGCTGCAGGAGACATTCCCAACTCCGTCGGAGTTTTTCGGCGTGTTCGCCAATCTTTACGACGTCGCTGTCGGCTGTGCGATTCTGTTAATGGGCGCAACTTCGAACACCTATTATAATAATGTCCGTTCGTCTGCCTTCCGACATTGAACTGTGCAGCGCAGGCCAGAAGACTATGCTTCACATATGTCATAAAGTACGTGGAATGTAATTCTTTATTTGTCATTTTTCTTTTATTTTCAACACTTTTTGGCACAGTATTTTGTAAGTCACAGACTGTGGTGTACTCAAATTGTAAATTACAAAGTTTGTATGAATTAATTTAAAATTTAGTGTCTTTTTTAAATTTATAATTAATAAAATTATTATGCTATTTGTTATTATTATTTCCTATCATAAATTATGATGCACATATACATACAATAATTGTCCATGTAAAACATGTACTGAAACTTCTTGCATAGTTACAAATCGCAATATTTTTAATTATTTCCGAATTTTCACCACCAGTTTAATTTTAAGGAATTTAACTTAACCTTTATATCAATAAAAGACCACTTTAAAAAGTAGACTATTATTGTAAAGTTATTTTGGTTCATTCAACTCTTGAATAATTAAAAATGTTGCATCTCAGAAGAAGCATGATCGAAAATGTATAGTTGAGAGTAATTAAAAAGGCGGTGTTTCCAATCGTGATGGGCGGAGTTTAACCTTTGCTAGTGTCAAAGAAAGCGGAGTTGTAACTAAGAAACTGATTAATTTCTCTCACACAATTAAACCGATATGGTTCATTGTAAGCTTTTTCGAAAGTTTTCGGAATGGACCAAATTTTACTGCATTTTCCTTGTTGTAGCTAGAGTTGTCTTTTTGGAATTAACGATTAACTATTTTGATGTATATTGGATTTCGTACTTTCTTCACTGTTTCAGGGCTTGTAACTCGTCAATAAATATTGCTATTTTAATACAATTGATGTCATTTTGTAGGTTTTTTTCTGCTCTTTCTAAATATGTGCTTCGTTTTTATGTAGCATTATCGATAGTTTAGCAATGAGGGTTCTTTTACAATTTTCCGAATTTTCATTCTATTTGCTGTGACTTGAAATCTATTGAGATCCGACCAGGCTTTATATACTGATTTATGCTCCATGTGATCTCCTCTATTACCCCTATTAATATTGGACCCCTTTAACGGAACACCCTGTATATATATATATATATATATATATATGAAGAAGACATATACAGAAGATGTACAATAGATGTAGAATATCATTGTATGTAATTATACAGTTCAAAAGTTAAAACTATCAAATTCAGTGTTTTAATGCAGTTATCAAAAAAAAAAAAAAAAAAAAAAAAAGAAAAAATCGTTACTTAACAACGCAAAATTTCCTGACACATTTTCTGACTCATTTTTTAATATAAAAGCGTGATATTTGCATGTATAATTAATGAAGTGATTTGCAATCAATCAGTTTGTTTCAATTTCCGAAAAATGAATAATTCCATCTTCAATTATAAACGACTATTGTCTCAGGACGTTAGTTTTTTCCCCTTTATTTTACTATTAATATTAACTTTTGTACTTCTATTGTAAGTTAGTAAACATATTTTGTTTCTATATACTATCAAGTTTTTGTTTTACAAAATTTTAAAATGTGTCCAATAATTTTCGGACACTCTGTATAATAAGTAATAGGGGGAACTTGGGATACTTGACCCAAGGCCTTTTTCTCAGAATTGGGAAAGTTTTGTAAATTGGAAGTGGCATAACTTCTTTTCTTTCAGGTTGCTATGACCATATGGTGAAAATAACAACTGAATCATTTCATAAGTTTTTAAACTATCAGACAAAATACATTTTCATGGTCCAAAAGTAATTTTTTTTTGTGCTGTAAACTCTGATGTTATAATTTTTTTTGTTTAAAGGTAAGACTTTTTTAATTGGTCATTTGTTTTGTACATGTTTTTAGCTACAATAACACATATAATAGTATTAATTTACTTATTAGCAAGTGGCTGCATTTTAGAGTTATATAGTAAATATGCAACTAAGGATACTTGACCTAACTCATCTAAGGGATACTTGACCCAAGTGATTAGTACTATTCAAGTGCATTCAGCATGTTTTATTATTTTTTTTTTTTCCGTATAGCTGCCTCAAAAATATAAAAGAAAAGAGGGGGAACATGATTTAAATGGCTTGAAATGAATGATATATCAGAAGTTGATCTTGACCAAATCGAGGCTATTCTTCATCTACCTTAGTTTTCAAAACAAAATGATAGAATTACAAGTTCTGTGTTTAAATAGGACTTTACATTTGGAGTTGATTAAATTGTTATTTTCTTATTATGGAACTTGTTTAGGCACAGGATGAACTTTCAGACTGCTAATATTTTGAACTTTCTACAATAAAAATTAATATTGGGCATATTAGTGTTAGGCCTATGTAATAAAAATTTAAAGTATTAATTTTGTTTGACAAAAATATAAAAGTATTAACCTTAATGTTAATTTTGTTCTTATTTAAAAATGTTTTGTTAGTAATTTTAAATCATACCCGAAATTTATGACTTGGGTCAAGTACCCCTAATGGGTGGGTCAAGTATCCCTATACATTGGGATACTTGACCCAAATTGAAAGTTTTTGAATATTCCTATTTTACTACCTTTACAATTAATACTTCGGAATAATAATAATAAATATTGTGTAATACTTCATTAAGCATATATACACTTGCATTTACACACCCATAAGTAATGTAAAAAAGAAATTAAAAATCCAAAACTAACAACTGGGTCAAGTATCCCTAGTTTCCCCTATATAAAAATTAAAAAAAAAACATTTCAAGTTTTTTTTTTCTATTTTTTCAGTTACAAATGTTCGATGTGTGAACCTTTCGTGACAAACATCAAATCTGTAGTCAAGTTCGTTCCACACATTTTGCAGTATCAGGGCCTGTTTACCGAATGAAGCCCGAGCTTACCCACTGAAATACAAAGGGGCCCCCAAATTTACTTTTCAAAACTAATTTTTAGTGAAAAAAACTTCAGTCAGGGTAAAAAATGTATTTTCTTCACTCTTAAAACTGTGCCTCTGATTTAAGAGGTACATTCTGAATTTTTGTGCCTCTGAATATTAAGAGGCACGTGGTGCCTTTGAAATTAAGAGGCACATGGTGCCTTTGAAATTAAGAGGTACATAGTGCCTTTGAGATTCAGAGGCACAGCGTAAGTGCCTTTGAAATTAAGAGGCACTGTGTGCCGCTGAATTTATATATTCAAGTGCCTCTTATTTAAAAATACATTCTGTGCCTTTTATAATGGTGGCACATATGTGCCACCATTATATGAGGCACAGAATGTAATTTAATTATATTTTATATTATATTTATATCTTTACAGTAAATTCTGTCTACTGCAGAAAGATTTTTCAGTATGGCATATCCAAAGACATTTTTCTTAAATATAATTACTAAGTTTTCCTTCACACTATTACTGACACATTTATATACTCTTTTTTTTCTGCTGATATAATAAATGGTATAAAAACAGTGATTAAATGCAACTTATTTTCATCTTTCTTATGTTTAACATTTTAATTTCAAACGTGCTAAAAATAACAGAAACTTTAATCTGTAATAATTATATTTTGTTTATATTCATAAAGAGTGGAGAAATGATATAAAATATGGAGAATAGGTTATTTAAATAAAGGGGAAAGTAGTTAGCATTCAGCGATACCAAATTTCTGTTTATTAAATAGAAGCAAAATTGTGTTGCAGCGCAAGCATAAATTTACGTCAAATATTTGTTGTCCCTGCATTGTTCTGAGCACTGGCAAATCCTGCAATTTGTAAAGCATAAAATATATTTTGAAGTTGAAACATTCGCACCTATTCCATATTTGTAAATTCATTTACAAAATTAATTTGCTATATATAATTATGTATATAATAAAATATTTTTTATATGTATATTGGTAGTTAGTTTTAGTTTAATATTAAAAATGTTATTTACTCGAAATTTTGATTGTAAAATTTCAAATTGTTGAAGCATAATTGGCAGAGCAAAAGGGGGGGGGGGTGTCCCCTGTGTGACGTCGGGCTTCCCCTACTTCTAAGTCTTAAGCGGGCCCTGTGCAGTATTACTCTGTCAACAGTTTTTCATGCAGCAATGATGCATTTTTTAACTTATACTTTGAGCGTTTTCGGTAATGGAGGTACAGAAATAAGATCTTTGATGTATAAACCCCACAACAAACCCTTGCATATTCAAATAAACAAAAAAAAATTTCTCTGTCATTGTCGCCATTTTGAATTTAATGACCGCGTTCAATAGGAGTCCTTGCTGTCCCTCTATTGCGTGAAGGGAAAAAAAAAAAATATATATATATATTGAAATGTGTTTCTTTATTTTCATACAAGCAACCCACTTCGCACGGGTGACATGATGTTTTAAAGATACCTCAAACTACATTTATCTAATTACTAACGTACCTAAAAACAGTCGTCTCGAGACGGCTGTTTTATGTTTTTATAAATCAAGATGTAAGTCATTTATCGGAATTTTTAAAAAGGAAAAGAAAAACTAGTCAATTACAACTCGGTTTAATACCAGTGTAGAATTCAGGTAGTGGCCCGGGAGGGGATATCCCCCACACCGGAGCCACTGAAATCCCTTCCGGAGAAAAGTGTCTGAATTCAACACTGTTTAATATCATGCCTGCAAATATCATGATTTAATAATGTTTTAAAATGAGTCAGAAAATGTGTCAGAAAGTTTTGCGTTGTTGAACGGAAAAAAATATTTTTTTTGAGAACCACTTTAAAACCCCTTGAAGGGCGGTGGATATAATATATCCCACTTAATTTTAATTCCCAAATGCCACAATGACACCGGAATTTTGTAATCAAATTTTACTTTTATAATATACGTAAAGAAAATCTTTTACTTATTTGGAAAGAAATTTGTTGTTAAATCCCGGTGTGACTCAATAATTTCAACATTTTAGAAACATAAGTACTTTGCCCCTGAAAGGGTTAAAAAAATAAGAAAGAAGATATGAAACAAATAAAAAAACAATATAAGAATTTCCTACTTTATTTCTATTTTTACTTTTCCAAACATGATATATATATATATATATATATATATATATATATATATATATTTCAATAGTTTGCGTCTCTGTTTGTACAACGCTACATAGGGGAGACCGGGGCAAGATGACGAGTGAGGCAAGATGACGAATGTCTTAATTTTTCCGTTGTCCGCTAGGTGGCAGCATCAACCGACACCATTTTTGTGTCAGTTGTGAAGCTTTGATTGTTTTCCGCTGCCACGTTATAACTTTTATGCATGTGTAAATAAGCTCTGCTACAGATACAGGTAAGATATATCGTTTCTCTTTAATATTTAAGAGTAACTTAGTTTAAATACTACCTATTACCATGAATAAATGTCAATTAATCGCCTTCCTTCATGGCAATGAAAACGAATATTTTTAAACAGGCAGTCCGGGGCAAGATGACGAGCTCGTCATCTGGCCCCGTATTTCGGAATTTATTACACTAACATTCTATTTAAATCCTGTAAACGCTTGTTTGTCTGTGTGTTTGTTCGCACGACCTTGCGCTTCTATCTTCTCTGGGGCTAAGGGGCGCATGGGATCGGGGGAAGTGTCGTTCGAAAGGGGGAGACCAGAGAAAGACATTTCTGCCATCCGCTAAGCTCCCCCCCCCCCTAGCCTCCCGAAAGAAAAACTCTATCGGGGTCCGTATCTCCACTTCCAAGAGTCCGATCGGTACGAGGAGAGTACCGTTCGACGGGGCAAAGACCTCCCCCCTCCCCCGCTGGTCCCCCTCCACCCAAAAAATTCAAAAAACGTTTAAGACCAACTCCCGGTATTGTGACCCACCAACAGAAGAATGGATCCAGTGCTGTAAATGCCAAGAGTGGTGGCATGAGGAATGTTCCAATTATGAAAATGACATTTTTATTTGTGACTATTGTTAGCTGCACAACTAAACACTTCAAAATTACGTTACAATCAATGCATTATGCTTAGTTTGATACTTTGTAAGATGTAAAAACACAGTTATCATTTGTTAAACTATGTAACATATTCAAAAGATAAAATATGTTCAATCTTTTTCAGTGTTGTCATCTTGCCCCAAGGCCAAAGTCATCTTGCCCCAGTACTGGGGCAAGATGACGATTTGTTAATGTTATGAAAAAATAAAATTATCCTTTATTTTTTTTATATGAAAAATTAAATGGTAATGTATTTAATACTACAAAGGTATACTCTATCAGTTCATGTAAAATTAATTTTACTATAACTTCAAAATAAATTAATAAACAGCAAAAACTGTTAACATAGTCATCTTGCCCCGGTCTCCCCTACATGGAATTTAATAGATTGTGTTTGACCCGAGTGGGTGCTCAACGTTTAACACAACGCTTGTGTAATAGGTGGCAGCAGAGAGCAAGATGGCTATCAGCTGAATTGTTCTAATAGAATGAGTTACACACAATACATGAGTGATACCATAAGACCGAACAGACGTATCGAAAAGAAATAGAGATACTTCGGAGTAGAATCAAGAATGGTTCGGAGTATGGGAATGGTCGAAGAATTTGTAGGCATCTGAAATATAGGAAAATTGTTTTCGGTGGGACATAAGCATTTAGGTCCCGAGAGACGTATAGTGAATTCATATGTTGTTTCCCGCAATGACTCAAGTTGACGACATCCTGCTGAGAACTGGAAAAAGTTTTTGTTTCGACGAGGAAGAATCAAGAAGTATTTGACAAACATCTTTTCTTTATTTTAAAACGATGAAAAGAAGACATATCCATGTAGTTATTCCACAGTTAATAATCCACGGGTACAAGAAATCACATCTTGTATGATGGGGTGACAATCCAAATTTTTGACAGAGGAGCGAAGTAAGAATATCGAGAACTTAGGCTGCATATCCGAATTTTAAAAAGTGGGAAAGTGCTTTAGGAGGGTACCATAAGGGTGGCCAAGGGGCCAGAATATTTTTAGAGATGTTACATCGCGGAGATCAGAGAGGAAAGTGTATTTTTGATAATGACAGCGTGCGTTGGAAAGTATGCCAAACCATTTACATTTTTAGAGCCAAGAGTATTGTATTTTGCGTGGGAATTGTAACCGTTACATATACATCAGATCAACTTCATAATTGACGTCAGTGGTAGGGGAAACCTTTATTGGCGAAGATTGCACTTTGGCAAAAAAGAGAGTGAAATAGAATTTTGGCGGTTAGTTGTTTTGAGAAAATGAAGGAAAGATATTTTAGAAATATGTTATAAGGCGTCAGTCAGACGGAATTAACATCTGGATTCAGTATGAAGTCAAAACTGACCATGAGAAAGGAAACATTTTATGCCTTGGATAATTTCATTTACTTTGATATGTGGGAGACCGAATAAAGTACGTTAATGATAATTTACAAACAATATGTATGATTTTGACTAAAAGTTATCGTTGAAAGAGAATGATAAAAAGGTGCGCGTTTTAACAGCCGGGAATGTATATAAGTTACGATAATGCAGAAAGGGGAAAGTATATTTAATAAAATACTTAAAATATAGATTTCTTAATTTTTGAAAAAGATATATATGGTATCTTTACCATATATATATCACCCCTTCACAAAATTTTGAAAAATTTAGAATGTCACCCTAAAATATAATACACAATATCAATATATAAAAATAATAATAAAATAAGTATGCATACAATATGTAATTAAAAAAAATGTAGTACTACCAAAAATTTTCATACTAGTATAATAAACGGCCATAAAATTTTCAAATTTCAGCAGCATGTATTTCAGCAGCTTTCAAAAGTTCCATTATCAACATGAATATATTTGTTTTTGGCTGCATAAAAATATATCATTTTCTTTAAAATGGCATGCCTAATGATATTTTTATAGTATTAGTGCACTTGTTTAAATAGTCATATTTTGTCTCATATTTTATTTCGAAGATTAGAATATGCACAATTAAACTTTTCACTTTAAAATCTGGCCATAGTGAAATATAAACACAAATAATATTTCAATATTGAAAAATAGTTACAATTATACAATATAAGAGTGACACAATAGAGGTTACAAAAACACATATACCACATGAAAAATTTAAAAATTTTGTGTATTAATCGGGAAATGTGCATAAACAGTTTACAAAACCACCTTGTAATTTAATAATTGCATAAATAGTCTTTTTTTTTTTTTAATTATTTTATATAACTGGGAAAACAATTAAATTATTATAGTACATAAAAGGGATTATCTTTACCGAATATTAAAATAGCAATTGAATAAATAATTTTGGAATAACCCATAATAGTTGTAATCATTTTAAAAATTTATATCTAACTTTCATTAATAAATGTCTTTATATAACAACTTTTTAAGGCATCTCAAAAGAATTTCTGAAATATTTAAAAGAAACAATACAATGAATAAATGTAGAAGAATTGTGAAAAAAAATTTTAAATGAAGGATCTGCTTCTACAAGTGAGAAAAATAAAAATAAAAATGCCTAAAATATCACTATAATCTATATAGTGTGAAGTAAAGGTGTTAACATTAGGTATGTTCGATGAGAGAGAGATGTTTACACCTGAACAATATTTAGAAAAAACAAAATGTACATTATCGAAGTAAGAAGGCATATCATAGAATTCAAAAATTTAACATAATTCCAAATTTTAAGAACGATTATGGGAATTATCCACTGAAATAAAGTTCAAAAATTCTTTCTAATTGATAAAGTGAAGGTGGCATGTAAAGTGATGTAACTTTGAAAATAAAAAAAAAACGATGACATAGTGTATAAGTATATATAAAGAGCAATAGAAAATTAATGTATACACTAACATGTGAAGTGGGAAAAAGATAACGGTATGTGTGAATGCTCGACCATACCTATCAGTGAATACGAATCTTAAGTATAGAAGTGTAGTAAATGAATAAAGGAAAAAAGAAAAGTTTTGGATTACAAAAGAGAAAACTAAGTGAGAAAATTGTAAACAAAGAAAATTTTGGTTACAAAGGGGAACCAGTCACACAAAAAAAAATCTGATAACAAAAGTATCAGCCCTCAATAAGTTATATTTCTGAAAACAAAAGGAATCAGAACCACAGAGATTTTTTTTTTTTTTTTTTTTTTTTTTTTTAAATCGCAATCGAAGTTCAGAAGAATGAACAAATTTCTGATTATAGAGATAAACAGAACCAAAAGAATTAAATTTTAAAATTTTAATTTAAAAAAATGTCATTACATATTTCTACCAAAGGAAATTAAATAAAACTTGAGTGATGTGAATTTCTGCAAGAATGTGCCAAAGGAAAAGATGTGACGCCGAATTTATTTTGCCTTAATTTTTAATACCAATATATTTTGATTTATTTATCTATTATTTTTATTTTAAAAGAACAGTGATGCAAAGAAGAAGAATTGTCTACTCCTGAAATGTCGAAAATACAACGAAGATAAAAGGTAAAATTAAGCTGTGTGTACGGATCAGTTACACTTATTCAATATGCGAAAAATTTCTGACGACCCGCACCAAAAAAAAATCTCGACATACAAATATACCTCTAATCGCTCTACCGTTTCCGTACGCTAAACAGTCAAACGAAAAGAGACGAACCATCTATACACACAGGTGTGTAAACAATAAAAACATTAACATATGAAATAGAAAGAAAAATATTCATAAGAGGAGTTGTCTGGAAAAATTACCCATATAGTAGGGAAGTGTATCAAAAATACCAAAAATTGAATCGAAGTAAGAAAAGGAGTAAAATATTTGTGACAGTATATAATAAAAATATAGATATGCAAAGAGTATCATAATATAGCATCTTATCATTAATAATATAGTTTCGAAAAATAATATAAACTAGAATTAACAGAGAGTGGTATTTCTTTCTTCATCAATATATTTCTTTATTGATGGACACCCTGGCGAAGATACGGTGTGAGAAATGTTAAAATTAGTATTGTTATTTTCATTATTTGATATGCAATTAATGCATTTAGGAGGGTTTGTGCACCGAAGATTGTTATGTTGGCCTGCACAAATCGGACATTTTATAGAATTAAGACATACCTGATGTGCAATATGATAAAATGAATGACATCTAAAACAACGTTTTACAGGGATAAATCTGATTACAGGATATTTTTTGTCTTCAATAGATATTTGTTTAAGCTCCAGTAATATTTTTGCAATAGGAAACGACATATCAAATATCCAGTTGTACTCATCTGTATCCCTAAGTTTACATTTCCTTATAAATTGTATAGAGGACACAGGTTTTTGAAGAATATCAGAAATTCCAAATAAAATGTCTGGTATATTAAATTTTAAAGGTAATTTACAAACAATGATGCGAACCGGTTTATGATGCATTTTAGTAGGTGAACAAATAGGAATGCTTTCTGAAAGATCACGATTGCTAGAAGTATTTGATTGCTGCATATCAATTTTTTCATGTGCTAAATCATCGAATGAGTTCTCATCATCTGTAATTTGTGAAATATCCGTCTGTGTAAAAATATTATGCACATTTCGGGGTAACATATAAGTGTTATGGGAAGTATCGTTTACATTTTTATCATCAAAAACATCATGTATATTTTCTACCTTTTGGGCATGAAGCCGTTCTAATAATTTTTTATTAAGCGAAATTAAATTTTTTTTGGTCTTGTACCAATTTATCAAATTCCTTCATGACAAAAATATCATAAAATTGCAAAAGACTGTCAAATTGGCGTTCCAGAACAACCTGAAATTTGCATAATTTGGCAGAGAGAGCAGAATTGTCCTGCAATTTTATGTGATCATGCAACTCATTTAATTGGGAGTTAACAAACTCTGGAGCACCTTTTAACAAATCCCTGAATACATAAGACCATGAAATATCACTAAATATTTGATTTTATTCGGAAATAGAAACAGTAGTTTCAGATACTGGTGATGCCTGAGTGGATGCCATTTTCTGCACTCTGGTCCTAGATTTATTTTGCGTATTTTTTTTTTTTTTTTTTTTTTTAAATAGGTATGAATATGGAAAAGATATACACAAAACATTAAAAGAGGTGAAGGGAGTGCATGAATTGCAAAAATTTAAAATGTCATATCTTCTTACCAATATGATAAAAATGGCATGAGGGTATAAATACACCAGTAAAATACACTAGACGAGATACACAAAAGAGCAAAGAGTTTACTCAAAGCAGTGCATACCTACAGTATAAATTAAAATATCATATCATGAGATCATATTTAGAGTATTTACCATAATATTATTAACATAGAGTTAAAAACTGAATGCAACCCAAAATGTGAATAGAAATATATCAAAATTTAAAATACAACAAAAACTGATAATTTTTTTTTTTTTTCAAAGATTAAAATATTTAAAACCTTAGAGATCTCTTAAAATGTTAAGCAGTGTTTTCAAATGCATAAAAATACAACAAAATAATAAAACAAAGCAAAATTTTGAATAAAATTTATCAGTCATGAAAAAATTCAGATATAAGTGAAATTTAGTATCATTTTAAACCTTGAAAGATCTCTGGCAGTTAGAAATAATCTGCTTCATACCTGTATGCACCATAGAAAACTAATTTCATAAAATTTAAAATTTTAATAAAAATAAGAATTTTCTGCTTTTTCGTTTTCCTTTTTTTTTTAATCAACACATTAAGAATAAAAACACTTACCTGTAACACAAGTAAATATCCATTGTATAACAAATTTCAGAAAATACCTAGCTATAGAAAAAAAAACACCGAAAATAATATATCTATTTTTTCGTTTTAAGTTAACACAGTTGAAAATAAATTTTGTGATTTGTATCCCTATGAATAAGTATTCCTTTAACACAATTGAAGTTTGGAGGAATGAATAAATTTTAACCGGAGATAGAGTTCAACAACATTTGCAAGCACAGTTATTTTCTTCTCACTTGATTGTTACAAGGCAATTAAAAACAAAAAGTTTTCGTTAAAGCTGAGGGATAGGCATTCAATAACCTTGAATTTTTATCGAAACTAAGTTAGAAAGAGTTTTCCGATTATAAGAACCGCAACGCATGATTAGGAAGTCAATTCGAGGAGCACATTGAGTTTCTTGGTGTTTTTTTTCTTATGCCGAAACACAATCAAAGTTTCTCGTGTTTATACGATGAAACCACACAGTGCATAATCATGAGTAGAAATTCACTAAAAATTATCGGCATATTTCACACATGTAAACTGGAGAAATTTAATCGACGAAGAAAGATAATCTTTTTGAAATAATGAAAGCATATGTATAATCGGTTGAATGAAGATATAATCTTAACACATTGGAAAAATTTTAAGTTGCACCACAAGGACTGCGATAAAAATTTTGCTGATCTATCTGGCTTGGGTAATTTGGAAGCACGTCTGTAGCACACTTTCAAGTCACAGAATAATAGTTATAAATTGAAAGTACTTAATTGTATAGCTAAGGCAGGGATCACAAGGATTTTTTTTAATTTTTTTTTTTTTTTTTTTTTTTTTTGAAGGCGTATTTATCACAGGCACAGGTTAAAAAAACTGCACAAAAAAAATCCTAGGTTGAAACAGTTTATCACTTACGTGGCACGGAAAAGGCATATTTAACTAACATGAACCACAGGACAAATCCAGGAACATATCGAAGATGTAGAAAAATTCAGGCACTTTTCGAAGGTGTAGACACTAGAGGAATCACGACAGCAGAAAAAAAAATCCAGCACATTGAGTAGTTGATATAGAGTTCCTTGGCGCACACCCCATGGAAATTGTTTTGTGAAAAATCCAGTTCATGAAAATTCGGCACCAATCTTATATCGAAAAGAAATAGAGATACTTCGGAGTAGAATCAAGAATGGTTCGGAGTATGGGAATGGTCGAAGAATTTGTAGGCATCTGAAATATAGGAAAATTGTTTTCGGTGGGACATAAGCATTTAGGTCCCGAGAGACGTATAGTGAATTCATATGTTGTTTCCCGCAATGACTCAAGTTGACGACATCCTGCTGAGAACTGGAAAAAGTTTTTGTTTCGACGAGGAAGAATCAAGAAGTATTTGACAAACATCTTTTCTTTATTTTAAAACGATGAAAAGAAGACATATCCATGTAGTTATTCCACAGTTAATAATCCACGGGTACAAGAAATCACATCTTGTATGATGGGGTGACAATCCAAATTTTTGACAGAGGAGCGAAGTAAGAATATCGAGAACTTAGGCTGCATATCCGAATTTTAAAAAGTGGGAAAGTGCTTTAGGAGGGTACCATAAGGGTGGCCAAGGGGCCAGAATATTTTTAGAGATGTTACATCGCGGAGATCAGAGAGGAAAGTGTATTTTTGATAATGACAGCGTGCGTTGGAAAGTATGCCAAACCATTTACATTTTTAGAGCCAAGAGTATTGTATTTTGCGTGGGAATTGTAACCGTTACATATACATCAGATCAACTTCATAATTGACGTCAGTGGTAGGGGAAACCTTTATTGGCGAAGATTGCACTTTGGCAAAAAAGAGAGTGAAATAGAATTTTGGCGGTTAGTTGTTTTGAGAAAATGAAGGAAAGATATTTTAGAAATATGTTATAAGGCGTCAGTCAGACGGAATTAACATCTGGATTCAGTATGAAGTCAAAACTGACCATGAGAAAGGAAACATTTTATGCCTTGGATAATTTCATTTACTTTGATATGTGGGAGACCGAATAAAGTACGTTAATGATAATTTACAAACAATATGTATGATTTTGACTAAAAGTTATCGTTGAAAGAGAATGATAAAAAGGTGCGCGTTTTAACAGCCGGTAATGTATATAAGTTACGATAATGCAGAAAGGGGAAAGTATATTTAATAAAATACTTAAAATATAGATTTCTTAATTTTTGAAAAAGATATATATGGTATCTTTACCATAAGACGCATATTTGGAGCCAAGACTATGATACACTCTTGGGCGAAGGAAAACAAGAACGAAAAATCATGTATCAGGCATAGATTATATGAAACACTTTCCAACACTGACAGAATATTATTATGAAATTTAATTCTTTTTTTCATATCATGAAATGAAATATCTAAATAAGCCATTATAACCACAAAAATCACTAAAAATCCATTTTTAGGTGTGTTTTTAATTATATAAATAGGTAGCACTTATAGTCGTCATCTGGTCCGTCCGCCTGTCCGCATACACGCTAAAAAAGACCTGTTGTTTTAAACTGATATTCTACAGTACTTTTAACAGAATATCTCCATTTTATGTAGATTTTCTCGGTTAGCCACGTAGATACCGTTTTCGCCCTCTGGTGGAAAGTTTTATAGTCATATATGATTCTTCATCGCTTTTAACGTGTATATTGCCGGTAAAGTTATTCGTCTACGATCTTCGGATCTCTACTCTAGACTAGATTTTAACAGATTTTCTCTGTACAAAGTACAGGGTTAATTTGGTAGCATAGCTGACTGATTTTTCCCTTTAAATCTGCAGGTTTTTTTAGAGTGTATAACAGCGCAAAAACAGTTTCGAGAACAATTGTGTGTACTGATCAGTACTGTGTATAGAGACAGTGTACTGATCAGTAATTTTAGGCTGTTCTCAAATCCAAAGGAGCTACTTCCTGACACATTTCTCAATTCATTTTTGTTCAGAAACACATGAAATTGGTAGGTAGTCTTATTCAGAAACAATTTAATCGAGTGGCATTTTCCATATTTTGGTAAAGGCAGAAGATCTTTCAGAAAATACTGTCAAAGTCGGCGCTTTGAACCAAATCCCCGTCCCAACAAAAATAACTTATAGCTCAATAAGTCACTTATTTATCAAAAAATGAAAAAAACTCGTTTTATCGCTTCAATAGTCACGCCTGCCAATTTTATGACTTTGCATTTAAAATGAGTCATAAATTGTGTCAGAAAGTTTGGCTTTGTTATGGCAGGGAATTTGAGAATCACCTTAATTCTTCTTTTTTTCAAGTATAGGCAAATTAGCTTTAGTTTGTTGACTGTCTCGAAGAAAAGAGAAATGAGACCTCTTCGACGAGATGTGACAGTTCTCTCTGCAGGTGCTTTAAATATACTATTTCTTTACACAGATACAGCCGTTGGCGTCTGATAGTTGAATCTTTGCCTTCCAGACACAACCGCTTTTTTCGGTGCACGCCCATCAGGCAAAGCAGGCACAAGCGAGGACATTGACACATGCAAAACAGGCTAGTCAAGGTCGTGCTACACATTACCCGATTCCCACCCGACCAGGTATTATACAAAACCTCATCAAAAGTGGGCGTCCAGATCTCATAAACTTAATCAATCTCTAGAACCATTCAAAAATTTCTATAATACATGCATCAGAACCAGTCGGCAATGTTAGAGGGGGGGCTTTACAATTTTTTGGTCTGTCTAATTCACATCTCGATCTGTTTTGCTCTGCTTTAATGATAAATAAATATAGACAGGAGTAGAGGGAAAGTCATAAAACTTCCGATTACAAAGTTAAATTTATTTAATGCAATTGTCATTAAAAAATTATGAAGTTTATAGGGGATCAAGAACTTTCCAAGGCAGCTCACCTTCCCCTGCCCCCACCTGATTACTGCCCTGATTTGCAATCAAGTCCTGTTATATGCATATCATTTTGCCAAAGGTACATTATTCTACTAAGCAGAACGTTCTATTAACCTAATCAATTTAGAACCATTCAAAATTTTCTATAATATTTGCAACAGAACCGTAATCAGCTGACAAAGTCAGAGGGGGGAAATTTTTTGATGGGCTAATTCACATCTGATCTGTTTTATTCTACTTTTAATGATAAATAAATATAGACAGGAGTATTAGGGAAAAATCATAAAACTTCCGATTAAAAAATTAAATTTTTTAATGTAATTGTTATTAAAAAGTTATGAAGTTTAGAAGGGATCAAGAACTTTTGTAGAAAAGCTCCCCGCCCCTCTGCTCCCTCCTGGTTACTGCCCTGATTTGCAACCAAGTCCTGTTATATGCATAACCATTTTGTCAAAGGTATATTATTCTACTAAGCAGAACGTTCTACAAACCTAATTAATTTAGAACCATCCAAAAATTTATATAATATAACAGGGCTATAACCAACTAGCAAAATAAGAGAAGGTTTAAATATTTTTTTGTGGTGCTAATACATATCTGATCTTTCTTACTCTACTTTAATGATAAACAAATATAAATAGGAGTATAGGGAAAGTCAACACTGTCACAAAAGTTCTGATTACAAAGATTTAAAACTCTTAAATGTAATTATTATTTCAAAGTTATGAAGCCTAGAAGGAGGGTCAAGAAGTTTCTAGGGGGATCTCAGCCCCGTCCCTTCTCTCCTCTGATTACTGTCCTGATTTGTAATCAAGTCCTATTATATGCATATCCATTTTGCCAAAGGTACATTATTCTATACTAAGCAGAATGTTCTATTAGCCTAATCAATCAAAGAGAGCCATTCAAAATTTTCTATAATATTTGAAACAGGCCCGTAACACTGGACAAAGCTGGACAAAGTCAGAGGGGGAGGGGGGGGGGCTTTAAACATTTTTTGCGGGGCTAATTCACATCTGATCTTTTTTACTGTACTTTAATGATAAATAAATATAGACAGGAAGTAGAGAGAATGTCCCCACTGTCATAAAACTTGTGATTACAAAGTTTTAAAAATTTTATATGTAATTATTATAAAATATATATATATATGCAGACTAGAGAGGGTCGAGAAGTTTCTAGGGAGTGTGCGCCCCTCCTCCCCCCACCCTCATCTGCTTACGGCTCTGTTTTAAGTATACTCTTTTTTATACGTACACTCCTACACAGAAAAAAAAGGGTTCTCAAAATTGAGTAAATGTACTCAATTTTAAATGCGCCCCATACTTAAAATTGCTCCGATCCAAATGTTCTCAAAATTAAGAAACACATGTACTCATTTTTGATCCCAAGAGTTCCATTGATATTTCGAATGAATTCCCATCGATTAACGTAAATTGCTAAACGTTAATTTTCTAGCTAAAATAACATTTTATCATGCTACATATTATATATCCAAATCTATAAAGCAGGGCTGCACAAAATAATTAGAATACTTTTTTTACTATAGAAGGTAATTGCTAAAACTGTATTTTAGGTAGATTTCGTAAGAAATACTACCTATTACATTCTCCCCTAAGTTTTAATTTCTGAAAAATGTTTGCAGATCTACACCGATTATGACTCTTGAAACCCAAAATTACCCCCAGTTCAAAACTTTATCTATCTATCTATCTATCTACATATATATATATATATATATATTACTTTTTAATGGACACGATAACTTTCATAATTCTGCACAAATCTCTTCCAAATCGATACATAAAATCAAGTGGTATAAAATCTCGGTCAAGTTCGTTAATGGGCAAAATCGGACCAGGGGGATGAGGAGGCTTTTTGTGAAAACAGGAAAAAAAACCATAATTTCTTAATTATGACATACATAAGGTCAAAGTCAAACCGGGCGGGGAGGCCTACCTTTCGGTTGAAGCCAACTACCCCCGCCCCATAATTATGATACATATCGAATTCGTTTAAAGTTATTATTAATTCTAGGAAAAGGGCCAAAAATTTATGTATGACAGGTTTTTGATATCATTAAAAATGGCCTCAAGGGGAGGGGGAAATAGGGATTTAAGAAGAAGAAAATTCATAACTTCGTCAATTTACAAAATATCAAATCCGCTTCAATTTATTATAAATTTTCTTAATATTATCTACAACTTTTATATTGACAATTTTTTTTTTAATAGGACCAACTTTTACAACAACAACAAAAAAAAATTAAAATTAAAAACAAAAAAATCCCTGCTGGCTCCGCCTACAGGCACAGGTATATTTCAAATTGGGCAGTCCCAACTGCCGCATCATGGCAAAAAGGTCTTTCTTCTGCAATTCCCAATAAACAGGCGCCCCACCGTCTGCGTCTTCGAAATCTACCTGTGTATGTAGGGCGAGCCGTCAGAGATTTTTTAAATATTATATGTTATGGTGTACTTTTCTACTATTCTATAAAACTGTTCTTTCACCTTTTTTAACGGTGAAGTTTTGTTACAGTTTTCTAGATGTGTTGGAGAGTGTTTCTATTGCATTAGATGTTTCTTTCGGTTTTGAATATTTAGAAGGGCTGATTTCAAATGACCGTCAATTTTCAGCCATCAACTTGCATTTTTAAGACTTATTTTTTATTTTTTTAAAGACTATATTTGAATATTATTGTCAATTACTTTACAATTAGCGAGTTTCTGTTAAAATTAATCTGGCGAAATGCCATCGTCATGGTGTAAGAGTATAAATGGCTCGCAGTGCATTTCTTGCATTTGAGATATACATATTTAAAGAAAAAGAAAAGTTTCACAATATTATTGTGTGTATTATTGTAATTATATTGTGTAAAAGACTTATTTTGACGACTTTGGATATCCATTGCAGACAGAAGAGACTATCTGGTGTTCTAAATTGGTGTGTAAATTAAATTTTGTGTTGCGTCCTTACGTTTATGGGCAACTAAAAATAAAAACTTTTTAAAATGCAGTAGTACATCAATGATATGGCACGAATCATGATGACGATTGTTACATTTGTGTTAATGGAATTAACCAGAAAACCGTTCTCAGTAAGTTTATCCTATCTAAAAATAAAAACTTTTTAAAATGCAGTAGTACATCAATGATATGGCACGAATCATGATGACGATTGTTACATTTGTGTTAATGGAATTAACCAGAAAACCGTTCTCAGTAAGTTTATCCTATCTAAAAATAAAAACTTTTTAAAATGCAGTAGTACATCAATGATATGGCACGAATCATGATGACGATTGTTACATTTGTGTTAATGGAATTAACCAGAAAACCGTTCTCAGTAAGTTTATCCTATCTAAAAATAAAAACTTTTTAAAATGCAGTAGTACATCAATGATATGGCACGAATCATGATGACGATTGTTACATTTGTGTTAATGGAATTAACCAGAAAACCGTTCTCAGTAAGTTTATCCTATCTAAAAATAAAAACTTTTTAAAATGCAGTAGTACATCAATGATATGGCACGAATCATGATGACGATTGTTACATTTGTGTTAATGGAATTAACCAGAAAACCGTTCTCAGTAAGTTTATCCTATCTAAAAATAAAAACTTTTTAAAATGCAGTAGTACATCAATGATATGGCACGAATCATGATGACGATTGTTACATTTGTGTTAATGGAATTAACCAGAAAACCGTTCTCAGTAAGTTTATCCTATCTTGCCATTGGCGACAAGACCAGTTCTAAATTTTGGCAAAGATTTTGTACCAGTACCAACGATTTTAATGAATGTAGCAGCGTTATCAACTTAGCCAATTATAAAAATAACTATCAACCTATCAGAATTTCTGTATGGTAATTTTAGTTTTATTGAATGACAGACATTCAGTGATTAGATGAAACAGAAATTTCTAGATGAAAATTCTGGTCGGAAGGTAGGTTTTTTTAATAAAAAAAAATGGGCTTGTTGACAACACTGGATGTAGGTATAGCAGCCACACAGCAAATCTTTATACACTTTTCAGAACACTTTTTAGAACACTTATTTTGTCACCTTTTATAGAACACTTTGAAACGCACTTTTTGGAACAGTTTTTAGAATACTTCTGAGAACATTTCTTTTGTTCAGCACATTTTCTAGCGCACGTTTTGAAAGCGATGATTTCACAAGTGTATCCAAATATGTGCTCTCAATCCGTTCTTAAATTTGTTCCCAAGTTTAGATTTAACAGATATTCTTAGCAGAACACTTTCTTTACATATTCAGAACACATTAAGGGAACACATTTAGTACACATTAAAGTAACTGGAATACTTTTTTTGAATCAAAGTGTTCCAAATGTATTTTCAATGTGTGCTGGGAATTTGCTGTGAGGACAGCAATTAGAACACAGAGCAAATTAACGGTAAAGACAGTTATTTCATTCCGGAAAAATTCCTCAATTTATCTCGACCATTCGACTAAAATCAGCTAACCTTTAACTGCTGTTACAGAAATTGCCGCGTAAACTACTGCGAGCGGTCTTTGAGACCTCTTGATCAAAAGATGAATAAAAGGCTCGAATAACTCATAGGATAGTGTTTCCGTACTACACTTTATTGTTCAGATTAAAATCGACCTATTATACTCTCTCTAGCCATAGTACTAGGGATCCAAACAAACCAAAATTTCACCAATATCTATAATTAAACTGAAATTTACACGCTAAACTCTTAAAATTGAAAAACAACAGCCTGTGAGACCACTAAGAGCATATCGTTAAGGGTTAAATGACTTAGTAAGAGACCCCAATCTCTCAAAAACTGCATCTGAATTAACTAGCTTCCAGATTAAAATAGACAAATTTGCTGACAAGTGACACTAAAATTTCATAAGGCAGAAAACTATTCCTAACTGATTGAAGACGTGTATACCAATTCCCAACAATTTAAATGCAACATGAGCATTAAGATTCATTTACTCCGTGGTCATATATGAACCGCTTTCTTCCTAAAAATATAATAAGAGATATAAGGGAGGAACATGGGAAATGTTACATCAAGTTATTCGCACTATGAAAAGAGATGTTCATTTTATGCCCTAACTATTGCTTGGAGGCTTCAGAAATGCATTCAGAAGACTGCGCTTATGCTCGCCTATCTGATAAAATGAAAATTTTCTCAGCTTAAAAGTACCGTATTTAATTGAATCTAAAGCGAACTTTTTTTCTTTAAAATTGAAACCATTTTTAACTTGGATGTGTCTTGCAATCGAACACGAAGACAACTCACAAACTTTAAAACCAGATGTGTGTGCAATCAGTGTTGCCAATTTAGTGTGTTTTTGAATAGCACATATTTCCGGATAATAATATTTGCTTCATTTAATGACAGACATTCCATGATTAAAAAAAGGCGAAGAATACTGTTCGGAAATAGTTGTATATAAAAAAAAATATATGATAAATTGACAACACTGTGTGGAATTATATTGCGAGAAGTTCATGCATCGCTCGTTGTTCCGCACATCTTCACTCTCTGAAATAGCACACTAGATTTTTGATGCATAGAAGTTCATTCCCAAGCTGCCTTTTGTCAAATGCGACATTTCTAATGTGACGAAAGATATTGAAGATGAAACTATAACAAGGAAGCCGCATCTGAAAACAGTGATGAAGATTCATAATTTGAAATAGCTAATCATGTAAACGAAAATCATGTCAGACGTCTATGAATGAGCAATGAATTCTCCTTTAAAAAAAAATGAAGAATAAATAAAATTAGGATTTACTATATTTTGTAAGTTTAATAATTTTTTCTTTGCTTCAAATTTTCTTGTCTGTTTTTTAGTTTTACACAAACACCACCGATAATGAGAACAAGCATCACTTTAAGTGATAGGAATAACCACGATCAAGTGACAACTCCAACTATTAAGCGACAAAAGTGAAACAAAAAACTGAAAATGATATCTACCCATGACAGGGACAACTAATCACTAAAAACAGTGATTAGCATAACTACGATCAGTAACAACTCATCCTGACAAAAGATAACCAACCCCAAAACTAGAGTCAAGCATTTAAGAACACAAGATAAGAGAAAGTTATAAACCCAACCAGGAGTGACGAACAAATAGTAGTTACCAAAAGAAAGCCAATAAATACTCCAGTATGTCACATCCACTCAACATGACTTCGCAGCGCTGTGCAGTGCCGAATAAACTCAGCAGAACATCAATTAGCAACCGGCCAACTTTGTAGAAGCAACGAAAGCAACAAGATGCACTGAAGCCACGGCGGTCTGGAGGCCTGTCAAGTAGATCTCGGCCATGCGGAGATGAGGCGCATATTAGCTCCGTTCCCAGGCATCAACCCGTTTACCTGGACAAAACCACAGGCAGGTAGGGGCCTGGTCAGCGGTATATATAAAAAAAGTTTTATACTAAAAAACTTAATTTCGCGGCTAAAAATTAATGCGCGTCTTAGATTCGAGTAAATACGGTAATAATTTTATTTTAATAACATGTTAAACTTTAATTTTTTTTTAAATCTCCGTTTTAAAAAAAACTGACTTTTTAAACACTAGAGCTGATTGCAAAAAACTGTTTTAATTTTTTTAAGCGACGTCTAATATTGTAATAAAACTCATAATAATATTGGATGCAACTGAAATACTGTTAGACAGTGGTATAATTAGTTTTGTCGATTAATTATTCTCATAAATATTTCATTAATTATTAATAATCTTATTTGTTTAATTTATTTAAAAATGCCTACATCGAAATTTTTGAATTGCTGCGGCACTGTTGAGAGAATAACGTTAAAAATAAATTGGGAATGCAAGAACAATCACGGTTTAACGTGGTTCTACCTCTTCAATTCAGAGCGTTTTAAAAGTAATGATTTCCATGACCTCTGTTTAATTGATTGATAGCTAGAAGGGGTTTCTTTATGTATATATACTTATCAGTGTTTTGTTTAAAGACTATTAATAGTGTGGCAATTCTATCGAATCTGAGATTAATACAGAGCTATCATTATGACTTCAAAAATGATTGATCCGAGGGTTGGGATTTTCCCATGAAGATTTATTATTGTTTATTGCTGTGAGAATAGTACATTTCTTTCTATACGGATTATATCCAGTAGCACAATGGATATAGCTTTTTAGTTAATTATAATTTTATGAGTGCTGAATAAGGAAATCTATAGATTGTTGCTCACAAGAAGACTTAATGCAATTTTTATATAACTTCCCCTGCTCCGATCGGGTGCAGTGTGCGATTACGAAAACCAGGAAAAAGACCATCCGGATTGCATTACAAAACTGTAAAACATCCATATAGGATTATGGGAGCAATTCTTATGAAGGTGTGTGCCGGCTTTAATTTATAGATGGCATAGTAAAACTAACAAATACACAGAGACTATTGTGACCCTTTGAAACACTTAAGGCTATTCTCAAATCCAAACAAGCTACTTTCTCATACATTTTAAGATTAATTTTCGTCCGCAAACGCACTATAAATTGGCCGCTGCTCATATTAAAAAACTATGTAATCGAGCTGTTTTCTTTTTTCGTTTTTTGATAAAGGCAGAAATGTTTTCAGAAAATGCTGTCGAAGTTGGCGTTTTGATCCGTATTTCCGGACGCAACATTGCGGGAAAGGAAAAAAATCCTGACATCCTGAGACAATAATCGCTTACACCTCAATATGTAATACATTTATCGAAAAAAAAAAACTGTTAGATTACAAATCAATTTAATAATCATGCCTGCCAGTATCTTACTTTTATGTTTAAAAATGAGTCAGAAAATGTGCAAGAAAGTTGTGCGTTGTTGGGCGGGGAAAAATGTATATATGTGGTCGCAATTGTTCTTCATCTGAACTTCGGACTGCACACCCAAGCACATATTTTATTGGGGCTTGTGAAGTTGAATCAAAGTTCGATTCATAAAAGATGGGCAGAACTTTAAGGGGTTATAGTACACTTAAAGACAAATAATATTAAATAGGAGACTAAGGGTCCCAGACGTATTCCCAAGGAGATAGGGGGCATTAAAGTTTAGGGTCCGAAATTTCAAATGATTATAAAACATGGAAAAATTGGTCGATTCGTTTGCGGTTTTTGCAAAAAATTTTCTTTATGCCAGTATTTTCTTGAAATAAAATTTTAAAGTTCAATTTCAAAAAATGCCGATAGGGGGCGCTTTAGACTTTGGAGTAACAAACAACTATTTTTTAACGTTATTTTTTGTATTTCTTTAAATGATTTCGAAAGCTTAGACTTAAACTTAAATTTTGATCTAAAAATCTGAGTCCTAACGAGTAGTTAAGTAGCGTAAACTGAAATTTGAAATTTGAAACCCTTCTCCCCCCAGAACAAAAATCAGTTATTCCCGATCTTTGTGTCGTAGATTAGGCTCTAACTACTGCCGCGTTTTGCTAAAATTATTCTTTATGTCAGTATTTTCTTGAAAATAAATTTTAAAGAAAATTTTCAAAAAATTCCGATAGAGGGCGCTTTAGACTTTGGAGTAACGAACAACTATTTTATACCGTTATTTTTTGTGTCTCATTAAATGCTTTCTAAAGCTTAGACTTAAATTTTCAGCCCAAAATATGAATCGTTAGACGTGGTTAAGTTTCTGGGGAGAGGGGTTTGAAATTTCTACTCCTGAGCACAGTTCAGTTTACCATGTCCACACATTGTGTGCTGTGATACGAGGTAAAAAGACACAAATTAGGATTATGTTACCAAAGCATATTTATTAACATGTAATCACAATAAATGTTCAAAATTGTGACCACCAGAGGTTATGCACGCAGAACAACGGCGACGAATGGAACGGCGAACATTCGCGAAAACATCAGGCTTTTCGAGCACTTCCCCTACAGCGGCGGAAAGTCTGGCGACCAGTTCCTCGGGGGATTCAATGGGTGTCTCATACATAAGAGCCTTCAATCGTCCCCAAAAAAAGAAATCGAGGGGTGAAAGATCTGGCGAGCGAGCAGGCCAAGCAACAGGACCACCTCGACCAATCCATCTGTTCGGAAATGTGATGTCCAGATAGTTGCGGACGTCTCGTACGTAATGGGCTGGCGCTCCATCGTGCTGGAACCACATGACCCGCCGGATGCGTGGAGGAACAACGTTTAACAGGTCTGGCAGCACATGTTGCAGAAATGTGAGGTATGTTTTACCGTTGAGGCGTTCAGGAAGAAGGTACGGTCCGATTAGGTGGTCTCCGAGGATTCCTGCCCAAACATTGATGGAAAAGCGTCTCTGATGAGCATGTGGATACGTAGCATGTGGATTGACATCCGCCCATACATGTGCATTGTGTGTGTTAAATGTACCTTCACGTGTGAAGGTACATTCATCGGTGAAAAGCACAGTTCGTCCAAAATGTGGATTTAGCGCGTTCTGCTGCAGAAACCAGCGGGCGAATTCAATACGATTTGGATAATCCCCTGGAGACAGTTTCTGGACTCGTTGCACATGAAACGGGAGCAAATGTTCATCCTTCAGTACCCTCCAAGTCGTGGACTGTGAGGTATCCACCTGGCTAGCCACTGTTCGTGTACTTGTACTTGGCTGCGCCGCTACTACATCCAGAATGGCTTCTGCAACAACTACTGATTCGTCCTTTTTTGCACGACCTGCATTCGACCGGGAAGCGAGAAATGATCCCGTCTCACACAACTGTCTGTGCAAGCGCTCGAAAGTTTTGCGGTTAGGCAACCGCCTGTTAGGAAATCGCTCTCCGTACATTCGTTGTGCCTCTGCACCATTTCCATCTGCCGCTCCGTAAATTAAATGCATCTCAGCCTTTTCCTTATTCGTGAAGGGCACCATCTTCCGATTCATTACTACAGCGACTTACACTTGACTCACCGTTCAGTGGTTTTTATGCCTGAATCGTGTCGAAATTTTGCATACGTGTTCTTCTTCTTCCCCATTTGACATTTGCATACTTTCTGTTTCCTTCTTCACCCGGTGACTAGCGTCAGGAATGGAGCTTTAACGTTTGCATGAGCGACGTTTCCAACTGTGCCAGTGCCTTTATGAGTGAATTCCGACTATGCAATCCTTGACGAAAGTTGTATTTTTGCCTCGTATCACGGCACAGAATCGTTGGGCATGGTTAAGTAGTGCAAACTGAACTATGTTCAGAAGTTGAAATTTGAACCCCCTCCCCTCGCTACTGAACCACGCTCAGCGATTCAGATTTTGAGCTGAAAATTTAAGTTTAAGTCTAAGCTTTAGAAAGCATTTAATGAGACACAAAAAATAACGGTATAAAATAGTTGTTCGTTACTCCAAAGTCTAAAGCGCCTTCTATCGGAATTTTTTGAAAATTTTCTTTAAAATTTATTTTCAAGAAAATACTGACATAAAGAATAATTTTAGCAAAACGCGGCAGTAGTTAGAGCCTAATCTACGACACAAAGATCGGGAATAACTGATTTTTGTTCTGGGGGGAGAAGGGTTTCAAATTTCAAATTTCAGTTTACGCTACTTAACTACTCGTTAGGACTCAGATTTTTAGATCAAAATTTAAGTTTAAGTCTAAGCTTTCGAAATCATTTAAAGAAATACAAAAAATAACGTTAAAAAATAGTTGTTTGTTACTCCAAAGTCTAAAGCGCCCCCTATCGGCATTTTTTGAAATTGAACTTTAAAATTTTATTTCAAGAAAATACTGGCATAAAGAAAATTTTTTGCAAAAACCGCAAACGAATCGACCAATTTTTCCATGTTTTATAATCATTTGAAATTTCGGACCCTAAACTTTAATGCCCCCTATCTCCTTGGGAATACGTCTGGGACCCTTAGTCTCCTATTTAATATTATTTGTCTTTAAGTGTACTATAACCCCTTAAAGTTCTGCCCATCTTTTATGAATCACCCTGTATATATATATATATATATATTTTTTTTTTTGAGAACCAACTTAGTATTAGAAAAATTTGATTATGCCCAAGATGTCCTTCGCAAACGTGGTGATGTACTTTGTGATCGAGTCAAACTAGTAATACTACAGTCATTTTAGTACTTTTTTTGACAAATAGCGGAAAAAATTCGAACAAAGCTGGATTTTTGCACTGGTGCTCATTAAGGTATGTAGTTTAACATACTAATAGTCCTCATCGGTACAATGTGAGCTTTCACCGCCAGGGGCGCGAATGATCTTGAAAATCGGTTTTTCGTGAATATCTTAATGATGACATCTAGAAAAAAAAAGTTCAATTAAAAAGATGTAGAAAATTTAATTTCCTACAAAGAGTGTCCATAACATTTTTTTGTCACACTAACCCTTCCCTGTCAAATATCAGAAGCAGTGAACATAACTGGAAAAAATAGGGAAACAATTGTATTGAACGCGCACAAGAAGCAAAACAAATACCTATGTACATTCGAACCCACCTCCTCTTCTGTCCTTTTCTCTGTAGACTGATTTCGCAAGCTGGTGAAATAGCCATTGTCGTGGCATCCCATGCTTATGTCGAAATATACCACGTGCTGGTATATCTGCCGTGTTTTATTTCAATTGATGAGCACTTTGCTGGTATTAAATCACCCTAACTTACTGAATGAAGTATTCTTTGTGAGTTTTTAGAAAGTAAATAGTGTTATTTTCCATGCGTATTGTAGAAAGTTTTAAATAGTTTTTAGAGTGTAAAATGACTCTTTCTTGATTGTTGATTAAAAGCGTTAAAATTGAGATTGACGAAGTATTTTGTCTTGTATGTGGTGAGAGCTGCGTTGTGAATGATTGAAAAAAAAGTACAGAAGTCACTTGTGTGTCAAGTTTGGAAAGAAAGTAACAATAATTGGACAGCATTTGAAGAAATGGCAGAAAACAATAGTGGAATTATAGTCCATCCAACGTGTAGGAAAAATTATACAAGAAAGAATTCTGTTAAATCGTACAAGAAATCTGTTGCATAAAACCATCAACGTCCACACAAATTACATCGTTAAATGAAAAATTGAGAAAGACAGTCGCTTGTTTGAATTCAATGAAAAATGTTCACTATGTTCTGATACATTGGATGAAGATTTTATACGGAAGGTAAAAAAGAAATCTCTAAAGTATTGCAAAAGTGATAATAGTTAAAAGCTTAGAGGTGAAAAATAGTCTAATTGTGTCTGCAGTGAAGGCAAATGGGGCAAAGAAGTCAGTAAACGTTTATCTAATGTTATTGACTTGGTTGCAGTTGAAGCAAGGTACCACCATAAATTCTTTATAAGGGGTTTTTACCAAGTAAGTGGAAACCAGTAAATAAGGAAAGGACATGTTTACAAACAATTCCATCAACCAATCTACATTTTCTAATTAGCGATCATTGCAGGAATCATCAAGTCGACGCAGACCAATCATATTAGAGATTTGTTATCGTAGACTAATCAGACCGCTTGAACACTTGTGAACAATATAACACTTGTGAACAATATAGTAGTCTTAACGACAGTCAGGTATTTCTAGCTTCCCCACAGTGACGTCAGCTGCACTTTCCTCATACAGGAGTGTCGTAGAAAGTTATATTTCCTATATCCAAGAAACTACTGTGGTAAATGGGTAAACGTTTTCGATGTTTACTCTGACGAAGATTATAATACAAAAGAGGCCGAATGAACTCATCGCTATTCGAAAATGGTAACTCTCGACATCGATATTAACGAAGAAATGAATGTGTCAATTAGTCAAAAGTTTTTATCTAATCATATAAAAAAAAGACACACCTCATCTCTATTCTCAAGGAGAAATTTATGGAGAATGGTTTCGAAGCGAAGCAGGCAGAGGGAAATGCTGACACACTTAATGTTAACGCAGCCATTGAAGTAGCAAAGTCTGGTGCGCTGGCTGCTATTGTAGGCGACGATGCTGACTTGCTCGTATTGTTGACTGCCTTAGCACCTCCAGAGACAGAGATATTTTTAATAAGCCCCGAAGAATAAAATTTACAACCACCTTGTGTTCGTCGCACATTTTCAATAATGAAGCAGTTCTGAAAGATCACATATCGTTTCTTCACGATTTTTGAGGTTGTGACTCTACACAGCAATGCTTGGGAAAGGCAAAATGTCGTTATTAAAAATTTTGAAAAAGGAAGGAAACCGTAACATACAAGCTGCCAGCACTTTTAAAAGTGGCAAAGCATCCCAAATTGAAATATTCAAGAGAGGGAAAACTATTTTTTTTTTGCTTTATATGGTAGTAAAGCAGAAATTTCCCTGAACAAGTACTATTATATGTTTCAAGAAAGGAGTTGGTGTTGGTAAAAAAAGGCTTTCATCGTTATCGCTTACCGGGGACGCAGCTAGTTTGCACAGTTTATGTGTTTATCATCGAATACTATACTGGTTTGACAATAAACTTTAGTGCACTTTAGTGGACGAAAGTAAATTGTTGCGGATTTTCATGTCACAATGCAAGTAAAGTTGAATTAGAAGATGAGGAGGATACTGACAATATACTGCCCATTGCAAGGAATGCGGGAATCGCTAAACTTTAATTTAGTGATGATATCGAAGGCCAGCCAGAACATAGTGAAAGTAATACAACAACTGAAGAAAAAATACAGATGATGACGAAACTAAATCGAGTGAAGAAGTTGTAGATGTGCAACCGACTATTCACGCAGTCAAATGATTGAGATTTGAGCAAGCCAGTCATTATATGTTGATTAGGCCTAGGGGAGAAACCAGAATTTAAAAAAAAATGTGCTAAATGCTTTAATTCAAGGGTGGTGTGGAACCTTTTTTCTTCAAAAGTAAGAATTTTACACCTTTCAATATAATTTCTTTGGAAATAGCAGCAGGTTTTTCGTATTTTTATTGTTTTTCTTCCAAGTACGTTCATTGTTCTCGATTTTTGACAGAGAAGCGTTGGTGTGACAAAAAAGTGTTATACCCACTTTTTGTAGGAAATTAAATCTACATCTTTTTAATTGAACTTTTTTTCTAGATGTCATCATTAATGAGATATTCTCAAAAGACCGATTTTCAAGATCATTCGCGCCCCCTGGCGGTGAAAGCTCACGCCGGATCAATGAGGACTTTTAGTATGTTAAACTACATACCCTAAATAGCACCTGTGCAAAAATCCAGCTTTGTTCTAATTTTTTCTGCTATTTTTCCTAAAATGACTGGACTATAAGTGCGTCACACAACTTTTATTCTTTTCTAACGTCTAATTACACGAAAGGATATTGTGTTGTAGGTGCAAAGTTATCTCATCGAGAATAACATACTATATTACTCTGGATAACATGGAACTATAGCATGGAACTGTTTTACTCTGGTGCGACGCGGGGGTTGTCCAGATCTGAATGCGTTAGGAAATTGCTTCACTGAACTGGAGTGAAAGATTGCTGAAAAGAAACTCCATTCCAAAAGGCAGTTGCAGCATATGTTAATGAATGTTTAGTTTTTCTTCAATTCAGAAATTCAATTTCTTTTGAAAGTAATGACTTCCACGACCTCTGTTTAATTGATTGATTGCTAAAAGATATTTCTTTATATATGTATATTTATTATATAGATGTATATATGTTTTGATTTAATGTAACTAATATTATTCTGGCGCGACGCGGGAATAGTCCAGATCTGTATCCGATAGAAAATTGTTGCTCTGAACAGGGACGAAAGATTGCTGAAAAGAAACTCCATTCCAAAAGGTAGTTGCGGATATGGTAATGAATGTTTAGTTCTTCCTCTTCAATTAAAAAATTCAATTTCTTTTTAAAGTAATGACTTCCACGACCTCTGTTTAATTGATTGATTGCTAAAAGATATTTCTTTATATATGTATATTTATTATATAGATGTATATGTTTTAATTTAATATAACTAATATTATTCTGGCGCGACGCGGGAATAATCCAGATCTAAATCCGATAGAAAATTGCTGCACATTGAATTGGGGCGAAAGATTGCTGAAAAGAAACTCCATTCCAAATGGCAGTTGCAGCATATGTTAATGAATGTTTAGCTCTTCTTCTTCAATTCAGAAATTCAATTTCTTTTGAAAGTAATGACTTCCACGACCTCTGTTTAATTGATTGATTGCTAAAAGATATTTCTTTATGTATGTATATTTATTATATATGTGTAGGTTTCCTTCGATTTAATATAACTAATATTATTCTGCCGCGACGCGGGAATAGTCCAGATCTGAATCCGATAGAAAATTGTTGCTCTGAACTGGGGCGAAAGATTGCTGAAAATAAACTCCATTCCAAAAGGTAGTTGCAGATATGTTAATGAATGTTTGGTTCTTCCTCGTCAATTCAGAAATTCATTTTTTTCCCCTTTAGTAATGACTTCCACGACCTCTGTTAAATTGATTGATTGATAAAAGATGTTTTTTTAATATATGTATATTTATTTTATATGTATATGTTTTGATTTAAAGACTTATTAATAGCGAGACTATTTCACACAGTCTGAGATTAATCGAGATCTATTATTATGACTTCAAAAATGATTGATCTGAGGGTGGGAATTTCTTATCATGATTTATTAGTATATTGCTGTTAAAATCAACGTTTCTTTCTATACGAATTATATTATAGTAATTTATAGTAATGGAGATCTTTTTGTTCGTTAATTTGAATTTTATGAATACTGGAATTTATTCTAGGTTCAACACCTCCCCATTCAAATGAAGATATTTTTCTTTCAATCACATGAGCTATTCCAAAAATTATTATTTTCTCTCTTCAATGTTTGATAATTCATCTCTGAAAAACTAATTTTGTAAATAATGAAGCACTATAAATATTATTAACATATAAATCTGCATAGGATCAGGGACTATAAAGTCAGCTCTGCAAGCTGTATTTTTTAAAATCATTTGATTTAATACTAGCAGTAAGCCCGTTTTTCGCACGGAGAGAGTGGAGGAAAAAAATTCTCATCAACATTAAACGTAGAAAGACGCGACGCTTCCATAGATGAATATGATATATGTAAAAGCATATCTGCAATTTCATCCACAAAAATGAAACATGTTACATCGATTGTTTAAAGGAGGTGTATACTTTTAAGCTTTATTTTCAGCCTAGACTAAGATTAAAGTCCCACATCGCAAAAGTATTTTTTATTTTTTTTCGTGGATAAATCAAGAAGCAAAACTATTAAAGGGGCTAAATTCCAAAAATCCGTCACTGAAACCTAGTGATTTTTAAAAGAAAACGATTGGTCTATGTTTATGTCTTTCTTATGTAAATTATGTCTTCTTCCAATTGATGTAAAAAAATAAGCATAGGAGGACGTCTCCATATAGAAATTGCAATAAACTTTGAAATTTTCAATACAAACACCGGGTTTTGACATCATATTTGGATTCTTTGGTACATTTTACCTTATGATACGAAACAGGAAGTTATTTCATGAAGTAGTTTTGCTTCAGGAATTATACAGATGCAAAGTTTGAAACACCCAATCTTAAATTCCTTTTTAATAGTGCCCACTTGTATGTCTAGTGGTCCGGGAGCTGGTTACTGGACAAGAGGTGTAGGGTTAAATAAAGTATGAATGTGTGTTAGTAGGTTGGATTCTATACTTTAAACGGAGGTCACAATCTGTTTAGCATCATGCGCAAAAGATTCCGGCAGCGCCCCCAACTTACTAACCAACCAACCAGCCAACCTTTTTAATAGTTGCAAAACAAACTGCAATGCGGGTAGTTTTTTAAACTAACTGAAAAAAGACTTGGTAAAAAGAGCTGTAATTTTGGAGTCCCATATTTAAAGCTTCTTTAAAGCGATTGCTGTTAAAATTTTTATAGATTACAATTAGAGATGTAAAATTTCAGAAAATTTTGAGGTAGTAGAAAAAACTTAGTTTTTTCCAGTTTTTTTCTCTCGAAAGATTGGAAATTTTTATTTTTTACAAATAAAAGCTTTTGTTACTCTTATATTTTCTTAGAAAATATAAAATATTAAACACATTTTTTAATTTATGAAGTCGAATATTTTTTTTTCACTTGAATTTTCTACATGAATGTTTTACACAAAGAGATAAATGCTTTTATTATTAAAATTTTAGATTGTTAGATATAAAATTGATTGTTAGATATAACATATGAATATTATGTTTTGAATTAAATTCGATAAAAAATGTTTGCTTTTTTGAGAAAATCGATTTTTTTCCAACTATTATATATTTTTAAATGTGTTCGTATAGAATATATTTTCAGTGCGAGTGTTTTTTTTTTTTATGAATTAAAAAAATAAATAGAGAATAATTATAATGGAATGAGAAAATTATTTGTTACTTTTTTAAATTCGAAAGCATTTTTTGTTTTTTGCTTTTTTTGAGTAAAGTCGATTTTTTTTCACTTAATATTTAATTACACACACACACACACACACACACACACACACACACACACACACACATATATATATATATATATATATATATATATATTAATCTGTTTGTTTAGAATATATTTTAAGTGCAAATATAGTTTTATAACTTTAAAAAAAAAATGTAAATCGTTTTTAAAAAATGAGAAAATTAACTGTTACTTTTTTAAATTCGAAAGCACTATTTTTAATGAATTCGAAATTTTAATTTATTGAATTTTTAGTATTTTATTTTTAAAATAAATTTGAGCTTCACTATTATTAGAACCAGTACGCATGCGTGCAGGGAATAAACGGAATTTCCCTTTTCTTTTTCAGACTTTCAGGAAGAATTCACGGAAAAAGCATGTTTTCAGGAGTGCGGAAATTATTTGTTGAAAAATGAGGAATAATTTAGTGTAAAAAGACGAGTTTTTCTGACAGTGTTGTTTAGTGCCATGTATTTATTGTAGCATAAGGATTTCTTTTTAAATAAGGTGGGTGCATCAGTAATTCACCAACCGAAATTAATATATACGTGCATTAATTTGTGTTTTATACAATTTTGTGTCTTATTGATTAATTACTGGTGCACTCACCTTATTGTTTAATTTGATAAGGACTTGCTTTGAAAGCATTCAAAAATTTATTTCGCTTAATATGAATTTTTTTTTTTTTTTTTTTTTTTTTTTTTTTTTTTTTTGATAATTTGCTTAAATGTACATGAAATGAGCACCATTTATCATATTTTTGAATGGGTAAAGAATTGTTTTGGCAAGTCTGAATTTGGAATTTATATGAACCGAAGATCTGTTCATTGTTCTTCTTGATTCCAATCATATAGAAACAAAATCATGCATTACAAATTACTTATAATTATATTAGTTTTCGTAATTTAGTGCAGCTGAAATAATGAAACATCTATTATTAACCCGTGACCACGCAGTCAAAGATTTTCATGTTGTGACATATAATAATATAATTATATTCCACAACATGAAAATCTCATCGAGGGAATCAAGGGAAACGTGGCATTTGTGTCTTAAAAACTACGTTGCTGTCTCGAAGCGAGTCACTGGAATATTAGAATGTGATTATAACATCGTTTTGTAAATGTACTTCATCTGAAAGCATGGCATGATTAACTGCTAAAGTGTTAGTGATGAAAATATCCAACTATATGAAGGAATTGTGGCAGGTGTTTTTCAACTGTAGTATATTAAAAAAGAAATAATAATAAAATTCTTCTGTGATGAAGATTTGTTCTTCTTTATTCGGGAAACTGTCAATGTTTTTCGACCAATACCAATAGATATCATAACGATGACTGCATATGATTTATTTAATATAAGGATCTTAAGAATCCATCGAACTGGAGCTTTACCTTACAGAATTATCGTAACACATATACAGGGTGTCTACAAATTAGTTGGGCAAAAAGAGTTATTTATTGAATGGAATTGACGGAAAAAAAAATAAAGTACATATTGTTGTAAGATAGAAAAATAGTTCAAGTTTGCTATTGTCACAAATGTTTGATGTGACTTCCTTTCATGACTCTGCAAATGTTCCATCGGCAGACCTGCCAAGTCTCCGGCTTTTTGGATACCAGTAATTTAGTACAGAAAATGTTGTTTTATTTAATCAGAGCATTTTGCGATTTAAGAGAACAACATTTTCTCTACAAAATTACTGGTGTGCAAAAATCCGGAGACTTGGCAACTCTGCATCGGTAAATCATTTCTTGCCACAGATTTGTCAGCATGTTTCCGTCGATCAAATTAATTGCAGTGCGGATTCTTTATTTTAGTTCGGGAATGGATGCAGAAAGTGGCAGCACACTTGGTCCTTTAAAAAACCTTATACACCGAAATCAAGCGGTGAAAGATCTGGTGAACGTGGTGGCCATTGAATAACACCTCCACGAAAGGAAGTCACATCGAACATTTGTGATAATGGTAAACTTGAACTATTTTTCTATCTTACAACAATATGTACTTTAATTCTTTTTCCCCTGTCAGTTCCATTCAATGAATCATTCTTTTTGCCCAACTAATTTCTAGACACCCTGTATATTAAAAAATCATTAAAAGTGCATATTTCTACCATTATTCTTTAAAATAAGGTATAAATTTACGCATTAGTATACTCATACAAAATATTCATAGAAAAACAATCAAATTTCTCTGTAGCAGAACTGTCAGTATTATATGTTTATATAATGTTTAATATTAAACCTAGCTAAAAATGATTAATTCAAATGCGATTTAAGAAACACTATTAAAAATTTACCACTGATGGTAAAATTTACACCAAATCACAAAAATAACTGGTTGGTTGATTAGGAGTTAATGACACAAAGTAAGTGGGGACATGCTGTGCCAAATCTTAAAGTGTAAACAAAAAAGTATATGGAAAAGAGTAAAAATTAATGTGTAAGCAATTTCTATAGACTTTATCTAGATCAGCCATACTCAACCTTTTTTTTCTTGCCGGCCGCAAACATATGTTTGGAACATGCGGCGGGCCGTAATACAATTATATTATAATGTAAAAAAGGGGGTAATTTAAATTGTAAGATTTGAAAAAAGGTAGTATAACAAACCTATATAAATATAATCAGTAGGATTGAGCGTTTGTCGCAAAAGAAATGTTATAAAAAATTTTTAACTCCACTATTTCCAAACAATAAATTTTGTGGTAGATTTCAATTGCAAATGATGTAGAAATATAGTGATATGAAACATTTTGCTGCCATTTTTTTTCCGCTGTAAACGTTCAACCTTAATAAGCATTATTAGTTAAACAAAGTAATATAACAATGTAATATTTCCAAGTTCTTAAGAAACAAAAATCGTTTTCTCAATACAAAAACTTTTTTTAAGTATAGAAATGTACAGTGCAAATATAATAATTTTGGAATAATATTGGTTTAGTGTTGAAGATTAAGAAATGTATACACCACTATTAGCACAAATAGAACTACATGTAAAATAGAACTTTTGACTAAGGAAACGATATTTAAGATAATTTTAAATTAGTAATTTTAAATAACAGGACAAATTTTGTCTTCCCAGGAAAATATATAAAAGAACAGTGAAGGTCTTAAAAACTTTATATATACACATCTCAATTAATGTAATAAATAGATGTTATTGATAATGTGTTTCGGGCCACAGGTTGAGTATGGCTGATTTAGTCTATTTTATGTACGTATGCCTCAAGGTTTAAATTGCATTGGATATATTTTTTTTTCTTTTTTTGTATTTTGTGAAAGGATTTCGTATTTTGAAAAAATATGTCAGTCAAGTTTTTGCTAACAAAGCGAAAAAGAAAAATTAAAATGTTCTTATATTATACTAATGTTTGCGGAATAATATGTGTGAAACAGCTGAAAACACAGAAAATTGTTATTTATTTACTATGAGCATACAATGCACTCTCTCTTAGTACGTGAATTTTATGTGCAAAAATATTTACATATAAACAAGACATATGAAATTATCTACCTTAATGGCATTGAAATAACACTGTGAGGAACGTTCCAGGGAACTAGTATTGCAAGTTGCACAGCACTGTTATAACCCCCCCCCCCCCCCCCCCCCACACACACACATACACATCACCACACACGCACAAAAATAAATAAATAAACCAATAATAAAATAAAGATGGAAATGTTTTTTCGGCAGTTTAGTTAAAATGCTAAAGAAATTTGTTTGCCTGTTTAAACCCAGATACGCATGTGAATCCACATGAGAATCCTCATCCAGATTTCACATTTAATTATTATTTAACAAACAATAATTATAATAGTCATTAAAAAATAAAAATCCACGCACATAAAATGAAACTTATGAAAAAGCCAATTATTTAAAAAAAAAAAAAAAAAAAAAAAAAAATCATCATATTTGAAAAGACTGTACATTTATTATAAAAGTTGTAATTTTAACGAATATGGGTGGTATAATACAATACAATGTTTAAAAACACTTTTTAATCGGTTCAAGTGTTTTATAAATATTGACAGATAAAGAAAATAACTTTTTTTTTTTTTTTTTCTACAGAAAGCATTTTCATACCCAAGGTATGTTCAAGGTGTTCAAGGTGCATAAAGGCATGTGCCAATTACGTGGCCGCTAGAGGGCGGTCATTATCAAGAGTTCAATTCAGAACGTTGATGGGGATGTACCTTCAGAGGAGGTCTATGGGTGTACCTTGAACAAGAAACTGAAAATGTACGAGAATAACTTAAATGTATATACTTTTTTTATTATGTATAAAAATATAGAAAACATATACCGGAAAAATATAGAAGATAATATTAAAAGAAAAAAAAAAAAAAATTTTTTTTGTTTGATAATCAGTGGCGAAAGGTCGATGTTGTAATCAAGTTGCCTAAATGTGCCTTTAAGTCAGTTAGGTATGCTAAAATATTATAAACTAAGAATAAAAATTGTTTTTTTAAACCTACCTTTTTTTATTTAATTTTTTTTTATAAGCATTCGATTTTTATCTTAAAAATCACGCCTAATTTCATAAGTCATGCCTACAATTCACGTAGTTAAAAAAAAAATCCGTTAACGCGATGTTAATTTTACGTGTGCCTCGATAATTAAAAATCCACCGCTTTGATTTACGCTTAATGGAAGGAACGAACTGAATTTATTAAAACATATAATTTTTGCCCTGTTTCTTCTTTTTAGGATATAGTAACAGAAAAGAAAAAAAACCTTTCTTTTCTTTTTTTTTTCTACCTACTTAGGAATTCCAAATTATTTTCTATTATAAAAAAATACTAAAATTATAAACTATTAAACGATAAAAGAGTATTCTTTTGTCTCTCTGTAATTTAAGTCCAGATTCAGACACGATGTAACCGCCAGATGCAGATCTCTAAGCTGGACATGTTAAATTTCTGCAGTGACGTTGTCAAACTAGCATTGGCTCGTGCAGCACATTTGCAAATTGAAAATTTTTGATATTTTGTCAGTTTAATCAACCACTTTTAAATTAGTTATATATCGGCTCAGTCTGCCCGCTTAATTTTTTCATCGGCCCGACTATACGTTTATTTATTTATTTATTTATTTATTTTTATTTTTTTGCCAGCCCGGCAAGGCTAGTTAATTTATAATGTCGGCCGGGCCCGTTAAAAAAATTGTCTTTATTCTGCCAGCATGGCCAAGTCCATTTGAAAGTTTGTCTGTATTTGCCTGCCCGGGCGGGGGCCTAGGGACCTCGACCACACCTCTTCTGTATATAGAAACTGGTAATTATAAACATATGAAAGAGGTTTTTTTACTGCATCCATTTCTTTTTAAATGTATCAGAGTTGCAATCTTTAAATTCATTTATCCCAGTTGATTTTTTTTTTTTTCCTGTTTGTAAAATGCTTAACATTTTGCTATCTGTAATATGCTTAAACTTCAACAGATATAAGAAGTAGCATACATATTTTTTTAGATAATTGAAAAATTGAAAAGGGTTTAATAGAATTAGAGGTGGGTTTTGGAATAGAATGAATACATTTTTTTTTAATATAAATATAAAGAAATTCGTGTCTTTCTCTCAAATTTAGCAAGATAACAAGTTTAATTTTTTTTTTTTCTTTCACATAAACAAATGGGTATATAGAAAAATCAATCCCTAAACCTATGAAGTATACTTCTGTGAATATAAAAGGAAAAGTGCATAAAAATGTTTAAAAAAAATAACGTTTTTAAATTTTCTTAATTTTTTTTTAAAAATTTAATCATTTTCAACATTTAGCCATGATATTAAATTTTTTGTCATGAAATTCGTTTTTTAAAATTTTTAATGTGTAAATAAAGGACATAAAGACAACCAAAGACATAACCAAAAATTTTTGTACAAAGGAGGGTATAGAGTTCTCTTAAGGCGTTTCTCAAGAAATATTTTTTTCTGATGAACAATGCGAAACTTTCTGATACATTTTCTACGTTATTTTTTAACATAAAAGCATAATAAAAACATGTGAAAGATGTTTTTTACTGCATCCATTTTTTAAAAATGTATCAGAGTTGCATTATTCATTTTTCCCCTGTTGAAATGTTTTTTTTTTTTTTTTTTTTCCTATTTGTAAAATGCTTAATATTTTGCTATCTGTAATATGCTTAAACATCAGCAGATATAAGAAGTGACATATATATATTTTAGATAATCAAAAATGTATATTCAACAGAATTAGGGTTGGGTTTTGGAATAGGGTTGGGTTGGGTTGATTATTGACGGCCAATTATCTACACTTGGGATATAGGCCTTGGGGGAGTGCCCTTCGTGGGGGTCTTTCTAAGGGAACCTAACCCGTATTTACGCATGGATAAATCCACGTCTCGAAGAAAACCACGAAAACTTCGAACGATTAGGCCGACGGGCGCGATTGGGAGGGTTTTGGAATAGAATGAATAAAAAATAAAATAAAATATAAATATGAAGAAAGTCGTGTCTTACTCTCAAATTTAGCATGATAATGAGTTTCATTTTATTTTTTCTATCTCATAAGCAAGTTGGTATAGAAAAAAATCAATCCCTAAAATTATGAAGTATACTCCTGTCAATATAAATGGGGAAAAAAACGTAAAAATTTTAAACATGTAAAAAAGTTTTAACGTTTTTAAATTGTCTTAATTAAAAAAAAAAACTGTCGTTTTCAAAATTTGGCCTTGATATTATTATTTTTTTGTCTTGAAAATCGTTTCTTTTTAAAAATGTAATTTTTTTATGTATAACCAAAGTACAAAAATTTTAAAATAGCAAAATATTTTTTTACAAAGGGTACCGAGTTCCCTTAAGGCGGTTCTCAAAAAATATTTTTCCTGATCAACAACGCGAAACTTTCTGATACATTTTCTAACTTATTTTTTAACATAAAAGCATGATAAAAACATATGAAAGAAGTTTTATTACTGTATCCATTTCCTTTCAAATGTATCAGATTTGCAATCTTTAAATTCATTTTTCCCAGTTGGAGGTTTTTTTTTTTTCTCTTTGTAAAATGCTTAATATTTTGCTATATGTAATATGCTTAAACTTCAATAGATATAGGAAGTGACAATCCCTAAACTTATGAAGTATACTCCTGTGAATATAAAAAGAAAAAAGGCATAAAAGTGTTAAAAAAAAATTTTTTTAACGTAATTTTAAAAAGAAAATTAATTGTTTTCAAACTTTAACCATGATATTACATTTTTTTTTTGTCATGAAAATAGCTTTTTACATTTTTTAATGTGTAAATAAAAGGGTACAAAAAAGACATAAGCAAAAAAATTTTTTTTTACAAAGGCAGGGCTCCCAAATGGTTCGCGAACTGAATACCAATATTTTGTAACAGAAAATTTCATGGTAGGTTTTTACAACATTACCGCAAAAATGTACCTCCGAAGGTGTTTTCTGTAAAATTTGCAAGAAAAATCTAAATCTAAAATTTTTCTATGAAAATACCGGTATTCAAAAAGCGGCCCATTTGGAAGCCCTGCAAAGAATACCGAGTTCTTTTAAGGCGATTGGTTCTCAAGAAATATTTTTTCTGATCAACAACGCGAAACTGTCTGATACATTTTCTAACTTATTTTTTAACCCTTTCAGGGGCCAAGCACTTCTATTACTAAAATGTTGAAATGAATAAATGGTACCGGAATTTAAGAACAAATTTATTTTGAAATATAAAAAATTATTTCGCATGCGAAATAAACGAAAAGTTTTATACCAAAATTCTGATGCAATTATGGCATTTGATAATAAAAATTAAGTGGTTTCATAAACGTACCACCCCCCACCCCTTGAAAGGGTTAACATAAAAGCATGATAAAAACATACGAAAGAGGTTTTTTTACTGCTTCCATTTCTTTTTAAATGTATCAGAGTTGCAATCTTTAAATTCATTTTCCCAGTTTGGAGGGGTTTTTTTCTGCCTGTAATATGTTTAAATTTGAACAGATATAAGAAGTGATATATATATATCTTCTGATAATCGAAAAGGTACATTCAATAGAATTAGGGGTGGGTTTTGGAATAGAAAGAATAATAATAATAATAATAATAATTAAACATAAATATAAGAAATTCCTGTTTTTTTTTTTGTTTTTTTTTTCTTTTCAAATTTAGCATGATAATGAGTTTCATTTTTTTTCTTTCTCATAAACAAATGGGAATATAGAAAAATCAATCCCAAAACTTACGAAGTATACTCCTGTGAATATACAAGGAAAAAATGCATAAAAATGTTTAAAAAAAATTTTAACGTTTTTAAATTTTCTTAATTTTTTTTAATTAATTGTTTTCAAAATTTTGCCATGATATTACATTTTTTGTCATGAAAATCGTTTTTTAATTTTTTTTTTAATGTGTAAACAAAGTACAAAAAAGACATAAACAACAACAACAACAACAAAAATTACAAAGGGTACCGAAAGGCGGTTCTCAAGAAATATTTTTTCTATTTAACAACGCCAAACTTTCTGATACATTTTGTAACTTATTTTTTAACATAAAAGCATGATAAAAGCATATGAAAGAGGTTTTTTTACTGTATCCATTTCCCTTTAAATGTGTCAGAGTTGTAATCATTAAATTCATTTTTCCCAGTTGGAGTTATTTTTTCTTTGTTTTCTATTTGTAAAATGCTTAATATTTTGCTATCTGTATTAACACTTATAAGAAGTGACATGTATATTTTTTCAGATAATCCAAAAATTTTATTCAATAAAATTAGGAGTGCGTTTTTGAATACAATGAGTATTAAAATAAATAAATAAGTAAATAAAACATAAATATGAAGAAATTTCCGTTTTTCTTTCAAATTTAGCATCATAATGTTTAATTTTTTTCTTTCTCATAAACAAATGGGTATACAGAAAAATCAATCCCGAAACTTATGAAGTATACTCCTGTGAATATAAAAGGAAAAACTGCATAAAAATATTTTTTTAAAAATAACGTTTTTAAATTATCTTAATTTTTTTTTTTTAATTTATCATTTTCAAAATTTAGCCATGATATTAGATTTTTTTTGTCATGAAAATCGTTTTTACAGATTTTTATGTGTAAACAAAGGGGGGTACAAAAAAAGACATAAGCAGAAAGGAAATTTACAAAGGGTACCAAAAGGCGAAGTATACAAAAAATAATTTTTTTTTTCTGTTCAACAACGCCAAACTTTCTTATACATTTCTGACTTATTTTTTAACATAAAAGCATGATAAAAACATATGAAAGAGGTTTTTTTTACTGTAGCCATTTCCCTTTAAATGTGTCAGAGTTGTAATCTTTAGAGATCCATTTTTCCCATTTGGAGTTTTTTCTTTTTTTTTTTTTTTTTTTTTTCGATTTGTAAAATGTTTAATATTTTGCTATCTGTAATATGCTTAAACTTCAACATATATAAGAAGTGACATGTATATTCTTTCAGATAATCCAAAAAGTATATTCAATACAATTACACAGCTGCCACTGTCGATTATTTTTTAATTCTATCTCGCATCACTTTCTTAAAACAAAATTTTTTCACATACACTTTAACAACATATGCAAGAGAAATATAATACAAAATTAATTCTTTTAAAAGTAGTGGTGCGGAGAGAATATATAAAAATAGTCGCCAGTGGCAGCACTAAATTAGGAGTGCGTTTTTGAATAGAATGAATGCATTTTTTTTTTTTTTTTAAATATAAATATGAAGAAATTCGTGTCTTTCTCTCAAATTTAGCAAGAAAACAAGTTTCATTTTTTTTCTTTCTCAAAACAAATGGGTATATAGAAAAATCAATCTCTAAACTTATGAAATATACTCCTGTGAATATAAAAGGAATTTTATTTTCATTGTGTTAAACTTTTTAAAAAAATTAATCATTTTCAAAATGTAGCCATGATATTACATTTTTTATCATGAAAATTGTTTTTAAAATTTCTTAATGTGTAAACAAAGGGGGTGGGGGGTGCAAAAATACATAACCAAAAAAATTTTGTACAAAGGGTGCCGAGTTCTCTTAAGGCGTTTCTCAAGAAATATTTTTGCAATATTCAAATTCATTTTCCCAGTTGAAGTTTTTTTTTTTTTTTTTTTTTTTTTGTAAAATGCTTAATATTTTGATATCTGTAGTATGCTTAAACTTCAAGAGATATAAGAAGTAACATACATATTTATTTAGATAATCGAAAAGGTATGTTTAATAGAATTAGGGGTGGGTTTTGGAATAGAATGAATACATTTTTTTTTTTTTTTTAATAAAAATATAAAGAAATACGTGTCTTACTCTCAAATTTAGCAAGATAACAAGTTTAATTTTTTTTTCTTTCTCATAAACAATTTGGTATATGGAAAAATCAATCCCTAAACTTATGAAGTATACTCCTGCGAATATAAAAGGAAAAAATGCATAAAAATGTTTAAAAAAAATAACGTTTTTAAATTTTTCTATTTTTTTTTTTAATTTAATCATTTTCAAAATTTAGCCATGATATTATTGTTTTGTCATGAAAATCGTTTTTTAAATTTTTTAATGTGTACACAAAGGGGTGAGGGGGGGATGCAAAAAGACATAACCAAAAATTTTGGTACAAGGAGTACCGAGCTCTCTGAAGGCTTTCTCAAAAAATATTTTTTCTGTTCAACAACGCAAAACTTTCTGATACATTTTCTAACTTATTTTTTAACATAAAAACATGATAAAAACATATGAAAGAGGTTTTTTACTGCATCCATTTCTTTTAAAATGTATCAGAGTTGCAATCTTTACATTCTTTTTCCCAGTTGAATTTTTTTTTTTTTTTTTTTTTTTTTTTTTTTTTTTGTCTATTTGTAAACTGTTTAATATTTTGCTATCTGTAATATGCTTAAACTTCAACAGTTATAAGAAGTAGCACACATATTTTTTTAGATGATCGAAAAGGTATGTTTAATAGATTTAGGGGTGGGTTTTGGAATAGAATAAATACAGTTTTTTTTTTTTTTTTTTTTTTTTTTTTTAAATATAAATATAAAGAAATTCGTCTCTTTCTCTCAAATTTAGCAAGATAAGAAGTTTTATTATTTTTCTTTCTCATAAACAAATGGGGATTAATCCCTAAACTTATGAAGTATGCTCCTGTGAATATAAAAGAAAAAAATGCATAAAAATGTAAAAAGCAAAAATTAACGTTTTTAAATTTTCTCAATTTTTTAAAAAAAATTTAATCATTTGTCAAAATTTAGCCATGTTGCATTTTTTGTCATGAAAATCGTTTTTTAAAAATTTTATTGTGTAAACAAAAGGGGGGGGGGATGCAAAAAATTTTTGAACGAAGGGCACCGAGTTATCTTAAGGCGTTTCTCAAGAAATCTTATTTCTGATCAACAATGCGAAACTTTCTGATCTAACTTATTTTTTAACATAAAAGCATGATAAAAACATATGAAAGAGGTTTTTTACTGCATCCATTTCTTTTTAAATGTATCAGAGTTGCAATCTTTAAATTCTTTTTCCCAGTTGAATTTATTTATTTATTTATTTATTTTTTCTATTTGTAAAATGCTTAACATTTTGCTATCTTGTAATATGCTTAAACTTCCATAAAAATCTTTTTTTTTTTTTTTTTTTTTTTTTTTTTTTTTTTTTTATGTGTAAAAAAAAAAAAAAAAAAAAAAAAAAAAAAAAAAAAAAAAAAAAGTTTTGCAAAGGGTACCGAGTTCCTTTAAGGCGGTTCTCAAGAAATACTTTTCCTGATCAACATCGCGGAACTTTCTAAACTCATTTTTTAACATAAAAGCGTGATATCTGTAGGCATGATTATTGAACTAATTTGAAATTGAACAGTTTTTTTCATTTTCTGAAAAATGAGTTATATCTTCAGTTATAAGTGATTATTGTCTCAGGACGGCAGTTTTTCCCCTTTCTCACACTGTCGCGTCTGGAAATTAGGTTCAAAACATCGACTTTGACAACAGTTTCTGAATATTGTCACCATTGACAACTGGCAACATTTTCTGCTTTTACCGAAAAAAGAAATAAATAAACTGTTCGTATTATGTAGTTTCTTCATAAGAGCACCTGCCAATTTGATACGTTTTTGAGAAAAAAATAATTATAAAATGTGTTCGAAAATAGCCTTTTTGGATTTGAGAGCTGCATTAAGTAAAATGATAGATAGTTTGTAAAAATGAAGTAAATACCTATAAAATTAAACTCATATTACAAAACTCAATATATGAAAAATATAATAACGCAATAATTTAGTTTATTTTCTTCTATTTATCATTTTATAATGTATTTTTTTAAATAACAATTCCCTTATACCCCATCTTAATCTGTGCGTTGTTTAATATAATACATAAAAGGTTTTCATTATAACTACTTAAAAGTATAGGGTAAGCCGGGGTAATTTGGTGCTGGGGTAATTTAGTACATCACTTTCAATTTTTATTATCATGAATCATGATCTTATCTATAGTATGGTATGAATCTTTATTATTATTATTATTTTAAGTGCTTATACATGTTTACTGTGCATTAAATATATACCTATTATGTAAGTAGCACATTTTCAGGAAAAAAAAAATATATTTGCTGGAATCTATCAAATACTGTGCAAAATGACCACCTTCGAAAGTTTCGATATATCTCTACTTACATGAAACCACAGAAAAGGCGACATGATGTACGTAAGAATGAAAATTTGTACTGGCATGTTGAAAGTTACACTCTAATAAATATTGCATTTCTTCTTTTTGCATCTTTGAAAATAACTCGGAAAAAAAAATAATATTTGTGCAGGTACCAAATTGCCCCAAGTAAAAAATAAAAAAAGCAGGGTAATTTGGTGTCGCTGTATTTTACTTATAAATTTATTTATTTTTACTGTGGTTTTGTTATGTTCGATTTAACATTTTATTTATTAATCATTTCTTAGAAGTATACAAACTGACTTCTTCCAGATTTATTCCAGATTGATTCCCAGATTGATTCAGATAGGAAATAAGGTTACTGAAATGTGTAAGACCCGATACTTAACTTGTGTTTAAAAATGTTTACGGTATAGCATAGCCTTCTATTAAGAAACTGTTTTAAAAAGTTATTTATTAATATAGACCTATTACATTCAGAAGACTGTGTAATGTCTAAAATATCCTTATTTTCATTCTAAAATGTTTCACTCTAGCCTATATCATTGAGTGGGGTTCATTTTGTCATCTTTATGTAGTACAACAATGTTGACAGCCATTTCGTAAGAAATTGTTTGAAAAAGTTTTTTTTTTTTTCATTCTAAAATGCTTTCCTCTATATTATTAAGAAGTATTAATATCTTCTAATTATCATTTATGCTTTCACTGATGTATAAAAAACGTGTATTAAAACTTTTATTTCAACTAACCATGTTGTATTAATTTTGTTTGAAAGGACATATTTGAAAGAGCATAAAACATTATGAATTTAAACAGAGCCTTTAAAATTCTTCATGTAAATTGCTATTTCAAACTCTTTCTTTAAAAAACATACGCTCTCAAAGAAAAATTCCCAGTGCTCTAATGTTATCTGATAAAAAAAAAAAAAAAAAAAAAAAAAAACAGTGTTCTGAATAGTACATTATTAAAAGTACAAAATGGTATGCACCTTATTACCTCAAAATATACGACTGGTGGTGTGGCAGTGGTTAAAAATGTGACACCAAATTACCTCTTGAAGCGTAATTTGGTGTTTCCCTTTTTTTTTTTTTTTTTAATAGCCCTAACTTACTAAGTACTGACTAAAATTCCTTCTTTCTTCTAGGAATTTGTCACTGAAAAAAGGTATGTTTTGCCTTGTACATTCCAATGTTTTTAAAGACCAATGTTTTTCTTTTTTTTTTACATTTTAGTTTGAAAAAATTAAGCACGAAATTAGCCCGCATTACCCTAACTTTCAATACATTTTTTTTTTTTTTTTTTTTTTTTTTTTAATCGAAAGCAGTAGTTAAAAAAAAAAAAACTTTTAAAGATTTTATCTAAATAAATAATATATCTAAAGTATAATATATCTAAACATTTCTTATGCAATACGAGGAGCGTATATCTTAATAATAAAGAAGCTTTGTTGTTCTAAAGCAGAACTTTGGCTACTTATGTTGGAAAATGTGGCGATTTCAAAGCGTTAGTCATAATAAAATATTTCCATAACAATTACTTTAAAAATAGTAGCTTGCAATATCCATATTTTTTTAGCGCCGTGTGATAGGTTTAACGTTTTAAATGCTTTTTAGTAACGAAAAGATATTTAAATTTTCATCGAAATTTCTTTTGATAACATTATGGACAATTTATAAACACAATAAATATTTGGAAAACAAAACGCTTTAACACACACTACATTAAAAAAAAAAAAAAAATAATTAACCTAATAAAAACAGGAAAAACATTTAATGATTTACATAGACTTTTCTTATACAATACATTGAGCTTGTATATTATGTTTAAAAAAAGTTTTATTACTGTATTGCATGAACTTGGATTAGTTGTATGAGAAAAGGTGGTTGTTTTCTCAATAAATAAATGGTAGTTACTATATAATAATATATGTAATTAATTTTAAAATAATTATTATTTTAAAAATACTGACTTTCAATATATTTCCCCCGGTTTATGTACTTTTAATCACCATGTAATAGTAAAAAGAAATTAAATTTGAATTTTTTAAGCAAAATTCTATTTTTTAAATAAAATGATATATGGTAAATAATCACAGTAAATAAATAAAAATATATAAATATCATAAAACTTAACAGAAAATATCTATAAATAAAAATATAAAATAAAAACATTATAAACATTTAATGATTATATAACCAGGAAGGAGCAACAGGAAGCATGTACTTTAATAATAATCAAGCTTTATTGCTGCATTGCATAAATTTGGAATGGCGTAGTGCATGAGGTGGTATCAGGAGGAGACGATTGCCCCATGCGCTAAATTTTTAGAGGTGCCCAAAAGTTTTTTCATAAAAAACTAAAGAAGGAGTGCAATATTTTGAATTGCCCCGGGTGCTCAAAACCTGTCCTACGCCATTCCATGGAATAGTATAAAAAATTATAAACACAGTAAATGTTTATAAAATTAAACATAATAAAACTTATACTATAAAAAACAATAATAATAAACAATATATATATATAACTAAAAGAGTAAAAGTATGATAAACATTTAATGATATGTGTAAACATTTTTTTATAGTACAGAGATACAATAAACACGTTATATTGTTGTATTGCTTGAACTTGGACTAGTTACAGAAGAAAAGGTGTATAAAACGAAACCATAAAAAATCATCAATAGATAAGAAAGTAATAACAGACAAAAAAAATATATATATTCTATTATTGTACTTACCCTCTTCTAGACCATACCCTTATTCATTTCACTTCACAACAGTGTTGACATTTCGCACTAAAAAAAAAAAAAAAAAACCCCTCTCACTCATATTTTAGTCGCACCATCTGCTTTTGGTGCATTCCTATGGACTTTTCAATACCTTGAAGGTTAGAACACCATCACTTGACCTAATTCCTCTTTCTAAACACCATCATCTTATATCTTCTTCTTCTTTTTTTTTTCTCTTTTTTTTTAAATTTTGACAGTGATATTAAGGCACTTTCTTCGTGCTAACCAAAATAGCAGTTTGAGGTATGCCCCCCCCCCCCCCCCTTCTCTCATCACTCTTTTTCAACTCAAAAAACCGTGGGAGCATGTCGCCCGATTAGCAAACGCTTGGAAACCCTTTGAGCCCGGAAGAAAAAGTTACCCAAAGTCTGTCTCTCGTTCTCGCATCTTATTACTCGAGCCTCTTTCTTCTTAAGATTGGGGTAGATGTAAAATAAAGCTGAGGCTATGTTGCGTCATACCCGTTATGAGTTTGGATATCGCCGGGCTCAAGGTCGGTGTTGAGTAAAGCGGGTAGTAACAAGAGATGAGATTCTAATCAGATCATTAGAGAAGCATAGAGATGGAATTGGAAGGGGGGGGGGGGGTGTAGAAACAGGTACAAAATATCAGAAGGGCCCCCGAACAAATCGAAACAGGGGCCAGAGTCTGGTGTTCATTCGGAGCCCTTTTCTGCATCACCATAAAAATTTAACAGTTTTCATTCCTTAGAATGCATACATGAACATATAAATATATATTTATATTATTATATTTTTTGTCTTTAAACTCACTTTTATGGTGGTTCTAAAAAAAAAAAAAAAAAAAAAAAAAAAAATTTCCCGCTCAAGAACGCGAAACTTTATGACACATTTTCAACAAATTTTTTTAAACATAAAAGCATGATACTTGCAAGCATGATTATTAAAGTGCTTTGCAATCGAGCAGGTTTTTTTCCCTTTTCCACAGGTTTTCTTTTTAAACAGGTCAAAATATCAGAAAGGCCACTGAACAAATCGAAACAGGAGCCGGTGTCTGGTTTTCATTCGGAGCCCCTTTCTGTATCACCGTAAAAATTTAACAGTTTTCATTCCTTAGAATGCATACATGAACATATAAATATATATTTATATTATTATATTTTTTGTCTTTAAACTCACTTTTATGGTGGTTCTAAAAAAAAAAAAAAAAAAAATTCCCGCTCAAGAACGCGAAACTTTATGACACATTTTCAACAAATTTTTTTAAACATAAAAGCATGATACTTGCAAGCATGATTATTAAAGTGCTTTGCAATCGAGCAGGTTTTTTTCCCTTTTCCACAGGTTTTCTTTTTAAACAGGTCAAAATATCAGAAAGGCCACTGAACAAATCGAAACAGGAGCCGGTGTCTGGTTTTCATTCGGAGCCCCTTTCTGTATCACCGTAAAAATTTAACAGTTTTCATTCCTTAGAATGCATACATGAACATATAAATATATATTTATATTATTATATTTTTTGTCTTTAAACTCACTTTTATGGTGGTTCTAAAAAAAAAAAAAAAAAAAATTCCCGCTCAAGAACGCGAAACTTTATGACACATTTTCAACAAATTTTTTTAAACATAAAAGCATGATACTTGCAAGCATGATTATTAAAGTGCTTTGCAATCGAGCAGGTTTTTTTCCCTTTTCCACAGGTTTTCTTTTTAAACAGGTCAAAATATCAGAAAGGCCACTGAACAAATCGAAACAGGAGCCGGTGTCTGGTTTTCATTCGGAGCCCCTTTCTGTATCACCGTAAAAATTTAACAGTTTTCATTCCTTAGAATGCATACATGAACATATAAATATATATTTATATTATTATATTTTTTGTCTTTAAACTCACTTTTATGGTGGTTCTAAAAAATAAAAAATAAAAAAATTTCCGCTCAAGAACGCGAAACTTTATGACACATTTTCAACAATTTTTTTTTAACATAAAAGCATGATACTTGCAAGCATGATTATTAAAGTGCTTTGCAATCGAGCAGGTTTTTTTCCCTTTTCCACAGGTTTTCTTTTTAAACAGGTCAAAATATCAGAAAGGCAACTGAACAAATCGAAACAGGAGCCGGTGTCTGGTTTTCATTCGGAGCCCCTTTCTGTATCACCGTAAAAATTTAACAATTTTCATTCCTTAGAATGCATACATGAGCATATAAATATATATTTATATTATTATATCTTTTGTCTTTAAACTCACTTTTATGGTGGTTCTCAAAAAAATATTTTTTCCCGCTCAAGAACGCGAAACTTATGACACATTTTCAACATATTTTTTTAAACATAAAAGCATGATACTTGCAAGTATGAATGATTATTGAAGTGCTTGCAATCGAGCAGTTTTTTGTTTTCTTTTTTCAATAAATGAATTACATTTTGAGAATTACATTACTTTTATTGTCTAAGAATGGCAGGTTTTTTTTTCCTTTTCTGCGATCTCGCAGAAGTCCGTAAATTCAGTTCAAAACGCCAAATTTGACAGGATTTTCGGGAAAAATCTTCTGTTTTTACGTACCAAAAACACGGAAAAAACCATTACATAGTTTTGATGTAAAGAGCACCTGCCAATTTCATACGTTTGCGAACAAAAATGAACTAAAAAATGTGTCAGAATGTAGTCAGTTTGGATTTGAGAACAGCCTTAATGCTTTATCTTGCATGTTTTCTTTCTATTGTTACCCCACCCCACCCAACCACAAAAAAAAAAAAAAAAAAAAAAAAAAAACTTTATACCTTTTGAATCATATAAAAAAATTTAAATATATATACTATATATATATATATATATATTACTTCTATTTTTAAGTCGAAATTTTGAATTTTATCGTTCGTAAGATAATTGGCACAACATTTAGTTTATCATTCAAAGCAGATTGAGAGATATGACAAGAATCCCACTCAAAATAATTAAAATAATATATTAACCAGATTACCGTTTTACAAGACTCTTTGTTATTCATAAATAATAATAGAAAGAAATCTTGCTTCTAACGCTTAATTCCCATTATTATTATTACTATTATTATTATTATTATTATTATTAAACATATTACGGTAATTAGCATAGAGTTTCCGTCGAATAGCCATGGTATCATATTTGATACGCTAATTACTTCTGATGTAAAACAAAATTCGTTTTGTGCAAATCTATGCAAATATATGTACCCTGGGTATGTCATACCCGGCGCGACTGCTCCTGGGTTAAAATTCAATGCATAAATCTCAAAGTGGAAAATGAAGTAAAATGTTGATATTTAGCGCAAAAACATACTACACTGCACAAGATGGCGAAATTGATAATTATTTAGTGTATTAGGGGGCAGACAAATCAATCAGAAAATAATTTCCTTCGATGACGTTACCATGATTTCAATCATGCGACTATGATATTATGAAATCACGATATTTGAGAACCTCCAAGAGTCAGGTATCGAACTATGGCCCATTGGCTTGTGGCATCAAGCCCTGATTATTGGAGTTGAATAAGGGCAAAGAATTATATAACTTTTATTTATAAGGTTCTGCAATTATCACAGTGTTTCAAATGAAGCTTGCAGATCCAGAAATATCTGGAGAAACCCTTGCGTATAAGCTGTTTCTTACGAGATGATCAATGAAAACTCAGAAACCATAATTAAGAAAAATACACATCGTGAGTCAAATAAGATAGAGTCTTCCCGAACACTGGTTGTTCCCCATGATATGTTCTTTTGGTGTGTGTGTGTTTTGTTTTATTTTCTTCACAACTTTACATGTACAGCAAATATTAGTCAGTTTTCCCGACAAAGTTTGTATCTAAAAATTCTTCTCTGGTTATTTGCAATGCTTGGTTTTCTCCTAAGCGTACAGAGCCTTCTGTAGGCCTGTTCTACCTGAGCGTTAGGCCCCGAATTTTGGGGATCCTAAATACTTTTTTCTATCAATACATGTATTTTTTGAAAATAACGTATGTGAATCAATTGACAGATTATATAAGCCAAGCCACGTATAGTAATGACAAGCCACCCTAGTAATGTTTGCTCTTAGACTCTCCACCTTCCCCCACCCAAATTTCAAAATAAGGCTCTTATTTGGATGATATGCCAATCAAAGCATGAGAGTAGTAAAAATGAAATTAGAGGGAGGGTGGGTAAAAACAGATACAAATTACGAGAGTTCAATAGTGAGGATTCAATAGGTAGTTAAACAACATTCATTTATAAATTCTGCAATTGCCACGAGATTTCAAATGAAATTTAGGTTTCGAAATCATCCTAAAAACCTTTGCATGTAAAATGTTTTTTACAAGATGACCTCCGGGAATGTCAGGGCTGTAACTGACAAAAACAGACATCGAGCCATCTTAAATGAGATACTGTCTTCTTGTACCCATAATTATGTTTACGCAATCTGTCTAAATGTTTGGAGTTTAAGTTCATTTTCTTCAAATGTACTGCGAATAATATCCAGTTTTTTCTCGAAAAAAAATTCTATATAAAGCTCTCTGATAGAGAATTATTTCACTTGTAAGTTCCAGTTCCAACTTTTATGGGATTTGAAAAGAAACGTAAAAATATAAAGAATCTTTAGAGTTTGAAATCTCCTTACAGAAATATATGATATAAGCCATCTTTTATGAAATGACTGCTGTAAACGTTAGAGGTTTTAAACTCCATAAAATACGCAGAGCTCCAGAGCTGTATTCGTTAATTTATATACTAATTAACTTTTCAGCAAAGCTGAAATTACGCTGTAAATTAATGAAATACAAAGGATTTGAATTTCGCAAAGGATGTGAATTATCACTTTACTAAATAGCGTGCAACCAATAGAGGGAAAAAATGTCCAGACAGGGGTTCGATCCCGGATCCCTTGGTATAGCGCACCAAGTGCTTTACCACAATAGAGTGAAAAAATGTCCAGACCGGGGTTGTTCGATCCCGGATCCCTTGGTATAGCGCACCAAGTGCTTCGTCAGGTAAAGCACTTGGTGTGCTATACCAAGGGATTTCATTTTTTCACTCTATTGGTTGAACACTGTTTAGTAAAGTGGTAATTCACAACCTTTGTATTTTATTTGTTAATTTGTTAGAGAATTGCATAATTCATTTACAAAATTATGCAGGTATTATTATCGGGTTTCAAATAAAACTTGTTAAGTCTCTGAAATCTTCCAATTTTTCCAACAGATGTTCGATCTAAAACTCTTTTCCATTATTTTGATGAGATGCTAGTCAGAGCATTGATAAGAAAACAAAAGAAATACAATGAAATCTTTGTCGTTAAAATTGTCATGTCTTATGAAATGACCGCTACAAGTCCTAACCTAATAATATTCACAGAGTTCCAAAGTGATTGAGAGAATATTCGCTGATTTGTCAGAGAATTACATAATATTTATTTATAAAGTTCTGCAGTTATATCATAGGGATTCTTATGAAACTTGGGTCTCTGAAGAGCAGTGCAGGATCTAGGTTTAGGTACAATTTAAAAAGGTATTTCTATTAGTTTCGCAACGGTACTGATAAAGCATTATTTTTTTTTCTGTTACTTTTCATAAATAGAGAGCGTAAAGAGGCTCCAATAACAGAAAGTGCATAGGAGCGCCATATACCTTCGAACCGGTGCTAGCCCAAAAACATCTGTGCGTAATGAACTGTTTCTTACGAGATGGCTACTTAGACTGTCAGAGACAATAACTAAGAATACATGTGTTAAATTCTCTCATATAAGACTCATAATCTTCTCAAGCCCACCATTGCCTTTTTTTTTTTGAGACCGGCGACCAGGCCCCTACCTGCCAGGTTTCCCTAGCTTAAACGGGTTTAGCGCCTGGCACCGGGGCGCGTAGCGCCACTGAAGAGATGCCGCATAACGGCTGGTCATTTCTGGCAGGACGGCTATGTGGAGGTCTGAGTTTTGTTCCCGTTTTTGTTTTGCTGCTAATTGATCTGATTCTTTTTGTATGGACCTGGGCTTGGCATCACACCTATACGTCATGCCATCGCTATGGAAGTTGGTCTCGTAATTTAGAACCTTGATCCGGTGACGAGACCTTCACCTGACTAGGCACCTCCAGAGGTATTAAGCCCATCATTGCCCTTGTAGTTTCACTTCTATATTAATGTTATGTCTAAAGTTATATTGCCAAGTATACAACTAATGTAGGTAAATTATCCCCATAAAGTTTTTTTTTTTTTAAACTAAATCTGTCTTTAATTATTATACATGAGATGTTAATCAGAGAAATAGAACAACAGGAGTAGAATAGAGGTCATAACTCAGTAAAATTCAAAGAGAATTAATGAGCTGTTGGAGCCATTTCGAGGCGAAAGTGTTATCAACTGCACCCTTAAAAAGGCACATAATTCTTTTTAACATTACACAGGGAAACACAAATAAGGCACATAATTCTTTTTAAAGCCCCCAACTACTACTACAACTAAGCTCAAAGCTCAATATACTTTATGCCACTCCCCACATCGCACATCGTCTACTAAAGATAAAATTTAAAGGTTAAAGGTGAAACTTTTCTCCGTGAATATGTAATTTTAGTCCAAATTTTAAAATAGTGTAAACTTAAAACTTTAAGTGTGAGTGAAATACAAAAACAAATATTAATTTCACGTGAAGAAATGTACAGTATTTTTTCAAGATTCAAATATTCCTTTAACAACTACGTTTAAAGCAGCATTATTTCCAATTATATCTGGTAATGTTTTAAGAAAATCTTTAATTTTCATATTAGTAGTTAGTCATGGTATTTTTTACTATGCATTTTTATCGAGATGTGGTGCTTGAGAGAGTAAATCTAGTGTATAACAGGATGCTTATGTAAATGAGTTTTTGTTCTTCATTAAAGAAATAACTGAACAAGTAACTTTATTTTAACACGTTCACTGCCGGGTTAAAATTACCGGAATTTTATTTTATTTAGAAAGTTCAAATTCATACCAGAAAATACTAATAGCAATATTTACTTTATTTAATTACAGACATTTTTGTGATTACGTAAAATAAAAATTCTTCTTTCGAAATTTCCGGTACGAATTCGTAATTAGATAGAAAAACCATGAATATACTCGTGTTTGGAAGCGAATGGGTTAAATAATCTTAAAACATTTTTGGTTTTATGTATTGCATATATAGAAAAATGAAAGTTTTATATTAAAACGCTCAAAATTCTCTAGGCCTCCCAAAATCTGGGGCTATTAGGGCCATAATTAGGCTCTGTTTGATACCAAGGTTCAAAATTACAAGATAAGATCCAGATCTGGTATTAAGCATTTCGCATCATTCATTTAGGGACGAGAAACCACCATCCGATTTTCAAAATACATCAGTCCCCAGCTGAAATGCATAATCTTCACAAAGCATGATTGCCTTCTTAAGGTCTCTATCGTAATTCGGTGCAAAGATGATATACATATCTGTATTATATCTAGCAACATTATTGTATGGAAGGAAGAAATAAGTGTAGAAAGGTCAAACAAATTCAGTGCTTTTTCCAGGAATTTGTTCCAATGAAACGTCTATCGCATCGAGAATATAAAGTAACTGTCTCTATTACTACACGCACTCCAAGAATCAACAATTAGAATAAGTTTTTCGTTTTTGACAGTGTGAAAGAAAACTGATCTTGAAGAAAGTCGTGAAGAAACTTTTTCTTGACATTCATACCAATAGGATGTAGTATCGCTTTACTATCAGTATTATTATATACTAAATTTGGTGTTTAATTTTAATCGTATAACGTTTGAAGATTAAATAAGGCCAAATTTAGTATATAATAATACTGGTAGTAAATTGATGCAGCATCCCCTGACGCTCCAATTAAGAATAAACTTTGATGATTTCGGGTGGATCTGGAAAGTTATCTAAGAACTTTCCATTTGATTCTGCAACCAAAATATACAAGAAAAAATGAAGTTTACTATCTGCTCAAATTATTGGCATAACCATGTAGGAATGAAATAAGAATGCACATGATCGTATTGTTGCTTGGAAATACAACAATAGTCTGGTTGGCAGAGTGTCAGACTCGTGTTAGGAGAATCGAGGGTTCCAGATATATGACAGGTAAATATCACCATGTTTGGCCTTTTACTGGCTCCTTGTAATGGTGCATTTATAAGGCGCCTTGTAAATGCACTTGTCTTGTATATACACTTTGCCTTGTAAACACACTTTACCTTGTAAATACGCTTTGCCTTATAATTTGTGCGTAAAGTCCTCAGGGTGTGGATTGTCAGCATCCGAGGTACTTAATTGAAAAGGGTCCTGTCGTTTGGTCTGTTATCTGAATTATGAAGCCGCATAAGAAGTCCAACTTCTCTCTAGGCTCTGGCAATCTTACTTTCATGAAATGTGTCATGTTACTGTTTTGAACAGGACAACAACATTGTTTGGCAATATTAACAAATAAATAAAATAGAAATATTTTTGAATAATAATATTAATATAAATTTGAAGGATATGTTACTAAAACTTAGTTCTCTGTAAATATTAAACTTAAAATGGATTTTTAACAATCAAAACATCGATATAGCAATTTAGGAAAGGATATATCAAAAGCCTTTTCTCACATTACCAGAAAATATGTAAAAACATCAACGATAAAAGTAGATATATTAGATTAAAATAGAAAACTTATATCTTGCATTTCTGTGTTGATTCTTTTTAATAGTTACTATAAGATTGATGTAAAAGTTCGTCCAGTTTTAATGTAGACCGACTGACGCAATTGACAACTAAAAATTGGCTTTAATTGAAAGTGGTCGGCTTAAAACAACTCGAAAAACGACAGAAAGTTTTGGAGTAAATTAGCCAGTTAAACATTGGTAAAGCGATTACGTCAACTTGGAATTGTTAGCAAGTGCGATGTATTTGTACCGCATGGATTAACGGAGAAAATTAGATTGATCGAATTTCTGATTGCGATTCGCTGTTGAAGCACAGCGAAATCCATTTTTGAAGCAGGTGATTACAGGTGAAGAAAAATAGATTAGGTATAATAATGTTATGGGTAAAACAACCCGAAAATGACACGACAAGTGATCATCACCTACTCTCGTCATGGTCTAAACTAGAATATCTCTCTTCAACCAGCGCAAAAGCAAGTTTATACCCAAAGAAGATTTTGCTGTGCATTTGGAGTTATAGGAAGGGGGTCGTTTATTACGAACTGTTACCTGTAAATCAGCTTATTAATTCGAATTTTTAGTCACAACTAAATGAAATAAAGTGAGCAATCGTCCAGAAATGTCATGAATTAGGCAAAAGAAAGAGCATTGAGACTACTTGGGACACTAGACCGCATGTGTCTTTGATCACACACAAACATTTTCAGTTCGGCTAAGATGTTTTGGTTCATCCATCGTGCTCTCCCTATCTTGCATTCTCTGACCATCAAGTAGTCAGATCGCTTCAAAACAGCTTAGATTGTAAAACTTTACTTCTCTGGAAAACCTGAAAAATCCCGTCGATCTGTTCTTTAATAAGAAACCTCAGAAATTTTATGAGCACGGAATTATGCAGCTACTAGAGAGCTGGGGAAAGTAATCAAACGGATCGGTGCAAACTATAATAATAAAAGGTAATTTTTAGTGATTAACATTTTCCGTTAATTTCTGTCACAAAAATTGGACGAACTTTTTCATAAACCCAATAGCATAGCAGTTTCATTCAACTTTCAAAATACCTTTCTCAATATTGACAGATTTCCTAAATACATTTTAAATAATGTTGAATGCATTTTTCATGATAGAGCTGCGCAAATTTATATATCAGGGAAATAAAACATGATAAATCTATCAAAAGAATAAAAATATGGAGATTGTCTTGATTTTTTTAAAATCCAAACAAAGATATACATGTAAGGCAATTTTTCAAGGCAACAAAAGACTATTAAAAATAAATAAAATAATAAACAAGTAGCTTTTATGCAGCTTTAATAGACAAATTATGACTTGAGCTTGAAATTTTTTTCGTCAAATTATTTATCAAATCATTAATTATTTACTTGTTCAAATACCCTAGAACCTGAGTGCAACAGTAACCCTCCAAATTTATGTCATTAAACATGAACAATTACAGAGAAGTTTAATATCCTCAAACAATATTCGACACAAATTACAATTTTTCAGTTTTAAATTCAGACTCGATAAGTAAAATTATTCATAATCAGTTATTAATTATAATTTCGACAGTCACACAACAATTAAATATTAATTTACTAAAAAAATATTAGTCAAAATATCAATAGATATATGAAAATATGTAACTATTATTGGTATAGGAACACTTGATTGTTTGTAAATGGATAGTTGTGTTTAAATGTTTGACATTTTTAAATCGAAGCAAGAGACAGATATGTTTTTTAAAAACTTCCCTTAGAAAAGAAAAAATAACGAAACTTCTCGATACATCATATTGTGGCTAAATTGGACCTGTGGTGGAAAAAAAAAAAAAAGGAAAATGCGCTGGCGAAAAAGTTACCGTCTATTTTCCGTTTTTTCATAAAAATTCCGTTTTAGTATTCCTCCGTTCTCCCCATGTAAACTTTTCGTTATTCAATAAGGGAAAACTCTGTTTTTAAAAATAAATATGCTCAAAATAAAAAAAAAAGCCAAATACTAACTATAAATACTGATGCATATTTACAATGAACAGGTATTTGTAGTGAATACTATACATAAATACCTTGTTTTCCTCCGGATTCGAACTTAGGTGCTCTCCAACCACCTGACTACATCCAACGATTTGTTTATGGATAAGCATCAATTACGAAAATTGAACAGAATACGAATTATTTTGTTTTCTCTTAATTGGAAAGAAACATTTCCGTTTGTCTGTCTTGAAAGAAACATTTCTGTTTCAACATTCAACGTGTAAGGTTAAAAAGGAAAATTTCCTTTTATTCCTGGAAAGTTTACAATTTTTGCTCAAAATAGAACGTTTTCGTTAAAAGTCAAAAATTTCATATAAAAACACCCATATGTATATGCGAATGTTTTCTACAGTGTAAAATTAGCTTAACTGGCTAAATTGTATTTTGACTGTTCATATTGCGGTCTCCATTTATTACTTATGGTGGTTGATAAACAATTTCGTTCATTTGTCCATACATTCCCCATTCAGAAAAACATTGCGTTCCACAAAAGTTAATAAACAAAATAATTAATATTTCTGAAAAATTTCGTTCAGTTCCAGTGTTACCAATTCGCTACTTTTTTTAATTCAAATTGCTTGATTGCCACCACTTTTTCAAGTAGAAATATTCGCCTTACTTATGACAGATTAAATAATGCGAGAATAAGATCAATTACACTATTTAACCCTGAGACTCCCAGTGGGACACTATGTCCCAGTGCAACTTCAAAAATGACCACTGAACACAGCAATCCCTGAAACGCTTGGAAAACAATGTCTGCTAGTACTACTGGTCTTTCACGTTCATTTGGGATCGTAGTTGACCGTTTGCTTGGTAGATGGCAGCCCAAGGCGGGGATTAGCGTGTTAGGGTACCAAGAAAAAAATGGTAGTCAAGGGGTTAAAAAACAACTGTTGGGAATACAATAAACTTAATTTAAGAAAAAGTACTCAACGTAAGGCATATGCTCGGTTCTAATGACGATTGAGAAACGTTTTTCGACTACTTTTGGTAATACAGTAGGACCCGTATTTAACGAAAAGCTCGGGACACAGAAAAATGCTCGTTAAATCGGGTCGCTCGCTAAATCCGAATCCAAGTTAATAACTAGTATGTACATAAAAAAAAACAACTTACCTGAATTGCTGCTTGATAATCTTTAATGAGAAGTGCAATAATATTCATCCAAAGTTGATTGTTTGACTTTACAAAATTTCGTTTCATTTATTTTTTGTCTAAAACTTTAATGCATTAAATGTTGCATCATCAATATTTTTCATTGCTTCAAAAAACAGTTCAAGATTTTGTAATGATTCTGCAGCACAATCACGTGACGTTGTTTTAATTACAGTTTCTTCTTCCGAGTCACTATCACTTGCATTTTCCTGTTCCTGAGCGTTTACCATTTTCATGAGAATATCCTCAGTGGAGAGTATGCCCGAGGTTAAGACATCATCATCAACGTTATTGTACTCATTGATGTTTAAAACATCGTTAAACTGCTGAATGTTATTTTGTTGCAAACAGACTGAGAGTCACAAGTCATCTTCATCTTCGAAGTCACCATCGTTCTGTCAAACTATCCAGCTTTCTTGTAACAGTTTTGGATACAGGATTGAGTCACACTTCCCCAAGCCTCTGTCATCAGACGTATAGCCGCAAGAACAGAAATTTTAAGATCCTGATCTGTATTATTTCTGTCTAACATCATAAGAGTCAATTGCTTTTTATAATAGCATTTGAAACTGCGAATAAGAACAAGTTCGAGAGGCTGTAACACCGAGATTGTGATAGGCGATAAAAAAAGAAGTTTGATGTTTTTAAATTGCTGACCAGCGGGTGAGCAGAACAATTATCAACGATGAGTGCAATCTTTGTTTTCTGTTTTTGGAGCACTTTATCCCACTCGTGAAAATAGAATAAAAATAATTCCTAAGTTATCCATGCTTTTTTGTTCGATTTGTAAGTCACTGATAGACTTTTTACCCCTTTAAAGCATCTTGGATTTGCAGATTTACCGACGATAAAAAAAAGTTTTTATTGTCTTTGCCTTACATGTTACATCACATTAACAAAGTTAAGTGATTTTTCGGCAACTTACCACCCACACATTTTTCACCTTTAAACTTCATCGTTTGATAAGGGATTAGATTGTAAAAGATGAAGGCCTTATCGGTATTGTCGATGTTATCTTCAGTATAATTTTCGCGTAAATCTTTCCATGTGCAATCTAACTAGTCATTCACGTCCTTGCATTCACATTGGAGCCTCGCCGATAATTTTTTCTGGACAAGTGTTGTGCCGTTGCTTGAAACGATGTAGCCATCCATTAGAGCATGAAAAATCTGTGTAACTTACCTGAGCTTCAAAATTTTCAGCTTGAATTTTAATGATGGACCCAGTTATCGGCAAACAATAATTCCGTTGCTGAACAAACCATTTTAAAAGAGCTTCATTCAAGTCCTCTTTTTCACACTTCTTCAACCATTTGCAATCCGTCACATTCGCTTCATATGCTTCCATTAACTATTCCTTATTTTTCAAACGAGTTGACACAGTTGAACTGCTTACATATTGCAACATTTTTTTCACCTTTATCTAAGAGTTTTATAATTTGCACTTTTTCTCTTACGGATAAAACTTTACTTTTCGATATTTTAAACAGCAGAATAAAAAACACGCTCTCAAGAAAAGGCACAAGCCGAAAATATGTTTTTCTTACACACAGTTCTGAAACAGGTAATTACACCTGATTTGGATTGGATAAAGTTATTAAAGGGTGGAGTCGTCATAAATGTTGTCACTTGACGCCGTTCCTACCCCCTCTACATCCACCATCTTTAACTGCGATAAAGCACCAATTGTGTTGGAATTCTAATCTTTTTCAACTATTGTTGGATAACTTTAAAGAATGGTTATTTTTTCTTTACAAGAGGAATGGGTGAATTCTAGGAAAGCTGTGTGTTTTTCCTTTTTTAAATCATTATTTCTGTAATTATTTCTCGCTTTCATAATTATTTTCCTCGTCAAATCCGAGGAAAGTACAAAAATTTTTCTAGATAAAAGAGTATACTGAATACATTTATAACCATTATACCAAGCAAAAGTCTCCATTTTCCTCGCTAAATCCGTAATCTCGTTAAATGCGGGCTCGTTATAAACGGCTCGACTGTATGTAAAATTTATTACTCTACTCAGATTTTATTATAAATGAATTATTATAAAACTTAATATAAAATTTATTATAAAATTTAATATAAATTAATTATTACAAAGTTTAATATAAATGAGTTTATATTAAATCAACTAAGAATTATGGACAATTCTGATAGTAGAAATAGAGTATACATTTCTCTTCATAAAGCCGATCTTAGTCTATATTTTTAATTCAACATATTACAATTCAACCGCTTTTACAGGAATGTCATTCAAAAAGTACATTATAAGATTAAACAAGCAAAAATTTTTGAGTAAAAATTTAAAATTACATTGATATGTCTCATCAGACTTTTTTAAACCCCAAAATAGACGATGATAATGCAAGGTACGCTTCGCGATTAATGTGGTGCTTGCTGTCGATCGCGTAGTGTGTGTTTTGATTTTGATCTAATCTTCTAACTGACCGCAGTCGACAGTTAGGTGTCACGATTACCTAGATGGCATTAAAAGTGAAATGACCTAAAAATAAAAAATATTATTTTAAATATTTTATTTTTTTACTTTTTGCGGTAACAGTTTTTTGCATAAAAAAGTCAAACAAACCATATGTATTTGTTTTGATACTACATCTATTTTTCCGTTTCTCGTGCAAAGATTCTTTTCTATGCTCTCAGGTAGGGCATTTTCAAATTCAATAGACTATATTACACAACAGCTGAAAATTCAACAATTGTATTCGTATTTGAATCAAAGTGATTTAGTGCTCTTAAATAGATTTTGTACGTGAATTTTACTAATTAGCCGAGTGAGAATAGTTCACTTGGGGTAAAATATGTAAATTTTGATACAATCCAGAGATATACTATGGTGCTAATATGTAACCGGAAGATGCACTGTTGAAACCCAGGTTTCAACAGTGCAAGGGTTTCAGCTCTGGTACATGGTCTGAATATACAGAGTGTTCTTAAACTGTTTGAACAAAATCAGATGGTGTAGAAATAGGACAAGTTCTAGAAATAGGCTGACTGAGCCGATTAATTTACTGAATAAAAAAAAGTCCTTCCGGCCTGTACCGGGAGGTAAAGGTAGCTTTCCTATATCTTCGTTTTAAAATTTTAGCTACTGTTACACGAAAACAGCAAGTTAAAATGCAAAGAAAACGTTTACAAAAGATCCGTTAATACTGAATTTGAATAAGAAATTCGCCAAATTATTGAGCAATAGACAAATTGGCTTCATTTATAAAGACTTATTTTGGCCGCCAAATGTCGCCAAGTTTGGCGAGAATTTGGCGCTAACGGATATGAATATATAGTTTTATACGTATGATTAGAAAAATTATTTCAACAATGAAAATTTTTGTAATGTGCTGTCTTGTTTCAAAATGTCAACCACCCTAGAATTTCAAACTGCTCTATCTCAGCCATTTTTTAAGATAGAGGTAAACCAAAAAATGCTCTGGAATCCTCGTATCAAGGCCTAACAATTAATTAAAAAATAAATTTGAATTTTTAACTTTTTTGTATATTTATTTTAGTTTTAAATTTTTAAATGGCCGTCATCTTGAAACAAAATGGCGGACCAAGCTGGCCAACGAACTCGGTCGAGACATTGGTGAGCTTAATACACACAATTAGTTTCATCAAAATTGATTTATAAATACGAGCGTTATCGTATGACATAGGTCAGATATATATATATATATATATAAATCAACATTTGAACGGAGGGTGGTTTTGGGGTCTGGGGGTCATGATCGGTGAAAATATATCGAAATTTTCCGGAACTGCTTTCCTCCGAACGGCTGCAATAGGTAGCTTTATACTTTTTTGTATTGAAAGTTACCTAAAATTGTCGGAGCTTTCTATATGGAATAGTGAAGGTTCTAAATGCTTCACATCAAATTCTATTAAAAGAACGAGTTATTGGAGGAAACAGAGAAATCTTACATCTCTGTTTTCTTAAATATAAATCAGATTTTATAAAGCATTGCAACATTTATTAGAAATCAATATTTATATTCTTCATGATATGTTTTTATGGAGCTATTTTTTCCAACAACTATTTTACCAACAAAAGAAAATAGTCTTAAAATAGCTCATGTGAACTTTTCAGTTTTAAAAAATGTCTTAGTTTTGAAGAGAGGGCAGATTAAGGCCCATTAGCCATCTGATACCTGCGCAACTGACTTGGTCTATTTTTGAAAGTAGCTGATTATTTCGCAGAGCGGTTAAGGGGGAATTTGAATCGTCTAGAACAGTGATTCCCAAACTTATTATGATTACGTCCCACCTGAGCGTATTTAAAACCATGATGCCTTCCCCCTCATACCCCCTGAAACATTTAATTCTTATTATTTAATCTTCTTAATACCAGGTTTCAAATTTTGGTGAGCGTTCTTAGTTTTGCATGATTGGAACCACAATTTAATTCTATTGGTTGTGGCTGTTTTTCTACGAAAGTTCATATACTTTTATTTATTAAGTTTAAATTATTATTTTTTTTCTGGTTCGAAATAAAAAAAAACTTCAAAATAAAAAATAATGGGTCAAATAAGATCCCAATGACACTAGGAGGGTTAAAACGTGAACTTGTATTTAAACGGAGAAAGCCTTAAAAGCACATTGACCCCATCGCAACCAACGTTCAGTAGGGGAGAGTGGGGCACATTTGATCACTTTTAGAATTATAATTTTATCTGCTAAATTTTTATGAAATTGTAAAATATAAAAATATATTTATAATGTTCTAATTTTGGTAAATGCATATAAAGCAAATGGTTATTTGTCGAGAAAGTTGGTATATTAAATTCTTTTGTAAATCAGTTCAAACTGGTCAAAATGCGCCCCATCATGGGGTACTTATGATCGGCTATGGGGCACTTTTGATAATTTATTTGAATATATCATCATATATATTTGAAATCGTATATATTTTTAACATCACTCTAAAAATTCAACGAAGCAATAATCTTCACTTTCATGTTTAGATATTAGATGAGTTTTGTTGTTCTTTTGCCATCTATAGATATTTCAAACTATAGCTATTTAAATAAATATTTTTATGCTAAAAAATATGCCCAATAAGTCATTTTTAGATAACTCTTTAAGTAATTTTATGTATAAAAGTTTTTTCGTGTGACATACTTCACAGCGAATAGAATTAAAAGGACTATTCAATAAATACTAGTCAAATTTTAAAATTGTATAAAACACTTACTTTTTCATTTTATTTTTGAAATTTCCATGCATAATTTGTATTAAAATCATTACTTTTCCAAACATTACAAAAAGAACTGGCATGAAATTGGTTAACAGTTAATCTAGAAATGCCCCCCTCACACCGTAAAAGTCAAATTGCCCTCCTGGGGCGTTACGCCCCACGTTTGGAACTAATGGTCTAGAATCGTTTTACCATTTCAAGACCGTAAGGAAAAAAAAAAAAAAGTAAAATCATTTATTTCTGAGATGTTTCACAGTACTTGCATATCGTTCCATTTTGTATATGGTTGTAAAATGTTTACGTTCTAAGAAATATTTGCAGGAATTTTTTCATTTCACATGAAATAAAAACACACAAAATTTAATGTTTAAAACTATTTTTAAAGCTTCTGAATGTCAACGTACGTGTAAGCAAGAGTACGTGGCGACAAAGTTTCAGGTTACAAAAGAAGGAACAATTCTCCATCATCCTTTATGAAGTAAAGAAATATATTCTTGAACATAATAAAAAATGTTAAAAAAAAAAAGAAAAGTCACTCGAGTCTGTACATGCAGTAAGAAAAAAAAAAAAAAAAAAAAAAAACCCTCATTCCCAAAACACTGTCTGCAGGCGTCCGTCTCCTCTCTACTGACAGTCATAAAAAGCCGTCTCGTGGCCCATGGTAGCACGCGCCCCAGGGTCAAGGTCATTGTTGCTGTGCATTTTGTTAGTTTAATTTGCAGCGCAGGCTCTCAAACTTGCTCTCAACATTTTTTTTTTCTTTTTCAGTGTCTGTTATGCATTTTTTTTTTTTCACCTCTTTCGTTATTTTATTTCTTTTTCTCTTCCTCCTCGAGAAAACCAGCTCTGCCCGCCGACTTACTTCTTCCTTAGCTGACTGGCGTCTTCCTCCCTTTGGTAAAATGCCCGAGAGGAAAGGGTTATGTTATAAAATAAGCTCTTGTCTGGATCTGCCCAAAGATGCAGGAGATAGTTTTACGTCTACCTTATTTTCTTATCCATCGTATCCACGTTGAACACTGAAGTTTTAGTTTCGACTCGGAAACTAGAGGTCTGTTTATCCAAAGTTTCGTGATAAAATATATATGGTGTAATAATGGGAGAACTCAGCAAATGCTCGTGTTGGCTATAAAAGACAATTTAATGAACTCTAGATCCGCATTTATAAGTAAGAACAGAACATTTCAAACTATGTACAGCATTAAAAGTGTTAGAGCGTCTTTGCTGCACATAGCAGCCGTCGAGTTTTAGTTTCGACTCGGAAACTAGGTCTGTTTATCCAAAGTTTCGTGATAAAATCTATATGGTGTAATAATGGGAGAATTCAGCAAATGCTCGTATTTGGCTATAAAAGACAATTTAATGAACTCTAGATCCGCATTTATAATTAAGAACAGGACATTTCAAACTATGTACAGCAATAAAAGTGTTAGAGCGTCTTTGCTGCACATAGCAGCCGTCGAGCTTTAGTTTCGACTCGGAAACTAGGTCTGTTTATCCAAAGTTTCGTGATAAAATATATATGGTGTAATAATGGGAGAACTCAGCAAATGCTCGTGTTGGCTATAAAAGACAATTTAATCAACTCTAGATTAGCATTTATAATTAAGAACAGTACATTGCAAACTATGTACAACATTAAAAGTGTTAATTAGAGCGTCTTTGCTGCACATAGCAGCCGTCGAGTTTTAGTTTCGACTCGGAAACTAGGCCTGTTTATCCAAAGTTTCGTGATAAAATATATATGGTGTAATAATGGGAGAACTCAGCAAATGCTCGTGTTGGCTGTAAAAGACAATTTAATCAACTCTAGATTAGCATTTATAATTAAGAACAGGACATTGCAAACTATGTACAACATTAAAATTGTTAATTAGAGCGTCTTTGCTGCACACATAGCAGCCGTCGAGTTTTAGTTTCGACTCGGAAACTAGGTCTGTTTATCCAAATTTTCGTGATAAAATATATATAATGTGTAATAATGGGAGAACTCTGCAAATACTCGTGTTGGCCATAAAAGACAATTTAATCATAATCAACTCTAGATTAGTATTTATAATTAAGAACAGGACATTACAAACTATGTACAACATTAAAAGTGTTAATTAGAGCGTCTTTGCTGCACATTAGCAGCCATCGGTTAGACTCCGGGCGTACTTCGGGCCGTCTGCTCAAAGATGCATCCTTCTTATAGTCCAGTAGAAATAGCGCAAAAAAGGGCCTTGCCTTACAAAAATTCGGGTAGTTCTAATTTTTGGGTATGCTGTAAAGGTTGACCCTCTAATAAAAAAAACCAAGTTTTCGACCTTCTAGACCTTGTGCGTTTTTCACAATATTGAAAAAACCAATATTTTTCGGCACTTTTTTCGATTTTTCTTAAATAAATCAATTTTAGTGCATTTTACAGAAAAATTACTGTTACCATTTTGTAGAGCATAAAATTCTCTACAACATGCAAACATTGCAAATTTTACCCTATTTTCCCGGCTCCGTATCTTACCCCCTATTTGGACTAAAAGTGGCACTAAAAGTGGGTTATTACGCAAAAACTAACGTCATTTGTGGATTTTTACATTTTTTCCAAATTTAACCCTTTTCCCGGCTCCGTATCTTACCCCCTATTTGACAATTTACAAACATGAATACTGTATGTTGTAGAGAATTTTATGCTCTACAAAATGGTGAAAGTGCTTTTGTCTCTAAATCGCACTAAAAGTAGGTTATTAAGCAAAAACTAACGTCTTTAGTGGATTTCTGCAAATTTTACCCTATTTTCCCAGCTCCGTATCTTACCCCCTATTTGGACAATTTACAAATCTGAATAGTGCATGGTGTAGAGAATTTTATGCTCTACAAAATGGTGAAAGTGGTTTTTCTATAAAATGCACTAAAATTGAGTTATTTAAGAAAAATAAAAAAAAGTGCCGAAAAATATTGTTATTTTCAATATTGTGAAAAACGCACAAGGTCTAGAAGATCGAAAACTTGTTTTTTTTATTAGAGGGTCAACCTATAATAAATGAAACTATCGACTATCTCATGCTCTAAAAAGTTGATTATGACAATTTTGTTTCTAAAATGCACTAAAAGTGGGTTATTACGCAAAAACTAACGTCATTTGTGGATTTTTACATTTTTTCCAAATTTAACCCTTTTCCCGGCTCCGTATCTTACCCCCTATTTGACAATTTACAAACATGAATACTGTATGTTGTAGAGAATTTTATGCTCTACAAAATGGTGAAAGTGCTTTTGTCTCTAAAACGCACTAAAAGTAGGTTATTAAGCAAAAACTAACGTCATTTGTAGATTTTTACATTTTTTCCAAATTTAACCCTATTTTCCCGGCTCCGTATCTTACCCCCTATTTGGACAATTTACAAACATGAATACTGCATGTTGTAGAGAATTTTATGCTCTACAAAATGGTGCTTTTTTCTGTAAAATGCATTAAAATTGAGTTATTTAAGAAAAATCGAAAAAAGTGCCGAAAAATATTGGTTTTTTCAATATTGTGGAAAACGCACAAGGTCTAGAAGGTCGAAAACTTGTTTTTTTATTAGAGGGTCAACCTTTACAACATACCCAAAAATCAGAACTACCTGAATTTTTGTAAGGTAAAATGCTATTTCTACTGGACTATTAGGCCAAAGCTCAATACCATCTGCCTTTTTTGAGAACTTACTTCTCACGCTCCGAGTTCTAGAATTTGCACGTCTTGCATTTGGATCTGGGCTAGACTTCTAAGTCACACAATAAAGTACATACGCTGCTTCTTACCATGCTGTTGGCCGCGTGAAAGTGCTGTATCACCTGTTGCTAGAGTGTCTGGCGTGTGAAATTATAAACATTATATAGACTATCGGCAAAAGGATAATATAAAACATAAAACTAATTAAAATGGAGAAGTTATTTTAATTTAATTATAAGCACGAACGTTATTTATTGGTTTGTCTTTCGGATATAAATAAGGAAAGTTCTTTCTGTTTGGGAAAGTTGGTTCGTACCGGAAAATTCTATCATTTAATTATTAGACATTAATTCCGATAAACGATTTTTTTTCTTGCATTGGCTAACTGAGATTAATCTGTATTTCCGCCGTTCATTAATTTTTCGATTTTTTTTGCGGATTTTTTTTTTTTTTTTTTTTTTTTTTACGACGATACTTTTATTTTCGAAACCGGTTCCGAAAGTGAAAATATCTTCGTAAAAACATTCCGCAAAGAAAATCGAAAAAGTAATCAACGGCGGAAATAGAGATTGATCTCAGTTATCCAATGAAAAAAAAAAACATTTAAAAATATTGAAATGCAAACGAGATATTACAAAAATAATGCCCCATAGGATTAACATTAGAGAGTGGGTGTTTTCAAGTGAGTGAAGATGATCCCCTAAAAGTGCAATTTATGTAGGACATGATTATAGGTTATAATAGGATCATAAGCTAAAAATTGGCCGTAGTCTGTAATATAACAAAACTGTTTATTTGAATGCTATTTGAATCTATACACCCGGCTGTTATTCATGTATTTAAATTCTGAGGGAGGTGAGTATTTTTATTTCTGGAGCCTTCCAGGACTTTTAAACCTGTGCCTCTCTAAAGTCTGGGGGTGGACTTTAGTATTTGTTACTGCACTGTAAAAAATTTTCAGAAACGTTTCTGAAGGTAACGGAGACCTGTGCTGCACGATACTAACAGAAAGGTTTCTGATTCAATCAGAAAAATGTTTCGGCTAAAACACGGAACCTTTCCGATTCGTAATGAAACTTTCCTGAGTATATCTGAAACCTTCCTGCACATATCTGAAACCTTTCTGAATATATCGGAAATCTTTCATTACGGATCGAAAAAGTTTCTGAATATATCGCAAATCTTTCATAATATATCGGAAACTTTTCTGAATGTATCTAAAACCTTTCTGAATATATCTGAAGTGTTTCTGAATATATTTTTATCTTTTTTTATTATATATTATCTGAATTTTAAAAGAATACTTGAAAAGATAAGAACTTCTGTTCTTTTAAATATTCTAATCAAACTTATTTTTTATAATGATTCTTTTTTCTAGGCGAAATTATTCGGTATATTGCGTGATATTTTTCAGTTTATATCAAAATTTTATCAAATGTGTTTTAACCCTAATATTTAAGAATATTCACGAAGTGAATATTGGGGAATTGAGATATTTACCTTGTTTTTTAACAACATATCATGAAAAAAATATGGGATTCATACAGTTTCACAAATCAAGTATTTATTTTTAAAAATTTAAAAAAATAGCATATATACTTAGAAAGAAAACTTTCAAAACTTTTCATTAACAGGAAATAGACAAACTAAAGCTATACTAATATATTTTAGATACATTTCAAATAATCTAACTCCCAGCAACATAAAATGATTAAAACTTATGTATGAGCTTTCCAAAAGCAATGCAGCTTCAGAGATCTGTTTATCTGTTAATTTTTTCGGTCCTTAAAAGGTAATTTTTCATATTAAAACAAGACAATTTCACAAAAATTCTCATCTTAAAACTGGACCCTTCACAAAATTTTTCGTTCCAAAACAGTATCCGTCACAAAATTCTTTGTCTTAAAAACAGGACTTTACCACCTCAAAAACTGAACTTTTCACAAATTTAATGATTTAAAAATAAAATCTGACCTATCACAAAACAATTGAACTTATCAAAGTGCATAGCTTTTTTATGTGTAAAGGATATACAAAGGAACCTGATATAACGATAATTTCAAATTCACAAAATTATGACCGGAATTTTTAAAAATATTAAAAAATACTTCAGTTTCACAATAACAGGACCCTGTGAGAAAAATCTGGACATAACCCTGAGATTAATAAAAACACCTAGGAATTTTTTTTTTTTTTCAGAATTACAATAAAATAAATAAATATAGTTTGTTTACTTTAAAACGATATTTTTAAAGTCAGACAAGTCAATTTTCAATATATAGTATTGTAAAGGTTAGAGTTCTGAAACATCGTTAAAAAATATATATAAACAAACACACAGTACCGCCGGCAGATATTATTCTTTAAGAGATAAAATTGCTACTAAATGGTATTTATAACTCATATTTATTGAAGCAACATTAAAAAAAACTTAAAATGAGAGAAAAAGGATTTGTATTTTTATATTTTAGAGTATATTTTCCTAATTATCCTTCCAACTCAAAGTATCTAAATGCTCATGTAAATAATCCTAAGTGTTAGGGTTAAGACATTTGTTAAAAATATTGATATAAACTGAAAAATATCACGCCATGTATGAGATAATAATGAATATAAAACAGAATCATTATAAAAAAATATTATTAGAGTATTTAAAACGGCAGAAATTCTTACCTTTTCAAATATTCCTTTTTTAAAATTCTCTTTTTGGACCGCTCGAATAACTAACATAATATTTTCCACAGCCAACAACGTGCTGCTTTAGCTTTGCCGTTAACAGGGTAAACTGCTTTGAAATAGTTTAGAAGAGAAATATTTGGAATGCGCACAAACTGGTTTGCTATAGAAGAGGGTCGGTTTCAATCATCTAAACCTAACATTCGGAAAGGTTTCTGATGGTTTCAGAAAGTGAAAATAGCTCTCAGATATCCGATGGTATCAGAAACATTCCTGTTAGAATACTAAACGTTCCAAATATTTTTTACAGTGTGTTGTAGAGAATTTTATGCTCTACAAAATGGTGAAAGTGCTTTTGTCTGTGAAACGCATTAAAAGTAGGTTATTAAGCAAAAACTAACGTCATTTGTGGATTTTTACATTTTTTCCAAATTTAACCCTATTTTCCCGGCTTCATATCTTACCCCCTATTTGGACAATTTACAAACATAAATACTGCATGTTGTAGAGAATTTTATGCTCTACAAAATGGAGACAGTGCTTTTTCTATAAAATGCACTAAAATTGAGTTATTTAAGAAAAATAAAAAAAAAGTACCGAAAAATATTGTTATTTTCAATATTGTGAAAAACGCACAAGGTCTAGAAGATCGAAAACTTGGTTTTTTTTATTAAAGGGTCAACCTATAATAAATGAAACTATCGACTATCTCATGCTCTAAAAAGTTGATTATGACAATTTTGTTTCTAAAACGCACTAAAAGTAGGTTATTAAGCAAAAACTAATGTGTTTAGTGGATTTTTGCATTTTTTGCAAATTTTACCCTATTTTCCCGGCTCCGTATCTTACTCCCTATTTGGACAATTTACAAACATGAATACTGCATGTTGTAGAGAATTTTATGCTCTACAAAATAGTAACAGTGCTTTTTTCTGTAAAATGCATTAAAATTGAGTTATTTAAGAAAAATCGAAAAAAGTGCCGAAAAATATTGGTTTTTTCAATATTGTGGAAAACGCACAAGGTCTAGAAGGTCGAAAACTTGTTTTTTTATTAGAGGGTCAACCTTTACAACATACCCAAAAATCAGAACTACCCGAATTTTTGTAAGGTAAAATGCTATTTCTACTGGACTATTAGCCCAAAGCTCAATATCATCTTGCCTTTTTTGAGAACTTACTTCTCACGCTCCGAGTTCTAGAATTTGCACGTCTTGCATTTCGATCTGGGCTAGACTTCTAAGTCACACAATAAAGTACATACGCTGCTTCTTACCATGCTGTTGGCCGCGTGAAAGTGCTGTATCACCTGTTGCTACACTGTAAAAAAAAAACTCGGAAACGTTACTCTATCTGGTGGGGCAGCAATGTGGCCCATCGGTTCTGTTATGTTTCTGCATATTTCGGTCAGATATTCATAAAAGTTTCCGCATATTTCGGTCAGATATTCAGAACTGTTTCTGTATATTTTGGAAACATTTACGTGCATTTCAGTCAGATATTCAGTAACGATTCTGCATATATCGGAAATATTTTTGTATACATAGGAAAGGTTTCTGCATACATCGGAAATATTTCTGTGTGTTTTGAAAATGTTTCTGTGTATTTCTGTATCATAATTTCTTTTATTTAGGAGAACGGTACACTTTCTTTAAAATAGTTAATATTTATCCGATTCAATTTTATTGCATATTAATATTAAACTTGCTGTTAATCTTTTGTTACAAAGTTAAATAACTCGTTCGATAGTTTTTCTATACGATCAATCTATAATAAATATTAGATATTTGATTGATGAATAATATTATATAGTACTAGTATTAATAAAGTACAGATAGCACCGTTTATACATCTTTATCATCTTTTCGTTTTGAGATTGGTTCCGATTCATAACTTTTTTAATGATGAAATGTATCCTTTATATGAGAGAACAAATTCCTAATTTCACTTATACTATACGTTTTTCACTCAGTTTTTATCAATCAGATATTTGTAAATAAATAACGTTGAATATTTGATTTATAGATCTATAAATAATTCTTTTTTTAAATGCAGCCTCATGAGCTCCATCCTCTAAACAGATACACAATGAAAATATTTAATTTCCCTATACTTATAAATAGATAGATTTTAGTAATACCTTTCAACATTTTTTTTAAATCTTGTAAATAGTTATACTATTCGAAAATATTTTATATCTGTGGTAATTATTTTATTTTCACGAATTGTATACTTATAAATAGATATATTGACAAAAATGCTTTGTCTATTTGTAAATATTTTTAATATAGTGTTTTACAATTATCATGCTTCTAAATATATTCATTTAAAGGTATTATTTTATTCGTATAACTTGAGAAGTGCTGAGATAACCTGAAAAAATAAATATCTTTTTATAAGTATACAGTTCATAAAATAAAATAATTATTTACAGATACGAAATATTTTGACATAATATCTCTACTTACAAGATTAAAAAATATATTTATTTAAAGGTATTAAAAATAATACATCTATTTTAGGAAATAAAGCATTTTCATAATGTATATGTATCTGTTTACAGCATGGAATTCACGAGACCGGATTTTAAAAAAGAATTATTTATAGATTTATAAATCAAATTTTCAATTATATTTATTTATAAATATTTTATTCATAAAAAATGAAGGAAAAACGTATAGTATAAGGGAAATTAGGAATTTGTTATGTCATATAAACGATACATTTCATCATTAGAAAAGTTATGAAACGGAACCGATCTCAAAAAGATGTTAAAGATATATATACGGTGCTATCTGTACTTCATTAATACTAGTACTACATTATTATTCATCAATCAAATATCTAATATTTATTATAGATTCATGGAACAAGAGTATAAAGAAACTATCCAAAGAGTTATTTAACTTTGTGTATACAACAAAAGATTAACTGCAAATGTAATATTAATATGCAATAAAATAGAATCTGATAATATTAATTTTTTTTAAAAAGCATATTGTTCTCTCAAATAAAAGAAATTATAAAACAGAATACTTACAGCTCATATAAATACGTTGCATCTGCATCTGTTTTAAGCTGTCTTTCCTCTCAAGAACAATACAAATCACGTGATAATGACACGTGCCGGACGGGGTCGGACACGGGTCGGAGTAGATAATGACACGGGTCGGAGTAGAGGAACATGCGCAAATATTACTTCATTTCGAATTCCATTTTTAAACTTTACACGGGATGAGTGTAACATTTTCGAATTTTTCAATAACCAGGATTTTACGCTACCTATTCGAAAACATTTCCGCTATGGAATGTAACGTTTCTGACTTCTTCAGCGTATTCACCGCTTTGAATATTTTTCCGAAAATACGTGTAACGATTCCAAAATAACAAGTAACTGAGGGGAACACAAAGTTTACTATAAATTTCCGGAAACCTTTCCTCCTTGTGCCGAAACGCTTCTGAGTTTTTTTACAGTGTAGAGTGTCTGGCGTGTGAAAATATAAACATTATATAGACTATCAGCAAAAGGATAATATAAAACATAAAACTAATTAAAATGGAGAAGTTATTTTAATTTAATTATAAGCACGAACGTTATTTATTAGTTTGTCGTTCGGATATAAATAAGGAAAGTTCTTTCTGTTTGGGAAAGTTGGTTCGTAACGGAAAATTCTATCATTTAATTATTAGACATTAATTCCGATAAACGATTTTTTTTCTTGCATTGGCTAACTGAGAGATTAATCTCTATTTCCGCCGTTTATTAATTTTTCGAATTTTTTTGCGGATTTTTTTTTTTTTTACGACGATACTTTTATTTTCGAAACCGGTTCCGAAAGTGAAAATATCTGCGTAAAAACATTCCGCAAAGAAAATCGAAAAAGTAATCAACGGCGGAAATAGAGATTGATCTCAGCTATCCAATAAAAAAAAAAAACATTTAAAAATATTGAAATGCAAACGAGATATTACAAAAATAATGCCCCATAGGATTAACATTAGAGAGTGGGTGTTTTCAAGTGAGTGAAGATGATCCCCTAAAAGTGCAATTTATGTAGGACATGATTATAGGTTATGATAGGATCATAAGCTAAAAATTGGCCGTAGTCTGTAATATAACAAAACTGTTTATTTGAATGCTATTTGAATCTATACACCCGGCTGTTATTCATGTATTTAAATTCTGAGGGAGGTGAGTATTTTTATTTCTGGAGCCTTCCAGGACTTTTAAACCTGTGCCTCTCTAAAGTCTGGGGGTGGACTTTAGTATTTGTTACTGGAGTCGATGCCCAAGTTTCGTAACTTAGGCAATTAGATGACAAATCATACTTTGAAGTCAAATAAGACAGCAAATAATTGTATGTAATACTTCCTAATACTCAGTAAGTGAAGAGGTTAAAATGTGCAATGTAATTTAATTTTTTAACATACACATTCTTTAAAAGCAGTATAATTTACATTTTTCTTATTCATTTCATTCAAATATAGTCAACTGTGTGCACTGCACACATGTATAATCGTTAAAAATAAATAAATAAATAAATAAAAAGAGAGAGAGAGAGAGAATACTCTGCTAACTTAAATCTGCCGCAAATCATCGTAATAAAAATGTTACTACCAATTGATTAGTAATAACGTCTACTAATTATAGTCCAGTAATTTGGTAGAGAATTAAAAAAAATTTTGATATTTGGTATCTTTATGTTTTATGTGTTACTGAATACTAATCTGACGTTTGCCAATAAAAATTTTCCTAGGAAATACTTTTTTTTTCCCTTGCAAAAAACATATAAAAATCGGATTTGTTTCTCTTTTTTCAAAATAACTCCAAAACTATGCATTTTACATAAAAGTCGACAATATATAACATTGAAGAGGATATTTCCTACATTTTATGACTCAAAAATTGTTTCCTGTGATCAATGGTTTAGCCGTGTGAGTGCCGTAAAAATGGGTTTTAAAAGCAAAAATCTCTCTAAAAAAAAAAAAAAAAAAAAAAAAAAAAACACGGGAATTATGGCATTGTACGATTGTACGTTGCACTGTAACATGAAAACTAACCATTTTACGCAAACGTAGACTATTAATGATACTAAAGATTATATGATGGACTACATTTTATGCATCTGAGGTTCATTGTTTTCTTCCTAACTAAAAAATAAACAACAAGAACAAAAAATCATGCGTCAAGCATAGATTATGAAGTACTTTCCAACATAGCCAGAAAATTGTAACGAAACTTCACCGTTAAATAAGGCGAAAGAAGATATGTAAGTGAACAGTTTAGAAAAATATATAAAACATTGAAAAATACAGTTTTCGGAATTACCTTTCAGTGTCAAAAAAGTAGTCGAATTATTTTGTGTAGCTCTGCATATGATCAATAGATGTGGATGTGGATATATAGTATGATAAAATTTAGTTCAGTTTGAATATTCACATTTTAGCAATTTTCGCCAGTCGATAGAAAGGCACTCGAAATCTTTTGTACAGCCCTGTATATTATCTGAAGACTTTTGTACACACCACATATTAAGATAAAATGCAACTTAAAACTCACTCGCAGCAATTACCAACCGTAAACGACAATGCAACTTTTTCTTTCTGTAGCCCTGCATATGAATTTGTTTATATTCCACAAACTTCTATTAGTCTAACTAAATATAGTTCAGCAGGAAAATGTGTAAAATCAATTAAAAACTACCCTTAAGCAATTCACTTCCATAGTCTGTAATACTTACGAATTCCCTTGTGTAGCCCTGTATATGATCAACCGAGTTTATAAACACACACGTACTATGAAAAAATTTATTTAAACTTAAAAACGCAAACCAAATTTAAAAACGCGCTTATCACGCATAGACTGTAAATATCGCACATGTACTGTAACCAGTATCTTTTGTGTGTCCCTGATAATATACGCAATGCACAAGAGAGCACCTCAGTAATGGGTATAATTTTCATTATGTTTGAAATATTGAAATATCACTAAATTACACTGCAAACGATTTTTCCCCATAGAACGATGTGTAATAGAATTCTTTTTTTTGACCTTGCAAATGAATAATAAATGCTTTGCACCCTATATTCTACAGAAAGCATGTTTTAATGCGCTTCATAAATATACAACATCAATTTCATTATGTTTTAAATGACGCAGCGTCATCAAAATTCACTTGAAACGATTATTTCCCATTGACTGTAATGTAACGGAATACTTTTGACTGTCCCTGTAAAAAAACTATAAGTGCTACACACTTCAGTTGAAATAGGGAACATGCTATAGTAAACGACAATAACATACAAAAATTTCAGGGCATTCCGTGCATATTTATGGGAGTTAGAGCACAGACAGACGGACAGACGGCCAGACGGCAGACAAACCGAAGTCATAAACACTTTTAACTAGGTTGGAAAGTATTAAAAATGAGGATTGCTGTATTAAAAATCAACCATTGATCAGAGATTTAATCATCTAACCCATTCATCAGAGGAAAAAAAAATTAAGACATAAATCGTAGGAAATTTTAATTTTGCATTTAGGATACCTGTGATCAAAATCAACCATTGATCAGAGATTAATCATCTAAACTATTGGTCAGAGAAAAAAAAAACTTTTAAGACATGAAATGTAGGAAATTTTAGTTTTACAAATTCCTTTTACAAATAAATAAATAAATAAATAAATAAATAAATAAATAAAAATAAAGCACTTTTTAATTTGCCTTTTCAATCACGCAAAAATAAAATAACTAAAACACACTTTCGCTGTTAAAAGCTGACACAGACTTCGGTTCCTAAAAGCTTTATTTCTAACCTAAACAATTGGGGAAAATCACGTTCTTTGACACAGAAGAAAGTTTGGGCGATCTTTGTCTTTGAAATACAGCTGTCCGAAATCCGAATCCCATCTGCAGTTCTTCCCGCTTGATTACAGGTGGTGTGAAACAGTGTTGGCCAAGCGTCCACACCCTCACCCTGCAGCCTTTTTCCCTGATAATCCTGATTTATAGCCAATAAGCAATGGTGTTTTGGTTGATGGACGAATCAATTGCCATAAGTCTTGGGAATCAGGCATTTAAAGACATCAGCAGAGTTGTTGTTGGTGACTTTGGAACTGTCAAATTTAAATGGAGCGACAGAGTAAAACCTCTGGCTGTAATGACCAGTGTGATACGAGTAGACGACGAGTTGGTTCCTATTAATCCCACAACTTTGTTTCAGTGAATTTTGGTTGCAAAGCATTCACATGAAGACCTTGAGAAGTTTTTGACGTACGATCTAGGCTCTTATTCCTTGTTCTTATTCGACAATGGTTTTAGGAATCAAATCTACTCTCTACAAGGCATTCAAACCCCTAACAAACAAGTGGTTCAGTTTCAGGATTCAATTCGTCACTGATGGTGGGTTTTTTTTGTGTAAGGTTGTTTGGCCTAAGAATCAGTCTTTTTCAACAGTCTGCGACAAACATGTTGAGTATGTACAGTCAAAATACCAACCGCAGGCAGTAGTTGTCTTTGATGGCTAACCTGATGACTTACAAAGGTGGTACAAAAACTCCTGAGCGTATGAGACGATCAAGGAAACATGCTTTAAGTGACATGTTGTTTGACGACATAATGATACCTACCATGTCCAAAGAAAAGTTTCTTTCTAACCCAAAAAACAACGATCAGTTAATATCTATGATGATTCACAAATTCTCATCAGTCGATATTACATGCAAGCAAGCAAAAGAAGATGCAAACACCTTGATTGTAAACTTTGTTTTGTCTTTGGCTCCATCAAATGAGATGGCGATTGTAGTAGGGGAGGGTGTAGACCTCTAGGTAATCTTGATAGGTCTCTGTAGGGCTAAAGATTTTTTCTTTTTAAAACCTGGTAAGGACGCCGTTTCTCCAGCGACATTTTCTCGAACTAATGCTATGAGTTTAATGGTTGCAGTTTAATGGTTGCGGAAAACATCCTCTGCCTATGAGCGGTTGCGATACAACGTCAGCACTGTTTATTTAAGGGAGAATGAAGTTTCTTAAGACACCCGTTGACTCACTCGAAAACACCCGCTCGCTAATGTTAATCTTATGGAACAGTTATTTTACAATATCTCGTTTGCATTTCAATAGTTAAATGATTTTTTTTTCATTGAATAGCTGAGATCGATCTCTACGAAGCCCCCTTTATACTTTTTCAGTTTTGTTTGCAGATTTTTTTTATAAGGATACTTCAAACTTTCGAAACCAGTTCCGAAAGTGGAAGTAAAAATAAATAAGTGGAAGTGAATATAAATTGATAATTTCTTTTTAGTGTTTTAAATATTTTCTTTATTTTATTCTTACCTTTGTTTTCAACAGAAATTTAATATACTTTTAAATTACCAATACTTCAAGAACTTCCACAAAGATGTCATAAAATCAATATAAATTTTCATCAGTTTCTTATGTTTAATTTCTTTTCTTTTCTTTTTTGTTTCTTTTTATATTTTTTTGAGTAAGAATTTTTTCAGAGAACATCTCATATGAATTGGTTAAAAAATTAAATGATTTGAGAATAAGTTTTTTAAAAGCGAACTTACCAGCAGATACCTTTTTCTTGTATTAAAAAAAAATTAAATTTTTGCTTCACGGACCGAGTACAAATATTTCGTAAGCACAAAATATAAGACTGGTGCATTAATAAATGATTGAAATTTTGGAAATGCATATGGCAAGAAAATACTGAATGCTTTAAATTGCAAATCCTCTCTCCTCGTACGGAAAATGGAGGTTTCAGAAGAGTGTCCTTCTATAATATATTGATTGAATCATATACACTGCAGCTTTCTCGAAAAAAAAACTCGACAAAATGCAAGTACCTCAAAATATATTTAACGATATATATTAAGTGAAAAGGTATAATAAATTTAATCTATGGGAGTCAGAACGTCAGAAGTATCTTTCTCAGGATTAAGGAAGAGAAGCATAGACAGCTGGAAATGATTCCTAAATGTATAAAGCGGTGTGGATAAGGTGTTATTTTACACCAATACTTCTTACAGGCAATTTAAGATGTTTTATGCAGTTCGTATAATATGACAGAAAATTTATGTTTCATAAATGTAGATGCTCTTTTCACACTTGAGTTGAGTTTCCAAGTAATAGGCTATGACAGAAATGACAGAAATTGGTTTTCCAAATCTGTGCTAATACTATCTAAAAACAACACAAATGTCCTAAAAACATATACATATCATTTCACAAAATATTTTACTGAAGGTGTTTTGATTCCATATACAAAACTGTATTTTACATATACAACCGACAGCTTTCGAGCAAATCTTTGCTCATCATCAGGGTTACTCGGTTGTGTATTTTCAAATGCAATTTTGTAAATGGAGTCAAAACATCTTCAGTAAAATATTTTATGAAATGATATGTATATGTTTTTAGGACATTTATGTTGTTTTTAGCTAGTATTTGTAGTACAAGGGGAATATAGATTCAAAGAGTATGTTTTATCATAACTCAAGTTTTTGATTAGTCAAACCTGTACTGTTATTAGTACTGTTGACGCTTACTTATATCAGTACTGAGAATAGGTATTTAGTAGCAGGAAAGCTAATGAATACCTGAAGGGAGTTCATGGGTAAGGTGACCAAATGTTCTCGAATTTTGAGGACCTTCTCAAATTTGAAGACAGTTCACGCGGTTCATGATTTTTTGGGAAAAAAAAAGAATATTAATATGTACTTGATGATAGAAACAATATTTGCAGCTAAAAAATATGAATTTTCAATTTATTCTGCATGAAATACATTAAAAAAACTAATTTGACCCGAATGACGTGTTGATAGAAATAACGCCTTACTCTAAGAATAATTTCCAGCTGATTAAGCTTCTGGTGTTAATCTTGTTGGAGTAAATCAGCTGCAAATGATTCATAAAACGAGGCGTCACTTCTATCAACACTTCACTTAGACCAAATTAGATTTTTTATACACCTCATATATCATAAATGAAAATTTATCTCTCATAAATGCAGATAGCAATTTTCACCCTCGAGTGACAGACGTTCCAGGTGACAACCAACTTCGTTTGTGCAACAACTGCACTCCTGCTGACAGAAAATAATCTGACATAAATTGTAAATTAGAACGACTATTTTTTAAATGGCGCGTGGCATGATTTTAAATTAAAAGATCCGCTGTTGTGTTTTTAATAAGCATTATGAATTCACAAAAAGGGTTCATCCACAAATTTCGTCGTTTATTGACTCCTCCCTCTCCTTCAGTGGCGTAGCCAGGGAGGGGGGGGGGTCCAAATGCTCTGGATACCAGTAATATTGTAAAGTTTTCTTCGCCTTGATTATCGCAGAAAGTTCTCATATTAGGTAAGGCAAAGAAAACTTTACAAAATTAGTGGTATCCAAAGCATCTGGACCCCCATCCTGGCTACGCCAGTGCTTTCCTTATGCCACAGTGTCACTCCCTGCCCCTGTTGTGACATCACATTTTCTAAATCTATTATACAGCTAATTTTATGCAAATGAAAAAAAAAATGTTACCGTATTTACTCGTGTTATCGCATTTTTTTTCTAATATTTTGTGCCGAAGAACTGAGTTGCGTATATGCTTCCTGTAAATCTCTGAATACAACACATAAATATTCTGATATAAGTCTACAAAAATAGATGTAGTAAGTAAAATAAGTGAAATTACTGCATTCTTTAGTACACATGTGCATTATAAGCAAATATATGGTAACAATTTCTGGTATCGCTAAATATTTTAGAACAAAGTTTCTAATGAGAGAAAAATACACATTTCAAAAACATTAATTTTATAGCATTTTAATAAAGGGCCGAATATATACGTGAGAGAATACTGTACTTTTGCTTCGAAGAGGGAGAAATGTGAATCAGGATGCCAACAGAATTTTTTTCCCCAATTTCCCTGGGTTTTCTGCTGTTAAATAAACGTGGTGCACATTATACAGAAGACATAATTTTTTTCGTCTTTTTCCTATCCGAAGCAGGGTGAGGATTATACACGAGTGCGCATTATATGCAACTAAATACTGTATATGCGATCTATTATTACCTACTGATATAAATATTATAAAATCCTTAAGGCTGTTGGTCAGTCAGGTATCAAATTCCTCTCTCCAATGTCAATCCTATGGGGTTGGAATCCGTTCGTATTTCTTGTTCTTTTCTCTTTTTTTTCTTAAATTTTGCATTGGAAAATTAGTATTTTTAACTTATTTTTTGCTCTAAGCTCTTTTTAAAGTATGTCTTTTGCTTTTTTAGTTGATAAACTTTTCCTGAAACAGTTATATTTGAAGTGTCAAATTCTTATTCAGAAATGTTAGCTTCACTAAAGGTTGTAACACATAAAATATAAAATTAAGCATATGAGTAACTCTCAGAAAAGGGGCAATTTCGTGTCCCAGGGGTCTTGTGGACAAATTTTTAAAACTATAAAAAGAAAAGGTGATTTAAGCTATCAATATTCATCTATTACACATATAAACTGTGATTATTTGCCCATTGAAATATAATATTAAAAATATTTTTCAAATTGTGTAATTATTGCAAATATTATTCCCTCACTGTGTCCCCCATTCACACATATGCGGAAGTGCTTTCCCTACAATTGTAGCATGTATGTTTTTTTTTTTTTTTTTTTTTTTTTTTTTTAATTCATTAAACATATCTAACCCATTCGCTGCCATTTTGAATTTGTTTTTCGAATTTGTTTGAATTTGTAATTTCAATCTGAAATTACGAATTCGTACCGGAAATTCTGAAAGAAGAATTTTTATTTTATGTAATCACGAAATGTCTGTAATTAAATAAAGTAAATATTACTATTAGTATTTTCTGGTGTGAATTCGAATTTTCTAAATAAAATAAAATTTCGGTAATTTAATCCCGGCAATGAACGTGTTAAACAAATATTTAGCCACTTATTTATATTTATATTTTATGCAATGAAGGGAATTAGGACACATTTTAATGTTTTTCACTAGTAATTGACATCATACCCTCACATTACTATAAAAATGCTCCTATTTACTCAGTAAATGGTAAGCACATGCTTTATCGTGGATATGTTTAGGAAAATTTTAGGACCTTTAAAGGAACCTTCAGAATTTTTTTTTATCTTAAAACAGGACCCTTCACAACACTTTTTATCCCAAAATAGGACCCTTCCCAAAATTCTTTGTCTTTTATATATAAATAAACATTTCACAGAATATTTCTACCTTCAAATTGAACCTTTCACAAATTTAATCATACAAAAATAAAATCTTACCTGTAACAAAATGGCTGAATTCATCAAAGAACATATTACTTAGCTTTTCTATATATGTGAAGGATAGAACCTGAATATAACAATAATTTCAAATTCACAAAATTATGACTAGAATTTTCACAAATAAGAAAAACTTCACAATGGACACCTGATTATATAAGATCTAGGATAGTCTGTGTAGAAGTAAAGTAAAGAAACCATCTTGTTTTTTGCTCAACAACATTCTTCAATAGCCAGCACATGGCTTTCAAGTATTAAATCAAAATAAGTATTTTTATTACCCGTCATTTCTTACATTGTTTATGCGTCTATTCATTGCTTATATTTTTATATAAGCAAATAAAATTTCGTTTTCTGTTATTATGTCATTAAATGTGTTTCACAAGATATTTAGCAACTGAAAATATACCTAAACCTAATCCTTTTTTTACAAAGTAATTTTTAAAAGTATTTCATCCTTCCCTCATAATTTTAATACATGAAGAAATGATCTGAACCTACTTATACGTACTGTACAATAAAATCACACTAATTTACTGCAATAAAATACGTATCCATAAGATGTTCAAATAGAGAAGTAAGGATAATTTATTTTGCGGAAATTTCATTTGAACTATTTTTTTTCAACAGCTACTTTTTAGAGAAGAGACAAAAAAGTTAAAAATATTAATTGCCTGGTGAGAAATTTTAAAAATACGAATGCATTTCATGCCAATGGAGAGGGGAATTCGATATCTGACTGAAAAACAGACTTGAGAATTATATATATATATTATATATATATATATATATATATATATATATATATATATATATATATATATATATATATTTATTTATTTATTTATTTTTTGTAATGAACTTTATCATGCTGTTGAAACTGCATGCCTACCTAATTATTTTCTTTTCGCGTTTTAAATATTACGTCACAACATGTTAACATGGTAACACAACATGTCGCCTGCGACGTATTGATACTTGCGTACTGTGTGTTGGTATTTTCACGTACATCATATTCACAGACAAACAAAGCATTTTTGATTATTTCTTGATTAACTTATAAAGTAATTATCATTGTGGTTTTCAAATCTAAACTGGCTATTTTTGACATAAAATACTATTATTATTACTATTATTATTATTATTATAGTCACACTGTTATAATTATTTCATTCGTAAATGTATAAAAATTGCAGCTATTCTTATTCAAATAATTTGAAATGAAAAACGTTATTCTTTTCTTAGACGCTTAAAATAATAATGTCTGTAAGTTGCGTGCATTTACGAACAAAAATGAGTTCGTGAATCTATCAGAAAGTTTCTCGTTAAACGAGGGAAAAAAAAGAAAAAAAAACTTGAGAACAGCCTTAAAATGTAACATAACTTCTACCCAAATGGTGGAGTAGTAAAAACACCACCAGGTATACACTTTATGTTTTAGAAACAGGCGGTATACGGAGTTCCTTTAAAAAAATTCAGAAGGTATACGACATATACCAACGTATAACCTCCACTACATAACTGCTCCACTCTTTCAAACTTTCTTCGCTGAGTGATAAAGCAACTACTCTTCCTTATTTCAGATATTAATAAGGTAGACTACGTTATGAATTTGTCTATTGATGAATATCCCGAAGTTATATCACTCAAGGGAATCATCTCCTTTAACATTTGTTGTTTCCCCCCCTTTTGCTATCATTAAGAAACAATCCCATCCCACCCTCTGTAAACCATAAAAACAATCACGTTCACACCGTGCACCGTTTAATCTAATAAAAGTGTAAAGAAAGAATACAATGAAGATATATTGAAAATCTTCAGTTTCGTACGCACCTGCCTGGCCTGGATGATTGAAGGCATTTTCCTTTCTTCACTTTCGTTTTTCGACACCTGAGGTCCATGACCTATATTGTTCGAAGCGGGATGGTTTGGTGATTTTTCCTTGCTATTTTTTTCTGAATCTGCGTGTGTACGTGTGCATCTACAATGACTCGTAATTTTGAGAGCATTTGAATGCATCTTTGTAATTTTTAGTAGAAAATTATTCAATAATCAACCGAGAAATAAGCCTGACTGCATTCTAATCTTGGGGATATCGCTGGTGACTATATTTATATTCTGCTCGTACCACTATTTTACAAAGATATTTATTTCTTTGTGGTAGATCTCTCTCGTATTGTACAAGAAATACATGGCAAAATTACAGTTTTGAGAAAGTTGTGCGAAAATAATAAAAAAAAATAGTTCTTTCCATACTGTCTATTAACTTGTCGGACATTGGAAAGGGAAACAACTCCCATACATGGAGCAACGCTTGTTCCAGCTCATTTAACGACTTTGTAGGAGGGCTTACGGCACCCACCTGTCTGCTGAGATAGTCCCAACGATGTTGTATAGGATTAAAGTCCGAAGATTGAGCTGGACATTCCAGTCTCTCCAAACCTTGATCCTCTAGATATTCATCAACGACTCTAGCTTAATTCGATCGGGCATTATCAACCATTCAGATCAATTCATCCCCAATAGCACCACCATACGGTGTGACAAACGGAGCAAGGATCTCGTCTCGATATTTCACAGCAGTAAGAATTCTTGCATGGCACACATAGAAGTTCCTGTGACCAAAAGAGAGATTCCAGCCCAAACCATGATTCCACCTCCTCTATAACTGTGTATTTCAACAATGTTACATAGGTAGAATCTGATGCCTTGTTCCCATTGTTGTGTGTTCGAGGTAACGTGCTCTCTTGGCCAACACAAACGGGCATTTCTGTGTTGTCGATTAAGAGGGTCACACACAACGAGTCGTCTTGCATAGAGTCCTTAATTGTAAAGAAGTCTATGCGTTGTAATCGCAGGTATTGTCATCCCTGTTGCTTTTACGATGATCTGAAATGAGCTGAGCTACAGTAGTGATGCTCCTCTTTCGGGCCAAAAGAGCTAGAAAGTGATCTTGTACAGGGGTTGTAGCCCATGAGCAGTCTGGAACAAGTCTCCTTGATACTGAATTTTTCGATTCAAATTGATCTCAGAGTCTTTGGACCACACTACGAGACACATTAAGACGTCTAGCAGCACCAGCTTGTGATAACCCCATTTCCATCGATCAGATTGCCCGTCATCTTAACGAATCAAGTAAATGACATCTCTTAGACGTGGACAACACTATTTTAGTACCAACAATTCAAGATTATCAACCATAACAAAATTTCACACAAATTCCCAAAGTGGGATATTCGCAGTTCCTCCTGACAAACACATAAGTATCCAATACATTAAAATAATTGAGATGGGTATAATTTTTTCATAAGATTTTATTGAAGTTACTTTTGATCGTTCATATAAACCATATTTTTTACCTTTATTTTCATTCTTTTAACAGTGAGCGTCCAAAAACTGGTTGTACCTTAAATCTTGGAGGCCAGTGTATATAGAATCACCCAAATGTATGTTGATGCTGTTCAAAGTTTAAATTGTATACTGCGGTAGAAAAATGCTATGATATTAGGACAAATAGCCAAGAATGACAGAAATATCAGTATTTACACTTCAACGGCTCACATGAGCCCTTATATTCCTATAACAAAAAGAAAAGGTACATTCTATCCTCTCTTAAAGTTGTGACCATCTTTCTTGTAATACCCTGTATACTGATGCAAATAGTACCTAATACGAAATTTATGTGTACATATTATAGGTATGAAGTTTATTACTTTTCACTTCCGCATAATTCACGAAATATTTTTATGGATAGATCGAAGGGGGTCCCCCAGAACAATGCTTATTCCTGTGCCCTCGATAGTCTAAGTTGGGCCCTGGTTGAAACAGATTGCTATCAGATGACCGCCATTTCGTTACTGCCGGTTCAAAATCGATTCAAAACTTTAACTTTGACGTTGTTTTCTGAGAGATTTCGTAACTTTTATAAAAAAAAAAAAAAAAAAAAAAAAAAAAAAAAAAAAAAAATTGCTGTTTGATTTCACGGTATCTAAATAAGAATATCTAAGTTTCATGTATTTATGGGTAAAAATGACTTCGCTAATACGTTAGAAAATAACAAGTTTCTTTTTTCTTTCTTTCTTTTTTTTTATTTATTTTTTATTTTTTGAGAACAGTCTTAAGAACCGAACCACCTTCTATAAATTGGTAACTTTCACCCCTTACCAAATACCCTCTATGATACTGTCTGTATATATTTTTAACAAGATAGGGGCTGTACAGATATAACGTTATCAACATTTCGGTAATTTTAAACCCCCCCCCCTTCCCCTTTACGATATCATACGTTTTCATTCCTGGAACCCCTCTCCCCCCCCCCTCCCACCTCAGTTAATGATATCGTTATCAATGTTTAAAAACATTTACTTTTATATATTTTTTTCTTGTTTTTCCTTTTTATACGTTTGCAGTGATATACAGATATACAGATATAGTTATACATTTATTCGCATACTTTATGGATTTAAATGAAGAGAAGAAGTCAATAAAATATATCACTATTATACATGAAATACCTTTATATCAAATAACATCTAAAGAGATGGTTACTATTTAAAAGTATTTAAAAATAGCTTATTTTTATATAATACAGTCGACAGTAATATTAATAATTGTCTTTTTACACTTGCCTCTTGTACAAGGAGGGGGAAAGCAGAACAGCCGGACAACGTTGTTTCCCTTTCAATACTGGTGAACACAAATATCATTTGGTTTCTCCAACAGCGGATTATATGTGCATATGACAGAAGAACAGGATTGCCGGACGTTGGGTATTCCAAATTTTGGAATGAAATGATTTTAACACGTTCATTGCCGGGTTAAAATTACCGGAATTTTACTTTATTTAGAGAGTTCGAATCATACCAGAAAATACTATTATTAGCAATATTTACTTTATTTAATTACAGACATTTCGTGATTACATAAAATAAAAATTCTTCTTTCGAAATTTCCGGTGCGAATTCGTAATTTTAGATTGAAAAAACACGAGTATACTCGTGGTTGGCAGCAAATGGGTTAAAATTATTTAATGGCTTTAATAATAATAACTTTGTATTTTTCTAACAATAGATAAGACTAAAAAAAAAAGATAGACTATTTTGATGTAGAGAAAAATGACAGAAAAAAAATGTTAGGATAAAAAATTATGACGATATCAAAAGACATATCCATATCCCTCCCCCCTCCCCCCTAAAGTGATAACGTTATATATCCACAGCCCCATAGAACAAATGTAAATAAATAGGGAATTAAAAAAAATCCTTTTAACCAAACTTTTTCTGGTGTCCAGCTGTTTTTTTTTAATTTCAAATTAATTCTTCCTGTCTTTGTGATACGATGTTATCTTAATGATTCTTTAAAATTCCATGTCACCTGTACATTAGTAATAACCGAAAATTCAATTAACTTTATCGTTCTTTAAATTTAATTAGGAATACAAATGATGAATACATTTAGTAAAAGCTTCTGTTGAATTGGGATAAGATAATTATGAGTAATTTTGAACAGATGTTTTGTGCTAATGAGCAATCATTTTTAAAATCCCTGACTGTATACATTAGATTAGAGCAGGTGAACTTTCTAGAGAAAATATCTTATTAAAAATTGAAAAACAAATACATTAATTAAATATAAAGCAGAAAAACTTTTCTTAGATTTTAAATACTGATATAATTTTGAATGTAACTGCGCAGCGATTTACAGCTGTAAGCTGTTTGTAAGGATTTTAATTAATCATAAGTAAAACACTGATAAATAATGCATAAATGTTTCTTTTGGTGCTTGTAAATGTTTTAGTTTATTTTAATTTATTTTATCTTTCCATTTGAATTATTAGAGTTTATATCCAGCAAATATACTTAAAAATAATAATAAACAAAAAATATAATTAGAAAACGACTAGTAAATCATGTAGTAAAATTAACTGACAACTTCATCTGTCTCATAAAATACAAGAAAACTCACGTATGCGCTTAGATTATATATACCATAACTTAAATCATTATGAAAATATAATTAAATGTTTACATCTTACACTTAACAGTTTCCGTTATAAAAAAAAAAAACCTTTCTACCTTTCTAATTTTGTAAAAACAGCTGTTACTTACCTATCATACGTATAGGGTAAGCCTTGTAATCGTTTTGAAAATCGAAAAAAAAAATTTGACGGATTTACACGTTTCAGACACTCTGGAGATTCCGAATAACATATTTTTAGAAAAAAAAAAAAAATGCCGTCCGTCTGTCTGTGTGTGTGTGTCTGTAAAAGCTCCATCTCTCGAACAAATTGAGATAGAGACTTGAAATTTGGTATGTACTAAGTATGTAATAATGGGAAGAAGCTTATTTAATATCAGTAACCTCGATTACCCGGAATTATTTTCTTCGGACTCTGGAAATATTCGTTCTGATAAAAGGTACATAAAAATTTTCGAAATTGTTTATTTTAAGGAGTGAATATAAAAGACAATAAAAAACCATAAATTTAGCATAAAGAATGAAGTCGATCGGATAATGAGTTGCCGAGATATTTGTAATCCTATTTTTCACACTCTTCGATTTTTCATGACCCTGTATTTCATTCAAATTTCAATTCAAAGATATATTTTAATTGGAAATGAGACGCTTAATTCGACGCCGTAAGCCGTTAGTTAATATGGTTATCAATTTTGAAGTTATAAGGATGTTTCTTTTGCGCAATTCAGTAATAGAGCATTTAAAGTTTATGACGTCATCAAGCCACGATTTTATTCGAATTGTAATGCATTTTACAAATAGTTTACACATGTTTTATTTTCATAGTTTATATTATGCATATCCATGCTGGGTAAGTATTACGGTGGCTCCCAACGACTAGTTTTTTATTGTAATCATTTTGTCATTAATATGACACAAAGCAATAAAGATAATAATTTCAGATATTAAATCATCGAATTTCAGGAAACTTGGACTTCTGATAAACTAGACTTCCTTGCCTGTTGTTTGACGACGAATCCTTATTAATCACCTTATCTATTTTTAGTTCTGCATTATTTGATAAATGAATTGGAATTTGTCAGAAGCAAGACCAGTTCTGATCGCCTTAAAAAATTAATAGCTTTTCCTTCAAGGATGGTAGCCGTACAGGCACCTATGAAAATTAAGTGTGGCGTCTTTTATTGCTTTACGTATTCATGCTACGTTCTTTTTTCAAGCACTTTGAACCATCGTCTTGAATTATAATTAAATTTGGCATCCTCTTATATTTACTTCCGCCAATAAAATTAATCACATAAAAGTCAGTCTACGATTCTTTATTATTTTCACTCATCATTGGTTTCATTTCATTTCCTAATCTGACGCCGTATTGACATAAGAATTGAAATTTTACAGCGGATGAAAGGTTTATACTTAATATGATTCGTAATAAGTATTAAATTACAGGCAATCGTCTTAAGCATTTCTTTTTATTGTGATTGTATAATTCAAAATAAGTAAATGAGAATAAAACGAAACACGAACGAAAAATCATACAATCATGCAGCAGGGATTATGAAACACTTTCCAACATTTCCGCAATACTGCACTGCAAATTCCCAGCACACATTGGGAACACATATGAAACACTTTGATTCAAAAAAGTGTTTCAGTTACCTTAATGTGTACTGAGATGTGTTCCGAATATGCTCCGCTAGTGTTCTGAAACACTTCTCCCCTATAGTGTTCGGAGCATTGAAAGTGTTCTAATCAGGATATTTGCTAAATCTAAACTTGGGAACACATTTGAGAACAGATTGGGAGCACATTTGGGCACACTTGTGAAATCATCGATCATCGATTTCAAAAATCATGGATTGTGAAATTATCGATTTCAGATTGCTAGAAAGTGAGCTTGAACAAAAGAACAGTTTCAGAAGTATTCTAAAAACTATTCCAAAAAGTGCGCTTCAAAGTGTTCTGAAAAAGGTGACAAAATAAATGTTCTAAAAAGTGTTCTGAAAAGTGTATAAAGATCTGCAGTGTGTTACAAAACTTCATGGAAATCACATTAGTTTAATAAGGGGGAAGATGATGTCTAAGTAGATAATACATGGAGGCATTTATTTTTAATGTGATCGTGTAATTCATAATATGTAAATGAGAATAAAATGAAACAAGAATGAAAAATCATGCAATCATGCAGCAGAGATTATGAAACACTTTCCAACATTTCCAGAATACTGTAACATAACTTAACACGGAAATTATAATAGTTTAATAAGGGGGCAGATTATGTGTAAGTAAATAATATATGGAAGCATTTCTTTGTTATTGTGATCGTGTAATTCAAAATAAGTAAATGAGAATAAAATGAAACAAGAACGAAAAATCATGCAATCATGCAGCAGAGATTATGAAACACTTTCCAACACTTCCAGAATACTGTTACAAAACTTCACAGAAATCATCCCAGTTTAATAAGGGGGAAGATGATGTCTTTGAAAACGCATAACACATTTGAAAACCCAATTACAACAATTACCATTAACAGTCGGAAAAATATTCATTTGTCGGAAAAGGGAAAAGAAAAACCAGTTCGATTCCAAATCACTTCAATAATCAAGTCTGAAAGTATTATGCTTTTTTTAAAATTATTATTTATTTATTTTAATGTTTAAAAATTAGTCAGAAAATGTGTCAGAAAGTTTCGCGTTGTTGAGCGGTAAAAATTACTTTTTTTTTTTTTTTGAACCGCTTTAAGAGATAAAGCGATTAAATGATTGAATGATTAAGTTCAAAGTGGTGCGTAAATACAAGCGGTAGATTTTCAATAATCGGGGCCCATGCCAAATTAACAAATTAACGTATTGTAACGATTTTTTTTTAACTACATGAATTGCAGTTATGAAATTACCCGTGGTTTTTAAGATAAACATTGAATGCTTATTTGTTTGGGGTTTTTTAACAATTTTTTTTATATGTATTTTATTTATATATGTATTTAATATATTTATATGAAGTTCACTTTTTTGTAATATGAAAAATAAATTGTATTAGTGTCTAAGCCATTTTAACGACACATTATAGATAATATATTTAGCGGTTTTAGGTGCTTTCGTAATTATATAAATACGTAGCCACTTAGTGTCGCCGTCTGGTCCGTCCGTCTGTTTGCATATAACAGCGCAAAAACTACCCAACCGAATGGTTTGAAGTATAATATATAGAATTGTTGCAGAATTTTGTCGATTCATTTCAAATTTTATGAAAATCGAATCAAAACTTAAAAAGATATTAATAAAAGTTTTCTTCATACTATTAAATCCTATCGTATTTAATTAGTTCAATGATATCCCATGATAGATAATTATTCTAGGTTGCCATGGTGATTACGTCCTATTTAAGATGGAGTCCTAATATTTCCGTATTACTGAATTTAAAAACCGAATTTGTATACTGAAATTGTTTAATTATAGGAATTATATAATCACCGACAGTTTTTTGGAAAGGTGTTTCCGGATAAATAGATATTAAATGGAAAAAGAATCTAAATATGGAATTTCAAGTTCTGAAATTTTCAAAGCTAGGCTTAAGTTTCCCATTGGAGTTTTCAGTAAATGTAAACAAAAGATAAAATATTGCAAACTTTAAATGTACTTATTTTATTGCGGAAATTAATCATATCATAGTAACAGACGATATAATTCATTTCACCGATATAATAACGATGATTTTTTTACATTGTCTTGTATTGGATATTTGTGCATAGTATAATTTTAATGTAACAAAATTCTAATTAATTGGTTGTAAAAGTGTATTGAAACTTAATTTCATAAAATAAAATTAATATCTATACTATGAAAATCTGCACGTAAAATAAATTTTGTATTCATGCATTTTTGTATAAGAGTGCAATAGCTATTGCACCAAGTATAATGGAGTTTCCATTATATATGCTTTTCTAAATAGTTAACCCTCTCTTCGTATTCAATATGCATTTAATTTAATTATTTTAAATTTATATTCTAAATTTAATTTTTCTGTGCATCCCATTCCCTGCATTTAAATATATCTCTTTCTATTATTAAAGATAACGCTTTCAATTGAAAATCATCCTCCCACACTCTATTTCGTGCAGATGTAATTTTACTCAATTAAAAAAAAATAAAGAAGAAAGAATAATTCCTTCTCATGTCTGCACTTCTGCATTTACACTTAAAAATGTAGCCGTAAGATATGTCTATTATTAATTCATAGATTCTACAATCAGCGGATGTATTGTCTAAATCCTTGGGATAATTTTCTGTTCCCAGTAAGACTAACTTTTGCCCTCTCGCAACCCTATAACGCTATGCATTGAGGATGCAATTTTTCATAGATATATCATTTGGTTATTTTTATATCATCACTGTCTTCTGTATCTCTCTGCATATATTATCGCCAAATCGGTAATTCTTCAAAGGAATTTGGCGTAAACCGCACGCCAAATATGTACCAGCTGTCAAGGACTTTGAAGTAATTATTCATGCAATTCGGTTCCTGATCCCACTTGGAAAATGTAGTCTCTAAAGGCGCTCTGTGCTTGGTCGGATCACTCCCGATGGGTCATGTAATCGCCCAACATTAATTTGCCATTAAACATCTGCAAAAAGCCACTTTCTGAATGATGCTTGTCTCTTCGCTTATCTGTATTGTTGTGGTGTCACTTCTATTCGCAAATGTACTCCAGGTATACGACCGAAGTATCATATTTGATATAAAACTTGAATTCGTTCTTCTTCATCCAATGTGTGCCGAAAACTACTCTACACCAAGATCTGATGAAATATTTATAAAACTAGTTATAATACGAACGCACCTCATTTGTCACGTTTGACGTGCAATTTCCAACTTGTTAAATAATTTTTATTGCTATTGTTAATTAATAATTATTGTTATGATATATGTTAAAATTTTTACAAAGTTGCGGGGGCAATTTTTAACAGTAAACATACCGAGAACTTTACTCAAATATTATAAAAATATTTCACACCAGTATTTTTATTAAAAACTATTCTATTTTAATATTAAAATTTTTGGCTCGACTCGAAATATTTTCATCTATGGTAACCGTCAATTGACCAGTTGTCGGTATATTTAACCCTACAGTACATATTGTAGCCAATTGGCAACACTTTCTATTTAACTTTTAATAAATAAATCAAGTTCTTTGCAACTACTATATTTATACAGAAATATTAATCCTGTAAAAATAACATAAATATGCTACTAAATAAAGTTTAAAATTTATCTTAAAATTTCTGGTGTCGAATTTTTAATATAAGTATAAAAAACCACAATTCTAAAAGAAAAATTTATGCACTGTAGGGTTAATGTTAATGCCTTATCGAGCCTAGTCCTTACGTACAGTGTTGAATTCAGACACTTTTTCCCGGGAGGGATTTCTGTGTCTCCGGGGGGGTTGGGACATTATTCAACACTGCTTACGTAGAGTTAAGGAAATGAATTTCAGATTTTATATCAGAGGATTTTAGGAAGCTTTGACTTTTGATAAAATAGACTTCCTTGTCCATTGATTAAGTAAGAATCCTTATTAATCATCTTATATATTTTTAGCCTTCTATTATTCCGTAAATGAATTGGAACTTGTCAGAAGCATGACCAGTTCTGATCGCCTTAAAAAATTAATCGCTTTTCTTCAAGGACGGTAGTCGTGCAGGCACCTATGAAAATCAAGTGTGGCGCCTTTGATTGTTTTGTGTATTCATCCAACGTTCTTTTTCAACCACTCTGAACCATCATCTTGAATTATAATTAAATTTGGTATCCTCTTATTTAATTCCGTCAATAAAATTAAATCACTTAAGTTCGTCGCCCGCCGTTCCTTATTCCTTCCTTACTTTTAATCTTCATGGATTTAACTTTGTTCGCTAATCTGTCGTCATGTAGTCGTCAGGTTTAATCCTTCAAACATCAAAGTCGATGGATGGTAATATTTATATAATATGATTTGTAATATATATTATAGATTTATTATAAGTTCCAGGAAATTTTTAAAAGCATTTTGTGTTTTGTAATCAGGGCTGCGGAGTCGTGGAGTCGGAGTCGGGCCTATTTTTGGACAAAAGAGTCGGAGTCGGGCCTATTTTTGGACAAAAGAGTCGGAGTCGGAGTCACTAAAAAACAGGCCGACTCCGACTCCTACTCCAGCTTGTTTTTTAGACAGTTTGAAGTGAAATTAAACCAATTCTATGTAATTTTAAATTGATAAACTGAATTATTATTTTTATATTAACTATATATACAAGGAAACCCAGGTTAAACAGGTCCAATATACTGTCCAGTTTACAGTGTATATGAAAACTGCTTTTAATTGAAATCTCTAGTTTATATTTTATATTAGTATGCAGTACTTTTTCTCAGTTTTTGGGTTTTGCAGAACTCGAGGTAATGCGAAAATTGGAAGTTTCTGCTCTTTTTGGAGTCCATAGAATCCGTAATATCATTGCAATAGAAATTTTTTCACTTTTTTTTTCTTGTTTCCCTTAGATTCTTCAGGTCTGTAGGACCAAGAGTAATGCTGAAATTGTAGTAATTTTTCCCCTTTTTTTCGTGTGCATAGAACCTCCTTGACTACCTATCACAGCTTATACCCATAATTCATCCAAAAATATACACATCATATACTTCAAGGTCAAACAGGAATATAACAGCAGATTGCAGTGTTGCCAGTTGAGTTTTTTTTTATTATTATTCTGATTGCTTGATTGCTGACTTTTTTTTTTTAAATAGTAATATTTCCTTTATTTAATGACAAATTTAATAAAGCGACTATTACTATTTCAAAACAAATGACAGCAATAAAGCAATCTGAATAATAGGAATCAACAGGCAATACTAGTACTTTAAACTTCCCGGAGTCGGAGTCGGTTCCTTTGAAATTTCAGGAGTCAGAGTCGGAGTCGGAGTCGGTTCCTTTGAAATTTCAGGAGTCAGAGTCGGAGTCGGTCATTTTTCCCACCGACTCCGCAGCCCTGTTTGTAATCCTTAGTACGGAAATAAAAATTCTTGAACGCAGATTATATAATTGCAGTTATAAAATTACGGAATAAAGTTGTTTCCACCGCAATTTTCTGTGTATGTTATATATATATATATAATTAACTTAAAAATTATCCTTAGAGTCTATATATATTTTTCTAATAAGTTTTAAAAGTAACAGAAAAAAGTTGTTTCCAAACTTTTATTTATATATATTTTTCATTTCATATTCATTTTATCTTATTTCTGGGTTGTTTTAATGTATGATAGCCTAAATTTTGTACAATTTTAAATTCATAGTTTGTAGAAAGATGAAATACATGCATAGTTTGTACAAAGATACATTTTTTTGTGGAATGTATGGTAATTTGGGCTTGACAATTCTACCAATGTTCCACAATAATTTCATTTTCAGATATTTCAAAATTTCACTTTTTTCTTTAATTGGTAATTTTGGATAAATTTCATTAAAGATTTGTGTAGGTTTTTAATATTATTTTCAATATTCCCTCCAATCTATACTCCGTTCGCTGAAACGAGATAACGAAAGTAAACAAATGCGCGTGCGGATTGGCGATGCTTAAACCTGGCGTTGTGCCAGAAGCGCCAATTGTTTGAGCCTCTGCTTTTTTTCCCAAACGGCTGTTTGTTTCTTGTCTTTCACTTTTAAAATTGACGATTTTTTTCGATTGATTTGGTATTTTATATACACAAATGGAGTGTGAAAATTCTTCTTTGAGCCCGCCTAAGAAGAGAGTAAAAAGAAAAGCTTTGAGTAAGGTGGAGAAAGATATGATTTTAAATGTATATAAAACGGAACTTGAATCGAATCCTGAACTTCCGATTTCTCATATAGGAGATAATGCTGCTCGTATAACAGGCGTAGGTAAAGCTTCTGTTTTTCGAGTGTTAAGAGAGTATAAAAAATGTGGTGTGTTAAACTCGCCGAAGAAAATAAAATTACGTAAACGTGTTTTAGAAAATATAGATGATTTTGATAGGAATGCTATTAGGAGAAAAATCCACGAGTTCTTTTTGACGAATGAATTGCCCACTATAAATAAAGTTTTGGAAGTTGTAAATGATGACCCTGATTTGCCAACCTTTAAAAGGACAACGTTTTATCATCTCCTGAAAGAATTAAACTTTAGATATTCACGGAGAGGACGAGACAGTACTCTCATTGATAAAAACGAAATAATTGTGTGGCGAAGAAAATATTTAAGGCAAATCAAATCTTTCAGAGAAGAAGGGCGCAAAATATATTATATGGATGAAACTATATTATATGGTTGAATGCAGGCCATACAGTTAGTAAAGTTTGGAAAGATACCTCAGTAAAATCATCAAAACAAGCATTTTTGTCTGGTCTTTCTTCCGGATTAAAATCTCCTTCCGGAAAAGGAAAACGGATGATAATTACCATATTGGTAGCGATTATGGTTTCGTGGATGGAGGGCTTGACTTATTCGAATCAAATAAAAATAAAGATTATCACGAAGACATGAATTCAGAACGTTTTGAAAAGTGGTTTGGTGATATCTTATTTCGACTGGAAGATAACTGTGTGATAGTAATGGATAATGCTCCTTATCATTCCCGAAAATCAGAAAAAATACCGAATACTTCGTGGAGAAAACAAAAAATTGCTGATTGGCTTTTAACAAAAAATATCCCTTTTGAGGACGGAATGTTAAAAGCGGAACTGTTGCAGTTAGTGAAGCAAAATAAAAATAAATATGACAAGTACGCTGTCGATGAAATGGCAAAAGCACAAAATAAAACTGTCTTACGATTACCCCCCTATCATTGCGAGCTTAATCCTATTGAACTGATTTGGGCACAAATAAAGAACTTCGTTGCGAAAGAAAACAAAACATTCAAAATGCCTCATGTAAAAGATATATTCTCTCAAAGTATCAGCAAAATTGGCACTGAAGAATGGAAAAGATGCATTCAACATGTAACAAATACAGTGGAAAAACAAATGTGGGATTTAGATAATGCTATAGATAATATAGTAGATTCCATGATAATCAATCTAGATTCTAATAGTTCCGATACTTCAACTTCATCTTCTGAATGATTTATGAGGTAAGTGGGCTTCAATAATGTAAGATATAAATAGTTTTGTACTATTTTGTATTTAACAAAATTAACTCCTGATGATGGTTTATAACAATGTTGAATTCAGAAAGTTTGCCCCGGGAGGAAATTCCGTTCGGGGCATTAAAATGTCCCCTCCCGGAATATTTCAGATTTTATAATTTTAATGGTCAAAAAGTATAATTCCCCCCCCCCCCCCCCCGAAACTATATAATGTCTCGCCTGGAGGCACAGAAATCCCACCAGGAAAAAATATGTCTGAATTCAACGCTGTTTAAAATAAATAGAGAATAATTTATATTTTGACGTCTTTAACTTTTACATTTTTGTTTAAAATCTCGATGTAAGTCAGTTAGCAACTTGTGTTGTTTTCATATAGTTATCAAAATAAATGTTTAAAAAATTAACAAATCAAAATAAAAAATAAAATTCGGCAACCTAGGGATTTGTGCCAAATGTGTGGCTCCTTGGCGATTTTTCTGCAACCCGTTTGTTTACTTTCGTTATCTCCTTTCCCTGAACAGACTATATATTATTATCTTTGTTTTAAATTCTATTCATTGTCTTTTTTCTACATATTTATGGATATTGTTCAAACAGGTACGTGTTCATTTTTCATATTTAATATATTTATTATTTCCCCCACATGTTGTGTGATGTTTCTGTGTTGTTTTAATGTTTATATATATGCATATATATACACACACACACACACATATATATACAGTAAAATCCCGTTACAACGAACTTCACGGGACCGCAAATTTTATTCGTTGTAACGGGAATTTCGTTGTAACGGAATTCAATAGAAAATTAAACATTTCAATTCAGATCCTCATATCATAGTTAATTATAAAAATATAGTAGTATAATACAAATTAGTAGATAATTAATTATTAAAAATAGTAATAAAAATTAGTAGTACCTTCTAATAACGTAAAGTTAGTATAATACAATGTATAATATTTTTTATAGAACTGAAAAATTGACTTACCACCATTTCAATGATCTTCAAATTGTACAAGAAAAAATTTAATGCAGAAAATCAGTGATTTTTTTTGTACAAGGGAGTTTGAAGCTGCGGACAATACAAAATTATGTACATGATTAATATTAGAAAAAATGTTATCTGGTACACTGCTCTGTAAAGAAATAAAATTGCGCACTCTTTCTAAGCTTTCTAAGGCTTCAGCAGATGTAACTTTTGAAACCTCATTTTCTTCATCTTCAGAACTTTCTTCATCATTTTCTAAAATGCGATCATCAACAATAGACTGCACAATATCTGTCTCTGTTAATGAATAACAAGTTGCAGCATTGTCATCTGCAGTTAAAAAATCTTTAAAGCTTATGCTTTGAGACACACCAGATTTTTCTTTTACTAAGTTCCAAGTGGATTCGATCTCATATTCGACTGTCTGCTCCTCATCATGTACTACATCGCTAGATCCTTGAGCCGTCGATTCTTTATTTAAATCCTGGTCAATCTGCGCGTGTTTCCAACAGTGGGCTATTGTTTTCTGGCTTATATCATCCCACGATCCACAGATCATATCAATTGCCTCTTTCATGTTGCACTTTCTGTTTACGTTATTTTGCAGATCACAGAGAATGCGTTTTAATAACATAGTTTTGTATCGTGATTTTACGGCTCTGATAATGCCTTGGTCAAGAGGCTGAAGTATTGCAGTACAGTTAGGCGGGAAATACTCTACACGAATGTGATTCAATATAGGAGGATCATTGTGTGCTGTGCAGTTGTCTATGAGTAGAAGAATTTTACGTTTTTGTTTTTGCATATCTTTATCAAAATTTATCAGCCATTCATTAAAGAATCCTTGCGTCATCCATGATTTTTTGTTGGCTTTGTAGATGCATGGTAAGGACTTAAAATGTTTGAAACAACGGGGTTTTTCAGATTTGCCGATTATGAGTACTTTTCGTTTTTCTGTTCCTGATTTGTTGCAGCAAAATAGGGCTGTAATCCTTTGTTTGGAAAGCTTTCCTCCAATACACTTGTCTCCTTTTAACGCTAAAGTCTTCCTTGGTTCTAACTGAAAAAAATATTCCGGCTTCATCGGCATTAAAAACATCGTTAGGACTATACGTCTTGATTATTTTTTGTATTTCACCTTTACGCCATTCGTTTACAAATTCAACTGGGACGTCTTTTGCTTCTCCTGAAATGCATTTTGCCACTATACCGTATCTTTCTCGGAATCGATTCAACCATCCGACACTGGCTTGAAAATTTTCAATGTTTAGCATTCTTGCAAATTCCAAACCTTTTTCTCTAATTAAAGGGCCACTTAGAGGGATGTTTCTAGAACGAACATCCATAAACCATTTGTAAACAGCACTATCCACATCTTGAAACTGGGCATTTCGAATTCGTTTTCTGCTTGGATCAAAGACTTTAACTTGAATTTTTTTCAAAATGCTTTCTTTATCTTTTAGAAAAGTGGATAAAGTAGACGGCGAAATTCCATATTTGCTAGCAACATCAGATTTTTTCATTCCTTTCTCAACTTCAGAAATTATGGCTTTTTTTTCTTCCAAACTAAACTGTTTTCGCTTAACAGCCGCCATTTTATGACCTACTGGTAAGATGAAAATTTTCAAACTGATTTCGAGCTTTGGAAATTCCTTTGCGAAAGTTATTCAGGTAGGGAGGAGAGGGAAGGGGGAATGTGCAATACTCATTTCACGTTTTGTTAAGTTTGCCTACATTGGTTACAGCTTACTTGGACTTCCAAGAAAAAGGGGTGGAGAAAAGGGGAGAGCGAACAAAGGAAACATTCCTTCTGCAGTGAAAATGCCTATGCACACCGATTTTACAACAAAGCTCGGAGAAAAGCGATTGCTTTAGAGATAAGCTTGATTGTCCCTAAGACTAGGCATCGAAAACAAAAATTGTCAAGCGATAAAAATGTACAACTGAAAGTATTTGCCGTGTCATATTATTTCGTTCTAACGAGATTATAAAAAATTGAATATTTCGTTATACTGAGATTATGTTAACATTATTTGAATACATTTCAAAACGGGACTCGCTTGCATTTCGTTATAACGGGATTTTTCGTTGTAATGGAATTCGTTGTAACGGGATTTTACTGTATATATAACCATTAAATGAACGTTACAACCACCAACATAAACTGTGAAATTATGAATAAAATTAAAATAATTAATTGACAACAAAACAGCCCCCCCCCCCAACAAACTGAACATAGATACTAAAAAAAGCAGAAATTGAATAACAGAAATTGAATAATGGAAATTTGTGGAATTTAGGCAGAATCTTCAGGTCCCAAATGCCTAAATTTCCACAAATAATATGTGTGGTTTCATCTTCATATTAGCCATAAAATAGCTAAAGAATATGGATTTGGGACAACCACACCATGAATGTAGAGAAATACACAATGAAACAACGATTAAGTTCAAAATAAAACATGATTGAAAAGGATTAAGGGAAAAAAAAACAAAAAAAAAACATGAAATTATCTCCATTTAATAGCAAAATCCAAACTTGAGTCAGCAATATTACAAATTACAAGAAATGGAGTTTTAAGCATATGTTGCCAAAAAAAAAAATTTAAAAATTGATGGACCATGGATCAAGGAACAACATGTAATGCATAGCCAAGCACAAACCCCAATAAATAAAACCAGCACCCTCTATAGAAAAATTAAACTTGAACTCCACCATAAATTCAAAAGAATAAATCAATGAGGTGCTGCCATCTATTGGTAAATATATACAATTATATAATAATTTATTACAATATTGGATGATGTTTTAAAACAAATACTGTCTTAAGACAGATAATTGTTCAAAATTATGTTGAAAATTTATTGTATTAGAATAATGAATAAAAGATGTATTAAAAAAATAAAAAATGAATGAAACTTATGATTATTGATTAATATATCACATAAATATTTGTTCCTAGCGATGACATATCACCATTTATATTACTGTGACATACTGCATCATATTTTAAGTTAATTTATAATTAATAAAAAATGTATATAATAAAGATGCTAAGGAATTAATATTAATAATTAAATTTTGAAATTAATGAGTTACATTTAATGTGTCTACAAACTTCCTTAAAGATTAAATATACATGATATAAGGGGAGAGGGTAAAATAAAAAATAAAAATTAATACATGCAATGTATTTTCATTTAAGAAAATAAACTATGTATTAGAAGCTAATATGACATTGTCCGAAGTGGGGTAGAATTTAAATACAAGTAATTGTAAAATTATTAATGAATATGAATACATTTAATATGAATAAATAAATATAAATATAACTAAACCAATATGCATATAAAAAATCGAAACAAAGTCCATTACAAAATGTGTAATTGCATCGTAGTTCTAAATCAAATGCCCCTTTCCATTTTTTTAAATTAACCAATGCGTATTTATAATATAAAGTACACGGATATAGTATACTATATATAAAAATATAGTATAACCAGTGCGTAATTTGCATTTAGTTTAAAATTGTGTAGGAAAATGAAGATTTTTCGTTGTTTCATTTTTTAAATTAGATTTATTTTTTATGTATTTTTTGCATCTTCCCCACTATGGGTATTTATTTGGTATTTTTCTAACATGGTTTTAGAACTGGTTCACTCTTAACTTTAAATTTTTTTCATATGTGGTGTCGCAGTTGATCGGGCAATTTGAAGTACGATAATTTCGGCTTGATCGCTTACTATGTTCAAACAGAAATCATTTGCGACTTCTTTGTATTGTGGATATAAGGTGTCCTTATATTGTGCACATATAAAAATCCTTATATTGTTTCCCTTGATAAAGTATTTTGCAATGTAAGTTTCTATTTTCCTTTTTGTAATGCTATTACCGTAATTTTCGGCGTATAATCCGCAGATCAAACAATTATATTTAAACACAGAACATTTATTTAATGATTAAAGTGAAAAATTTACAGCGATCTAGTAAGTTTCTTTTTATAAAACAAAATTTCTGGGTCGAAACATGATTGTTTGATCCACGGATTATACGCCGGAAATTATGGTACCTTCTGTATTTTTTTTTCCTGCTTCTTTTCAATACTTTCCAACATATTTGAAAAGTGTTTATGGATTCGGTTTGTGTGTCTGTTCATGGTCTAACTTTTGTAAATATACTCGAATTGCTATGACATTTTTATATGTTACTAGTATATAACCCCCGTCAAAAATGATGGAATGTTGATTTGCGTTTCATTTTCATAAGATTTCATACAAACAAACAGCATGAGGATTTTATTATTAAAGGGTTTTTAATGTGGAAAAGTACATTTCTACAAATACAAATGATGAGGATATTGTTTTTACTCAATATTCAATTTCTGAAATAGTTCAACGAATGGACTAAACATTCAAATTAAATATTGAAAAAAGAATCCATGAGTGAAAAAGTTTCTGCAAAAACGTGCTATCATTGAGTTTCTAAAGACTTGATTCATTACATTCTTAATTGTTTGGTTACATAAGCAAAGTTGATTGTAAATTCGTAAATGGTTTAACGAATGGTTTGCACAAAACATTAAAATTTTTTTAGTTTTAAATTGTCTAAGTTTATAGAGTATATATTTTAACATTTCTTGAAGAACAAAGTTTTCCAGTAATGAAAAAGATAACAGAAAAATACATACAAATATAGCAGAATATAGCAGAAAGATGCATAAAAAGAGACAGAAAATTACTTGTTTATGAATATTAGCTTCTTAATTCAAAATAGGAAAGAAGCCCATCAAAAATGACAGAAAGAACAAAGTTTTGTAATAATAAAGAAATATTTAAAATATATAAAGACTTTACATGATACTTTATAGGTTAGAGAAAAAAGAATTTGCCTTTTAGTGTAAAATTCAGCATCAATATTAAACAGTTAAAAAATGTTAGCCCAACAAATAAGACATCAAATTGTATGCTTATGAATATAATGTAGTTTTCCCTAAAAATAATGACAAACATATTCTGAAGTTGAATACTTCAAGAATCTAGTATATACTACATACTAGTCGGAAATGACACAACAAAATGGCAGCAATGCCAGTAGTAGAATAAATCAGAATTATTTCAGCTTGAGAATGTTAGTTTCTTAATTCACAGTACACTGAAAAAAAAAGTGTTGATTTTACAGTATAATACTGGCACCCCAGCTGGTATTATAACGTAAAATTAACAGTAATAAACAGTAAAATAAGCAGTAATACAATAAACAAACACTATGGAGTTATTTACTCATGCAAATGATCGAGGTAATGTATTTTTTCTAGGAAAGAATCTCTAGAAAAACTGTATTTTTTGTAAACCATCTACTATCAGATAAAAAATGGCCCTTGTAGATTTGTATTACGGATGGATACTTTTATTTTACTTAGATCTTTGCATCGTGATAGTCCAACATAAAGTTGACCATGAAAAGACTGCCTCTTCCAAATGTAGACCAATACTGTTGAATGTTTGTTTCTGTGTCTTATCGATAGTCATTGCAAAAGCAATAATTTTAGGAAACCGCCTCCGAATACGTTTAAATGGCTGATTGGTATCACTTGATATAAGGCCAATTCTTGGTATAAAGACTCTATCATTTTGATTAGCAGCAGTTACGATTTTACAATCAATGATATGTCGATGTAGGCTTCGAATAATTAACCTGGTGCATTGCACAAACCATTTTTAGGAATTATGTTCCTAAGAAGCATCACAATAGCACCAACTTTTAATATTAATTTATGAGGAGGCATTCCAGAGGGAATTTGTTAATTCAAAAATTCCTGAGAAAAGTTTATCTCACATTCTGATAAATCTGACTCGAATGAATCTGCACTTATAATATTCTGATGATGAAGCTCCAGGAAGAAGATTCAGAACTTCATTGTTTAGTTTCATGGCATCCTTGTCTGTAGTGGTTAAAAAAACATTTGGAGGAAAGTTCCTGAACGTAGTTCATATCAATTTCATTTCCATAAATTTCTGTAACAATTGAACCAGTACATAACATGTTAGATGGAATTTTTATCATATCACATAGTAAATTTTGAATTGTTAAAGTTTTTCCTTCACCAAAATCTAAAAGCCATTGGTTGAATTCATTTTGCCCTTCAGAACGCACATTTTGTGCGAGTTTCAAGTGAAGAAAATGCTCCGAAGGTGGACTTGATTTTATGCAAACTTCAACTACATGAATTTTTGTACCTCGTGTAAAGACTTAGTAATATTTGACGAAAGTCTCTTTCCAACAATATAACTTTATTTCCAAATGGATTTTGATTTCCCATTAGCTCTCTTAACAGAGAATCTATGCAACGTAAAGCATGACCTGTGATCATTGTAGCTTCATCAATAAAGATAAGCTTTGCTTCCCGGATAGTTGCTGCTTCATCTGATATAACACGCATTGCAGATATTGAATATTCCAATATTGACACCGGTAGTTTAAAACCACTATGAACGGTTCTCCCCCTTTTTTTTAACAAAATGGCAGCAATGTCAGTAGTGGCATAAGGAAGAACAATTTCAGCACGTACATGGGCACGTCCACGTGCCAAAAGAGTATTATATAGACATGTCTTACCAGATAGGCCTGGACCATCCAAATAGAAACATCGCGGAGTTATTTTCTCATCGTCAATTGCTCCTATGATTTTTTTAAAAGCTTCTTTTTGCTGCAAGTTTAAAGATGCAATTTTTTCAATAGCATCAGAGGCTTCACTGATATGGTTATAAACTGAAACTTGATCTTGATAATTCAATGTTACTGGGAGCTGGTAAATTAAATGTACTTAAGCTAACACCGTGGCTCCTGAATATCGCGTGAATATTGTGTAAAGTATGTTGTTGCGATATAAACAAATTGAAATTCCTCCTAAAATCCTCACACAAAGAAGAATCTTTAAATTTTTTCCGCAATTGAAGAGGATTTGATGTGTTAAAAATAAAAGGCAAATACTTGCCTGAGCTGTGCAGGCATTTGAAAAATGCAGGCTTCTGATAAACATCTGTCCCATTCCTGATCATCGGCCAAAAGTTGACTTTCATGGGCTGTTTCAAGGAATGTAGGTAAGATAACTACCTCAAAAGTTTGTCAGTTCTCAAAGCTAGTTTTTCCAAGAATTTTGAGCAAAAGTAGACGAAGGCAGTAATGCTGGATGTCTTTTGGAGAAACTGAAAATTTATTCTAGCCAAAATCTTTTTTTCCCTCCACGTTGTCGTTGTTTTTAAACACGTTTTCCGAATACATAATGAAGAGGTATTTCTAAATATAGTTATTACCCTGCATTTACATCTGAAAGATTTAATTGAAACCAAGCTGTGAGAGTTGTGTCACGATTTTGATTAAGTACTGCATTTTCCATACCTTGTTGAAAATAAACCATTTGTGATGTGGCAAATGGATAGCAAGTTTTATTATAGAATGTGATTTATCATGCAATTTGAATTTCAGGAGACGCCATATTGCCTCAGGTGCACTAACATATCTGGTATTCACATGGTATAAAATTTCGTCATGTAGAAATTCGTGCCGATTGTTGTTTTCATGGATCACAACGTTGGTAGAATCATAACCTTTATAAATATACTTGTAAACATATTTGACTGATTTGATACTGGTGCAAGCTTCTATGTTAATGTGAGAGTCATATTTAATTAAGAGTATAGGATTGTTGGCACGACTCAACGATTATCAACAGGTATTACATTAATAATTACACTGTTACCTTCACGGCGTTGGTAAAATGGATAAGAATCAACACTGACTCGAGTTTCTGGCTGGAATGTCTTTGGAAAATTCTTGTTACAGTTACCATTCACCATGCATTGCAATGATATGCACCCATCATAGCATTCACCATTAACCTATTGAATATGGGTTAAAAGTTCCACATGGGCCATGTATCATTGTTCTCGAAACAATTTCATGTAATCGAGGATGATGAACTGGAAGTTCTGACACTATGACTCTATCAATCTGTAAAGTATCATGGAATTTGAATTCCTGTTGAAGGATCAAAAGAATATCAGGATGGGGTAGTTCACGTTCCTGAAACTCAATTGTGTAAACATAAGCAACACATTTTCCAAAGAGCTTCCCTTTTGTGATACCATCTAACAGTTTACGTAATTTGATATGAAATACGTGAGCTACTAAATATGGTCTGTCAGATGATGTCTGTCCATCAGACAAGTTATTAAAAATTTCAGACCACTTGGGATTGCACGTAAAAGTACAAAAAAGTCTGGTTTACCAAATTTTATGACAATTGCCATGGCATCATGACACCTTTTACGTATGTTTCGAGGGGAGCCTTGAAAGGAAGATTGCAGTAAAACAGCTCTTCCAGCTGGTAAATTTGCATTTGCTGCTGCTTGACAAACGTAATCCACAAGTCCAGCATACTCTTCAGGTCGTAATTTTGATTGTTGCTGCCTGACAAAATTTAGATTGTTTGCCTCAATTTGAATGTATGAGTCAAAAACCCACTGCTGAGTAAGTGGCCTTCCATACAAAATAGGGTTGAATTCATCGCGTCGAATAGTAATTTGTGCTGAAGCATTGACACGTTGTTTGTAAACCACCAGTAGATTCAGGATATCGATCAAGCATTAAAATTGGTTGCCAGCCAGTTTCATCTCGTAAACTGATCAAAATCGGTTCCAGAAGTGAAAATATTTTAAGAAAAAAAACTTTTAATCAAAACCGAAAGAGTACAAAAGGGCCTGCATAGAGATCGACCTCAGCTATCCTATGCGAAAAAATTCATTTAAAAATATTGAAATGCGAACGTGATATCTTAAAATATTTCCCCCATAGAATTAACATTAGCGAGAGGATGTTTTCGCGTGAGTGAAGTAGCCTCTTAAGCAGTAGAAAACAACAATAAAACTTTCCCAAAGGATATAAACTGCTTTGATTGAACAGATTTTGTAAAGATTATTAGTCTTCAAAACCACCGCGTGTTCAAAATAATATTTAGATCAACAAAGATGTTAAAACACTCGCTGCCAATTACCAATCAGTACAAATAATTTTGATGAATGATTCTCAAAAGTGAATGACTCACCACACTTTTTTGCAATAATAATAATAATTAGCAAAGTGAAACGCAATTTATGAAAATTTCACAAAACACATATTTAAATAATAATTAAATAAAAGGTGTTTTTTTATTTTTGACTCTCAAAATTGAACAACAAAGTTCGTTCGTTTATATTAATTGCTTAATAGTTTATAGTAATAATTATATATATTGTATATAATAGTAATAATGATATTAATAGTTTTTGAAGATTTCAAACAAAATTAAAATATTTAAAGGCTTTAATATGCTTTTACGAATATTTTAAGAGCGAATCGGATGTTAGCCTGTGTTTTTTAATGAAGCATTCAAAGAGTCATTCATTTGTTTCTAGATTTGGGATTTGGGATTCTGAATGGCAACAGTGTTCGTTTGTTTATATCTGGTAATCCGAAGTTTAATATGGATTTTTAATTTAGAATTTAAAACTTTATAATTGGATATGATATACATGTTTCATATGAAAATATGCTGCACAGACATTATTTCAAGCAGAAGAAATTATCATTTAGCTGTCATATGTTAGCATATGTTTTTCCTTAAGCCTAATATGGCGTTTAGCTACGGTCGATTCGCAGATTAGAGTGGTCGCACCCGGCATGGCTACAAACACTCTCCTACACTAGGATTTTATTATAAGTAAATTGAGGTTTACTATAGAATGTTCGGTATTGAATATGAAGTGTATAGCATTTATAGTTTGTTTACAGGACCACACGAAAGAATTCCATAACATTACGGTCTTTGGAAAAAATTGTTTGCGGTGGATTTTATTGACACGATATTTCAATCATAATGAGATTGATATGCATAACTGAAATAGACTATAACATGCTTTCTCAGGAGTATAAGAAAAGTAGTATTTATCGTTCGTTTACACAGGGACGTACAAAAGCATTCCATTACACTAGGATCTATGGGAAAAAAACAACAACTTTTGCGGTGCATTTTAATGATGGTATGATACTTCAAACATACCGAAATCACTGAAATGCACTGTATGTTTTCTATAAATTATAGAGTGCATAGTATATATATCGTTCTTCTATAGAAATACACAAAAGTATTCGGTAAAATGACTGACTAAGATCAATAATTGCTAGAAATGCGTTTTCCGCTGTGGTATGCATTTTTTTAACTTATGTAATTTTGAGTGTATTAGGTGGTGTGTATAAATTCTATAGATCGTATATAGGGCTACACGAAAGAATTCGCACAGATAACTGGATATGGTACAGTAATTGCTGAAAATGGATTTTTGCTGAGTTATGTGTGTTTTTAACTTGCTTATTTAGCTATATCTCATTTCATTCTTTATTTTAGTATATTTGTTCATAAAATAAGAACCAAAAATCAGAAAAAAACTAATAGTGGCTAAAAAAGACACGTGTTTCTATTTTTTAATTTTGATAACTTGTATTATTAATAAATAATTAACATTTGTAAAATAGTTTAACCCGTACTATATGCATGCGTTTTACGTTTGTGCTCAAACAAAGGATCGCTGAAAACCATAAAAGTAATGATATACATAAATTATTCTCATGTCTATGCCTAATTAACCGTTACTTCTCTTTAACATTAATTAAGTTTATTTTTAGTAGTTTATGTTTTATTAATCACTGGTTCAAAATCGATAAAAGTTTATATTTTTTCTGGTTTTTATTTTGTTTTTGTTTTTCATGCTGTAATAAATTTTGAAGTTATGCGAATGTTTCTTAATTTTCCTTCCACTTTTTATTAAAAAGAAGAACAAGAGTTTGGCCATCTGCGAAGGTAATCAGCGAATATCTATAACGGTATTTACACATTACCTACCAAAATCACCTGCTCCGGTAAGTATGCATCTATAATCAAGCCGCATATTATATTACGACTTTTTAAAACCATCTGCTTTCTGTGTCCCATTGGTTTACTTTCTCAGGTATTCTATATCTTCTAGGTAAAAAAAAAATTCTTATTTGTATTCTAAACAAACACGCTTGGGTTTATGATTTTTTTTTTTTTTTTTTTTTTTTTTTTTTGTCACCGTGAAGGCACTTAGACGTGGTCTCTCCACAGTAGATCAATCAAATTGTAATCGAAAGGAGATGATCCGTCCGTAATAGCTTGAAGTCACAAATCTGTCACGATGTTGCGCAAAAAGATTGGCACGTGTTTATAAAGATTTTATATTACCGTATAATACTCGTGTATAAGTCGACCCCACAATTCTTACGCAAAATTTTGAAAAAAAAAATATAATAATTTTCGTGTATAAGTCGAACCGCATTTTTGGTAGTATGTTGAAAAATGATTTGTAATCGAGGATTTAAAAAAAAATATATAATCACACTTTTTTTTTTTAATTCAACGTTTTAAAACTACATAATTATGTAAAACTGAAGGAGCTTAAACTATTTTGAAACCTATTCATATCAATTTAATGATAGTTAAAAAGAAAATATTCTTTGAAAAATCTATTCAAGCTTTATTTACAAGGGTAAACAACTTCTTAGACTGCTAAAATATTACTTCTTTGTATTGTAGGACTTTTAGAAGAGAAATCTAGAAGCATTCTCAAGTTGAACTCTTTTTAAAAAAGGGATTAAAATGTTGAAAGGAATGCCCCTGTAATGAAGGGAATTCTATCCCAAGAGAAAATAGGTGCAGGACAATTACAGAGACATTATTGTTGAGATTTTTTTTGTCAATCATATCGGGAAATGACCAATGTCCGCTTTTATCTCTCTCTCCAACCTACTCGGTGACTCTGATATTTCACTCCGCTATTTCACACTTCTGCCGGAGTGTGAAATATTCTTTCTTTCTTTATTTTTTAACTAACTCGTATATAAGTCGACCCTCCCATTTTCAACTCCCAAATTTTGTCTAAAATTCTTCGACTTATACACGAGTATAAACGGTACTTACTTTTTTTATTTTCCGAACAAATAGTGTAAGGACTAAGGAAAGTATTGTAATCTTAATTTGCGTATGTGTGAACACAATAACTCCCAAACGGCAGGACCTGATCAACTCTATGTGGGACTCGGGTCACACAGGTCATGTAGGATCCCTCCTTTCTCAAGAAAACTGCATTATAAGCATGGCAAACAGTTTTATGCACAGTTTAAAATTTAACCCTTACAGGACCATAAGATGTCCAAGACTAAATATGCCAATACAACACAATATTTTAGCTATTGTGGGTGTAAAGTAAGAAAATATCACCAGAAAAACGTAGCAGGGTGTATAGGTTTCCTATAATTTCATGGGAAATATTTTTCCCTATGGACCATAAAAGTAAATAAACGAAGAGTTAGGTTTATTATATCGGTATTTTATTTATTGCTTTGTAATACAAAAAACATAATAAAAATTATCAGAAAAGCAAAATAAATAGTTAGTTATGGTATTCTAATTTTCTCAAGTCCAAAACACTTTCAAGATATTATTAGTTCAGCCCGCGAATGTTTTGGTTTTGGCGCAATAAAGTTTGACAGTTTTTTTTTTTTTTTTTTTTTTTTTTTTTTTTTAATTCGTTCAGAAACACATTTGCCGCCTTGGACATACGCTTTATTTTGACATTCAGTAAAAAAAAATATCGATTCAATAATAATTGAACAATCGATAACGATTTTTGTAGAAGGGAAAAATATTTCCCTTGAGCGTGAAAGGGTTAAACTGTACATAACTGTTAGGTACAGTTGTCCATCCCAAAAAAGAGTGCAGTGGTCCATTCTTTTATATTGATTTAATAATGAAATTTTCAATATGGGAACTTAAACGTATACAACAATGTTTCCTTTTTTCATTAGATTCAACAATGTTTCCTTTAACATTAGAACTGCAGCTAGTATTACTTTATTCTTTTTTGCTACATTTAAAAAAATAGAAAAATAGTTCAATTACTTTTGTGCTCAGCGCAGTACGAATATCTTGAAGAATATGACCAACAATTCATATTAAATTAAGGAAATTTTATTTAGAAGGATATTTGTCTCTTTTATTTATTTATTTATTTATTTAAAGAACATAATAATTATACAACTTATGGCATAAACAACTAAGTCAAATTATGCACTTATTTAATGTACTACAACTGAAGTCAGGGGAATGGAACAGCAAAAAAACCAAGATGTTGCAGTGAAAATTGTTCTTAAAATTAACTTCCATTACTGTATAAAACAAACTAAAATATTTTAATTTAAAACTATAAATATTTAATGAAAATCGGGTTAAATATATGTATGCATATAAAGTCATTGTGCACAAAAATAATTCTCTTAAATGTTTTTATGCATGTAAATTCTATCCATTATGTTCTATGCTAATGTGTTGCAAAATATGCTAAAGATTTCTAATAAAGTAACTTTTCTTTTTAAATATATATTAATTATTGTACTTTACCATTCACTAATACACATACTCCACATCCCCCATGTTTTGAGTACCGTAGGATTTATTTTTAAGCTTTACAATTATTTTTCTCTTAAATAAAAACTATTAAGAAATAGGTTCTGAGAAAAATAATAAATGAATATAAGGAAGTTCGGTGCATTCAGGATTTTGTAAATGTACATTGATATTTAAATTTCAAAAGAGAAAAATAAAAAGGTTAAATTGGTCCACTTCAAAAGTGTTATTTCCCTATGAATGAGGTTACTGTATTTATTGTATAAATTTAAATTTCCAAATGTGAAAAAAATGCAAGATATTTAAATTCAAATTACAATTTATTTAAAAAGATATACAAAGTTTCCTCTTCAGCAAATTTTTATTTTACAAATGATGAATTATAACTTTTCGTTTATAGCATATTTAAATAAAGACATCATACTATCTTTATAGATTTCCTGAAAAAAAAAATAAGCCAATTTTCATTCAACACTTTTATCTTTTGTTAAAATTAAATTTCCATGAAATCTTAAGCAGATTTATGTTCAATGGAAATTAAATCCTCTAATTTATTTAAGCACAGTATGAAAATAAATAAATAAATTTAAAAAAAAGTAAATTCATGTTTAGAGGAAAATATTAATAATAAACAAATATTTTTGATAAACATTACCGGTTTTAATTCTTTTTTAGCTCTGAAAATGTTTTTTAATTACGCATGTGGGAAACAAATATATTTTATCTAAAATGATATGCTGATTATAGAAAAATTTCATCAGCAATTTTTGTTTTAAGTTTAACCGCATTGAAACGTGTTTTAAGGCTAAAAAACCTTTACGTTATAACTTTAATTCTAAAACTTCTTTTTTTTTATTTGGTCCCTTAACCCTTTTAGGATACTATTTTCGACAACGGTTGGTGGACATATGCAATGTCGTCGGCAGTCTAATTAAGTCTAAGTTAAAACGTTGTATAAATGAGAGGTCACTGTATTTTAATACAGTTTCTGGTATCGGTTGTCAAATCAATGTTATTTGGCATTATTCGCAAAAGGAAAAAGTAATAAAAAATTTACATTATAAAGTGAATCCACCATGCTTTAAATATGAATTTATCTCCGTTACCATTTAGTCTTTTTTAGTCATGTACGTAACTACGGTAGTTAATTATGCTAATGAAAAATAATAATTCTTGAAATTTATTTGTATAACATATTTTCGAAATATAATTTTAGACATTTTCATTATTTTCTCTATTTTTAAACAATGTAATTTTTTTAATGTGTCATATTAAATATATATCTTTATATGATTCTTCTTTTATAATATTTGCATATTTTTTTCCTGCTTGGTTTTCAAATATCTATCATTTTGCACAATTAATAATAATCATTATAATAATAATCATCATAATTCGAAAGTTTTCTTTTCCTGCTTTGCTCGGATAACTTTCAAAATTTAGGACTGTTATGTAAGATTTTTTTTTTCTTTGCTTTGTTTTTGAATCTTTAAAAATTTCAGTTCCCTAAAATCTCACATGTTCTGTTCCTAATATGTATATATGAACAAATGTGAGGAATTATCAGGAAGAGTTGATAGATGATATTTTTGCCCTATAACCCCTAGATGGCGACACTAGAATTTTTATGTCGTTTAGAATAGAATAGGTCAATGATCTTCAGTAAGAAAGTCTTAAAATAAAATCCAAAAATTGTATATTACAAATAAATTTTAATCAGAAGTTTGGGAAAATGGAGGAATATGTTTTTTTCTAATGGTTTTAACCTTTGTAAGACTCAAATGTAAATGTTGCAATATTTCGTATAACTGGAATTTCTTTTAATCTAAAATCATATAGCTTCCATATTAATTGCAGTAAGTTTTATTTTTCTTTCACTTAAAAAAAGAAAATTAAAACCAAAATTAAAATGTATTTGTTAATCTTATCCACTCTAGCACATAAATAACATTCTTTATCAACTACAGTATAGAGTACATCTAATCTGCAAACCTGTTACTCGCAAATGCCTGTAATCTGCACTGCATATGTGAATGCAAACAAAGAATCTAATTCTTAAAAATCACTCACCAATAACATTTTTTTCCCTGTTTTCTTTAATTTTACTGCTGACATATATTATCATATATCAATTAAATAATCTTTTTTTTTATAGTTTAAAATGATAGTACGTAAAAAAATATTTTTTTCATTAATTATTCATATGGTTAAAAATAAAAAAAATCTTTTTTCAAAGTGCATTTGTCATACACATATACCTTTTACAACAATTTGCTAAGAATATCAAAATTTCTAAAAACAAAAATTTTACGGTTCAGCAGACAATTATGGCCATTTGTAGAGTGCTATTTAGAATATACAAAATAATAAACCTAATGTTTTAATACCAGCAACTATTGATGATAGATTTAAAACATATAATGTTCATTAAAATATTTTTAAATTAATTCTTACTTAATTCATATGTTTAAGTGTGTAATTTGTTTACTTTTAAGCATTAACAATCTAAATTTGTCCAAAGTATATAAATAAAAAAATTGTAAACAAAAGTTAAATAGACATAACATGTAGTCTGCAAAAAGTCTCAAATCCGCAAAACACTTGGAACCAAGCTGTGCGGATTAGTGGCTTTGTACTGTATTACATTTTTAGAAGTTTCGGTTTTCCTAATATTTGTCATGTTGTGATCCTTATGTACAGCCTCTGTACAAAGACCCGATTAAACTTTGAAGTTATTGGAAGCACAGTATCATTTCGGGGCCCCATTTTATCCAAGTTTCTAAAATACACGTGCATAGAAAATTATTAATACTCCAAAAATTATTTCCATGAGCCACTTAATAGAATTTACATTTCATTAAAGAGCTTTTTATGTTCTCTACATAGCATATACTTATTATAAATGGCTAAGCTTTGGCATTCGCCCGTGGTCAGCCATCTTGTTTTTTAAATCAAAACATTTTAACTTTTATTATAACTTTTATAATATAAACAAATTAGTCAATAAAATTAAATAACGTGCTGAGTAAATATGGATGAAAATTATTTTGGAAATGAAAAACAAAGCAAATGTGTTTTGATTTATCGCCCACGGTCAGCTGTCTTGTTTTTTAAATCAAAACATTTTAACTTGTATTATTAAATATAAATAAATTAGTCAATAAAGTTAAATAACGTGTTTATAATAAGTAAATATGGATGGAAATTATTTTGGAAATGAGAAACAAAACACATATGTTTTGATTTATCGCCCGCGGTCAGCTATCTTGTTTTTTAAATCAAAACATTTTAACTTTTATTATTAAATATAAATAAATTAGTCAATAAAATTAAATAACGTGTTTATAATAAGTAAATATGGATGGGAATTATTTTGGAAATGAGAAACAAAACACATATGTTTTGATTTATCGCCCGCGGTCAGCTATCTTGCTTTTTAAATCAAAACATTTTAACTTTTATTATTAAATATAAATAAATTAGTCAATAAAATTAAATAACGTGTTTATAATAAGTAAATATGGATGGAAATTATTTTGGAAATGAGAAACAAAACAAACATGTTTTGATTTAAAATACAAGATGGTGGACTGCGGGCGAAGGCCAAAGTTGTTCCTTACAAATAACTGACTAAAACTACATAAATGTTCTAAAAACATATATATATATTCATTTTATAAAAACTTTACTAAAGGTGTTTAAAAGATTATATTATATACTACAAAACTTATTTTCATAAAAAGCGAGCGTTTTCGAGTAAACACTTGCTCATCATTAGGGTTACAAACAAGCACAAATACACAATGACAAAATCTTTGTGACATATTTACGTTTTAGTATTTGAGTAGATTCCATTTTAACCAGTATTACGTCATAAAAGTTGCAAAAAAGAAAAAAAAAGAGGTATGATAAAAACATACTCACAGAATCTAGATTCACCTTAAATATACAAATAAATAACTGCTACATAAATGGTCTAAAAACATATACAGTGATCTCTCACTTATACGCGATGCACGGAAATCATTTTTCAGCATTAGTTTTTTTTTAGGGTAATTTTCGTCTTCTTAAATCGCAGAATTTATAAATCGAATTCTACAGTTTTAAAATAGTGGTATGAAAAAGTATTCACTGAACATCGCGTATAAGTGAGAGATCACTGTATATTCATTTTATAAAAAAAAAAATACTGAAGGTGTTTAGAAGATTGTATTTTATATACAAAGTATATTTTATATGCAAAGTACGGTTCTGTGCAAACTGTATTATTTTGGTCAAAATAAATAAATAAATAAATAAATAAAAAATCTAAGGGTGGTTAAAAAGTTTTAACTAAAATACCTGTTAACTAGATACAGAAATAGTGGGATGTGTCTTATTTTAAGTGATGAGACAGAACTTTCTATGTTTGATAGAGATGGCATATAAAATATGCACACAGCGAAAAGATTTGCATTTTAATTCCATTACACCTTTTATGAAACACCCAGTTAGTGGTATGGTATCGTGTTGAACGAGATCGAAAGGTGGAGACATAATTTTATGAGAATATAAATGCGAAAATATAGATGAATGAGATAGCCTTCCATACGTGATCTTTTCTAAGATTACGAAGTAGTTCTATTTCAATAACATTCAGCTTGATGTCATGTGTGGAAAAATTGGTTTCAAAATCGCATGTCACAACTGCATTGGCCTGAGAATAGTCCAGACCTTAACTCAATTGAAATTGTATGGAGACAACAGAAAAAACATGTTTGTTGGAAATAACTCTGCAATAAGTTTTAATTAACAGAAACAATAACTGAATCTTGCTTTCATATTAAAACAGTGACAGAAGTAAAAAAAAATGCCTCACTCCATGGGAAGGTCTTTTAAGGCGGCTTATAGCTAAAGTTTATTCAAATAAGAATAAACTGTCTGGGTGAAATTTTTTGTATTGCTAATTTTCTCCATATGTTTAAATTTTCTTCTTGAAAACTGCTATTGAAATTGAAATATACGAGGGTCGATCCAGAAGTAAGGTTGCCAAAGAGCTCCAGCCACACGGGAAGGTGCCAGGCAAAATACGGCAACAGCACTGTGCGCGGCTGTTCCCGCACTCGCGATTCCCCGGGCCACGCTTCGCTGTGCGGCTTATTCTTGGCTCAGCAGCCGTCCGAGATGGAAGTTCCCATTGTTGATCCTGCCAAGTGCGAGTTATTGTGTAACACTAAGAAAACTCTGACGAACTATCCAGAACCGCCGCTGAGGACGACTGACAGCCGGTGTAACGCTGCTTCACGACAACGCCCGACCTCTCGTCTCCCGTCAAACCCAGGAACTTTTGACACACTTTGGGTGGATTGTCATATCCCACCCACCTTACAGTCCGGACCTCGTACCTAGTGATTATCACTTGTTCCCCAAAATAAAGGAACATTTGGGTGTCCAACGCTTCCGGAGTGACGATGACGTCAAAGAAGAGGTGAAACGCTTCCTCAACGGGTTGGCGGCGGAGTTCTACGACATTGGTATACAGAAATTGGAGCACCGTTTACAAAAATGCGCAGAAAAAGATGACGATTATGTAGAGAAATAGAGCAAACTTTCTTCTTTCCAACGATGTAAATTTCTAAGAGAATAAACAATGCTGTCTATTTGTAAATTTGATGGGAACCTTATTTCTGGATCGACCCTCGTAGTTCTGACGATTATTGCATCCTATTTTGGATTAAATACTCGTTTCATTGATATGCAATTTTATCCCTTTCTTTCAAAAATTAATGCCGTTACGAACTATCAAACGCTAAAAATGGAGTTTTTCCAAAAGGCTTCCATAATTTTGGCCACTTCTATATATTATTACACGGGCAAGCCCAGGGGATGTGCTCTCTGCAGCTCAGGGTCGTAACGACCGTTTTCACCTTTAGGGTGGGGGTAGGGGTGGAGGGGGGTCGGCAAAGTCGGTGGTCCAGTAGTGATTACGAACCTTTGAATCGAATAATAAAGTTTGCCAATTTGTAAAATTATGAACAAAATGAATTTATAATAATATTTTAATTCATGTTTTATTCAAATTCCTTTTTTTTTTTTTTTTTTAATCAAAGATTTCGAAAATCTAGGTATCGAAAATGATTATTATTATTATATATATATATTTTGGAACGATACTTTCTACTATTACTTGCTACAATCAAAACAGATGGGCGTTTTCTTTCTATGTTCAGCATTCTTTTTTAAAGGTGCCCAGATGCGAGAAATGGAGGCTTTAAATTTTACTTCAAAAATAAAATATTTTTAGTCTATATGTGGCCGTATAAGTATGAGGGAAAGATAGAGCCAAGGCTCCAAACTGTTAGGTAAACTAATAAAATCATTTAAAACGACATAACAATTTTGCCCTGTACTGAATCATACATGTTTAGTGAAATTGATTCAATGTCAATCGCTTTATTGAATCTATTTGGTGGACAAATATGATTCATTTAAGCAACTGCTAATGTGTTAAGGAACATTTTATAAAGTTTTCATTAAAGCGTGAGTAGAGAAGAAACAACGTTCCGGCCTCAGGAGGTGGAGTGTGGAGTGAGGAGGGAGGAGGGCTCCTCCTCCCGAAGTGTCCTCCTCCTCTTCCTCCTCCCGAAGTGCCCTCCTCCTCCTCCCAAAGTGCCCTCCACCTCCCAAAGTGCCCTCCTCCTCTCAAAGTGCCCTCCTCCACTACTTAAGATAAGGGGATTAATTAAGGATTAGTGTTAATTAATTTTAATTGCGGGACTTAGAAATTTTTCGAGGCCATTTTTTTTTTCGCGGAGAATTTTCTACTAGAATACGAGGTGTGTTTCAATGGATTTATTTTAGCGAATTAGAAATTTAATTAATTTTAATTTTAATTAATTTTAATTGGGGAACTTAGAAATTTTTCATAGCAATTTTTTTTTTCAACGAGAGTATGCAGTTTGATTATGAGTGTATGCAGTAGAAGTGAATGATTAATTAATTAAAAATATTAATTAAAAATAGTAATTAATTAATTTTAATTGCAGAACTTAAAAATTTTCGCGAGATTTTTTCAACGAGAGTAGGGTATTCGATATACATGTTAGAGGAGAATTTTAAAAGTCAATAATGGTTTAATTAAAAAGGGTCATTCATTAATTTTAATTGAGGAACTTAGACATTTTTCAAAGCAAATATTTTTTCAACGAGAGTAGGCTATTTGTTATACATGTTAGAGTATATTACAGGTGAATTTTAAAAGTCAATAATGATTTAATTAAAAAGGGTCATTAATTAATTTTAATTGGAGAACTTAAGAAATGTTGGCAAGATTTTTTTTCCCTCAACGAGAGTACGCAGTTTGCATGTGCAGTAGAATGGAGATGCTAGTAATTTAAAAGGGTCATTAATTAATTTTAATTGGACTTCAACATTTTTGGGGCAAACAGGCGCGTTTTAATGAATTCGATATAGGTTGTGGTAGGTCCCGCATGAATTATACTGTACTCAATTGAATAGCTCCCCCCTCCCCCTCCCTTTTTTACCCAGAGGGGGCCCTTCGATAGACTAACAATACACACTTCCAAAAGTATAGAGTACTATAAAAAGAATTTTAGCGTATATGTAAATAAACAAGTATGTAAAATCAGGCATAGTAGCATAATTCATGAATCACTTTCCAACATTATCGAAATGTTATGTGAACAAAATATAATTTTACCATCTAGTGCATTAGTTAATTAAAATAGTGAACAGTTACAGATCCCCTTTTTAATAAAAAGGCCCAAAGCCCTTCACAAAAAATCCAAAGAATTCAAGAAAAAGCTTTACCCAACTGATAGCCAAAACATATAGGATTCTTAAATGGATTGAAGTATACAAATAGGTTCTACAGGAATACATTTATTTAGGTTAGCATGTAAAAATAGTTAAAAGTTATAGGGAAGCCTTCGAATGGAGTGATTATACGTTTTGGGGACCCTTCAAAAGAAACTGGAAACAGTTATAGATATTGAACCCTTCACAAAAAATTGGACAAATCCCCTTTTTAATAAAAAGGGCCGCTTCACAAAAATTCCAATGAATTCAAAATATGCATAAATACTAGAACCCTTCATACATTCAGTTCGTCGATCCCCCTTTTTTTTACCTTTCGAAGTGTGAACTCGCATTAGAGTAAAGGGCCCCTTCATAAAATAAATGAGATACGTGCCCTATTCAAATAAAAACCACCCTTCACAAAAACTGTAGGGGTTCCCTTTTGGAATAAAAAAGCATCCTTCACAAAAATTCCAATTATGCATAAGATCCCTTCATAAAATCAGATAATTTACACTTTCGCCTTTTTTTTTTTTCAATTCAAGTTAGGCTAAAAGTACAGCTTGCGCGTCGATATGTTCAAAACACATAGTTATAGATATTAAGCTACCTTCACAAAATAAATTCAATAGATTCATGTTATATTATGGCGACAGAAATACAAGGGATACTCACCTTCCATGAAAATGCAAGGTCCGCTGTTTGAATGAAAAGGCCTCCCTTCACAATATACCCTGTAAAAATATTATGATTCCACAGATATTTTAAGAAATAGAGTACTAATCTCAAATGAATACGAATTCATGCAATGTAAAAAATAGGTTTTACACGAACACATTTTTAGTATAACGTTCAAAATATAGTTTTTAGAAAAAAGATTCATGTTTCACCAAATTTATCATACAAGTCTGTAAAATAGGGTAGATCATTTCATGAAAAATAATTGAATTTTCGAATGATTATGCTTTAAAATACATATTTATAACTGCAACTAAGATTTGAATGTTCCCCCTCAACATGCATATCGCTGAATCATAATGAGTCATATTATCAGATAAGCGAAGATCTTGCTTTGATTTCACCCCGTATGCGATAATGAGTCACTCCGCGATAAGAAATACCTGAGACTCGTAATTTCTGACACATTTTTTGTAGGTAAATGAACTATTTAAAACCGTCAATGTATACGAATTATTTCGTGTAGTTCTATATAGGTGCTACTCTTCATATATACATATGGTGATATATACTAAAATCTGTTAAGTTTTAAAAGGCTTCACTGTGTATTCATTGTAAAATAAGAAATATCCCTTAAGAATTTTGAGTATAAGAGACGGGTTTAAAGGAATTTGAATCTGTTTAAATGTACCTGTGTTTAAATGAACTTGATACAGCTTAGGGTAAAAAATATACAGGAGTCCCTATAAAATATAGGAATTAAATTTTAAATAATATAAAACTAAATTACATTAGTCTATACTTTTTTTGTATAGAAAAATTATACTAAATTGAGTTTTTAGTATTTTAACTTAAAAACTTCTTTTGAGGAATGAATAACTAACCTTTTGACTTTGTTTTTATAAAATATATATTGTACTGTTTAGTTAGGGCATTATTTAAAAAAATTTTGTTTTTAATATTGAAAAAAAATGTATCTTACATAAATATTTAAACCATAATGTACTGGAATTCATCCAAATTTGATCGACTGCATGCATGTCTTAAAAGAACTAAACGTGTTCGCTTATCTCTTAAAACCACGGGATATTATAACGTTATGGATAAAGCATAGGGTAGAATACAGAATGAATAGGTATTATAAAGCAGAATCATAAATTTTGCATACTTTACACTTGTAGTATGTGAAATGATTGCTACTATTGCCTATATGAGAAAATGAATCATCAACGAATCTTATTAGTGTATGTTATATTTAACCAACAGGCTTGAAATGCGTGAATTTTGACTAGAATTAATCATTGAATGTAAAAATGATTTATTTTTAGATCTAATATTTATATCGTTTAACATTTTAAAATATATACATAAATTAATCTTACCTTATTCACAAACTTGCAATCCCGTCTTCAATATATGACTACAGCATGAAAAAACATGCGTGCTACTTGTATAGCAACAGACCAGAAATGATTTCAGTACAAGTCCATTATCTTATCGTTAATCTATAGATTAGTAACATCACGTGACTGATTGCGATAACATTCTATATAAGATTTACTGATATGAATACATTTCAATTCATTTCTCCCAAAAGCAAGTGTATGAGTTGGTTGTGAGATCTAGGTAAGTATCCTTACTTTATATATTTAAAGTTATAATATATGAATAGATATAATATTAATGTATTTTTTCAATATGTATGGTAGGCAAAAAGGAATAGGTAGGCAAAAAGAATAGGTATTATTGCATGTTTCCTCTAATTTATTTTTAAAATAATTATTTTAAAAATACATACTAACAATTTATGCGATGAGTCACACAGCATGATGGGACGATATATGAAATTTATTTTTATATTATACAAGCTCCTATATACAATTCATATGGGTGAGCAAGATTATTTTTAGAATTTTTCACTCTTACCCTCTATAGGCTATACTTTTAAAATAGTAGTATTCGAATACTTGTAAAACGTAATTATAGCTTAGTAATTTTCTAGTCTTTTAACTATGCCGTTGAAGGAGTATTGTCATATTTAACTAACAGGCTCGAACATGCGTGAATTTTGACTAGAATTATTCACTGAATGTAAAAAAAAAAAAATGATTTATATTTAGATCTAATATCGTTTAACATTTTAAAATCCTATTAAAAGTATATACATTAGTATGCTTGTGAAAGGCCTATTGTTAATACGAAACGTTGTGTGAAGTGTCCTGTTTTAGGGTTAAAAGTTTCGTGAAGGGGTCTGTTTGAAGGAGCCTGTTTCGAAATGACTTAAGAACGCACAATTTATTCCTAAACATTCAACTCGATTCGTTATATATGCTTTATTAAGTATTCAATAAAAAATAATAACTAAGAAATAAAATTAAAAATAGTAATTAAGAGATATCCTTAAGATTTCTTGCGATAGGAGATTGGTTTTAATTAAATAGGTTAATGAATCTAATTCGATACAAGTCTTGTTAAAACAGAGATTATAGTTAAAATACACATTAATTATACAGCATTACACTGTATTACACAATGCGCTACCTCACCTATATTATCACAGAAATACCTTCGATAAAATTTAGACTAACAATACGCACCTAAAAAATATATACAGAGTACCCAGAAAATGATAGGAATGAATGAAAAATTTTAACGTAAATTATAAAATAGGATCTACAATAAGTGACAATAAATAAATATGAAGGAAAAATCATGAGTCATGATATACTTTATGAAACACTTTCCAATGCTATGTGACTATCTTTAAGAATTTGAAATAAGTGAATTAGATTTAATAATTCATACTGGAAATGTATTTTTAAAAAAATTAATAGCTTCGTCTACTTTTAAATCATTCAAGACATATGATGAAGATTTAACCGCTGCAGAACGACTAAAAACTAGTATCTTAATGAATAGACCTATTTACGTCGGGTGCACAATTGTAGAATTATCTAAATTAGTTATATATGATTTTCATTACAATTTTATAAAGAAAACATACAAAGATCATGCAGTTTTACTCTTTACGGATATAGATTCCTTAACTTATCATATTCAAACACATAATATTTATAAGGATATGGAGCACCATCATGATTTTTTCGACTTTTCTGAATACTCGAAATCCCATCGTCTAAACCGCACAAGTATCGAACCCACAAACATATAATCAGACTTGACATTTTATAACCAGGACGCTAACCACAGGGCTAAGTGAGCCCCCGCTTATTTTATAATCACCACGCTGACTATTGGACTTAGTAAGCCCCAGGCTAATTTATATACACCACGCTAACTATTGGGCTTAGTGAGTCCCTGCTTATTTTATAGTCAACATGCTAACTATTGGGCTTAGTGAACCCCAGGCTAACTTATACCAACCACGCTAACTGTGGGGCCTAGTAAACCCCCGCTTATTTTATAGCCACCATACTAACCACAGGGCTAAGTGAGCCCCCGCTTATTTCATAGTCACCATGCTAAGTATTAGGCTGAGTGAGCCCCAGGCTATTTTATACCCACTATGCTAACTAATGGGCTGAGTGAGCCCCAGGCTATTTTCTACCCACCACGTTTACTGGGCTTAGTGTGCCCCCGCTTATTTTATAGCTACCACGATAACCACAGGGCTGAGTGAGCCCCCGCTTATTATATAGTCCACACGCTAACTACTGGGCTGATTAAGCCCCAGGTATTTTATACCCATCACGCTAACTACTGGGCTGAGTGAACCCCAGGTTATTTAGTCGCATGAATATGATTTCCAAGGTATATGTCCTAACTTGATTTAGACCATTGCCTATAGTAAGATAAAGCTGGGAAGTAAATTGGTAAACTATGTACCTCGAAAACTCACTTGTATTTTCTTAAATATCTGCAGAAATCAGCATAGTTTATTAAAATTATATACATTCTCATTAGTTTATGAATCTACTAACTTATAATATCTATATGGTAACTTGGATTATTAGTATTCCCACTTAAAAATTTCTTTTGTAGATTTAATATGATAAACACTAACATGAGACTGACTAAACTTTTACCATTTTCATTTCAACTTAGTTTTAGGAAATTTATCTACATAGCTTTAAATTTTACTGTTTAGTAAGTCTATTATTTCAAAGTATTATTTTTTAGTTCTAATATACAAAACGTATTCATATCGTTTTACATAGTAGGTATCAAATTAATTTAAAGTCATATTAAAAATATATATATATACAAATACTATTCTTACCTAACACACCAGCTAGCTAAGCACCCAACCGTCTCACACCAAGACTCTGAGAAAAGTGAATGCTTGTTCAGGGCCTTATCAGCTAATATAATCACTGATAAGACTTGATCACGTGACATGTGGTGTTTAAGTGACTAGTCACGTGATCCAAGTGTTATCAGTGTATTATATTAGCTGATAAGGCCCTGAACAAGCATTCACTTTTCTCAGAGTCTTGGTGTGAGACGGTTGGGTGCTTAGCTAGCTGGTGTGTTAGGTAAGAATAGTATTTGTATATATATATATTTTTAATATGACTTTAAATTAATTTGATAACCTACTATGTAAAACGATATGAATACGTTTTGTATATTAGAACTAAAAAATAATACTTTGAAATAATAGACTTACTAAACAGTAAAATTTAAAGCTATGTAGATAAATTTCCTAAAACTAAGTTGAAATGAAAATGGTAAAAGTTTAGTCAGTCTCATGTTAGTGTTTTATCATATTAAATCTACAAAAGAAATTTTTAAGTGGGAATACTAATAATCCAAGTTACCATATAGATATTATAAGTTAGTAGATTCATAAACTAATGAGAATGTATATAATTTTAATAAACTATGCTGATTTCTGCAGATATTTAAGAAAATACAAGTGAGTTTTCGAGGTACATAGTTTACCAATTTACTTCCCAGCTTTATCTTACTATAGGCAATGGTCTAAATCAAGTTAGGACATATACCTTGGAAATCATATTCATGCGACTAAATAACCTGGGGTTCACTCAGCCCAGTAGTTAGCGTGATGGGTATAAAATACCTGGGGCTTAATCAGCCCAGTAGTTAGCGTGTGGACTATATAATAAGCGGGGGCTCACTCAGCCCTGTGGTTATCGTGGTAGCTATAAAATAAGCGGGGGCACACTAAGCCCAGTAAACGTGGTGGGTAGAAAATAGCCTGGGCTCACTCAGCCCATTAGTTAGCATAGTGGGTATAAAAATAGCCTGGGGCTCACTCAGCCTAATACTTAGCATGGTGACTATGAAATAAGCGGGGGCTCACTTAGCCCTGTGGTTAGTATGGTGGCTATAAAATAAGCGGGGGTTTACTAGGCCCCACAGTTAGCGTGGTTGGTATAAGTTAGCCTGGGGTTCACTAAGCCCAATAGTTAGCATGTTGACTATAAAATAAGCAGGGACTCACTAAGCCCAATAGTTAGCGTGGTGTATATAAATTAGCCTGGGGCTTACTAAGTCCAATAGTCAGCGTGGTGATTATAAAATAAGCGGGGGCTCACTTAGCCCTGTGGTTAGCGTCCTGGTTATAAAATGTCAAGTCTGATTATATGTTTGTGGGTTCGATACTTGTGCGGTTTAGACGATGGGATTTCGAGTATTCAGAAAAGTCGAAAAAAATCATGATGGTGCTCCATATCCTTATAAATATTATGTGTTTGAATATGATAAGTTAAGGAATCTATATCCGTAAAGAGTAAAACTGCATGATCTTTGTATGTTTTCTTTATAAAATTGTAATGAAAATCATATATAACTAATTTAGATAATTCTACAATTGTGCACCCGACGTAAATAGGTCTATTCATTAAGATACTAGTTTTTAGTCGTTCTGCAGCGGTTAAATCTTCATCATATGTCTTGAATGATTTAAAAGTAGACGAAGCTATTAATTTTTTTAAAAATACATTTCCAGTATGAATTATTAAATCTAATTCACTTATTTCAAATTCTTAAAGATAGTCACATAGCATTGGAAAGTGTTTCATAAAGTATACCATGACTCATGATTTTTCCTTCATATTTATTTATTGTCACTTATTGTAGATCCTATTTTATAATTTACGTTAAAATTTTTCATTCATTCCTATCATTTTCTGGGTACTCTGTATATATTTTTTAGGTGCGTATTGTTAGTCTAAATTTTATCGAAGGTATTTCTGTGATAATATAGGTGAGGTAGCGCATTGTGTAATACAGTGTAATGCTGTATAATTAATGTGTATTTTAACTATAATCTCTGTTTTAACAAGACTTGTATCGAATTAGATTCATTAACCTATTTAATTAAAACCAATCTCCTATCGCAAGAAATCTTAAGGATATCTCTTAATTACTATTTTTAATTTTATTTCTTAGTTATTATTTTTTATTGAATACTTAATAAAGCATATATAACGAATCGAGTTGAATGTTTAGGAATAAATTGTGCGTTCTTAAGTCATTTCGAAACAGGCTCCTTCAAACAGACCCCTTCACGAAACTTTTAACCCTAAAACAGGACACTTCACACAACGTTTCGTATTAACAATAGGCCTTTCACAAGCATACTAATGTATATACTTTTAATAGGATTTTAAAATGTTAAACGATATTAGATCTAAATATAAATCATTTTTTTTTTTTTACATTCAGTGAATAATTCTAGTCAAAATTCACGCATGTTCGAGCCTGTTAGTTAAATATGACAATACTCCTTCAACGGCATAGTTAAAAGACTAGAAAATTACTAAGCTATAATTACGTTTTACAAGTATTCGAATACTACTATTTTAAAAGTATAGCCTATAGAGGGTAAGAGTGAAAAATTCTAAAAATAATCTTGCTCACCCATATGAATTGTATATAGGAGCTTGTATAATATAAAAATAAATTTCATATATCGTCCCATCATGCTGTGTGACTCATCGCATAAATTGTTAGTATGTATTTTTAAAATAATTATTTTAAAAATAAATTAGAGGAAACATGCAATAATACCTATTCTTTTTGCCTACCTATTCCTTTTTGCCTACCATACATATTGAAAAAATACATTAATATTATATCTATTCATATATTATAACTTTAAATATATAAAGTAAGGATACTTACCTAGATCTCACAACCAACTCATACACTTGCTTTTGGGAGAAATGAATTGAAATGTATTCATATCAGTAAATCTTATATAGAATGTTATCGCAATCAGTCACGTGATGTTACTAATCTATAGATTAACGATAAGATAATGGACTTGTACTGAAATCATTTCTGGTCTGTTGCTATACAAGTAGCACGCATGTTTTTTCATGCTGTAGTCATATATTGAAGACGGGATTGCAAGTTTGTGAATAAGGTAAGATTAATTTATGTATATATTTTAAAATGTTAAACGATATAAATATTAGATCTAAAAATAAATCATTTTTACATTCAATGATTAATTCTAGTCAAAATTCACGCATTTCAAGCCTGTTGGTTAAATATAACATACACTAATAAGATTCGTTGATGATTCATTTTCTCATATAGGCAATAGTAGCAATCATTTCACATACTACAAGTGTAAAGTATGCAAAATTTATGATTCTGCTTTATAATACCTATTCATTCTGTATTCTACCCTATGCTTTATCCATAACGTTATAATATCCCGTGGTTTTAAGAGATAAGCGAACACGTTTAGTTCTTTTAAGACATGCATGCAGTCGATCAAATTTGGATGAATTCCAGTACATTATGGTTTAAATATTTATGTAAGATACATTTTTTTTCAATATTAAAAACAAAATTTTTTTAAATAATGCCCTAACTAAACAGTACAATATATATTTTATAAAAACAAAGTCAAAAGGTTAGTTATTCATTCCTCAAAAGAAGTTTTTAAGTTAAAATACTAAAAACTCAATTTAGTATAATTTTTCTATACAAAAAAAGTATAGACTAATGTAATTTAGTTTTATATTATTTAAAATTTAATTCCTATATTTTATAGGGACTCCTGTATATTTTTTACCCTAAGCTGTATCAAGTTCATTTAAACACAGGTACATTTAAACAGATTCAAATTCCTTTAAACCCGTCTCTTATACTCAAAATTCTTAAGGGATATTTCTTATTTTACAATGAATACACAGTGAAGCCTTTTAAAACTTAACAGATTTTAGTATATATCACCATATGTATATATGAAGAGTAGCACCTATATAGAACTACACGAAATAATTCGTATACATTGACGGTTTTAAATAGTTCATTTACCTACAAAAAATGTGTCAGAAATTACGAGTCTCAGGTATTTCTTATCGCGGAGTGACTCATTATCGCATACGGGGTGAAATCAAAGCAAGATCTTCGCTTATCTGATAATATGACTCATTATGATTCAGCGATATGCATGTTGAGGGGGAACATTCAAATCTTAGTTGCAGTTATAAATATGTATTTTAAAGCATAATCATTCGAAAATTCAATTATTTTTCATGAAATGATCTACCCTATTTTACAGACTTGTATGATAAATTTGGTGAAACATGAATCTTTTTTCTAAAAACTATATTTTGAACGTTATACTAAAAATGTGTTCGTGTAAAACCTATTTTTTACATTGCATGAATTCGTATTCATTTGAGATTAGTACTCTATTTCTTAAAATATCTGTGGAATCATAATATTTTTACAGGGTATATTGTGAAGGGAGGCCTTTTCATTCAAACAGCGGACCTTGCATTTTCATGGAAGGTGAGTATCCCTTGTATTTCTGTCGCCATAATATAACATGAATCTATTGAATTTATTTTGTGAAGGTAGCTTAATATCTATAACTATGTGTTTTGAACATATCGACGCGCAAGCTGTACTTTTAGCCTAACTTGAATTGAAAAAAAAAAAAGGCGAAAGTGTAAATTATCTGATTTTATGAAGGGATCTTATGCATAATTGGAATTTTTGTGAAGGATGCTTTTTTATTCCAAAAGGGAACCCCTACAGTTTTTGTGAAGGGTGGTTTTTATTTGAATAGGGCACGTATCTCATTTATTTTATGAAGGGGCCCTTTACTCTAATGCGAGTTCACACTTCGAAAGGTAAAAAAAAGGGGGATCGACGAACTGAATGTATGAAGGGTTCTAGTATTTATGCATATTTTGAATTCATTGGAATTTTTGTGAAGCGGCCCTTTTTATTAAAAAGGGGATTTGTCCAATTTTTTGTGAAGGGTTCAATATCTATAACTGTTTCCAGTTTCTTTTGAAGGGTCCCCAAAACGTATAATCACTCCATTCGAAGGCTTCCCTATAACTTTTAACTATTTTTACATGCTAACCTAAATAAATGTATTCCTGTAGAACCTATTTGTATACTTCAATCCATTTAAGAATCCTATATGTTTTGGCTATCAGTTGGGTAAAGCTTTTTCTTGAATTCTTTGGATTTTTTGTGAAGGGCTTTGGGCCTTTTTATTAAAAAGGGGATCTGTAACTGTTCACTATTTTAATTAACTAATGCACTAGATGGTAAAATTATATTTTGTTCACATAACATTTCGATAATGTTGGAAAGTGATTCATGAATTATGCTACTATGCCTGATTTTACATACTTGTTTATTTACATATACGCTAAAATTCTTTTTATAGTACTCTATACTTTTGGAAGTGTGTATTGTTAGTCTATCGAAGGGCCCCCTCTGGGTAAAAAAGGGAGGGGGAGGGGGGAGCTATTCAATTGAGTACAGTATAATTCATGCGGGACCTACCACAACCTATATCGAATTCATTAAAACGCGCCTGTTTGCCCCAAAAATGTTGAAGTCCAATTAAAATTAATTAATGACCCTTTTAAATTACTAGCATCTCCATTCTACTGCACATGCAAACTGCGTACTCTCGTTGAGGGAAAAAAAATCTTGCCAACATTTCTTAAGTTCTCCAATTAAAATTAATTAATGACCCTTTTTAATTAAATCATTATTGACTTTTAAAATTCACCTGTAATATACTCTAACATGTATAACAAATAGCCTACTCTCGTTGAAAAAATATTTGCTTTGAAAAATGTCTAAGTTCCTCAATTAAAATTAATGAATGACCCTTTTTAATTAAACCATTATTGACTTTTAAAATTCTCCTCTAACATGTATATCGAATACCCTACTCTCGTTGAAAAAATCTCGCGAAAATTTTTAAGTTCTGCAATTAAAATTAATTAATTACTATTTTTAATTAATATTTTTAATTAATTAATCATTCACTTCTACTGCATACACTCATAATCAAACTGCATACTCTCGTTGAAAAAAAAAATTGCTATGAAAAATTTCTAAGTTCCCCAATTAAAATTAATTAAAATTAAAATTAATTAAATTTCTAATTCGCTAAAATAAATCCATTGAAACACACCTCGTATTCTTAGTAGAAAATTCTCCGCGAAAAAAAAATGGCCTCGAAAAATTTCTAAGTCCCGCAATTAAAATTAATTAACACTAATCCTTAATTAATCCCCTTATCTTAAGTAGTGGAGGAGGGCACTTTGAGAGGAGGAGGGCACTTTGGGAGGTGGAGGGCACTTTGGGAGGAGGAGGAGGGCACTTCGGGAGGAGGAAGAGGAGGAGGACACTTCGGGAGGAGGAGCCCTCCTCCCTCCTCACTCCACACTCCACCTCCTGAGGCCGGAACGTTGTTTCTTCTCTACTAGTGTAAAACATCTTCAAAGATGTCTTTTTTAAAGTCATTTTTTTTTCTTCTAAATCTGCACTTTATTTAGAACCGAGGGGTGAATATCTGAAAAGAAAAAGTGCCTCTTTTTTACACAATCGAGTTCAAAAGAAAAAGGCTCTTTCATCATGCCTTACTGCTAGCTAAACGGTCACTAAGATGATCACGTGATTCACGCTTGTCCAATGAATGCTGCCAGCTGCATCCCTTGGGGTGAAATCTGACCCCTGGAAAAAAAAAACCCAAGCAAAGCATCTGGATCATGATTCAAGGCTCAAGTCCTGAGTGAATCAGCAGAGGCCTCGGGAATATCACGGCTCCAAAGGGTTGAAGAGAGAACCAAGAGAGAGGAGAGGTAGAGGAGAGACGAAGGAGAGGAGAGGAGAAAGCAGCGCGCCGTCTCTTCTGAAGGAAAACTGACCCGCGAATATCTTTTATTGACAATTGTGTAATAGAGGTTTCCTACAATGAATCATGAAAGTTGTAAAGGTCACGTAACTTCCCATTATGTTGCAATCTATAACTGAGATTCACAGATTAGACTCGGCTCGTAACAGAATTGTGGATGGTTTAGATATAAGATTTTAATAGATCCGTTAAACTGATATTCAGTTACTACTTTTCTCTACTTTTCTCTTTGTTGCTTTATTATTAATGTTTGGCCTATCTAGGAGGAAAAGATGAGAAGGGTAGAGTAAAAAACATATTCAAGTGGTCCTTCTTCTTCTTCTTCTTTCTTCTTCTTTTTTTTTTTTTTTTTTTTTTTTTTTTTTTAATTCCCTACGGAAAAATTACTCACCAATATTATTTTATTGACAACTGTGTAGAATTTTTCCTACAGTGTACTCGTGAAAATTTTACATGATTTCCATTT